>OV277349.1:35577316-36927316 GCA_922984085.1 Sicus ferrugineus
AGTACCTCCTCGTGGCTGAGTGCTTTTAAGCGGACGCCAATCCTGAATCCAAGTAAATTCTAGTACCTCGTCGTGGCTGAGTGCTTTTAAACGGACGCCAATCCTGAATCCAAGTAAATTTTACTACCTCGTCGTGACCGAGTATATTTAAGCGGACGCCAATCCTAAATCCAAGTAAATTCTAGTATCTCGTCGTGGCTGTGTGCTTTTAAGCGGACGCCAATCCCGAGTCCAAATAAATTCTATCACCTCGTCGTGGCTGAGTTTTTTTAAGCGTACGCCAATCCTGAATCCAAGTAAATTCTAGTACCTCGTCGTGGGTGAGTGCTTTTAAGCGGACGCCAAACCTGAATCCAAGTAAATTCTACTACCTCGTCGTGACCGAGTATATTTAAGCGGACGCCAATCCTGAATCCAAGTAAATTCGAGTACCTCGTCGTGGCCGAGTATTTTTAAGCGGACGCCAATCCCGAATCCAAGTAAATTCTAGTACCTCGTCGTGGCTGAGTGTATTTAAGCGGACGCCAATCCTGAATCCAAGTAAATTATAGCACCTCGTTGTGGCTGATTGCTTTTAAAGGGACGTCAATCCTGAATCCAAGCAAATTCTAGTACCTCGTCGTGACCGAGTATTTTTAAGCGGACGCCAATCCCGAATCCAAGTAAATTTTAGCACCTCGTGGTGGCTGAGTGCTCTTAAGAGGACGCCAATCCTGAATCCAAGTAAATTCTAGCACCTCGTCGTGGCTGATTGCTGTTAAAGGGACGTCAATCCTGAATCCAAGTAAATTCGAGTACCTCGTCGTGGCCGAGTATTTTTAAGTGGACGCCAATCCCGAATCCAAGTAAATTCTAGTACTTCGTCGTGGCCGAGTATTTTTAAGCGGACGCCAATCCCGAATCCAAGTAAATTCTAGTACCTCGTCGTAGCTGAGTGCTTTTATGCGGACGTCAATCCTGAATCCAAGTAAAATCTAGTACCTCCTCGTGGCTGAGTGCTTTTAAACGGACGCCAATCCTGAATCCAAGTAAATTTTACTACCTCGTCGTGACCGAGTATATTTAAGCGGACGCCAATCCTAAATCCAAGTAAATTCTAGTATCTCGTCGTGGCTGATTGCTTTTAAAGGGACGCCAATCCCGAATCCAAGTAAATTCTAGTACTTCGTCGTGGCCGAGTATTTTTAAGCGGACGCCAATCCCGAATCCAAGTAAATTCTAGTACCTCGTCGTAGCTGAGTGCTTTTAAGCGGACGCCAATCCTGAATCCAAGTAAATTCTAGTACCTCGCCGTGGCTGAGTGCTTTTAAACGGACGCCAATCCTGAATCCAAGTAAATTTTACTACCTCGTCGTGACCGAGTATATTTAAGCGGACGCCAATCCTAAATCCAAGTAAATTCTAGTATCTCGTCGTGGCTGTGTGCTTTTAAGCGGACGCCAATCCCGAGTCCAAATAAATTCTATCACCTCGTCGTGGCTGAGTTTTTTTAAGCGTACGCCAATCCTGAATCCAAGTAAATTCGAGTACCTCGTCGTGGCTGAGTATTTTTAAGCGGACGCCAATCCCGAATCCAAGTAAATTCTAGTACCTCGTCGTGGCCGAGTATTTTTAAGCGGACGCCAATCCCGAATACAAGTAAATTCTAATATCTCGTCGTGGCTAAGTGCTTTTAAGCGGACGCCAATCCCGAATCCAAATAAATTCTACCACCTCGTCGTGGCTGAGTGCTTTAAAGCGGGCGCCAATCCGGAATCCAAGTAAATTCTAGCACCTCGTCGTGGCTGATTGCTTTTAAAGGGATGTCAATCCTGAATCCAAGTAAATTCGAGTACCTCGTCGTGGCCGAGTATTTTTAAGCGGACGCCAATCCCGAAATTCTAGTAAATTCTAGTACCTCGTCGTGGCTGAGTGTTTTTAAGCGGACGCCAATTCTGAATCCAAGTAAATTCTAGCAACTCGTCGTGGCTGATTGCTTTTAAAGGGACGTCAATCCTGAATCCAAGTAAATTCTAGTACCTCGTCGTGGCCGAGTATTTTTAAGCGGACGCCAATCCCGAATCCAAGTAAATTCTAGTACCTCGTCGTGGCTGAGTGTATTTAAGCGGACGCCAATCCTGAATCCAAGTAAATTATAGCACCTCGTCGTGGCTGATTGCTTTTAAAGGGACGTCAATCCTGAATCCAAGTAAATTCTAGTACCTCGTCGTGACCGAGTATTTTTAAGCGGACGCCAATCCCGAATCCAAGTAAATTTTAGCACCTCGTGGTGGCTGAGTGCTCTTAAGAGGACGCCAATCCTGAATCCAAGTAAATTCTAGCACCTCGTCGTGGCTGATTGCTGTTAAAGGGACGTCAATCCTGAATCCAAGTAAATTCGAGTACCTCGTCGTGGCCGAGTATTTTTAAGCGGACGCCAATCCCGAATCCAAGTAAATTCTAGTACTTCGTCGTGGCCGAGTATTTTTAAGCGGACGCCAATCCCGAATCCAAGTAAATTCTAGTACCTCGTCGTAGCTGAGTGCTTTTAATCGGACGCCAATCCTGAATCCAAGTAAATTCTAGCAACTCGTCGTGGCTGATTGCTTTTAAAGGGACGCCAATCCCGAATCCAAGTAAATTCTAGTACCTCGTCGTAGCTGAGTGCTTTTAAGCGGACGCCAATCCTGAATCCAAGTAAATTCTAGCAACTCGTCGTGGCTGATTGCTTTTAAAGGGACGTCAATCCTGAATCCAAGTAAATTCTAGTACCTCGTCGTGGCCGAGTATTTTTAAGCGGACGCCAATCCCGAATCCAAATAAATTCTACCACCTCGTCGTGGCTGAGTGCTTTTAAGCGGACGCCAATCCTGAATCCAAGTAAATTCTAGCAACTCGTCGTGGCTGATTGCTTGTAAGCGGACGCCAATCCTGAATCCAAGTAAATTCTAGTACCTCGTCGTGGCCGAGTATTTTTAAGCGGACGCCAATCCCGAATCCAAGTAAATTCTAGTACCTCGTCGTGACCGAGTATATTTAAGCGGACGCCAATCCTGAATCCAAGTAAATTCTAGTACCTCGTCGTGGCTGAGTGCTTTTAAACGGACGCCAATCCTGAATCCAAGTAAATTTTACTACCTCGTCGTGACCGAGTATATTTAAGCGGACGCCAATCCTAAATCCAAGTAAATTCTAGTATCTCGTCGTGGCTGTGTGCTTTTAAGCGGACGCCAAACCCGAGTCCAAATAAATTCTATCACCTCGTCGTGGCTGAGTTTTTTTAAGCGTACGCCAATCCTGAATCCAAGTAAATTCTAGTACCTCGTCGTGGGTGAGTGCTTTTAAGCGGACGCCAAACCTGAATCCAAGTAAATTCTACTACCTCGTCGTGACCGAGTATATTTAAGCGGACGCCAATCCTGAATCCAAGTAAATTCGAGTACCTCGTCGTGGCTGAGTATTTTTAAGCGGACGCCAATCCCGAATCCAAGTAAATTCTAGTACCTCGTCGTGGCCGAGTATTTTTAAGCGGACGCCAATCCCGAATACAAGTAAATTCTAATATCTCGTCGTGGCTAAGTGCTTTTAAGCGGACGCCAATCCCGAATCCAAATAAATTCTACCACCTCGTCGTGGCTGAGTGCTTTAAAGCGGGCGCCAATCCGGAATCCAAGTAAATTCTAGCACCTCGTTGTGGCTGATTGCTTTTAAAGGGATGTCAATCCTGAATCCAAGTAAATTCGAGTACCTCGTCGTGGCCGAGTATTTTTAAGCGGACGCCAATCCCGAAATTCTAGTAAATTCTAGTACCTCGTCGTGGCTGAGTGTTTTTAAGCGGACGCCAATTCTGAATCCAAGTAAATTCTAGCAACTCGTCGTGGCTGATTGCTTTTAAAGGGACGTCAATCCTGAATCCAAGTAAATTCTAGTACCTCGTCGTGGCCGAGTATTTTTAAGCGGACGCCAATCCCGAATCCAAGTAAATTCTAGTACCTCGTCGTGGCTGAGTGTATTTAAGCGGACGCCAATCCTGAATCCAAGTAAATTATAGCACCTCGTCGTGGCTGATTGCTTTTAAAGGGACGTCAATCCTGAATCCAAGTAAATTCTAGTACCTCGTCGTGACCGAGTATTTTTAAGCGGACGCCAATCCCGAATCCAAGTAAATTTTAGCACCTCGTGGTGGCTGACTGCTCTTAAGAGGACGCCAATCCTGAATCCAAGTAAATTCTAGCACCTCGTCGTGGCTGATTGCTGTTAAAGGGACGTCAATCCTGAATCCAAGTAAATTCGAGTACCTCGTCGTGGCCGAGTATTTTTAAGCGGACGCCAATCCCGAATCCAAGTAAATTCTAGTACTTCGTCGTGGCCGAGTATTTTTAAGCGGACGCCAATCCCGAATCCAAGTAAATTCTAGTACCTCGTCGTAGCTGAGTGCTTTTAAGCGGACGCCAATCCTGAATCCAAGTAAATTCTAGCAACTCGTCGTGGCTGATTGCTTTTAAAGGGACGTCAATCCTGAATCCAAGTAAATTCTAGTACCTCGTCGTGGCCGAGTATTTTTAAGCGGACGCCAATCCCGAATCCAAATAAATTCTACCACCTCGTCGTGGCTGAGTGCTTTTAAGCGGACGCCAATCCTGAATCCAAGTAAATTCTAGTACCTCGTCGTGACCGAGTATATTTAAGCGGACGCCAATCCTGAATCCAAGTAAATTCTAGTATCTCGTCGTGGCTGAGTGCTTTTAAGCGGACGCCAATCCCGAATCCAAATAAATTCTAGCACCTCGTTGTGGCTGAGTGCTTTTAAGCGGACACCAATCCCGAATCCAAGTAAATTCTAGTACCTCGTCGTGGCCGAGTGCTTTTAAGCGGACGCCAATCCTGAATCCAAGCAAATTCTAGTACCTCGTCGTGCCTGATTGCTTTTAAGCGGACGCCAATCCTGAATCCAAGTAAATTCTAGTACCTCGTCGTGACCGAGTATATTTAAGCGGACGCCAATCCCGAATCCAAGTAAATTCTAGTACCTCGTCGTGACCGAGTATATTTAAGCGGACGCCAATCCTGAATCCAAGTAAATTCTAGTATCTCGTCATGACTGAGTGCTTTTAAGCGGACTCCAATCCCGAATCAGAGTAAATTCTAGTACCTCGTCGTGGCTGAGTACTTTTAAGCGGGCGCCAATCCTGAATCCAAGTAAATTCTAGTACCTCGTCGTGGCCGAGTGCTTTTAAGCGGACGCCAATCCTGAATCCAAGCAAATTCTAGTACCTCGTCGTGCCTGATTGCTTTTAAGCGGACGCCAATCCTGAATCCAAGTAAATTCTAGTACCTCGTCGTGACCGAGTATATTTAAGCGGACGCCAATCCTGAATCCAAGTAAATTCTAGTATCTCGTCGTGGCTGAGTGCTTTTAAGCGGACGCCAATCCCGAATCCAAATAAATTCTAGCACCTCGTTGTGGCTGAGTGCTTTTAAGCGGACACCAATCCCAAATCCAAGTAAATTCTAGCACCTCGTCGTGGCTGATTGCTTTAAAAGGGACGTCAATCCTGAATCCAAGTAAATTCTAGTACCTCGTCGTGATCGAGTATTTTTAAGCGGACGCCAATCCCGAACAGAAGTAAATTCTAGTACTTCGTCGTGGCTGAGTGCTTTTAAGCGGTCGTAAATCCTGAATCAAAGTAAATTCTAGTACCTCGTCGTGGCCGAGTATTTTTAAGCGGACGCCAATCCTAAATCCAAGTAAATTCTAGTACCTCGTCGTAGCTGAGTGACTTTATGCGGACGTCAATCCTGAATCCAAGTAAAATCTAGTACCTCCTCGTGGCTGAGTGCTTTTAAGCGGACGCCAATCCTGAATCCAAGTAAATTCTAGTACCTCGTCGTGGCTGAGTGCTTTTAAACGGACGCCAATCCTGAATCCAAGTAAATTTTACTACCTCGTCGTGACCGAGTATATTTAAGCGGACGCCAATCCTAAATCCAAGTAAATTCTAGTATCTCGTCGTGGCTGTGTGCTTTTAAGCGGACGCCAATCCCGAGTCCAAATAAATTCTATCACCTCGTCGTGGCTGAGTTTTTTTAAGCGTACGCCAATCCTGAATCCAAGTAAATTCTAGTACCTCGTCGTGGGTGAGTGCTTTTAAGCGGACGCCAAACCTGAATCCAAGTAAATTCTACTACCTCGTCGTGACCGAGTATATTTAAGCGGACGCCAATCCTGAATCCAAGTAAATTCGAGTACCTCGTCGTGGCTGAGTATTTTTAAGCGGACGCCAATCCCGAATCCAAGTAAATTCTAGTACCTCGTCGTGGCCGAGTATTTTTAAGCGGACGCCAATCCCGAATACAAGTAAATTCTAATATCTCGTCGTGGCTAAGTGCTTTTAAGCGGACGCCAATCCCGAATCCAAATAAATTCTACCACCTCGTCGTGGCTGAGTGCTTTAAAGCGGGCGCCAATCCAGAATCCAAGTAAATTCTAGCACCTCGTCGTGGCTGATTGCTTTTAAAGCGATGTCAATACTGAATCCAAGTAAATTCGAGTACCTCGTCGTGGCCGAGTATTTTTAAGCGGACGCCAATCCCGAAATTCTAGTAAATTCTAGTACCTCGTCGTGGCTGAGTGTATTTAAGCGGACGCCAATCCTGAATCCAAGTAAATTCTAGTACCTCGTCGTGGCCGAGTATTTTTAAGCGGACGCCAATCCCGAATCCAAGTAAATTCTAGTACCTCGTCGTGGCTGAGTGTATTTAAGCGGACGCCAATCCTGAATCCAAGTAAATTATAGCACCTCGTCGTGGCTGATTGCTTTTAAAGGGACGTCAATCCTGAATCCAAGTAAATTCTAGTACCTCGTCGTGACCGAGTATTTTTAAGCGGACGCCAATCCCGAATCCAAGTAAATTTTAGCACCTCGTGGTGGCTGAGTGCTCTTAAGAGGACGCCAATCCTGAATCCAAGTAAATTCTAGCACCTCGTCGTGGCTGATTGCTGTTAAAGGGACGTCAATCCTGAATCCAAGTAAATTCGAGTACCTCGTCGTGGCCGAGTATTTTTAAGCGGACGCCAATCCCGAATCCAAGTAAATTCTAGTACTTCGTCGTGGCCGAGTATTTTTAAGCGGACGCCAATCCCGAATCCAAGTAAATTCTAGTACCTCGTCGTAGCTGAGTGCTTTTAAGCGGACGCCAATCCTGAATCCAAGTAAATTCTAGCAACTCGTCGTGGCTGATTGCTTTTAAAGGGACGTCAATCCTGAATCCAAGTAAATTCTAGTACCTCGTCGTGGCCGAGTATTTTTAAGCGGACGCCAATCCCGAATCCAAATAAATTCTACCACCTCGTCGTGGCTGAGTGCTTTTAAGCGGACGCCAATCCTGAATCCAAGTAAATTCTAGTACCTCGTCGTGACCGAGTATATTTAAGCGGACGCCAATCCTGAATCCAAGTAAATTCTAGTATCTCGTCGTGGCTGAGTGCTTTTAAGCGGATGCCAATCCCGAATCCAGATAAATTCTAGCACCTCGTTGTGGCTGAGTGCTTTTAAGCGGACACCAATCCCGAATCCAAGTAAATTCTAGTACCTCGTCGTGGCCGAGTGCTTTTAAGCGGACGCCAATCCTGAATCCAAGCAAATTCTAGTACCTCGTCGTGCCTGATTGCTTTTAAGCGGACGCCAATCCTGAATCCAAGTAAATTCTAGTACCTCGTCGTGACCGAGTATATTTAAGCGGACGCCAATCCCGAATCCAAGTAAATTCTAGTACCTCGTCGTGACCGAGTATATTTAAGCGGACGCCAATCCTGAATCCAAGTAAATTCTAGTATCTCGTCATGACTGAGTGCTTTTAAGCGGACGCCAATCCCGAATCAGAGTAAATTCTAGTACCTCGTCGTGGCTGAGTACTTTTAAGCGGGCGCCAATCCTGAATCCAAGTAAATTCTAGTACCTCGTCGTGGCCGAGTGCTTTTAAGCGGACGCCAATCCTGAATCCAAGCAAATTCTAGTACCTCGTCGTGGCTGATTGCTTTTAAGCGGACGCCAATCCTGAATCCAAGTAAATTCTAGTACCTCGTCGTGACCGAGTATATTTAAGCGGACGCCAATCCTGAATCCAAGTAAATTCTAGTATCTCGTCGTGGCTGAGTGCTTTTAAGCGGACGCCAATCCCGAATCCAAATAAATTCTAGCACCTCGTTGTGGCTGAGTGCTTTTAAGCGGACACCAATCCCGAATCCAAGTAAATTCTAGCACCTCGTCGTGGCTGATTGCTTTAAAAGGGACGTCAATCCTGAATCCAAGTAAATTCTAGTACCTCGTCGTGATCGAGTATTTTTAAGCGGACGCCAATCCCGAACAGAAGTAAATTCTAGTACCTCGTCGTGGCTGAGTGCTTTTAAGCGGTCGTAAATCCTGAATCAAAGTAAATTCTAGTACCTCGTCGTGGCCGAGTATTTTTAAGCGGACGCCAATCCTGAATCCAAGTAAATTCTAGTACCTCGTCGTAGCTGAGTGACTTTATGCGGACGTCAATCCTGAATCCAAGTAAAATCTAGTACCTCCTCGTGGCTGAGTGCTTTTAAGCGGACGCCAATCCTGAATCCAAGTAAATTCTAGTACCTCGTCGTGGCTGAGTGCTTTTAAACGGACGCCAATCCTGAATCCAAGTAAATTTTACTACCTCGTCGTGACCGAGTATATTTAAGCGGACGCCAATCCTAAATCCAAGTAAATTCTAGTATCTCGTCGTGGCTGTGTGCTTTTAAGCGGACGCCAATCCCGAGTCCAAATAAATTCTATCACCTCGTCGTGGCTGAGTTTTTTTAAGCGTACGCCAATCCTGAATCCAAGTAAATTCTAGTACCTCGTCGTGGGTGAGTGCTTTTAAGCGGACGCCAAACCTGAATCCAAGTAAATTCTACTACCTCGTCGTGACCGAGTATATTTAAGCGGACGCCAATCCTGAATCCAAGTAAATTCGAGTACCTCGTCGTGGCTGAGTATTTTTAAGCGGACGCCAATCCCGAATCCAAGTAAATTCTAGTACCTCGTCGTGGCCGAGTATTTTTAAGCGGACGCCAATCCGGAATACAAGTAAATTCTAATATCTCGTCGTGGCTAAGTGCTTTTAAGCGGACGCCAATCCCGAATCCAAATAAATTCTACCACCTCGTCGTGGCTGAGTGCTTTAAAGCGGGCGCCAATCCGGAATCCAAGTAAATTCTAGCACCTCGTCGTGGCTGATTGCTTTTAAAGCGATGTCAATCCTGAATCCAAGTAAATTCGAGTACCTCGTCGTGGCCGAGTATTTTTAAGCGGACGCCAATCCCGAAATTCTAGTAAATTCTAGTACCTCGTCGTGGCTGAGTGTTTTTAAGCGGACGCCAATTCTGAATCCAAGTAAATTCTAGCAACTCGTCGTGGCTGATTGCTTTTAAAGGGACGTCAATCCCGAATCCAAGTAAATTCTAGTACTTCGTCGTGGCCGAGTATTTTTAAGCGGACGCCAATCCCGAATCCAAGTAAATTCTAGTACCTCGTCGTAGCTGAGTGCTTTTAAGCGGACGCCAATCCTGAATCCAAGTAAATTCTAGCAACTCGTCGTGGCTGATTGCTTTTAAAGGGACGTCAATCCTGAATCCAAGTAAATTCTAGTACCTCGTCGTGGCCGAGTATTTTTAAGCGGACGCCAATCCCGAATCCAAATAAATTCTACCACCTCGTCGTGGCTGAGTGCTTTTAAGCGGACGCCAATCCTGAATCCAAGTAAATTCTAGCAACTCGTCGTGGCTGATTGCTTGTAAGCGGACGCCAATCCTGAATCCAAGTAAATTCTAGTACCTCGTCGTGGCCGAGTATTTTTAAGCGGACGCCAATCCCGAATCCAAGTAAATTCTAGTACCTCGTCGTGACCGAGTATATTTAAGCGGACGCCAATCCTGAATCCAAGTAAATTCTAGTATCTCGTCATGACTGAGTGCTTTTAAGCGGACTCCAATCCCGAATCAGAGTAAATTCTAGTACCTCGTCGTGGCTGAGTACTTTTAAGCGGGCGCCAATCCTGAATCCAAGTAAATTCTAGTACCTCGTCGTGGCCGAGTGCTTTTAAGCGGACGCCAATCCTGAATCCAAGCAAATTCTAGTACCTCGTCGTGCCTGATTGCTTTTAAGCGGACGCCAATCCTGAATCCAAGTAAATTCTAGTACCTCGTCGTGACCGAGTATATTTAAGCGGACGCCAATCCTGAATCCAAGTAAATTCTAGTATCTCGTCGTGGCTGAGTGCTTTTAAGCGGACGCCAATCCCGAATCCAAATAAATTCTAGCACCTCGTTGTGGCTGAGTGCTTTTAAGCGCACACCAATCCCGAATCCAATTCTAGCACCTCGTCGTGGCTGATTGCTTTAAAAGGGACGTCAATCCTGAATCCAAGTAAATTCTAGTACCTCGTCGTGATCGAGTATTTTTAAGCGGACGCCAATCCCGAACAGAAGTAAATTCTAGTACCTCGTCGTGGCTGAGTGCTTTTAAGCGGTCGTAAATCCTGAATCAAAGTAAATTCTAGTACCTCGTCGTGGCCGAGTATTTTTAAGCGGACGCCAATCCTGAATCCAAGTAAATTCTAGTACCTCGTCGTAGCTGAGTGATTTTATGCGGACGTCAATCCTGAATCCAAGTAAAATCTAGTACCTCCTCGTGGCTGAGTGCTTTTAAGCGGACGCCAATCCTGAATCCAAGTAAATTCTAGTACCTCGTCGTGGCTGAGTGCTTTTAAACGGACGCCAATCCTGAATCCAAGTAAATTTTACTACCTCGTCGTGACCGAGTATATTTAAGCGGACGCCAATCCTAAATCCAAGTAAATTCTAGTATCTCGTCGTGGCTGTGTGCTTTTAAGCGGACGCCAATCCCGAGTCCAAATAAATTCTATCACCTCGTCGTGGCTGAGTTTTTTTAAGCGTACGCCAATCCTGAATCCAAGTAAATTCTAGTACCTCGTCGTGGGTGAGTGCTTTTAAGCGGACGCCAAACATGAATCCAAGTAAATTCTACTACCTCGTCGTGACCGAGTATATTTAAGCGGACGCCAATCCTGAATCCAAGTAAATTCGAGTACCTCGTCGTGGCTGAGTATTTTTAAGCGGACGCCAATCCCGAATCCAAGTAAATTCTAGTACCTCGTCGTGGCCGAGTATTTTTAAGCGGACGCCAATCCCGAATACAAGTAAATTCTAATATCTCGTCGTGGCTAAGTGCTTTTAAGCGGACGCCAATCCCGAATCCAAATAAATTCTACCACCTCGTCGTGGCTGAGTGCTTTAAAGCGGGCGCCAATCCGGAATCCAAGTAAATTCTAGCACCTCGTCGTGGCTGATTGCTTTTAAAGGGATGTCAATCCTGAATCCAAGTAAATTCGAGTACCTCGTCGTGGCCGAGTATTTTTAAGCGGACGCCAATCCCGAAATTCTAGTAAATTCTAGTACCTCGTCGTGGCTGAGTGTTTTTAAGCGGACGCCAATCCCGAATCCAAGTAAATTCTAGTACCTCGTCGTGGCTGAGTGTATTTAAGCGGACGCCAATCCTGAATCCAAGTAAATTATAGCACCTCGTCGTGGCTGATTGCTTTTAAAGGGACGTCAATCCTGAATCCAAGTAAATTCGAGTACCTCGTCGTGGCCGAGTATTTTTAAGCGGACGCCAATCCCGAATCCAAGTAAATTCTAGTACTTCGTCGTGGCCGAGTATTTTTAAGCGGACGCCAATCCCGAATCCAAGTAAATTCTACTACCTCGTCGTAGCTGAGTGCTTTTAAGCGGACGCCAATCCTGAATCCAAGTAAATTCTAGCAACTCGTCGTGGCTGATTGCTTTTAAAGGGACGTCAATCCCGAATCCAAGTAAATTCTAGTACTTCGTCGTGGCCGAGTATTTTTAAGCGGACGCCAATCCCGAATCCAAGTAAATTCTAGCACCTCGTGGTGGCTGAGTGCTTTTAAGCGGACGCCAATCCTGAATCCAAGTAAATTCTAGTACCTCGTCGTGGCTGAGTGCTCTTAAGCGGACGTCAATCCTGAATCCAAGTAAATTCTAGTACCTCGTCGTGGCTGAGTGATTTTAAGCGGACGCCAATCCTGAATCCAAGTAAATTCTAGTACCTCGTCGTGACCGAGTATATTTAAGCGGACGCCAATCCTGAATCCAAGTAAATTCTAGTACCTCGTCGTGGCTGAGTGTATTTAAGCGGACGCCAATCCTGAATCCAAGTAAATTCTAGCACCTCGTCGTGGCTGATTGCTTTTAAAGGGGCGTCAATCCTGAATCCAAGTAAATTCGAGTACCTCGTCGTGGCCGAGTATTTGTAAGCGGACGCCAATCCCGAATCCAAGTAAATTCTAGTACCTCGTCGTGGCTGAGTGATTTAAGCGGACGCCAATCCTGAATCCAAGTAAATTCTAGCACCTCGTCGTGGCTGATTGCGTTTAAAGGGACGTCAATCCTGAATCCAAGTAAATTCTAGTACCTCGTCGTGGCCGAGTATTTTTAAGCGGACGCCAATCCCGAATCCAAATAAGTTCTACCACCTCGTCGTGGCTGAGTGCTTTTAAGCGGGCGCCAATCCTGAATCCAAGCAAATTCTAGCACCTCGTCGTGGCTGATTGCTGTTAAAGGGACGTCAATCCTGAATCCAAGCAAATTCGAGTACCTCGTCGTGGCCGAGTATTTTTAAGCGGACGTCAATCCCGAATCCATGTAAATTCTAGTACCTCGTCGTGGCTGGGTGCTTTTAAGCGGACGCCAATCCTGAATCCAAGTAAATTCTAGCACCTCGTCGTGGCTGATTGCTTTTAAAGGGACGTCAATCCTGAATCCAAGTAAATTCTAGTACCTCGTCGTGGCCGAGTAGTTTTAAGCGGACGCCAATCCCGAATCCAAGTAAATTCACCATCTCGTGGTGGCTGAGTGCTTTTAAGCGGACGCCAATCCTGAATCCAAGTAAATTCTAGCACCTCGTCGTGGCTGATTGCTTTTAAAGGGACGTCAATCCTGAATCCAAGTAAATTCGAGTACCTCGTCGTGGCCGAGTATTTTTAAGCGGACGCCAATCCCGAATCCAAGTAAATTCTAGTACCTCGTCGTGGCCAAGTATTTTTAAGCGCACGCCAATCCCGAATCCAAGTAAATTCTAGTAGCTCGTCGTAGCTGAGTGCTTTTAAACGGACGCCAATCCTGAATCCAAGTAAATTCTAGTACCTCGTCGTGACCGAGTATTTTTAAGCGGACGCCAATCCTGAATCCATGTAAATTCTAGCACCTCGTCGCGGCTGATTGCTTTTAAAGGGACGTCAATCCTGAATCCCAGTAAATTCGAGTACCTCGTCGTGGCCGAGTATTTTTAAGCGGACGCCAATCCCGAATCCAAGTAAATTCTAGTACCTCGTCGTGGCTGAGTGTCTTTAAACGGACGCCAATCCTGAATCCAAGTAAATTCTAGCACTTCGTCGTGGCTGATTGCTTTTAAAGGGCCGTCAATCCTGAATCCAAGTAAATTCGAGTACCTCGTCGTGGCCGAGTATTTTTAAGCGGACGCCAATCCCGAATCCAAGTAAATTCTAGTACCTCGTCGTGGCTGAGTGCTTTTAAGCGGACGCCAATCCTGAATCCAAGTAAATTCTAGCACCTCGAAGTGGCTGAGTGCTTTTAAAGGGACGTCAATCCTGAATCCAAGTAAATTCTAGTACCTCGTCGTGGCCGAGTATTTTTAAGCGGACGCCAATCCCGAATCCAAGTAAATTCTAGTACCTCGTGGTGGCTGAGTGCTTTTAAGCGGACGCCAATCCTGAATCCAAGTAAATTCTAGCACCTCGTCGTGGCTGATTGCTTTTAAAGGGACGTCAATGCTGAATCCAAGTAAATTCGAGTACCTCGTCGTGGCCGAGTATTTTTAAGCGGACGCCAATCCCGAATCCAAGTAAATTCTAGTACCTCGTCGTGGCCAAGTATTATTAAGCGCACGCCAATCCCGAATCCAAGTAAATTCTAGTAGCTCGTCGTAGCTGAGTGCTTTTAAACGGACGCCAATCCTGAATCCAAGTAAATTCTAGTACCTCGTCGTGACCGAGTATTTTTAAGCGGACGCCAATCCCGAATCCAAATAAATTCTACCACCTCGTCGTAGCTGAGTGCTTTTAAACGGACGCCAATCCTGAATCCAAGTAAATTCTAGTACCTCGTCGTGACCGAGTATTTTTAAGCGGACGCCAATCTCGAATCTAAATAAATTCTACCACCTCGTCGTGGCTGAGTGCTTTTAAGCGGACGCCAATCCTGAATCCATGTAAATTCTAGCACCTCGTCGTGGCTGATTGCTTTTAAAGGGACGTCAATCCTGAATCCAAGTAAATTCGAGTACCTCGTCGTGGCCGAGTATTTTTAAGCGGACGCCAATCCCGAATCCAAGTAAATTCTAGTACCTCGTCGTGGCTGAGTGTCTTTAAGCGGACGCCAATCCTGAATCCAAGTAAATTCTAGCACTTCGTCGTGGCTGATTGCTTTTAAAGGGACGTCAATCCTGAATCCAAGTAAATTCGAGTACCTCGTCGTGGCCGAGTATTTTTAAGCGGACGCCAATCCCGAATCCAAGTAAATTCTAGTAGCTCGTCATGACTGAGTGCTTTTAAGCGGACTCCAATCCCGAATCAGAGTAAATTCTAGTACCTCGTCGTGACCGAGTATTTTTAAGCGGACGCCAATCCCGAATCCAAATAAATTCTACCACCTCGTCGTGGCTGAGTGCTTTTAAAGGGACGTCAATCCTGAATCCAAGTAAATTCGAGTACCTCGTCGTGGCCGAGTATTTTTAAGCGGACGCCAATCCCGAATCCAAGTAAATTCTAGTACCTCGTCGTGGCTGAGTGTCTTTAAGCGGACGCCAATCCTGAATCCAAGTAAATTCTAGCACTTCGTCGTGGCTGATTGCTTTTAAAGGGACGTCAATCCTGAATCCAAGTAAATTCGAGTACCTCGTCGTGGCCGAGTATTTTTAAGCGGACGCCAATCCCGAATCCAAGTAAATTCTAGTACTTCGTCGTGGCCGAGTATTTTTAAGCGGACGCCAATCCCGAATCCAAGTAAATTCTAGTACCTCGTCGTAGCTGAGTGCTTTTAAGCGGACGCCAATCCTGAATCCAAGTAAATTCTAGCAACTCGTCGTGGCTGATTGCTTTTAAAGGGACGTCAATCCTGAATCCAAGTAAATTCTAGTACCTCGTCGTGGCCGAGTATTTTTAAGCGGACGCCAATCCCGAATCCAAATAAATTCTACCACCTCGTCGTGGCTGAGTGCTTTTAAGCGGGCGCCAATCCTGAATCCAAGTAAATTCTAGTACCTCGTCGTGACCGAGTATATTTAAGCGGACGCCAATCCTGAATCCAAGTAAATTCTAGTATCTCGTCGTGGCTGAGTGCTTTTAAGCGGACGCCAATCCCGAATCCAAATAAATTCTAGCACCTCGTTGTGGCTGAGTGCTTTTAAGCGGACACCAATCCCGAATCCAAGTAAATTCTAGTACCTCGTCGTGGCCGAGTGCTTTTAAGCGGACGCCAATCCTGAATCCAAGTAAATTCTAGTACCTCGTCGTGCCTGATTGCTTTTAAGCGGACGCCAATCCTGAATCCAAGTAAATTCTAGTACCTCGTCGTGACCGAGTATATTTAAGCGGACGCCAATCCCGAATCCAAGTAAATTCTAGTACCTCGTCGTGACCGAGTATATTTAAGCGGACGCCAATCCTGAATCCAAGTAAATTCTAGTATCTCGTCATGACTGAGTGCTTTTAAGCGGACTCCAATCCCGAATCAGAGTAAATTCTAGTACCTCGTCGTGGCTGAGTACTTTTAAGCGGGCGCCAATCCTGAATCCAAGTAAATTCTAGTACCTCGTCGTGGCCGAGTGCTTTTAAGCGGACGCCAATCCTGAATCCAAGCAAATTCTAGTACCTCGTCGTGCCTGATTGCTTTTAAGCGGACGCCAATCCTGAATCCAAGTAAATTCTAGTACCTCGTCGTGACCGAGTATATTTAAGCGGACGCCAATCCTGAATCCAAGTAAATTCTAGTATCTCGTCGTGGCTGAGTGCTTTTAAGCGGACGCCAATCCCGAATCCAAATAAATTCTAGCACCTCGTTGTGGCTGAGTGCTTTTAAGCGGACACCAATCCCGAATCCAAGTAAATTCTAGCACCTCGTCGTGGCTGAGTGCTTTAAAAGGGACGTCAATCCTGAATCCAAGTAAATTCTAGTACCTCGTCGTGATCGAGTATTTTTAAGCGGACGCCAATCCCGAACAGAAGTAAATTCTAGTACCTCGTCGTGGCTGAGTGCTTTTAAGCGGTCGTAAATCCTGAATCAAAGTAAATTCTAGTACCTCGTCGTGGCCGAGTATTTTTAAGCGGACGCCAATTCTGAATCCAAGTAAATTCTAGCAACTCGTCGTGGCTGATTGCTTTTAAAGGGACGTCAATCCCGAATCCAAGTAAATTCTAGTACTTCGTCGTGGCCGAGTATTTTTAAGCGGACGCCAATCCCGAATCCAAGTAAAATCTAGTACCTCCTCGTGGCTGAGTGCTTTTAAGCGGACGCCAATCCTGAATCCAAGTAAATTCTAGTACCTCGTCGTGGCTGAGTGCTTTTAAACGGACGCCAATCCTGAATCCAAGTAAATTTTACTACCTCGTCGTGACCGAGTATATTTAAGCGGACGCCAATTCTAAATCCAAGTAAATTCTAGTATCTCGTCGTGGCTGTGTGCTTTTAAGCGGACGCCAATCCCGAGTCCAAATAAATTCTATCACCTCGTCGTGGCTGAGTTTTTTTAAGCGTACGCCAATCCTGAATCCAAGTAAATTCTAGTACCTCGTCGTGGGTGAGTGCTTTTAAGCGGACGCCAAACCTGAATCCAAGTAAATTCTACTACCTCGTCGTGACCGAGTATATTTAAGCGGACGCCAATCCTGAATCCAAGTAAATTCGAGTACCTCGTCGTGGCTGAGTATTTTTAAGCGGACGCCAATCCCGAATCCAAGTAAATTCTAGTACCTCGTCGTGGCCGAGTATTTTTAAGCGGACGCCAATCCGGAATACAAGTAAATTCTAATATCTCGTCGTGGCTAAGTGCTTTTAAGCGGACGCCAATCCCGAATCCAAATAAATTCTACCACCTCGTCGTGGCTGAGTGCTTTAAAGCGGGCGCCAATCCGGAATCCAAGTAAATTCTAGCACCTCGTCGTGGCTGATTGCTTTTAAAGCGATGTCAATCCTGAATCCAAGTAAATTCGAGTACCTCGTCGTGGCCGAGTATTTTTAAGCGGACGCCAATCCCGAAATTCTAGTAAATTCTAGTACCTCGTCGTGGCTGAGTGTTTTTAAGCGGACGCCAATTCTGAATCCAAGTAAATTCTAGCAACTCGTCGTGGCTGATTGCTTTTAAAGGGACGTCAATCCCGAATCCAAGTAAATTCTAGTACTTCGTCGTGGCCGAGTATTTTTAAGCGGACGCCAATCCCGAATCCAAGTAAATTCTAGTACCTCGTCGTAGCTGAGTGCTTTTAAGCGGACGCCAATCCTGAATCCAAGTAAATTCTAGCAACTCGTCGTGGCTGATTGCTTTTAAAGGGACGTCAATCCTGAATCCAAGTAAATTCTAGTACCTCGTCGTGGCCGAGTATTTTTAAGCGGACGCCAATCCCGAATCCAAATAAATTCTAGCACCTCGTCGTGGCTGAGTGCTTTTAAGCGGACGCCAATCCTGAATCCAAGTAAATTCTAGCAACTCGTCGTGGCTGATTGCTTGTAAGCGGACGCCAATCCTGAATCCAAGTAAATTCTAGTACCTCGTCGTGGCCGAGTATTTTTAAGCGGACGCCAATCCCGAATCCAAGTAAATTCTAGTACCTCGTCGTGACCGAGTATATTTAAGCGGACGCCAATCCTGAATCCAAGTAAATTCTAGTATCTCGTCATGACTGAGTGCTTTTAAGCGGACTCCAATCCCGAATCAGAGTAAATTCTAGTACCTCGTCGTGGCTGCGTACTTTTAAGCGGGCGCCAATCCTGAATCCAAGTAAATTCTAGTACCTCGTCGTGGCCGAGTGCTTTTAAGCGGACGCCAATCCTGAATCCAAGCAAATTCTAGTACCTCGTCGTGCCTGATTGCTTTTAAGCGGACGCCAATCCTGAATCCAAGTAAATTCTAGTACCTCGTCGTGACCGAGTATATTTAAGCGGACGCCAATCCTGAATCCAAGTAAATTCTAGTATCTCGTCGTGGCTGAGTGCTTTTAAGCGGACGCCAATCCCGAATCCAAATAAATTCTAGCACCTCGTTGTGGCTGAGTGCTTTTAAGCGGACACCAATCCCGAATCCAATTCTAGCACCTCGTCGTGGCTGATTGCTTTAAAAGGGACGTCAATCCTGAATCCAAGTAAATTCTAGTACCTCGTCGTGATCGAGTATTTTTAAGCGGACGCCAATCCCGAACAGAAGTAAATTCTAGTACCTCGTCGTGGCTGAGTGCTTTTAAGCGGTCGTAAATCCTGAATCAAAGTAAATTCTAGTACCTCGTCGTGGCCGAGTATTTTTAAGCGGACGCCAATCCTGAATCCAAGTAAATTCTAGTACCTCGTCGTAGCTGAGTGACTTTATGCGGACGTCAATCCTGAATCCAAGTAAAATCTAGTACCTCCTCGTGGCTGAGTGCTTTTAAGCGGACGCCAATCCTGAATCCAAGTAAATTCTAGTACCTCGTCGTGGCTGAGTGCTTTTAAGCGGACGCCAATCCTGAATCCAAGTAAATTTTACTACCTCGTCGTGACCGAGTATATTTAAGCGGACGCCAATCCTAAATCCAAGTAAATTCTAGTATCTCGTCGTGGCTGTGTGCTTTTAAGCGGACGCCAATCCCGAGTCCAAATAAATTCTATCACCTCGTCGTGGCTGAGTTTTTTTAAGCGTACGCCAATCCTGAATCCAAGTAAATTCTAGTACCTCGTCGTGGGTGAGTGCTTTTAAGCGGACGCCAAACCTGAATCCAAGTAAATTCTACTACCTCGTCGTGACCGAGTATATTTAAGCGGACGCCAATCCTGAATCCAAGTAAATTCGAGTACCTCGTCGTGGCTGAGTATTTTTAAGCGGACGCCAATCCCGAATCCAAGTAAATTCTAGTACCTAGTCGTGGCCGAGTATTTTTAAGCGGACGCCAATCCGGAATACAAGTAAATTCTAATATCTCGTCGTGGCTAAGTGCTTTTAAGCGGACGCCAATCCCGAATCCAAATAAATTCTACCACCTCGTCGTGGCTGAGTGCTTTAAAGCGGGCGCCAATCCGGAATCCAAGTAAATTCTAGCACCTCGTCGTGGCTGATTGCTTTTAAAGCGATGTCAATCCTGAATCCAAGTAAATTCGAGTACCTCGTCGTGGCCGAGTATTTTTAAGCGGACGCCAATCCCGAAATTCTAGTAAATTCTAGTACCTCGTCGTGGCTGAGTGTTTTTAAGCGGACGCCAATTCTGAATCCAAGTAAATTCTAGCAACTCGTCGTGGCTGATTGCTTTTAAAGGGACGTCAATCCCGAATCCAAGTAAATTCTAGTACTTCGTCGTGGCCGAGTATTTTTAAGCGGACGCCAATCCCGAATCCAAGTAAATTCTAGTACCTCGTCGTGGCTGAGTGTCTTTAAGCGGACGCCAATCCTGAATCCAAGTAAATTCTAGCACCTCGTCGTGGCTGATTGCTTTTAAAGGGACGTCAATCCTGAATCCAAGTAAATTCTAGTACTTCGTCGTGGCCGAGTATTTTTAAGCGGACGCCAATCCCGAATCCAAGTAAATTCTAGTACCTCGTCGTGGCTGAGTGTCTTTAAGCGGACGCCAATCCTGAATCCAAGTAAATTCTAGCACCTCGTCGTGGCTGATTGCTTTTAAAGGGACGTCAATCCTGAATCCAAGTAAATTCTAGTACCTCGTCGTGACCGAGTATATTTAAGCGGACGCCAATCCTGAATCCAAGTAAATTCTAGTATCTCGTCATGACTGAGTGCTTTTAAGCGGACTCCAATCCCGAATCAGAGTAAATTCTAGTACCTCGTCGTGGCTGAGTACTTTTAAGCGGGCGCCAATCCTGAATCCAAGTAAATTCTAGTACCTCGTCGTGGCCGAGTGCTTTTAAGCGGACGCCAATCCTGAATCCAAGCAAATTCTAGTACCTCGTCGTGCCTGATTGCTTTTAAGCGGACGCCAATCCTGAATCCAAGTAAATTCTAGTACCTCGTCGTGACCGAGTATATTTAAGCGGACGCCAATCCTGAATCCAAGTAAATTCTAGTATCTCGTCGTGGCTGAGTGCTTTTAAGCGGACGCCAATCCCGAATCCAAATAAATTCTAGCACCTCGTTGTGGCTGAGTGCTTTTAAGCGGACACCAATCCCGAATCCAATTCTAGCACCTCGTCGTGGCTGATTGCTTTAAAAGGGACGTCAATCCTGAATCCAAGTAAATTCTAGTACCTCGTCGTGATCGAGTATTTTTAAGCGGACGCCAATCCCGAACAGAAGTAAATTCTAGTACCTCGTCGTGGCTGAGTGCTTTTAAGCGGTCGTAAATCCTGAATCAAAGTAAATTCTAGTACCTCGTCGTGGCCGAGTATTTTTAAGCGGACGCCAATCCTGAATCCAAGTAAATTCTAGTACCTCGTCGTAGCTGAGTGACTTTATGCGGACGTCAATCCTGAATCCAAGTAAAATCTAGTACCTCCTCGTGGCTGAGTGCTTTTAAGCGGACGCCAATCCTGAATCCAAGTAAATTCTAGTACCTCGTCGTGGCTGAGTGCTTTTAAACGGACGCCAATCCTGAATCCAAGTAAATTTTACTACCTCGTCGTGACCGAGTATATTTAAGCGGACGCCAATCCTAAATCCAAGTAAATTCTAGTATCTCGTCGTGGCTGTGTGCTTTTAAGCGGACGCCAATCCCGAGTCCAAATAAATTCTATCACCTCGTCGTGGCTGAGTTTTTTTAAGCGTACGCCAATCCTGAATCCAAGTAAATTCTAGTACCTCGTCGTGGGTGAGTGCTTTTAAGCGGACGCCAAACCTGAATCCAAGTAAATTCTACTACCTCGTCGTGACCGAGTATATTTAAGCGGACGCCAATCCTGAATCCAAGTAAATTCGAGTACCTCGTCGTGGCTGAGTATTTTTAAGCGGACGCCAATCCCGAATCCAAGTAAATTCTAGTACCTAGTCGTGGCCGAGTATTTTTAAGCGGACGCCAATCCGGAATACAAGTAAATTCTAATATCTCGTCGTGGCTAAGTGCTTTTAAGCGGACGCCAATCCCGAATCCAAATAAATTCTACCACCTCGTCGTGGCTGAGTGCTTTTAAGCGGACGCCAATCCGGAATCCAAGTAAATTCTAGCACCTCGTCGTGGCTGATTGCTTTTAAAGCGATGTCAATCCTGAATCCAAGTAAATTCGAGTACCTCGTCGTGGCCGAGTATTTTTAAGCGGACGCCAATCCCGAAATTCTAGTAAATTCTAGTACCTCGTCGTGGCTGAGTGTTTTTAAGCGGACGCCAATTCTGAATCCAAGTAAATTCTAGCAACTCGTCGTGGCTGATTGCTTTTAAAGGGACGTCAATCCCGAATCCAAGTAAATTCTAGTACTTCGTCGTGGCCGAGTATTTTTAAGCGGACGCCAATCCCGAATCCAAATAAATTCTACCACCTCGTCGTGGCTGAGTGCTTTTAAGCGGACGCCAATCCTGAATCCAAGTAAATTCTAGCAACTCGTCGTGGCTGATTGCTTGTAAGCGGACGCCAATCCTGAATCCAAGTAAATTCTAGTACCTCGTCGTGGCCGAGTATTTTTAAGCGGACGCCAATCCCGAATCCAAGTAAATTCTAGTACCTCGTCGTGACCGAGTATATTTAAGCGGACGCCAATCCTGAATCCAAGTAAATTCTAGTATCTCGTCATGACTGAGTGCTTTTAAGCGGACTCCAATCCCGAATCAGAGTAAATTCTAGTACCTCGTCGTGGCTGAGTACTTTTAAGCGGGCGCCTATCCTGAATCCAAGTAAATTCTAGTACCTCGTCGTGGCCGAGTGCTTTTAAGCGGACGCCAATCCTGAATCCAAGCAAATTCTAGTACCTCGTCGTGCCTGATTGCTTTTAAGCGGACGCCAATCCTGAATCCAAGTAAATTCTAGTACCTCGTCGTGACCGAGTATATTTAAGCGGACGCCAATCCTGAATCCAAGTAAATTCTAGTATCTCGTCGTGGCTGAGTGCTTTTAAGCGGACGCCAATCCCGAATCCAAATAAATTCTAGCACCTCGTTGTGGCTGAGTGCTTTTAAGCGCACACCAATCCCGAATCCAATTCTAGCACCTCGTCGTGGCTGATTGCTTTAAAAGGGACGTCAATCCTGAATCCAAGTAAATTCTAGTACCTCGTCGTGATCGAGTATTTTTAAGCGGACGCCAATCCCGAACAGAAGTAAATTCTAGTACCTCATCGTGGCTGAGTGCTTTTAAGCGGTCGTAAATCCTGAATCAAAGTAAATTCTAGTACCTCGTCGTGGCCGAGTATTTTTAAGCGGACGCCAATCCTGAATCCAAGTAAATTCTAGTACCTCGTCGTAGCTGAGTGATTTTATGCGGACGTCAATCCTGAATCCAAGTAAAATCTAGTACCTCCTCGTGGCTGAGTGCTTTTAAGCGGACGCCAATCCTGAATCCAAGTAAATTCTAGTACCTCGTCGTGGCTGAGTGCTTTTAAACGGACGCCAATCCTGAATCCAAGTAAATTTTACTACCTCGTCGTGACCGAGTATATTTAAGCGGACGCCAATCCTAAATCCAAGTAAATTCTAGTATCTCGTCGTGGCTGTGTGCTTTTAAGCGGACGCCAATCCCGAGTCCAAATAAATTCTATCACCTCGTCGTGGCTGAGTTTTTTTAAGCGTACGCCAATCCTGAATCCAAGTAAATTCTAGTACCTCGTCGTGGGTGAGTGCTTTTAAGCGGACGCCAAACATGAATCCAAGTAAATTCTACTACCTCGTCGTGACCGAGTATATTTAAGCGGACGCCAATCCTGAATCCAAGTAAATTCGAGTACCTCGTCGTGGCTGAGTATTTTTAAGCGGACGCCAATCCCGAATCCAAGTAAATTCTAGTACCTCGTCGTGGCCGAGTATTTTTAAGCGGACGCCAATCCCGAATACAAGTAAATTCTAATATCTCGTCGTGGCTAAGTGCTTTTAAGCGGACGCCAATCCCGAATCCAAATAAATTCTACCACCTCGTCGTGGCTGAGTGCTTTAAAGCGGGCGCCAATCCGGAATCCAAGTAAATTCTAGCACCTCGTCGTGGCTAATTGCTTTTAAAGGGATGTCAATCCTGAATCCAAGTAAATTCGAGTACCTCGTCGTGGCCGAGTATTTTTAAGCGGACGCCAATCCCGAAATTCTAGTAAATTCTAGTACCTCGTCGTGGCTGAGTGTTTTTAAGCGGACGCCAATTCTGAATCCAAGTAAATTCTAGCAACTCGTCGTGGCTGATTGCTTTTAAAGGGACGTCAATCCTGAATCTAAGTAAATTCGAGTACCTCGTCGTGGCCGAGTATTTTTAAGCGGACGCCAATCCCGAATCCAAGTAAATTCTAGTACCTCGTCGTGGCTGAGTGTATTTAAGCGGACGCCAATCCTGAATCCAAGTAAATTATAGCACCTCGTCGTGGCTGATTGCTTTTAAAGGGACGTCAATCCTGAATCCAAGTAAATTCGAGTACCTCGTTGTGGCCGAGTATTTTTAAGCGGACGCCAATCCCGAATCCAAGTAAATTCTAGTACTTCGTCGTGGCCGAGTATTTTTAAGCGGACGCCAATCCCGAATCCAAGTAAATTCTACTACCTCGTCGTAGCTGAGTGCTTTTAAGCGGACGCCAATCCTGAATCCAAGTAAATTCTAGCAACTCGTCGTGGCTGATTGCTTTTAAAGGGACGTCAATCCCGAATCCAAGTAAATTCTAGTACTTCGTCGTGGCCGAGTATTTTTAAGCGGACGCCAATCCCGAATCCAAGTAAATTCTAGCACCTCGTGGTGGCTGAGTGCTTTTAAGCGGACGCCAATCCTGAATCCAAGTAAATTCTAGTACCTCGTCGTGGCTGAGTGCTCTTAAGCGGACGTCAATCCTGAATCCAAGTAAATTCTAGTACCTCGTCGTGGCTGAGTGATTTTAAGCGGACGCCAATCCTGAATCCAAGTAAATTCTAGTACCTCGTCGTGACCGAGTATATTTAAGCGGACGCCAATCCTGAATCCAAGTAAATTCTAGTACCTCGTCGTGGCTGAGTGTATTTAAGCGGACGCCAATCCTGAATCCAAGTAAATTCTAGCACCTCGTCGTGGCTGATTGCTTTTAAAGGGGCGTCAATCCTGAATCCAAGTAAATTCGAGTACCTCGTCGTGGCCGAGTATTTGTAAGCGGACGCCAATCCCGAATCCAAGTAAATTCTAGTACCTCGTCGTGGCTGAGTGATTTAAGCGGACGCCAATCCTGAATCCAAGTAAATTCTAGCACCTCGTCGTGGCTGATTGCGTTTAAAGGGACGTCAATCCTGAATCCAAGTAAATTCTAGTACCTCGTCGTGGCCGAGTATTTTTAAGCGGACGCCAATCCCGAATCCAAATAAGTTCTACCACCTCGTCGTGGCTGAGTGCTTTTAAGCGGGCGCCAATCCTGAATCCAAGTAAATTCTAGCACCTCGTCGTGGCTGAGTGCTGTTAAAGGGACGTCAATCCTGAATCCAAGCAAATTCGAGTACCTCGTCGTGGCCGAGTATTTTTAAGCGGACGTCAATCCCGAATCCATGTAAATTCTAGTACCTCGTCGTGGCTGGGTGCTTTTAAGCGGACGCCAATCCTGAATCCAAGTAAATTCTAGGACCTCGTCGTGGCTGATTGCTTTTAAAGGGACGTCAATCCTGAATCCAAGTAAATTCTAGTACCTCGTCGTGGCCGAGTAGTTTTAAGCGGACGCCAATCCCGAATCCAAGTAAATTCACCATCTCGTGGTGGCTGAGTGCTTTTAAGCGGACGCCAATCCTGAATCCAAGTAAATTCTAGCACCTCGTCGTGGCTGATTGCTTTTAAAGGGACGTCAATCCTGAATCCAAGTAAATTCGAGTACCTCGTCGTGGCCGAGTATTTTTAAGCGGACGCCAATCCCGAATCCAAGTAAATTCTAGTACCTCGTCGTGGCCAAGTATTTTTAAGCGCACGCCAATCCCGAATCCAAGTAAATTCTAGTAGCTCGTCGTAGCTGAGTGCTTTTAAACGGACGCCAATCCTGAATCCAAGTAAATTCTAGTACCTCGTCGTGACCGAGTATTTTTAAGCGGACGCCAATCCTGAATCCATGTAAATTCTAGCACCTCGTCGCGGCTGATTGCTTTTAAAGGGACGTCAATCCTGAATCCCAGTAAATTCGAGTACCTCGTCGTGGCCGAGTATTTTTAAGCGGACGCCAATCCCGAATCCAAGTAAATTCTAGTACCTCGTCGTGGCTGAGTGTCTTTAAACGGACGCCAATCCTGAATCCAAGTAAATTCTAGCACTTCGTCGTGGCTGATTGCTTTTAAAGGGCCGTCAATCCTGAATCCAAGTAAATTCGAGTACCTCGTCGTGGCCGAGTATTTTTAAGCGGACGCCAATCCCGAATCCAAGTAAATTCTAGTACCTCGTCGTGGCTGAGTGCTTTTAAGCGGACGCCAATCCTGAATCCAAGTAAATTCTAGCACCTCGAAGTGGCTGAGTGCTTTTAAAGGGACGTCAATCCTGAATCCAAGTAAATTCTAGTACCTCGTCGTGGCCGAGTATTTTAAAGCGGACGCCAATCCCGAATCCAAGTAAATTCTAGTACCTCGTGGTGGCTGAGTGCTTTTAAGCGGACGCCAATCCTGAATCCAAGTAAATTCTAGCACCTCGTCGTGGCTGATTGCTTTTAAAGGGACGTCAATGCTGAATCCAAGTAAATTCGAGTACCTCGTCGTGGCCGAGTATTTTTAAGCGGACGCCAATCCCGAATCCAAGTAAATTCTAGTACCTCGTCGTGGCCAAGTATTATTAAGCGCACGCCAATCCCGAATCCAAGTAAATTCTAGTAGCTCGTCGTAGCTGAGTGCTTTTAAACGGACGCCAATCCTGAATCCAAGTAAATTCTAGCACCTCGTCGTGACCGAGTATTTTTAAGCGGACGCCAATCCCGAATCCAAATAAATTCTACCACCTCGTCGTAGCTGAGTGCTTTTAAACGGACGCCAATCCTGAATCCAAGTAAATTCTAGTACCTCGTCGTGACCGAGTATTTTTAAGCGGACGCCAATCTCGAATCTAAATAAATTCTACCACCTCGTCGTGGCTGAGTGCTTTTAAGCGGACGCCAATCCTGAATCCATGTAAATTCTAGCACCTCGTCGTGGCTGATTGCTTTTAAAGGGACGTCAATCCTGAATCCAAGTAAATTCGAGTACCTCGTCGTGGCCGAGTATTTTTAAGCGGACGCCAATCCCGAATCCAAGTAAATTCTAGTACCTCGTCGTGGCTGAGTGTCTTTAAGCGGACGCCAATCCTGAATCCAAGTAAATTCTAGCACTTCGTCGTGGCTGATTGCTTTTAAAGGGACGTCAATCCTGAATCCAAGTAAATTCGAGTACCTCGTCGTGGCCGAGTATTTTTAAGCGGACGCCAATCCCGAATCCAAGTAAATTCTAGTAGCTCGTCATGACTGAGTGCTTTTAAGCGGACTCCAATCCCGAATCAGAGTAAATTCTAGTACCTCGTCGTGACCGAGTATTTTTAAGCGGACGCCAATCCCGAATCCAAATAAATTCTAGTAGCTCGTCGTGGCTGAGTGCTTTTAAAGGGACGTCAATCCTGAATCCAAGTAAATTCGAGTACCTCGTCGTGGCCGAGTATTTTTAAGCGGACGCCAATCCCGAATCCAAGTAAATTCTAGTACCTCGTCGTGGCTGAGTGTCTTTAAGCGGACGCCAATCCTGAATCCAAGTAAATTCTAGCACTTCGTCGTGGCTGATTGCTTTTAAAGGGACGTCAATCCTGAATCCAAGTAAATTCGAGTACCTCGTCGTGGCCGAGTATTTTTAAGCGGACGCCAATCCCGAATCCAAGTAAATTCTAGTACTTCGTCGTGGCCGAGTATTTTTAAGCGGACGCCAATCCCGAATCCAAGTAAATTCTAGTACCTCGTCGTAGCTGAGTGCTTTTAAGCGGACGCCAATCCTGAATCCAAGTAAATTCTAGCAACTCGTCGTGGCTGATTGCTTTTAAAGGGACGTCAATCCTGAATCCAAGTAAATTCTAGTACCTCGTCGTGGCCGAGTATTTTTAAGCGGACGCCAATCCCGAATCCAAATAAATTCTACCACCTCGTCGTGGCTGAGTGCTTTTAAGCGGACGCCAATCCTGAATCCAAGTAAATTCTAGTACCTCGTCGTGGCCGAGTATATTTAAGCGGACGCCAATCCTGAATCCAAGTAAATTCTAGTATCTCGTCGTGGCTGAGTGCTTTTAAGCGGACGCCAATCCCGAATCCAAATAAATTCTAGCACCTCGTTGTGGCTGAGTGCTTTTAAGCGGACACCAATCCCGAATCCAAGTAAATTCTAGTACCTCGTCGTGGCCGAGTGCTTTTAAGCGGACGCCAATCCTGAATCCAAGTAAATTCTAGTACCTCGTCGTGCCTGATTGCTTTTAAGCGGACGCCAATCCTGAATCCAAGTAAATTCTAGTACCTCGTCGTGACCGAGTATATTTAAGCGGACGCCAATCCCGAATCCAAGTAAATTCTAGTACCTCGTCGTGACCGAGTATATTTAAGCGGACGCCAATCCTGAATCCAAGTAAATTCTAGTATCTCGTCATGACTGAGTGCTTTTAAGCGGACTCCAATCCCGAATCAGAGTAAATTCTAGTACCTCGTCGTGGCTGAGTACTTTTAAGCGGGCGCCAATCCTGAATCCAAGTAAATTCTAGTACCTCGTCGTGGCCGAGTGCTTTTAAGCGGACGCCAATCCTGAATCCAAGCAAATTCTAGTACCTCGTCGTGCCTGATTGCTTTTAAGCGGACGCCAATCCTGAATCCAAGTAAATTCTAGTACCTCGTCGTGACCGAGTATATTTAAGCGGACGCCAATCCTGAATCCAAGTAAATTCTAGTATCTCGTCGTGGCTGAGTGCTTTTAAGCGGACGCCAATCCCGAATCCAAATAAATTCTAGCACCTCGTCGTGGCTGAGTGCTTTTAAGCGGACACCAATCCCGAATCCAAGTAAATTCTAGCACCTCGTCGTGGCTGATTGCTTTAAAAGGGACGTCAATCCTGAATCCAAGTAAATTCTAGTACCTCGTCGTGATCGAGTATTTTTAAGCGGACGCCAATCCCGAACCGAAGTAAATTCTAGTACCTCGTCGTGGCTGAGTGCTTTTAAGCGGTCGTAAATCCTGAATCAAAGTAAATTCTAGTACCTCGTCGTGGCCGAGTATTTTTAAGCGGACGCCAATTCTGAATCCAAGTAAATTCTAGCAACTCGTCGTGGCTGATTGCTTTTAAAGGGACGTCAATCCCGAATCCAAGTAAATTCTAGTACTTCGTCGTGGCCGAGTATTTTTAAGCGGACGCCAATCCCGAATCCAAGTAAAATCTAGTACCTCCTCGTGGCTGAGTGCTTTTAAGCGGACGCCAATCCTGAATCCAAGTAAATTCTAGTACCTCGTCGTGGCTGAGTGCTTTTAAACGGACGCCAATCCTGAATCCAAGTAAATTTTACTACCTCGTCGTGACCGAGTATATTTAAGCGGACGCCAATTCTAAATCCAAGTAAATTCTAGTATCTCGTCGTGGCTGTGTGCTTTTAAGCGGACGCCAATCCCGAGTCCAAATAAATTCTATCACCTCGTCGTGGCTGAGTTTTTTTAAGCGTACGCCAATCCTGAATCCAAGTAAATTCTAGTACCTCGTCGTGGGTGAGTGCTTTTAAGCGGACGCCAAACCTGAATCCAAGTAAATTCTACTACCTCGTCGTGACCGAGTATATTTAAGCGGACGCCAATCCTGAATCCAAGTAAATTCGAGTACCTCGTCGTGGCTGAGTATTTTTAAGCGGACGCCAATCCCGAATCCAAGTAAATTCTAGTACCTCGTCGTGGCCGAGTATTTTTAAGCGGACGCCAATCCGGAATACAAGTAAATTCTAATATCTCGTCGTGGCTAAGTGCTTTTAAGCGGACGCCAATCCCGAATCCAAATAAATTCTACCACCTCGTCGTGGCTGAGTGCTTTAAAGCGGGCGCCAATCCGGAATCCAAGTAAATTCTAGCACCTCGTCGTGGCTGATTGCTTTTAAAGCGATGTCAATCCTGAATCCAAGTAAATTCGAGTACCTCGTCGTGGCCGAGTATTTTTAAGCGGACGCCAATCCCGAAATTCTAGTAAATTCTAGTACCTCGTCGTGGCTGAGTGTTTTTAAGCGGACGCCAATTCTGAATCCAAGTAAATTCTAGCAACTCGTCGTGGCTGATTGCTTTTAAAGGGACGTCAATCCCGAATCCAAGTAAATTCTAGTACTTCGTCGTGGCCGAGTATTTTTAAGCGGACGCCAATCCCGAATCCAAATAAGTTCTACCACCTCGTCGTGGCTGAGTGCTTTTAAGCGGGCGCCAATCCTGAATCCAAGCAAATTCTAGCACCTCGTCGTGGCTGATTGCTGTTAAAGGGACGTCAATCCTGAATCCAAGCAAATTCGAGTACCTCGTCGTGGCCGAGTATTTTTAAGCGGACGTCAATCCCGAATCCATGTAAATTCTAGTACCTCGTCGTGGCTGGGTGCTTTTAAGCGGACGCCAATCCTGAATCCAAGTAAATTCTAGGACCTCGTCGTGGCTGATTGCTTTTAAAGGGACGTCAATCCTGAATCCAAGTAAATTCTAGTACCTCGTCGTGGCCGAGTAGTTTTAAGCGGACGCCAATCCCGAATCCAAGTAAATTCACCATCTCGTGGTGGCTGAGTGCTTTTAAGCGGACGCCAATCCTGAATCCAAGTAAATTCTAGCACCTCGTCGTGGCTGATTGCTTTTAAAGGGACGTCAATCCTGAATCCAAGTAAATTCGAGTACCTCGTCGTGGCCGAGTATTTTTAAGCGGACGCCAATCCCGAATCCAAGTAAATTCTAGTACCTCGTCGTGGCCAAGTATTTTTAAGCGCACGCCAATCCCGAATCCAAGTAAATTCTAGTAGCTCGTCGTAGCTGAGTGCTTTTAAACGGACGCCAATCCTGAATCCAAGTAAATTCTAGTACCTCGTCGTGACCGAGTATTTTTAAGCGGACGCCAATCCTGAATCCATGTAAATTCTAGCACCTCGTCGCGGCTGATTGCTTTTAAAGGGACGTCAATCCTGAATCCCAGTAAATTCGAGTACCTCGTCGTGGCCGAGTATTTTTAAGCGGACGCCAATCCCGAATCCAAGTAAATTCTAGTACCTCGTCGTGGCTGAGTGTCTTTAAACGGACACCAATCCTGAATCCAAGTAAATTCTAGCACTTCGTCGTGGCTGATTGCTTTTAAAGGGCCGTCAATCCTGAATCCAAGTAAATTCGAGTACCTCGTCGTGGCCGAGTATTTTTAAGCGGACGCCAATCCCGAATCCAAGTAAATTCTAGTACCTCGTCGTGGCTGAGTGCTTTTAAGCGGACGCCAATCCTGAATCCAAGTAAATTCTAGCACCTCGAAGTGGCTGAGTGCTTTTAAAGGGACGTCAATCCTGAATCCAAGTAAATTCTAGTACCTCGTCGTGGCCGAGTATTTTAAAGCGGACGCCAATCCCGAATCCAAGTAAATTCTAGTACCTCGTGGTGGCTGAGTGCTTTTAAGCGGACGCCAATCCTGAATCCAAGTAAATTCTAGCACCTCGTCGTGGCTGATTGCTTTTAAAGGGACGTCAATGCTGAATCCAAGTAAATTCGAGTACCTCGTCGTGGCCGAGTATTTTTAAGCGGACGCCAATCCCGAATCCAAGTAAATTCTAGTACCTCGTCGTGGCCAAGTATTATTAAGCGCACGCCAATCCCGAATCCAAGTAAATTCTAGTAGCTCGTCGTAGCTGAGTGCTTTTAAACGGACGCCAATCCTGAATCCAAGTAAATTCTAGCACCTCGTCGTGACCGAGTATTTTTAAGCGGACGCCAATCCCGAATCCAAATAAATTCTACCACCTCGTCGTAGCTGAGTGCTTTTAAACGGACGCCAATCCTGAATCCAAGTAAATTCTAGTACCTCGTCGTGACCGAGTATTTTTAAGCGGACGCCAATCTCGAATCTAAATAAATTCTACCACCTCGTCGTGGCTGAGTGCTTTTAAGCGGACGCCAATCCTGAATCCATGTAAATTCTAGCACCTCGTCGTGGCTGATTGCTTTTAAAGGGACGTCAATCCTGAATCCAAGTAAATTCGAGTACCTCGTCGTGGCCGAGTATTTTTAAGCGGACGCCAATCCCGAATCCAAGTAAATTCTAGTACCTCGTCGTGGCTGAGTGTCTTTAAGCGGACGCCAATCCTGAATCCAAGTAAATTCTAGCACTTCGTCGTGGCTGATTGCTTTTAAAGGGACGTCAATCCTGAATCCAAGTAAATTCGAGTACCTCGTCGTGGCCGAGTATTTTTAAGCGGACGCCAATCCCGAATCCAAGTAAATTCTAGTAGCTCGTCATGACTGAGTGCTTTTAAGCGGACTCCAATCCCGAATCAGAGTAAATTCTAGTACCTCGTCGTGACCGAGTATTTTTAAGCGGACGCCAATCCCGAATCCAAATAAATTCTACCACCTCGTCGTGGCTGAGTGCTTTTAAAGGGACGTCAATCCTGAATCCAAGTAAATTCGAGTACCTCGTCGTGGCCGAGTATTTTTAAGCGGACGCCAATCCCGAATCCAAGTAAATTCTAGTACCTCGTCGTGGCTGAGTGTCTTTAAGCGGACGCCAATCCTGAATCCAAGTAAATTCTAGCACTTCGTCGTGGCTGATTGCTTTTAAAGGGACGTCAATCCTGAATCCAAGTAAATTCGAGTACCTCGTCGTGGCCGAGTATTTTTAAGCGGACGCCAATCCCGAATCCAAGTAAATTCTAGTACTTCGTCGTGGCCGAGTATTTTTAAGCGGACGCCAATCCCGAATCCAAGTAAATTCTAGTACCTCGTCGTGGCTGAGTGCTTTTAAGCGGACGCCAATCCTGAATCCAAGTAAATTCTAGCAACTCGTCGTGGCTGATTTCTTTTAAAGGGACGTCAATCCTGAATCCAAGTAAATTCTAGTACCTCGTCGTGGCTGAGTATTTTTAAGCGGACGCCAATCCCGAATCCAAATAAATTCTACCACCTCGTCGTGGCTGAGTGCTTTTAAGCGGACGCCAATCCTGAATCCAAGTAAATTCTAGTACCTCGTCGTGACCGAGTATTTTTAAGCGGACGCCAATCCTGAATCCAAGTAAATTCTAGTATCTCGTCGTGGCTGAGTATTTTTAAGCGGACGCCAATCCCGAATCCAAATAAATTCTAGCACCTCGTTGTGGCTGAGTGCTTTTAAGCGGACACCAATCCCGAATCCAAGTAAATTCTAGTACCTCGTCGTGGCCGAGTGCTTTTAAGCGGACGCCAATCCTGAATCCAAGTAAATTCTAGTACCTCGTCGTGGCTGATTGCTTTTAAGCGGACGCCAATCCTGAATCCAAGTAAATTCTAGTACCTCGTCGTGACCGAGTATATTTAAGCGGACGCCAATCCCGAATCCAAGTAAATTCTAGTACCTCGTCGTGACCGAGTATATTTAAGCGGACGCCAATCCTGAATCCAAGTAAATTCTAGTATCTCGTCATGACTGAGTGCTTTTAAGCGGACTCCAATCCCGAATCAGAGTAAATTCTAGTACCTCGTCGTGGCTGAGTACTTTTAAGCGGGCGCCAATCCTGAATCCAAGTAAATTCTAGTACCTCGTCGTGGCCGAGTGCTTTTAAGCGGACGCCAATCCTGAATCCAAGCAAATTCTAGTACCTCGTCGTGCCTGATTGCTTTTAAGCGGACGCCAATCCTGAATCCAAGTAAATTCTAGTACCTCGTCGTGACCGAGTATATTTAAGCGGACGCCAATCCTGAATCCAAGTAAATTCTAGTATCTCGTCGTGGCTGAGTGCTTTTAAGCGGACGCCAATCCCGAATCCAAATAAATTCTAGCACCTCGTTGTGGCTGAGTGCTTTTAAGCGGACGCCAATCCCGAATCCAAGTAAATTCTAGTACCTCGTCGTGGCTGATTGATTTAAAAGGGACGTCAATCCTGAATCCAAGTAAATTCTAGTACCTCGTCGTGATCGAGTATTTTTAAGCGGACGCCAATCCCGAACAGAAGTAAATTCTAGTACCTCGTCGTGGCTGAGTGCTTTTAAGCGGTCGTAAATCCTGAATCAAAGTAAATTCTAGTACCTCGTCGTGGCCGAGTATTTTTAAGCGGACGCCAATTCTGAATCCAAGTAAATTCTAGCAACTCGTCGTGGCTGATTGCTTTTAAAGGGACGTCAATCCCGAATCCAAGTAAATTCTAGTACTTCGTCGTGGCCGAGTATTTTTAAGCGGACGCCAATCCCGAATCCAAGTAAAATCTAGTACCTCCTCGTGGCTGAGTGCTTTTAAGCGGACGCCAATCCTGAATCCAAGTAAATTCTAGTACCTCGTCGTGGCTGAGTGCTTTTAAACGGACGCCAATCCTGAATCCAAGTAAATTTTACTACCTCGTCGTGACCGAGTATATTTAAGCGGACGCCAATTCTAAATCCAAGTAAATTCTAGTATCTCGTCGTGGCTGTGTGCTTTTAAGCGGACGCCAATCCCGAGTCCAAATAAATTCTATCACCTCGTCGTGGCTGAGTTTTTTTAAGCGTACGCCAATCCTGAATCCAAGTAAATTCTAGTACCTCGTCGTGGGTGAGTGCTTTTAAGCGGACGCCAAACCTGAATCCAAGTAAATTCTACTACCTCGTCGTGACCGAGTATATTTAAGCGGACGCCAATCCTGAATCCAAGTAAATTCGAGTACCTCGTCGTGGCTGAGTATTTTTAAGCGGACGCCAATCCCGAATCCAAGTAAATTCTAGTACCTCGTCGTGGCCGAGTATTTTTAAGCGGACGCCAATCCGGAATACAAGTAAATTCTAGTATCTCGTCGTGGCTAAGTGCTTTTAAGCGGACGCCAATCCCGAATCCAAATAAATTCTACCACCTCGTCGTGGCTGAGTGCTTTTAAGCGGGCGCCAATCCGGAATCCAAGTAAATTCTAGCACCTCGTCGTGGCTGATTGCTTTTAAAGCGATGTCAATCCTGAATCCAAGTAAATTCGAGTACCTCGTCGTGGCCGAGTATTTTTAAGCGGACGCCAATCCCGAAATTCTAGTAAATTCTAGTACCTCGTCGTGGCTGAGTGTTTTTAAGCGGACGCCAATTCTGAATCCAAGTAAATTCTAGCAACTCGTCGTGGCTGATTGCTTTTAAAGGGACGTCAATCCCGAATCCAAGTAAATTCTAGTACTTCGTCGTGGCCGAGTATTTTTAAGCGGACGCCAATCCCGAATCCAAGTAAATTCTAGTACCTCGTCGTGGCTGAGTGCTTTTAAGCGGACGCCAATCCTGAATCCAAGTAAATTCTAGCACCTCGTCGTGGCTGATTGCTTTTAAAGGGACGTCAATCCTGAATCCAAGTAAATTCTAGTACCTCGTCGTGGCCGAGTATTTTTAAGCGGACGCCAATCCCGAATCCAAATAAATTCTAGCACCTCGTCGTGGCTGAGTGCTTTTAAGCGGACGCCAATCCTGAATCCAAGTAAATTCTAGCAACTCGTCGTGGCTGATTGCTTGTAAGCGGACGCCAATCCTGAATCCAAGTAAATTCTAGTACCTCGTCGTGGCCGAGTATTTTTAAGCGGACGCCAATCCCGAATCCAAGTAAATTCTAGTACCTCGTCGTGACCGAGTATATTTAAGCGGACGCCAATCCTGAATCCAAGTAAATTCTAGTATCTCGTCATGACTGAGTGCTTTTAAGCGGACTCCAATCCCGAATCAGAGTAAATTCTAGTACCTCGTCGTGGCTGAGTACTTTTAAGCGGGCGCCAATCCTGAATCCAAGTAAATTCTAGTACCTCGTCGTGGCCGAGTGCTTTTAAGCGGACGCCAATCCTGAATCCAAGCAAATTCTAGTACCTCGTCGTGCCTGATTGCTTTTAAGCGGACGCCAATCCTGAATCCAAGTAAATTCTAGTACCTCGTCGTGACCGAGTATATTTAAGCGGACGCCAATCCTGAATCCAAGTAAATTCTAGTACCTCGTCGTGGCTGAGTGCTTTTAAGCGGACGCCAATCCCGAATCCAAATAAATTCTAGCACCTCGTTGTGGCTGAGTGCTTTTAAGCGGACACCAATCCCGAATCCAATTCTAGCACCTCGTCGTGGCTGATTGCTTTAAAAGGGACGTCAATCCTGAATCCAAGTAAATTCTAGTACCTCGTCGTGATCGAGTATTTTTAAGCGGACGCCAATCCCGAACAGAAGTAAATTCTAGTACCTCGTCGTGGCTGAGTGCTTTTAAGCGGTCGTAAATCCTGAATCAAAGTAAATTCTAGTACCTCGTCGTGGCCGAGTATTTTTAAGCGGACGCCAATCCTGAATCCAAGTAAATTCTAGTACCTCGTCGTAGCTGAGTGATTTTATGCGGACGTCAATCCTGAATCCAAGTAAAATCTAGTACCTCCTCGTGGCTGAGTGCTTTTAAGCGGACGCCAATCCTGAATCCAAGTAAATTCTAGTACCTCGTCGTGGCTGAGTGCTTTTAAACGGACGCCAATCCTGAATCCAAGTAAATTTTACTACCTCGTCGTGACCGAGTATATTTAAGCGGACGCCAATCCTAAATCCAAGTAAATTCTAGTATCTCGTCGTGGCTGTGTGCTTTTAAGCGGACGCCAATCCCGAGTCCAAATAAATTCTATCACCTCGTCGTGGCTGAGTTTTTTTAAGCGTACGCCAATCCTGAATCCAAGTAAATTCTAGTACCTCGTCGTGGGTGAGTGCTTTTAAGCGGACGCCAAACATGAATCCAAGTAAATTCTACTACCTCGTCGTGACCGAGTATATTTAAGCGGACGCCAATCCTGAATCCAAGTAAATTCGAGTACCTCGTCGTGGCTGAGTATTTTTAAGCGGACGCCAATCCCGAATCCAAGTAAATTCGAGTACCTCGTCGTGGCCGAGTATTTTTAAGCGGACGCCAATCCCGAATACAAGTAAATTCTAATATCTCGTCGTGGCTAAGTGCTTTTAAGCGGACGCCAATCCCGAATCCAAATAAATTCTACCACCTCGTCGTGGCTGAGTGCTTTAAAGCGGGCGCCAATCCGGAATCCAAGTAAATTCTAGCACCTCGTCGTGGCTGATTGCGTTTAAAGGGACGTCAATCCTGAATCCAAGTAAATTCGAGTACCTCGTCGTGGCCGAGTATTTTTAAGCGGACGCCAATCCCGAAATTCTAGTAAATTCTAGTACCTCGTCGTGGCTGAGTGTTTTTAAGCGGACGCCAATTCTGAATCCAAGTAAATTCTAGCAACTCGTCGTGGCTGATTGCTTTTAAAGGGACGTCAATCCTGAATCTAAGTAAATTCGAGTACCTCGTCGTGGCCGAGTATTTTTAAGCGGACGCCAATCCCGAATCCAAGTAAATTCTAGTACCTCGTCGTGGCTGAGTGTATTTAAGCGGACGCCAATCCTGAATCCAAGTAAATTATAGCACCTCGTCGTGGCTGATTGCTTTTAAAGGGACGTCAATCCTGAATCCAAGTAAATTCGAGTACCTCGTCGTGGCCGAGTATTTTTAAGCGGACGCCAATCCCGAATCCAAGTAAATTCTAGTACTTCGTCGTGGCCGAGTATTTTTAAGCGGACGCCAATCCCGAATCCAAGTAAATTCTACTACCTCGTCGTAGCTGAGTGCTTTTAAGCGGACGCCAATCCTGAATCCAAGTAAATTCTAGCAACTCGTCGTGGCTGATTGCTTTTAAAGGGACGTCAATCCCGAATCCAAGTAAATTCTAGTACTTCGTCGTGGCCGAGTATTTTTAAGCGGACGCCAATCCCGAATCCAAATAAATTCTACCACCTCGTCGTGGCTGAGTCCTTTTAAGCGGACGCCAATCCTGAATCCAAGTAAATTTTAGCAACTCGTCGTGGCTGATTGCTTTTAAAGGGACGTCAATCCTGAATCCAAGTAAATTCTAGTACCTCGTCGTGGCCGAGTATTTTTAAGCGGACACCAATCCCGAATCCAAGTAAATTCTAGTACCTCGTCGTAGCTGAGTGCTTTTAAGCGGACGCCAATCCTGAATCCAAGTAAATTCTAGTACCTCGTCGTGACCGAGTATTTTTAAGCGGACGCCAATCCCGAATCCAAGTAAATTTTAGCGCCTCGTGGTGGCTGAGTGCTCTTAAGCGGACGCCAATCCTGAATCCAAGTAAATTCTAGCACCTCGTCGTAGCTGAGTGCTTTTAAGCGTACGCCAATCCTGAATCCAAGTAAATTCTAGCAACTCGTCGTGGCTGATTGCTGTTAAAGGGACGTCAATCCTGAATCCAAGTAAATTCGAGTACCTCGTCGTGGCCGAGTATTTTTAAGCGGACTTCAATCCCGAATCCAAGTAAATTCTAATACCTCGTCGTGGCTGAGTGATTTAAGCGGACGCCAATCTTGAATCCAAGTAAATTCTAGCACCTCGTCGTGGGTGATTGCTTTTAAAGGGACGCCAATCCTGAATCCAAGTAAATTCTACTACCTCGTCGTGGCCGAGTATTTTTAAGCGGACGCCAATCCCGAATCCAAGTAAATTCTAGCACCTCGTGGTGGCTGAGTGCTTTTAAGCGGACGCCAATCCTGAATCCAAGTAAATTCTAGTACCTCGTCGTGGCTGAGTGCTCTTAAGCGGACGTCAATCCTGAATCCAAGTAAATTCTAGTACCTCGTCGTGGCTGAGTGATTTTAAGCGGACGCCAATCCTGAATCCAAGTAAATTCTAGTACCTCGTCGTGACCGAGTATATTTAAGCGGACGCCAATCCTGAATCCAAGTAAATTCTAGTACCTCGTCGTGGCTGAGTGTATTTAAGCGGACGCCAATCCTGAATCCAAGTAAATTCTAGCACCTCGTCGTGGCTGATTGCTTTTAAAGGGGCGTCAATCCTGAATCCAAGTAAATTCGAGTACCTCGTCGTGGCCGAGTATTTGTAAGCGGACGCCAATCCCGAATCCAAGTAAATTCTAGTACCTCGTCGTGGCTGAGTGATTTAAGCGGACGCCAATCCTGAATCCAAGTAAATTCTAGCACCTCGTCGTGGCTGATTGCGTTTAAAGGGACGTCAATCCTGAATCCAAGTAAATTCTAGTACCTCGTCGTGGCCGAGTATTTTTAAGCGGACGCCAATCCCGAATCCAAATAAGTTCTACCACCTCGTCGTGGCTGAGTGCTTTTAAGCGGGCGCCAATCCTGAATCCAAGCAAATTCTAGCACCTCGTCGTGGCTGATTGCTGTTAAAGGGACGTCAATCCTGAATCCAAGCAAATTCGAGTACCTCGTCGTGGCCGAGTATTTTTAAGCGGACGTCAATCCCGAATCCATGTAAATTCTAGTACCTCGTCGTGGCTGGGTGCTTTTAAGCGGACGCCAATCCTGAATCCAAGTAAATTCTAGCACCTCGTCGTGGCTGATTGCTTTTAAAGGGACGTCAATCCTGAATCCAAGTAAATTCTAGTACCTCGTCGTGGCCGAGTATTTTTAAGCGGACGCCAATCCCGAATCCAAGTAAATTCACCATCTCGTGGTGGCTGAGTGCTTTTAAGCGGACGCCAATCCTGAATCCAAGTAAATTCTAGCACCTCGTCGTGGCTGATTGCTTTTAAAGGGACGTCAATCCTGAATCCAAGTAAATTCGAGTACCTCGTCGTGGCCGAGTATTTTTAAGCGGACGCCAATCCCGAATCCAAGTAAATTCTAGTACCTCGTCGTGGCCAAGTATTTTTAAGCGCACGCCAATCCCGAATCCAAGTAAATTCTAGTAGCTCGTCGTAGCTGAGTGCTTTTAAACGGACGCCAATCCTGAATCCAAGTAAATTCTAGTACCTCGTCGTGACCGAGTATTTTTAAGCGGACGCCAATCCTGAATCCATGTAAATTCTAGCACCTCGTCGCGGCTGATTGCTTTTAAAGGGACGTCAATCCTGAATCCCAGTAAATTCGAGTACCTCGTCGTGGCCGAGTATTTTTAAGCGGACGCCAATCCCGAATCCAAGTAAATTCTAGTACCTCGTCGTGGCTGAGTGTCTTTAAACGGACGCCAGTCCTGAATCCAAGTAAATTCTAGCACTTCGTCGTGGCTGATTGCTTTTAAAGGGCCGTCAATCCTGAATCCAAGTAAATTCGAGTACCTCGTCGTGGCCGAGTATTTTTAAGCGGACGCCAATCCCGAATCCAAGTAAATTCTAGTACCTCGTCGTGGCTGAGTGCTTTTAAGCGGACGCCAATCCTGAATCCAAGTAAATTCTAGCACCTCGTCGTGGCTGAGTGCTTTTAAAGGGACGTCAATCCTGAATCCAAGTAAATTCTAGTACCTCGTCGTGGCCGAGTATTTTTAAGCGGACGCCAATCCCGAATCCAAGTAAATTCTAGTACCTCGTGGTGGCTGAGTGCTTTTAAGCGGACGCCAATCCTGAATCCAAGTAAATTCTAGCACCTCGTCGTGGCTGATTGCTTTTAAAGGGACGTCAATGCTGAATCCAAGTAAATTCGAGTACCTCGTCGTGGCCGAGTATTTTTAAGCGGACGCCAATCCCGAATCCAAGTAAATTCTAGTACCTCGTCGTGGCCAAGTATTTTTAAGCGCACGCCAATCCCGAATCCAAGTAAATTCTAGTAGCTCGTCGTAGCTGAGTGCTTTTAAACGGACGCCAATCCTGAATCCAAGTAAATTCTAGTACCTCGTCGTGACCGAGTATTTTTAAGCGGACGCCAATCTCGAATCTAAATAAATTCTACCACCTCGTCGTGGCTGAGTGCTTTTAAGCGGACGCCAATCCTGAATCCATGTAAATTCTAGCACCTCGTCGTGGCTGATTGCTTTTAAAGGGACGTCAATCCTGAATCCAAGTAAATTCGAGTACCTCGTCGTGGCCGAGTATTTTTAAGCGGACGCCAATCCCGAATCCAAGTAAATTCTAGTAGCTCGTCGTAGCTGAGTGCTTTTAAACGGACGCCAATCCTGAATCCAAGTAAATTCTAGTACCTCGTCGTGACCGAGTATTTTTAAGCGGACGCCAATCCCGAATCCAAATAAATTCTACCACCTCGTCGTGGCTGAGTGCTTTTAAAGGGACGTCAATCCTGAATCCAAGTAAATTCGAGTACCTCGTCGTGGCCGAGTATTTTTAAGCGGACGCCAATCCCGAATCCAAGTAAATTCTAGTACCTCGTCGTGGCTGAGTGTCTTTAAGCGGACGCCAATCCTGAATCCAAGTAAATTCTAGCACTTCGTCGTGGCTGATTGCTTTTAAAGGGACGTCAATCCTGAATCCAAGTAAATTCGAGTACCTCGTCGTGACCGAGTATTTTTAAGCGGACGCCAATCCCGAATCCAAATAAATTCTACCACCTCGTCGTGGCTGAGTGCTTTTAAAGGGACGTCAATCCTGAATCCAAGTAACTTCGAGTACCTCGTCGTGGCCGAGTATTTTTAAGCGGACGCCAATCCCGAATCCAAGTAAATTCTAGTACTTCGTCTTGGCTGAGTGTCTTTAAGCGGACGCCAATCCTGAATCCAAGTAAATTCTAGCACCTCGTCGTGGCTGATTGCTTTTAAAGGGACGTCAATCCTGAATCCAAGTAAATTCGAGTACCTCGTCGTGGCCGAGTATTTTTAAGCGGACGCCAATCCCGAATCCAAGTAAATTCTAGTACCTCGTCGTGGCTGAGTGCTTTTAAACGGACGCCAATCCTGAATCCAAGTAAATTCTAGTACCTCGTCGTGACCGAGTATTTTTAAGCGGACGCCAATCCCGAATCCAAATAAATTCTACCACCTCGTGGTGGCTGAGTGCTTTTAAGCGGACGCCAATCCTGAATCCATGTAAATTCTAGCACCTCGTCGTGGCTGATTGCTTTTAAAGGGACGTCAATCCTGAATCCAAGTAAATTCGAGTACCTCGTCGTGGCCGAGTATTTTTAAGCGGACGCCAATCCCGAATCCAAGTAAATTCTAGTACCTCGTCGTGGCTGAGTGTCTTTAAGCGGGCGCCAATCCTGAATCCAAGTAAATTCTAGCACTTCGTCGTGGCTGATTGCTCTTAAAGGGACGTCAATCCTGAATCCAAGTAAATTCGAGTACCTTGTCGTGGCCGAGTATTTTTAAGCGGACGCCAATCCCGAATCCAAGTAAATTCTAGTACCTCGTCGTGGCTGAGTGCTTTTAAGCGGATGCCAATCCTGAATCCAAGTAAATTCTAGCACCTCGTCGTGGCTGATTGCTTTTAAAGGGACGTCAATCCTGAATCCAAGTAAATTCTAGTACCTCGTCGTGGCCGAGTATTTTTAAGCGGACGCCAATCCCGAATCCAAGTAAATTCTAGTACCTCGTGGTGGCTGAGTGCTTTTAAGCGGACGCCAATCCTGAATCCAAGTAAATTCTAGCACCTCGTCGTGGCTGATTGCTTTTAAAGGGACGTCAATCCTGAATCCAAGTAAATTCGAGTACCTCGTCGTGGCCGAGTATTTTTAAGCGGACGCCAATCCCGAATCCAAGTAAATTCTAGTACCTCGTCGTAGCTGAGTGCTTTTAAACGGACGCCAATCCTGAATCCAAGTAAATTCTAGTACCTCGTCGTGACCGAGTATTTTTAAGCGGACGCCAATCCCGAATCCAAATAAATTCTACCACCTCGTCGTGGCTGAGTGCTTTTAAGCGGACGCCAATCCTGAATCCATGTAAATTCTAGCACCTCTTCGTGGCTGATTGCTTTTAAAGGGACGTCAATCCTGAATCCAAGTAAATTCGAGTACCTCGTCGTGGCCAAGTATTTTTAAGCGGACGCCAATCCCGAATCCAAGTAAATTCTAGTACCTCGTCGTGGCTGAGTGTCTTTAAGCGGACGCCAATCCTGAATCCAAGTAAATTCTAGCACTTCGTCGTGGCTGATTGCTTTTAAAGGGACGTCAATCCTGAATCCAAGTAAATTCGAGTACCTCGTCGTGGCCGAGTATTTTTAAGCGGACGCCAATCCCGAATCCAAATAAATTCTAGTACCTCGTCGTGGCTGAGTGCTTTTAAGCGGACGCCAATCCTGAATCCAAGTAAATTCTAGTACTTCGTCCTGGCTGAGTGTCTTTAAGCGGACGCCAATCCTGAATCCAAGTAAATTCTAGCACCTCGTCGTGGCTGATTGCTTTTAAAGGGACGTCAATCCTGAATCCAAGTAAATTCGAGTACCTCGTCGTGGCCGAGTATTTTTAAGCGGACGCCAATCCTGAATCCAAGTAAATTCTAGTACCTCGTCGTGCCTGAGTGCTTTTAAGCGGACGTCAATCCTGAATCCAAGTAAATTCTAGTACCTCGTCGTGGCTGAGTGCTTTTAAGCGGACGCCAATCCTGAATCCAGGTAAATTCTAGTACCTCCTCGTGACCGAGTATATTTAAGCGGACGCCAATCCTGAATCCAAGTAAATTCTAGTATCTCGTCGTGGCTAAGTGCTTTTAAGCGGACGCCAATCTCGAATCTAAATGAATTCTATCACCTCGTCGTGGCTGAGTGCTTTTAAGCGGGCGCCAATCCCGAATCCAAGTAAATTCTAGTACCTCGTCGCGACTGAGTGCTTTTAAGCGGACGCCAATCCTGAATCCAAGTAAATTTTAGTACCTGGTCGTGACCGAGTATATTTAAGCGGACGCCAAACCTGAATCCAAGTAAATTCTAGTATCTCGTCGTGGCTGAGTGTTTTTAAGCGGACGCCAATCTCGAATCCAAATAAATTCTATCACCTCGTCGCGGCTGAGTGCTTTTAAGCGGGCGCCAATCCTGAATCCAAGTAAATTCTAGTACTTCGTCGTGGCTGGGTGCTTTTAAGCGGACGCCAATCCCGAATCCAAGTAAATTCTAGTACCTCGTCGTGGCCGAGTATTTTTAAGCGGACGCCAATCCCGAATCCAAGTAAATTCTAGTACCTCGTCGTGACCGAGTATATTTAAGCGGACGCCAATCCTGAATCCAAGTAAATTCTAGTATCTCGTCGTGGCTGAGTGCTTTTAAACGGACGTCAATCCTGAATCCAAGTAAATTCTAGCACTTCGTCGTGGCTGATTGCTTTTAAAGGGACGTCAATCCTGAATCCAAGTAAATTCGAGTACCTCGTCGTGGCCGAGTATTTTTAAGCGGACGCCAATCCCGAATCCAAATAAATTCTATCACCTCGTCGTGGCTGAGTGCTTTTAAGAGGGCGCCAATCCTGAATCCAAGTAAATTCTAGTACCTCGTCGTGGCTGAGTGCTTTTAAGCGGACACCAATCCCGAATCCAAGTAAATTCTAGCACCTCGTCGTGGCTGATTGCTTTTAAAGGGACGTCTATCCTGAATCCAAGTAAATTCTAGTACCTCGTCGTGACCGAGTATTTTTAAGCGGACGCCAATCTCGAACCCAAGTAAATTCTAGTACCTCGTCGTGGCTGAGTGCTTTTAAGCGGACGTAAATCCTGAATCGAAGTAAACTCTTGTACCTCGTCGTGGCCAATTATTTTTAAGCGGACGCCAATCCTGAAACCAAGTAAATTCTAGTACCTCGTCGTAGCTGAGTGATTTTATGCGGACGTCAATCCCGAATCCAAGTAAATTCTAGTACCTCGTCGTGGCTGAGTGCTTTTAAGCGGACGCCAATCCTGAATCCAAGTAAATTCTAGCACCTCGTCGTGGCTGAGTGCTTTTAAACGGACGCCAATCCTGAATCCAAGTAAATTCTACTACCTCGTAGTGACCGAGTATATTTAAGCGGACGCCAATCCTGAATCCAAGTAAATTCTAGTACATCGTCGTAGCTGAGTGCTTTTAAACGGACGTCAATCCTGAATCCAAGTAAAATCTAGTACCTCGTCGTGGCTGAGTGCTTTTAAGCGGACGCCAATCCTGAATCCAAGTAAATTCTAGTACCTCGTCGTGGCTGAGTGCTTTTAAACGGACGCCAATCCTGAATCCAAGTAAATTCTACTACCTCGTCGTGGCCGAGTATTTTTAAGCGGACGCCAATCCCGAATCCAAGTAAATTCTAGTATCTCGTCGTGGCTGAGTGCTTTTAAGCGGACGCCAATCCCGAATCCAAATAAATTCTACCACCTCGTCGTGGCTGAGTGCTTTAAAGCGGGCGCCAATCCTGAATCCAAGTAAATTCTAGCACCTCGTCGTGGCTGATTGCTTTTAAAGGGATGTCAATCCTGAATCCAAGTAAATTCGAGTACCTCGTCGTGGCCGAGTATTTTTAAGCGGACGCTAATCCCGAAATTCTAGTAAATTCTAGTACTTCGTAGTGGCTGAGTGTATTTAAGCGGACGCCAATCCTGAATCCAAGTAAATTCTAGCACCTCGTCGTGGCTGATTGCTTTTAAAGGGACGTCAATCCTGAATCCAAGTAAATTCGAGTACCTCGTCGTGGCCGAGTATTTTTAAGCGGACGCCAATCCCGAATCCAAGTAAATTCTACCACCTCGTCGTGGCTGAGTGTATTTAAGCGGACGCCAATCCTGAATCCAAGTAAATTCTAGCACCTCGTCATGGCTGATTGCTTTTAAAGGGACGTCAATCCTGAATCCAAGTAAATTCGAGTACCTCGTCGTGGCAGAGTATTTTTAAGCGGACGCCAATCCCGAATCCAAGTAAATTCTAGTACCTCGTCGTGGCCGAGTATTTTTAAGCGCACGCCAATCCCGAATCCAAATAAATTCTACCACCTCGTCGTGGCTGAGTGCTTTTAAGCGGACGCCAATCCTGAATCCAAGTAAATTCTAGCAACTCGTCGTGGCTGATTGCTTTTAAAGGGACGTCAATCCTGAATCCAAGTAAATTCGAGTACCTCGTCGTGGCTGATTGCTTTTAAAGGGACGTCAATCCTGAATCCAAGTAAATTCTAGTACCTCGTCGCGGCTGAGTGTATTTAAGCGGACGCCAATCCTGAATCCAAGTAAATTCTAGCACCTCGTCGTGGCTGAGTGCTTTTAAGCGGGCGCCAATCCCGAATCCAAGTAAATTCTAGTACCTCGTCGTGGCTGAGTGCTTTTAAGCGGACGCCAATCCTGAATCCAAGTAAATTCTAGTACCTCGTCGTGACCGAGTATATTTAAGCGGACGCCAATCCTGAATCCAAGTAAATTCTAGTATCTCGTCGTGGCTGAGTGCTTTTAAGCGGACGCCAATCTCGAATCCAAATGAATTCCATCACCTCGTCGTGGCTGAGTGCTTTTAAGCGGGCGCCAATCCCGAATCCAAGTAAATTCTAGTACCTCGTCGTGGCTGAGTGCTTTTAAGCGGACGCCAATCCTGAATCCAAGTAAATTCTAGTACCTCGTCGTGGCTGAGTGCTTTTAAGCGGACGCCAATCCTGAATCCAAGTAAATTCTAGTACCTCGTCGTGACCGACTATATTTAAGCGGACGCCAATCCTGAATCCAAGTAAATTCTAGTATCTCGTCGTGGCTGAGTGCTTTTAAGCGGACGCCAATCTCGAATCCAAATGAATTCCATCACCTCGTCGTGGCTGAGTGCTTTTAAGCGGGCGCCAATCCCGAATACAAGTAAATTCTAGTACCTCGTCGTGGCTGAGTGCTTTTAAGCGGACGCCAATCCTGAATCCAAGTAAATTCTAGTACCTCGTCGTGACCGAGTATATTTAAGCGGACGCCAATCCTGAATCCAAGTAAATTCTAGTATCTCGTCGTGGCTGAGTGCTTTTAAGCGGACGCCAATCTCGAATCCAAATGAATTCCATCACCTCGTCGTGGCTGAGTGCTTTTAAGCGGGCGCCAATCCCGAATCCAAGTAAATTCTAGTACCTCGTCGTGGCTGAGTGCTTTTAAGCGGACGCCAATCCTGAATCCAAGCAAATTCTAGTACCTCGTCGTGACCGAGTATATTTAAGCGGCCGCCAATCCTGAATCCAAGTAAATTCTAGTATCTCGTCGTGGCTGAGTGCTTTTAAGCGGACGCCAATCTCGAATCCAAATAAATTCTATCACCTCGTCGTGGCTGAGTGCTTTTAAGCGGGCGCCAATCCCGAATCCAAGTAAATTCTAGTACCTCGTCGTGGCCGAGTATTTTTAAGCGGACGCCAATCCCGAATCCAAGTAAATTCTAGTACCTCGTCGTGACCGAATATATTTAAGCGGACGCCAATCCTGAATCCAAGTAAATTCTAGTATCTCGTCGTGGCTGAGTGCTTTTAAGCGGACGCCAATCCTGAATCCAAGTAAATTCTAGTACCTCGTCGTGACCGAGTATATTTAAGCGGACGCCAATCCTGAATCCAAGTAAATTCTAGTATCTCGTCGTGGCTGAGTGCTTTTAAGCGGACGCCAATCTCGAATCCAAATGAATTCCATCACCTCGTCGTGGCTGAGTGCTTTTAAGCGGGCGCCAATCCCGAATCCAAGTAAATTCTAGTACCTCGTCGTGGCTGAGTGCTTTTAAGCGGACGCCAATCCTGAATCCAAGTAAATTCTAGTACCTCGTCGTGGCTGAGTGCTTTTAAGCGGACGCCAATCCTGAATCCAAGTAAATTCTAGTACCTCGTCGTGACCGAGTATATTTAAGCGGACGCCAATCCTGAATCCAAGTAAATTCTAGTATCTCGTCGTGGCTGAGTGCTTTTAAGCGGACGCCAATCTCGAATCCAAATGAATTCCATCACCTCGTCGTGGCTGAGTGCTTTTAAGCGGGCGCCAATCCCGAATCCAAGTAAATTCTAGTACCTCGTCGTGGCTGAGTGCTTTTAAGCGGACGCCAATCCTGAATCCAAGTAAATTCTAGTACCTCGTCGTGGCTGAGTGCTTTTAAGCGGACGCCAATCCTGAATCCAAGTAAATTCTAGTACCTCGTCGTGACCGACTATATTTAAGCGGACGCCAATCCTGAATCCAAGTAAATTCTAGTATCTCGTCGTGGCTGAGTGCTTTTAAGCGGACGCCAATCTCGAATCCAAATGAATTCCATCACCTAGTCGTGGCTGAGTGCTTTTAAGCGGGCGCCAATCCCGAATACAAGTAAATTCTAGTACCTCGTCGTGACCGACTATATTTAAGCGGACGCCAATCCTGAATCCAAGTAAATTCTAGTATCTCGTCGTGGCTGAGTGCTTTTAAGCGGACGCCAATCTCGAATCCAAATGAATTCCATCACCTCGTCGTGGCTGAGTGCTTTTAAGCGGGCGCCAATCCCGAATCCAAGTAAATTCTAGTACCTCGTCGTGGCTGAGTGCTTTTAAGCGGACGCCAATCCTGAATCCAAGTAAATTCTAGTACCTCGTCGTGACCGAGTATATTTAAGCGGACGCCAATCCTGAATCCAAGTAAATTCTAGTATCTCGTCGTGGCTGAGTGCTTTTAAGCGGACGCCAATCTCGAATCCAAATGAATTCCATCACCTCGTCGTGGCTGAGTGCTTTTAAGCGGGCGCCAATCCCGAATCCAAGTAAATTCTAGTACCTCGTCGTGGCTGAGTGCTTTTAAGCGGACGCCAATCCTGAATCCAAGTAAATTCTAGTACCTCGTCGTGACCGAGTATATTTAAGCGGACGCCAATCCTGAATCCAAGTAAATTCTAGTATCTCGTCGTGGCTGAGTGCTTTTAAGCGGACGCCAATCTCGAATCCAAATAAATTCTATCACCTCGTCGTGGCTGAGTGCTTTTAAGCGGGCGCCAATCCCGAATCCAAGTAAATTCTAGTACCTCGTCGTGGCCGAGTATTTTTAAGCGGACGCCAATCCCGAATCCAAGTAAATTCTAGTACCTCGTCGTGACCGAGTATATTTAAGCGGACGCCAATCCTGAATCCAAGTAAATTCTAGTATCTCGTCGTGGCTGAGTGCTTTTAAGCGGACGCCAATCCCGAATCCAAATGAATTCCATCACCTTGTCGTGGCTGAGTGCTTTTAAGCGGGCGTCAATCCCGAATCCAAGTAAATTCTAGTACCTCGTCGTGGCTGAGTGCTTTTAAGCGGACGCCAATCCTGAATCCAAGTAAATTCTAGTACCTCGTCGTGACCGAGTATATTTAAGCGGACGCCAATCCTGAATCCAAGTAAATTCTAGTATCTCGTCGTGGCTGAGTGCTTTTAAGCGGACGCCAATCCCGAATCCAAATGAATTCCATCATCTTGTCGTGGCTGAGTGCTTTTAAGCGGGCGTCAATCCCGAATCCAAGTAAATTCTAGTACCTCGTCGTGGCTGAGTGCTTTTAAACGGACGCCAATCTCGAATCCAAATAAATTCTATCACCTCGTCGTGGCTGAGTGCTTTTAAGCGGGCGCCAATCCCGAATCCAAGTAAATTCTAGTACCTCGTCGTGGCCGAGTATTTTTAAGCGGACGCCAATCCCGAATCCAAGTAAATTCTAGTACCTCGTCGTGACCGAGTATATTTAAGCGGACGCCAATCCTGAATCCAAGTAAATTCTAGTATCTCGTCGTGGCTGAGTGCTTTTAAGCGGACGCCAATCCCGAATCCAAATGAATTCCATCACCTTGTCGTGGCTGAGTGCTTTTAAGCGGGCGTCAATCCCGAATCCAAGTAAATTCTAGTACCTCGTCGTGGCTGTGTGCTTTTAAGCGGACGCCAATCCTGAATCCAAGTAAATTCTAGTACCTCGTCGTGACCGAGTATATTTAAGCGGACGCCAATCCTGAATCCAAGTAAATTCTAGTATCTCGTCGTGGCTGAGTGCTTTTAAGCGGACGCCAATCTCGAATCCAAATAAATTCTATCACCTCGTCGTGGCTGAGTGCTTTTAAGCGGGCGCCAATCCCGAATCCAAGTAAATTCTAGTACCTCGTCGTGGCCGAGTATTTTTAAGCGGACGCCAATCCCGAATCCAAGTAAATTCTAGTATCTCGTCGTGGCTGAGTGCTTTTAAGCGGACGCCAATCTCGAATCCAAATAAATTCTATCACCTCGTCGTGGCTGAGTGCTTTTAAGCGGGCGCCAATCCCGAATCCAAGTAAATTCTAGTACCTCGTCGTGGCCGAGTATTTTTAAGCGGACGCCAATCCCGAATCCAAGTAAATTCTAGTACCTCGTCGTGACCGAGTATATTTAAGCGGACGCCAATCCTGAATCCAAGTAAATTCTAGTATCTCGTCGTGGCTGAGTGCTTTTAAGCGGACGCCAATCCTGAATCCAAGTAAATTCTAGTACCTCGTCGTGACCGAGTATATTTAAGCGGACGGCAATCCTGAATCCAAGTAAATTCTAGTATCTCGTCGTGGCTGAGTGCTTTTAAGCGGACGCCAATCTCGAATCCAAATAAATTCTATCACCTCGTCGTAGCTGAGTGCTTTTAAGCGGGCGCCAATCCCGAATCCAAGTAAATTCTAGTACCTCGTCGTGGCCGAGTATTTTTAAGCGGACGCCAATCCCGAATCCAAGTAAATTCTAGTACCTCGTCGTGACCGAGTATATTTAAGCGGACGCCAATCCCGAATCCAAGTAAATTCTAGTACCTCGTCGTGGCTGAGCGTCTTTAAGCGGACGCCAATCCTGAATCCAAGTAAATTCTAGCACCTCGTCGTGGCTGATTGCTTTTAAAGGGACGTCAATCCTGAATCCAAGTAAATTCGAGTACCTCGTCGTGGCCGAGTATTTTTAAGCGGACGCCAATCCTGAATCCAACCAAACTCTAGTACCTCGTCGTGCTTGAGTGCTTTTAAGCGGACGTCAATCCTGAATCCAAGTAAATTCTAGTACCTCGTCGTGGCTGAGTGCTTTTAAGCGGACGCCAATCCTGAATCCAAGTAAATTCTAGTACCTCGTCGTGACCGACTATAATTAAGCGGACGCCAATCCTGAATCCAAGTAAATTCTAGTATCTCGTCGTGGCTGAGTGCTTTTAAGCGGACGCCAATCTCGAATCCAAATGAATTCCATCACCTCGTCGTGGCTGAGTGCTTTTAAGCGGGCGCCAATCCCGAATCCAAGTAAATTCTAGTACCTCGTCGTGGATGAGTGCTTTTAAGCGGACGCCAATCCTGAATCCAAGTAAATTCTAGTACCTCGTCGTGACCGAGTATATTTAAGCGGACGCCAGTCCTGAATCCAAGTAAATTCTAGTATCTCGTCGTGGCTGAGTGCTTTTAAGCGGACGCCAATCTTGAATCCAAATGAATTCCTTCACCTCGTCGTGGCTGAGTGCTTTTAAGCGGGCGCCAATCCCCAATCCAAGTAAATTCTAGTACCTCGTCGTGGCTGAGTGCTTTTAAGCGGACGCCAATCCTGAATCCAAGTAAATTCTAGTACCTCGTCGTGACCGAGTATATTTAAGCGGACGCCAATCCTGAATCCATGTAAATTCTAGTATCTCGTCGTGGCTGAGTGCTTTTAAGCGGACGCCAATCTCGAATCCAAATAAATTCTATCACCTCGTCGTGGCTGAGTGCTTTTAAGCGGGCGCCAATCCCGAATCCAACTAAATTCTAGTACCTCGTCGTGGCCGAGTATTTTTAAGCGGACGCCAATCCCGAATCCAAGTAAATTCTAGTACCTCGTAGTGACCGAGTATATTTAAGCGGACGCCAATCCTGAATCCAAGTAAATTCTAGTATCTCGTCGTGGCTGAGTGCTTTTAAGCGGACGCCAATCCCGAATCCAAATAAATTCTATCACCTCGTCGTGGCTGAGTGCTTTTAAGCGGGCGCCAATCCTGAATCCAAGTAAATTCTAGTACCTCGTCGTGGCCGAGTGCTTTTAAGCGGACGCCAATCCTGAATCCAAGTAAATTCTAGTACCTCGTCGTGGCTGAGTGCTTTTAAGCGGACGCCAATCCTGAATCCAAGTAAATTCTAGTACCTCGTCGTGACCGAGTATATTTAAGCGGACGCCAATCCTGAATCCAAGTAAATTCTAGTATCTCGTCGTGGCTGAGAGCTTTTAAGCGGACGCCAATCCCGAATCCAAATAAATTCTATCACCTCGTCGTGGCTGAGTGCTTTTAAGCGGGCGCCAATCCTGAATCCAAGTAAATTCTAGTACCTCGTCGTGGCCGAGTGCTTTTAAGCGGACGTCAATCCTGAATCCAAGTAAATTCTAGTACCTCGTCGTGGCCGAGTATTTTTAAGCGGACGCCAATCCCGAATCCAAGTAAATTCTAGTACCTCGTCGTGGCTGAGTGCTTTTAAGCGGGCGCCAATCCCGAATACAAGTAAATTCTAGTACCTCGTCGTGGCTGAGTGCTTTTAAGCGGACGCCAATCCTGAATCCAAGTAAATTCTAGTACCTCGTCGTGACCGAGTATATTTAAGCGGACGCCAATCCTGAATCCAAGTAAATTCTAGTATCTCGTCGTGGCTGAGTGCTTTTAAGCGGACACCAATCCCGAATCCAAATAAATTCTATCACCTCGTCGTGGCTGAGTGTTTTTAAGCGGGCGCCAATCCTGAATCCAAGTAAATTCTAGTACCTCGTCGTGGCCGAGTGCTTTTAAGCGGACGTCAATCCTGAATCCAAGTAAATTCTAGTACCTCGTCGTGGCCGAGTATTTTTAAGCGGACGCCAATCTCGAATCCAAATGAATTCCATCACCTCGTCGTGGCTGAGTGCTTTTAAGCGGGCGCCAATCCCGAATACAAGTAAATTCTAGTACCTCGTCGTGGCTGAGTGCTTTTAAGCGGACGCCAATCCTGAATCCAAGTAAATTCTAGTACCTCGTCGTGACCGAGTATATTTAAGCGGACGCCAATCCTGAATCCAAGTAAATTCTAGTATCTCGTCGTGGCTGAGTGCTTTTAAGCGGACGCCAATCCCGAATCCAAATAAATTCTATCACCTCGTCGTGGCTGAGTGCTTTTAAGCGGGCGCCAATCCTGAATCCAAGTAAATTCTAGTACCTCGTCGTGGCCGAGTGCTTTTAAGCGGACGTCAATCCTGAATCCAAGTAAATTCTAGTACCTCGTCGTGGCCGAGTATTTTTAAGCGGACGCCAATCCCGAATCCAAGTAAATTCTAGCACCTCGTGGTGGCTGAGTGCTTTTAAGCGGACGCCAATCCTGAATCCAAGTAAATTCTAGTACCTCGTCGTGGCTGAGTGCTCTTAAGCGGACGTCAATCCTGAATCCAAGTAAATTCTAGTACCTCGTCGTGGCTGAGTGCTTTTAAGCGGACGCCAATCCTGAATCCAAGTAAATTCTAGTACCTCGTCGTGACCGAGTATATTAAAGCGGACGCCAATCCTGAATCCAAGTAAATTCTAGTATCTCGTCGTGGCTGAGTGCTTTTAAGCGGACGCCAATCCCGAATCCAAATAAATTCTACCACCTCGTCGTGGCTGAGTGCTTTTAAGTGGGCGCCAATCCTGAATCCAAGTAAATTCTAGCACCTCGTCGTGGCTGATTGCTGTTAAAGGGACGTCAATCCTGAATCCAAGTAAATTCGAGTACGTCGTCGTGGCCGAGTATTTTTAAGCGGACGCCAATCCCGAATCCATGTAAATTCTAGTACCTCGTCGTGGCTGGGTGCTTTTAAGCGGACGCCAATCCTGAATCCAAGTAAATTCTAGCACCTCGTCGTGGCTGATTGCTTTTAAAGGAACGTCAATCCTGAATCCAAGTAAATTCGAGTACCTCGTCGTGGCCGAGTATTTTTAAGCGGGCGCCAATCCTGAATCCAAGTAAATTCTAGTACTTCGTCGTGGCTGAGCGTCTTTAAGTGGACGCCAATCCTGAATCCAAGTAAATTCTAGCACCTCGTCGTGGCTGATTGCTTTTAAAGGGACGTCAATCCTGAATCCAAGTAAATTCGAGTACCTCGTCGTGGCCGAGTATTTTTAAGCGGACGCCAATCCTGAATCCAAGCAAATTCTAGTACCTCGTCGTGCTTGAGTGCTTTTAAGCCGACGTCAATCCTGAATCCAAGTAAATTCTAGTACCTCGTCGTGGCTGAGTGCTTTTAAGCGGACGCCAATCCTGAATCCAAGTAAATTCTAGTACCTCGTCGTGGCCGAGTATTTTTAAGCGGGCGCCAATCCTGAATCCAAGTAAATTCTAGTACCTCATCGTGGCTGAGTGCTTTTAAGCGGACGCCAATCCCGAATCCAAATAAATTCTACCACCTCGTCGTGGCTGAGTGCTTTTAAGCGGGCGCCAATCCTGAATCCAAGTAAATTCTAGCACCTCGTCGTGGCTGATTGCTGTTAAAGGGACGTCAATCCTGAATCCAAGTAAATTCGAGTATCTCGTCGTGGCTGAGTGCTTTTAAGCGGACGCCAATCTCGAATCCAAATAAATTCTATCACCTCGTCGTGGCTGAGTGCTTTTAAGCGGGCGCCAATCCCGAATCCAACTAAATTCTAGTACCTCGTCGTGGCCGAGTATTTTTAAGCGGACGCCAATCCCGAATCCAAGTAAATTCTAGTACCTCGTAGTGACCGAGTATATTTAAGCGGACGCCAATCCTGAATCCAAGTAAATTCTAGTATCTCGTCGTGGCTGAGTGCTTTTAAGCGGACGCCAATCCCGAATCCAAATAAATTCTATCACCTCGTCGTGGCTGAGTGCTTTTAAGCGGGCGCCAATCCTGAATCCAAGTAAATTCTAGTACCTCGTCGTGGCCGAGTGCTTTTAAGCGGACGCCAATCCTGAATCCAAGCAAATTCTAGTACCTCGTCGTGGCTGAGTGCTTTTAAGCGGACGCCAATCCTGAATCCAAGTAAATTCTAGTACCTCGTCGTGACCGAGTATATTTAAGCGGACGCCAATCCAGAATCCAAGTAAATTCTAGTATCTCGTCGTGGCTGAGTGCTTTTAAGCGGACGCCAATCCCGAATCCAAATAAATTCTATCACCTCGTCGTGGCTGAGTGCTTTTAAGCGGGCGCCAATCCTGAATCCAAGTAAATTCTAGTACCTCGTCGTGGCCGAGTGCTTTTAAGCGGACGTCAATCCTGAATCCAAGTAAATTCTAGTACCTCGTCGTGGCCGAGTATTTTTAAGCGGACGCCAATCCCGAATCCAAGTAAATTCTAGTACCTCGTCGTGGCTGAGTGCTTTTAAGCGGGCGCCAATCCCGAATACAAGTAAATTCTAGTACCTCGTCGTGGCTGAGTGCTTTTAAGCGGACGCCAATCCTGAATCCAAGTAAATTCTAGTACCTCGTCGTGACCGAGTATATTTAAGCGGACGCCAATCCTGAATCCAAGTAAATTCTAGTATCTCGTCGTGGCTGAGTGCTTTTAAGCGGACGCCAATCCCGAATCCAAATAAATTCTATCACCTCGTCGTGGCTGAGTGCTTTTAAGCGGGCGCCAATCCTGAATCCAAGTAAATTCTAGTACCTCGTCGTGGCCGAGTGCTTTTAAGCGGACGTCAATCCTGAATCCAAGTAAATTCTAGTACCTCGTCGTGGCCGAGTATTTTTAAGCGGACGCCAATCTCGAATCCAAATGAATTCCATCACCTCGTCGTGGCTGAGTGCTTTTAAGCGGGCGCCAATCCCGAATACAAGTAAATTCTAGTACCTCGTCGTGGCTGAGTGCTTTTAAGCGGACGCCAATCCTGAATCCAAGTAAATTCTAGTACCTCGTCGTGACCGAGTATATTTAAGCGGACGCCAATCCTGAATCCAAGTAAATTCTAGTACCTCGTCGTGGCTGAGTGCTTTTAAGCGGACGCCAATCCCGAATCCAAATAAATTCTATCACCTCGTCGTGGCTGAGTGCTTTTAAGCGGGCGCCAATCCTGAATCCAAGTAAATTCTAGTACCTCGTCGTGGCCGAGTGCTTTTAAGCGGACGTCAATCCTGAATCCAAGTAAATTCTAGTTCCTCGTCGTGGCCGAGTATTTTTAAGCGGACGCCAATCCCGAATCCAAGTAAATTCTAGCACCTCGTGGTGGCTGAGTGCTTTTAAGCGGACGCCAATCCTGAATCCAAGTAAATTCTAGTACCTCGTCGTGGCTGAGTGCTCTTAAGCGGACGTCAATCCTGAATCCAAGTAAATTCTAGTACCTCGTCGTGGCTGAGTGCTTTTAAGCGGACGCCAATCCTGAATCCAAGTAAATTCTAGTACCTCGTCGTGACCGAGTATATTAAAGCGGACGCCAATCCTGAATCCAAGTAAATTCTAGTATCTCGTCGTGGCTGAGTGCTTTTAAGCGGACGCCAATCCCGAATCCAAGTAAATTCTACCACCTCGTCGTGGCTGAGTGCTTTTAAGTGGGCGCCAATCCTGAATCCAAGTAAATTCTAGCACCTCGTCGTGGCTGATTGCTGTTAAAGGGACGTCAATCCTGAATCCAAGTAAATTCGAGTACGTCGTCGTGGCCGAGTATTTTTAAGCGGACGCCAATCCCGAATCCATGTAAATTCTAGTACCTCGTCGTGGCTGGGTGCTTTTAAGCGGACGCCAATCCTGAATCCAAGTAAATTCTAGCACCTCGTCGTGGCTGATTGCTTTTAAAGGAACGTCAATCCTGAATCCAAGTAAATTCGAGTACCTCGTCGTGGCCGAGTATTTTTAAGCGGGCGCCAATCCTGAATCCAAGTAAATTCTAGTACTTCGTCGTGGCTGAGCGTCTTTAAGCGGACGCCAATCCTGAATCCAAGTAAATTCTAGCACCTCGTCGTGGCTGATTGCTTTTAAAGGGACGTCAATCCTGAATCCAAGTAAATTCGAGTACCTCGTCGTGGCCGAGTATTTTTAAGCGGACGCCAATACTGAATCCAAGCAAATTCTAGTACCTCGTCGTGCTTGAGTGCTTTTAAGCCGACGTCAATCCTGAATCCAAGTAAATTCTAGTACCTCGTCGTGGCTGAGTGCTTTTAAGCGGACGCCAATCCTGAATCCAAGTAAATTCTAGTACCTCGTCGTGGCCGAGTATTTTTAAGCGGACGCCAATCCTGAATCCAAGTAAATTCTAGTACCTCGTCGTGGCTGAGTGCTTTTAAGCGGACGCCAATCCCGAATCCAAATAAATTCTACCACCTCGTCGTGGCTGAGTGCTTTTAAGCGGGCGCCAATCCTGAATACAAGTAAATTCTAGCACCTCGTCGTGGCTGATTGCTGTTAAAGGGACGTCAATCCTGAATCCAAGTAAATTCGAGTACGTCGTCGTGGCCGAGTATTTTTAAGCGGACGCCAATCCCGAATCCATGTAAATTCTAGTACCTCGTCGTGGCTGAGTGCTTTTAAGCGGACGCCAATCCTGAATCCAAGTAAATTCTAGTACCTCGTCGTGACCGAGTATATTTAAGCGGACGGCAATCCTGAATCCAAGTAAATTCTAGTATCTCGTCGTGGCTGAGTGCTTTTAAGCGGACGCCAATCTCGAATCCAAATAAATTCTATCACCTCGTCGTGGCTGAGTGCTTTTAAGCGGGCGCCAATCCCGAATCCAAGTAAATTCTAGTACCTCGTCGTGGCCGAGTATTTTTAAGCGGACGCCAATCCCGAATCCAAATGAATTCCATCACCTTGTCGTGGCTGAGTGCTTTTAAGCGGGCGTCAATCCCGAATCCAAGTAAATTCTAGTACCTCGTCGTGGCTGTGTGCTTTTAAGCGGACGCCAATCCTGAATCCAAGTAAATTCTAGTACCTCGTCGTGACCGAGTATATTTAAGCGGACGCCAATCCTGAATCCAAGTAAATTCTAGTATCTCGTCGTGGCTGAGTGCTTTTAAGCGGACGCCAATCTCGAATCCAAATAAATTCTATCACCTCGTCGTGGCTGAGTGCTTTTAAGCGGGCGCCAATCCCGAATCCAAGTAAATTCTAGTACCTCGTCGTGGCCGAGTATTTTTAAGCGGACGCCAATCCCGAATCCAAGTAAATTCTAGTATCTCGTCGTGGCTGAGTGCTTTTAAGCGGACGCCAATCTCGAATCCAAATAAATTCTATCACCTCGTCGTGGCTGAGTGCTTTTAAGCGGGCGCCAACCCGAATCCAAGTAAATTCTAGTACCTCGTCGTGGCCGAGTATTTTTAAGCGGACGCCAATCCCGAATCCAAGTAAATTCTAGTACCTCGTCGTGACCGAGTATATTTAAGCGGACGCCAATCCTGAATCCAAGTAAATTCTAGTATCTCGTCGTGGCTGAGTGCTTTTAAGCGGACGCCAATCCTGAATCCAAGTAAATTCTAGTACCTCGTCGTGACCGAGTATATTTAAGCGGACGGCAATCCTGAATCCAAGTAAATTCTAGTATCTCGTCGTGGCTGAGTGCTTTTAAGCGGACGCCAATCTCGAATCCAAATAAATTCTATCACCTCGTCGTAGCTGAGTGCTTTTAAGCGGGCGCCAATCCCGAATCCAAGTAAATTCTAGTACCTCGTCGTGGCCGAGTATTTTTAAGCGGACGCCAATCCCGAATCCAAGTAAATTCTAGTACCTCGTCGTGACCGAGTATATTTAAGCGGACGACAATCCCGAATCCAAGTAAATTCTAGTACCTCGTCGTGGCTGAGCGTCTTTAAGCGGACGCCAATCCTGAATCCAAGTAAATTCTAGCACCTCGTCGTGGCTGATTGCTTTTAAAGGGACGTCAATCCTGAATCCAAGTAAATTCGAGTACCTCGTCGTGGCCGAGTATTTTTAAGCGGACGCCAATCCTGAATCCAACCAAATTCTAGTACCTCGTCGTGCTTGAGTGCTTTTAAGTGGACGTCAATCCTGAATCCAAGTAAATTCTAGTACCTCGTCGTGGCTGAGTGCTTTTAAGCGGACGCCAATCCTGAATCCAAGTAAATTCTAGTACCTCGTCGTGACCGACTATAATTAAGCGGACGCCAATCCTGAATCCAAGTAAATTCTAGTATCTCGTCGTGGCTGAGTGCTTTTAAGCGGACGCCAATCTCGAATCCAAATGAATTCCATCACCTCGTCGTGGCTGAGTGCTTTTAAGCGGGCGCCAATCCCGAATCCAAGTAAATTCTAGTACCTCGTCGTGGATGAGTGCTTTTAAGCGGACGCCAATCCTGAATCCAAGTAAATTCTAGTACCTCGTCGTGACCGAGTATATTTAAGCGGACGCCAGTCCTGAATCCAAGTAAATTCTAGTATCTCGTCGTGGCTGAGTGCTTTTATGCGGACGCCAATCTTGAATCCAAATGAATTCCTTCACCTCGTCGTGGCTGAGTGCTTTTAAGCGGGCGCCAATCCCCAATCCAAGTAAATTCTAGTACCTCGTCGTGGCTGAGTGCTTTTAAGCGGACGCCAATCCTGAATCCAAGTAAATTCTAGTACCTCGTCGTGACCGAGTATATTTAAGCGGACGCCAATCCTGAATCCATGTAAATTCTAGTATCTCGTCGTGGCTGAGTGCTTTTAAGCGGACGCCAATCCCGAATCCAAGTAAATTCTAGTACCTCGTAGTGACCGAGTATATTTAAGCGGACGCCAATCCTGAATCCAAGTAAATTCTAGTATCTCGTCGTGGCTGAGTGCTTTTAAGCGGACGCCAATCCCGAATCCAAATAAATTCTATCACCTCGTCGTGGCTGAGTGCTTTTAAGCGGGCGCCAATCCTGAATCCAAGTAAATTCTAGTACCTCGTCGTGGCCGAGTGCTTTTAAGCGGACGCCAATCCTGAATCCAAGCAAATTCTAGTACCTCGTCGTGGCTGAGTGCTTTTAAGCGGACGCCAATCCTGAATCCAAGTAAATTCTAGTACCTCGTCGTGACCGAGTATATTTAAGCGGACGCCAATCCTGAATCCAAGTAAATTCTAGTATCTCGTCGTGGCTGAGTGCTTTTAAGCGGACGCCAATCCCGAATCCAAATAAATTCTATCACCTCGTCGTGGCTGAGTGCTTTTAAGCGGGCGCCAATCCTGAATCCAAGTAAATTCTAGTACCTCGTCGTGGCCGAGTGCTTTTAAGCGGACGTCAATCCTGAATCCAAGTAAATTCTAGTACCTCGTCGTGGCCGAGTATTTTTAAGCGGACGCCAATCCCGAATCCAAGTAAATTCTAGTACCTCGTCGTGGCTGAGTGCTTTTAAGCGGGCGCCAATCCCGAATACAAGTAAATTCTAGTACCTCGTCGTGGCTGAGTGCTTTTAAGCGGACGCCAATCCTGAATCCAAGTAAATTCTAGTACCTCGTCGTGACCGAGTATATTTAAGCGGACGCCAATCCCGAATCCAAGTAAATTCTAGTATCTCGTCGTGGCTGAGTGCTTTTAAGCGGACGCCAATCCCGAATCCAAATAAATTCTATCACCTCGTCGTGGCTGAGTGCTTTTAAGCGGGCGCCAATCCTGAATCCAAGTAAATTCTAGTACCTCGTCGTGGCCGAGTGCTTTTAAGCGGACGTCAATCCTGAATCCAAGTAAATTCTAGTACCTCCTCGTGGCCGAGTATTTTTAAGCGGACGCCAATCTCGAATCCAAATGAATTCCATCACCTCGTCGTGGCTGAGTGCTTTTAAGCGGGCGCCAATCCCGAATACAAGTAAATTCTAGTACCTCGTCGTGGCTGAGTGCTTTTAAGCGGACGCCAATCCTGAATCCAAGTAAATTCTAGTACCTCGTCGTGACCGAGTATATTTAAGCGGACGCCAATCCTGAATCCAAGTAAATTCTAGTATCTCGTCGTGGCTGAGTGCTTTTAAGCGGACGCCAATCCCGAATCCAAATAAATTCTATCACCTCGTCGTGGCTGAGTGCTTTTAAGCGGGCGCCAATCCTGAATCCAAGTAAATTCTAGTACCTCGTCGTGGCCGAGTGCTTTTAAGCGGACGTCAATCCTGAATCCAAGTAAATTCTAGTACCTCGTCGTGGCCGAGTATTTTTAAGCGGACGCCAATCCCGAATCCAAGTAAATTCTAGCACCTCGTGGTGGCTGAGTGCTTTTAAGCGGACGCCAATCCTGAATCCAAGTAAATTCTAGTACCTCGTCGTGGCTGAGTGCTTTTAAGCGGACGTCAATCCTGAATCCAAGTAAATTCTAGTACCTCGTCGTGGCTGAGTGCTTTTAAGCGGACGCCAATCCTGAATCCAAGTAAATTCTAGTACCTCGTCGTGACCGAGTATATTAAAGCGGACGGCAATCCTGAATCCAAGTAAATTCTAGTATCTCGTCGTGGCTGAGTGCTTTTAAGCGGACGCCAATCCCGAATCCAAATAAATTCTACCACCTCGTCGTGGCTGAGTGCTTTTAAGTGGGCGCCAATCCTGAATCCAAGTAAATTCTAGCACCTCGTCGTGGCTGATTGCTGTTAAAGGGACGTCAATCCTGAATCCAAGTAAATTCGAGTACGTCGTCGTGGCCGAGTATTTTTAAGCGGACGCCAATCCCGAATCCATGTAAGTTCTAGTACCTCGTCGTGGCTGGGTGCTTTTAAGCGGACGCCAATCCTGAATCCAAGTAAATTCTAGCACCTCGTCGTGGCTGATTGCTTTTAAAGGAACGTCAATCCTGAATCCAAGTAAATTCGAGTACCTCGTCGTGGCCGAGTATTTTTAAGCGGGCGCCAATCCTGAATCCAAGTAAATTCTAGTACTTCGTCGTGGCTGAGCGTCTTTAAGCGGACGCCAATCCTGAATCCAAGTAAATTCTAGCACCTCGTCGTGGCTGATTGCTTTTAAAGGGACGTCAATCCTGAATCCAAGTAAATTCGAGTACCTCGTCGTGGCCGAGTATTTTTAAGCGGACGCCAATCCTGAATCCAAGCAAATTCTAGTACCTCGTCGTGCTTGAGTGCTTTTAAGCCGACGTCAATCCTGAATCCAAGTAAATTCTAGTACCTCGTCGTGGCTGAGTGCTTTTAAGCGGACGCCAATCCTGAATCCAAGTAAATTCTAGTACCTCGTCGTGGCCGAGTATTTTTAAGCGGGCGCCAATCCTGAATCCAAGTAAATTCTAGTACCTCGTCGTGGCTGAGTGCTTTTAAGCGGACGCCAATCCCGAATCCAAATAAATTCTACCACCTCGTCGTGGCTGAGTGCTTTTAAGCGGGCGCCAATCCTGAATCCAAGTAAATTCTAGCACCTCGTCGTGGCTGATTGCTGTTAAAGGGACGTCAATCCTGAATCCAAGTAAATTCGAGTACGTCGTCGTGGCCGAGTATTTTTAAGCGGACGCCAATCCCGAATCCATGTAAATTCTAGTACCTCGTCGTGGCTGAGTGCTTTTAAGCGGACGCCAATCCTGAATCCAAGTAAATTCAAGCACCTCGTCGTGGCTGATTGCTGTTAAAGGGACGTCAATCCTGAATCCAAGTAAATTCTAGTACCTCGTCGTGACCGAGTATATTAAAGCGGACGCCAATCCTGAATCCAAGTAAATTCTAGTATCTCGTCGTGGCTGAGTGCTTTTAAGCGGACGCCAATCCCGAATCCAAGTAAATTCTAGTACCTCGTCGTGGCCGAGTATTTTTAAGCGGACGCCAATCCCGAATCCAAATGAATTCCATCACCTTGTCGTGGCTGAGTGCTTTTAAGCGGGCGTCAATCCCGAATCCAAGTAAATTCTAGTACCTCGTCGTGGCTGTGTGCTTTTAAGCGGACGCCAATCCTGAATCCAAGTAAATTCTAGTACCTCGTCGTGACCGAGTATATTTAAGCGGACGCCAATCCTGAATCCAAGTAAATTCTAGTATCTCGTCGTGGCTGATTGCTTTTAAAGGGACGTCAATCCTGAATCCAAGTAAATTCTAGTACCTCGTCGTGGCCGGGTATTTTTAAATAAATTCTAACATCTCGTGGTGGCTGAGTGCTTTTAAGCGGACGCCAATCCTGAATCCAAGTAAATTCTAGCACCTCGTCGTGGCTGATTGCTTTTAAAGGGACGTCAATCCTGAATCCAAGTAAATTCGAGTACCTCGTCGTGGCCGAGTATTTTTAAGCGGGCGCCAATCCTGAATCCAAGTAAATTCTAGTACCTCGTCGTGGCTGAGCGTCTTTAAGCGGACGCCAATCCTGAATCCAAGTAAATTCTAGCACCTCGTCGTGGCTGATTGCTTTTAAAGGGACGTCAATCCTGAATCCAAGTAAATTCGAGTACCTCGTCGTGGCCGAGTATTTTTAAGCGGACGCCAATCCTGAATCCAAGCAAATTCTAGTACCTCGTCGTGCTTGAGTGCTTTTAAGCGGACGTCAATCCTGAATCCAAGTTAATTCTAGTACCTCGTCGTGGCTGAGTGCTTTTAAGCGGACGCCAATCCTGAATCCAAGTAAATTCTAGTACCTCGTCGTGACCGACTATATTTAAGCGGACGCCAATCCTGAATCCAAGTAAATTCTAGTATCTCGTCGTGGCTGAGTGCTTTTAAGCGGACGCCAATCTCGAATCCAAATGAATTCCATCACCTCGTCGTGGCTGAGTGCTTTTAAGCGGGCGCCAATCCCGAATCCAAGTAAATTCTAGTACCTCGTCGTGGCTGAGTGCTTTTAAGCGGACGCCAATCCTGAATCCAAGTAAATTCTAGTACCTCGTCGTGGCTGAGTGCTTTTAAGCGGACGCCAATCCTGAATCCAAGTAAATTCTAGTACCTCGTCGTGACCGACTATATTTAAGCGGACGCCAATCCTGAATCCAAGTAAATTCTAGTATCTCGTCGTGGCTGAGTGCTTTTAAGCGGACGCCAATCTCGAATCCAAATAAATTCTATCACCTCGTCGTGGCTGAGTGCTTTTAAGCGGGCGCCAATCCCGAATCCAACTATATTCTAGTACCTCGTCGTGGCCGAGTATTTTTAAGCGGACGCCAATCCCGAATCCAAGTAAATTCTAGCACCTCGTGGTGGCTGAGTGCTTTTAAGCGGAGGCCAATCCTGAATCCAAGTAAATTCTAGTACCTCGTCGTGGCTGAGTGCTCTTAAGCGGACGTCAATCCTGAATCCAAGTAAATTCTAGTACCTCGTCGTTTCTGAGTGCTTTTAAGCGGACGCCAATCCTGAATCCAAGTAAATTCTAGTACCTCGTCGTGACCGAGTATATTAAAGCGGACGCCAATCCTGAATCCAAGTAAATTCTAGTATCTCGTCGTGGCTGAGTGCTTTTAAGCGGACGCCAATCCCGAATCCAAATAAATTCTACCACCTCGTCGTGGCTGAGTGCTTTTAAGTGGGCGCCAATCCTGAATCCAAGTAAATTCTAGCACCTCGTCGTGGCTGATTGCTGTTAAAGGGACGTCAATCCTGAATCCAAGTAAATTCGAGTACGTCGTCGTGGCCGAGTATTTTTAAGCGGACGCCAATCCCGAATCCATGTAAATTCTAGTACCTCGTCGTGGCTGGGTGCTTTTAAGCGGACGCCAATCCTGAATCCAAGTAAATTCTAGCACCTCGTCGTGGCTGATTGCTTTTAAAGGAACGTCAATCCTGAATCCAAGTAAATTCGAGTACCTCGTCGTGGCCGAGTATTTTTAAGCGGGCGCCAATCCTGAATCCAAGTAAATTCTAGTACTTCGTCGTGGCTGAGCGTCTTTAAGCGGACGCCAATCCTGAATCCAAGTAAATTCTAGCACCTCGTCGTGGCTGATTGCTTTTAAAGGGACGTCAATCCTGAATCCAAGTAAATTCGAGTACCTCGTCGTGGCCGAGTATTTTTAAGCGGACGCCAATCCTGAATCCAAGCAAATTCTAGTACCTCGTCGTGCTTGAGTGCTTTTAAGCCGACGTCAATCCTGAATCCAAGTAAATTCTAGTACCTCGTCGTGGCTGAGTGCTTTTAAGCGGACGCCAATCCTGAATCCAAGTAAATTCTAGTACCTCGTCGTGGCCGAGTATTTTTAAGCGGGCGCCAATCCTGAATCCAAGTAAATTCTAGTACCTCGTCGTGGCTGAGTGCTTTTAAGCGGACGCCAATCCCGAATCCAAATAAATTCTACCACCTCGTCGTGGCTGAGTGCTTTTAAGCGGGCGCCAATCCTGAATCCAAGTAAATTCTAGCACCTCGTCGTGGCTGATTGCTGTTAAAGGGACGTCAATCCTGAATCCAAGTAAATTCGAGTACGTCGTCGTGGCCGAGTATTTTTAAGCGGACGCCAATCCCGAATCCATGTAAATTCTAGTACCTCGTCGTGGCTGAGTGCTTTTAAGCGGACGCCAATCCTGAATCCAAGTAAATTCTAGTACCTCGTCGTGACCGAGTATATTTAAGCGGACGGCAATCCTGAATCCAAGTAAATTCTAGTATCTCGTCGTGGCTGAGTGCTTTTAAGCGGACGCCAATCTCGAATCCAAATAAATTCTATCACCTCGTCGTGGCTGAGTGCTTTTAAGCGGGCGCCAATCCCGAATCCAAGTAAATTCTAGTACCTCGTCGTGGCCGAGTATTTTTAAGCGGACGCCAATCCCGAATCCAAATGAATTCCATCACCTTGTCGTGGCTGAGTGCTTTTAAGCGGGCGTCAATCCCGAATCCAAGTAAATTCTAGTACCTCGTCGTGGCTGTGTGCTTTTAAGCGGACGCCAATCCTGAATCCAAGTAAATTCTAGTACCTCGTCGTGACCGAGTATATTTAAGCGGACGCCAATCCTGAATCCAAGTAAATTCTAGTATCTCGTCGTGGCTGAGTGCTTTTAAGCGGACGCCAATCTCGAATCCAAATAAATTCTATCACCTCGTCGTGGCTGAGTGCTTTTAAGCGGGCGCCAATCCCGAATCCAAGTAAATTCTAGTACCTCGTCGTGGCTGTGTGCTTTTAAGCGGACGCCAATCCTGAATCCAAGTAAATTCTAGTACCTCGTCGTGACCGAGTATATTTAAGCGGACGCCAATCCTGAATCCAAGTAAATTCTAGTATCTCGTCGTGGCTGAGTGCTTTTAAGCGGACGCCAATCTCGAATCCAAATAAATTCTATCACCTCGTCGTGGCTGAGTGCTTTTAAGCGGGCGCCAATCCCGAATCCAAGTAAATTCTAGTACCTCGTCGTGGCCGAGTATTTTTAAGCGGACGCCAATCCCGAATCCAAGTAAATTCTAGTATCTCGTCGTGGCTGAGTGCTTTTAAGCGGACGCCAATCTCGAATCCAAATAAATTCTATCACCTCGTCGTGGCTGAGTGCTTTTAAGCGGGCGCCAACCCGAATCCAAGTAAATTCTAGTACCTCGTCGTGGCCGAGTATTTTTAAGCGGACGCCAATCCCGAATCCAAGTAAATTCTAGTACCTCGTCGTGACCGAGTATATTTAAGCGGACGCCAATCCTGAATCCAAGTAAATTCTAGTATCTCGTCGTGGCTGAGTGCTTTTAAGCGGACGCCAATCCTGAATCCAAGTAAATTCTAGTACCTCGTCGTGACCGAGTATATTTAAGCGGACGGCAATCCTGAATCCAAGTAAATTCTAGTATCTCGTCGTGGCTGAGTGCTTTTAAGCGGACTCCAATCTCGAATCCAAATAAATTCTATCACCTCGTAGTAGCTGAGTGCTTTTAAGCGGGCGCCAATCCCGAATCCAAGTAAATTCTAGTACCTCGTCGTGGCCGAGTATTTTTAAGCGGACGCCAATCCCGAATCCAAGTAAATTCTAGTACCTCGTCGTGACCGAGTATATTTAAGCGGACGCCAATCCCGAATCCAAGTAAATTCTAGTACCTCGTCGTGGCTGAGCGTCTTTAAGCGGACGCCAATCCTGAATCCAAGTAAATTCTAGCACCTCGTCGTGGCTGATTGCTTTTAAAGGGACGTCAATCCTGAATCCAAGTAAATTCGAGTACCTCGTCGTGGCCGAGTATTTTTAAGCGGACGCCAATCCTGAATCCAACCAAATTCTAGTACCTCGTCGTGCTTGAGTGCTTTTAAGCGGACGTCAATCCTGAATCCAAGTAAATTCTAGTACCTCGTCGTGGCTGAGTGCTTTTAAGCGGACGCCAATCCTGAATCCAAGTAAATTCTAGTACCTCGTCGTGACCGACTATAATTAAGCGGACGCCAATCCTGAATCCAAGTAAATTCTAGTATCTCGTCGTGGCTGAGTGCTTTTAAGCGGACGCCAATCTCGAATCCAAATGAATTCCATCACCTCGTCGTGGCTGAGTGCTTTTAAGCGGGCGCCAATCCCGAATCCAAGTAAATTCTAGTACCTCGTCGTGGATGAGTGCTTTTAAGCGGACGCCAATCCTGAATCCAAGTAAATTCTAGTACCTCGTCGTGACCGAGTATATTTAAGCGGACGCCAGTCCTGAATCCAAGTAAATTCTAGTATCTCGTCGTGGCTGAGTGCTTTTAAGCGAACGCCAATCTTGAATCCAAATGAATTCCTTCACCTCGTCGTGGCTGAGTGCTTTTAAGCGGGCGCCAATCCCCAATCCAAGTAAATTCTAGTACCTCGTCGTGGCTGAGTGCTTTTAAGCGGACGCCAATCCTGAATCCAAGTAAATTCTAGTACCTCGTCGTGACCGAGTATATTTAAGCGGACGCCAATCCTGAATCCATGTAAATTCTAGTATCTCGTCGTGGCTGAGTGCTTTTAAGCGGACGCCAATCTCGAATCCAAATAAATTCTATCACCTCGTCGTGGCTGAGTGCTTTTAAGCGGGCGCCAATCCCGAATCCAACTAAATTCTAGTACCTCGTCGTGGCCGAGTATTTTTAAGCGGACGCCAATCCCGAATCCAAGTAAATTCTAGTACCTCGTAGTGACCGAGTATATTTAAGCGGACGCCAATCCTGAATCCAAGTAAATTCTAGTATCTCGTCGTGGCTGAGTGCTTTTAAGCGGACGCCAATCCCGAATCCAAATAAATTCTATCACCTCGTCGTGGCTGAGTGCTTTTAAGCGGGCGCCAATCCTGAATCCAAGTAAATTCTAGTACCTCGTCGTGGCCGAGTGCTTTTAAGCGGACGCCAATCCTGAATCCAAGCAAATTCTAGTACCTCGTCGTGGCTGAGTGCTTTTAAGCGGACGCCAATCCTGAATCCAAGTAAATTCTAGTACCTCGTCGTGACCGAGTATATTTAAGCGGACGCCAATCCTGAATCCAAGTAAATTCTAGTATCTCGTCGTGGCTGAGTGCTTTTAAGCGGACGCCAATCCCGAATCCAAATAAATTCTATCACCTCGTCGTGGCTGAGTGCTTTTAAGCGGGCGCCAATCCTGAATCCAAGTAAATTCTAGTACCTCGTCGTGGCCGAGTGCTTTTAAGCGGACGTCAATCCTGAATCCAAGTAAATTCTAGTACCTCGTCGTGGCCGAGTATTTTTAAGCGGACGCCAATCCCGAATCCAAGTAAATTCTAGTACCTCGTCGTGGCTGAGTGCTTTTAAGCGGGCGCCAATCCCGAATACAAGTAAATTCTAGTACCTCGTCGTGGCTGAGTGCTTTTAAGCGGACGCCAATCCTGAATCTAAGTAAATTCTAGTACCTCGTCGTGACCGAGTATATTTAAGCGGACGCCAATCCCGAATCCAAGTAAATTCTAGTATCTCGTCGTGGCTGAGTGCTTTTAAGCGGACGCCAATCCCGAATCCAAATAATTTCTATCACCTCGTCGTGGCTGAGTGCTTTTAAGCGGGCGCCAATCCTGAATCCAAGTAAATTCTAGTACCTCGTCGTGGCCGAGTGCTTTTAAGCGGACGTCAATCCTGAATCCAAGTAAATTCTAGTACCTCCTCGTGGCCGAGTATTTTTAAGCGGACGCCAATCTCGAATCCAAATGAATTCCATCACCTCGTCGTGGCTGAGTGCTTTTAAGCGGGCGCCAATCCCGAATACAAGTAAATTCTAGTACCTCGTCGTGGCTGAGTGCTTTTAAGCGGACGCCAATCCTGAATCCAAGTAAATTCTAGTACCTCGTCGTGACCGAGTATATTTAAGCGGACGCCAATCCTGAATCCAAGTAAATTCTAGTATCTCGTCGTGGCTGAGTGCTTTTAAGCGGACGCCAATCCCGAATCCAAATAAATTCTATCACCTCGTCGTGGCTGAGTGCTTTTAAGCGGGCGCCAATCCTGAATCCAAGTAAATTCTAGTACCTCGTCGTGGCCGAGTGCTTTTAAGCGGACGTCAATCCTGAATCCAAGTAAACTCTAGTACCTCGTCGTGGCCGAGTATTTTTAAGCGGACGCCAATCCCGAATCCAAGTAAATTCTAGCACCTCGTGGTGGCTGAGTGCTTTTAAGCGGACGCCAATCCTGAATCCAAGTAAATTCTAGTACCTCGTCGTGGCTGAGTGCTCTTAAGCGGACGTCAATCCTGAATCCAAGTAAATTCTAGTACCTCGTCGTGGCTGAGTGCTTTTAAGCGGACGCCAATCCTGAATCCAAGTAAATTCTAGTACCTCGTCGTGACCGAGTATATTAAAGCGGACGGCAATCCTGAATCCAAGTAAATTCTAGTATCTCGTCGTGGCTGAGTGCTTTTAAGCGGACGCCAATCCCGAATCCAAATAAATTCTACCACCTCGTCGTGGCTGAGTGCTTTTAAGTGGGCGCCAATCCTGAATCCAAGTAAATTCTAGCACCTCGTCGTGGCTGATTGCTGTTAAAGGGACGTCAATCCTGAATCCAAGTAAATTCGAGTACGTCGTCGTGGCCGAGTATTTTTAAGCGGACGCCAATCCCGAATCCATGTAAATTCTAGTACCTCGTCGTGGCTGGGTGCTTTTAAGCGGACGCCAATCCTGAATCCAAGTAAATTCTAGCACCTCGTCGTGGCTGATTGCTTTTAAAGGAACGTCAATCCTGAATCCAAGTAAATTCGAGTACCTCGTCGTGGCCGAGTATTTTTAAGCGGGCGCCAATCCTGAATCCAAGTAAATTCTAGTACTTCGTCGTGGCTGAGCGTCTTTAAGCGGACGCCAATCCTGAATCCAAGTAAATTCTAGCACCTCGTCGTGGCTGATTGCTTTTAAAGGGACGTCAATCCTGAATCCAAGTAAATTCGAGTACCTCGTCGTGGCCGAGTATTTTTAAGCGGACGCCAATCCTGAATCCAAGCAAATTCTAGTACCTCGTCGTGCTTGAGTGCTTTTAAGCGGACGTCAATCCTGAATCCAAGTAAATTCTAGTACCTCGTCGTGGCTGAGTGCTTTTAAGCGGACGCCAATCCTGAATCCAAGTAAATTCTAGTACCTCGTCGTGGCCGAGTATTTTTAAGCGGGCGCCAATCCTGAATCCAAGTAAATTCTAGTACCTCGTCGTGGCTGAGTGCTTTTAAGCGGACGCCAATCCCGAATCCAAATAAATTCTACCACCTCGTCGTGGCTGAGTGCTTTTAAGCGGGCGCCAATCCTGAATCCAAGTAAATTCTAGCACCTCGTCGTGGCTGATTGCTGTTAAAGGGACGTCAATCCTGAATCCAAGTAAATTCGAGTACGTCGTCGTGGCCGAGTATTTTTAAGCGGACGCCAATCCCGAATCCATGTAAATTCTAGTACCTCGTCGTGGCTGAGTGCTTTTAAGCGGACGCCAATCCTGAATCCAAGTAAATTCTAGCACCTCGTCGTGGCTGATTGCTGTTAAAGGGACGTCAATCCTGAATCCAAGTAAATTCTAGTACCTCGTCGTGACCGAGTATATTAAAGCGGACGCCAATCCTGAATCCAAGTAAATTCTAGTATCTCGTCGTGGCTGAGTGCTTTTAAGCGGACGCCAATCCCGAATCCAAATAAATTCTACCACCTCGTCGTGGCTGAGTGCTTTTAAGCGGGCGCCAATCCTGAATCCAAGTAAATTCTAGCACCTCGTCGTGGCTGATTGCTGTTAAAGGGACGTCAATCCTGAATCCAAGTAAATTCGAGTACGTCGTCGTGGCCGAGTATTTTTAAGCGGACGCCAATCCCGAATCAATGTAAATTCTAGTACCTCGTCGTGGCTGGGTGCTTTTAAGCGGACGCCAATCCTGAATCCAAGTAAATTCTAGCACCTCCTCGTGGCTGATTGCTTTTAAAGGGACGTCAATCCTGAATCCAAGTAAATTCTAGTACCTCGTCGTGGCCGGGTATTTTTAAATAAATTCTAACATCTCGTGGTGGCTGAGTGCTTTTAAGCGGACGCCAATCCTGAATCCAAGTAAATTCTAGCACCTCGTCGTGGCTGATTGCTTTTAAAGGGACGTCAATCCTGAATCCAAGTAAATTCGAGTACCTCGTCGTGGCCGAGTATTTTTAAGCGGGCGCCAATCCTGAATCCAAGTAAATTCTAGTACCTCGTCGTGGCTGAGCGTCTTTAAGCGGACGCCAATCCTGAATCCAAGTAAATTCTAGCACCTCGTCGTGGCTGATTGCTTTTAAAGGGACGTCAATCCTGAATCCAAGTAAATTCGAGTACCTCGTCGTGGCCGAGTATTTTTAAGCGGACGCCAATCCTGAATCCAAGCAAATTCTAGTACCTCGTCGTGCTTGAGTGCTTTTAAGCGGACGTCAATCCTGAATCCAAGTTAATTCTAGTACCTCGTCGTGGCTGAGTGCTTTTAAGCGGACGCCAATCCTGAATCCAAGTAAATTCTAGTACCTCGTCGTGACCGACTATATTTAAGCGGACGCCAATCCTGAATCCAAGTAAATTCTAGTATCTCGTCGTGGCTGAGTGCTTTTAAGCGGACGCCAATCTCGAATCCAAATGAATTCCATCACCTCGTCGTGGCTGAGTGCTTTTAAGCGGGCGCCAATCCCGAATCCAAGTAAATTCTAGTACCTCGTCGTGGCTGAGTGCTTTTAAGCGGACGCCAATCCTGAATCCAAGTAAATTCTAGTACCTCGTCGTGGCTGAGTGCTTTTAAGCGGACGCCAATCCTGAATCCAAGTAAATTCTAGTACCTCGTCGTGACCGACTATATTTAAGCGGACGCCAATCCTGAATCCAAGTAAATTCTAGTATCTCGTCGTGGCTGAGTGCTTTTAAGCGGACGCCAATCCCGAATCCAAATGAATTCCATCACCTCGTCGTGGCTGAGTGCTTTTAAGCGGGCGCCAATCCCGAATCCAAGTAAATTCTAGTACCTCGTCGTGGCTGAGTGCTTTTAAGCGGACGCCAATCCTGAATCCAAGTAAATTCTAGTACCTCGTCGTGACCGAGTATATTTAAGCGGACGCCAGTCCTGAATCCAAGTAAATTCTAGTATCTCGTCGTGGCTGAGTGCTTTTAAGCGGACGCCAATCTCGAATCCAAATGAATTCCATCACCTCGTCGTGGCTGAGTGCTTTTAAGCGGGCGCCAATCCCGAATCCAAGTAAATTCTAGTACCTCGTCGTGGCTGAGTGCTTTTAAGCGGACGCCAATCCTGAATCCAAGTAAATTCTAGTACCTCGTCGTGACCGAGTATATTTAAGCGGACGCCAATCCTGAATCCAAGTAAATTCTAGTATCTCGTCGTGGCTGAGTGCTTTTAAGCGGACGCCAATCTCGAATCCAAATAAATTCTATCACCTCGTCGTGGCTGAGTGCTTTTAAGCGGGCGCCAATCCCGAATCCAAGTAAATTCTAGTACCTCGTCGTGGCCGAGTATTTTTAAGCGGACGCCAATCCCGAATCCAAGTAAATTCTAGTACCTCGTCGTGACCGAGTATATTTAAGCGGACGCCAATCCTGAATCCAAGTAAATTCTAGTATCTCGTCGTGGCTGAGTGCTTTTAAGCGGACGCCAATCCCGAATCCAAATAAATTCTATCACCTCGTCGTGGCTGAGTGCTTTTAAGCGGGCGACAATCCTGAATCCAAGTAAATTCTAGTACCTCGTCGTGGCCGAGTGCTTTTAAGCGGACGCCAATCCTGAATCCAAGCAAATTCTAGTACCTCGTCGTGGCTGAGTGCTTTTAAGCGGACGCCAATCCTGAATCCAAGTAAATTCTAGTACCTCGTCGTGACCGAGTATATTTAAGCGGACGCCAATCCTGAATCCAAGTAAATTCTAGTATCTCGTCGTGGCTGAGTGCTTTTAAGCGGACGCCAATCCCGAATCCAAATAAATTCTACCACCTCGTCGTGGCTGAGTGCTTTTAAGCGGGCGCCAATCCTGAATCCAAGTAAATTCTAGCACCTCGTCGTGGCTGATTGCTGTTAAAGGGACGTCAATCCTGAATCCAAGTAAATTCGAGTACCTCGTCGTGGCCGAGTATTTTTAAGCGGACGCCAATCCCGAATCCAAGTAAATTCTAGTACCTCATCGTGGCTGAGTGCTTTTAAGCGGACGCCAATCCTGAATACAAGTAAATTCTAGTACCTCGTCGTGGCTGAGTGTCTTTAAGCGGACGCCAATCCTGAATCCAAGTAAATTCTAGCACCTCGTCGTGGCTGATTGCTTTTAAAGGGACGTCAATCCTGAATCCAAGTAAATTCGAGTACCTCGTCGTGGCCGAGTATTTTTAAGCGGACGCCAATCCTGAATCCAAGCAAATTCTAGTACCTCGTCGTGCCTGAGTGCTTTTAAGCGGACGTCAATCCCGAATCCAAATAAATTCTAGTACCTCGTCGTGGCTGAGTGCTTTTAAGCGGACGCCAATCCTGAATCCAAGTAAATTCTAGCACCTCGTCGTGGCTGATTGCTTTTAAAGGGACGTCAATCCTGAATCCAAGTAGATTCGAGTACCTCGTCATGGCCGAGTATTTTTAAGCGGACGCCAATCCCGAATCCAAGTAAATTCTAGTACCTCGTCGTGGCTGAGTGTCTTTAAGCGGACGCCAATCCTGAATCCAAGTAAATTCTAGCACTGTCGTGGCTGATTGCTTTTAAAGGGACGTCAATCCTGAATCCAAGTAAATTCGAGTACCTCGTCGTTGCCGAGTATTTTTAAGCGGACGCCAATCCCGAATCCAAGTAAATTCTAGTACCTCGTCGTGGCTGAGTGCTTTTAAGCGGACGCCAATCCTGAATACAAGTAAATTCTAGTACCACGTCGTGGCTGAGTGCCCTTAAGCGGGCGCCAATCCTGAATCCAAGTAAATTCTAGCACCTCGTCGTGGCTGATTGCTTTTAAAGGGACGTCAATCCTGAATCCAAGTAAATTCTAGTACCTCGTCGTGACCGAGTATTTTTAAGCGGACGCCAATCCCGAACCCAAGTAAATTCTAGTACCTCGTCGTGGCTGAGTGCTTTTAAGCGGACGTAAATCCTGAATCGAAGTAAATTATAGTACCTCGTCGTGGCCGAGTATTTTTAGGCGAACGCCAATCCTGAATCCAAGTAAATTCTAGTACCTCGTCGTAGCTGAGTGATTTTATGCGGACGCCAATCCTGAATCCAAGTAAATTCTAGTACCTCGTCGTGGCTGAGTGCTTTTAAACGGACGCCAATCCTGAATCCAAGTAAATTCTACTACCTCGTCGTGACCGAGTATATTTAAGCGGACGCCAATCCTAAATCCAAGTAAATTCTAGTATCTCGTCGTGGCTGAGTGCTTTTAAGCGGACGCCAATCCCGAATCCAAATAAATTCTATCACCTCGTCGTGGCTGAGTGCTTTTAAGCGGACGCCAATCCTTAATCCAAGTAAATTCTAGTACCTCGTCGTGGCTGAGTGCTTTTAAGCGGACGCCAAACCTGAAACCAAGTAAATTCTACTACCTCGTCGTGACCGAGTATATTTAAGCGGACGCCAATCCTGAATACAAGTAAATTCTAGTACCTCGTCGTGGCCGAGTATTTTTAAGCGGACGCCAATCCCGAATCCAAGTAAATTCTAGTATCTCGTCGTGGCTGAGTGCTTTTAAGTGGACGCCAATTATAAATCCAAGTAAATTCTAGTATCTCGTCGTGGCTGAGTGCTTTTAAGCGGACGCCAATCCCGAATCCAAATAAATTCTATCACCTCGTCGTGGCTGAGTGCTTTTAAGCGGACGCCAATCCTTAATCCAAGTAAATTCTAGTACCTCGTCGTGGCTGAGTGCTTTTAAGCGGACGCCAATCCTGAATCCAAGTAAATTCTAGTACCTCGTCGTGGCTGAGTGTTTTTAAGCGGACTCCAATCCTGAATCCAAGTAAATTCTAGCACCTCGTCGTGGCTGATTGCTTTTAAATGGACGTCAATCCTGAATCCAAGTATATTCGAGTACCTCGTCGTAGCCGAGTATTATTAAGCGGACGCCAATCCCGAATACAAGTAAATTCTAGTACCTCGTCGTGGCCGAGTATTTTTAAGCGGACGCCAATCCCGAATCCAAGTAAATTCTAGTATCTCGTCGTGGCTGAGTGCTTTTAAGTGGACGCCAATTATAAATCCAAGTAAATTCTAGTATCTCGTCGTGGCTGAGTGCTTTTAAGCGGACGCCAATCCCGAATCCAAATAAATTCTATCACCTCGTCGTGGCTGAGTGCTTTTAAGAGGACGCCAATCCTTAATCCAAGTAAATTCTAGTACCTCGTCGTGGCTGAGTGCTTTTAAGCGGACGCCAATCCTGAATCCAAGTAAATTCTAGTACCTCGTCGTGGCTGAGTGTTTTTAAGCGGACTCCAATCCTGAATCCAAGTAAATTCTAGCACCTCGTCGTGGCTGATTGCTTTTAAATGGACGTCAATCCTGAATCCAAGTAAATTCTAGTACCTCGTCGTGGCCGAGTATTTTTAAGCAGACGCCAATCCCGAATCCAAGTAAATTCTAGCACCTCGTGGTGGCTGAGTGCTCTTAAGCGGACTCCAATCCTGAATCCAAGTAAATTCTAGCACCTCGTCGTGGCTGATTGCTTTTAAAGGTACGTCAATCCTGTATCCAAGTAAATTCTAGTACCTCGTCGTGGCCGAGTATTTTTAAGCGGACGCCAATCCCGAATCCAAGTAAATTCTAGCACCTCGTGGTGGCTGAGTGCTTTTAAGCGGACGCCAATCCTGAATCCAAGTAAATTCTAGTACCTCGTCGTGGCTGAGTGCTCTTAAGCGGGCGCCAATCCTGAATCCAAGTAAATTCTAGCACCTCGTCGTGGCTGATTGCTTTTAAAGGGACGTCAATCCTGAATCCAAGTAAATTCTAGTACCTCGTCGTGGCCGAGTATTTTTAAGCGGACGCCAATCCCGAAATTCTAGTAAATTCTAGTACCTCGTCGTGGCTGAGTGTTTTTAAGCGGACGCCAATCCTGAATCCAAGTAAATTCTAGCACCTCGTCGTGGCCGAGTATTTTTAAGCGGACGCCAATCCCGAATCCAAGTAAATTCGAGTACCTCGTCGTGGCCGAGTATTTTTAAGCGGACGCCAATCCTGAATCCAAGTAAATTCTAGTACCTCGTCGTGGCTAAGTGCTTTTAAGCGGGCGCCAATCCTGAATCCAAGTAAATTCTAGCACCTCGTCGTGGCTGATTGCTTTTAAAGGGACGTCAATCCTGAATCCAAGTAAATTCGAGTACCTCGTCGTGGCCGAGTATTTTTAAGCGGACGCCAATCCCGAATCCAAGTAAATTCTAGCACCTCGTCGTGGCTGAGTGCTTTTAAGCGGACGCCAATCCCGAATCCAAATAAATTCTACCACCTCGTCGTGGCCGAGTGCTTTTAAGCGGGCGCCAATCCTGAATCCAAGTAAATTCTAGCACCTCGTCGTGGCTGATTGCTTTTAAAGGGACGTCAATCCTGAATCCAAGTAAATTCGAGTACCTCGTCGTGGCAGAGTATTTTTAAGCGGACGCCAATCCCGAATCCAAGTAAATTCTAGTACCTCGTCGTGGCTGAGTGCTTTTAAGCGGACGCCAATCCTGAATCCAAGTAAATTCTAGTACCTCGTCGTGGCTGAGTGTTTTTAAGCGGACACCAATCCCGAATCCTAGTAAATTCTAGTACCTCGTCGTGGCCGAGTATTTTTAAGCGGACGCCAATCCCGAATCCAAGTAAATTCTAGTACCTCGTCGTGACCGAGTATATTTAAGCGGACGCCAATACTGAATCCAAGTAAATTCTAGTATCTCGTCGTGGCTGAGTGCTTTTAAGCGTATGCCAATCTCGGATCCAAATAAATTCTATCACCCCGTCGTGACTGAGTGCTTTTAAGCGGACGTCAATCCTGAATCCAAGTAAATTCTAGTACCTCGTCGTGGCTGGGTGCCTTTAAGTGGACACCAATCCCGAATCCAAGTAAATTCTAGTACCTCGTCGTGGCCGAGTATTTTTAAGCGGACGCCAATCCTGAATCCAAGTAAATTCTAGTACCTTGTGGTGGCTGAGTGCTTTTAAGCGGACGCCAATCCTGAATCCAAGTAAATTCTAGTACCTCGTCGTGGCTGAGTGTTTTTAAGCGGACACCAATCCCGAATCCAAGTAAATGCTAGCACCTCGTCGTGACCGAGTATTTTTAAGCGGACGCCAATCCCGAATCCAAGTAAATTCTAGTACCCCGTCGTTGCTGAGTGCTTTTAAGCGGACGCCAATCCCGAATCCAAGTAAATTCTAGTACCCCGTCGTGGCTGAGTGCTTTTAAGCGGACACCAATTCCGAATCCTAGTAAATGCTAGCACCTCGTCGTGGCCGAGTATTTTTAAGCTGACGCCAATCCCGAATCCAAGTAAATTCTAGTACCCCGTCATGGCTGAGTGCTTTTAAGCGGACGTCAATCCTGAATCCAAGTAAATTCTAGCACCTCGTCGTGGCTGAGTGCTTTTAAGCGGACGCCACTCTCGAATCCAAGTAAATTCTAGTACCCCGTCGTGGCTGAGTGCTTTTAAGCGGACACCAATTCCGAATCCTAGTAAATGCTAGCACCTCGTCGTGGCCGAGTATTTTTAAGCTGACGCCAATCCCGAATCCAAGTAAATTCTAGTACCCCGTCATGGCTGAGTGCTTTTAAGCGGACGTCAATCCTGAATCCAAGTAAATTCTAGCACCTCGTCGTGGCTGAGTGCTTTTAAGCGGACGCCACTCTCGAATCCAAATAAATTCTATCACCCCGTCGTGGCTGAGTGCTTTTAAGCGGACGTCACTCCTGAATCCAAGTAAATTCTGGTACCTCGTCGTGGCTGGGTGCCTTTAAGTGGACACCAATCCCGAATCCAAGTAAATTCTAGTACCTCGTCGTGGCCGAGTATTTTTAAGCGGACGCCAATCCTGAATCCAAGTAAATTCTAGTACCTTGTGGTGGCTGAGTGCTTTTAAGCGGACGCCAATCCTGAATCCAAGTAAATTCTAGTACCTCGTCGTGGCTGAGTGTTTTTAAGCGGACACCAATCCCGAATCCAAGTAAATGCTAGCACCTCGTCGTGACCGAGTATTTTTAAGCTGACGCCAATCCCGAATCCAAGTAAATTCTAGTACCTCGTCGTGGCCGAGTATTTTTAAGCGGACGCCAATCCTGAATCCAAGTAAATTCTAGTACCTTGTGGTGGCTGAGTGCTTTTAAGCGGACGCCAATCCTGAATCCAAGTAAATTCTAGTACCTCGTCGTGGCCGAGTATTTTTAAGCGGACGCCAATCCCGAATCCAAGTAAATTCTAGTACCTCGTCGTGGCCGAGTATTTTTAAGCGGACGCCAATCCCGAATCCAAGTAAATTCTAGTACCTCGTCGTGACCGAGTATATTTAAGCGGACGCCAATCCTGAATCCAAGTAAATTCTAGTATCTCGTCGTGGCTGAGTGCTTTTAAGCGGACGCCAATCTCGAATCCAAATAAATTCTATCACCCCGTCGTGGCTGAGTGCTTTTAAGCGGACGTCAATCCTGAATCCAAGTAAATTCTAGTACCTCGTCGTGGCTGGGTGCCTTTAAGTGGACACCAATCCTGAATCCAAGTAAATTCGAGAACCTCGTCGTGGCCGAGTATTTTTAAGCGGACGCCAATCCCGAATACAAGTAAATTCTAGTACCTCGTCGTGGCCGAGTATTTTTAAGCGGACGCCAATCCCGAATCCAAGTAAATTCTAGTATCTCGTCGTGGCTGAGTGCTTTTAAGCGGACGCCAATCCCGAATCCAAATAAATTCTACCACCTCGTCGTGGCTGAGTGCTTTAAAGCGGGCGCCAATCCTGAATCCAAGTAAATTCTAGCACCTCGTCGTGGCTGATTGCTTTTAAAGGGACGTCAATCCTGAATCCAAGTAAATTCGAGTACCTCGTCGTGGCCGAGTATTTTTAAGCGGACGCCAATCCCGAAATTCTAGTAAATTCTAGTACCTCGTCGTGGCTGGGTGCTTTTAAACGGACGCCAATCCTGAATCCAAGTAAATTCTAGCACCTCGTCGTGGCTGATTGCTTTTAAATGGACGTCAATCCTGAATCCAAGTAAATTCTAGTACCTCGTCGTGGCTGAGTGTTTTTAAGCGGACACCAATCCCGAATCCAAGTAAATGCTAGCACCTCGTCGTGACCGAGTATTTTTAAGCTGACGCCAATCCCGAATCCAAGTAAATTCTAGTACCCCGTCGTGGCTGAGTGCTTTTAAGCGGACGTCAATCCTGAATCCAAGTAAATTCTAGTACCTCGTCGTGGCTGGGTGCTTTTAAGCGGACGCCAATCCCGAATCCAAGTAAATTCTAGCACCTCGTGGTGGCTGAGTGCTTTTAAGCGGGCGCCAATCCTGAATCCAAGTAAATTCTAGCACCACGTCGTGGCTGATTGCTTTTAAAGGGACGTCAATCCTGAATCCAAGTAAATTCGAGTACCTCGTCGTGGCCGAGTATTTTTAAGCGGACGCCAATCCCGAATCCAAGTAAATTCTAGTACCTCGTCGTGGCTGAGTGCTTTTAAGCGGACGCCAATCCTGAATCCAAGTAAATTCTAGCACCTCGTCGTGACTGATTGCTTTTAAAGGGACGTCAATCCTGAATCCAAGTAAATTCTAGCACCTCGTTGTGGCTGAGTGCTTTTAAGCGGACGCCAATCCTGAATCCAAGTAAATTCTAGTACCTCGTCGTGGCTGAGTGCTCTCAAGCGGGTGCCAATCCTGAATCCAAGTAAATTCTAGCACCTCGTCGTGGCTGATTGCTTTTAAAGGGACGTCAATCCTGAATCCAAGTAAATTCGAGTACCTCGTCGTGGCCGAGTATTTTTAAGCGGACGCCAATCCCGAATCCAAGTAAATTCTAGTACCTCGTCGTGACCGAGTATTTTTAAGCGGCCGCCAATCCCGAACCCAAGTAAATTCTAGTACCTCGTCGTGGCTGAGTGCTTTTAAGCGGACGTAAATCCTGAATCGAAGTAAATTATAGTACCTCGTCGTGGCCGAGTATTTTTAGGCGAACGCCAATCCTGAATCCAAGTAAAATCTAGTACCTCGTCGTGGCTGAGTGCTTTTAAGCGGACGCCAATCCTGAATCCAAGTAATTTCTAGTACCTCGTCGTGGCCGAGTATATTTAAGCGGACGCCAATCCTGAATCCAAGTAAATTCTAGTACCTCGTCGTGGCTGAGTGCTCTTAAGCGGACGCCAATCCTGAATCCAAGTAAATTCTAGTACCTCGTCGTGGCTGAGTGCTCTTAAGCGGGCGCCAATCCTGAATCCAAGTAAATTCTAGCACCTCGTCGTGGCTGATTGCTTTTAAAGGGACGTCAATCCTGAATCCAAGTAAATTCGAGTACCTCGTCGTGGCCGAGTATTTTTAAGCGGACGCCAATCCCGAATCCAAGTAAATTCTAGCACCTCGTCGTGGCTGAGTGCTTTTAAGCGGACGCCAATCCCGAATCCAAATAAATTCTACCACCTCGTCGTGGCTGAGTGCTTTTAAGCGGGCGCCAATCCTGAATCCAAGTAAATTCTAGCACCTCGTCGTGGCTGATTGCTTTTAAAGGGACGTCAATCCTGAATCCAAGTAAATTCGAGTACCTCGTCGTGGCCGAGTATTTTTAAGCGGACGCCAATCCCGAATCCAAGTAAATTCTAGTACCTCGTCGTGGCTGAGTGCTTTTAAGCGGACGCCAATCCTGAATCCAAGTAAATTCTAGCACCTCGTCGTGGCTGATTGCTTTTAAAGGGACGTCAATCCTGAATCCAAGTAAATTCTAGTACCTCGTCGTGGCCGAATATTTTTAAGCGGACACCAATCCCGAATCCAAGAAAATTCTAGTACCTCGTCGTGGCCGAGTATTTTTAAGCGGACGCCAATCCCGAATCCAAGTAAATTCTAGTACCTCGTCGTAGCTGAGTGCTTTTAAGCGGACGCCAATCCTGAATCCAAGTAAATTCTAGTACCTCGTCGTGGCTGAGTGTTTTTAAGCGGACACCAATCCCGAATCCTAGTAAATGCTAGCACCTCGTAGTGGCCGTGTATTTTTAAGCTGACGCCAATCCCGAAACCAAGTAAATTCTAGTACCTCGTCGTGGCTGGGTGCCTTTAAGTGGACACCAATCCCGAATCCAAGTAAATTCTAGTACCTCGTCGTGGCCGAGTATTTTTAAGCGGACGCCAATCCTGAATCCAAGTAAATTCTAGTACCTTGTGGTGGCTGAGTGCTTTTAAGCGGACGCCAATCCTGAATCCAAGTAAATTCTAGTACCTCGTCGTGGCTGAGTGTTTTTAAGCGGACACCAATCCCGAATCCTAGTAAATGCTAGCACCTCGTAGTGGCCGTGTATTTTTAAGCTGACGCCAATCCCGAAACCAAGTAAATTCTAGTACCTCGTCGTGGCTGGGTGCCTTTAAGTGGACACCAATCCCGAATCCAAGTAAATTCTAGTACCTCGTCGTGGCCGAGTATTTTTAAGCGGACGCCAATCCTGAATCCAAGTAAATTCTAGTACCTTGTGGTGGCTGAGTGCTTTTAAGCGGACGCCAATCCTGAATCCAAGTAAATTCTAGTACCTCGTCGTGGCTGAGTGTTTTTAAGCGGACACCAATCCCGAATCCTAGTAAATTCTAGTACCTCGTCGTGGCCGAGTATTTTTAAGCGGACGCCAATCCCGAATCCAAGTAAATTCTAGTACCTCGTCGTGACCGAGTATATTTAAGCGGACGCCAATACTGAATCCAAGTAAATTCTAGTATCTCGTCGTGGCTGAGTGCTTTTAAGCGGACGCCAATCTCGAATCCAAATAAATTCTATCACCCCGTCGTGACTGAGTGCTTTTAAGCGGACGTCAATCCTGAATCCAAGTAAATTCTAGTACCTCGTCGTGGCTGGGTGCCTTTAAGTGGACACCAATCCCGAATCCAAGTAAATTCTAGTACCTCGTCGTGGCCGAGTATTTTTAAGCGGACGCCAATCCTGAATCCAAGTAAATTCTAGTACCTTGTGTTGGCTGAGTGCTTTTAAGCGGACGCCAATCCTGAATCCAAGTAAATTTTAGTACCTCGTCGTGGCTGAGTGTTTTTAAGCGGACACCAATCCCGAATCCAAGTAAATGCTAGCACCTCGTCGTGACCGAGTATTTTTAAGCGGACGCCAATCCCGAATCCAAGTAAATTCTAGTACCTCGTCGTGGCCGAGTATTTTTAAGCGGACGCCAATCCTGAATCCAAGTAAATTCTAGTACCTTGTGGTGGCTGAGTGCTTTTAAGCGGACGCCAATCCTGAATCCAAGTAAATTCTAGTACCTCGTCGTGGCTGAGTGTTTTTAAGCGGACACCAATCCCGAATCCTAGTAAATTCTAGTACCTCGTCGTGGCTGAGTGTTTTTAAGCGGACACCAATCCCGAATCCAAGTAAATTCTAGTACCCCGTCGTTGCTGAGTGCTTTTAAGCGGACGCCAATCCCGAATCCAAGTAAATTCTAGTACCCCGTCGTGGCTGAGTGCTTTTAAGCGGACACCAATTCCGAATCCTAGTAAATGCTAGCACCTCGTCGTGGCCGAGTATTTTTAAGCTGACGCCAATCCCGAATCCAAGTAAATTCTGGTACCCCGTCATGGCTGAGTGCTTTTAAGCGGACGTCAATCCTGAATCCAAGTAAATTCTAGCACCTCGTCGTGGCTGAGTGCTTTTAAGCGGACGCCACTCTCGAATCCAAGTAAATTCTAGTACCCCGTCGTGGCTGAGTGCTTTTAAGCGGACACCAATTCCGAATCCTAGTAAATGCTAGCACCTCGTCGTGGCCGAGTATTTTTAAGCTGACGCCAATCCCGAATCCAAGTAAATTCTAGTACCCCGTCATGGCTGAGTGCTTTTAAGCGGACGTCAATCCTGAATCCAAGTAAATTCTAGCACCTCGTCGTGGCTGAGTGCTTTTAAGCGGACGCCACTCTCGAATCCAAATAAATTCTATCACCCCGTCGTGGCTGAGTGCTTTTAAGCGGACGTCACTCCTGAATCCAAGTAAATTCTGGTACCTCGTCGTGGCTGGGTGCCTTTAAGTGGACACCAATCCCGAATCCAAGTAAATTCTAGTACCTCGTCGTGGCCGAGTATTTTTAAGCGGACGCCAATCCTGAATCCAAGTAAATTCTAGTACCTCGTCGTGGCTGAGTGCTTTTAAGCGGACGCCAATCCTGAATCCAAGTAAATTCTAGTACCTCGTCGTGGCTGAGTGTTTTTAAGCGGACACCAATCCCGAATCCAAGTAAATGCTAGCACCTCGTCGTGACCGAGTATTTTTAAGCTGACGCCAATCCCGAATCCAAGTAAATTCTAGTACCTCGTCGTGGCCGAGTATTTTTAAGCGGACGCCAATCCTGAATCCAAGTAAATTCAAGTACCTTGTGGTGGCTGAGTGCTTTTAAGCGGACGCCAATCCTGAATCCAAGTAAATTCTAGTACCTCGTCGTGGCCGAGTATTTTTAAGCGGACGCCAATCCCGAATCCAAGTAAATTCGAGTACCTCGTCGTGGCCGAGTATTTTTAAGCGGACGCCAATCCCGAATCCAAGTAAATTCTAGTACCTCGTCGTGACCGAGTATATTTAAGCGGACGCCAATCCTGAATCCAAGTAAATTCTAGTATCTCGTCGTGGCTGAGTGCTTTTAAGCGGACGCCAATCTCGAATCCAAATAAATTCCTTCCCACTAACCTTTACCCTTCTAAACCAACGAATGCTTTGCATGGATAGGGGGCATCCCCTGAGCTTGGTTCTATCTGCCATAAAAAAAAAAAAAAAAAAAAAAAAAAAATTCTATCACCCCGTCGTGGCTGAGTGCTTTTAAGCGGACGTCAATCCTGAATCCAAATAAATTCTAGTACCTCGTCGTGGCTGGGTGCCTTTAAGTGGACACCAATCCTGAATCCAAGTAAATTCGAGAACCTCGTCGTGGCCGAGTATTTTTAAGCGGACGCCAATCCCGAATACAAGTAAATTCTAGTACCTCGTCGTGGCCGAGTATTTTTAAGCGGACGCCAATCCCGAATCCAAGTAAATTCTAGTATCTCGTCGTGGCTGAGTGCTTTTAAGCGGACGCCAATCCCGAATCCAAATAAATTCTACCACCTCGTCGTGGCTGAGTGCTTTAAAGCGGGCGCCAATCCTGAATCCAAGTAAATTCTAGCACCTCGTCGTGGCTGATTGCTTTTAAAGGGACGTCAATCCTGAATCCAAGTAAATTCGAGTACCTCGTCGTGGCCGAGTATTTTTAAGCGGACGCCAATCCCGAAATTCTAGTAAATTCTAGTACCTCGTCGTGGCTGGGTGCTTTTAAACGGACGCCAATCCTGAATCCAAGTAAATTCTAGCACCTCGTCGTGGCTGATTGCTTTTAAATGGACGTCAATCCTGAATCCAAGTAAATTCTAGTACCTCGTCGTGGCTGAGTGTTTTTAAGCGGACACCAATCCCGAATCCAAGTAAATGCTAGCACCTCGTCGTGACCGAGTATTTTTAAGCTGACGCCAATCCCGAATCCAAGTAAATTCTAGTACCCCGTCGTGGCTGAGTGCTTTTAAGCGGACGTCAATCCTGAATCCAAGTAAATTCTAGTACCTCGTCGTGGCTGGGTGCTTTTAAGCGGACGCCAATCCCGAATCCAAGTAAATTCTAGCACCTCGTGGTGGCTGAGTGCTTTTAAGCGGGCGCCAATCCTGAATCCAAGTAAATTCTAGCACCTCGTCGTGGCTGATTGCTTTTAAAGGGACGTCAATCCTGAATCCAAGTAAATTCGAGTACCTCGTCGTGGCCGAGTATTTTTAAGCGGACGCCAATCCCGAATCCAAGTAAATTCTAGTACCTCGTCGTGGCTGAGTGCTTTTAAGCGGACGCCAATCCTGAATCCAAGTAAATTCTAGCACCTCGTCGTGGCTGATTGCTTTTAAAGGGACGTCAATCCTGAATCCAAGTAAATTCTAGCACCTCGTTGTGGCTGAGTGCTTTTAAGCGGACGCCAATCCTGAATCCAAGTAAATTCTAGTACCTCGTCGTGGCTGAGTGCTCTCAAGCGGGCGCCAATCCTGAATCCAAGTAAATTCTAGCACCTCGTCGTGGCTGATTGCTTTTAAAGGGACGTCAATCCTGAATCCAAGTAAATTCGAGTACCTCGTCGTGGCCGAGTATTTTTAAGCGGACGCCAATCCCGAATCCAAGTAAATTCTAGTACCTCGTCGTGACCGAGTATTTTTAAGCGGCCGCCAATCCCGAACCCAAGTAAATTCTAGTACCTCGTCGTGGCTGAGTGCTTTTAAGCGGACGTAAATCCTGAATCGAAGTAAATTATAGTACCTCGTCGTGGCCGAGTATTTTTAGGCGAACGCCAATCCTGAATCCAAGTAAAATCTAGTACCTCGTCGTGGCTGAGTGCTTTTAAGCGGACGCCAATCCTGTATCCAAGTAATTTCTAGTACCTCGTCGTGGCCGAGTATATTTAAGCGGACGCCAATCCTGAATCCAAGTAAATTCTAGTACCTCGTCGTGGCTGAGTGCTCTTAAGCGGACGCCAATCCTGAATCCAAGTAAATTCTAGTACCTCGTCGTGGCTGAGTGCTCTTAAGCGGGCGCCAATCCTGAATCCAAGTAAATTCTAGCACCTCGTCGTGGCTGATTGCTTTTAAAGGGACGTCAATCCTGAATCCAAGTAAATTCGAGTACCTCGTCGTGGCCGAGTATTTTTAAGCGGACGCCAATCCCGAATCCAAGTAAATTCTAGCACCTCGTCGTGGCTGAGTGCTTTTAAGCGGACGCCAATCCCGAATCCAAGTAAATTCTACCACCTCGTCGTGGCTGAGTGCTTTTAAGCGGGCGCCAATCCTGAATCCAAGTAAATTCTAGCACCTCGTCGTGGCTGATTGCTTTTAAAGGGACGTCAATCCTGAATCCAAGTAAATTCGAGTACCTCGTCGTGGCCGAGTATTTTTAAGCGGACGCCAATCCCGAATCCAAGTAAATTCTAGTACCTCGTCGTGGCTGAGTGCTTTTAAGCGGACGCCAATCCTGAATCCAAGTAAATTCTAGCACCTCGTCGTGGCTGATTGCTTTTAAAGGGACGTCAATCCTGAATCCAAGTAAATTCTAGTACCTCGTCGTGGCCGAGTATTTTTAAGCGGACGCCAATCCCGAATCCAAGAAAATTCTAGTACCTCGTCGTGGCCGAGTATTTTTAAGCGGACGCCAATCCCGAATCCAAGTAAATTCTAGTACCTCGTCGTAGCTGAGTGCTTTTAAGCGGACGCCAATCCTGAATCCAAGTAAATTCTAGTACCTCGTCGTGACCGAGTATTTTTAAGCGGACGCCAATCCTGAATCCAAGTAAATTCTAGTACCTTGTGGTGGCTGAGTGCTTTTAAGCGGACGCCAATCCTGAATCCAAGTAAATTCTAGTACCTCGTCGTGGCTGAGTGTTTTTAAGCGGACACCAATCCCGAATCCTAGTAAATGCTAGCACCTCGTAGTGGCCGTGTATTTTTAAGCTGACGCCAATCCCGAAACCAAGTAAATTCTAGTACCCCGTCGTGGCTGAGTGCTTTAAAGCGGACGTCAATCCTGAATCCAAGTAAATTCTAGTACCTCGTCGTGGCTGGGTGCTTTTAAGCGGACGCCAATCCCGAATCCAAGTAAATTCTAGTACCTCGTCGTGGCCGAGTATTTTTAAGCGGACGCCAATCCCGAATCCAAGTAAATTCTAGTACCTCGTCGTGACCGAGTATATTTAAGCGGACGCCAATCCTTAATCCAAGTAAATTCTAGTATCTCGTCGTGGCTGAGTGCTTTTAAGCGGACGCCAATCTCGAATCCAAATAAATTCTATCACCCCGTCGTGACTGAGTGCTTTTAAGCGGACGTCAATCCTGAATCCAAGTAAATTCTAGTACCTCGTCGTGGCTGGGTGCCTTTAAGTGGACACCAATCCCGAATCCAAGTAAATTCTAGTACCTCGCCGTGGCCGAGTATTTTTAAGCGGACGTCAATCCTGAATCCAAGTAAATTCTAGTACCTTGTGGTGGCTGAGTGCTTTTAAGCGGACGCCAATCCTGAATCCAAGTAAATTCTAGTACCTCGTCGTGGCTGAGTGTTTTTAAGCGGACACCAATCCCGAATCCAAGTAAATGCTAGCACCTCGTCGTGACCGAGTATTTTTAAGCTGACGAAAATCCCGAATCCAAATAAATTCTTGTACCCCGTCGTGGCTGAGTGCTTTTAAGCGGACGTCAATCCTGAATCCAAGTAAATTCTAGTACCTCGTCGTGGCTGGGTGCTTTTAAGCGGACGCCAATCCCGAATCCAAGTAAATTCTAGTACCTCGTCGTGGCCGAGTATTTTTAAGCGGACGCCAATCCCGAATGCAAGTAAATTCTAGTACCTCGTCGTGGCCGAGTATTTTTAAGCGGACGCCAATCCCGAATCCAAGTAAATTCTAGTACCTCGTCGTGGCTGAGTGCTTTTAAGCGGACGCCAATCCTGAATGCAAGTAAATTCTAGCACCTCGTCGTGGCTGATTGCTTTTAAAGGGACGTCAATCCTGAATCCAAGTAAATTCGAGTACCTCGTCGTGGCCGAGTATTTTTAAGCGGACGCCAATCCCGAATCCAAGTAAATTCTAGCACCTCGTCGTGGCTGAGTGCTTTTAAGCGGACGCCAATCCCGAATCCAAATAAATTCTACCACCTCGTCGTGGCTGAGTGCTTTTAAGCGGGCGCCAATCCTGAATCCAAGTAAATTCTAGCACCTCGTCGTGGCTGATTGCTTTTAAAGGGACGTCAATCCTGAATCCAAGTAAATTCGAGTACCTCGTCGTGGCCGAGTATTTTTAAGCGGACGCCAATCCCGAATCCAAGTAAATTGTAGTACCTCGTCGTGGCTGAGTGCTTTTAAGCGGACGCCAATCCTGAATCCAAGTAACTTCTAGCACCTCGTCGTGGCTGATTGCTTTTAAAGGGACGTCAATCCTGAATCCAAGTAAATTCGAGTACCTCGTCGTGGCCGGGTATTTTTAAGCGGACGCCAATCCCGAATCCAAGTAAATTCTAGCACCTCGTCGTGGCTGAGTGCTTTTAAGCGGACGCCAATCCCGAATCCAAATAAATTCTACCACCTCGTCGTGGCTGAGTGCTTTTAAGCGGACGCCAATCCTGAATCCAAGTAAATTCTAGTACCTCGTCGTGGCTGATTGCTTTTAAAGGGACGTCAATCCTGAATCCAAGTAAATTCGAGTACCTCGTCGTGGCCGAGTATTTTTAAGCGGACGCCAATCCCGAATCCAAGAAAATTGTAGTACCTCGTCGTGGCTGAGTGCTTTTAAGCGGACGCCAATCCTGAATCCAAGTAAATTCTAGCACCTCGTCGTGGCTGATTGCTTTTAAAGGGACGTCAATCCTGAATCCAAGTAAATTCGAGTACCTCGTCGTGGCCGAGTATTTTTAAGCGGACGCCAATCCCGAGTCCAAGTAAATTCTAGTACCTCGTCGTGGCCGAGTATTTTTAAGCGGACGCCAATCCCGAATCCAAGTAAATTCTAGTACCTCGTCGTAGCTGAGTGCTTTTAAGCGGACGCCAATCCTGAATCCAAGTAAATTCTAGTACCTCGTCGTGACCGAGTATTTTTAAGCGGACGCCAATCCTGAATCCAAGTAAATTCTAGCACCTCGTCGTGGCTGATTGCTTTTAAAGGGACGTCAATCCTGAATCCAAGTAAATTCGAGTACCTCGTCGTGGCCGAGTATTTTTAAGCGGACGCCAATCCCGAATCCAAGTAAATTCTAGTACCTCGTCGTGGCTGAGTGTTTTTAAGCGGACACCAATCCCGAATCCTAGTAAATGCTAGCACCTCGTCGTGGCCGAGTATTTTTAAGCTGACGCCAATCCCGAAACCAAGTAAATTCTAGTACCCCGTCGTGGCTGAGTGCTTTTAAGCGGACGTCAATCCTGAATCCAAGTAAATTCTATTACCTCGTCGTGGCTGGGTGCTTTTAAGCGGACACCAATCCCGAATCCAAGTAAATTCTAGTACCTCGTCGTGGCCGAGTATTTTTAAGCGGACGCCAATCCCGAATCCAAGTAAATTCTAGTACCTCGTCGTGACCGAGTATATTTAAGCGGACGCCAATCCTGAATCCAAGTAAATTCTAGTATCTCGTCGTGGCTGAGTGCTTTTAAGCGGACGCCAATCTCGAATCCAAATAAATTCTATCACCCCGTCGTGACTGAGTGCTTTTAAGCGGACGTCAATCCTGAATCCAAGTAAATTCTAGTACCTCGTCGTGGCTGGGTGCCTTTAAGTGGACACCAATCCCGAATCCAAGTAAATTCTAGTACCTCGTCGTGGCCGAGTATTTTTAAGCGGACGTCAATCCTGAATCCAAGTAAATTCTAGTACCTTGTGGTGGCTGAGTGCTTTTAAGCGGACGCCAATCCTGAATCCAAGTAAATTCTAGTACCTCGTCGTGGCTGAGTGTTTTTAAGCGGACACCAATCCCGAATCCTAGTAAATGCTAGCACCTCGTAGTGGCCGTGTATTTTTAAGCTGACGCCAATCCCGAAACCAAGTAAATTCTAGTACCTCGTCGTGGCTGGGTGCCTTTAAGTGGACACCAATCCCGAATCCAAGTAAATTCTAGTACCTCGTCGTGGCCGAGTATTTTTAAGCGGACGCCAATCCTGAATCCAAGTAAATTCTAGTACCTTGTGGTGGCTGAGTGCTTTTAAGCGGACGCCAATCCTGAATCCAAGTAAATTCTAGTACCTCGTCGTGGCTGAGTGTTTTTAAGCGGACACCAATCCCGAATCCTAGTAAATTCTAGTACCTCGTCGTGGCCGAGTATTTTTAAGCGGACGCCAATCCCGAATCCAAGTAAATTCTAGTACCTCGTCGTGACCGAGTATATTTAAGCGGACGCCAATACTGAATCCAAGTAAATTCTAGTATCTCGTCGTGGCTGAGTGCTTTTAAGCGGACGCCAATCTCGAATCCAAATAAATTCTATCACCCCGTCGTGACTGAGTGCTTTTAAGCGGACGTCAATCCTGAATCCAAGTAAATTCTAGTACCTCGTCGTGGCTGGGTGCCTTTAAGTGGACACCAATCCCGAATCCAAGTAAATTCTAGTACCTCGTCGTGGCCGAGTATTTTTAAGCGGACGCCAATCCTGAATCCAAGTAAATTCTAGTACCTTGTGTTGGCTGAGTGCTTTTAAGCGGACGCCAATCCTGAATCCAAGTAAATTCTAGTACCTCGTCGTGGCTGAGTGTTTTTAAGCGGACACCAATCCCGAATCCAAGTAAATGCTAGCACCTCGTCGTGACCGAGTATTTTTAAGCGGACGCCAATCCCGAATCCAAGTAAATTCTAGTACCTCGTCGTGGCCGAGTATTTTTAAGCGGACGCCAATCCTGAATCCAAGTAAATTCTAGTACCTTGTGGTGGCTGAGTGCTTTTAAGCGGACGCCAATCCTGAATCCAAGTAAATTCTAGTACCTCGTCGTGGCTGAGTGTTTTTAAGCGGACACCAATCCCGAATCCTAGTAAATTCTAGTACCTCGTCGTGGCTGAGTGTTTTTAAGCGGACACCAATCCCGAATCCAAGTAAATTCTAGTACCCCGTCGTTGCTGAGTGCTTTTAAGCGGACGCCAATCCCGAATCCAAGTAAATTCTAGTACCCCGTCGTGGCTGAGTGCTTTTAAGCGGACACCAATTCCGAATCCTAGTAAATGCTAGCACCTCGTCGTGGCCGAGTATTTTTAAGCGGACACCAATCCCGAATCCAAGTAAATTCTAGTACCCCGTCATGGCTGAGTGCTTTTAAGCGGACGTCAATCCTGAATCCAAGTAAATTCTAGCACCTCGTCGTGGCTGAGTGCTTTTAAGCGGACGCCACTCTCGAATCCAAGTAAATTCTAGTACCCCGTCGTGGCTGAGTGCTTTTAAGCGGACACCAATTCCGAATCCTAGTAAATGCTAGCACCTCGTCGTGGCCGAGTATTTTTAAGCTGACGCCAATCCCGAATCCAAGTAAATTCTAGTACCCCGTCATGGCTGAGTGCTTTTAAGCGGACGTCAATCCTGAATCCAAGTAAATTCTAGCACCTCGTCGTGGCTGAGTGCTTTTAAGCGGACGCCACTCTCGAATCCAAATAAATTCTATCACCTCGTCGTGGCTGAGTGCTTTTAAGCGGACGTCACTCCTGAATCCAAGTAAATTCTGGTACCTCGTCGTGGCTGGGTGCCTTTAAGTGGACACCAATCCCGAATCCAAGTAAATTCTAGTACCTCGTCGTGGCCGAGTATTTTTAAGCGGACGCCAATCCTGAATCCAAGTAAATTCTAGTACCTTGTGGTGGCTGAGTGCTTTTAAGCGGACGCCAATCCTGAATCCAAGTAAATTCTAGTACCTCGTCGTGGCTGAGTGTTTTTAAGCGGACACCAATCCCGAATCCAAGTAAATGCTAGCACCTCGTCGTGACCGAGTATTTTTAAGCTGACGCCAATCCCGAATCCAAGTAAATTCTAGTACCTCGTCGTGGCCGAGTATTTTTAAGCGGACGCCAATCCTGAATCCAAGTAAATTCAAGTACCTTGTGGTGGCTGAGTGCTTTTAAGCGGACGCCAATCCTGAATCCAAGTAAATTCTAGTACCTCGTCGTGGCCGAGTATTTTTAAGCGGACGCCAATCCCGAATCCAAGTAAATTCGAGTACCTCGTCGTGGCCGAGTATTTTTAAGCGGACGCCAATCCCGAATCCAAGTAAATTCTAGTACCTCGTCGTGACCGAGTATATTTAAGCGGACGCCAATCCTGAATCCAAGTAAATTCTAGTATCTCGTCGTGGCTGAGTGCTTTTAAGCGGACGCCAATCTCGAATCCAAATAAATTCCTTCCCACTAACCTTTACCCTTCTAAACCAACGAATGCTTTGCATGGATAGGGGGCATCCCCTGAGCTTGGTTCTATCTGCCATAAAAAAAAAAAAAAAAAAAAAAAAAAAAAATTCTATCACCCCGTCGTGGCTGAGTGCTTTTAAGCGGACGTCAATCCTGAATCCAAGTAAATTCTAGTACCTCGTCGTGGCTGGGTGCCTTTAAGTGGACACCAATCCTGAATCCAAGTAAATTCGAGAACCTCGTCGTGGCCGAGTATTTTTAAGCGGACGCCAATCCCGAATACAAGTAAATTCTAGTACCTCGTCGTGGCCGAGTATTTTTAAGCGGACGCCAATCCCGAATCCAAGTAAATTCTAGTATCTCGTCGTGGCTGAGTGCTTTTAAGCGGACGCCAATCCCGAATCCAAATAAATTCTACCACCTCGTCGTGGCTGAGTGCTTTAAAGCGGGCGCCAATCCTGAATCCAAGTAAATTCTAGCACCTCGTCGTGGCTGATTGCTTTTAAAGGGACGTCAATCCTGAATCCAAGTAAATTCGAGTACCTCGTCGTGGCCGAGTATTTTTAAGCGGACGCCAATCCCGAAATTCTAGTAAATTCTAGTACCTCGTCGTGGCTGGGTGCTTTTAAACGGACGCCAATCCTGAATCCAAGTAAATTCTAGCACCTCGTCGTGGCTGATTGCTTTTAAATGGACGTCAATCCTGAATCCAAGTAAATTCTAGTACCTCGTCGTGGCTGAGTGTTTTTAAGCGGACACCAATCCCGAATCCAAGTAAATGCTAGCACCTCGTCGTGACCGAGTATTTTTAAGCTGACGCCAATCCCGAATCCAAGTAAATTCTAGTACCCCGTCGTGGCTGAGTGCTTTTAAGCGGACGTCAATCCTGAATCCAAGTAAATTCTAGTACCTCGTCGTGGCTGGGTGCTTTTAAGCGGACGCCAATCCCGAATCCAAGTAAATTCTAGCACCTCGTCGTGGCTGAGTGCTTTTAAGCGGACGCCAATCCCGAATCCAAATAAATTCTACCACCTCGTCGTGGCTGAGTGCTTTTAAGCGGGCGCCAATCCTGAATCCAAGTAAATTCTAGCACCTCGTCGTGGCTGATTGCTTTTAAAGGGACGTCAATCCTGAATCCAAGTAAATTCGAGTACCTCGTCGTGGCCGAATATTTTTAAGCGGACGCCAATCCCGAATCCATGTAAATTCTAGTACCTCGTCGTGGCTGAGTGCTTTTAAGCGGACGCCAATCCTGAATCCAAGTAAATTCTAGCACCTCGTCGTGGCTGATTGCTTTTAAAGGGACGTCAATCCTGAATCCAAGTAAATTCTAGTACCTCGTCGTGGCCGAGTATTTTTAAGCGGACGCCAATCCCGAATCCAAGAAAATTCTAGTACCTCGTCGTGGCCGAGTATTTTTAAGCGGACGCCAATCCCGAATCCAAGTAAATTCTAGTACCTCGTCGTAGCTGAGTGCTTTTAAGCGGACGCCAATCCTGAATCCAAGTAAATTCTAGTACCTCGTCGTGACCGAGTATTTTTAAGCGGACGCCAATCCTGAATCCAAGTAAATTCTAGTACCTTGTGGTGGCTGAGTGCTTTTAAGCGGACGCCAATCCTGAATCCAAGTAAATTCTAGTACCTCGTCGTGGCTGAGTGTTTTTAAGCGGACACCAATCCCGAATCCTAGTAAATGCTAGCACCTCGTAGTGGCCGTGTATTTTTAAGCTGACGCCAATCCCGAAACCAAGTAAATTCTAGTACCCCGTCGTGGCTGAGTGCTTTAAAGCGGACGTCAATCCTGAATCCAAGTAAATTCTAGTACCTCGTCGTGGCTGGGTGCTTTTAAGCGGACGCCAATCCCGAATCCAAGTAAATTCTAGTACCTCGTCGTGGCCGAGTATTTTTAAGCGGACGCCAATCCCGAATCCAAGTAAATTCTAGTACCTCGTCGTGACCGAGTATATTTAAGCGGACGCCAATCCTTAATCCAAGTAAATTCTAGTATCTCGTCGTGGCTGAGTGCTTTTAAGCGGACGCCAATCTCGAATCCAAATAAATTCTATCACCCCGTCGTGACTGAGTGCTTTTAAGCGGACGTCAATCCTGAATCCAAGTAAATTCTAGTACCTCGTCGTGGCTGGGTGCCTTTAAGTGGACACCAATCCCGAATCCAAGTAAATTCTAGTACCTCGCCGTGGCCGAGTATTTTTAAGCGGACGTCAATCCTGAATCCAAGTAAATTCTAGTACCTTGTGGTGGCTGAGTGCTTTTAAGCGGACGCCAATCCCGAATCCAAATAAATTCTACCACCTCGTCGTGGCTGAGTGCTTTTAAGCGGGCGCCAATCCTGAATCCAAGTAAATTCTAGCACCTCGTCGTGGCTGATTGCTTTTAAAGGGACGTCAATCCTGAATCCAAGTAAATTCGAGTACCTCGTCGTGGCCGAGTATTTTTAAGCGGACGCCAATCCCGAATCCAAGTAAATTGTAGTACCTCGTCGTGGCTGAGTGCTTTTAAGCGGACGCCAATCCTGAATCCAAGTAACTTCTAGCACCTCGTCGTGGCTGATTGCTTTTAAAAGGACGTCAATCCTGAATCCAAGTAAATTCTAGTACCTCGTCGTGGCCGAGTATTTTTAAGCGGACGCCAATCCCGAATCCAAGTAAATTCTAGTACCTCGTCGTGGCTGAGTGCTTTTAAGCGGACGCCAATCCTGAATCCAAGTAAATTCTAGCACCTCGTCGTGGCTGATTGCTTTTAAAGGGACGTCAATCCTGAATCCAAGTAAATTCGAGTACCTCGTCGTGGCCGAGTATTTTTAAGCGGACGCCAATCCCGAGTCCAAGTAAATTCTAGTACCTCGTCGTGGCCGAGTATTTTTAAGCGGACGCCAATCCCGAATCCAAGTAAATTCTAGTACCTCGTCGTAGCTGAGTGCTTTTAAGCGGACGCCAATCCTGAATCCAAGTAAATTCTAGTACCTCGTCGTGACCGAGTATTTTTAAGCGGACGCCAATCCTGAATCCAAGTAAATTCTAGCACCTCGTCGTGGCTGATTGCTTTTAAAGGGACGTCAATCCTGAATCCAAGTAAATTCGAGTACTTCGTCGTGGCCGAGTATTTTTAAGCGGACGCCAATCCCGAATCCAAGTAAATTCTAGTACCTCGTCGTGGCTGAGTGTTTTTAAGCGGACACCAATCCCGAATCCTAGTAAATGCTAGCACCTCGTCGTGGCCGAGTATTTTTAAGCTGACGCCAATCCCGAAACCAAGTAAATTCTAGTACCTCGTCGTGGCTGAGTGCTTTTAAGCGGACGTCAATCCTGAATCCAAGTAAATTCTATTACCTCGTCGTGGCTGGGTGCTTTTAAGCGGACACCAATCCCGAATCCAAGTAAATTCTAGTACCTCGTCGTGGCCGAGTATTTTTAAGCGGACGCCAATCCCGAATCCAAGTAAATTCTAGTACCTCGTCGTGACCGAGTATATTTAAGCGGACGCCAATCCTGAATCCAAGTAAATTCTAGTATCTCGTCGTGGCTGAGTGCTTTTAAGCGGACGCCAATCTCGAATCCAAATAAATTCTATCACCCCGTCGTGACTGAGTGCTTTTAAGCGGACGTCAATCCTGAATCCAAGTAAATTCTAGTACCTCGTCGTGGCTGGGTGCCTTTAAGTGGACACCAATCCCGAATCCAAGTAAATTCTAGTACCTCGTCGTGGCCGAGTCTTTTTAAGCGGACGTCAATCCTGAATCCAAGTAAATTCTAGTACCTTGTGGTGGCTGAGTGCTTTTAAGCGGACGCCAATCCTGAATCCAAGTAAATTCTAGTACCTCGTCGTGGCTGAGTGTTTTTAAGCGGACACCAATCCCGAATCCAAGTAAATTCTAGCACCTCGTCGTGACCGAGTATTTTTAAGCTGACGCCAATCCCGAATCCAAGTAAATTCTAGTACCCCGTCGTGGCTGAGTGCTTTTAAGCGGACGTCAATCCTGAATCCAAGTAAATTCTAGTACCTCGTCGTGGCTGGGTGCTTTTAAGCGGACGCCAATCCCGAATCCAAGTAAATTCTAGTACCTCGTCGTGGCCGAGTATTTTTAAGCGGACGCCAATCCCGAATGCAAGTAAATTCTAGTACCTCGTCGTGGCCGAGTATTTTTAAGCGGACGCCAATCCCGAATCTAAGTAAATTCTAGTACCTCGTCGTGGCTGAGTGCTTTTAAGCGGACGCCAATCCTGAATCCAAGTAAATTCTAGCACCTCGTCGTGGCTGATTGCTTTTAAAGGGACGTCAATCCTGAATCCAAGTAAATTCGAGTGCCTCGTCGTGGCCGAGTATTTTTAAGCGGACGCCAATCCCGAATCCAAGTAAATTCTAGCACCTCGTCGTGGCTGAGTGCTTTTAAGCGGACGCCAATCCCGAATCCAAATAAATTCTACCACCTCGTCGTGGCTGAGTGCTTTTAAGCGGGCGCCAATCCTGAATCCAAGTAAATTCTAGTACCTCGTCGTGGCTGATTGCTTTTAAAGGGACGTCAATCCTGAATCCAAGTAAATTCTAGTACCTCGTCGTGGCCGAGTATTTTTAAGCTGACGCCAATCCCGAATCCAAGTAAATTCTAGTACCTCGTCGTGGCTGAGTGCTTTTAAGCGGACGCCAATCCTGAATCCAAGTAAATTCTAGCACCTCGTCGTGGCTGATTGCTTTTAAAGGGACGTCAATCCTGAATCCAAGTAAATTCGAGTACTTCGTCGTGGCCGAGTATTTTTAAGCGGACGCCAATCCCGAATCCAAGTAAATTCTAGTACCTCGTCGTGGCTGAGTGTTTTTAAGCGGACACCAATCCCGAATCCTAGTAAATGCTAGCACCTCGTCGTGGCCGAGTATTTTTAAGCTGACGCCAATCCCGAAACCAAGTAAATTCTAGTACCCCGTCGTGGCTGAGTGCTTTTAAGCGGACGTCAATCCTGAATCCAAGTAAATTATATTACCTCGTCGTGGCTGGGTGCTTTTAAGCGGACACCAATCCCGAATCCAAGTAAATTCTAGTACCTCGTCGTGGCCGAGTATTTTTAAGCGGACGCCAATCCCGAGTCCAAGTAAATTCTAGTACCTCGTCGTGGCCGAGTATTTTTAAGCGGACGCCAATCCCGAATCCAAGTAAATTCTAGTACCTCGTCGTAGCTGAGTGCTTTTAAGCGGACGTCAATCCTGAATCCAAGTAAATTCGAGTACCTCGTCGTGGCCGAGTATTTTTAAGCGGACGCCAATCCCGAATCCAAGTAAATTCTAGCACCTCGTCGTGGCTGAGTGCTTTTAAGCGGACGCCAATCCCGAATCCAAATAAATTCTACCACCTCGTCGTGGCTGAGTGCTTTTAAGCGGGCGCCAATCCTGAATCCAAGTAAATTCTAGCACCTCGTCGTGGCTGATTGCTTTTAAAGGGACGTCAATCCTGAATCCAAGTAAATTCGAGTACCTCGTCGTGGCCGAGTATTTTTAAGCGGACGCCAATCCCGAATCCAAGAAAATTGTAGTACCTCGTCGTGGCTGAGTGCTTTTAAGCGGACGCCAATCCTGAATCCAAGTAAATTCTAGCACCTCGTCGTGGCTGATTGCTTTTAAAGGGACGTCAATCCTGAATCCAAGTAAATTCGAGTACCTCGTCGTGGCCGAGTATTTTTAAGCGGACGCCAATCCCGAGTCCAAGTAAATTCTAGTACCTCGTCGTGGCCGAGTATTTTTAAGCGGACGCCAATCCCGAATCCAAGTAAATTCTAGTACCTCGTCGTAGCTGAGTGCTTTTAAGCGGACGCCAATCCTGAATCCAAGTAAATTCTAGTACCTCGTCGTGACCGAGTATTTTTAAGCGGACGCCAATCCTGAATCCAAGTAAATTCTAGCACCTCGTCGTGGCTGATTGCTTTTAAAGGGACGTCAATCCTGAATCCAAGTAAATTCGAGTACCTCGTCGTGGCCGAGTATTTTTAAGCGGACGCCAATCCCGAATCCAAGTAAATTCTAGTACCTCGTCGTGGCTGAGTGTTTTTAAGCGGACACCAATCCCGAATCCTAGTAAATGCTAGCACCTCGTCGTGGCCGAGTATTTTTAAGCTGACGCCAATCCCGAAACCAAGTAAATTCTAGTACCTCGTCGTGGCTGAGTGCTTTTAAGCGGACGTCAATCCTGAATCCAAGTAAATTCTATTACCTCGTCGTGGCTGGGTGCTTTTAAGCGGACACCAATCCCGAATCCAAGTAAATTCTAGTACCTCGTCGTGGCCGAGTATTTTTAAGCGGACGCCAATCCCGAATCCAAGTAAATTCTAGTACCTCGTCGTGACCGAGTATATTTAAGCGGACGCCAATCCTGAATCCAAGTAAATTCTAGTATCTCGTCGTGGCTGAGTGCTTTTAAGCGGACGCCAATCTCGAATCCAAATAAATTCTATCACCCCGTCGTGACTGAGTGCTTTTAAGCGGACGTCAATCCTGAATCCAAGTAAATTCTAGTACCTCGTCGTGGCTGGGTGCCTTTAAGTGGACACCAATCCCGAATCCAAGTAAATTCTAGTACCTCGTCGTGGCCGAGTATTTTTAAGCGGACGTCAATCCTGAATCCAAGTAAATTCTAGTACCTTGTGGTGGCTGAGTGCTTTTAAGCGGACGCCAATCCTGAATCCAAGTAAATTCTAGTACCTCGTCGTGGCTGAGTGTTTTTAAGCGGACACCAATCCCGAATCCAAGTAAATTCTAGCACCTCGTCGTGACCGAGTATTTTTAAGCTGACGCCAATCCCGAATCCAAGTAAATTCTAGTACCCCGTCGTGGCTGAGTGCTTTTAAGCGGACGTCAATCCTGAATCCAAGTAAATTCTAGTACCTCGTCGTGGCTGGGTGCTTTTAAGCGGACGCCAATCCCGAATCCAAGTAAATTCTAGTACCTCGTCGTGGCCGAGTATTTTTAAGCGGACGCCAATCCCGAATGCAAGTAAATTCTAGTACCTCGTCGTGGCCGAGCATTTTTAAGCGGACGCCAATCCCGAATCTAAGTAAATTCTAGTACCTCGTCGTGGCTGAGTGCTTTTAAGCGGACGCCAATCCTGAATCCAAGTAAATTCTAGCACCTCGTCGTGGCTGATTGCTTTTAAAGGGACGTCAATCCTGAATCCAAGTAAATTCGAGTACCTCGTCGTGGCCGAGTATTTTTAAGCGGACGCCAATCCCGAATCCAAGTAAATTCTAGCACCTCGTCGTGGCTGAGTGCTTTTAAGCGGACGCTAATCCCGAATCCAAATAAATTCTACCACCTCGTCGTGGCTGAGTGCTTTTAAGCGGGCGCCAATCCTGAATCCAAGTAAATTCTAGCACCTCGTCGTGGCTGATTGCTTTTAAAGGGACGTCAATCCTGAATCCAAGTAAATTCTAGTACCTCGTCGTGGCCGAGTATTTTTAAGCTGACGCCAATCCCGAATCCAAGTAAATTCTAGTACCTCGTCGTGGCTGAGTGCTTTTAAGCGGACGCCAATCCTGAATCCAAGTAAATTCTAGCACCTCGTCGTGGCTGATTGCTTTTAAAGGGACGTCAATCCTGAATCCAAGTAAATTCTAGTACCTCGTCGTGGCCGAGTATTTTTAAGCGGACGCCAATCCCGAATCCAAGTAAATTCTAGTACCTCGTCGTGGCTGAGTGCTTTTAAGCGGACGCCAATCCTGAATCCAAGTAAATTCTAGCACCTCGTCGTGGCTGAGTGCTTTTAAGCGGACGCCAATCCTGAATCCAAGTAAATTCTAGTACCTCGTCGTGGCCGAGTATTTTTAAGCGGACGCCAATCCCGAATCCAAGTAAATTCTAGTACCTCGTCGTGGCTGAGTGCTCTTAAGCGGACGCCAATCCCGAATCCAAGTAAATTCTAGTACCTCGTCGTAGCTGAGTGCTTTTAAGCGGACGCCAATCCTGAATCCAAGTAAATTCTAGCACCTCGTCGTGGCTGAGTGCATTTAAGCGGACGCCAATCCCGAATCCAAATAAATTCTACCACCTCGTCGTGGCTGAGTGCTTTTAAGCGGGCGCCAATCCTGAATCCAAGTAAATTCTAGCACCTCGTCGTGGCTGATTGCTTTTAAAGGGACGTCAATCCTGAATCCAAGTAAATTCGAGTACCTCGTCGTGGCCGAGTATTTTTAAGCGGACGCCAATCCCGAATCCAAGAAAATTGTAGTACCTCGTCGTGGCTGAGTGCTTTTAAGCGGACGCCAATCCTGAATCCAAGTAACTTCTAGCACCTCGTCGTGGCTGATTGCTTTTAAAAGGACGTCAATCCTGAATCCAAGTAAATTCTAGTACCTCGTCGTGGCCGAGTATTTTTAAGCGGACGCCAATCCCGAATCCAAGTAAATTCTAGTACCTCGTCGTGGCTGAGTGCTTTTAAGCGGACGCCAATCCTGAATCCAAGTAAATTCTAGCACCTCGTCGTGGCTGATTGCTTTTAAAGGGACGTCAATCCTGAATCCAAGTAAATTCGAGTACCTCGTCGTGGCCGAGTATTTTTAAGCGGACGCCAATCCCGAGTCCAAGTAAATTCTAGTACCTCGTCGTGGCCGAGTATTTTTAAGCGGACGCCAATCCCGAATCCAAGTAAATTCTAGTACCTCGTCGTAGCTGAGTGCTTTTAAGCGGACGCCAATCCTGAATCCAAGTAAATTCTAGTACCTCGTCGTGACCGAGTATTTTTAAGCGGACGCCAATCCTGAATCCAAGTAAATTCTAGCACCTCGTCGTGGCTGATTGCTTTTAAAGGGACGTCAATCCTGAATCCAAGTAAATTCGAGTACTTCGTCGTGGCCGAGTATTTTTAAGCGGACGCCAATCCCGAATCCAAGTAAATTCTAGTACCTCGTCGTGGCTGAGTGTTTTTAAGCGGACACCAATCCCGAATCCTAGTAAATGCTAGCACCTCGTCGTGGCCGAGTATTTTTAAGCTGACGCCAATCCCGAAACCAAGTAAATTCTAGTACCCCGTCGTGGCTGAGTGCTTTTAAGCGGACGTCAATCCTGAATCCAAGTAAATTCTATTACCTCGTCGTGGCTGGGTGCTTTTAAGCGGACACCAATCCCGAATCCAAGTAAATTCTAGTACCTCGTCGTGGCCGAGTATTTTTAAGCGGACGCCAATCCCGAATCCAAGTAAATTCTAGTACCTCGTCGTGACCGAGTATATTTAAGCGGACGCCAATCCTGAATCCAAGTAAATTCTAGTATCTCGTCGTGGCTGAGTGCTTTTAAGCGGACGCCAATCTCGAATCCAAATAAATTCTATCACCCCGTCGTGACTGAGTGCTTTTAAGCGGACGTCAATCCTGAATCCAAGTAAATTCTAGTACCTCGTCGTGGCTGGGTGCCTTTAAGTGGACACCAATCCCGAATCCAAGTAAATTCTAGTACCTCGTCGTGGCCGAGTATTTTTAAGCGGACGTTAATCCTGAATCCAAGTAAATTCTAGTACCTTGTGGTGGCTGAGTGCTTTTAAGCGGACGCCAATCCTGAATCCAAGTAAATTCTAGTACCTCGTCGTGGCTGAGTGTTTTTAAGCGGACACCAATCCCGAATCCAAGTAAATTCTAGCACCTCGTCGTGACCGAGTATTTTTAAGCTGACGCCAATCCCGAATCCAAGTAAATTCTAGTACCCCGTCGTGGCTGAGTGCTTTTAAGCGGACGTCAATCCTGAATCCAAGTAAATTCTAGTACCTCGTCGTGGCTGGGTGCTTTTAAGCGGACGCCAATCCCGAATCCAAGTAAATTCTAGTACCTCGTCGTGGCCGAGTATTTTTAAGCGGACGCCAATCCCGAATGCAAGTAAATTCTAGTACCTCGTCGTGGCCGAGCATTTTTAAGCGGACGCTAATCCCGAATCTAAGTAAATTCTAGTACCTCGTCGTGGCTGAGTGCTTTTAAGCGGACGCCAATCCTGAATCCAAGTAAATTCTAGCACCTCGTCGTGGCTGATTGCTTTTAAAGGGACGTCAATCCTGAATCCAAGTAAATTCGAGTACCTCGTCGTGGCCGAGTATTTTTAAGCGGACGCCAATCCCGAATCCAAGTAAATTCTAGCACCTCGTCGTGGCTGAGTGCTTTTAAGCGGACGCTAATCCCGAATCCAAATAAATTCTACCACCTCGTCGTGGCTGAGTGCTTTTAAGCGGGCGCCAATCCTGAATCCAAGTAAATTCTAGCACCTCGTCGTGGCTGATTGCTTTTAAAGGGACGTCAATCCTGAATCCAAGTAAATTCTAGTACCTCGTCGTGGCCGAGTATTTTTAAGCTGACGCCAATCCCGAATCCAAGTAAATTCTAGTACCTCGTCGTGGCTGAGTGCTTTTAAGCGGACGCCAATCCTGAATCCAAGTAAATTCTAGCACCTCGTCGTGGCTGATTGCTTTTAAAGGGACGTCAATCCTGAATCCAAGTAAATTCTAGTACCTCGTCGTGGCCGAGTATTTTTAAGCGGACGCCAATCCCGAATCCAAGTAAATTCTAGTACCTCGTCGTGGCTGAGTGCTTTTAAGCGGACGCCAATCCTGAATCCAAGTAAATTCTAGCACCTCGTCGTGGCTGAGTGCTTTTAAGCGGACGCCAATCCTGAATCCAAGTAAATTCTAGTACCTCGTCGTGGCCGAGTATTTTTAAGCGGACGCCAATCCCGAATCCAAGTAAATTCTAGTACCTCGTCGTGGCTGAGTGCTCTTAAGCGGACGCCAATCCCGAATCCAAGTAAATTCTAGTACCTCGTCGTAGCTGAGTGCTTTTAAGCGGACGCCAATCCTGAATCCAAGTAAATTCTAGTACCTCGTCGTGACCGAGTATTTTTAAGCGGACGCCAATCCTGAATCCAAGTAAATTCTAGTACCTTGTGGTGGCTGAGTGCTTTTAAGCGGACGCCAATCCTGAATCCAAGTAAGTTCTAGTACCTCGTCGTGGCTGAGTGTTTTTAAGCGGACACCAATCCCGAATCCTAGTAAATGCTAGCACCTCGTCTTGGCCGAGTATTTTTAAGCTGACGCCAATCCCGAAACCAAGTAAATTCTAGTACCCCGTCGTGGCTGAGTGCTTTTAAGCGGACGTCAATCCTGAATCCAAGTAAATTCTAGTACCTCGTCGTGGCTGGGTGCTTTTAAGCGGACGCCAATCCCGAATCCAAGTAAATTCTAGTACCTCGTCGTGGCCGAGTATTTTTAAGCGGACGCCAATCCCGAATCCAAGTAAATTCTAGTACCTCGTCGTGACCGAGTATATTTAGGCGGACGCCAATCCTGAATCCAAGTAAATTCTAGTATCTCGTCGTGGCTGAATGCTTTTAAGCGGACGCCAATCTCGAATCCAAATAAATTCTATCACCCCGTCGTGACTGAGTGCTTTTAAGCGGACGTCAATCCTGAATCCAAGTAAATTCTAGTACCTCGTCGTGGCTGGGCGCCTTTAAGTGGACACCAATCCCGAATCCAAGTAAATTCTAGTACCTCGTCGTGGCCGAGTATTTTTAAGCGGACGTCAATCCTGAATCCAAGTAAATTCTAGTACCTTGTGGTGGCTGAGTGCTTTTAAGCGGACGCCAATCCTGAATCCAAGTAAATTCTAGTACCTCGTCGTGGCTGAGTGTTTTTAAGCGGACACCAATCCCGAATCCAAGTAAATGCTAGCACCTCGTCGTGACCGAGTATTTTTAAGCTGACGCCAATCCCGAATCCAAGTAAATTCTAGTACCCCGTCGTGGCTGAGTGCTTTTAAGCGGACGTCAATCCTGAATCCAAGTAAATTCTAGTACCTCGTCGTGGCTGGGTGCTTTTAAGCGGACGCCAATCCCGAATCCAAGTAAATTCTAGTACCTCGTCGTGGCCGAGTATTTTTAAGCGGACGCCAATCCCGAATGCAAGTACATTCTAGTACCTCGTCGTGACCGAGTATATTTAAGCGGACGCCAATCCTGAATCCAAGTAAATTCTAGTATCTCGTCGTGGCTGAGTACTTTTAAGCGGACGCCAATCCCAAATCCAAATAAATTCTATCACCTCGTCGTGGCTGAGTGCTTTTAAGCGAGCGCCAATCCTGAATCCAAGTAAATTCTAGTACCTCGTCGTGGCTGAGTGCTCTTAAGCGGGCGCCAATCCTGAATCCAAGTAAATTCTAGCACCTCGTCGTGGCTGATTGCTTTTAAAGGGACGTCAATCCTGAATCCAAGTAAATTCGAGTACCTCGTCGTGGCCGAGTATTTTTAAGCGGACGCCAATCCCGAATCCAAGTAAATTCTAGTACCTCGTCGTGGCTGAGTGCTTTTAAGCGGACGCCAATCCTGAATCCAAGTAAATTCTAGCACCTCGTCGTGGCTTATTGCTTTTAAAGGGACGTCAATCCTGAATCCAAGTAAATTCTAGCACCTCGTGGTGGCTGAGTGCTTTTAAGCGGACGCCAATCCTGAATCCAAGTAAATTCTAGTACCTCGTCGTGGCTGAGTGCTCTCAAGCGGGCGCCAATCCTGAATCCAAGTAAATTCTAGCACCTCGTCGTGGCTGATTGCTTTTAAAGGGACGTCAATCCTGAATCCAAGTTAATTCGAGTACCTCGTCGTGGCCGAGTATTTTTAAGCGGCCGCCAATCCCGAACCCAGAAAAATTCTAGTACCTCGTCGTGGCTGAGTGCTTTTAAGCGGACGTAAATCCTGAATCGAAGTAAATTATAGTACCTCGTCGTGGCCGAGTATTTTTAGGTGAACGCCAATCCTGAATCCAAGTAAATTCTAGTACCTCGTCGTAGCTGAGTGATTTTATGCGGACGCCAATCCTGAATCCAAGTAAATTCTAGCACCTCGTCGTGGCTTATTGCTTTTAAAGGGACGTCAATCCTGAATCCAAGTAAATTCGAGTACCTCGTCGTGGCCGAGTATTTTTAAGCGGACGCCAATCCCGAACCCAGAAAAATTCTAGTACCTCGTCGTGGCTGAGTGCTTTTAAGCGGACGTAAATCCTGAATCGAAGTAAATTATAGTACCTCGTCGTGGCCGAGTATTTTTAGGTGAACGCCAATCCTGAATCCAAGTAAATTCTAGTACCTCGTCGTAGCTGAGTGATTTTATGCGGACTTCAATCCTGAATCCAAGTAAAATCTAGTACCTCGTCGTGGCTGAGTGCTTTTAAGCGGACGCCAATCCTGAATCCAAGTAAATTCTAGCACCTCGTCGTGGCTGATTGCTTTTAAAGGGACGTCAATCCTGAATCCAAGTAAATTCGAGTACCTCGTCGTGGCCGAGTATTTTTAAGCGGACGCCAATCCCGAATCCAAGTAAATTCTAGTACCTCGTCGTGGCTGAGTGCTTTTAAGCGGACGCCAATCCTGAATCCAAGTAAATTCTAGTACCTCGTCGTAGCTGAGTGATTTTATGCGGACTTCAATCCTGAATCCAAGTAAAATCTAGTACCTCGTCGTGGCTGAGTGCTTTTAAGCGGACGCCAATCCTGAATCCAAGTAAATTCTAGCACCTCGTCGTGGCTGATTGCTTTTAAAGGGACGTCAATCCTGAATCCAAGTAAATTCGAGTACCTCGTCGTGGCCGAGTATTTTTAAGCGGACGCCAATCCCAAATCCAAATAAATTCTATCACCTCGTCGTGGCTGAGTGCTTTTAAGCGAGCGCCAATCCTGAATCCAAGTAAATTCTAGTACCTCGTCGTGGCTGAGTGCTCTTAAGCGGGCGCCAATCCTGAATCCAAGTAAATTCTAGCACCTCGTCGTGGCTGATTGCTTTTAAAGGGACGTCAATCCTGAATCCAAGTAAATTCGAGTACCTCGTCGTGGCCGAGTATTTTTAAGCGGACGCCAATCCCGAATCCAAGTAAATTCTAGTACCTCGTCGTGGCTGAGTGCTTTTAAGCGGACGCCAATCCTGAATCCAAGTAAATTCTAGGACCTCGTCGTGGCTTATTGCTTTTAAAGGGACGTCAATCCTGAATCCAAGTAAATTCTAGCACCTCGTGGTGGCTGAGTGCTTTTAAGCGGACGCCAATCCTGAATCCAAGTAAATTCTAGTACCTCGTCGTGGCTGAGTGCTCTCAAGCGGGCGCCAATCCTGAATCCAAGTAAATTCTAGCACCTCGTCGTGGCTGATTGCTTTTAAAGGGACGTCAATCCTGAATCCAAGTTAATTCGAGTACCTCGTCGTGGCCGAGTATTTTTAAGCGGCCGCCAATCCCGAACCCAGAAAAATTCTAGTACCTCGTCGTGGCTGAGTGCTTTTAAGCGGACGTAAATCCTGAATCGAAGTAAATTATAGTACCTCGTCGTGGCCGAGTATTTTTAGGTGAACGCCAATCCTGAATCCAAGTAAATTCTAGTACCTCGTCGTAGCTGAGTGCTTTTAAGCGGACGCCAATCCTGAATCCAAGTAAATTCTAGCACCTCGTCGTGGCTTATTGCTTTTAAAGGGACGTCAATCCTGAATCCAAGTAAATTCTAGCACCTCGTGGTGGCTGAGTGCTTTTAAGCGGACGCCAATCCTGAATCCAAGTAAATTCTAGTACCTCGTCGTGGCTGAGTGCTCTCAAGCGGGCGCCAATCCTGAATCCAAGTAAATTCTAGCACCTCGTCGTGGCTGATTGCTTTTAAAGGGACGCCAGTCCCGAATCCAAGTAAATTCTAGTACCTCGTCGTGACCGAGTATTTTTAAGCGGCCGCCAATCCCGAACCCAGAAAAATTCTAGTACCTCGTCGTGGCTGAGTGCTTTTAAGCGGACGTAAATCCTGAATCGAAGTAAATTATAGTACCTCGTCGTGGCCGAGTATTTTTAGGTGAACGCCAATCCTGAATCCAAGTAAATTCTAGTACCTCGTCGTAGCTGAGTGATTTTATGCGGACTTCAATCCTGAATCCAAGTAAAATCTAGTACCTCGTCGTGGCTGAGTGCTTTTAAGCGGACGCCAATCCTGAATCCAAGTAAATTCTAGTACCTCGTCGTGGCCGAGTATTTTTAAGCGGACGCCAATCCTGAATCCAAGTAAATTCTAGTACCTCGTCGTGGCTGAGTGCTCTTAAGCGGACGCCAATCCTGAATCCAAGTAAATTCTACTACCTCGTCGTGACCGAGTATATTTAAGCGGACGCCAATCCTGAATCCAAGTAAATTCGAGAACCTCGTCGTGGCCGAGTATTTTTAAGCGGACGCCAATCCCGAATACAAGTAAATTCTAGTACCTCGTCGTGGCCGAGTATTTTTAAGCGGACGCCAATCCCGAATCCAAGTAAATTCTAGTATCTCGTCGTGGCTGAGTGCTTTTAAGTGGACGGCAATTATAAATCCAAGTAAATTCTAGTATCTCGTCGTGGCTGAGTGCTTTTAAGCGGACGCCAATCCCGAATCCAAATAAATTCTATCACCTCGTGGTGGCTGAGTGCTCTTAAGCGGACGCCAATCCTGAATCCAAGTAAATTCTAGCACCTCGTCGTGGCTGATTGCTTTTAAAGGTACGTCAATCCTGAATCCAAGTAAATTATAGTACCTCGTCGTGGCCGAGTGCTTTTAAGCGGACGCCAATCCTGAATCCAAATAAATTCTAGTACCTCGTCGTGGCTGAGTGTTTTTAAGCGGACACCAATCCCGAATCCTAGTAAATGCTAGCACCTCGTCGTGGCCGAGTATTTTTAAGCTGACGCCAATCCCGAATCCAAGTAAATTCTAGTACCCCGTCGTGGCTGAGTGCTTTTAAGCGGACGCCAATCCTGAATCCAAGTAAATTCAAGTACCTCGTCGTGGCTGAGTGCTCTTAATCGGGCGCCAATCCTGAATCCAAGTAAATTCTAGCACCTCGTCGTGGCTGATTGCTTTTAAAGGGACGTCAATCCTGAATCCAAGTAAATTCTAGTACCTCGTCGTGACCGAGTATTTTTAAGCGGACGCCAATCCCGAAATTCTAGTAAATTCTAGTACCTCGTCGTGGCTGAGTGTTTTTAAGCGGACGCCAATCCTGAATCCAAGTAAATTCTAGCACCTCGTCGTGGCCGAGTATTTTTAAGCGGACGCCAATCCCGAATCCAAGTAAATTCTAGCACCTCGTCGTGGCTGAGTGCTTTTAAGCGGGCGCCAATCCTGAATCCAAGTAAATTCTAGCACCTCGTCGTGGCTGATTGCTTTTAAAGGGACGTCAATCCTGAATGCAAGTAAATTCGAGTACCTCGTGGTGGCCGAGTATTTTTAAGCGGACGCCAATCCCGAATCCAAGTAAATTCTAGCACCTCGTCGTGGCTGATTGCTTTTAAATCGACGTCAATCCTGAATCCAAGTAAATTCTAGTACCTCGTCATGGCCGAGTATTTTTAAGCGGACGCCAATCCCGAATCCAAGTAAATTCTAGCACCTCGTGGTGGCTGAGTGCTCTTAAGCGGACGCCAATCCTGAATCCAAGTAAATTCTAGCACCTCGTCGTGGCTGATTGCTTTTAAAGGTACGTCAATCCTGAATCCAAGTAAATTCTAGTACCTCGTCGTGGCCGAGTGCTTTTAAGCGGACGCCAATCCTGAATCCAAATAAATTCTAGTACCTCGTCGTGGCTGAGTGTTTTTAAGCGGACACCAATCCCGAATCCTAGTAAATGCTAGCACCTCGTCGTGGCCGAGTATTTTTAAGCTGACGCCAATCCCGAATCCAAGTAAATTCTAGTACCCCGTCGTGGCTGAGTGCTTTTAAGCGGACGCCAATCCTGAATCCAAGTAAATTCTAGTACCTCGTCGTGGCTGAGTGCTTTTAAGCGGACGCCAATCCTTAATCCAAATAAATTCTAGTACCTCGTCGTGGCTGAGTGCTTTTAAGCGGACGCCAAACCTGAATCCAAGTAAATTCTAGTACCTCGTCGTGGCTGAGTGTTTTTAAGCGGACGCCAATCTTGAATCCAAGTAAATTCTAGCACCTCGTCGTGGCTGATTGCTTTTAAATGGACGTCAATCCTGAATCCAAGTAAATTCTAGTACCTCGTCGTGGCCGAGTATTTTTAAGCGGACGCCAATCCCGAATCCAAGTAAATTCTAGCACCTCGTGGTGGCTGAGTGCTCTTAAGCGGACGCCAATCCTGAATCCAAGTAAATTCTAGCACCTCGTCGTGGCTGATTGCTTTTAAAGGTACGTCAATCCTGAATCCAAGTAAATTCTAGTACCTCGTCGTGGCCGAGTGCTTTTAAGCGGACGCCAATCCTGAATCCAAATAAATTCTAGTACCTCGTCGTGGCTGAGTGTTTTTAAGCGGACACCAATCCCGAATCCTAGTAAATGCTAGCACCTCGTCGTGGCCGAGTATTTTTAAGCTGACGCCAATCCCGAATCCAAGTAAATTCTAGTACCCCGTCGTGGCTGAGTGCTTTTAAGCGGACGCCAATCCTGAATCCAAGTAAATTCTAGTACCTCGTCGTGGCTGAGTGCTCTTAATCGGGCGCCAATCCTGAATCCAAGTAAATTCTAGCACCTCGTCGTGGCTGATTGCTTTTAAAGGGACGTCAATCCTGAATCCAAGTAAATTCTAGTACCTCGTCGTGACCGAGTATTTTTAAGCGGACGCCAATCCCGAAATTCTAGTAAATTCTAATACCTCGTCGTGGCTGAGTGTTTTTAAGCGGACGCCAATCCTGAATCCAAGTAAATTCTAGCACCTCGTCGTGGCCGAGTATTTTTAAGCGGACGCCAATCCCGAATCCAAGTAAATTCTAGCACCTCGTCGTGGCTGAGTGCTTTTAAGCGGGCGCCAATCCTGAATCCAAGTAAATTCTAGCACCTCGTCGTGGCTGATTGCTTTTAAAGGGACGTCAATCCTGAATGCAAGTAAATTCGAGTACCTCGCGGTGGCCGAGTATTTTTAAGCGGACGCCAATCCCGAATCCAAGTAAATTCTAGTACCTCGTCGTGGCTGAGCGCTTTTAAGCGGACGCCAATCCTGAATCCAAGTAAATTCAAGTACCTCGTCGTGGCTGAGTGCTCTTAATCGGGCGCCAATCCTGAATCCAAGTAAATTCTAGCACCTCGTCGTGGCTGATTGCTTTTAAAGGGACGTCAATCCTGAATCCAAGTAAATTCGAGTACCTCGCGGTGGCCGAGTATTTTTAAGCGGACGCCAATCCCGAATCCAAGTAAATTCTAGCACCTCGTCGTGGCTGAGTGCTTTTAAGCGGGCGCCAATCCTGAATCCAAGTAAATTCAAGTACCTCGTCGTGGCTGAGTGCTCTTAATCGGGCGCCAATCCTGAATCCAAGTAAATTCTAGCACCTCGTCGTGGCTGATTGCTTTTAAAGGGACGTCAATCCTGAATCCAAGTAAATTCGAGTACCTCGCGGTGGCCGAGTATTTTTAAGCGGACGCCAATCCCGAATCCAAGTAAATTCTAGTACCTCGTCGTGGCTGAGCGCTTTTAAGCGGACGCCAATCCTGAATCCAAGTAAATTCAAGTACCTCGTCGTGGCTGAGTGCTCTTAATCGGGCGCCAATCCTGAATCCAAGTAAATTCTAGCACCTCGTCGTGGCTGATTGCTTTTAAAGGGACGTCAATCCTGAATCCAAGTAAATTCGAGTACCTCGCGGTGGCCGAGTATTTTTAAGCGGACGCCAATCCCGAATCCAAGTAAATTCTAGTACCTCGTCGTGGCTGAGCGCTTTTAAGCGGACGCCAATCCTGAATCCAAGTAAATTCAAGTACCTCGTCGTGGCTGAGTGCTTTTAAGCGGGCGCCAATCCTGAATCCAAGTAAATTCTAGCACCTCGTCGTGGCTGATTGCTTTTAAAGGGACGTCAATCCTGAATGCAAGTAAATTCGAGTACCTCGCGGTGGCCGAGTATTTTTAAGCGGACGCCAATCCCGAATCCAAGTAAATTCTAGCACCTCGTCGTGGCTGAGTGCTTTTAAGCGGGCGCCAATCCTGAATCCAAGTAAATTCTAGCACCTCGTCGTGGCTGATTGCTTTTAAAGGGACGTCAATACTGAATGCAAGTAAATTCGAGTACCTCGTGGTGGCCGAGTATTTTTAAGCGGACGCCAATCCCGAATCCAAGTAAATTCTAGCACGTCGTCGTGGCTGATTGCTTTTAAATCGACGTCAATCCTGAATCCAAGTAAATTCTAGTACCTCGTCGTGGCCGAGTATTTTTAAGCGGACGCCAATCCCGAATCCATGTAAATTCTAGCACCTCGTGGTGGCTGAGTGCTCTTAAGCGGACGCCAATCCTGAATCCAAGTAAATTCTAGCACCTCGTCGTGGCTGATTGCTTTTAAAGGTACGTCAATCCTGAATCCAAGTAAATTCTAGTACCTCGTCGTGGCCGAGTGCTTTTAAGCGGACGCCAATCCTGAATCCAAATAAATTCTAGTACCTCGTCGTGGCTGAGTGTTTTTAAGCGGACACCAATCCCGAATCCTAGTAAATGCTAGCACCTCGTCGTGGCCGAGTATTTTTAAGCTGACGCCAATCCCGAATCCAAGTAAATTCTAGTACCCCGTCGTGGCTGAGTGCTTTTAAGCGGACGCCAATCCTGAATCCAAGTAAATTCTAGTACCTCGTCGTGGCTGAGTGCTTTTAAGCGGACGCCAATCCTTAATCCAAGTAAATTCTAGTACCTCGTCGTGGCTGAGTGCTTTTAAGCGGACGCCAAACCTGAATCCAAGTAAATTCTAGTACCTCGTCGTGGCTGAGTGTTTTTAAGCGGACGCCAATCCTGAATCCAAGTAAATTCTAGCACCTCGTCGTGGCTGATTGCTTTTAAATGGACGTCAATCCTGAATCCAAGTAAATTCTAGTACCTCGTCGTGGCCGAGTATTTTTAAGCGGACGCCAATCCCGAATCCAAATAAATTCTAGCACCTCGTGGTGGCTGAGTGCTCTTAAGCGGACGCCAATCCTGAATCCAAGTAAATTCTAGCACATCGTCGTGGCTGATTGCTTTTAAAGGTACGTCAATCCTGAATCCAAGTAAATTCTAGTACCTCGTCGTGGCCGAGTGCTTTTAAGCGGACGCCAATCCTGAATCCAAATAAATTCTAGTACCTCGTCGTGGCTGAGTGTTTTTAAGCGGACACCAATCCCGAATCCTAGTAAATGCTAGCACCTCGTCGTGGCCGAGTATTTTTAAGCTGACGCCAATCCCGAATCCAAGTAAATTCTAGTACCCCGTCGTGGCTGAGTGCTTTTAAGCGGACGCCAATCCTGAATCCAAGTAAATTCTAGTACCTCGTCGTGGCTGAGTGCTCTTAATCGGGCGCCAATCCTGAATCCAAGTAAATTCTAGCACCTCGTCGTGGCTGATTGCTTTTAAAGGGACGTCAATCCTGAATCCAAGTAAATTCTAGTACCTCGTCGTGACCGAGTATTTTTAAGCGGACGCCAATCCCGAAATTCTAGTAAATTCTAATACCTCGTCGTGGCTGAGTGTTTTTAAGCGGACGCCAATCCTGAATCCAAGTAAATTCTAGCACCTCGTCGTGGCCGAGTATTTTTAAGCGGACGCCAATCCCGAATCCAAGTAAATTCTAGCACCTCGTCGTGGCTGAGTGCTTTTAAGCGGGCGCCAATCCTGAATCCAAGTAAATTCTAGCACCTCGTCGTGGCTGATTGCTTTTAAAGGGACGTCAATCCTGAATGCAAGTAAATTCGAGTACATCGCGGTGGCCGAGTATTTTTAAGCGGACGCCAATCCCGAATCCAAGTAAATTCTAGTACCTCGTCGTGGCTGAGTGCTTTTAAGCGGACGCCAATCCTGAATCCAAGTAAATTCTAGTACCTCGTCGTGGCTGCGTGTTTTTAAGCGGACACCAATCCCGAATCCTAGTAAATGCTAGCACCTCGTCGTGGCCGAGTATTTTTAAGCTGACGCCAATCCCGAATCCAAGTAAATTCTAGTACCCCGTCGTGGCTGAGTGCTTTTAAGCGGACGTCAATCCTGAATCCAAGTAAATTCTAGTACCTCGTCGTGGCCGAGTGCTTTTAAGCGGACGCCAATCCTGAATCCAAATAAATTCTAGTACCTCGTCGTGGCTGAGTGTTTTTAAGCGGACACCAATCCCGAATCCTAGTAAATGCTAGCACCTCGTCGTGGCCGAGTATTTTTAAGCTGACGCCAATCCCGAATCCAAGTAAATTCTAGCACCTCGTCGTGGCTGATTGCTTTTAAAGGGACGTCAATCCTGAATCCAAGTAAATTCTAGTACCTCGTCGTGACCGAGTATTTTTAAGCGGACGCCAATCCCGAAATTCTAGTAAATTCTAGTACCTCGTCGTGGCTGAGTGTTTTTAAGCGGACGCCAATCCTGAATCCAAGTAAATTCTAGCACCTCGTCGTGGCCGAGTATTTTTAAGCGGACGCCAATCCCGAAACCAAGTAAATTCTAGCACCTCGTCGTGGCTGAGTGCTTTTAAGCGGGCGCCAATCCTGAATCCAAGTAAATTCTAGCACCTCGTCGTGGCTGATTGCTTTTAAAGGGACGTCAATCCTGAATGCAAGTAAATTCGAGTACCTCGTGGTGGCCGAGTATTTTTAAGCGGACGCCAATCCCGAATCCAAGTAAATTCTAGCACCTCGTCGTGGCTGATTGCTTTTAAATCGACGTCAATCCTGAATCCAAGTAAATTCTAGTACCTCGTCGTGGCCGAGTATTTTTAAGCGGACGCCAATCGCGAATCCAAGTAAATTCTAGCACCTCGTGGTGACTGAGTGCTCTTAAGCGGACGCCAATCCTGAATCCAAGTAAATTCTAGCACCTCGTCGTGGCTGATTGCTTTTAAAGGTACGTCAATCCTGAATCCAAGTAAATTCAAGTAAACGTCGTGGCCGAGTGCTTTTAAGCGGACGCCAATCCTGAATCCAAATAAATTCTAGTACCTCGTCGTGGCTGAGTGTTTTTAAGCGGACACCAATCCCGAATCCTAGTAAATGCTAGCACCTCGTCGTGGCCGAGTATTTTTAAGCTGACGCCAATCCCGAATCCAAGTAAATTCGAGTACCCCGTCGTGGCTGAGTGCTTTTAAGCGGACGCCAATCCTGAATCCAAGTAAATTCTAGTACCTCGTTGTGGCTGAGTGCTTTTAAGCGGACGCCAATCCTTAATCCAAGTAAATTCTAGTACCTCGTCGTGGCTGAGTGCTTTTAAGCGGACGCCAAACCTGAATCCAAGTAAATTCTAGTACCTCGTCGTGGCTGAGTGTTTTTAAGCGGACGCCAATCCTGAATCCAAGTAAATTCTAGCACCTCGTCGTGGCTGATTGCTTTTAAATGGACGTCAATCCTGAATCCAAGTAAATTCTAGTACCTCGTCGTGGCCGAGTATTTTTAAGCGGACGCCAATCCCGAATCCAAGTAAATTCTAGCACCTCGTAGTGGCTGAGTGCTCTTAAGCGGACGCCAATCCTGAATCCAAGTAAATTCTAGCACCTCGTCGTGGCCGAGTGCTTTTAAGCGGACGCCAATCCTGAATCCAAATAAATTCTAGTACCTCGTCGTGGCTGAGTGTTTTTAAGCGGACACCAATCCCGAATCCTAGTAAATGCTAGCACCTCGTCGTGGCCGAGTATTTTTAAGCTGACGCCAATCCCGAATCCAAGTAAATTCTAGTACCCCGTCGTGGCTGAGTGCTTTTAAGCGGACGCCAATCCTGAATCCAAGTAAATTCTAGTACCTCGTCGTGGCTGAGTGCTCTTAATCGGGCGCCAATCCTGAATCCAAGTAAATTCTAGCACCTCGTCGTGGCTGATTGCTTTTAAAGGGACGTCAATCCTGAATCCAAGTAAATTCTAGTACCTCGTCGTGACCGAGTATTTTTAAGCGGACGCCAATCCCGAAATTCTAGTAAATTCTAATACCTCGTCGTGGCTGAGTGTTTTTAAGCGGACGCCAATCCTGAATCCAAGTAAATTCTAGCACCTCGTCGTGGCCGAGTATTTTTAAGCGGACGCCAATCCCGAATCCAAGTAAATTCTAGCACCTCGTCGTGGCTGAGTGCTTTTAAGCGGGCGCCAATCCTGAATCCAAGTAAATTCTAGCACCTCGTCGTGGCTGATTGCTTTTAATGGGACGTCAATCCTGAATGCAAGTAAATTCGAGTACCTCGCTGTGGCCGAGTATTTTTAAGCGGACGCCAATCCCGAATCCAAGTAAATTCTAGTACCTCGTCGTGGCTGAGTGCTTTTAAGCGGACGCCAATCCTGAATCCAAGTAAATTCTAGTACCTCGTCGTGGCTGCGTGTTTTTAAGCGAACACCAATCCCGAATCCTAGTAAATGCTAGCACCTCGTCGTGGCCGAGTATTTTTAAGCTGACGCCAATCCCGGATCCAAGTAAATTCTAGTACCCCGTCGTGGCTGAGTGCTTTTAAGCGGACGTCAATCCTGAATCCAAGTAAATTCTAGTACCTCGTCGTGGCTGGTTGCTTTTAAGCGGACGCCAATCCCGAATCCAAGTAAATTCTAGTACCTCGTCGTGGCTGAGTATTTTTAAGCGGACGCCAATCCCGAATCCAAGTAAATTCTAGTACCTCGTCGTGACCGAGTATATTTAAGCGGACGCCAATCCTGAATCCAAGTAAATTCTAGTATCTCGTCGTGGCTGAGTGCTTTTAAGCGGACGCCAATCTCGAATCCAAATAAATTCTATCACCCCGTCGTGGCTGATTGCTTTTAAGCGGACGTCAATCCTGAATCCAAGTAAATTCTAGTACCTCGTCGTGGCTGGGTGCCTTTAAGTGGACACCAATCCCGAATCCAAGTAAATTCTAGTACCTCGTCGTGGCCGAGTATTTTTAAGCGGACGCCAATCCTGAATCCAAGTAAATTCTAGTACCTTGTGGTGGCTGATTGCTTTTAAGCGGACGCCAATCCTGAATCCAAGTAAATTCTAGTACCTCGTCGTGGCTGAGTGTTTTTAAGCGGACACCAATCCCGAATCCAAGTAAATGCTAGCACCTCGTCGTGACCGAGTATTTTTAAGCTGACGCCAATCCCGAATCCAAGTAAATTCTAGTACCCCGTCGTGGCTGAGTGCTTTTAAGCGGACGTCAATCCTGAATCCAAGTAAATTCTAGTACCTCGTCGTGGCTGGGTGCTTTTAAGCGGACGCCAATCCCGAATCCAAGTAAATTCTAGTACCCCGTCGTGGCTGAGTGCTTTTAAGCGGACACCAATCCCGAATCCTAGTAAATGCTAGCACCTCGTCGTGCCCGAGTATTTTTAAGCTGACGCCAATCCCGAATCCAAGTAAATTCTAGTACCCCGTCGTGGCTGAGTGCTTTTAAGCGGACGTCAATCCTGAATCCAAGTAAATTCTAGCACCTCGTCGTGGCTGAGTGCTTTTAAGCGGACGCCAATCTCGAATCCAAATAAATTCTATCACCCCGTCGTGGCTGAGTGCTTTTAAGCGGACGTCAATCCTGAATCCAAGTAAATTCTGGTACCTCGTCGTGGCTGGGTGCCTTTAAGTGGACACCAATCCCGAATCCAAGTAAATTCTAGTACCTCGTCGTGGCCGAGTATTTTTAAGCGGACGCCAATCCTGAATCCAAGTAAATTCTAGTACCTTGTGGTGGCTGAGTGCTTTTAAGCGGACGCCAATCCTGAATCCAAGTAATTTCTAGTACCTCGTCGTGGCTGAGTGTTTTTAAGCGGACACCAATCCCGAATCCAAGTAAATGCTAGCACCTCGTCGTGACCGAGTATTTTTAAGCTGACGCCAATCCCGAATCCAAGTAAATTCTAGTACCTCGTCGTGGCCGAGTATTTTTAAGCGGACGCCAATCCTGAATCCAAGTAAATTCGAGTACCTCGCGGTGGCCGAGTATTTTTAAGCGGACGCCAATCCCGAATCCAAGTAAATTCTAGTACCCCGTCGTGGCTGAGTGCTTTTAAGCGGACGCCAATCCTGAATCCAAGTAAATTCTAGTACCTCGTCGTGGCTGCGTGTTTTTAAGCGGACACCAATCCCGAATCCTAGTAAATGCTAGCACCTCGTCGTGGCTGATTGCTTTTAAAGGGACGTCAATCCTGAATGCAAGTAAATTCGAGTACCTCGTGGTGGCCGAGTATTTTTAAGCGGACGCCAATCCCGAATCCAAGTAAATTCTAGCACCTCGTCGTGGCTGATTGCTTTTAAATCGACGTCAATCCTGAATCCAAGTAAATTCTAGTACCTCGTCGTGGCCGAGTATTTTTAAGCGGACGCCAATCCCGAATCCAAGTAAATTCTAGCACCTCGTGGTGGCTGAGTGCTCTTAAGCGGACGCCAATCCTGAATCCAAGTAAATTCTAGCACCTCGTCGTGGCTGATTGCTTTTAAAGGTACGTCAATCCTGAATCCAAGTAAATTCAAGTAAACGTCGTGGCCGAGTGCTTTTAAGCGGACGCCAATCCTGAATCCAAATAAATTCTAGTACCTCGTCGTGGCTGAGTGTTTTTAAGCGGACACCAATCCCGAATCCTAGTAAATGCTAGCACCTCGTCGTGGCCGAGTATTTTTAAGCTGACGCCAATCCCGAATCCAAGTAAATTCGAGTACCCCGTCGTGGCTGAGTGCTTTTAAGCGGACGCCAATCCTGAATCCAAGTAAATTCTAGTACCTCGTTGTGGCTGAGTGCTTTTAAGCGGACGCCAATCCTTAATCCAAGTAAATTCTAGTACCTCGTCGTGGCTGAGTGCTTTTAAGCGGACGCCAAACCTGAATCCAAGTAAATTCTAGTACCTCGTCGTGGCTGAGTGTTTTTAAGCGGACGCCAATCCTGAATCCAAGTAAATTCTAGCACCTCGTCGTGGCTGATTGCTTTTAAATGGACGTCAATCCTGAATCCAAGTAAATTCTAGTACCTCGTCGTGGCCGAGTATTTTTAAGCGGACGCCAATCCCGAATCCAAGTAAATTCTAGCACCTCGTGGTGGCTGAGTGCTCTTAAGCGGACGCCAATCCTGAATCCAAGTAAATTCTAGCACCTCGTCGTGGCCGAGTGCTTTTAAGCGGACGCCAATCCTGAATCCAAATAAATTCTAGTACCTCGTCGTGGCTGAGTGTTTTTAAGCGGACACCAATCCCGAATCCTAGTAAATGCTAGCACCTCGTCGTGGCCGAGTATTTTTAAGCTGACGCCAATCCCGAATCCAAGTAAATTCTAGTACCCCGTCGTGGCTGAGTGCTTTTAAGCGGACGCCAATCCTGAATCCAAGTAAATTCTAGTACCTCGTCGTGGCCGAGTATTTTTAAGCGGACGCCAATCCCGAATCCAAGTAAATTCTAGCACCTCGTCGTGGCTGAGTGCTTTTAAGCGGGCGCCAATCCTGAATCCAAGTAAATTCTAGCACCTCGTCGTGGCTGATTGCTTTTAATGGGACGTCAATCCTGAATGCAAGTAAATTCGAGTACCTCGCTGTGGCCGAGTATTTTTAAGCGGACGCCAATCCCGAATCCAAGTAAATTCTAGCACCTCGTCGTGGCTGAGTGCTTTTAAGCGGGCGCCAATCCTGAATCCAAGTAAATTCTAGCACCTCGTCGTGGCTGATTGCTTTTAATGGGACGTCAATCCTGAATGCAAGTAAATTCGAGTACCTCGCTGTGGCCGAGTATTTTTAAGCGGACGCCAATCCCGAATCCAAGTAAATTCTAGTACCTCGTCGTGGCTGAGTGCTTTTAAGCGGACGCCAATCCTGAATCCAAGTAAATTCTAGTACCTCGTCGTGGCTGAGTGTTTTTAAGCGGACACCAATCCCGAATCCAAGTAAATGCTAGCACCTCGTCGTGACCGAGTATTTTTAAGCTGACGCCAATCCCGAATCCAAGTAAATTCTAGTACCCCGTCGTGGCTGAGTGCTTTTAAGCGGACGTCAATCCTGAATCCAAGTAAATTCTAGTACCTCGTCGTGGCTGGGTGCTTTTAAGCGGACGCCAATCCCGAATCCAAGTAAATTCTAGTACCCCGTCGTGGCTGAGTGCTTTTAAGCGGACACCAATCCCGAATCCTAGTAAATGCTAGCACCTCGTCGTGCCCGAGTATTTTTAAGCTGACGCCAATCCCGAATCCAAGTAAATTCTAGTACCCCGTCGTGGCTGAGTGCTTTTAAGCGGACGTCAATCCTGAATCCAAGTAAATTCTAGCACCTCGTCGTGGCTGAGTGCTTTTAAGCGGACGCCAATCTCGAATCCAAATAAATTCTATCACCCCGTCGTGGCTGAGTGCTTTTAAGCGGACGTCAATTCTGAATCCAAGTAAATTCTGGTACCTCGTCGTGGCTGGGTGCCTTTAAGTGGACACCAATCCCGAATCCAAGTAAATTCTAGTACCTCGTCGTGGCCGAGTATTTTTAAGCGGACGCCAATCCTGAATCCAAGTAAATTCTAGTACCTTGTGGTGGCTGAGTGCTTTTAAGCGGACGCCAATCCTGAATCCAAGTAATTTCTAGTACCTCGTCGTGGCTGAGTGTTTTTAAGCGGACACCAATCCCGAATCCAAGTAAATGCTAGCACCTCGTCGTGACCGAGTATTTTTAAGCTGACGCCAATCCCGAATCCAAGTAAATTCTAGTACCTCGTCGTGGCCGAGTATTTTTAAGCGGACGCCAATCCTGAATCCAAGTAAATTCGAGTACCTCGCGGTGGCCGAGTATTTTTAAGCGGACGCCAATCCCGAATCCAAGTAAATTCTAGTACCTCGTCGTGGCTGAGTGCTTTTAAGCGGACGCCAATCCTGAATCCAAGTAAATTCTAGTACCTCGTCGTGGCTGCGTGTTTTTAAGCGGACACCAATCCCGAATCCTAGTAAATGCTAGCACCTCGTCGTGGCTGATTGCTTTTAAAGGGACGTCAATCCTGAATGCAAGTAAATTCGAGTACCTCATGGTGGCCGAGTATTTTTAAGCGGACGCCAATCCCGAATCCAAGTAAATTCTAGCACCTCGTCGTGGCTGATTGCTTTTAAATCGACGTCAATCCTGAATCCAAGTAAATTCTAGTACCTCGTCGTGGCCGAGTATTTTTAAGCGGACGCCAATCCCGAATCCAAGTAAATTCTAGCACCTCGTGGTGGCTGAGTGCTCTTAAGCGGACGCCAATCCTGAATCCAAGTAAATTCTAGCACCTCGTCGTGGCTGATTGCTTTTAAAGGTACGTCAATCCTGAATCCAAGTAAATTCAAGTAAACGTCGTGGCCGAGTGCTTTTAAGCGGACGCCAATCCTGAATCCAAATAAATTCTAGTACCTCGTCGTGGCTGAGTGTTTTTAAGCGGACACCAATCCCGAATCCTAGTAAATGCTAGCACCTCGTCGTGGCCGAGTATTTTTAAGCTGACGCCAATCCCGAATCCAAGTAAATTCGAGTACCCCGTCGTGGCTGAGTGCTTTTAAGCGGACGCCAATCCTGAATCCAAGTAAATTCTAGTACCTCGTTGTGGCTGAGTGCTTTTAAGCGGACGCCAATCCTTAATCCAAGTAAATTCTAGTACCTCGTCGTGGCTGAGTGCTTTTAAGCGGACGCCAAACCTGAATCCAAGTAAATTCTAGTACCTCGTCGTGGCTGAGTGTTTTTAAGCGGACGCCAATCCTGAATCCAAGTAAATTCTAGCACCTCGTCGTGGCTGATTGCTTTTAAATGGACGTCAATCCTGAATCCAAGTAAATTCTAGTACCTCGTCGTGGCCGAGTATTTTTAAGCGGACGCCAATCCCGAATCCAAGTAAATTCTAGCACCTCGTGGTGGCTGAGTGCTCTTAAGCGGACGCCAATCCTGAATCCAAGTAAATTCTAGCACCTCGTCGTGGCCGAGTGCTTTTAAGCGGACGCCAATCCTGAATCCAAATAAATTCTAGTACCTCGTCGTGGCTGAGTGTTTTTAAGCGGACACCAATCCCGAATCCTAGTAAATGCTAGCACCTCGTCGTGGCCGAGTATTTTTAAGCTGACGCCAATCCCGAATCCAAGTAAATTCTAGTACCCCGTCCTGGCTGAGTGCTTTTAAGCGGACGCCAATCCTGAATCCAAGTAAATTCTAGTACCTCGTCGTGGCCGAGTATTTTTAAGCGGACGCCAATCCCGAATCCAAGTAAATTCTAGCACCTCGTCGTGGCTGAGTGCTTTTAAGCGGGCGCCAATCCTGAATCCAAGTAAATTCTAGCACCTCGTCGTGGCTGATTGCTTTTAATGGGACGTCAATCCTGAATGCAAGTAAATTCGAGTACCTCGCTGTGACCGAGTATTTTTAAGCGGACGCCAATCCCGAAATTCTAGTAAATTCTAATACCTCGTCGTGGCTGAGTGTTTTTAAGCGGACGCCAATCCTGAATCCAAGTAAATTCTAGCACCTCGTCGTGGCCGAGTATTTTTAAGCGGACGCCAATCCCGAATCCAAGTAAATTCTAGCACCTCGTCGTGGCTGAGTGCTTTTAAGCGGGCGCCAATCCTGAATCCAAGTAAATTCTAGCACCTCGTCGTGGCTGATTGCTTTTAATGGGACGTCAATCCTGAATGCAAGTAAATTCGAGTACCTCGCTGTGGCCGAGTATTTTTAAGCTGACGCCAATCCCGGATCCAAGTAAATTCTAGTACCCCGTCGTGGCTGAGTGCTTTTAAGCGGACGTCAATCCTGAATCCAAGTAAATTCTAGTACCTCGTCGTGGCTGGTTGCTTTTAAGCGGACGCCAATCCCGAATCCAAGTAAATTCTAGTACCTCGTCGTGGCTGAGTATTTTTAAGCGGACGCCAATCCCGAATCCAAGTAAATTCTAGTACCTCGTCGTGACCGAGTATATTTAAGCGGACGCCAATCCTGAATCCAAGTAAATTCTAGTATCTCGTCGTGGCTGAGTGCTTTTAAGCGGACGCCAATCTCGAATCCAAATAAATTCTATCACCCCGTCGTGGCTGATTGCTTTTAAGCGGACGTCAATCCTGAATCCAAGTAAATTCTAGTACCTCGTCGTGGCTGGGTGCCTTTAAGTGGACACCAATCCCGAATCCAAGTAAATTCTAGTACCTCGTCGTGGCCGAGTATTTTTAAGCGGACGCCAATCCTGAATCCAAGTAAATTCTAGTACCTTGTGGTGGCTGAGTGCTTTTAAGCGGACGCCAATCCTGAATCCAAGTAAATTCTAGTACCTCGTCGTGGCTGAGTGTTTTTAAGCGGACACCAATCCCGAATCCAAGTAAATGCTAGCACCTCGTCGTGACCGAGTATTTTTAAGCTGACGCCAATCCCGAATCCAAGTAAATTCTAGTACCTCGTCGTGGCTGAGTGCTTTTAAGCGGACGTCAATCCTGAATCCAAGTAAATTCTAGTACCTCGTCGTGGCTGGGTGCTTTTAAGCGGACGCCAATCCCGAATCCAAGTAAATTCTAGTACCCCGTCGTGGCTGAGTGCTTTTAAGCGGACACCAATCCCGAATCCTAGTAAATGCTAGCACCTCGTCGTGGCCGAGTATTTTTAAGCTGACGCCAATCCCGAATCCAAGTAAATTCTAGTACCCCGTCGTGGCTGAGTGCTTTTAAGCGGACGTCAATCCTGAATCCAAGTAAATTCTAGCACCTCGTCGTGGCTGAGTGCTTTTAAGCGGACGCCAATCTCGAATCCAAATAAATTCTATCACCCCGTCGTGGCTGAGTGCTTTTAAGCGGACGTCAATTCTGAATCCAAGTAAATTCTGGTACCTCGTCGTGGCTGGGTGCCTTTAAGTGGACACCAATCCCGAATCCAAGTAAATTCTAGTACCTCGTCGTGGCCGAGTATTTTTAAGCGGACGCCAATCCTGAATCCAAGTAAATTCTAGTACCTTGTGGTGGCTGAGTGCTTTTAAGCGGACGCCAATCCTGAATCCAAGTAATTTCTAGTACCTCGTCGTGGCTGAGTGTTTTTAAGCGGACACCAATCCCGAATCCAAGTAAATGCTAGCACCTCGTCGTGACCGAGTATTTTTAAGCTGACGCCAATCCCGAATCCAAGTAAATTCTAGTACCTCGTCGTGGCCGAGTATTTTTAAGCGGACGCCAATCCTGAATCCAAGTAAATTCGAGTACCTCGCGGTGGCCGAGTATTTTTAAACGGACGCCAATCCCGAATCCAAGTAAATTCTAGTACCTCGTCGTGGCTGAGTGCTTTTAAGCGGACGCCAATCCTGAATCCAAGTAAATTCTAGTACCTCGTCGTGGCTGCGTGTTTTTAAGCGGACACCAATCCCGAATCCTAGTAAATGCTAGCACCTCGTCGTTGCCGAGTATTTTTAAGCTGACGCCAATCCCGAATCCAAGTAAATTCTAGTACCCCGTCGTGGCTGAGTGCTTTTAAGCGGACGTCAATCCTGAATCCAAGTAAATTCTAGTACCTCGTCGTGGCCGAGTGCTTTTAAGCGGACGCCAATCCTGAATCCAAATAAATTCTAGTACCTCGTCGTGGCTGAGTGTTTTTAAGCGGACACCAATCCCGAATCCTAGTAAATGCTAGCACCTCGTCGTGGCCGAGTATTTTTAAGCTGACGCCAATCCCGAATCCAAGTAAATTCTAGTACCCCGTCGTGGCTGAGTGCTTTTAAGCGGACGCCAATCCTGAATCCAAGTAAATTCAAGTACCTCGTCGTGGCTGAGTGCTCTTAATCGGGCGCCAATCCTGAATCCAAGTAAATTCTAGCACCTCGTCGTGGCTGATTGCTTTTAAAGGGACGTCAATCCTGAATCCAAGTAAATTCTAGTACCTCGTCGTGACCGAGTATTTTTAAGCGGACGCCAATCCCGAAATTCTAGTAAATTCTAGTACCTCGTCGTGGCTGAGTGTTTTTAAGCGGACGCCAATCCTGAATCCAAGTAAATTCTAGCACCTCGTCGTGGCCGAGTATTTTTAAGCGGACGCCAATCCCGAATCCAAGTAAATTCTAGCACCTCGTCGTGGCTGAGTGCTTTTAAGCGGGCGCCAATCCTGAATCCAAGTAAATTCTAGCACCTCGTCGTGGCTGATTGCTTTTAAAGGGACGTCAATCCTGAATGCAAGTAAATTCGAGTACCTCGTGGTGGCCGAGTATTTTTAAGCGGACGCCAATCCCGAATCCAAGTAAATTCTAGCACCTCGTCGTGGCTGATTGCTTTTAAATCGACGTCAATCCTGAATCCAAGTAAATTCTAGTACCTCGTCGTGGCCGAGTATTTTTAAGCGGACGCCAATCTCCGAATCCAAGTAAATTCTAGCACCTCGTGGTGGCTGAGTGCTCTTAAGCGGACGCCAATCCTGAATCCAAGTAAATTCTAGCACCTCGTCGTGGCTGATTGCTTTTAAAGGTACGTCAATCCTGAATCCAAGTAAATTCAAGTAAACGTCGTGGCCGAGTGCTTTTAAGCGGACGCCAATCCTGAATCCAAATAAATTCTAGTACCTCGTCGTGGCTGAGTGTTTTTAAGCGGACACCAATCCCGAATCCTAGTAAATGCTAGCACCTCGTCGTGGCCGAGTATTTTTAAGCTGACGCCAATCCCGAATCCAAGTAAATTCGAGTACCCCGTCGTGGCTGAGTGCTTTTAAGCGGACGCCAATCCTGAATCCAAGTAAATTCTAGTACCTCGTTGTGGCTGAGTGCTTTTAAGCGGACGCCAATCCTTAATCCAAGTAAATTCTAGTACCTCGTCGTGGCTGAGTGCTTTTAAGCGGACGCCAAACCTGAATCCAAGTAAATTCTAGTACCTCGTCGTGGCTGAGTGTTTTTAAGCGGACGCCAATCCTGAATCCAAGTAAATTCTAGCACCTCGTCGTGGCTGATTGCTTTTAAATGGACGTCAATCCTGAATCCAAGTAAATTCTAGTACCTCGTCGTGGCCGAGTATTTTTAAGCGGACGCCAATCCCGAATCCAAGTAAATTCTAGCACCTCGTGGTGGCTGAGTGCTCTTAAGCGGACGCCAATCCTGAATCCAAGTAAATTCTAGCACCTTGTCGTGGCCGAGTGCTTTTAAGCGGACGCCAATCCTGAATCCAAATAAATTCTAGTACCTCGTCGTGGCTGAGTGTTTTTAAGCGGACACCAATCCCGAATCCTAGTAAATGCTAGCACCTCGTCGTGGCCGAGTATTTTTAAGCTGACGCCAATCCCGAATCCAAGTAAATTCTAGTACCCCGTCGTGGCTGAGTGCTTTTAAGCGGACGCCAATCCTGAATCCAAGTAAATTCTAGTACCTCGTCGTGGCTGAGTGCTCTTAATCGGGCGCCAATCCTGAATCCAAGTAAATTCTAGCACCTCGTCGTGGCTGATTGCTTTTAAAGGGACGTCAATCCTGAATCCAAGTAAATTCTAGTACCTCGTCGTGACCGAGTATTTTTAAGCGGACGCCAATCCCGAAATTCTAGTAAATTCTAATACCTCGTCGTGGCTGAGTGTTTTTAAGCGGACGCCAATCCTGAATCCAAGTAAATTCTAGCACCTCGTCGTGGCCGAGTATTTTTAAGCGGACGCCAATCCCGAATCCAAGTAAATTCTAGCACCTCGTCGTGGCTGAGTGCTTTTAAGCGGGCGCCAATCCTGAATCCAAGTAAATTCTAGCACCTCGTCGTGGCTGATTGCTTTTAATGGGACGTCAATCCTGAATGCAAGTAAATTCGAGTACCTCGCTGTGGCCGAGTATTTTTAAGCGGACGCCAATCCCGAATCCAAGTTAATTCTAGTACCTCGTCGTGGCTGAGTGCTTTTAAATGGACGTCAATCCTGAATCCAAGTAAATTCTAGTACCTCGTCGTGGCCGAGTATTTTTAAGCGGACGCCAATCCCGAATCCAAGTAAATTCTAGCACCTCGTGGTGGCTGAGTGCTCTTAAGCGGACGCCAATCCTGAATCCAAGTAAATTCTAGCACCTCGTCGTGGCCGAGTGCTTTTAAGCGGACGCCAATCCTGAATCCAAATAAATTCTAGTACCTCGTCGTGGCTGAGTGTTTTTAAGCGGACACCAATCCCGAATCCTAGTAAATGCTAGCACCTCGTCGTGGCCGAGTATTTTTAAGCTGACGCCAATCCCGAATCCAAGTAAATTCTAGTACCCCGTCGTGGCTGAGTGCTTTTAAGCGGACGCCAATCCTGAATCCAAGTAAATTCTAGTACCTCGTCGTGGCTGAGTGCTCTTAATCGGGCGCCAATCCTGAATCCAAGTAAATTCTAGCACCTCGTCGTGGCTGATTGCTTTTAAAGGGACGTCAATCCTGAATCCAAGTAAATTCTAGTACCTCGTCGTGACCGAGTATTTTTAAGCGGACGCCAATCCCGAAATTCTAGTAAATTCTAATACCTCGTCGTGGCTGCGTGTTTTTAAGCGGACGCCAATCCCGAATCCTAGTAAATGCTAGCACCTCGTCGTGGCCGAGTATTTTTAAGCTGACGCCAATCCCGAATCCAAGTAAATTCTAGTACCCCGTCGTGGCTGAGTGCTTTTAAGCGGACGTCAATCCTGAATCCAAGTAAATTCTAGTACCTCGTCGTGGCCGAGTGCTTTTAAGCGGACGCCAATCCTGAATCCAAATAAATTCTAGTACCTCGTCGTGGCTGAGTGTTTTTAAGCGGACACCAATCCCGAATCCTAGTAAATGCTAGCACCTCGTCGTGGCCGAGTATTTTTAAGCTGACGCCAATCCCGAATCCAAGTAAATTCTAGTACCCCGTCGTGGCTGAGTGCTTTTAAGCGGACGCCAATCCTGAATCCAAGTAAATTCTAGCACCTCGTGGTGGCTGAGTGCTCTTAAGCGGACGCCAATCCTGAATCCAAGTAAATTCTAGCACCTCGTCGTGGCCGAGTGCTTTTAAGCGGACGCCAATCCTGAATCCAAATAAATTCTAGTACCTCGTCGTGGCTGAGTGTTTTTAAGCGGACACCAATCCCGAATCCTAGTAAATGCTAGCACCTCGTCGTGGCCGAGTATTTTTAAGCTGACGCCAATCCCGAATCCAAGTAAATTCTAGTACCCCGTCGTGGCTGAGTGCTTTTAAGCGGACGCCAATCCTGAATCCAAGTAAATTCTAGTACCTCGTCGTGGCCGAGTATTTTTAAGCGGACGCCAATCCCGAATCCAAGTAAATTCTAGCACCTCGTCGTGGCTGAGTGCTTTTAAGCGGGCGCCAATCCTGAATCCAAGTAAATTCTAGCACCTCGTCGTGGCTGATTGCTTTTAATGGGACGTCAATCCTGAATGCAAGTAAATTCGAGTACCTCGCTGTGACCGAGTATTTTTAAGCGGACGCCAATCCCGAAATTCTAGTAAATTCTAATACCTCGTCGTGGCTGAGTGTTTTTAAGCGGACGCCAATCCTGAATCCAAGTAAATTCTAGCACCTCGTCGTGGCCGAGTATTTTTAAGCGGACGCCAATCCCGAATCCAAGTAAATTCTAGCACCTCGTCGTGGCTGAGTGCTTTTAAGCGGGCGCCAATCCTGAATCCAAGTAAATTCTAGCACCTCGTCGTGGCTGATTGCTTTTAATGGGACGTCAATCCTGAATGCAAGTAAATTCGAGTACCTCGCTGTGGCCGAGTATTTTTAAGCGGACGCCAATCCCGAATCCAAGTAAATTCTAGTACCTCGTCGTGGCTGAGTGCTTTTAAGCGGACGCCAATCCTGAATCCAAGTAAATTCTAGTACCTCGCCGTGGCTGCGTGTTTTTAAGCGAACACCAATCCCGAATCCTAGTAAATGCTAGCACCTCGTCGTGGCCGAGTATTTTTAAGCTGACGCCAATCCCGGATCCAAGTAAATTCTAGTACCCCGTCGTGGCTGAGTGCTTTTAAGCGGACGTCAATCCTGAATCCAAGTAAATTCTAGTACCTCGTCGTGGCTGGTTGCTTTTAAGCGGACGCCAATCCCGAATCCAAGTAAATTCTAGTACCTCGTCGTGGCTGAGTATTTTTAAGCGGACGCCAATCCCGAATCCAAGTAAATTCTAGTACCTCGTCGTGACCGAGTATATTTAAGCGGACGCCAATCCTGAATCCAAGTAAATTCTAGTATCTCGTCGTGGCTGAGTGCTTTTAAGCGGACGCCAATCTCGAATCCAAATAAATTCTATCACCCCGTCGTGGCTGATTGCTTTTAAGCGGACGTCAATCCTGAATCCAAGTAAATTCTAGTACCTCGTCGTGGCTGAGTGCCTTTAAGTGGACACCAATCCCGAATCCAAGTAAATTCTAGTACCTCGTCGTGGCCGAGTATTTTTAAGCGGACGCCAATCCTGAATCCAAGTAAATTCTAGTACCTTGTGGTGGCTGAGTGCTTTTAAGCGGACGCCAATCCTGAATCCAAGTAAATTCTAGTACCTCGTCGTGGCTGAGTGTTTTTAAGCGGACACCAATCCCGAATCCAAGTAAATGCTAGCACCTCGTCGTGACCGAGTATTTTTAAGCTGACGCCAATCCCGAATCCAAGTAAATTCTAGTACCCCGTCGTGGCTGAGTGCTTTTAAGCGGACGTCAATCCTGAATCCAAGTAAATTCTAGTACCTCGTCGTGGCTGGGTGCTTTTAAGCGGACGCCAATCCCGAATCCAAGTAAATTCTAGTACCCCGTCGTGGCTGAGTGCTTTTAAGCGGACACCAATCCCGAATCCTAGTAAATGCTAGCACCTCGTCGTGCCCGAGTATTTTTAAGCTGACGCCAATCCCGAATCCAAGTAAATTCTAGTACCCCGTCGTGGCTGAGTGCTTTTAAGCGGACGTCAATCCTGAATCCAAGTAAATTCTAGCACCTCGTCGTGGCTGAGTGCTTTTAAGCGGACGCCAATCTCGAATCCAAATAAATTCTATCACCCCGTCGTGGCTGAGTGCTTTTAAGCGGACGTCAATTCTGAATCCAAGTAAATTCTGGTACCTCGTCGTGGCTGGGTGCCTTTAAGTGGACACCAATCCCGAATCCAAGTAAATTCTAGTACCTCGTCGTGGCCGAGTATTTTTAAGCGGACGCCAATCCTGAATCCAAGTAAATTCTAGTACCTCGTCGTGGCTGAGTGCTTTTAAGCGGACGCCAATCCTGAATCCAAGTAATTTCTAGTACCTCGTCGTGGCTGAGTGTTTTTAAGCGGACACCAATCCCGAATCCAAGTAAATGCTAGCACCTCGTCGTGACCGAGTATTTTTAAGCTGACGCCAATCCCGAATCCAAGTAAATTCTAGTACCTCGTCGTGGCCGAGTATTTTTAAGCGGACGCCAATCCTGAATCCAAGTAAATTCGAGTACCTCGCGGTGGCCGAGTATTTTTAAGCGGACGCCAATCCCGAATCCAAGTAAATTCTAGTACCTCGTCGTGGCTGAGTGCTTTTAAGCGGACGCCAATCCTGAATCCAAGTAAATTCTAGTACCTCGTCGTGGCTGCGTGTTTTTAAGCGGACACCAATCCCGAATCCTAGTAAATGCTAGCACCTCGTCGTGGCCGAGTATTTTTAAGCTGACGCCAATCCCGAATCCAAGTAAATTCTAGTACCCCGTCGTGGCTGAGTGCTTTTAAGCGGACGTCAATCCTGAATCCAAGTAAATTCTAGTACCTCGTCGTGGCCGAGTGCTTTTAAGCGGACGCCAATCCTGAATCCAAATAAATTCTAGTACCTCGTCGTGGCTGAGTGTTTTTAAGCGGACACCAATCCCGAATCCTAGTAAATGCTAGCACCTCGTCGTGGCCGAGTATTTTTAAGCTGACGCCAATCCCGAATCCAAGTAAATTCTAGTACCCCGTCGTGGCTGAGTGCTTTTAAGCGGACGCCAATCCTGAATCCAAGTAAATTCAAGTACCTCGTCGTGGCTGAGTGCTCTTAATCGGGCGCCAATCCTGAATCCAAGTAAATTCTAGCACCTCGTCGTGGCTGATTGCTTTTAAAGGGACGTCAATCCTGAATCCAAGTAAATTCTAGTACCTCGTCGTGACCGAGTATTTTTAAGCGGACGCCAATCCCGAAATTCTAGTAAATTCTAGTACCTCGTCGTGGCTGAGTGCTTTTAAGCGGACGCCAATCCTGAATCCAAGTAAATTCTAGCACCTCGTCGTGGCCGAGTATTTTTAAGCGGACGCCAATCCCGAATCCAAGTAAATTCTAGCACCTCGTCGTGGCTGAGTGCTTTTAAGCGGGCGCCAATCCTGAATCCAAGTAAATTCTAGCACCTCGTCGTGGCTGATTGCTTTTAAAGGGACGTCAATCCTGAATGCAAGTAAATTCGAGTACCTCGTGGTGGCCGAGTATTTTTAAGCGGACGCCAATCCCGAATCCAAGTAAATTCTAGCACCTCGTCGTGGCTGATTGCTTTTAAATCGACGTCAATCCTGAATCCAAGTAAATTCTAGTACCTCGTCGTGGCCGAGTATTTTTAAGCGGACGCCAATCTCCGAATCCAAGTAAATTCTAGCACCTCGTGGTGGCTGAGTGCTCTTAAGCGGACGCCAATCCTGAATCCAAGTAAATTCTAGCACCTCGTCGTGGCTGATTGCTTTTAAAGGTACGTCAATCCTGAATCCAAGTAAATTCAAGTAAACGTCGTGGCCGAGTGCTTTTAAGCGGACGCCAATCCTGAATCCAAATAAATTCTAGTACCTCGTCGTGGCTGAGTGTTTTTAAGCGGACACCAATCCCGAATCCTAGTAAATGCTAGCACCTCGTCGTGGCCGAGTATTTTTAAGCTGACGCCAATCCCGAATCCAAGTAAATTCGAGTACCCCGTCGTGGCTGAGTGCTTTTAAGCGGACGCCAATCCTGAATCCAAGTAAATTCTAGTACCTCGTTGTGGCTGAGTGCTTTTAAGCGGACGCCAATCCTTAATCCAAGTAAATTCTAGTACCTCGTCGTGGCTGAGTGCTTTTAAGCGGACGCCAAACCTGAATCCAAGTAAATTCTAGTACCTCGTCGTGGCTGAGTGTTTTTAAGCGGACGCCAATCCTGAATCCAAGTCAATTCTAGCACCTCGTCGTGGCTGATTGCTTTTAAATGGACGTCAATCCTGAATCCAAGTAAATTCTAGTACCTCGTCGTGGCCGAGTATTTTTAAGCGGACGCCAATCCCGAATCCAAGTAAATTCTAGCACCTCGTGGTGGCTGAGTGCTCTTAAGCGGACGCCAATCCTGAATCCAAGTAAATTCTAGCACCTCGTCGTGGCCGAGTGCTTTTAAGCGGACGCCAATCCTGAATCCAAATAAATTCTAGTACCTCGTCGTGGCTGAGTGTTTTTAAGCGGACACCAATCCCGAATCCTAGTAAATGCTAGCACCTCGTCGTGGCCGAGTATTTTTAAGCTGACGCCAATCCCGAATCCAAGTAAATTCTAGTACCCCGTCGTGGCTGAGTGCTTTTAAGCGGACGCCAATCCTGAATCCAAGTAAATTCTAGTACCTCGTCGTGGCTGAGTGCTCTTAATCGGGCGCCAATCCTGAATCCAAGTAAATTCTAGCACCTCGTCGTGGCTGATTGCTTTTAAAGGGACGTCAATCCTGAATCCAAGTAAATTCTAGTACCTCGTCGTGACCGAGTATTTTTAAGCGGACGCCAATCCCGAAATTCTAGTAAATTCTAATACCTCGTCGTGGCTGAGTGTTTTTAAGCGGACGCCAATCCTGAATCCAAGTAAATTCTAGCACCTCGTCGTGGCCGAGTATTTTTAAGCGGACGCCAATCCCGAATCCAAGTAAATTCTAGCACATCGTCGTGGCTGAGTGCTTTTAAGCGGGCGCCAATCCTGAATCCAAGTAAATTCTAGCACCTCGTCGTGGCTGATTGCTTTTAATGGGACGTCAATCCTGAATGCAAGTAAATTCGAGTACCTCGCTGTGGCCGAGTATTTTTAAGCGGACGCCAATCCCGAATCCAAGTTAATTCTAGTACCTCGTCGTGGCTGAGTGCTTTTAAGCGGACGCCAATCCTGAATCCAAGTAAATTCTAGTACCTCGTCGTGGCTGCGTGTTTTTAAGCGAACACCAATCCCGAATCCTAGTAAATGCTAGCACCTCGTCGTGGCCGAGTATTTTTAAGCTGACGCCAATCCCGGATCCAAGTAAATTCTAGTACCCCGTCGTGGCTGAGTGCTTTTAAGCGGACGTCAATCCTGAATCCAAGTAAATTCTAGTACCTCGTCGTGGCTGGTTGCTTTTAAGCGGACGCCAATCCCGAATCCAAGTAAATTCTAGTACCTCGTCGTGGCTGAGTATTTTTAAGCGGACGCCAATCCCGAATCCAAGTAAATTCTAGTACCTCGTCGTGACCGAGTATATTTAAGCGGACGCCAATCCTGAATCCAAGTAAATTCTAGTATCTCGTCGTGGCTGAGTGCTTTTAAGCGGACGCCAATCTCGAATCCAAATAAATTCTATCACCCCGTCGTGGCTGATTGCTTTTAAGCGGACGTCAATCCTGAATCCAAGTAAATTCTAGTACCTCGTCGTGGCTGGGTGCCTTTAAGTGGACACCAATCCCGAATCCAAGTAAATTCTAGTACCTCGTCGTGGCCGAGTATTTTTAAGCGGACGCCAATCCTGAATCCAAGTAAATTCTAGTACCTTGTGGTGGCTGAGTGCTTTTAAGCGGACGCCAATCCTGAATCCAAGTAAATTCTAGTACCTCGTCGTGGCTGAGTGTTTTTAAGCGGACACCAATCCCGAATCCAAGTAAATGCTAGCACCTCGTCGTGACCGAGTATTTTTAAGCTGACGCCAATCCCGAATCCAAGTAAATTCTAGTACCCCGTCGTGGCTGAGTGCTTTTAAGCGGACGTCAATCCTGAATCCAAGTAAATTCTAGTACCTCGTCGTGGCTGGGTGCTTTTAAGCGGACGCCAATCCCGAATCCAAGTAAATTCTAGTACCCCGTCGTGGCTGAGTGCTTTTAAGCGGACACCAATCCCGAATCCTAGTAAATGCTAGCACCTCGTCGTGCCCGAGTATTTTTAAGCTGACGCCAATCCCGAATCCAAGTAAATTCTAGTACCTCGTCGTGGCTGAGTGCTTTTAAGCGGACGTCAATCCTGAATCCAAGTAAATTCTAGCACCTCGTCGTGGCTGAGTGCTTTTAAGCGGACGCCAATCTCGAATCCAAATAAATTCTATCACCCCGTCGTGGCTGAGTGCTTTTAAGCGGACGTCAATTCTGAATCCAAGTAAATTCTGGTACCTCGTCGTGGCTGGGTGCCTTTAAGTGGACACCAATCCCGAATCCAAGTAAATTCTAGTACCTCGTCGTGGCCGAGTATTTTTAAGCGGACGCCAATCCTGAATCCAAGTAAATTCTAGTACCTTGTGGTGGCTGAGTGCTTTTAAGCGGACGCCAATCCTGAATCCAAGTAATTTCTAGTACCTCGTCGTGGCTGAGTGTTTTTAAGCGGACACCAATCCCGAATCCAAGTAAATTCTAGTACCTCGTCGTGGCCGAGTATTTTTAAGCGGACGCCAATCCTGAATCCAAGTAAATTCTAGTACCTTGTGGTGGCTGAGTGCTTTTAAGCGGACGCCAATCCCGAATCCAAATAAATTCTACCACCTCGTCGTGGCTGAGTGCTTTAAAGCGGGCGCCAATCCTGAATCCAAGTAAATTCTAGCACCTCGTCGTGGCTGATTGCTTTTAAAGGGACGTCAATCCTGAATCCAAGTAAATTCGAGTACCTCGTCGTGGCCGAGTATTTTTAAGCGGACGCCAATCCCGAATCCAAGTAAATTCTAGTATCTCGTCGTGGCTGAGTGTTTTTAAGCGGACGCCAATCCCGAATCCAAATAAATTCTACCACCTCGTCGTGGCTGAGTGCTTTAAAGCGGACGCCAATCCTGAACCCAAGTAAATTCTAGCACCTCGTCGTGGCTGATTGCTTTTAAATGGACGTCAATCCTGAATCCAAGTAAATTCGAGTACCTCGTCGTGGCCGAGTATTTTTAAGCGGACGCCAATCCCGAATCCAAGTAAATTCTAGCACCTCGTGGTGGCTGAGTGCTCTTAAGCGGACGCCAATCCTGAATCCAAGTAAATTCTAGCACCTCGTCGTGGCTGATTGCTTTTAAAGGGACGTCAATCCTAAATCCAAGTAAATTCGAGTACCTCGTCGTGGCCGAGTATTTTTAGGCGGACGCCAATCCAGAATCCAAGTAAATTCTAGTACCTCGTCGTGGCTGAGTGCTTTTAAGCGGACGCCAATCCTGAATCCAAGTAAATTCTAGCACCTCGTCGTGGCTGATTGCTTTTAAAGGGACGCCAATCCTGAATCCAAGTAAATTCTAGCACCTCGTTGTGGCTGAGTGCTTTTAAGCGGACGCCAATCCTGAATCCAAGTAAATTCTAGTACCTCGTCGTGGCTGAGTGCTCTCAAGCGGGCGCCAATCCTGAATCCAAGTAAATTCTAGGACCTCGTCGTGGCTGATTGCTTTTAAAGGGACGTCAATCCTGAATCCAAGTAAATTCGAGTACCTCGTCGTGGCCGAGTATTTTTAAGCGGACGCCAATCCCGAATCCAAGTAAATTCTAGTACCTCGTCGTGACCGAGTATTTTTAAGCGGCCGCCAATCCCGAACCCAAGTAAATTCTAGTACCTCGTTGTGGCTGAGTGCTTTTAAGCGGACGTAAATCCTGAATCGAAGTAAATTATAGTACCTCGTCGTGGCCGAGTATTTTTAGGCGAACGCCAATCCTGAATCCAAGTAAAATCTAGTACCTCGTCGTGGCTGAGTGCTTTTAAGCGGACGCCAATCCTGAATCCAAGTAAATTCTAGTACCTCGTCGTGGCCGAGTATTTTTAAGCGGCCGCCAATCCCGAACCCAAGTAAATTCTAGTACCTCGTCGTGGCTGAGTGCTTTTAAGCGGACGTAAATCCTGAATCGAAGTAAATTATAGTACCTCGTCGTGGCCGAGTATTTTTAAGCGGACGCCAATCCCGAATCCAAGTAAATTCTAGTATCTCGTCGTGGCTGAGTGCTTTTAAGCGGACGACAATCCCGAATCCAAATAAATTCTACCACCTCGTCGTGGCTGAGTGCTTTAAAGCGGACGCCAATCCTGAACCCAAGTAAATTCTAGCACCTCGTCGTGGCTGATTGCTTTTAAATGGACGTCAATCCTGAATCCAAGTAAATTCGAGTACCTCGTCGTGGCCGAGTATTTTTAAGCGGACGCCAATCCCGAATCCAAGTAAATTCTAGTACCTCGTCGTGACCGAGTATTTTTAAGCGGCCGCCAATCCCGAACCCAAGTAAATTCTAGTACCTCGTCGTGGCTGAGTGCTTTTAAGCGGACGTAAATCCTGAATCGAAGTAAATTATAGTACCTCGTCGTGGCCGAGTATTTTTAAGCGGACGCCAATCCCGAATCCAAGTAAATTCTAGTATCTCGTCGTGGCTGAGTGCTTTTAAGCGGACGCCAATCCCGAATCCAAATAAATTCTACTCAGCCACGACGGGGTACTAGAATTTACTTGGATTCGGGATTGGCGTCAGCTTAAAAATACTCGGCCACGACGAGGTGCTAGCATTTACTAGGATTCGGGATTGGTGTCCGCTTAAAAACACTCAGCCACGACGAGGTACTAGAATTTACTTGGATTCAGGATTGGCGTCCGCTTAAAAGCACTCAGCCACGACGAGGTGCTAGAATTTACTTGGATTCAGGATTGGCGCCCGCTTAAAAGCACTCAGCCACGACGAGGTGGTAGAATTTATTTGGATTCGGGATTGGCGTCCGCTTAAAAGCACTCAGCCACGACGAGGTGCTAGAATTTACTTGGATTCGGGATTGGCGTCCGCTTAAAAATACTCGGCCACGACGAGGTACTCGAATTTACTTGGATTCAGGATTGACGTCCCTTTAAAAGCAATCAGCTACGACGAGGTGCTAGAATTTACTTGGATTCAGGATTGGCGCCCGCTTAAGAGCACTCAGCCACGACGAGGTACTAGAATTTACTTGGATTCAGGATTGGCGCCCGCTTAAGAGCACTTAGCCACGACGAGGTACTAGAATTAACTTGGATTCAGGATTGGCGTCCGCTTAAAAATACTCGGCCACGACGAGGTACTAGAATTTACTTGGATTCAGGATTGGCGTCCGCTTAAAAGCACTCAGCCACGACGAGGTACTAGATTTTACTTGGATTCAGGATTGGCGTTCGCCTAAAAATACTCGGCCACGACGAGGTACTATAATTTACTTCGATTCAGGATTTACGTCCGCTTAAAAGCACTCAGCCACGACGAGGTACTAGAATTTACTTGGGTTCGGGATTGGCGGCCGCTTAAAAATACTCGGTCACGACGAGGTACTAGAATTTACTTGGATTCGGGATTGGCGTCCGCTTAAAAATACTCGGCCACGACGAGGTACTCGAATTTACTTGGATTCAGGACTGACGTCCCTTTAAAAGCAATCAGCCACGACGAGGTGCTAGAATTTACTTGGATTCAGGATTGGCGCCCGCTTGAGAGCACTCAGCCACGACGAGGTACTAGAATTTACTTGGATTCAGGATTGGCGTCCGCTTAAAAGCACTCAGCCACAACGAGGTGCTAGAATTTATTTGGATTCAGGATTGGCGTCCCTTTAAAAGCAATCAGCCACGACGAGGTGCTAGAATTTACTTGGATTCAGGATTGGCGTCCGCTTAAAAGCACTCAGCCACGACGAGGTACTAGAATTTACTTGGATTCTGGATTGGCGTCCGCTTAAAAATACTCGGCCACGACGAGGTACTCGAATTTACTTGGATTCAGGATTGACGTCCCTTTAAAAGCAATCAGCCACGACGAGGTGCTAGAATTTACTTGGATTCAGGATTGGCGCCCGCTTAAGAGCACTCAGCCACGACGAGGTACTAGAATTTACTTGGATTCAGGATTGGCGTCCGCTTAAAAGCACTCAGCCACCACGAGGTGCTAGAATTTACTTGGATTCGGGATTGGCGTCCGCTTAAAAATACTCGGCCACGACGAGGTACTAGAATTTACTTGGATTCAGGATTGACGTCGATTTAAAAGCAATCAGCCACGACGAGGTGCTAGAATTTACTTGGATTCGGGATTGGCGTCCGCTTTAAAGCACTCAGCCACGACGAGGTAGCGGACGCCAATCCTGAATCCAAGTAAATTCTAGTACCTCGTCGTGGCTGAGTGTTTTTAAGCGGACACCAATCCCGAATCTAAGTAAATGCTAGCACCTCGTCGTGACCGAGTATTTTTAAGCTGACGCCAATCCCGAATCCAAGTAAATTCTAGTACCCCGTCGTGGCTGAGTGCTTTTAAGCGGACGTCAATCCTGAATCCAAGTAAATTCTAGTACCTCGTCGTGGCTGGGTGCTTTTAAGCGGACGCCAATCCCTAATCCAAGTAAATTCTAGTACCTCGTCGTGGCCGAGTATTTTTAAGCGGACGCCAATCCCGAATGCAAGTAAATTCTAGTACCTCGTCGTGACCGAGTATATTTAAGCGGACACCAATCCTGAATCCAAGTAAATTCTAGTACCTCGTCGTGGCTGGGTGCTTTTAAGCGGACGCCAATCCCGAATCCAAGTAAATTCTAGTACCTCGTCGTGGCCGAGTATTTTTAAGCGGACGCCAATCCCGCATCCAAGTAAATTCTAGTACCTCGTCGTGGCCGAGTATTTTTAAGCGGACGCCAATCCCGAATCCAAGTAAATTCTAGCACCTCGTCGTGGCTGAGTGCTTTTAAGCGGACGCCAATCCCGAATCCAAATAAATTCTACCACCTCGTCGTGGCTGAGTGCTTTTAAGCGGACGCCAATCCTGAATCCAAGTAAATTCTAGCACCTCGTCGTGGCTGAGTGCTTTTAAGCGGACGCCAATCCTGAATCCAAGTAAATTCTAGTACCTCGTCGTGGCTGAGTGTTTTTAAGCGGACACCAATCCCGAATCCTAGTAAATGCTAGCACCTCGTCGTGGCCGAGTATTTTTAAGCTGACGCCAATCCCGAATCCAAGTAAATTCTAGTACCCCGTCGTGGCTGAGTGCTTTTAAGCGGACGTCAATCCTGAATCCAAGTAAATTCTAGTACCTCGTCGTGGCTGGGTGCTTTTAAGCGGACGCCAATCCCGAATCCAAGTAAATACTAGTACCTCGTCGTGGCCGAGTATTTTTAAGCGGACGCCAATCCCGAATCCAAGTAAATTCTAGTACCTCGTCGTGGCCGAGTATTTTTAAGCGGACGCCAATCCCGAATCCAAGTAAATTCTAGCACCTCGTCGTGGCTGAGTGCTTTTAAGCGGACGCCAATCCCGAATCCAAATAAATTCTACCACCTCGTCGTGGCTGAGTGCTTTTAAGCGGGCGCCAATCCTGAATCCAAGTAAATTCTAGCACCTCGTCGTGGCTGAGTGCTTTTAAGCGGACGCCAATCCTGAATCCAAGTAAATTCTAGTACCTCGTCGTGGCTGAGTGTTTTTAAGCGGACACCAATCCCGAATCCTAGTAAATGCTAGCACCTCGTCGTGGCCGAGTATTTTTAAGCTGACGCCAATCCCGAATCCAAGTAAATTCTAGTACCCCGTCGTGGCTGAGTGCTTTTAAGCGGACGTCAATCCTGAATCCAAGTAAATTCTAGTACCTCGTCGTGGCTGGGTGCTTTTAAGCGGACGCCAATCCCGAATCCAAGTAAATACTAGTACCTCGTCGTGGCTGAGTGCTTTTAAGCGGACGCCAATCCCGAATCCAAGTAAATTCTAGTACCTCGTCGTGGCCGAGTATTTTTAAGCGGACGTCAATCCTGAATCCAAGTAAATTCTAGTACCTTGTGGTGGCTGAGTGCTTTTAAGCGGACGTCAATCCTGAATCCAAGTAAATTCGAGTACCTCGTCGTGGCCGAGTATTTTTAAGCGGACGCCAATCCCGAATCCAAGTAAATTCTAGCACCTCGTCGTGGCTGAGTGCTTTTAAGCGGACGCCAATCCCGAATCCAAATAAATTCTACCACCTCGTCGTGGCTGAGTGCTTTTAAGCGGGCGCCAATCCTGAATCCAAGTAAATTCTAGCACCTCGTCGTGGCTGATTGCTTTTAAAGGGACGCCAATCCTGAATCCAAGTAAATTCTAGCACCTCGTCGTGGCTGATTGCTTTTAAAGGGACGTCAATCCTGAATCCAAGTAAATTCGAGTACCTCGTCGTGGCCGAGTATTTTTAAGCGGACGCCAATCCAGAATCCAAGTAAATTCTAGTACCTCGTCGTGGCTGAGTGCTTTTAAGCGGACGCCAATCCTGAATCCAAGTAAATTCTAGCACCTCGTCGTGGCTGATTGCTTTTAAAGGGACGCCAATCCTGAATCCAAGTAAATTCTAGCACCTCGTTGTGGCTGAGTGCTTTTAAGCGGGCGCCAATCCTGAATCCAAGTAAATTCTAGGACCTCGTCGTGGCTGATTGCTTTTAAAGGGACGTCAATCCTGAATCCAAGTAAATTCGAGTACCTCGTCGTGGCCGAGTATTTTTAAGCGGACGCCAATCCCGAATCCAAGTAAATTCTAGTACCTCGTCGTGACCGAGTATTTTTAAGCGGCCGCCAATCCCGAACCCAAGTAAATTCTAGTACCTCGTTGTGGCTGAGTGCTTTTAAGCGGACGTAAATCCTGAATCGAAGTAAATTATAGTACCTCGTCGTGGCCGAGTATTTTTAGGCGAACGCCAATCCTGAATCCAAGTAAAATCTAGTACCTCGTCGTGGCTGAGTGCTTTTAAGCGGACGCCAATCCTGAATCCAAGTAAATTCTAGTACCTCGTCGTGGCCGAGTATTTTTAAGCGGCCGCCAATCCCGAACCCAAGTAAATTCTAGTACCTCGTCGTGGCTGAGTGCTTTTAAGCGGACGTAAATCCTGAATCGAAGTAAATTATAGTACCTCGTCGTGGCCGAGTATTTTTAAGCTGACGCCAATCCCGAATCCAAGTAAATTCTAGTATCTCGTCGTGGCTGAGTGCTTTTAAGCGGACGACAATCCCGAATCCAAATAAATTCTACCACCTCGTCGTGGCTGAGTGCTTTAAAGCGGACGCCAATCCTGAACCCAAGTAAATTCTAGCACCTCGTCGTGGCTGATTGCTTTTAAATGGACGTCAATCCTGAATCCAAGTAAATTCGAGTACCTCGTCGTGGCCGAGTATTTTTAAGCGGACGCCAATCCCGAATCCAAGTAAATTCTAGTACCTCGTCGTGACCGAGTATTTTTAAGCGGCCGCCAATCCCGAACCCAAGTAAATTCTAGTACCTCGTCGTGGCTGAGTGCTTTTAAGCGGACGTAAATCCTGAATCGAAGTAAATTATAGTACCTCGTCGTGGCCGAGTATTTTTAAGCGGACGCCAATCCCGAATCCAAGTAAATTCTAGTATCTCGTCGTGGCTGAGTGCTTTTAAGCGGACACCAATCCCGAATCCAAATAAATTCTACTCAGCCACGACGGGGTACTAGAATTTACTTGGATTCGGGATTGGCGTCAGCTTAAAAATACTCGGCCACGACGAGGTGCTAGCATTTACTAGGATTCGGGATTGGTGTCCGCTTAAAAACACTCAGCCACAACGAGGTACTAGAATTTACTTGGATTCAGGATTGGCGTCCGCTTAAAAGCACTCAGCCACGACGAGGTGCTAGAATTTACTTGGATTCAGGATTGGCGCCCGCTTAAAAGCACTCAGCCACGACGAGGTGGTAGAATTTATTTGGATTCGGGATTGGCGTCCGCTTAAAAGCACTCAGCCACGACGAGGTGCTAGAATTTACTTGGATTCGGGATTGGCGTCCGCTTAAAAATACTCGGCCACGACGAGGTACTCGAATTTACTTGGATTCAGGATTGACGTCCCTTTAAAAGCAATCAGCTACGACGAGGTGCTAGAATTTACTTGGATTCAGGATTGGCGCCCGCTTAAGAGCACTCAGCCACGACGAGGTACTAGAATTTACTTGGATTCAGGATTGGCGCCCGCTTAAGAGCACTTAGCCACGACGAGGTACTAGAATTAACTTGGATTCAGGATTGGCGTCCGCTTAAAAATACTCGGCCACGACGAGGTACTAGAATTTACTTGGATTCAGGATTGGCGTCCGCTTAAAAGCACTCAGCCACGACGAGGTACTAGATTTTACTTGGATTCAGGATTGGCGTTCGCCTAAAAATACTCGGCCACGACGAGGTACTATAATTTACTTCGATTCAGGATTTACGTCCGCTTAAAAGCACTCAGCCACGACGAGGTACTAGAATTTACTTGGGTTCGGGATTGGCGGCCGCTTAAAAATACTCGGTCACGACGAGGTACTAGAATTTACTTGGATTCGGGATTGGCGTCCGCTTAAAAATACTCGGCCACGACGAGGTACTCGAATTTACTTGGATTCAGGACTGACGTCCCTTTAAAAGCAATCAGCCACGACGAGGTGCTAGAATTTACTTGGATTCAGGATTGGCGCCCGCTTGAGAGCACTCAGCCACGACGAGGTACTAGAATTTACTTGGATTCAGGATTGGCGTCCGCTTAAAAGCACTCAGCCACAACGAGGTGCTAGAATTTACTTGGATTCAGGATTGGCGTCCCTTTAAAAGCAATCAGCCACGACGAGGTGCTAGAATTTACTTGGATTCAGGATTGGCGTCCGCTTAAAAGCACTCAGCCACGACGAGGTACTAGAATTTACTTGGATTCTGGATTGGCGTCCGCTTAAAAATACTCGGCCACGACGAGGTACTCGAATTTACTTGGATTCAGGATTGACGTCCCTTTAAAAGCAATCAGCCACGACGAGGTGCTAGAATTTACTTGGATTCAGGATTGGCGCCCGCTTAAGAGCACTCAGCCACGACGAGGTACTAGAATTTACTTGGATTCAGGATTGGCGTCCGCTTAAAAGCACTCAGCCACCACGAGGTGCTAGAATTTACTTGGATTCGGGATTGGCGTCCGCTTAAAAATACTCGGCCACGACGAGGTACTAGAATTTACTTGGATTCAGGATTGACGTCGATTTAAAAGCAATCAGCCACGACGAGGTGCTAGAATTTACTTGGATTCGGGATTGGCGTCCGCTTAAAAGCACTCAGCCACGACGAGGTAGCGGACGCCAATCCTGAATCCAAGTAAATTCTAGTACCTCGTCGTGGCTGAGTGTTTTTAAGCGGACACCAATCCCGAATCTAAGTAAATGCTAGCACCTCGTCGTGACCGAGTATTTTTAAGCTGACGCCAATCCCGAATCCAAGTAAATTCTAGTACCCCGTCGTGGCTGAGTGCTTTTAAGCGGACGTCAATCCTGAATCCAAGTAAATTCTAGTACCTCGTCGTGGCTGGGTGCTTTTAAGCGGACGCCAATCCCTAATCCAAGTAAATTCTAGTACCTCGTCGTGGCCGAGTATTTTTAAGCGGACGCCAATCCCGAATGCAAGTAAATTCTAGTACCTCGTCGTGACCGAGTATATTTAAGCGGACACCAATCCTGAATCCAAGTAAATTCTAGTACCTCGTCGTGGCTGGGTGCTTTTAAGCGGACGCCAATCCCGAATCCAAGTAAATTCTAGTACCTCGTCGTGGCCGAGTATTTTTAAGCGGACGCCAATCCCGCATCCAAGTAAATTCTAGTACCTCGTCGTGGCCGAGTATTTTTAAGCGGACGCCAATCCCGAATCCAAGTAAATTCTAGCACCTCGTCGTGGCTGAGTGCTTTTAAGCGGACGCCAATCCCGAATCCAAGTAAATTCTACCACCTCGTCGTGGCTGAGTGCTTTTAAGCGGGCGCCAATCCTGAATCCAAGTAAATTCTAGCACCTCGTCGTGGCTGAGTGCTTTTAAGCGGACGCCAATCCTGAATCCAAGTAAATTCTAGTACCTCGTCGTGGCTGAGTGTTTTTAAGCGGACACCAATCCCGAATCCAAGTAAATGCTAGCACCTCGTCGTGGCCGAGTATTTTTAAGCTGACGCCAATCCCGAATCCAAGTAAATTCTAGTACCCCGTCGTGGCTGAGTGCTTTTAAGCGGACGTCAATCCTGAATCCAAGTAAATTCTAGTACCTCGTCGTGGCTGGGTGCTTTTAAGCGGACGCCAATCCCGAATCCAAGTAAATTCTAGTACCTCGTCGTGGCCGAGTATTTTTAAGCGGACGCCAATCCCGCATCCAAGTAAATTCTAGTACCTCGTCGTGGCCGAGTATTTTTAAGCGGACGCCAATCCCGAATCCAAGTAAATTCTAGCACCTCGTCGTGGCTGAGTGCTTTTAAGCGGACGCCAATCCCGAATCCAAATAAATTCTACCACCTCGTCGTGGCTGAGTGCTTTTAAGCGGGCGCCAATCCTGAATCCAAGTAAATTCTAGCACCTCGTCGTGGCTGAGTGCTTTTAAGCGGACGCCAATCCTGAATCCAAGTAAATTCTAGTACCTCGTCGTGGCTGAGTGTTTTTAAGCGGACACCAATCCCGAATCCTAGTAAATGCTAGCACCTCGTCGTGGCCGAATATTTTTAAGCTGACGCCAATCCCGAATCCAAGTAAATTCTAGTACCCCGTCGTGGCTGAGTGCTTTTAAGCGGACGTCAATCCTGAATCCAAGTAAATTCTAGTACCTCGTCGTGGCTGGGTGCTTTTAAGCGGACGCCAATCCCGAATCCAAGTAAATACTAGTACCTCGTCATGGCTGGGTGCTTTTAAGCGGACGCCAATCCCGAATCCAAGTAAATTCTAGTACCTCGTCGTGGCCGAGTATTTTTAAGCGGACGTCAATCCTGAATCCAAGTAAATTCTAGTACCTTGTGGTGGCTGAGTGCTTTTAAGCGGACGCCAATCCTGAATCCAAGTAAATTCTAGTACCTCGTCGTGGCTGAGTGTTTTTAAGCGGACACCAATCCCGAATCTAAGTAAATGCTAGCACATCGTCGTGACCGAGTATTTTTAAGCTGACGCCAATCCCGAATCCAAGTAAATTCTAGTACCCCGTCGTGGCTGAGTGCTTTTAAGCGGACGTCAATCCTGAATCCAAGTAAATTCTAGTACCTCGTCGTGGCTGGGTGCTTTTAAGCGGACGCCAATCCCTAATCCAAGTAAATTCTAGTACCTCGTCGTGGCCGAGTATTTTTAAGCGGACGCCAATCCCGAATCCAAGTAAATTCTAGTACCTCGTCGTGACCGAGTATATTTAAGCGGACACCAATCCTGAATCCAAGTAAATTCTAGTACCTCGTCGTGGCTGGGTGCTTTTAAGCGGACGCCAATCCCGAATCCAAGTAAATTCTAGTACCTCGTCGTGGCCGAGTATTTTTAAGCGGACGTCAATCCTGAATCCAAGTAAATTCTAGTACCTTGTGGTGGCTGAGTGCTTTTAAGTGGACGCCAATCCTGAATCCAAGTAAATTCTAGTACCTCGTCGTGGCTGAGTGTTTTTAAGCGGGCGCCAATCCTGAATCCAAGTAAATTCTAGCACGTCGTCGTGGCTGATTGCTTTTAAAGGGACGTCAATCCTGAATCCAAGTAAATTCTAGTACCTCGTCGTGGCCGAGTATTTTTAAGCGGACGCCAATCCCGCATCCAAGTAAATTCTAGTACCTCGTCGTGACCGAGTATATTTAAGCGGACACCAATCCTGAATCCAAGTAAATTCTAGTACCTCGTCGTGGCTGGGTGCTTTTAAGCGGACGCCAATCCCGAATCCAAGTAAATTCTAGTACCTCGTCGTGGCCGAGTATTTTTAAGCGGACGTCAATCCTGAATCCAAGTAAATTCTAGTACCTTGTGGTGGCTGAGTGCTTTTAAGTGGACGCCAATCCTGAATCCAAGTAAATTCTAGTACCTCGTCGTGGCTGAGTGTTTTTAAGCGGGCGCCAATCCTGAATCCAAGTAAATTCTAGCACCTCGTCGTGGCTGAGTGCTTTTAAGCGGACGCCAATCCCGAATCCAAATAAATTCTACCACCTCGTCGTGGCTGAGTGCTTTTAAGCGGGCGCCAATCCTGAATCCAAGTAAATTCTAGCACCTCGTCGTGGCTGAGTGCTTTTAAGCGGACGCCAATCCTGAATCCAAGTAAATTCTAGTACCTCGTCGTGGCTGAGTGTTTTTAAGCGGACACCAATCCCGAATCCTAGTAAATGCTAGCACCTCGTCGTGGCCGAGTATTTTTAAGCTGACGCCAATCCCGAATCCAAGTAAATTCTAGTACCCCGTCGTGGCTGAGTGCTTTTAAGCGGACGTCAATCCTGAATCCAAGTAAATTCTAGTACCTCGTCGTGGCTGGGTGCTTTTAAGCGGACGCCAATCCCGAATCCAAGTAAATACTAGTACCTCGTCGTGGCCGAGTATTTTTAAGCGGACGCCAATCCCGCATCCAAGTAAATTCTAGTACCTCGTCGTGGCCGAGTATTTTTAAGCGGACGCCAATCCCGAATCCAAGTAAATTCTAGCACCTCGTCGTGGCTGAGTGCTTTTAAGCGGACGCCAATTCCGAATCCAAATAAATTCGACCACCTCGTCGTGGCTGAGTGCTTTTAAGCGGGCGCCAATCCTGAATCCAAGTAAATTCTAGCACCTCGTCGTGGCTGAGTGCTTTTAAGCGGACGCCAATCCTGAATCCAAGTAAATTCTAGTACCTCGTCGTGGCTGAGTGTTTTTAAGCGGACACCAATCCCGAATCCTAGTAAATGCTAGCACCTCGTCGTGGCCGAGTATTTTTAAGCTGACGCCAATCCCGAATCCAAGTAAATTCTAGTACCCCGTCGTGGCTGAGTGCTTTTAAGCGGACGTCAATCCTGAATCCAAGTAAATTCTAGTACCTCGTCGTGGCTGGGTGCTTTTAAGCGGACGCCAATCCCGAATCCAAGTAAATACTAGTACCTCGTCGTGGCTGGGTGCTTTTAAGCGGACGCCAATCCCGAATCCAAGTAAATTCTAGTACCTCGTCGTGGCCGAGTATTTTTAAGCGGACGTCAATCCTGAATCCAAGTAAATTCTAGTACCTTGTGGTGGCTGAGTGCTTTTAAGCGGACGCCAATCCTGAATCCAAGTAAATTCTAGTACCTCGTCGTGGCTGAGTGTTTTTAAGCGGACACCAATCCCGAATCTAAGTAAATTCTAGCACCTCGTCGTGACCGAGTATTTTTAAGCGGACGCCAATCCCGAATCCAAGTAAATTCTAGTACCTCGTCGTGGCTGAGTGCTTTTAAGCGGACGTCAATCCTGAATCCAAGTAAATTCTAGTACCTCGTCGTGGCTGGGTGCTTTTAAGCGGACGCCAATCCCTAATCCAAGTAAATTCTAGTACCTCGTCGTGGCCGAGTATTTTTAAGCGGACGCCAATCCCGAATGCAAGTAAATTCTAGTACCTCGTCGTGACCGAGTATATTTAAGCGGACACCAATCCTGAATCCAAGTAAATTCTAGTACCTCGTCGTGGCTGGGTGCTTTTAAGCGGACGCCAATCCCGAATCCAAGTAAATTCTAGTACCTCGTCGTGGCCGAGTATTTTCAAGCGGACGTCAATCCTGAATCCAAGTAAATTCTAGTACCTTGTGGTGGCTGAGTGCTTTTAAGTGGACGCCAATCCTGAATCCAAGTAAATTCTAGTACCTCGTCGTGGCTGAGTGTTTTTAAGCGGGCGCCAATCCTGAATCCAAGTAAATTCTAGCACCTCGTCGTGGCTGATTGCTTTTAAAGGGACGTCAATCCTGAATCCAAGTAAATTCGAGTACCTCGTCGTGGCCGAGTATTTTTAAGCGGACGCCAATCCCGAATCCAAGTAAATTCTAGTACCTCGTCGTGGCTGAGTGCTTTTAAGCGGACGCCAATCCTGAATCCAAGTAAATTCTAGTACCTCGTCGTGGCCGAGTATTTTTAAGCGGACGCCAATCCTGAATCCAAGTAAATTCTAGTACCTTGTGGTGGCTGAGTGCTTTTAAGCGGACGCCAATCCCGAATCCTAGTAAATGCTAGCACCTCGTCGTGGCCGAGTATTTTTAAGCTGACGCCAATCCCGAATCCAAGTAAATTCTAGTACCCCGTCGTGGCTGAGTGCTTTTAAGCGGACGTCAATCCTGAATCCAAGTAAATTCTAGTACCTCGTCGTGGCTGGGTGCTTTTAAGCGGACGCCAATCCCGAATCCAAGTAAATACTAGTACCTCGTCGTGGCCGAGTATTTTTAAGCGGACGCCAATCCCGCATCCAAGTAAATTCTAGTACCTCGTCGTGGCCGAGTATTTTTAAGCGGACGCCAATCCCGAATCCAAGTAAATTCTAGCACCTCGTCGTGGCTGAGTGCTTTTAAGCGGACGCCAATCCCGAATCCAAATAAATTCTACCACCTCGTCGTGGCTGAGTGCTTTTAAGCAGGCGCCAATCCTGAATCCAAGTAAATTCTAGCACCTCGTCGTGGCTGAGTGCTTTTAAGCGGACGCCAATCCTGAATCCAAGTAAATTCTAGTACCTCGTCGTGGCTGAGTGTTTTTAAGCGGACACCAATCCCGAATCCTAGTAAATGCTAGCACCTCGTCGTGGCCTAGTATTTTTAAGCTGACGCCAATCCCGAATCCAAGTAAATTCTAGTACCCCGTCGTGACTGAGTGCTTTTAAGCGGACGTCAATCCTGAATCCAAGTAAATTCTAGTACCTCGTCGTGGCTGGGTGCTTTTAAGCGGACGCCAATCCCGAATCCAAGTAAATACTAGTACCTCGTCGTGGCTGGGTGCTTTTAAGCGGACGCCAATCCCGAATCCAAGTAAATTCTAGTACCTCGTCGTGGCCGAGTATTTTTAAGCGGACGTCAATCCTGAATCCAAGTAAATTCTAGTACCTTGTGGTGGCTGAGTGCTTTTAAGCGGACGCCAATCCTGAATCCAAGTAAATTCTAGTACCTCGTCGTGGCTGAGTGTTTTTAAGCGGACACCAATCCCGAATCTAAGTAAATGCTAGCACCTCGTCGTGACCGAGTATTTTTAAGCTGACGCCAATCCCTAATCCAAGTAAATTCTAGTACCTCGTCGTGGCCGAGTATTTTTAAGCGGACGCCAATCCCGAATGCAAGTAAATTCTAGTACCTCGTCGTGACCGAGTATATTTAAGCGGACACCAATCCTGAATCCAAGTAAATTCTAGTACCTCGTCGTGGCTGGGTGCTTTTAAGCGGACGCCAATCCCGAATCCAAGTAAATTCTAGTACCTCGTCGTGGCCGAGTATTTTCAAGCGGACGTCAATCCTGAATCCAAGTAAATTCTAGTACCTTGTGGTGGCTGAGTGCTTTTAAGTGGACGCCAATCCTGAATCCAAGTAAATTCTAGTACCTCGTCGTGGCTGAGTGTTTTTAAGCGGGCGCCAATCCTGAATCCAAGTAAATTCTAGCACCTCGTCGTGGCTGATTGCTTTTAAAGGGACGTCAATCCTGAATCCAAGTAAATTCGAGTACCTCGTCGTGGCCGAGTATTTTTAAGCGGACGCCAATCCCGAATCCAAGTAAATTCTAGTACCTCGTCGTGGCTGAGTGCTTTTAAGCGGACGCCAATCCTGAATCCAAGTAAATTCTAGTACCTGGTCGTGGCCGAGTATTTTTAAGCGGACGCCAATCCTGAATCCAAGTAAATTCTAGTACCTTGTGGTGGCTGAGTGCTTTTAAGCGGACGCCAATCCCGAATCCTAGTAAATGCTAGCACCTCGTCGTGGCCGAGTATTTTTAAGCTGACGCCAATCCCGAATCCAAGTAAATTCTAGTACCCCGTCGTGGCTGAGTGCTTTTAAGCGGACGTCAATCCTGAATCCAAGTAAATTCTAGTACCTCGTCGTGGCTGGGTGCTTTTAAGCGGACGCCAATCCCGAATCCAAGTAAATACTAGTACCTCGTCGTGGCCGAGTATTTTTAAGCGGACGCCAATCCCGCATCCAAGTAAATTCTAGTACCTCGTCGTGGCCGAGTATTTTTAAGCGGACGCCAATCCCGAATCCAAGTAAATTCTAGCACCTCGTCGTGGCTGAGTGCTTTTAAGTGGACGCCAATCCCGAATCCAAATAAATTCTACCACCTCGTCGTGGCTGAGTGCTTTTAAGCGGGCGCCAGTCCTGAATCCAAGTAAATTCTAGCACCTCGTCGTGGCTGAGTGCTTTTAAGCGGACGCCAATCCTGAATCCAAGTAAATTCTAGTACCTCGTCGTGGCTGAGTGTTTTTAAGCGGACACCAATCCCGAATCCTAGTAAATGCTAGCACCTCGTCGTGGCCGAGTATTTTTAAGCTGACGCCAATCCCGAATCCAAGTAAATTCTAGTACCCCGTCGTGGCTGAGTGCTTTTAAGCGGACGTCAATCCTGAATCCAAGTAAATTCTAGTACCTCGTCGTGGCTGGGTGCTTTTAAGCGGACGCCAATCCCGAATCCAAGTAAATTCTAGTACCTCGTCGTGGCCGAGTATTTTTAGCGGACGCCAATCCCGCATCCAAGTAAATTCTAGTACCTCGTCGTGGCCGAGTATTTTTAAGCGGACGCCAATCCCGAATCCAAGTAAAATCTAGCACCTCGTCGTGGCTGAGTGCTTTTAAGCGGGCGCCAATCCCGAATCCAAATAAATTCTACCACCTCGTCGTGGCTGAGTGCTTTTAAGCGGGCGCCAATCCTGAATCCAAGTAAATTCTAGCACCTCGTCGTGGCTGAGTGCTTTTAAGCGGACGCCAATCCTGAATCCAAGTAAATTCTAGTACCTCGTCGTGGCCGAGTATTTTTAAGCGGACACCAATCCCGAATCCTAGTAAATGCTAGCACCTCGTCGTGGCCGAGTATTTTTAAGCTGACGCCAATCCCGAATCCAAGTAAATTCTAGTACCCCGTCGTGGCTGAGTGCTTTTAAGCGGACGTCAATCCTGAATCCAAGTAAATTCTAGTACCTCGTCGTGGCTGGGTGCTTTTAAGCGGACGCCAATCCCGAATCCAAGTAAATACTAGTACCTCGTCGTGGCCGAGTATTTTTAAGCGGACGCCAATCCCGCATCCAAGTAAATTCTAGTACCTCGTCGTGGCCGAGTATTTTTAAGCGGACGCCAATCCCGAATCCAAGTAAATTCTAGCACCTCGTCGTGGCTGAGTGCTTTTAAGCGGACGCCAATCCCGAATCCAAATAAATTCTACCACCTCGTCGTGGCTGAGTGCTTTTAAGCGGGCGCCAATCCTGAATCCAAGTAAATTCTAGCACCTCGTCTTGGCTGAGTGCTTTTAAGCGGACGCCAATCCTGAATCCAAGTAAATTCTAGTACCTCGTCGTGGCTGAGTGTTTTTAAGCGGACACCAATCCCGAATCCTAGTAAATGCTAGCACCTCGTCGTGGCCGAGTATTTTTAAGCTGACGCCAATCCCGAATCCAAGTAAATTCTAGTACCCCGTCGTGGCTGAGTGCTTTTAAGCGGACGTCAATCCTGAATCCAAGTAAATTCTAGTACCTCGTCGTGGCTGGGTGCTTTTAAGCGGACGCCAATCCCGAATCCAAGTAAATACTAGTACCTCGTCGTGGCTGGGTGCTTTTAAGCGGACGCCAATCCCGAATCCAAGTAAATTCTAGTACCTCGTCGTGGCCGAGTATTTTTAAGCGGACGTCAATCCTGAATCCAAGTAAATTCTAGTACCTTGTGGTGGCTGAGTGCTTTTAAGCGGACGCCAATCCTGAATCCAAGTAAATTCTAGTACCTCGTCGTGGCTGAGTGTTTTTAAGCGGACACCAATCCCGAATCTAAGTAAATGCTAGCACCTCGTCGTGACCGAGTATTTTTAAGCTGACGCCAATCCCGAATCCAAGTAAATTCTAGTACCCCGTCGTGGCTGAGTGCTTTTAAGCGGACGTCAATCCTGAATCCAAGTAAATTCTAGTACCTCGTCGTGGCTGGGTGCTTTTAAGCGGACGCCAATCCCTAATCCAAGTAAATTCTAGTACCTCGTCGTGGCCGAGTATTTTTAAGCGGACGCCAATCCCGAATGCAAGTAAATTCTAGTACCTCGTCGTGACCGAGTATATTTAAGCGGACACCAATCCTGAATCCAAGTAAATTCTAGTACCTCGTCGTGGCTGGGTGCTTTTAAGCGGACGCCAATCCCGAATCCAAGTAAATTCTAGTACCTCGTCGTGGCCGAGTATTTTTAAGCGGACGTCAATCCTGAATCCAAGTAAATTCTAGTACCTTGTGGTGGCTGAGTGCTTTTAAGTGGACGCCAATCCTGAATCCAAGTAAATTCTAGTACCTCGTCGTGGCTGAGTGTTTTTAAGCGGGCGCCAATCCTGAATCCAAGTAAATTCTAGCACGTCGTCGTGGCTGATTGCTTTTAAAGGGACGTCAATCCTGAATCCAAGTAAATTCTAGTACCTCGTCGTGGCCGAGTATTTTTAAGCGGACGCCAATCCCGCATCCAAGTAAATTCTAGTACCTCGTCGTGGCCGAGTATTTTTAAGCGGACGCCAATCCCGAATCCAAGTAAATTCTAGCACCTCGTCGTGGCTGAGTGCTTTTAAGCGGACGCCAATCCCGAATCCAAATAAATTCTACCACCTCGTCGTGGCTGAGTGCTTTTAAGCGGGCGCCAATCCTGAATCCAAGTAAATTCTAGCACCTCGTCGTGGCTGAGTGCTTTTAAGCGGACGCCAATCCTGAATCCAAGTAAATTCTAGTACCTCGTCGTGGCTGAGTGTTTTTAAGCGGACACCAATCCCGAATCCTAGTAAATGCTAGCACCTCGTCGTGGCCGAGTATTTTTAAGCTGACGCCAATCCCGAAATCAAGTAAATTCTAGTACCCCGTCGTGGCTGAGTGCTTTTAAGCGGACGTCAATCCTGAATCCAAGTAAATTCTAGTACCTCGTCGTGGCTGGGTGCTTTTAAGCGGACGCCAATCCCGAATCCAAGTAAATACTAGTACCTCGTCGTGGCCGAGTATTTTTAAGCGGACGCCAATCCCGCATCCAAGTAAATTCTAGTACCCCGTCGTGGCTGAGTGCTTTTAAGCGGACGTCAATCCTGAATCCAAGTAAATTCTAGTACCTCGTCGTGGCTGGGTGCTTTTAAGCGGACGCCAATCCCGAATCCAAGTAAATTCTAGCACCTCGTCGTGGCTGAGTGCTTTTAAGCGGACGCCAATCCCGAATCCAAATAAATTCTACCACCTCGTCGTGGCTGAGTGCTTTTAAGCGGGCGCCAATCCTGAATCCAAGTAAATTCTAGCACCTCGTCGTGGCTGAGTGCTTTTAAGCGCACGCCAATCCTGAATCCAAGTAAATTCTAGTACCTCGTCGTGGCTGAGTGTTTTTAAGCGGACACCAATCCCGAATCGTAGTAAATGCTAGCACCTCGTCGTGGCCGAGTATTTTTAAGCTGACGCCAATCCCGAATCCAAGTAAATTCTAGTACCCCGTCGTGGCTGAGTGCTTTTAAGCGGACGTCAATCCTGAATCCAAGTAAATTCTAGTACCTCGTCGTGGCTGGGTGCTTTTAAGCGGACGCCAATCCCGAATCCAAGTAAATACTAGTACCTCGTCGTGGCTGGGTGCTTTTAAGCGGACGCCAATCCCGAATCCAAGTAAATTCTAGTACCTCGTCGTGGCCGAGTATTTTTAAGCGGTCGTCAATCCTGAATCCAAGTAAATTCTAGTACCTTGTGGTGGCTGAGTGCTTTTAAGCGGACGCCAATCCTGAATCCAAGTAAATTCTAGTACCTCGTCGTGGCTGAGTGTTTTTAAGCGGACACCAATCCCGAATCTAAGTAAATGCTAGCACCTCGTCGTGACCGAGTATTTTTAAGCGGACGCCAATCCCGAATCCAAGTAAATTCTAGTACCCCGTCGTGGCTGAGTGCTTTTAAGCGGACGTCAATCCTGAATCCAAGTAAATTCTAGTACCTCGTCGTGGCTGGGTGCTTTTAAGCGGACACCAATCCCGAATCCTAGTAAATGCTAGCACCTCGTCGTGGCCGAGTATTTTTAAGCTGACGCCAATCCCGAATCCAAGTAAATTCTAGTACCCCGTCGTGGCTGAGTGCTTTTAAGCGGACGTCAATCCTGAATCCTAGTAAATGCTAGCACCTCGTCGTGGCCGAGTATTTTTAAGCTGACGCCAATCCCGAATCCAAGTAAATTCTAGTACCCCGTCGTGGCTGAGTGCTTTTAAGCGGACGTCAATCCTGAATCCAAGTAAATTCTAGTACCTCGTCGTGGCTGGGTGCTTTTAAGCGGACGCCAATCCCGAATCCAAGTAAATACTAGTACCTCGTCGTGGCTGGGTGCTTTTAAGCGGACGCCAATCCCGAATCCAAGTAAATTCTAGTACCTCGTCGTGGCCGAGTATTTTTAAGCGGTCGTCAATCCTGAATCCAAGTAAATTCTAGTACCTTGTGGTGGCTGAGTGCTTTTAAGCGGACGCCAATCCTGAATCCAAGTAAATTCTAGTACCTCGTCGTGGCTGAGTGTTTTTAAGCGGACACCAATCCCGAATCTAAGTAAATGCTAGCACCTCGTCGTGACCGAGTATTTTTAAGCGGACGCCAATCCCGAATCCAAGTAAATTCTAGTACCCCGTCGTGGCTGAGTGCTTTTAAGCGGACGTCAATCCTGAATCCAAGTAAATTCTAGTACCTCGTCGTGGCTGGGTGCTTTTAAGCGGACGCCAATCCCTAATCCAAGTAAATTCTAGTACCTCGTCGTGGCCGAGTATTTTTAAGCGGACGCCAATCCCGAATGCAAGTAAATTCTAGTACCTCGTCGTGACCGAGTATATTTAAGCGGACATCAATCCCGAATCCAAGTAAATTCTAGTACCTCGTCGTGGCTGGGTGCTTTTAAGCGGACGCCAATCCCGAATCCAAGTAAATTCTAGTACCTCGTCGTGGCCGAGTATTTTCAAGCGGACGTCAATCCTGAATCCAAGTAAATTCTAGTACCTTGTGGTGGCTGAGTGCTTTTAAGTGGACGCCAATCCTGAATCCAAGTAAATTCTAGTACCTCGTCGTGGCTGAGTGTTTTTAAGCGGGCGCCAATCCTGAATCCAAGTAAATTCTAGCACCTCGTCGTGGCTGATTGCTTTTAAAGGGACGTCAATCCTGAATCCAAGTAAATTCGAGTACCTCGTCGTGGCCGAGTATTTTTAAGCGGACGCCAATCCCGAATCCAAGTAAATTCTAGTACCTCGTCGTGGCTGAGTGCTTTTAAGCGGACGCCAATCCTGAATCCAAGTAAATTCTAGTACCTCGTCGTGGCCGAGTATTTTTAAGCGGACGCCAATCCCGAATGCAAGTAAATTCTAGTACCTCGTCGTGACCGAGTATATTTAAGCGGACGCCAATCCTGAATCCAAGTAAATTCTAGTATCTCGTCGTGGCTGAGTACTTTTAAGTGGACGCCAATCCCGAATCCAAATAAATTCTATCACCTCGTCGTGGCTGAGTGCTTTTAAGCGAGCGCCAATCCTGAATCCAAGTAAATTCTAGTACCTCGTCGTGGCTGAGTGCTCTTAAGCGGACGCCAATCCTGAATCCAAGTAAATTCTAGCACCTCGTCGTGGCTGATTGCTTTTAAAGGGACGTCAATCCTGAATCCAAGTAAATTCGAGTACCTCGTCGTGGCCGAGTATTTTTAAGCGGACGCCAATCCCGAATCCAAGTAAATTCTAGTACCTCGTCGTGGCTGAGTGCTTTTAAGCGGACGCCAATCCTGAATCCAAGTAAATTCTAACACCTCGTCGTGGCTGATTGCTTTTAAAGGGACGTCATTCCTGAATCCAAGTAAATTCTAGCACCTCGTGGTGGCTGAGTGCTTTTAAGCGGACGCCAATCCTGAATCCAAGTAAATTCTAGTACCTCGTCGTGGCTGATTGCTTTTAAATGGACGTCAATCCTGAATCCAAGTAAATTCTAGTACCTCGTCGTGGCCGAGTATTTTTAAGCGGACGCCAATCCCGAATCCAAGTAAATTCTAGCACCTCGTGGTGGCTGAGTGCTCTTAAGCGGACGCCAATCCTGAATCCAAGTAAATTCTAGCACCTCGTCGTGGCTGATTGCTTTTAAAGGTACGTCAATCCTGAATCCAAGTAAATTCTAGTACCTCGTCGTGGCCGAGTATATTTAAGCGGACGCCAATCCCGAATCCAAGTAAATTCTAGCACCTCGTGGTGGCTGAGTGCTTTTAAGCGGACGCCAATCCTGAATCCAAGTAAATTCTAGTACCTCGTCGTGGCTGAGTGCTCTTAAGCGGGCGCCAATCCTGAATCCAAGTAAATTCTAGCACCTCGTCGTGGCTGATTGCTTTTAAAGGGACGTCAATCCTGAATCCAAGTAAATTCTAGTACCTCGTCGTGACCGAGTATTTTTAAGCGGAATCCAAGTAAATTCTAGCACCTCGTGGTGGCTGAGTGCTTTTAAGCGGACGCCAATCCTGAATCCAAGTAAATTCTAGTACCTCGTCGTGGCTGAGTGCTCTTAAGCGGGCGCCAATCCTGAATCCAAGTAAATTCTAGCACCTCGTCGTGGCTGATTGCTTTTAAAGGGACGTCAATCCTGAATCCAAGTAAATTCTAGTACCTCGTCGTGACCGAGTATTTTTAAGCGGAATCCAAGTAAATTCTAGCACCTCGTCGTGGCTGATTGCTTTTAAAGGGACGTCAATCCTGAATCCAAGTAAATTCTAGTACCTCGTCGTGACCGAGTATTTTTAAGCGGACGCCAATCCCGAAATTCTAGTAAATTCTAGTACCTCGTCGTGGCTGAGTGTTTTTAAGCGGACGCCAATCCTGAATCCAAGTAAATTCTAGCACCTCGTCGTGGCCGAGTATTTTTAAGCGGACGCCAATCCCGAATCCAAGTAAATTCGAGTACCTCGTCGTGGCCGAGTATTTTTAAGCGGACGCCAATCCTGAATCCCAGTAAATTCTAGTACCTCGTCGTGGCTAAGTGCTTTTAAGCGGGCGCCAATCCTGAATCCAAGTAAATTCTAGCACCTCGTCGTGGCTGATTGCTTTTAAAGGGACGTCAATCCTGAATCCAAGTAAATTCGAGTACCTCGTCGTGGCCGAGTATTTTTAAGCGGACGCCAATCCCGAATCCAAGTAAATTCTAGCACCTCGTCGTGGCTGAGTGCTTTTAAGCGGACGCCAATCCCGAATCCAAGTAAATTCTAGTACCTCGTCGTGGCTGAGTGCTTTTAAGCGGACGCCAATCCCGAATCCAAATAAATTCTACCACCTCGTCGTGGCTGAGTGCTTTTAAGCGGACGCCAATCCCGAATCCAAGTAAATTCTAGTACCTCGTCGTGGCTGAGTGCTTTTAAGCGGACGCCAATCCTGAATCCAAGTAAATTATAGTAAGTCGTGGCTGAGTGTTTTTAAGCGGACGCCAATCCCGAGTCCAAGTAAATTCTAGTACCTCGTCGTGGCCGAGTATTTTTAAGCGGACGCCAATCCCGAATCCAAGTAAATTCTAGTACCTCGTCGTGACCGAGTATATTTGAGCGGACGCCAATCCTGAATCCAAGTAAATTCTAGTATCTCGTCGTGGCTGAGTGCTTTTAAGCGGACGCCAATCTCGAGTCCAAATAAATTCTATCACCCCGTCGTGGCTGAGTGCTTTTAAGCGGACGTCAATCCTGAATCCAAGTAAATTCTAGTACCTCGTCGTGGCTGGGTGCCTTTAAGTGGACACCAATCCCGAATCCAAGTAAATTCTAGTACCTCGTCGTGGCCGAGTATTTTTAAGCGGACGCCAATCCTGAATCCAAGTAAATTCTAGTACCTTTTGGTGGCTGAGTGCTTTTAAGCGGACGGCAATCCTGAATCCAAGTAAATTCTAGTACCTCGTCGTGGCTGAGTGTTTTTAAGCGGACACCAATCCCGAATCCAAGTAAATGCTAGCACCTCGTCGTGACCGAGTATTTTTAAGCTGACGCCAATCCCGAATCCAAGTAAATTCTAGTACCCCGTCGTGGCTGAGTGCTTTTAAGCGGACGTCAATCCTGAATCCAAGTAAATTCTAGTACCTCGTCGTGGCTGTGTGCTTTTAAGCGGCCGCCAATCCCGAATCCAAGTAAATTCTAGTACCCCGTCGTGGCTGAGTGCTTTTAAGCGGACACCAATCCCGAATCCTAGTAAATGCTAGCACCTCGTCGTGGCCGAGTATTTTTAAGCTGACGCCAATCCCGAATCCAAGTAAATTCTAGTACCCCGTCGTGGCTGAGTGCTTTTAAGCGGACGTCAATCCTGAATCCAAGTAAATTCTAGCACCTCGTCGTGGCTGAGTGCTTTTAAGCGGACGCCAATCTCGAATCCAAATAAATTCTATCACCCCGTCGTGGCTGAGTGCTTTTAAGCGGACGTCAATCCTGAATCCAAGTAAATTCTGGTACCTCGTCGTGGCTGGGTGCCTTTAAGTGGACACCAATCCCGAATCCAAGTAAATTCTAGTATCTCGTCGTGGCCGAGTATTTTTAAGCGGACGCCAATCCTGAATCCAAGTAAATTCTAGTACCTTGTGGTGGCTGAGTGCTTTTAAGTGGACGCCAATCCTGAATCCAAGTAAATTCTAGTACCTCGTCGTGGCTGAGTGTTTTTAGGCGGACACCAATCCCGAATCCTAGTAAATGCTAGCACCTCGTCGTGGCCGAGTATTTTTAAGCTGACGCCAATCCCGAATCCAAGTAAATTCTAGTACCCCGTCGTGGCTGAGTACTTTTAAGCGGACGTCAATCCTGAATCCAAGTAAATTCTAGTACCTCGTCGTGGCCGAGTATTTTTAAGCGGACGCCAATCCCGAATCCAAGTAAATTCTAGCACCTCGTGGTGGCTGAGTGCTCTTAAGCGGACGCCAATCCTGAATCCAAGTAAATTCTAGCACCTCGTCGTGGCTGATTGCTTTTAAAGGGACGTCAATCCTGAATCCAAGTAAATTCGAGTACCTCGTCGTGGCCGAGTATTTTTAAGCGGACGCCAATCCCGAATCCAAGTAAATTCTAGTACCTCGTCGTGGCTGAGTGCTTTTAAGCGGACGCCAATCCTGAATCCAAGTAAATTCTAACACCTCGTCGTGGCTGATTGCTTTTAAAGGGACGTCATTCCTGAATCCAAGTAAATTCTAGCACCTCGTGGAGGCTGAGTGCTTTTAAGCGGACGCCAATCCTGAATCCAAGTAAATTCTAGTACCTCGTCGTGGCTGATTGCTTTTAAATGGACGTCAATCCTGAATCCAAGTAAATTCTAGTACCTCGTCGTGGCCGAGTATTTTTAAGCGGACGCCAATCCCGAATCCAAGTAAATTCTAGCACCTCGTGGTGGCTGAGTGCTCTTAAGCGGACGCCAATCCTGAATCCAAGTAAATTCTAGCACCTCGTCGTGGCTGATTGCTTTTAAAGGTACGTCAATCCTGAATCCAAGTAAATTCTAGTACCTCGTCGTGGCCGAGTATTTTTAAGCGGACGCCAATCCCGAATCCAAGTAAATTCTAGTACCTCGTCGTGACTGAGTGCTTTTAAGCGGACGCCAATCCCGAATCCAAATAAATTCTACCACCTCGTCGTGGCTGAGTGCTTTTAAGCGGACGCCAATCCCGAATCCAAGTAAATTCTAGTACCTCGTCGTGGCTGAGTGCTTTTAAGCGGACGCCAATCCTGAATCCAAGTAAATTATAGTAAGTCGTGGCTGAGTGTTTTTAAGCGGACGCCAATCCCGAGTCCAAGTAAATTCTAGTACCTCGTCGTGGCCGAGTATTTTTAAGCGGACGCCAATCCCGAATCCAAGTAAATTCTAGTACCTCGTCGTGACCGAGTATATTTGAGCGGACGCCAATCCTGAATCCAAGTAAATTCTAGTATCTCGTCGTGGCTGAGTGCTTTTAAGCGGACGCCAATCTCGAGTCCAAATAAATTCTATCACCCCGTCGTGGCTGAGTGCTTTTAAGCGGACGTCAATCCTGAATCCAAGTAAATTCTAGTACCTCGTCGTGGCTGGGTGCCTTTAAGTGGACACCAATCCCGAATCCAAGTAAATTCTAGTACCTCGTCGTGGCCGAGTATTTTTAAGCGGACGCCAATCCTGAATCCAAGTAAATTCTAGTACCTTTTGGTGGCTGAGTGCTTTTAAGCGGACGGCAATCCTGAATCCAAGTAAATTCTAGTACCTCGTCGTGGCTGAGTGTTTTTAAGCGGACACCAATCCCGAATCCAAGTAAATGCTAGCACCTCGTCGTGACCGAGTATTTTTAAGCTGACGCCAATCCCGAATCCAAGTAAATTCTAGTACCCCGTCGTGGCTGAGTGCTTTTAAGCGGACGTCAATCCTGAATCCAAGTAAATTCTAGTACCTCGTCGTGGCTGTGTGCTTTTAAGCGGCCGCCAATCCCGAATCCAAGTAAATTCTAGTACCCCGTCGTGGCTGAGTGCTTTTAAGCGGACACCAATCCCGAATCCTAGTAAATGCTAGCACCTCGTCGTGGCCGAGTATTTTTAAGCTGACGCCAATCCCGAATCCAAGTAAATTCTAGTACCCCGTCGTGGCTGAGTGCTTTTAAGCGGACGTCAATCCTGAATCCAAGTAAATTCTAGCACCTCGTCGTGGCTGAGTGCTTTTAAGCGGACGCCAATCTCGAATCCAAATAAATTCTATCACCCCGTCGTGGCTGAGTGCTTTTAAGCGGACGTCAATCCTGAATCCAAGTAAATTCTGGTACCTCGTCGTGGCTGGGTGCCTTTAAGTGGACACCAATCCCGAATCCAAGTAAATTCTAGTATCTCGTCGTGGCCGAGTATTTTTAAGCGGACGCCAATCCTGAATCCAAGTAAATTCTAGTACCTTGTGGTGGCTGAGTGCTTTTAAGTGGACGCCAATCCTGAATCCAAGTAAATTCTAGTACCTCGTCGTGGCTGAGTGTTTTTAAGCGGACACCAATCCCGAATCCTAGTAAATGCTAGCACCTCGTCGTGGCCGAGTATTTTTAAGCTGACGCCAATCCCGAATCCAAGTAAATTCTAGTACCCCGTCGTGGCTGAGTACTTTTAAGCGGACGTCAATCCTGAATCCAAGTAAATTCTAGTACCTCGTCGTGGCCGAGTATTTTTAAGCGGACGCCAATCCCGAATCCAAGTAAATTCTAGCACCTCGTGGTGGCTGAGTGCTCTTAAGCGGACGCCAATCCTGAATCCAAGTAAATTCTAGCACCTCGTCGTGGCTGATTGCTTTTAAATGTACGTCAATCCTGAATCCAAGTAAATTCTAGTACCTCGTCGTGGCCGAGTATTTTTAAGCGGACGCCAATCCCGAATCCAAGTAAATTCTAGCACCTCGTGGTGGCTGAGTGCTTTTAAGCGGACGCCAATCCTGAATCCAAGTAAATTCTAGTACCTCGTCGTGGCTGAGTGCTCTTAAGCGGGCGCCAATCCTGAATCCAAGTAAATTCTAGCACCTCGTCGTGGCTGATTGCTTTTAAAGGGACGTCAATCCTGAATCCAAGTAAATTCTAGTACCTCGTCGTGACCGAGTATTTTTAAGCGGACGCCAATCCCGAAATTCTAGTAAATTCTAGTACCTCGTCGTGGCTGAGTGTTTTTAAGCGGACGCCAATCCTGAATCCAAGTAAATTCTAGCACCTCGTCGTGGCTGATTGCTTTTAAAGGGACGTCAATCCTGAATCCAAGTAAATGCTAGCACCTCGTCGTGGCCGAGTATTTTTAAGCTGACGCCAATCCCGAATCCAAGTAAATTCTAGTACCCCGTCGTGGCTGAGTGCTTTTAAGCGGACGTCAATCCTGAATCCAAGTAAATTCTAGCACCTCGTCGTGGCTGAGTGCTTTTAAGCGGACGCCAATCTCGAATCCAAATAAATTCTATCACCCCGTCGTGGCTGAGTTCTTTTAAGCGGACGTCAATCCTGAATCCAAGTAAATTCTGGTACCTCGTCGTGGCTGGGTGCCTTTAAGTGGACACCAATCCCGAATCCAAGTAAATTCTAGTATCTCGTCGTGGCCGAGTATTTTTAAGCGGACGCCAATCCTGAATCCAAGTAAATTCTAGTACCTTGTGGTGGCTGAGTGCTTTTAAGTGGACGCCAATCCTGAATCCAAGTAAATTCTAGTACCTCGTCGTGGCTGAGTGTTTTTAGGCGGACACCAATCCCGAATCCTAGTAAATGCTAGCACCTCGTCGTGGCCGAGTATTTTTAAGCTGACGCCAATCCCGAATCCAAGTAAATTCTAGTACCCCGTCGTGGCTGAGTACTTTTAAGCGGACGTCAATCCTGAATCCAAGTAAATTCTAGTACCTCGTCGTGGCCGAGTATTTTTAAGCGGACGCCAATCCCGAATCCAAGTAAATTCTAGCACCTCGTGGTGGCTGAGTGCTCTTAAGCGGACGCCAATCCTGAATCCAAGTAAATTCTAGCACCTCGTCGTGGCTGATTGCTTTTAAAGGGACGTCAATCCTGAATCCAAGTAAATTCGAGTACCTCGTCGTGGCCGAGTATTTTTAAGCGGACGCCAATCCCGAATCCAAGTAAATTCTAGCACCTCGTCGTGGCTGAGTGCTTTTAAGCGGACGCCAATCCTGAATCCAAGTAAATTCTAACACCTCGTCGTGGCTGATTGCTTTTAAAGGGACGTCATTCCTGAATCCAAGTAAATTCTAGCACCTCGTGGTGGCTGAGTGCTTTTAAGCGGACGCCAATCCTGAATCCAAGTAAATTCTAGTACCTCGTCGTGGCTGATTGCTTTTAAATGGACGTCAATCCTGAATCCAAGTAAATTCTAGTACCTCGTCGTGGCCGAGTATTTTTAAGCGGACGCCAATCCCGAATCCAAGTAAATTCTAGCACCTCGTGGTGGCTGAGTGCTCTTAAGCGGACGCCAATCCTGAATCCAAGTAAATTCTAGCACCTCGTCGTGGCTGATTGCTTTTAAAGGTACGTCAATCCTGAATCCAAGTAAATTCTAGTACCTCGTCGTGGCCGAGTATTTTTAAGCGGACGCCAATCCCGAATCCAAGTAAATTCTAGTACCTCGTCGTGACTGAGTGCTTTTAAGCGGACGCCAATCCCGAATCCAAATAAATTCTACCACCTCGTCGTGGCTGAGTGCTTTTAAGCGGACGCCAATCCCGAATCCAAGTAAATTCTAGTACCTCGTCGTGGCTGAGTGCTTTTAAGCGGACGCCAATCCTGAATCCAAGTAAATTATAGTAAGTCGAGGCTGAGTGTTTTTAAGCGGACGCCAATCCCGAGTCCAAGTAAATTCTAGTACCTCGTCGTGGCCGAGTATTTTTAAGCGGACGCCAATCCCGAATCCAAGTAAATTCTAGTACCTCGTCGTGACCGAGTATATTTGAGCGGACGCCAATCCTGAATCCAAGTAAATTCTAGTATCTCGTCGTGGCTGAGTGCTTTTAAGCGGACGCCAATCTCGAGTCCAAATAAATTCTATCACCCCGTCGTGGCTGAGTGCTTTTAAGCGGACGTCAATCCTGAATCCAAGTAAATTCTAGTACCTCGTCGTGGCTGGGTGCCTTTAAGTGGACACCAATCCCGAATCCAAGTAAATTCTAGTACCTCGTCGTGGCCGAGTATTTTTAAGCGGACGCCAATCCTGAATCCAAGTAAATTCTAGTACCTTTTGGTGGCTGAGTGCTTTTAAGCGGACGGCAATCCTGAATCCAAGTAAATTCTAGTACCTCGTCGTGGCTGAGTGTTTTTAAGCGGACACCAATCCCGAATCCAAGTAAATGCTAGCACCTCGTCGTGACCGAGTATTTTTAAGCTGACGCCAATCCCGAATCCAAGTAAATTCTAGTACCCCGTCGTGGCTGAGTGCTTTTAAGCGGACGCCAATCCTGAATCCAAGTAAATTCTAGTACCTCGTCGTGGCTGTGTGCTTTTAAGCGGCCGCCAATCCCGAATCCAAGTAAATTCTAGTACCCCGTCGTGGCTGAGTGCTTTTAAGCGGACACCAATCCCGAATCCTAGTAAATGCTAGCACCTCGTCGTGGCCGAGTATTTTTAAGCTGACGCCAATCCCGAATCCAAGTAAATTCTAGTACCCCGTCGTGGCTGAGTGCTTTTAAGCGGACGTCAATCCTGAATCCAAGTAAATTCTAGCACCTCGTCGTGGCTGAGTGCTTTTAAGCGGACGCCAATCTCGAATCCAAATAAATTCTATCACCCCGTCGTGGCTGAGTGCTTTTAAGCGGACGTCAATCCTGAATCCAAGTAAATTCTGGTACCTCGTCGTGGCTGGGTGCCTTTAAGTGGACACCAATCCCGAATCCAAGTAAATTCTAGTATCTCGTCGTGGCCGAGTATTTTTAAGCGGACGCCAATCCTGAATCCAAGTAAATTCTAGTACCTTGTGGTGGCTGAGTGCTTTTAAGTGGACGCCAATCCTGAATCCAAGTAAATTCTAGTACCTCGTCGTGGCTGAGTGTTTTTAAGCGGACACCAATCCCGAATCCTAGTAAATGCTAGCACCTCGTCGTGGCCGAGTATTTTTAAGCTGACGCCAATCCCGAATCCAAGTAAATTCTAGTACCCCGTCGTGGCTGAGTACTTTTAAGCGGACGTCAATCCTGAATCCAAGTAAATTCTAGTACCTCGTCGTGGCCGAGTATTTTTAAGCGGACGCCAATCCCGAATCCAAGTAAATTCTAGCACCTCGTGGTGGCTGAGTGCTCTTAAGCGGACGCCAATCCTGAATCCAAGTAAATTCTAGCACCTCGTCGTGGCTGATTGCTTTTAAATGTACGTCAATCCTGAATCCAAGTAAATTCTAGTACCTCGTCGTGGCCGAGTATTTTTAAGCGGACGCCAATCCCGAATCCAAGTAAATTCTAGCACCTCGTGGTGGCTGAGTGCTTTTAAGCGGACGCCAATCCTGAATCCAAGTAAATTCTAGTACCTCGTCGTGGCTGAGTGCTCTTAAGCGGGCGCCAATCCTGAATCCAAGTAAATTCTAGCACCTCGTCGTGGCTGATTGCTTTTAAAGGGACGTCAATCCTGAATCCAAGTAAATTCTAGTACCTCGTCGTGACCGAGTATTTTTAAGCGGACGCCAATCCCGAAATTCTAGTAAATTCTAGTACCTCGTCGTGGCTGAGTGTTTTTAAGCGGACGCCAATCCTGAATCCAAGTAAATTCTAGCACCTCGTCGTGGCCGAGTATTTTTAAGCGGACGCCAATCCCGAATCCAAGTAAATTCGAGTACCTCGTCGTGGCCGAGTATTTTTAAGCGGACGCCAATCCTGAATCCAAGTAAATTCTAGTACCTCGTCGTGGCTAAGTGCTTTTAAGCGGGCGCCAATCCTGAATCCAAGTAAATTCTAGCACCTCGTCGTGGCTGATTGCTTTTAAAGGGACGTCAATCCTGAATCCAAGTAAATTCGAGTACCTCGTCGTGGCCGAGTATTTTTAAGCGGACGCCAATCCCGAATCCAAGTAAATTCTAGCACCTCGTCGTGGCTGAGTGCTTTTAAGCGGACGCCAATCCCGAATCCAAATAAATTCTACCACCTCGTCGTGGCTGAGTGCTTTTAAGCGGGCGCCAATCCTGAATCCAAGTAATTTCTAGCACCTCGTCGTGGCTGATTGCTTTTAAAGGGACGTCAATCCTGAATCCAAGTAAATTCGAGTACCTCGTCGTGGCCGAGTATTTTTAAGCGGACGCCAATCCCGAATCCAAGTAAATTCTAGTACCTCGTCGTGGCTGAGTGCTTTTAAGCGGACGCCAATCCTGAATCCAAGTAAATTCTAGTACCTTGTGGTGGCTGAGTGCTTTTAAGCGGACGCCAATCCTGAATCCAAGTAAATTCTAGTACCTCGTCGTGGCTGAGTGTTTTTAAGCGGACACCAATCCCGAATCCTAGTAAATGCTAGCACCTCGTCGTGGCCGAGTATTTTTAAGCTGACGCCAATCCCGAATCCAAGTAAATTCTAGTACCCCGTCGTGGCTGAGTGCTTTTAAGCGGACGTCAATCCTGAATCCAAGTAAATTCTAGTACCTCGTCGTGGCTGGGTGCTTTTAAGCGGACGCCAATCCCGAATCCAAGTAAATACTAGTACCTCGTCGTGGCTGGGTGCTTTTAAGCGGACGCCAATCCCGAATCCAAGTAAATTCTAGTACCTCGTCGTGGCCGAGTATTTTTAAGCGGACGTCAATCCTGAATCCAAGTAAATTCTAGTACCTTGTGGTGGCTGAGTGCTTTTAAGCGGACGCCAATCCTGAATCCAAGTAAATTCTAGTACCTCGTCGTGGCTGAGTGTTTTTAAGCGGACACCAATCCCGAATCTAAGTAAATGCTAGCACCTCGTCGTGACCGAGTATTTTTAAGCTGACGCCAATCCCGAATCCAAGTAAATTCTAGTACCCCGTCGTGGCTGAGTGCTTTTAAGCGGACGTCAATCCTGAATCCAAGTAAATTCTAGTACCTCGTCGTGGCTGGGTGCTTTTAAGCGGACGCCAATCCCTAATCCAAGTAAATTCTAGTACCTCGTCGTGGCCGAGTATTTTTAAGCGGACGCCAATCCCGAATGCAAGTAAATTCTAGTACCTCGTCGTGACCGAGTATATTTAAGCGGACACCAATCCTGAATCCAAGTAAATTCTAGTACCTCGTCGTGGCTGAGTGCTTTTAAGCGGACGCCAATCCCGAATCCAAGTAAATTCTAGTACCTCGTCGTGGCCGAGTATTTTTAAGCGGACGTCAATCCTGAATCCAAGTAAATTCTAGTACCTTGTGGTGGCTGAGTGCTTTTAAGTGGACGCCAATCCTGAATCCAAGTAAATTCTAGTACCTCGTCGTGGCTGAGTATTTTTAAGCGGGCGCCAATCCTGAATCCAAGTAAATTCTAGCACCTCGTCGTGGCTGATTGCTTTTAAAGGGACGTCAATCCTGAATCCAAGTAAATTCGAGTACCTCGTCGTGGCCGAGTATTTTTAAGCGGACGCCAATCCCGAATCCAAGTAAATTCTAGTACCTCGTCGTGGCTGAGTGCTTTTAAGCGGACGCCAATCCTGAATCCAAGTAAATTCTAGTACCTCGTCGTGGCCGAGTATTTTTAAGCGGACGCCAATCCCGAATGCAAGTAAATTCTAGTACCTCGTCGTGACCGAGTATATTTAAGCGGACACCAATCCTGAATCCAAGTAAATTCTAGTATCTCGTCGTGGCTGAGTACTTTTAAGTGGACGCCAATCCCGAATCCAAATAAATTCTATCACCTCGTCGTGGCTGAGTGCTTTTAAGCGAGCGCCAATCCTGAATCCAAGTAAATTCTAGTACCTCGTCGTGGCTGAGTGCTCTTAAGCGGGCGCCAATCCTGAATCCAAGTAAATTCTAGCACCTCGTCGTGGCTGATTGCTTTTAAAGGGACGTCAATCCTGAATCCAAGTAAATTCGAGTACCTCGTCGTGGCCGAGTATTTTTAAGCGGACGCCAATCCCGAATCCAAGTAAATTCTAGTACCTCGTCGTGGCTGAGTGCTTTTAAGCGGACGCCAATCCTGAATCCAAGTAAATTCTAACACCTCGTCGTGGCTGATTGCTTTTAAAGGGACGTCATTCCTGAATCCAAGTAAATTCTAGCACCTCGTGGTGGCTGAGTGCTTTTAAGCGGACGCCAATCCTGAATCCAAGTAAATTCTAGTACCTCGTCGTGGCTGATTGCTTTTAAATGGACGTCAATCCTGAATCCAAGTAAATTCTAGTACCTCGTCGTGGCCGAGTATTTTTAAGCGGACGCCAATCCCGAATCCAAGTAAATTCTAGCACCTCGTGGTGGCTGAGTGCCCTTAAGCGGACGCCAATCCTGAATCCAAGTAAATTCTAGCACCTCGTCGTGGCTGATTGCTTTTAAAGGTACGTCAATCCTGAATCCAAGTAAATTCTAGTACCTCGTCGTGGCCGAGTATTTTTAAGCGGACGCCAATCCCGAATCCAAGTAAATTCTAGCACCTCGTGGTGGCTGAGTGCTTTTAAGCGGACGCCAATCCTGAATCCAAGTAAATTCTAGTACCTCGTCGTGGCTGAGTGCTCTTAAGCGGGCGCCAATCCTGAATCCAAGTAAATTCTAGCACCTCGTCGTGGCTGATTGCTTTTAAAGGGACGTCAATCCTGAATCCAAGTAAATTCTAGTACCTCGTCGTGACCGAGTATTTTTAAGCGGACGCCAATCCCGAAATTCTAGTAAATTCTAGTACCTCGTCGTGGCTGAGTGTTTTTAAGCGGACGCCAATCCTGAATCCAAGTAAATTCTAGCACCTCGTCGTGGCCGAGTATTTTTAAGCGGACGCCAATCCCGAATCCAAGTAAATTCGAGTACCTCGTCGTGGCCGAGTATTTTTAAGCGGACGCCAATCCTGAATCCAAGTAAATTCTAGTACCTCGTCGTGGCTAAGTGCTTTTAAGCGGGCGCCAATCCTGAATCCAAGTAAATTCTAGCACCTCGTCGTGGCTGATTGCTTTTAAAGGGACGTCAATCCTGAATCCAAGTAAATTCGAGTACCTCGTCGTGGCCGAGTATTTTTAAGCGGACGCCAATCCCGAATCCAAGTAAATTCTAGCACCTCGTCGTGGCTGAGTGCTTTTAAGCGGACGCCAATCCCGAATCCAAATAAATTCTACCACCTCGTCGTGGCTGAGTGCTTTTAAGCGGGCGCCAATCCTGAATCCAAGTAAATTCTAGCACCTCGTCGTGGCTGATTGCTTTTAAAGGGACGTCAATCCTGAATCCAAGTAAATTCGAGTACCTCGTCGTGGCCGAGTATTTTTAAGCGGACGCCAATCCCGAATCCAAGTAAATTCTAGTACCTCGTCGTGGCTGAGTGCTTTTAAGCGGACGCCAATCCTGAATCCAAGTAAATTATAGTAAGTCGTGGCTGAGTGTTTTTAAGCGGACGCCAATCCCGAGTCCAAGTAAATTCTAGTACCTCGTCGTGGCCGAGTATTTTTAAGCGGACGCCAATCCCGAATCCAAGTAAATTCTAGTACCTCGTCGTGACCGAGTATATTTGAGCGGACGCCAATCCTGAATCCAAGTAAATTCTAGTATCTCGTCGTGGCTGAGTGCTTTTAAGCGGACGCCAATCTCGAATCCAATTAAATTCTATCACCCCGTCGTGGCTGAGTGCTTTTAAGCGGACGTCAATCCTGAATCCAAGTAAATTCTAGTACCTCGTCGTGGCTGGGTGCCTTTAAGTGGACACCAAACCCGAATCCAAGTAAATTCTAGTACCTCGTCGTGGCTGAGTGCTTTTAAGCGGACGCCAATCCCGAATCCAAGTAAATTCTAGCACCTCGTCGTGGCTGAGTGCTTTTAAGCGGACGCCAATCCCGAATCCTAATAAATTCTACCACCTCGTCGTGGCTGAGTGCTTTTAAGCGGGCGCCAATCCTGAATCCAAGTAAATTCTAGCACCTCGTCGTGGCTGATTGCTTTTAAAGGGACGTCAATCCTGAATCCAAGTAAATTCGAGTACCTCGTCGTGGCCGAGTATTTTTAAGCGGACGCCAATCCCGAATCCAAGTAAATTCTAGCACCTCGTCGTGGCTGAGTGCTTTTAAGCGGACGCCAATCCCGAATCCAAATAAATTCTACCACCTCGTCGTGGCTGAGTGCTTTTAAGCGGGCGCCAATCCTGAATCCAAGTAAATTCTAGCACCTCGTCGTGGCTGATTGCTTTTAAAGGGACGTCAATCCTGAATCCAAGTAAATTCGAGTACCTCGTCGTGGCCGAGTATTTTTAAGCGGACGCCAATCCCGAATCCAAGTAAATTCTAGCACCTCGTCGTGGCTGAGTGCTTTTAAGCGGACGCCAATCCCGAATCCAAATAAATTCTACCACCTCGTCGTGGCTGAGTGCTTTTAAGCGGGCGCCAATCCTGAATCCAAGTAAATTCTAGCACCTCGTCGTGGCTGATTGCTTTTAAAGGGACGTCAATCCTGAATCCAAGTAAATTCGAGTACCTCGTCGTGGCCGAGTATTTTTAAGCGGACGCCAATCCCGAATCCAAGTAAATTCTAGTACCTCGTCGTGGCTGAGTGCTTTTAAGCGGACGCCAATCCTGAATCCAAGTAAATTATAGTAAGTCGTGGCTGAGTGTTTTTAAGCGGACGCCAATCCCGAGTCCAAGTAAATTCTAGTACCTCGTCGTGGCCGAGTATTTTTAAGCGGACGCCAATCCCGAATCCAAGTAAATTCTAGTACTTCGTCGTGGCCGAGTATTTTTAAGCGGACGCCAATCCTGAATCCAAGTAAATTCTAGTACCTTTTGGTGGCTGAGTGCTTTTAAGCGGACGGCAATCCTGAATCCAAGTAAATTCTAGTACCTCGTCGTGGCTGAGTGTTTTTAAGCGGACACCAATCCCGAATCCAAGTAAATGCTAGCACCTCGTCGTGACCGAGTATTTTTAAGCTGACGCCAATCCCGAATCCAAGTAAATTCTAGTACCCCGTCGTGGCTGAGTGCTTTTAAGCGGACGTCAATCCTGAATCCAAGTAAATTCTAGTACCTCGTCGTGGCTGGGTGCTTTTAAGCGGCCGCCAATCCCGAATCCAAGTAAATTCTAGTACCCCGTCGTGGCTGAGTGCTTTTAAGCGGACACCAATGCCGAATCCTAGTAAATGCTAGCACCTCGTCGTGCCCGAGTATTTTTAAGCTGACGCCAATCCCGAATCCAAGTAAATTCTAGTACCCCGTCGTGGCTGAGTGCTTTTAAGCGGACGTCAATCCTGAATCTAAGTAAATTCTAGCACCTCGTCGTGGCTGAGTGCTTTTAAGCGGACGCCAATCTCGAATCCAAATAAATTCTATCACCCCGTCGTGGCTGAGTGCTTTTAAGCGGACGTCAATCCTGAATCCAAGTAAATTCTGGTACCTCGTCGTGGCTGGGTGCCTTTAAGTGGACACCAATCCCGAATCCAAGTAAATTCTAGTATCTCGTCGTGGCCGAGTATTTTTAAGCGGACGCCAATCCTGAATCCAAGTAAATTCTAGTACCTTGTGGTGGCTGAGTGCTTTTAAGCGGACGCCAATCCTGAATCCAAGTAAATTCGAGTACCTCGTCGTGGCCGAGTATTTTTAAGCGGACGCCAATCCCGAATCCAAGTAAATTCTAGCACCTCGTCGTGGCTGAGTGCTTTTAAGCGGACGCCAATCCCGAATCCAAATAAATTCTACCACCTCGTCGTGGCTGAGTGCTTTTAAGCGGGCGCCAATCCTGAATCCAAGTAAATTCTAGCACCTCGTCGTGGCTGATTGCTTTTAAAGGGACGTCAATCCTGAATCCAAGTAAATTCGAGTACCTCGTCGTGGCCGAGTATTTTTAAGCGGACGCCAATCCCGAATCCAAGTAAATTCTAGTACCTCGTCGTGGCTGAGTGCTTTTAAGCGGACGCCAATCCTGAATCCAAGTAAATTATAGTAAGTCGTGGCTGAGTGTTTTTAAGCGGACGCCAATCCCGAGTCCAAGTAAATTCTAGTACCTCGTCGTGGCCGAGTATTTTTAAGCGGACGCCAATCCCGAATCCAAGTAAATTCTAGTACTTCGTCGTGGCCGAGTATTTTTAAGCGGACGCCAATCCTGAATCCAAGTAAATTCTAGTACCTTTTGGTGGCTGAGTGCTTTTAAGCGGACGGCAATCCTGAATCCAAGTAAATTCTAGTACCTCGTCGTGGCTGAGTGTTTTTAAGCGGACACCAATCCCGAATCCAAGTAAATGCTAGCACCTCGTCGTGACCGAGTATTTTTAAGCTGACGCCAATCCCGAATCCAAGTAAATTCTAGTACCCCGTCGTGGCTGAGTGCTTTTAAGCGGACGTCAATCCTGAATCCAAGTAAATTCTAGTACCTCGTCGTGGCTGGGTGCTTTTAAGCGGCCGCCAATCCCGAATCCAAGTAAATTCTAGTACCCCGTCGTGGCTGAGTGCTTTTAAGCGGACACCAATCCCGAATCCTAGTAAATGCTAGCACCTCGTCGTGGCCGAGTATTTTTAAGCTGACGCCAATCCCGAATCCAAGTAAATTCTAGTACCCCGTCGTGGCTGAGTGCTTTTAAGCGGACGTCAATCCTGAATCCAAGTAAATTCTAGCACCTCGTCGTGGCTGAGTGCTTTTAAGCGGACGCCAATCTCGAATCCAAATAAATTCTATCACCCCGTCGTGGCTGAGTGCTTTTAAGCGGACGTCAATCCTGAATCCAAGTAAATTCTGGTACCTCGTCGTGGCTGGGTGCCTTTAAGTGGACACCAATCCCGTATCCAAGTAAATTCTAGTATCTCGTCGTGGCCGAGTATTTTTAAGCGGACGCCAATCCTGAATCCAAGTAAATTCTAGTACCTTGTGGTGGCTGAGTGCTTTTAAGCGGACGCCAATCCTGAATCCAAGTAAATTCTAGTACCTCGTCGTGGCTGAGTGTTTTTAAGCGGACACCAATCCCGAATCCTAGTAAATGCTAGCACCTCGTCGTGGCTGGGTGCTTTTAAGCGGCCGCCAATCCCGAATCCAAGTAAATTCTAGTACCCCGTCGTGGCTGAGTGCTTTTAAACGGACACCAATCCCGAATCCTAGTAAATGCTAGCACCTCGTCGTGGCCGAGTATTTTTAAGCTGACGCCAATCCCGAATCCAAGTAAATTCTAGTACCCCGTCGTGGCTGAGTGCTTTTAAGCGGACGTCAATCCTGAATCCAAGTAAATTCTAGTACCTCGTCGTGGCTGGGTGATTTTAAGCGGACGCCAATCCCGAATCCAAGTAAATTCTAGTACCTCGTCGTAGCCGAGTATTTTTAAGCGGACGCCAATCCCGAATGCAAGTAAATTCTAGTACCTCGTCGTGACCGAATATATTTAAGCGGACGCCAATCCTGAATCCAAGTAAATTCTAGTATCTCGTCGTGGCTGAGTACTTTTAAGCGGACGCCAATCCCGAATCCAAATAAATTCTATCACCTCGTCGTGGCTGAGTGCTTTTAAGCGAGCGCCAATCCTGAATCCAAGTAAATTCTAGTACCTCGTCGTGGCTGAGTGCTCTTAAGCGGGCGCCAATCCTGAATCCAAGTAAATTCTAGCACCTCGTCGTGGCTGATTGCTTTTAAAGGGACGTCAATCCTGAATCCAAGTAAATTCGAGTACCTCGTCGTGGCCGAGTATTTTTAAGCGGACGCCAATCCCGAATCCAAGTAAATTCTAGTACCTCGTCGTGGCTGAGTGCTTTTAAGCGGACGCCAATCCTGAATCCAAGTAAATTCTAGCACCTCGTCGTGGCTGATTGCTTTTAAAGGGACGTCAATCCTGAATCCAAGTAAATTCTAGCACCTCGTGGTGGCTGAGTGCTTTTAAGCGGACGCCAATCCTGAATCCAAGTAAATTCTAGTACCTCGTCGTGGCTGAGTGCTCTCAAGCGGGCGCCAATCCTGAATCCAAGTAAATTCAAGCACCTCGTCGTGGCTGATTGCTTTTAAAGGGACGTCATTCCTGAATCCAAGTAAATTCGAGTACCTCGTCGTGGCCGAGTATTTTTAAGTGGACGCCAATCCCGAATCCAAGTAAATTCTAGTACCTCGTCGTGACCGAGTATTTTTAGGTGAACGCCAATCCTGAATCCAAGTAAATTCTAGTACCTCGTCGTAGCTGAGTGATTTTATGCGGACGTCAATCCTGAATCCAAGTAGAATCTAGTACCTCGTCGTGGCTGAGTGCTCTTAAGCGGACGCCCATCCTGAATCCAAGTAAATTCTAGTACCTCGTCGTGGCTGAGTGCTCTTAAGCGGACGCCAAACCTGAATCCAAGTAAATTCTACTACCTCGTCGGGACCGAGTATATTTAAGCGGACGCCAATCCTGAATCCAAGTATATTCGAGTACCTCGTCGTGGCCGAGTATTTTTAAGCGGACGCCAATCCCGAATACAAGTAAATTCTAGTACCTCGTCGTGGCTTAGTATTTTTAAGCGGACGCCAATCCCGAATCCAAGTAAATTCTAGTACCTCGTCGTGGCCGAGTATTTTTAAGCGGACGCCAATCCCGAATCCAAGTAAATTCTAGTACCTCGTCGTGGCCGAGTATTTTTAAGCGGACGCCAATCCTGAATCCAAGTAAATTCTAGTACCTCGTCGTGGCTGAGTGCTCTTAAACGGACGCCAATCCTGAATCCAAGTAAATTCTAGTACCTCGTCGTGGCTGAGTGCTCTTAAGCGGACGCCAAACCTGAATCCAAGTAAATTCTACTACCTCGTCGGGACCGAGTATATTTAAGCGGACGCCAATCCTGAATCCAAGTATATTCGAGTACCTCGTCGTGGCCGAGTATTTTTAAGCGGACGCCAATCCCGAATACAAGTAAATTCTAGTACCTCGTCGTGGCCGAGTATTTTTAAGCGGACGCCAATCCCGAATCCAAGTAAATTCTAGTATCTCGTCGTGGCTGAGTACTTTTAAGTGGACGCCAATTATAAATCCAAGTAAATTCTAGTATCTCGTCGTGGCTGAGTGCTTTTAAGCGGACGCCAATCCCGAATCCAAATAAATTCTATCACCTCGTCGTGGCTGAGTGCTTTTAAGCGGACGCCAATCCTTAATCCAAGTAAATTCTAGTACCTCGTCGTGGCTGAGTGCTTTTAAGCGGACGCCAATCCTGAATCCAAGTAAATTCTAGTACCTCGTCGTGGCTGAGTGTTTTTAAGCGGACGCCAATCCTGAATCCAAGTAAATTCTAGCACCTCGTCGTGGCTGATTGCTTTTAAATGGACGTCAAATGGCTGGCAAAATGGCTGAGTGCTTTTAAGCGGACGCCAATCCTTAATCCAAGTAAATTCTAGTACCTCGTCGTGGCTGAGTGCTTTTAAGCGGACGCCAATCCTGAATCCAAGTAAATTCTAGTACCTCGTCGTGGCCGAGTATTTTTAAGCAGACCCCAATCCCGAATCCAAGTAAATTCTAGCACCTCGTGGTGGCTTAGTGCTCTTAAGCGGACGCCAATCCTGAATCCAAGTAAATTCTAGCACCTCGTCGTGGCTGACTGCTTTTAAAGGTACGTCAATCCTGAATCCAAGTAAATTCTAGTACCTCGTCGTGGCCGAGTATTTTTAAGCGGACGCCAATCCCGAATCCAAGTAAATTCTAGCACCTCGTGGTGGCTGAGTGCTTTTAAGCGGACGCCAATCCTGAATCCAAGTAAATTCTAGTACCTCGTCGTGGCTGAGTGCTCTTAAGCGGGCGCCAATCCTGAATCCAAGTAAATTCTAGCACCTCGTCGTGGCTGATTGCTTTTAAAGGTACGTCAATCCTGAATCCAAGTAAATTCTAGTACCTCGTCGTGACCGAGTATTTTCAAGCGGACGCCAATCCCGAAATTCTAGTAAATTCTAGTACCTCGTCGTGGCTGAGTGTTTTTAAGCGGACGCCAATCCTGAATCCAAGTAAATTCTAGCACCTCGTCGTGGCCGAGTATTTTTAAGCGGACGCCAATCCCGAATCCAAGTAAATTCGAGTACCTCGTCGGGGCCGAGTATTTTTAAGCGGATGCTAATCCTGAATCCAAGTAAATTCTAGTACCTCGTCGTGGCTGAGTGCTCTTAAGCGGGCGCCAATCCTGAATCCAAGTAAATTCTAGCACCTCGTCGTGGCTGATTGCTTTTAAAGGGACGTCAATCCTGAATCCAAGTAAATTCGAGTACCTCGTCGTGGCCGAGTATTTTTAAGCGGACGCCAATTCCGAATCCAAGTAAATTCTAGTACCTCGTCGTGGCTGAGTGCTTTTAAGCGGACGCCAATCCTGAATCCAAGTAAATTCTAGTACCTCGTCGTGGCTGAGTGTTTTTAAGCGGACACCAATCCCGAATCCTAGTAAATGCTAGCACCTCGTCGTGGCCGAGTATTTTTAAGCTGACGCCAATCCCGAATCCAAGTAAATTCTAGTACCCCGTCGTGGCTGAGTACTTTTAAGCGGACGTCAATCCTGAATCCAAGTAAATTCTAGTACCTCGTCGTGGCTGGGTGCTTTTAAGCGGACGCCAATCCCGAATCCAAGTAAATTCTAGTACCTCGTCGTGGCCGAGTATTTTTAAGCGGACGCCAATCCCGAATCCAAGTAAATTCTAGTACCTCGTCGTGACCGAGTATATTTAAGCGGACGCCAATCCTGAATCCAAGTAAATTCTAGTATCTCGTCGTGGCTGAGTGCTTTTAAGCGGACGCCAATCTCGAATCCAAATAAATTCTATCACCCCGTCGTGGCTGAGTGCTTTTAAGCGGACGTCAATCCTGAATCCAAGTAAATTCTAGTCGATGGTCGTGGCTGGGTGCCTTTAAGTGGACACCAATCCCGAATCCAAGTAAATTCTAGTACCTCGTCGTGGCCGCGTATTTTTAAGCGGACGCCAATCCTGAATCCAAGTAAATTCTAGTACCTTGTGGTGGCTGAGTGCTTTTAAGCGGACGCCAATCCTAAATCCAAGTAAATTCTAGTACCTCGTCGTGGCTGAGTGTTTTTAAGCGGACACCAATCCCGAATTCAAGTAAATGCTAGCACCTCGTCGTGACCGAGTATTTTTAAGCTGACGCCAATCCCGAATCCAAGTAAATTCTAGTACCCCGTCGTGGCTGAGTGCTTTTAAGCGGACGTCAATCCTGAATCCAAGTAAATTCTAGCACCTCGTCGTGGCTGATTGCTTTTAAAGGAACGTCAATCCTGAATCCAAGTAAATTCGAGTACCTCGTCGTGGCCGAGTATTTTTAAGCGGACGCCAATCCCGAATCCAAGTAAATTCTAGTACCTCGTCGTGGCTGAGTGCTTTTAAGCGGATGCCAATCCTGAATCCAAGTAAATTCTAGTACCTCGTCGTGGCTGAGTGCTCTTAAGCGGGCGCCAATCCTGAATCCAAGTAAATTCTAGCACCTCGTCGTGGCTGATTGCTTTTAAAGGGACGTCAATCCTGAATCCAAGTAAATTCGAGTACCTCGTCGTGGCCGAGTATTTTTAAGCGGACGCCAATCCCGAATCCAAGTAAATTCTAGTACCTCGTCGTGGCTGAGTGCTTTTAAGCGGACGCCAATCCTGAATCCAAGTAAATTCTAGTACCTCGTCGTGGCTGAGTGTTTTTAAGCGGACACCAATCCCGAATCCTAGTAAATGCTAGCACCTCGTCGTGGCCGAGTATTTTTAAGCTGACGCCAATCCCGAATCCAAGTAAATTCTAGTACCCCGTCGTGGCTGAGTACTTTTAAGCGGACGTCAATCCTGAATCCAAGTAAATTCTAGTACCTCGTCGTGGCTGGGTGCTTTTAAGCGGACGCCAATCCCGAATCCAAGTAAATTCTAGTACCTCGTCGTGGCCGAGTATTTTTAAGCTGACGCCAATCCCGAATCCAAGTAAATTCTAGTACCTCGTCGTGACCGAGTATATTTAAGCGGACGCCAATCCTGAATCCAAGTAAATTCTAGTATCTCGTCGTGGCTGAGTGCTTTTAAGCGGACGCCAATCTCGAATCCAAATAAATTCTATCACCCCGTCGTGGCTGAGTGCTTTTAAGCGGACGTCAATCCTGAATCCAAGTAAATTCTAGTCGATGGTCGTGGCTGGGTGCCTTTAAGTGGACACCAATCCCGAATCCAAGTAAATTCTAGTACCTCGTCGTGGCCGAGTATTTTTAAGCGGACGCCAATCCTGAATCCAAGTAAATTCTAGTACCTTGTGGTGGCTGAGTGCTTTTAAGCGGACGCCAATCCTAAATCCAAGTAAATTCTAGTACCTCGTCGTGGCTGAGTGTTTTTAAGCGGACACCAATCCCGAATCCAAGTAAATGCTAGCACCTCGTCGTGACCGAGTATTTTTAAGCTGACGCCAATCCCGAATCCAAGTAAATTCTAGTACCCCGTCGTGGCTGAGTGCTTTTAAGCGGACGTCAATCCTGAATCCAAGTAAATTCTAGTACCTCGTCGTGGCTGGGTGCTTTTAAGCGGACGCCAATCCCGAATCCAAGTAAATTCTAGTACCCCGTCGTGCTGAGTGTTTTTAAGCGGACACCAATCCCGAATCCAAGTAAATGCTAGCACCTCGTCGTGACCGAGTATTTTTAAGCTGACGCCAATCCCGAATCCAAGTAAATTCTAGTACCTCGTCGTGGCCGAGTATTTTTAAGCGGACGCCAATCCCGAATCCAAGTAAATTCGAGTACCTCGTCGTGGCCGAGTATTTTTAAGCGGACGCCAATCCCGAATCCAAGTAAATTCTAGTACCTCGTCGTGACCGAGTATATTTAAGCGGACGCCAATCCTGAATCCAAGTAAATTCTAGTATCTCGTCGTGGCTGAGTGCTTTTAAGCGGACGCCAATCTCGAATCCAAATAAATTCTATCACCCCGTCGTGGCTGAGTGCTTTTAAGCGGACGTCAATCCTGAATCCAAGTAAATTCTAGTACCTCGTCGTGGCTGGGTGCCTTTAAGTGGACACCAATCCTGAATCCAAGTAAATTCGAGTACCTCGTCGTGGCCGAGTATTTTTAAGCGGACGCCAATCCCGAATACAAGTAAATTCTAGTACCTCGTCGTGGCCGAGTATTTTTAAGAGGACGCCAATCCCGAATCCAAGTAAATTCTAGTACCCCGTCGTGGCTGAGTGCTTTTAAGCGGACGTCAATCCTGAATCCAAGTAAATTCTAGTACCTCGTCGTGGCTGGGTGCTTTTAAGCGGACGCCAATCCCGAATCCAAGTAAATTCTAGCACCTCGTGGTGGCTGAGTGCTTTTAAGCGGACGCCAATCCTGAATCCAAGTAAATTCTAGTACCTCGTCGTGGCTGAGTTCTCTTAAGCGGGCGCCAATCCTGAATCCAAGTAAATTCTAGCACCTCGTCGTGGCTGATTGCTTTTAAAGGGACGTCAATCCTGAATCCAAGTAAATTCGAGTACCTCGTCGTGGCCGAGTATTTTTAAGCGGACGCCAATCCCGAATCCAAGTAAATTCTAGTACCTCGTCGTGGCTGAGTGCTTTTAAGCGGACGCCAATCCTGAATCCAAGTAAATTCTAGCACCTCGTCGTGGCTGATTGCTTTTAAAGGGACGTCAATCCTGAATCCAAGTAAATTCTAGCACCTCGTTGTGGCTGAGTGCTTTTAAGCGGACGCCAATCCTGAATCCAAGTAAATTCTAGTACCTCGTCGTGGCTGAGTGCTTTTAAGCGGACGCCAATCCTGAATCCAAGTAAATTCTAGCACCTCGTCGTGGCTGAGTATTTTTAAGCGGACGCCAATCCCGAATCCAAGTAAATTCTAGCACCTCGTGGTGGCTGAGTGCTCTTAAGCGGACGCCAATCCTGAATCCAAGTAAATTCTAGCACCTCGTCGTGGCTGATTGCTTTTAAAGGTACGTCAATCCTGAATCCAAGTAAATTCTAGTACCTCGTCGTGGCCGAGTATTTTTAAGCGGACGCCAATCCCGAATCCAAGTAAATTCTAGCACCTCGTGGTGGCTGAGTGCTTTTAAGCGGACGCCAATCCTGAATCCAAGTAAATTCTAGTACCTCGTCGTGGCTGAGTGCTCTTAAGCGGGCGCCAATCCTGAATCCAAGTAAATTCTAGCACCTCGTCGTGGCTGATTGCTTTTAAAGGGACGTCAATCCTGAATCCAAGTAAATTCGAGTACCTCGTCGTGGCCGAGTATTTTTAAGCGGACGCCAATCCCGAATCCAAGTAAATTCTAGTACCTCGTCGTGGCTGAGTGCTTTTAAGCGGACGCCAATCCTGAATCCAAGTAAATTCTAGTACCTCGTCGTGGCTGAGTGCTTTTAAGCGGACGTAAATCCTGAATCGAAGTAATTATAGTACCTCGTCGTGGCCGAGTATTTTTAGGCGAACGCCAATCCCGAATCCAAGTAAATTCTAGTACCTCGTCGTGGCCGAGTATTTTTAAGCGGACGCCAATCCCGAATCCAAGTAAATTCTAGTACCTCGTCGTGGCTGAGTGTTTTTAAGCGGACGCCAATCCTGAATCCAAGTAAATTCTAGCACCTCGTCGTGGCTGATTGCTTTTAAATGGACGTCAATCCTGAATCCAAGTAAATTCTAGTACCTCGTCGTGGCCGAGTATTTTTAAGCGGACGCCAATCCCGAATCCAAGTAAATTCTAGCACCTCGTGGTGGCTGAGTGCTTTTAAGCGGACGCCAATCCTGAATCCAAGTAAATTCTAGTACCTCGTCGTGGCTGAGTGCTCTTAAGCGGGCGCCAATCCTGAATCCAAGTAAATTCTAGCACCTCGTCGTGGCTGATTGCTTTTAAAGGGACGTCAATCCTGAATCCAAGTAAATTCGAGTACCTCGTCGTGGCCGAGTATTTTTAAGCGGACGCCAATCCCGAATCCAAGTAAATTCTAGTACCTCGTCGTGGCTGAGTGCTTTTAAGCGGACGCCAATCCTGAATCCAAGTAAATTCTAGCACCTCGTCGTGGCTGATTGCTTTTAAAGGGACGTCAATCCTGAATCCAAGTAAATTCTAGCACCTCGTTGTGGCTGAGTGCTTTTAAGCGGACGCCAATCCTGAATCCAAGTAAATTCTAGTACCTCGTCGTGGCTGAGTGCTCTCAAACGGGCGCCAATCCTGAATCCAAGTAAATTCTAGCACCTCGTCGTGGCTGATTGCTTTTAAAGGGACGTCAATCCTGAATCCAAGTAAATTCGAGAAACCTCGTCGTGGCCGAGTATTTTTAAGCGGACGCCAATCCCGAATCCAAGTAAATTCTAGTACCTCGTCGTGACCGAGTATTTTTAAGCGGCCGCCAATCCCGAACCCAAGTAAATTCTAGTACCTCGTCGTGGCTGAGTGCTTTTAAGCGGACGTAAATCCTGAATCGAAGTAATTATAGTACCTCGTCGTGGCCGAGTATTTTTAGGCGAACGCCAATCCCGAATCCAAGTAAATTCTTGTGCCTCGTCGTGGCCGAGTATTTTTAAGCGGACGCCAATCCCGAATCCAAGTAAATTCTAGTACCTCGTCGTGACCGAGTATATTTAAGCGGACGCCAATCCTGAATCCAAGTAAATTCTAGTATCTCGTCGTGGCTGAGTGCTTTTAAACGGACGCCAATCTCGAATCCAAATAAATTCTATCACCCCGTCGTGACTGAGTGCTTTTAAGCGGACGTCAATCCTGAATCCAAGTAAATTCTAGTACCTCGTCGTGGCTGGGTGCCTTTAAGTGGACACCAATCCCGAATCCAAGTAAATTCTAGTACCTCGTCGTGGCCGAGTATTTTTAAGCGGACGCCAATCCTGAATCCAAGTAAATTCTAGTACCTTGTGGTGGCTGAGTGCTTTTAAGCGGACGTCAATCCTGAATCCAAGTAAATTCTAGTACCTCGTCGTGGCTGGGTGCCTTTAAGTGGACACCAATCCCGAATCCAAGTAAATTCTAGTACCTCGTCGTGGCCGAGTATTTTTAAGCGGACGTCAATCCTGAATCCAAGTAAATTCTAGTACCTCGTCGTGGCAGATTGCTTTTAAATGGACGTCAATCCTGAATCCAAGTAAATTCTAGTACCTCGTCGTGGCCGAGTATTTTTAAGCGGACGCCAATCCCGAATCCAAGTAAATTCTAGCACCTCGTGGTGGCTGAGTGCTCTTAAGCGGACGCCAATCCTGAATCCAAGTAAATTCTAGCACCTCGTCGTGGCTGATTGCTTTTAAAGGTACGTCAATCCTGAATCCAAGTAAATTCTAGTACCTCGTCGCGGCCGAGTATTTTTAAGCGGACGCCAATCCGGAATCCAAGTAAATTCTAGCACCTCGTGGTGGCTGAGTGCTTTTAAGCGGACGCCAATCCTGAATCCAAGTAAATTCTAGTACCTCGTCGTGGCTGAGTGCTCTTAAGCGGGCGCCAATCCTGAATCCAAGTAAATTCTAGCACCTCGTCGTGGCTGATTGCTTTTAAAGGTACGTCAATCCTGAATCCAAGTAAATTCTAGTACCTCGCCGTGACCGAGTATTTTTAAGCGGACGCCAATCCCGAAATTCTACTAAATTCTAGTACCTCGTCGTGGCTGAGTGTTTTTAAGCGGACGCCAATCCTGAATCCAAGTAAATTCTAGCACCTCGTCGTGGCCGAGTATTTTTAAGCGGACGCCAATCCCGAATCCAAGTAAATTCGAGTACCTCGTCGTGGCCGAGTATTTTTAAGCGGACGCCAATACTGAATCCAAGTAAATTCTAGTACCTCGTCGTGGCTAAGTGCTTTTAAGCGGGCGCCAATCCTGAATCCAAATAAATTCTAGTACCTCGTCGTGGCTGGGTGCCTTTAAGTGGACACCAATCCTGAATCCAAGTAAATTCGAGTACCTCGTCGTGGCCGAGTATTTTTAAGCGGACGCCAATCCCGAATACAAGTAAATTCTAGTACCTCGTCGTGGCCGAGTATTTTTAAGAGGACGCCAATCCCGAATCCAAGTAAATTCTAGTACCCCGTCGTGGCTGAGTGCTTTTAAGCGGACGTCAATCCTGAATCCAAGTAAATTCTAGTACCTCGTCGTGGCTGGGTGCTTTTAAGCGGACGCCAATCCCGAATCCAAGTAAATTCTAGCACCTCGTGGTGGCTGAGTGCTTTTAAGCGGACGCCAATCCTGAATCCAAGTAAATTCTAGTACCTCGTCGTAGCTGAGTTCTCTTAAGCGGGCGCCAATCCTGAATCCAAGTAAATTCTAGCACCTCGTCGTGGCTGATTGCTTTTAAAGGGACGTCAATCCTGAATCCAAGTAAATTCGAGTACCTCGTCGTGGCCGAGTATTTTTAAGCGGACGCCAATCCCGAATCCAAGTAAATTCTAGTACCTCGTCGTGGCTGAGTGCTTTTAAGCGGACGCCAATCCTGAATCCAAGTAAATTCTAGCACCTCGTCGTGGCTGATTGCTTTTAAAGGGACGTCAATCCTGAATCCAAGTAAATTCTAGCACCTCGTTGTGGCTGAGTGCTTTTAAGCGGACGCCAATCCTGAATCCAAGTAAATTCTAGTACCTCGTCGTGGCTGAGTGCTTTTAAGCGGACGCCAATCCTGAATCCAAGTAAATTCTAGCACCTCGTCGTGGCTGAGTATTTTTAAGCGGACGCCAATCCCGAATCCAAGTAAATTCTAGCACCTCGTGGTGGCTGAGTGCTCTTAAGCGGACGCCAATCCTGAATCCAAGTAAATTCTAGCACCTCGTCGTGGCTGATTGCTTTTAAAGGTACGTCAATCCTGAATCCAAGTAAATTCTAGTACCTCGTCGTGGCCGAGTATTTTTAAGCGGACGCCAATCCCGAATCCAAGTAAATTCTAGCACCTCGTGGTGGCTGAGTGCTTTTAAGCGGACGCCAATCCTGAATCCAAGTAAATTCTAGTACCTCGTCGTGGCTGAGTGCTCTTAAGCGGGCGCCAATCCTGAATCCAAGTAAATTCTAGCACCTCGTCGTGGCTGATTGCTTTTAAAGGGACGTCAATCCTGAATCCAAGTAAATTCGAGTACCTCGTCGTGGCCGAGTATTTTTAAGCGGACGCCAATCCCGAATCCAAGTAAATTCTAGTACCTCGTCGTGGCTGAGTGCTTTTAAGCGGACGCCAATCCTGAATCCAAGTAAATTCTAGTACCTCGTCGTGGCTGAGTGCTTTTAAGCGGACGTAAATCCTGAATCGAAGTAATTATAGTACCTCGTCGTGGCCGAGTATTTTTAGGCGAACGCCAATCCCGAATCCAAGTAAATTCTAGTACCTCGTCGTGGCCGAGTATTTTTAAGCGGACGCCAATCCCGAATCCAAGTAAATTCTAGTACCTCGTCGTGGCTGAGTGTTTTTAAGCGGACGCCAATCCTGAATCCAAGTAAATTCTAGCACCTCGTCGTGGCTGATTGCTTTTAAATGGACGTCAATCCTGAATCCAAGTAAATTCTAGTACCTCGTCGTGGCCGAGTATTTTTAAGCGGACGCCAATCCCGAATCCAAGTAAATTCTAGCACCTCGTGGTGGCTGAGTGCTTTTAAGCGGACGCCAATCCTGAATCCAAGTAAATTCTAGTACCTCGTCGTGGCTGAGTGCTCTCAAGCGGGCGCCAATCCTGAATCCAAGTAAATTCTAGCACCTCGTCGTGGCTGAGTGCTTTTAAAGGGACGTCAATCCTGAATCCAAGTAAATTCGAGTACCTCGTCGTGGCCGAGTATTTTTAAGCGGACGCCAATCCCGAATCCAAGTAAATTCTAGTACCTCGTCGTGGCTGAGTGCTTTTAAGCGGACGCCAATCCTGAATCCAAGTAAATTCTAGCACCTCGTCGTGGCTGATTGCTTTTAAAGGGACGTCAATCCTGAATCCAAGTAAATTCTAGCACCTCGTTGTGGCTGAGTGCTTTTAAGCTGACGCCAATCCTGAATCCAAGTAAATTCTAGTACCTCGTCGTGGCTGAGTGCTCTCAAACGGGCGCCAATCCTGAATCCAAGTAAATTCTAGCACCTCGTCGTGGCTGATTGCTTTTAAAGGGACGTCAATCCTGAATCCAAGTAAATTCGAGAAACCTCGTCGTGGCCGAGTATTTTTAAGCGGACGCCAATCCCGAATCCAAGTAAATTCTAGTACCTCGTCGTGACCGAGTATTTTTAAGCGGCCGCCAATCCCGAACCCAAGTAAATTCTAGTACCTCGTCGTGGCTGAGTGCTTTTAAGCGGACGTAAATCCTGAATCGAAGTAATTATAGTACCTCGTCGTGGCCGAGTATTTTTAGGCGAACGCCAATCCCGAATCCAAGTAAATTCTTGTGCCTCGTCGTGGCCGAGTATTTTTAAGCGGACGCCAATCCCGAATCCAAGTAAATTCTAGTACCTCGTCGTGACCGAGTATATTTAAGCGGACGCCAATCCTGAATCCAAGTAAATTCTAGTATCTCGTCGTGGCTGAGTGCTTTTAAACGGACGCCAATCTCGAATCCAAATAAATTCTATCACCCCGTCGTGACTGAGTGCTTTTAAGCGGACGTCAATCCTGAATCCAAGTAAATTCTAGTACCTCGTCGTGGCTGGGTGCCTTTAAGTGGACACCAATCCCGAATCCAAGTAAATTCTAGTACCTCGTCGTGGCCGAGTATTTTTAAGCGGACGCCAATCCTGAATCCAAGTAAATTCTAGTACCTCGTCGTGGCTGAGTGCTTTTAAGCGGACGTCAATCCTGAATCCAAGTAAATTCTAGTACCTCGTCGTGGCTGGGTGCCTTTAAGTGGACACCAATCCCGAATCCAAGTAAATTCTAGTACCTCGTCGTGGCCGAGTATTTTTAAGCGGACGTCAATCCTGAATCCAAGTAAATTCTAGTACCTCGTCGTGGCAGATTGCTTTTAAATGGACGTCAATCCTGAATCCAAGTAAATTCTAGTACCTCGTCGTGGCCGAGTATTTTTAAGCGGACGCCAATCCCGAATCCAAGTAAATTCTAGCACCTCGTGGTGGCTGAGTGCTCTTAAGCGGACGCCAATCCTGAATCCAAGTAAATTCTAGCACCTCGTCGTGGCTGATTGCTTTTAAAGGTACGTCAATCCTGAATCCAAGTAAATTCTAGTACCTCGTCGCGGCCGAGTATTTTTAAGCGGACGCCAATCCGGAATCCAAGTAAATTCTAGCACCTCGTGGTGGCTGAGTGCTTTTAAGCGGACGCCAATCCTGAATCCAAGTAAATTCTAGTACCTCGTCGTGGCTGAGTGCTCTTAAGCGGGCGCCAATCCTGAATCCAAGTAAATTCTAGCACCTCGTCGTGGCTGATTGCTTTTAAAGGTACGTCAATCCTGAATCCAAGTAAATTCTAGTACCTCGCCGTGACCGAGTATTTTTAAGCGGACGCCAATCCCGAAATTCTACTAAATTCTAGTACCTCGTCGTGGCTGAGTGTTTTTAAGCGGACGCCAATCCTGAATCCAAGTAAATTCTAGCACCTCGTCGTGGCCGAGTATTTTTAAGCGGACGCCAATCCCGAATCCAAGTAAATTCGAGTACCTCGTCGTGGCCGAGTATTTTTAAGCGGACGCCAATACTGAATCCAAGTAAATTCTAGTACCTCGTCGTGGCTAAGTGCTTTTAAGCGGGCGCCAATCCTGAATCCAAATAAATTCTAGCACCTCGTCGTGGCTGATTGCTTTTAAAGGGACGTCAATCCTGAATCCATGTAAATTCGAGTACCTCGTCGTGGCCGAGTATTTTTAAGCGGACGCCAATCCCGAATCCAAGTAAATTCTAGCACCTCGTCGTGGCTGAGTGCTTTTAAGCGGACGCCAATCCCGAATCCAAATAAATTCTAACACCTCGTCGTGGCTGAGTGCTTTTAAGCGGGCGCCAATCCTGAATCCAAGTAAATTCTAGCACCTCGTCGTGGCTGATTGCTTTTAAAGGGACGTCAATCCTGAATCCAAGTAAATTCTATTACCTCGTCGTGGCCGAGTATTTTTAAGCGGACGCCAATCCCGAATCCAAGTAAATTCTAGTACCTCGTCGTGGCTGAGTGCTTTTAAGCGGACGCCAATCCTGAATCCAAGTAAATTCTAGCACCTCGTCGTGGCTGATTGCTTTTAAAGGTACGTCAATCCTGAATCCAAGTAAATTCTAGTACCTCGTCGTGGCCGAGTATTTTTAAGCGGACGCCAATCCCGAATCCAAGTAAATTCTAGCACCTCGTGGTGGCTGAGTGCTTTTAAGCGGAAGCCAATCCTGAATCCAAGTAAATTCTAGTACCTCGTCGTGGCTGAGTGCTCTTAAGCGGGCGCCAATCCTGAATCCAAGTAAATTCTAGCACCTCGTCGTGGCTGATTGCTTTTAAAGGTACGTCAATCCTGAATCCAAGTAAATTCTAGTACCTCGTCGTGGCCGAGTATTTTTAAGCGGACGCCAATCCCGAAATTCTAGTAAATTCTAGTACCTCGTCGTGGCTGAGTGTTTTTAAGCGGACGCCAATCCTGAATCCAAGTAAATTCTAGCACCTCGTCGTGGCCGAGTATTTTTAAGCGGACGCCAATCCCGAATCCAAGTAAATTCGAGTACCTCGTCGTGACCGAGTATTTTTAAGCGGGCGCCAATCCTGAATCCAAGTAAATTCTAGCACCTCGTCGTGGCTGATTGCTTTTAAAGGGACGTCAATCCTGAATCGAAGTAAATTCGAGTACCTCGTCGTGGCCGAGTATTTTTAAGCGGACGCCAATCCCGAATCCAAGTAAATTCTAGTACCTCGTCGTGGCTGAGTGCTTTTAAGCGGACGCCAATCCTGAATCCAAGTAAATTCTAGCACCTCGTCGTGGCTGATTGCTTTTAAAGGTACGTCAATCCTGAATCCAAGTAAATTCTAGTACCTCGTCGTGGCCGAGTATTTTTAAGCGGACGCCAATCCCGAATACAAGTAAATTCTAGTACCTCGTCGTGGCCGAGTATTTTTAAGCGGACGCCAATCCCGAATCCAAGTAAATTCTAGTATCTCGTCGTGGCTGAGTGCTTTTAAGTGGACGCCAATTATAAATCCAAGTAAATTCTAGTATCTCGTCGTGGCTGAGTGCTTTTAAGCGGACGCCAATCCCGAATCCAAATAAATTCTATCACCTCGTCGTGGCCGAGTGCTTTTAAGCGGACGCCAATCCTTAATCCAAGTAAGTTCTAGTACCTCGTCATGGCTGAGTGCTTTTAAGCGGACGCCAATCCTGAATCCAAGTAAATTCTAGCACCTCGTCGTGGCCGAGTATTTTTAAGCGGACGCCAATCCCGAATCCAAGTAAATTCGAGTACCTCGTCGTGGCCGAGTATTTTTAAGCGGGCGCCAATCCTGAATCCAAGTAAATTCTAGCACCTCGTCGTGGCTGATTGCTTTTAAAGGGACGTCAATCCTGAATCCAAGTAAATTCGAGTACCTCGTCGTGGCCGAGTATTTTTAAGCGGACGCCAATCCCGAATCCAAGTAAATTCTAGTACCTCGTCGTGGCTGAGTGCTTTTAAGCGGACGCCAATCCTGAATCCAAGTAAATTCTAGCACCTCGTCGTGGCTGATTGCTTTTAAAGGTACGTCAATCCTGAATCCAAGTAAATTCTAGTACCTCGTCGTGGCCGAGTATTTTTAAGCGGACGCCAATCCCGAATACAAGTAAATTCTAGTACCTCGTCGTGGCCGAGTATTTTTAAGCGGACGCCAATCCCGAATCCAAGTAAATTCTAGTATCTCGTCGTGGCTGAGTGCTTTTAAGTGGACGCCAATTATAAATCCAAGTAAATTCTAGTATCTCGTCGTGGCTGAGTGCTTTTAAGCGGACGCCAATCCCGAATCCAAATAAATTCTATCACCTCGTCGTGGCTGAGTGCTTTTAAGCGGACGCCAATCCTTAATCCAAGTAAGTTCTAGTACCTCGTCATGGCTGAGTGCTTTTAAGCGGACGCCAATCCTGAATCCAAGTAAATTCTAGTACCTCGTCGTGGCTGAGTGTTTTTATGCGGACGCCAATCCTGAATCCAAGTAAATTCTAGCACCTCGTCGTGGCTGATTGCTTTTAAATGGACGCCAATCCTGAATCCAAGTAAATTCTAGTACCTCGTCGTGGCTGAGTGTTTTTAAGCGGACGCCAATCCTGAATCCAAGTAAATTCTAGCACCTCGTCGTGGCTGATTGCTTTTAAATGGACGTCAATCCTGAATCCAAGTAAATTCTAGCACCTCGTGGTGGCTGAGTGCTTTTAAGCGGACGCCAATCCTGAATCCAAGTAAATTCTAATACCTCGTCGTGGCTGAGTGCTCTTAAGCGGGCGCCAATCCTGAATCCAAGTAAATTCTAGCACCTCGTCGTGGCTGATTGCTTTTAAAGGGACGTCAATCCTGAATCCAAGTAAATTCTAGTACCTCGTCGTGGCCGAGTATTTTTAAGCGGACACCAATCCCGAATCCAAGTAAATTCTAGCACCTCGTGGTGGCTGAGTGCTTTTAAGCGGACGCCAATCCTGAATCCAAGTAAATTCTAGTACCTCGTCGTGGCTGAGTGCTCTTAAGCGGGCGCCAATCCTGAATCCAAGTAAATTCTAGCACCTCGTCGTGGCTGATTGCTTTTAAAGGGACGTCAATCCTGAATCCAAGTAAATTCGAGTACCTCGTCGTGGCCGAGTATTTTTAAGCGGACGCCAATCCCGAATCCAAGTAAATTCTAGTACCTCGTCGTGGCTGAGTGCTTTTAAGCGGACGCCAATCCTGAATCCAAGTAAATTCTAGCACCTCGTCGTGGCTGATTGCTTTTAAAGGGACGTCAATCCTGAATCCAAGTAAATTCTAGCACCTCGTTGTGGCTGAGTGCTTTTAAGCGGACGCCAATCCTGAATCCAAGTAAATTCTAGTACCTCGTCGTGGCTGAGTGCTCTCAAACGGGCGCCAATCCTGAATCCAAGTAAATTCTAGCACCTCGTCGTGGCTGATTGCTTTTAAAGGGACGTCAATCCTGAATCCAAGTAAATTCGAGAAACCTCGTCGTGGCCGAGTATTTTTAAGCGGACGCCAATCCCGAATCCAAGTAAATTCTAGTACCTCGTCGTGACCGAGTATTTTTAAGCGGCCGCCAATCCCGAACCCAAGTAAATTCTAGTACCTCGTCGTGGCTGAGTGCTTTTAAGCGGACGTAAATCCTGAATCGAAGTAATTATAGTACCTCGTAAATTCTAGTAAATTCTAGCACCTCGTGGTGGCTGAGTGCTCTTAAGCGGACGCCAATCCTGAATCCAAGTAAATTCTAGCACCTCGTCGTGGCTGATTGCTTTTAAAGGTACGTCAATCCTGAATCCAAGTAAATTCTAGTACCTCGTCGTGGCCGAGTATTTTTAAGCGGACGCCAATCCCGAAATTCTAGTAAATTCTAGTACCTCGTCGTGGCTGAGTGTTTTTAAGCGGACGCCAATCCTGAATCCAAGTAAATTCTAGCACCTCGTCGTGGCCGAGTATTTTTAAGCGGACGCCAATCCCGAATCCAAGTAAATTCGAGTACCTCGTCGTGGCCGAGTATTTTTAAGCGGGCGCCAATCCTGAATCCAAGTAAATTCTAGCACCTCGTCGTGGCTGATTGCTTTTAAAGGGACGTCAATCCTGAATCCAAGTAAATTCGAGTACCTCGTCGTGGCCGAGTATTTTTAAGCGGACGCCAATCCCGAATCCAAGTAAATTCTAGTACCTCGTCGTGGCTGAGTGCTTTTAAGCGGACGCCAATCCTGAATCCAAGTAAATTCTAGCACCTCGTCGTGGCTGATTGCTTTTAAAGGTACGTCAATACTGAATCCAAGTAAATTCTAGTACCTCGTCGTGGCCGAGTATTTTTAAGCGGACGCCAATCTCGAATACAAGTAAATTCTAGTACCTCGTCGTGGCCGAGTATTTTTAAGCGGACGCCAATCCCGAATCCAAGTAAATTCTAGTATCTCGTCGTGGCTGAGTGCTTTTAAGTGGACGCCAATTATAAATCCAAGTAAATTCTAGTATCTCGTCGTGGCTGAGTGCTTTTAAGCGGACGCCAATCCCGAATCCAAATAAATTCTATCACCTCGTCGTGGCTGAGTGCTTTTAAGCGGACGCCAATCCTTAATCCAAGTAAGTTCTAGTACCTCGTCATGGCTGAGTGCTTTTAAGCGGACGCCAATCCTGAATCCAAGTAAATTCTAGCACCTCGTCGTGGCCGAGTATTTTTAAGCGGACGCCAATCCCGAATCCAAGTAAATTCGAGTACCTCGTCGTGGCCGAGTATTTTTAAGCGGGCGCCAATCCTGAATCCAAGTAAATTCTAGCACCTCGTCGTGGCTGATTGCTTTTAAAGGGACGTCAATCCTGAATCCAAGTAAATTCGAGTACCTCGTCGTGGCCGAGTATTTTTAAGCGGACGCCAATCCCGAATCCAAGTAAATTCTAGTACCTCGTCGTGGCTGAGTGCTTTTAAGCGGACGCCAATCCTGAATCCAAGTAAATTCTAGCACCTCGTCGTGGCTGATTGCTTTTAAAGGTACGTCAATCCTGAATCCAAGTAAATTCTAGTACCTCGTCGTGGCCGAGTATTTTTAAGCGGACGCCAATCCCGAATACAAGTAAATTCTAGTACCTCGTCGTGGCCGAGTATTTTTAAGCGGACGCCAATCCCGAATCCAAGTAAATTCTAGTATCTCGTCGTGGCTGAGTGCTTTTAAGTGGACGCCAATCCTGAATCCAAGTAAATTCTAGTATCTCGTCGTGGCTGAGTGCTTTTAAATGGACGCCAATCCTGAATCCAAGTAAATTCTAGCACCTCGTCGTGGCAGATTGCTTTTAAATGGACGTCAATCCTGAATCCAAGTAAATTCTAGTACCTCGTCGTGGCCGAGTATTTTTAAGCGGACGCCAATCCCGAATCCAAGTAATTTCTAGCACCTCGTGGTGGCTGAGTGCTCTTAAGCGGACGCCAATCCGGAATCCAAGTAAATTCTAGCACCTCGTGGTGGCTGAGTGCTTTTAAGCGGACGCCAATCCTGAATCCAAGTAAATTCTAGTATCTCGTCGTGGCTGAGTGCTTTTAAGCGGACGCCAATCCCGAATCCAAATAAATTCTATCACCTCGTCGTGGCTGAGTGCTTTTAAGCGGACGCCAATCCTTAATCCAAGTAAGTTCTAGTACCTCGTCATGGCTGAGTGCTTTTAAGCGGACGCCAATCCTGAATCCAAGTAAATTCTAGTACCTCGTCGTGGCTGAGTGTTTTTAAGCGGACGCCAATCCTGAATCCAAGTAAATTCTAGCACCTCGTCGTGGCTGATTGCTTTTAAATGGACGCCAATCCTGAATCCAAGTAAATTCTAGTACCTCGTCGTGGCTGAGTGTTTTTAAGCGGACGCCAATCCTGAATCCAAGTAAATTCTAGCACCTCGTCGTGGCTGATTGCTTTTAAATGGACGTCAATCCTGAATCCAAGTAAATTCTAGCACCTCGTGGTGGCTGAGTGCTTTTAAGCGGACGCCAATCCTGAATCCAAGTAAATTCTAATACCTCGTCGTGGCTGAGTGCTCTTAAGCGGGCGCCAATCCTGAATCCAAGTAAATTCTAGCACCTCGTCGTGGCTGATTGCTTTTAAAGGGACGTCAATCCTGAATCCAAGTAAATTCTAGTACCTCGTCGTGGCCGAGTATTTTTAAGCGGACACCAATCCCGAATCCAAGTAAATTCTAGCACCTCGTGGTGGCTGAGTGCTTTTAAGCGGACGCCAATCCTGAATCCAAGTAAATTCTAGTACCTCGTCGTGGCTGAGTGCTCTTAAGCGGGCGCCAATCCTGAATCCAAGTAAATTCTAGCACCTCGTCGTGGCTGATTGCTTTTAAAGGGACGTCAATCCTGAATCCAAGTAAATTCGAGTACCTCGTCGTGGCCGAGTATTTTTAAGCGGACGCCAATCCCGAATCCAAGTAAATTCTAGTACCTCGTCGTGGCTGAGTGCTTTTAAGCGGACGCCAATCCTGAATCCAAGTAAATTCTAGCACCTCGTCGTGGCTGATTGCTTTTAAAGGGACGTCAATCCTGAATCCAAGTAAATTCTAACACCTCGTTGTGGCTGAGTGCTTTTAAGCGGACGCCAATCCTGAATCCAAGTAAATTCTAGTACCTCGTCGTGGCTGAGTGGTCTCAAACGGGCGCCAATCCTGAATCCAAGTAAATTCTAGCACCTCGTCGTGGCTGATTGCTTTTAAAGGGACGTCAATCCTGAATCCAAGTAAATTCGAGAAACCTCGTCGTGGCCGAGTATTTTTAAGCGGACGCCAATCCCGAATCCAAGTAAATTCTAGTACCTCGTCGTGACCGAGTATTTTTAAGCGGCCGCCAATCCCGAACCCAAGTAAATTCTAGTACCTCGTCCTGGCTGAGTGCTTTTAAGCGGACGTAAATCCTGAATCGAAGTAATTATAGTACCTCGTAAATTCTAGTAAATTCTAGCACCTCGTGGTGGCTGAGTGCTCTTAAGCGGACGCCAATCCTGAATCCAAGTAAATTCTAGCACCTCGTCGTGGCTGATTGCTTTTAAAGGTACGTCAATCCTGAATCCAAGTAAATTCTAGTACCTCGTCGTGGCCGAGTATTTTTAAGCGGACGCCAATCCCGAATCCAAGTAAATTTTAGCACCTCGTGGTGGCTGATTGCTTTTAAATGGACGTCAATCCTGAATCCAAGTAAATTCTAGTACCTCGTCGTGACCGAGTATTTTTAAGCGGCCGCCAATCCCGAACCCAAGTAAATTCTAGTACCTCGTCGTGGCTGAGTGCTTTTAAGCGGACGTAAATCCTGAATCGAAGTAATTATAGTACCTCGTAAATTCTAGTAAATTCTAGCACCTCGTGGTGGCTGAGTGCTCTTAAGCGGACGCCAATCCTGAATCCAAGTAAATTCTAGCACCTCGTCGTGGCTGATTGCTTTTAAAGGTACGCCAATCCTGAATCCAAGTAAATTCTAGTACCTCGTCGTGGCTGAGTGTTTTTAAGCGGACGCCAATCCTGAATCCAAGTAAATTCTAGCACCTCGTCGTGGCTGATTGCTTTTAAATGGACGTCAATCCTGAATCCAAGTAAATTCTAGCACCTCGTGGTGGCTGAGTGCTTTTAAGCGGACGCCAATCCTGAATCCAAGTAAATTCTAGTACCTCGTCGCGGCTGAGTGCCCTTAAGCGGGCGCCAATCCTGAATCTAAGTAAATTCTAGCACCTCGTCGTGGCTGATTGCTTTTAAATGGACGCCAATCCTGAATCCAAGTAAATTCTAGTACCTCGTCGTGGCTGTGTGTTTTTAAGTGGACGCCAATCCTGAATCCAAGTAAATTCTAGCACCTCGTCGTGGCTGATTGCTTTTAAAGGTACGTCAATCCTGAATCCAAGTAAATTCTAGTACCTCGTCGTGACCGAGTATTTTTAAGCGGACGCCAATCCCGAAATTCTAGTAAATTCTAGCACCTCGTGGTGGCTGAGTGCTCTTAAGCGGACGCCAATCCTGAATCCAAGTAAATTCTAGCACCTCGTCGTGGCTGATTGCTTTTAAAGGGACGTCAATCCTGAATCCAAGTAAATTCTAGTACCTCGTCGTGGCCGAGTATTTTTAAGCGGACACCAATCCCGAATCCAAGTAAATTCTAGCACCTCGTGGTGGCTGAGTGCTTTTAAGCGGACGCCAATCCTGAATCCAAGTAAATTCTAGTACCTCGTCGTGGCTGAGTGCTCTTAAGCGGGCGCCAATCCTGAATCCAAGTAAATTCTAGCACCTCGTCGTGGCTGATTGCTTTTAAAGGGACGTCAATCCTGAATCCAAGTAAATTCGAGTACCTCGTCGTGGCCGAGTATTTTTAAGCGGACGCCAATCCCGAATCCAAGTAAATTCTAGTACCTCGTCGTGGCTGAGTGCTTTTAAGCGGACGCCAATCCTGAATCCAAGTAAATTCTAGCACCTCGTCGTGGCTGATTGCTTTTAAAGGGACGTCAATCCTGAATCCAAGTAAATTCTAGCACCTCGTTGTGGCTGAGTGCTTTTAAGCGGACGCCAATCCTGAATCCAAGTAAATTCTAGTACCTCGTCGTGGCTGAGTGCTCTCAAACGGGCGCCAAACCTGAATCCAAGTAAATTCTAGCACCTCGTCGTGGCTGATTGCTTTTAAAGGGACGTCAATCCTGAATCCAAGTAAATTCGAGAAACCTCGTCGTGGCCGAGTATTTTTAAGCGGACGCCAATCCCGAATCCAAGTAAATTCTAGTACCTCGTCGTGACCGAGTATTTTTAAGCGGCCGCCAATCCCGAACCCAAGTAAATTCTAGTACCTCGTCGTGGCTGAGTGCTTTTAAGCGGACGTAAATCCTGAATCGAAGTAATTATAGTACCTCGTAAATTCTTGTAAATTCTAGCACCTCGTGGTGGCTGAGTACTCTTAAGCGGACGCCAATCCTGAATCCAAGTAAATTCTAGCACCTCGTCGTGGCTGATTGCTTTTAAAGGTACGTCAATCCTGAATCCAAGTAAATTCTAGTACCTCGTCGTGGCCGAGTATTTTTAAGCGGACGCCAATCCCGAATCCAAGTAAATTCTAGCACCTCGTGGTGGCTGAGTGCTTTTAAGCGGACGCCAATCCTGAATCCAAGTAAATTCTAGTACCTCGTCGTGGCTGAGTGCTCTTAAGCGGGCGCCAATCCTGAATCCAAGTAAATTCTAGCACCTCGTCGTGGGTGATTGCTTTTAAAGGGACGTCAATCCTGAATCCAAGTAAATTCGAATACCTCGTCGTGGCCGAGTATTTTTAAGCGGACGCCAATCCCGAATCCAAGTAAATTCTAATACCTCGTCGTGGCTGAGTGCTTTTAAGCGGACGCCAATCCTGAATCCAAGTAAATTCTAGCACCTCGTCGTGGCTGATTGCTTTTAAAGGGACGTCAATCCTGAATCCAAGTAAATTCTAGCACCTCGTTGTGGCTGAGTGCTTTTAAGCGGACGCCAATCCTGAATCCAAGTAAATTCTAGTACCTCGTCGTGACCGAGTATTTTTAAGCGGCCGCCAATCCCGAACCCAAGTAAATTCTAGTACCTCGTCGTGGCTGAGTGCTTTTAAGAGGACGTAAATCCTGAATCGAAGTAATTATAGTACCTCGTCGTGGCCGAGTATTTTTAGGCGAACGCCAATCCCGAATCCAAGTAAATTCTAGTACCTCGTCGTGGCCGAGTATTTTTAAGCGGACGCCAATCCCGAATCCAAGTAAATTCTAGTACCTCGTCGTGACCGAGTATATTTAAGCGGACGCCAATCCTGAATCCAAGTAAATTCTAGTATCTCGTCGTGGCTGAGTGCTTTTAAACGGACGCCAAACTCGAATCCAAATAAATTCTATCACCCCGTCGTGACTGAGTGCTTTTAAGCGGAAGTCAATCCTGAATCCAAGTAAATGCTAGTACCTCGTCGTGGCTGGGCGCCTTTAAGTGGACACCAATCCCGAATCCAAGTAAATTCTAGTACCTCGTCGTGGCCGAGCATTTTTAAGCGGACGTCAATCCTGAATCCAAGTAAATTCTAGTACCTTGTGGTGGCTGAGTGCTTTTAAGCGGACGTCAATCCTGAATCCAAGTAAATTCTAGTACCTCGTCGTGGCTGGGTGCCTGTAAGTGGACACCAATCCCGAATCCAAGTAAATTCTAGTACCTCGTCGTGGCCGAGTATTTTTAAGCGGACGTCAATCCTGAATCCAAGTAAATTCTAGCACCTTGTGGTGGCTGAGTGCTTTTAAGCGGACGCCAATCCTGAATCCAAGTAAATTCTAGTACCTCGTCGTGGCAGATTGCTTTTAAATGGACGTCAATCCTGAATCCAAGTAAATTCTAGTACCTCGTCGTGGCCGAGTATTTTTAAGCGGACGCCAATCCCGAATCCAAGTAATTTCTAGCACCTCGTGGTGGCTGAGTGCTCTTAAGCGGACGCCAATCCTGAATCCAAGTAAATTCTAGCACCTCGTCGTGGCTGATTGCTTTTAAAGGTACGTCAATCCTGAATCCAAGTAAATTGCAGTACCTCGTCGTGGCCGAGTATTTTTAAGCGGACGCCAATCCCGAATCCAAGTAAATTCGAGTACCTCCTTGTGGCTGAGTGCTCTTAAGCGGGCGCCAATCCTGAATCCAAGTAAATTCTAGCACCTCGTCGTGGCTGATTGCTTTTAAAGGTACGTCAATCCTGAATCCAAGTAAATTGTAGTACCTCATCGTGGCCGAGTATTTTTAAGCGGACGCCAATCCTGAATCCAAGTAAATTCTAGTACCTCGTCGTGGCAGATTGCTTTTAAATGGACGTCAATCCTGAATCCAAGTAAATTCTAGTACCTCGTCGTGGCCGAGTATTTTTAAGCGGACGCCAATCCCGAATCCAAGTAATTTCTAGCACCTCGTGGTGGCTGAGTGCTCTTAAGCGGACGCCAATCCGGAATCCAAGTAAATTCTAGCACCTCGTGGTGGCTGAGTGCTTTTAAGCGGACGCCAATCCTGAATCCAAGTAAATTCTAGTACCTCCTTGTGGCTGAGTGCTCTTAAGCGGGCGCCAATCCTGAATCCAAGTAAATTCTAGCACCTCGTCGTGGCTGATTGCTTTTAAAGGTACGTCAATCCTGAATCCAAGTAAATTCTAGTACCTCGCCGTGACCGAGTATTTTTAAGCGGACGCCAATCCCGAAATTCTAGTAAATTCTAGTACCTCGTCGTGGCTGAGTGTTTTTAAGCGGACGCCAATCCTGAATCCAAGTAAATTCTAGCACCTCGTCGTGGCCCAGTATTTTTAAGCGGACGCCAATCCCGAATCCAAGTAAATTCGAGTACCTCGTCGTGGCCGAGTATTTTTAAGCGGACGCCAATACTGAATCCAAGTAAATTCTAGTAAATCGTCGTGGCTAAGTGCTTTTAAGCGGGCGCCAATCCTGAATCCAAGTAAATTCTAGCACCTCGTCGTGGCTGATTGCTTTTAAAGGGACGTCAATCCTGAATCCAAGTAAATTCGAGTACCTCGTCGTGGCCGAGTATTTTTAAGCGGACGCCAATCCCGAATCCAATTAAATTCTAGCACCTCGTCGTGGCTGAGTGCTTTTAAGCGGACGCCAATCCCGAATCCAAATAAATTCTAACACCTCGTCGTGGCTGAGTGCTTTTAAGCGGGCGCCAATCCTGAATCCAAGTAAATTCTAGCACCTCGTCGTGGCTGATTGCTTTTAAAGGGACGTCAATCCTGAATCCAAGTAAATTCGAGTACCTCGTCGTGGCCGAGTATTTTTAAGCGGACGCCAATCCCGAATCCAAGTAAATTCTAGTACCTCGTCGTGGCTGAGTGCTTTTAAGCGGACGCCAATCCTGAATCCGAGTAAATTCTAGCACCTCGTCGTGGCTGATTGCTTTTAAAGGTACGTCAATCCTGAATCCAAGTAAATTCTAGTACCTCGTCGTGGCCGAGTATTTTTAAGCGGACGCCAATCCCGAATCCAAGTAAATTCTAGCACCTCGTGGTGGCTGAGTGCTTTTAAGCGGACGCCAATCCTGAATCCAAGTAAATTCTAGTACCTCGTCGTGGCTGAGTGCTCTTAAGCGGGCGCCAATCCTGAATCCAAGTAAATTCTAGCACCTCGTCGTGGCTGATTGCTTTTAAAGGTACGTCAATCCTGAATCCAAGTAAATTCTAGTACCTCGTCGTGGCCGAGTATTTTTAAGCGGACGCCAATCCCGAAATTCTAGTAAATTCTAGTACCTCGTCGTGGCTGAGTGTTTTTAAGCGGACGCCAATCCTGAATCCAAGTAAATTCTAGCACCTCGTCGTGGCCGAGTATTTTTAAGCGGACGCCAATCCCGAATCCAAGTAAATTCGAGTACCTCGTCGTGGCCGAGTATTTTTAAGCGGGCGCCAATCCTGAATCCAAGTAAATTCTAGCACCTCGTCGTGGCTGATTGCTTTTAAAGGGACGTCAATCCAAGTAAATTCGAGTACCTCGTCGTGGCCGAGTATTTTTAAGCGGACGCCAATCCCGAATCCAAGTAAATTCTAGTACCTCGTCGTGGCTGAGTGCTTTTAAGCGGACGCCAATCCTGAATCCAAGTAAATTCTAGCACCTCGTCGTGGCTGATTGCTTTTAAAGGTACGTCAATCCTGAATCCAAGTAAATTCTAGTACCTCGTCGTGGCCGAGTATTTTTAAGCGGACGCCAATCCCGAATACAAGTAAATTCTAGTACCTCGTCGTGGCCGAGTATTTTTAAGCGGACGCCAATCCCGAATCCAAGTAAATTCTAGTATCTCGTCGTGGCTGAGTGCTTTTAAGTGGACGCCAATTATAAATCCAAGTAAATTCTAGTACCTCGTCGTGGCTGAGTGCTTTTAAGCGGACGCCAATCCCGAATCCAAATAAATTCTATCACCTCGTCGTGGCTGAGTGCTTTTAAGCGGACGCCAATCCTTAATCCAAGTAAATTCTAGTACCTCGTCGTGGCTGAGTGCTTTTAAGCGGACGTAAATCCTGAATCGAAGTAATTATAGTACCTCGTCGTGGCCGAGTATTTTTAGGCGAACGTCAATCCCGAAACCAAGTAAATTCTAGTACCTCGTCGTGGCCGAGTATTTTTAAGCGGACGCCAATCCCGAATCCAAGTAAATTCTAGTACCTCGTCGTGACCGAGTATATTTAAGCGGACGCCAATCCTGAATCCAAGTAAATTCTAGTATCTCGTCGTGGCTGAGTGCTTTTAAACGGACGCCAATCTCGAATCCAAATAAATTCTATCACCCCGTCGTTACTGAGTGCTTTTAAGCGGACGTCAATCCTGAATCCAAGTAAATTCTAGTACCTCGTCGTGGCTGGGTGCCTTTAAGTGGACACCAATCCCGAATCCAAGTAAATTCTAGTACCTCGTCGTGGCCGAGTATTTTTAAGCGGACGTCAATCCTGAATCCAAGTAAATTCTAGTACCTTGTGGTGGCTGAGTGCTTTTAAGCGGACGTCAATCCTGAATCCAAGTAAATTCTAGTACCTCGTCGTGGCTGGGTGCCTTTAAGTGGACACCAATCCCGAATCCAAGTAAATTCTAGTACCTCGTCGTGGCCGAGTATTTTTAAGCGGACGTCAATCCTGAATCCAAGTAAATTCTAGTACCTTGTGGTGGCTGAGTGCTTTTAAGCGGACGCCAATCCTGAATCCAAGTAAATTCTAGTACCTCGTCGTGGCTGGGTGCCTTTAAGTGGACACCAATCCCGAATCCAAGTAAATTCTAGTACCTCGTCGTGGCCGAGTATTTTTAAGCGGACGTCAATCCTGAATCCAAGTAAATTCTAGTACCTCGTCGTGGCTGATTGCTTTTAAATGGACGTCAATCCTGAATCCAAGTAAATTCTAGTACCTCGTCGTGGCCGAGTATTTTTAAGCGGACGCCAATCCCGAATCCAAGTAAATTCTAGCACCTCGTGGTGGCTGAGTGCCCTTAAGCGGACGCCAATCCTGAATCCAAGTAAATTCTAGCACCTCGTCGTGGCTGATTGCTTTTAAAGGTACGTCAATCCTGAATCCAAGTAAATTCTAGTACCTCGTCGTGGCCGAGTATTTTTAAGCGGACGCCAATCCCGAAATTCTAGTAAATTCTAGTACCTCGTCGTGGCTGAGTGTTTTTAAGCGGACGCCAATCCTGAATCCAAGTAAATTCTAGCACCTCGTCGTGGCTGATTGCTTTTAAAGGTACGTCAATCCTGAATCCAAGTAAATTCTAGCACCTCGTCGTGGCCGAGTATTTTTAAGCGGACGCCAATCCCGAATCCAAGTAAATTCGAGTACCTCGTCGTGGCCGAGTATTTTTAAGCGGACGCCAATCCTGAATCCAAGTAAATTCTAGTACCTCGTCGTGGCTGAGTGCTCTTAAGCGGGCGCCAATCCTGAATCCAAGTAAATTCTAGCACCTCGTCGTGGCTGATTGCTTTTAAAGGTACGTCAATCCTGAATCCAAGTAAATTCTAGTACCTCGTCGTGGCCGAGTATTTTTAAGCGGACGCCAATCCCGAAATTCTAGTAAATTCTAGTACCTCGTCGTGGCTGAGTGTTTTTAAGCGGACGCCAATCCTGAATCCAAGTAAATTCTAGCACCTCGTCGTGGCCGAGTATTTTTAAGCGGACGCCAATCCCGAATCCAAGTAAATTCGAGTACCTCGTCGTGGCCGAGTATTTTTAAGCGGGCGCCAATCCTGAATCCAAGTAAATTCTAGCACCTCGTCGTGGCTGATTGCTTTTAAAGGGACGTCAATCCTGAATCCAAGTAAATTCGAGTACCTCGTCGTGGCCGAGTATTTTTAAGCGGACGCCAATCCCGAATCCAAGTAAATTCTAGTACCTCGTCGTGGCTGAGTGCTTTTAAGCGGACACCAATCCTGAATCCAAGTAAATTCTAGCACCTCGTCGTGGCTGATTGCTTTTAAAGGTACGTCAATCCTGAATCCAAGTAAATTCTAGTACCTCGTCGTGGCCGAGTATTTTTAAGCGGACCCCAATCCCGAATCCAAGTAAATGCTAGTATCTCGTCGTGGCTGAATGCTTTTAAGTGGACGCCAATTATAAATCCAAGTAAATTCTAGTATCTCGTCGTGGCTGAGTGCTTTTAAGCGGACGCCAATCCCGAATCCAAATAAATTCTATCACCTCGTCGTGGCTGAGTGCTTTTAAGCGTACGCCAATCCTTAATCCAAGTAAATTCGAGTACCTCGTCGTGGCCGAGTATTTTTAAGCGGACGCCAATCCCGAATCCAAGTAAATTCTAGCACCTCGTCGTGGCTGAGTGCTTTTAAGCGGACGCCAATCCCGAATCCAAATAAATTCTACCACCTCGTCGTGGCTGAGTGCTTTTAAGCGGGCGCCAATCCTGAATCCAAGTAAATTCTAGCACCTCGTCGTGGCTGAGTGCTTTTAAGCGGACGCCAATCCTGAATCCAAGTAAATTCTAGCACCTCGTCGTGGCTGATTGCTTTTAAAGGTACTTCAATCCTGAATCCAAGTAAATTCTAGTACCTCGTCGTGGCCGAGTATTTTTAAGCGGACGCCAATCCCGAATCCAAGTAAATTCTAGCACCTCGTGGTGGCTGAGTGCTTTTAAGCGGACGCCAATCCTGAATCCAAGTAAATTCTAGTACCTCGTCGTGGCTGAGTGCTCTTAAGCGGGCGCCAATCCTGAATCCAAGTAAATTCTAGCACCTCGTCGTGGCTGATTGCTTTTAAAGGTACGTCAATCCTGAATCCAAGTAAATTCTAGTACCTCGTCGTGGCCGAGTATTTTTAAGCGGACGCCAATCCCGAATCCAAGTAAATTCTAGCACCTCGTGGTGGCTGAGTGCTTTTAAGCGGACGCCAATCCTGAATCCAAGTAAATTCTAGTACCTCGTCGTGGCTGAGTGCTCTTAGGCGGGCGCCAATCCTGAATCCAAGTAAATTCTAGCACCTCGTCGTGGCTGATTGCTTTTAAAGGTACGTCAATCCTGAATCCAAGTAAATTCTAGTACCTCGTCGTGGCCGAGTATTTTTAAGCGGACGCCAATCCCGAAATTCTAGTAAATTCTAGTATCTCGTCGTGGCTGAGTGTTTTTAAGCGGACGCCAATCCTGAATCCAAGTAAATTCTAGCACCTCGTCGTGGCCGAGTATTTCTAAGCGGACGCCAATCCCGAATCCAAGTAAATTCGAGTACCTCGTCGTGGCCGAGTATTTTTAAGCGGGCGCCAATCCTGAATCCAAGTAAATTCTTGCACCTCGTCGTGGCTGATTGCTTTTAAAGGGACGTCAATCCTGAATCCAAGTAAATTCGAGTACCTCGTCGTGGCCGAGTATTTTTAAGCGGACGCCAATCCCTAATCCAAGTAAATTCTAGTACCTCGTCGTGGCTGAGTGCTTTTAAGCGGACGCCAATCCTGAATCCAAGTAAATTCTAGCACCTCGTCGTGGCTGATTGCTTTTAAAGGTACGTCAATCCTGAATCAAAGTAAATTCTAGTACCTCGTCGTGGCCGAGTATTTTTAAGCGGACGCCAATCCCGAATACAAGTAAATTCTAGTACCTCGTCGTGGCCGAGTATTTTTAAGCGGACGCCAATCCCGAATCCAAGTAAATTCTAGTATCTCGTCGTGGCTGAGTGCTTTTAAGTGGACGCCAATTATAAATCCAAGTAAATTCTAGTATCTCGTCGTGGCTGAGTGCTTTTAAGCGGACGCCAATCCCGAATCCAAATAAATTCTATCACCTCGTCGTGGCTGAGTGCTTTTAAGCGGACGCCAATCCTTAATCCAAGTAAATTCTAGTACCTCGTCGTGGCTGAGTGCTTTTAAGCGGACGCCAATCCTGAATCCAAGTAAATTCTAGTACCTCGTCGTGGCTGAGTGTTTTTAAGTGGACGCCAATCCTGAATCCAAGTAAATTCTAGCACCTCGTCGTGGCTGATTGCTTTTAAATGGACGTCAATCCTGAATCCAAGTAAATTCTAGTACCTCGTCGTGGCCGAGTATTTTTAAGCAGACGCCAATCCCGAATCCAAGTAAATTCTAGCACCTCGTGGTGGCTGAGTGCTCTTAAGCGGACGCCAATCCTGAATCCAAGTAAATTCTAGCACCTCGTCATGGCTGATTGCTTTTAAAGGTACGTCAATCCTGAATCCAAGTAAATTCTAGTACCTCGTCGTGGCCGAGTGTTTTTAAGCGGACGCCAATCCCGAATCCAAGTAAATTCTAGCACCTCGTGGTGGCTGAGTGCTTTTAAGCGGACGCCAATCCTGAATCCAAGTAAATTCTGGTACCTCGTCGTGGCTGAGTGCTCTTAAGCGGGCGCCAATCCTGAATCCAAGTAAATTCTAGCACCTCGTCATGGCTGATTGCTTTTAAAGGTACGTCAATCCTGAATCCAAGTAAATTCTAGTACCTCGTCGTGGCCGAGTGTTTTTAAGCGGACGCCAATCCCGAATCCAAGTAAATTCTAGCACCTCGTGGTGGCTGAGTGCTTTTAAGCGGACGCCAATCCTGAATCCAAGTAAATTCTGGTACCTCGTCGTGGCTGAGTGCTCTTAAGCGGGCGCCAATCCTGAATCCAAGTAAATTCTAGCACCTCGTCGTGGCTGATTGCTTTTAAAGGTACGTCAATCCTGAATCCAAGTAAATTCTAGTACCTCGTCGTGGCCGAGTGTTTTTAAGCGGACGCCAATCCCGAATCCAAGTAAATTCTAGCACCTCGTGGTGGCTGAGTGCTTTTAAGCGGGCGCCAATCCTGAATCCAAGTAAATTCTAGCACCTCGTCGTGGCTGATTGCTTTTAAAGGTACGTCAATCCTGAATCCAAGTAAATTCTAGTACCTCGTCGTGGCCGAGTATTTTTAAGCGGAAGTCAATCCTGAATCCAAGTAAATTCTAGTACCTCGTGGTGGCTGAGTGCTTTTAAGCGGACGCCAATCCTGAATCCAAGTAAATTCTGGTACCTCGTCGTGGCTGAGTGCTCTTAAGCGGGCGCCAATCCTGAATCCAAGTAAATTCTAGCACCTCGTCGTGGCTGATTGCTTTTAAAGGTACGTCAATCCTGAATCCAAGTAAATTCTAGTACCTCGTCGTGGCCGAGTATTTTTAAGCGGAAGTCAATCCTGAATCCAAGTAAATTCTAGTACCTTGTGGTGGCTGAGTGCTTTTAAGCGGACGTCAATCCTGAATCCAAGTAAATTCTAGTACCTCGTCGTGGCTGGGTGCCTTTAAGTGGACACCAATCCCGAATCCAAGTAAATTCTAGTACCTCGTCGTGGCCGAGTATTTTTAAGCGGACGTCAATCCTGAATCCAAGTAAATTCTAGTACCTTGTGGTGGCTGAGTGCTTTTAAGCGGACGCCAATCCTGAATCCAAGTAAATTCTAGTACCTCGTCGTGGCTGGGTGCCTTTAAGTGGACACCAATCCCGAATCCAAGTAAATTCTAGTACCTCGTCGTGGCCGAGTATTTTTAAGCGGACGTCAATCCTGAATCCAAGTAAATTCTAGTACCTCGTCGTGGCTGATTGCTTTTAAATGGACGTCAATCCTGAATCCAAGTAAATTCTAGTACCTCGTCGTGGCCGAGTATTTTTAAGCGGACGCCAATCCCGAATCCAAGTAAATTCTAGCACCTCGTGGTGGCTGAGTGCTCTTAAGCGGACGCCAATCCTGAATCCAAGTAAATTCTAGCACCTCGTCGTGGCTGATTGCTTTTAAAGGTACGTCAATCCTGAATCCAAGTAAATTCTAGTACCTCGTCGTGGCCGAGTATTTTTAAGCGGACGCCAATCCCGAAATTCTAGTAAATTCTAGTACCTCGTAGTGGCTGAGTGTTTTTAAGCGGACGCCAATCCTGAATCCAAGTAAATTCTAGCACCTCGTCGTGGCTGATTGCTTTTAAAGGTACGTCAATCCTGAATCCAAGTAAATTCTAGCACCTCGTCGTGGCCGAGTATTTTTAAGCGGACGCCAATCCTGAATCCAAGTAAATTCTAGTACCTCGTCGTGGCTGAGTGCTCTTAAGCGGGCGCCAATCCTGAATCCAAGTAAATTCTAGCACCTCGTCGTGGCTGATTGCTTTTAAAGGTACGTCAATTTAAACGGACGCCAATCCCGAAATTCTAGTAAATTCTAGTACCTCGTCGTGGCTGAGTGTTTTTAAGCGGACGCCAATCCTGAATCCAAGTAAATTCTAGAACCTCGTCGTGGCCGAGTATTTTTAAGCGGACGCCAATCCCGAATCCAAGTAAATTCGAGTACCTCGTCGTGGCCGAGTATTTTGAAGCGGGCGCCAATCCTGAATCCAAGTAAATTCTAGCACCTCGTCGTGGCTGATTGCTTTTAAAGGGACGTCAATCCTGAATCCAAGTAAATTCGAGTACCTCGTCGTGGCCGAGTATTTTTAAGCGGACGCCAATCCCGAATCCAAGTAAATTCTAGTACCTCGTCGTGGCTGAGTGCTTTTACGCGGACACCAATCCTGAATCCAAGTAAATTCTAGCACCTCGTCGTGGCTGATTGCTTTTAAAGGTACGTCAATCCTGAATCCAAGTAAATTCTAGTACCTCGTCGTGGCCGAGTATTTTTAAGCGGACCCCAATCCCGAATCCAAGTAAATTCTAGTATCTCGTCGTGGCTGAGTGCTTTTAAGTGGACGCCAATTATAAATTCAAGTAAATTCTAGTATCTCGTCGTGGCTGAGTGCTTTTAAGCGGACGCCAATCCCGAATCCAAATAAATTCTATCACCTCGTCGTGGCTGAGTGCTTTTAAGCGTACGCCAATCCTTAATCCAAGTAAATTCGAGTACCTCGTCGTGGCCGAGTATTTTTAAGCGGACGCCAATCCCGAATCCAAGTAAATTCTAGCACCTCGTCGTGGCTGAGTGCTTTTAAGCGGACGCCAATCCCGAATCCAAATAAATTCTACCACCTCGTCGTGGCTGAGTGCTTTTAAGCGGGCGCCAATCCTGAATCCAAGTAAATTCTAGCACCTCGTCGTGGCTGATTGCTTTTAAAGTGACGTCAATCCTGAATCCAAGTAAATTCGAGTACCTCGTCGTGGCCGAGTATTTTTAAGCGGACGCCAATCCCGAATCCAAGTAAATTCTAGTACCTCGTCGTGGCTGAGTGCTTTTAAGCGGACGCCAATCCTGAATCCAAGTAAATTCTAGCACCTCGTCGTGGCTGATTGCTTTTAAAGGTACGTCAATCCTGAATCCAAGTAAATTCTAGTACCTCGTCGTGGCCGAGTATTTTTAAGCGGACGCCAATCCCGAATCCAAGTAAATTCTAGCACCTCGTGGTGGCTGAGTGTGTAACGGGCGACTTAGGAGTGGCGTGATTTTGCCACCGAAATAGTACCGCAAATTGACTTTGTAGCTCGCCGTAATAATTCTCTTCCCTACAGAATTGTACTTCACTGAATAGTCGCAACAAATTTTCGCGACATTATTCGCATTTTTTTTTGCATATGTTTTCGCATTACGCCTTGAATAGCGGTATTTTGCCGATGAGCAGCGAGGAGTTGCGATGCCCTTGAAATTGAGAGTGAGAACAAAATTGGAATGAAGTGAAGTAGCTATTTGAAAAGAGTCAGTCGAGATTTGCCTAGGAAACAAACAGGTTGAGGGATGACCAACAAAACTTTCTTGTGCATGGATCCAATATAAAAATTTCAAAAAAAAAAAAAAACTATAAGAGAAAAAGTGTTCATCGTGTTAAAAGGTTTTGTTTAAAATTAAAAATAAACAAAATTCGTTAAAATTAAAATTCGTTTAAAATTAAAAATAAACAAAAATCGATTGGAAAAAAAGGCAAATTAAAGAAATTCATCGTTGAAAATGAAAGAAATAAATTCATTCATCACAATATTTTAAAGTAAAAATTGACATAAGTTCAAGAATTGACATAAGTTTGTTATAAAATTATGTTTGTTATCAATGCCTCAAAAATTGAATCGTTAAAATAGAAGAAAAACGAAAGTTCATTGTTTAAAAGATTTTTAAAGGCAAATTAAAAGAAAATTAATCGTTGACATAAAGCCATAAAAAAAAAAAAAACCCAACGAAACAAAAGGAGTAAAACATCAAAGGGAAGATGAAGAATAAACTGAAATCCGGAAAAGAAGACGACGAGGCCGTTCCACCTAGCAGACAATAAATATTTAGTACAGCTATGTATAAGACTAAATTTTCTACTTGTGTATCTTATATATATATTAGAATATATACTATGTATACATATTGTTTAGATACCTTACCATACAAATTACATTTAAATACTTGCTTACATACCTTACTTAAGAATTATACTTAATACTTAATATAATTACATACTATATATATACATACTATATATATATACATATACTTACGAACAATTATCTTAACAACTAAATAACGTAACGAGAAAAGAGAAAAAACAAAAAAAAATCCCATTAATACTTGTACTTATCTCTAAGAAACGTAATTACCGAAAAAATAATAATGTAACCGACCTTTATGAGAAATTGAAATCACTATTTGCGATTATGTAAAATAACACTTGTTATTAAATCAATAGAAATCAAGAAATTTGGGTTGTGTAAAACTTTGATACTTTATTTTGTTCAATTTAGACGATGAATTTTGAAAAGTTTTTTCCAATTAATAAATACCATATGGAAACGATGAATTAAGTCTACGCTTTTTAATTTGATCGGTTGAGTACACGATGGCCTATGTAGGGACTTCGGTGACATAGTCTAGGAGCCGGAAGTCAAGGATGGGAGGGCAGGATAGGATCAGTACACCCAGATCCTATACACACATGGATGCATAACCATAGTCCTGGAATTAGTCTCAGAGTTTTGTGGGCTTAGTTCAATAGCTATTTCTTTTTTTTCTCATTTGGCACGTAACAGTAAATTTTATATGTAATCGATTTCTTGGTGAGCAAGCAAACAACCCCTCCCCAATGCCGACGAGCCGCAGCCTGTTGCCAGTACGTGCCCCCAGCTTAGCTACACCATGACCCCAACATCAGTGAAGGTAATACTTACTTCAGTGGGAATCACCCAATTACACATTACATAAAATGGCGCCCAACGTGGGGCAAACATTGGTAGTATTTGTATCCCGGTCAACTGTGACTCTTACGTTAGTGTATACCAGTGGGTTAAGCATACTCGTGTTTGTCTCGAAACACTGGCTGGCAAAAGTGTTCATTTGTTTTAGTTAGTCTCTGTCCATGTTACTCTGTCCGGAATTGCAGAATTCTCTCATCACCACGGATTTTCTGACCGATAGTTGTGCTAGGAAGAGGTCTCACTAAACAAAAAATTCATTAGTTCTAATTCAATTATTCTAATTTGTTTTGAAAAAAAAAAAAAGAAAAAATATAAGTTTATGTACCTATCAGGGAGCTTTCAATTACTGGAATTATGAAGCCTGGATTCAAACAAAACTAGAATCTTCGTCCGTATAGTATCGTTACTTGATATGAGTACTTGATGAAAAGGAAAATCTTTAATTCAAAACAAAGATAATTTTGTTCTAAAATAAAAATGCATCTATGTGTCCCATCGTGTACAATAAAACAAATTACCAGATCAAATTAAAAGGATATATCTATACAATACCGCACAACAATACAAAAAAAAAAAAAAAAAGAAAAAAAAATTATATTTCATAAACGTATTAAAATCAAAACAAAATTAAGAAAATGTCAGTAAGACATAGCAACGAAAATTTATCTAGATTGGACAGGGTGGAAGTAGATGAGTGTTCATTGTGTCATAATTTGATGACAGAAAAGGAAGAATTACTTATAACAGAATGTAAACATAAATTCCATAAATCATGCCTGCTTAAGTTCCTTCAATCTAGTCAGACTTGTCCCCAGTGCCATGAAAAATGCACATCAGTTTTAAATTACCTCGATGAATCGGAGATTGCCTCCTCATTAACGCTAACACAAGGGGCTTACTCAAAGAAAATTAACTCAAATCAGTCGAGCAATTATAATTTACGTTCAAGGACGAAGGATACACAATCTTCAGGGGATTTTCCAGTAGAAGCTTGTAGGCAGAATAAAACTTCTATTATTCCTCAGCAGAATAATCAGGATAAGGTTGAGGAAATCTCTTCGGCTTCTCATATGAGTGACCAGATATCAAATATAATTGAACAAAAGTTCCGATCCGAGATTTCGAAAATAGAAGATTTACTTAGTTCGTTAACTAGCAGATTAAATAGTTTAAACACCGATCGCGTCAGAGAGCCTGATTGGCCACGTGAATCGTTTCTCCCAAGGCAGTCCGCGATCCCTCGAATAACAGAACCTTCGGTTAGACACGTAAATACTTCGGTACTCGTTACCAATAATAGCAAAGTTGCACACCTCATTCAAAGCTGGAACATATCTTTTAGTGGGATTCATAGTAAGATACCTGTAGATAAATTCATTTACATGGTGGAATCATTAACTCGAGGTAGTTTAGGCGGAGACTTTGGATCTTTGTGTGAACACATTCATATTTTATTTCGCGAAAAGGCAGCAGACTGGTTTTGGCGTTACAGGCGCAGTGTGCATAGGGTCGAATGGAGTCACCTATGCCTTGCTCTTCGATCCTCTTTCCAAGACCATTTATCGGATGCCGATGTAATTGAAATTATAAGAGATAGGAAGCAGAAAGAGGGAGAAAGCTTTGATGAATTTTACAATGATATTTTACGACTTACAGATAGGCTTCGAGTTACCATTGATGAAGCTCAGTTAATTGAAATATTAAGACGAAATATAAGATCAAACTTGAGAACAGAGCTGTTTTACTTAGAAATACGATCGGTTGCACATCTGCGGCAATTGATATTGCGCAGAGAAGCGTTATTTGATGATTCAAAAAGAGATAGTTTCCGCTCAGGTCGCCGTCAAGTTCATGAAATTAGTTCAGATCATAAACTGTCAGAAACTGAGCTCGAAATTTATGCAATTGATATGAAAGAAAAGGTTAGATCCAATCATACCTTGATTTGTTGGAATTGCCGGCAAGAAGGGCATCGTTATACTGACTGCCTAGAACAGAGATCAGTATTTTGCTATGGTTGTGGTGTACGTAATGTTTACAAACCAAATTGTACGACTTGTCGAGAGCCGGGAAACTTACGAACGAGCGAGGGCAACAACAACCGCAATCGCTCCAAAGAGAATGCGTAGATTTTAAATCGCAATCAACTCAAACCATTTCCATTCTAACGAATGAATATTTTCCTTTAAAAAATAGTCAGATAGTTTCTTTCCCTAGAAAACCTTATCATCAGCGCGTAATTGAATATCAAAAAGCCCGTAATAAAATATTTTGCGATAGCTTGTTAATTGGTGAGGAGAGACTGAAAATAAATAAAATCGTAAATAAAACCAAGCGAGCTACTTTACGATTACGAAAATTTTGGGGAAAAGTCAAACAGAATCGTGTGAAGTTTTCCACAACTATTTCAGCTTTCAATTCAGATAAAGGAGACATAAGGCCCTATGTAAATATAGAAATATTAGGAGAAACGTATCTCGGTCTTTTGGATTCTGGTGCCTCGATTTCGTGTTTTAGTGGCGACACAGCCAAAAGATTTCTTAATTGGGAAACCTTCAAGAGTTGCAACGAGTCGGTAACCACTGCTGGTGGAGCTAAATATAAGATTATTGGTCGATTTAAGTCATTGGTAAAATTTAAAAATATAGAAAAAGAGCTTGAGTTTTTTATAATTCCAGAGCTTACTCAAAATCTCTATTTAGGTATGGACTTTTTCTTAAGTTTTGGCCTCTTTGACAAATTGTTAAGTTCGCTTAATTCGGATTCATTATCAATACCCAATTATGACCAAATGCACTGTTTTAATGAAAAGCAAAGGCAGTTGCTTCAGACTGTAATTGACTTATTCCCATCATTTGAGAAAGAAGGTTTGGGAAAAACCGATTTAATTAGACATACCATCGAAATAGAACCACATGCAAGACCCATAAAACAGCGGTATTTTTCTGTTTCGCCAGCAGTCGAAAGAAAAATTCATACAGAAATTGATCGGATGCTAGACTTAGAAGTGATTGAAAAGGCACCTCCAAACTGCCCTTGGTCAAGCCCAGTAACGATAGTCGATAAACCAGGAAAAATAAGGCTATGCTTAGATTCGCGGAAATTAAATAAGGTTACGGTAAAAGACGCTTATCCACTCCCAAAAATAAACGGAATTTTAAGCCGATTGCCAAAGGCGGAATATATCACATCGCTTGATTTGAAACACGCCTTTTGGCAAATCGAGCTTGATGAAGAGTCACGCGATAAAACAGCCTTCACTGTGCCAAACCGACCATTATACAGATTTAAGGTTATGCCATTTGGTTTGACTAACGCTCCAATGACGATGAGCCGATTGATGGACTTAATAATACCTAACGAATTACAAAACAAAGTATTCGTATACTTGGACGATCTTGTAATAGTGTCGGATAGCTTTGAATCTCATATGAATTGCTTAACAAAAGTTGCTAACTTATTACGAGACGCTGGTCTTACGGTAAATATCTCTAAATGCAAATTTGGCATGAAAGAAGTGAGGTACTTAGGATTTATAATAGGTAACGGGGTTCTGAAACCGGACCCAGAAAAGGTGTCTGCTATACGAAATTTGAAACCACCTCGTACCGTTCGTGAATTGCGAGGATTTCTCGGTTTAGCCGGTTGGTACCGAAGATTCATCAATAATTTTGCTTCATTATCGTCACCTCTAACGGATCTCACTTCGAAAACAAAAAAATTCGTATGGTCGCCTGAAGCAAATAGAGCTTTTGAAGAAATAAAATTAAAACTAACTTCTGCTCCAGTCTTAATAACTCCTGATTTTTCAAAACCCTTTATAGTGCAATGCGATGCATCGATAGTAGGTGTAGGCGGAGTGTTAGCACAAGAAGATCCCGAGGGAGTCGAAAGGCCTATTGCGTATTATTCCCATAAATTAAATCGAGCACAGAGAAATTATTCAATAACCGAACTAGAGTGTCTCGCGGCGTTGTTAAGCATTCAAAAATTTCGCGAATATATTGAGGGACATCCGTTTGTTGTAATTACAGATCACGCGAGTTTACAATGGCTCATGAGACAAAAAGACTTAAATGGACGTTTAGCCCGATGGTCCCTTAAGCTGCAGGGATTTGATTTTCTGATTAAGCACCGGAAAGGTTCGCAAAATGTAGTCCCAGATTTTTTGTCCAGATATAATATTGAAGAGATAAATTCTTCGGAAATAATACCCGAAATTGACTTATCTTCTGCTCACTTTGAATCTTTTGAATATGTAGAAATCCGCAATAAAATTTTGGCAAACGAAAATCGTTTTCCGGACCTAAAAGTCGCCGACAAATTTATTTATAAAAGAACCGAAATATCGGATGACAACTCATCTACAGATGAATCGATTTGGAAATTATGGGTTCCCCAACAACTTTCCGAGGACGTAATTAAGAGAGTTCATTGTTCCCCTACTACTTCCCATGGTGGTATTGGTAAGACACTAGAAAAGCTTCGACGCTATTTCTTTTGGCCAAAAATGGTGTCTCAAGTGAGAGCTGTGATTTCAAATTGCGACGTGTGCAGGGAAAGTAAAGCACCAAATATTACTCTCAGACCACCAATGGGTCAACAGCAAAAATCTGAAAGGCCGTTCCAAAAATTGTTTATAGATTTATTAGGTCCATATCCACGATCCCAAAAGGGGAATATAGGAATTTTAATAGTGTTAGACCATTTTTCGAAGTTTGTATTTCTGAAGCCTTTACGCAAATTCTCTTCCTCGAGCATTTGTGATTACGTCGAGGAAAATGTCTTCATGCTGTGTGGAGTCCCAGAAGTGATCATTTCAGATAATGGGTCCCAATTTAAGTCAGCTACATTCAATTCATTTTTAAATAAATATGGGGTTACTCACACATATACTGCCATTTACTCTCCGCAGTCAAATGCCTCAGAGAGAGTTAATCGATCTATTATTGCAGCAATTCGATCATATTTAGATACCGACCAAAGATATTGGGATAAAAATCTGGCACAGATAGCAGCAGCCTTACGGAGTTCACATCATCAGTCATTGGGGTTTTCACCCTATGTAGTTCTATTTGGACAGCAGATGATCACTCATGCCGGTACATATGGTTTGTTACGGAAGCTAAATCTCCTGAGCGAAGGAACAACAGATTTAATACCTGGCGACCAAATACAGTTGATCAGAGAAAAAGTAAAAGAAAACTTAAAGACTGCCTACGAAACAAATAAACAGAGATACAATCTTAAATCCCGAGAAATTAGATTTTTACCTGGACAAGAGGTTTTCCGTCGAAATTTTTCGCAAAGTGACAAGGCGAAAGGATATAACGCGAAATTGGCTAAGAAATTTTTAAAATCTAGAATCGTCAAAAAGGTAGGAAATTGCTATTATGAGTTAGAGGACTTAAAGGGGCGTTTAGTAGGAGTTTTCCACGTTAAAGATATTCGTCGTTAATTTTATTTTTCTAATTCCCCTTTTTCCAGTTGATTCTTTGTTGAAGAGTCAACTGCAGAATCAACTAGTTTGTAACGGGCGACTTAGGAGTGGCGTGATTTTGCCACCGAAATAGTACCGCAAATTGACTTTGTAGCTCGCCGTAATAATTCTCTTCCCTACAGAATTGTACTTCACTGAATAGTCGCAACAAATTTTCGCGACATTATTCGCATTTTTTTTTGCATATGTTTTCGCATTACGCCTTGAATAGCGGTATTTTGCCGATGAGCAGCGAGGAGTTGCGATGCCCTTGAAATTGAGAGTGAGAACAAAATTGGAATGAAGTGAAGTAGCTATTTGAAAAGAGTCAGTCGAGATTTGCCTAGGAAACAAACAGGTTGAGGGATGACCAACAAAACTTTCTTGTGCATGGATCCAATATAAAAATTTCAAAAAAAAAAAAAAACTATAAGAGAAAAAGTGTTCATCGTGTTAAAAGGTTTTGTTTAAAATTAAAAATAAACAAAATTCGTTAAAATTAAAATTCGTTTAAAATTAAAAATAAACAAAAATCGATTGGAAAAAAAGGCAAATTAAAGAAATTCATCGTTGAAAATGAAAGAAATAAATTCATTCATCACAATATTTTAAAGTAAAAATTGACATAAGTTCAAGAATTGACATAAGTTTGTTATAAAATTATGTTTGTTATCAATGCCTCAAAAATTGAATCGTTAAAATAGAAGAAAAACGAAAGTTCATTGTTTAAAAGATTTTTAAAGGCAAATTAAAAGAAAATTAATCGTTGACATAAAGCCATAAAAAAAAAAAAAACCCAACGAAACAAAAGGAGTAAAACATCAAAGGGAAGATGAAGAATAAACTGAAATCCGGAAAAGAAGACGACGAGGCCGTTCCACCTAGCAGACAATAAATATTTAGTACAGCTATGTATAAGACTAAATTTTCTACTTGTGTATCTTATATATATATTAGAATATATACTATGTATACATATTGTTTAGATACCTTACCATACAAATTACATTTAAATACTTGCTTACATACCTTACTTAAGAATTATACTTAATACTTAATATAATTACATACTATATATATACATACTATATATATATACATATACTTACGAACAATTATCTTAACAACTAAATAACGTAACGAGAAAAGAGAAAAAACAAAAAAAAATCCCATTAATACTTGTACTTATCTCTAAGAAACGTAATTACCGAAAAAATAATAATGTAACCGACCTTTATGAGAAATTGAAATCACTATTTGCGATTATGTAAAATAACACTTGTTATTAAATCAATAGAAATCAAGAAATTTGGGTTGTGTAAAACTTTGATACTTTATTTTGTTCAATTTAGACGATGAATTTTGAAAAGTTTTTTCCAATTAATAAATACCATATGGAAACGATGAATTAAGTCTACGCTTTTTAATTTGATCGGTTGAGTACACGATGGCCTATGTAGGGACTTCGGTGACATAGTCTAGAAGCCGGAAGTCAAGGATGGGAGGGCAGGATAGGATCAGTACACCCAGATCCTATACACACATGGATGCATAACCATAGTCCTGGAATTAGTCTCAGAGTTTTGTGGGCTTAGTTCAATAGCTATTTCTTTTTTTTCTCATTTGGCACGTAACAGTAAATTTTATATGTAATCGATTTCTTGGTGAGCAAGCAAACAACCCCTCCCCAATGCCGACGAGCCGCAGCCTGTTGCCAGTACGTGCCCCCAGCTTAGCTACACCATGACCCCAACATCAGTGAAGGTAATACTTACTTCAGTGGGAATCACCCAATTACACATTACAAGTGCTTTTAAGCGGACGCTAATCCTGAATCCAAGTAAATTCTAGTACCTCGTCGTGGCTGAATGCTCTTAAGCGGGCGCCAATCCTGAATCCAAGTAAATTCTAGCACCTCGTCGTGGCTGATTGCTTTTAAAGGTACGTCAATCCTGAATCCAAGTAAATTCTAGTACCTCGTCGTGGCCGAGTATTTTTAAGCGGACGCCAATCCCGAAATTCTAGTAAATTCTAGTACCTCGTCGTGGCTGAGTGTTTTTAAGCGGACACCAATCCTGAATCCAAGTAAATTCTAGCACCTCGTCGTGGCCGAGTATTTCTAAGCGGACGCCAATCCCGAATCCAAGTCAATTCGAGTACCTCGTCGTGGCCGAGTATTTTTAAGCGGGCGCCAATCCTGAATCCAAGTAAATTCTAGCACCTCGTCGTAGCTGATTGCTTTTAAAGGGACGTCAATCCTGAATCCAAGTAAATTCGAGTACCTCGTCGTGGCCGAGTATTTTTAAGCGGACGCCAATCCCGAATACAAGTAAATTCTAGAACCTCGTCGTGGCCGAGTATTTTTAAGCGGACGCCAATCCCGAATACAAGTAAATTCTAGAACCTCGTCGTGGCCGAGTATTTTTAAGCGGACGCCAATCCCGAATCCAAGTAAATTCTAGTATCTCGTCGTGGCTGAGTGCTTTTAAGTGGACGCCAATTATAAATCCAAGTAAATTCTAGTATCTCGTCGTGGCTGAGTGCTTTTAAGCGGACGCCAATCCCGAATCCAAATAAATTCTATCACCTCGTCGTGGCTGAGTGCTTTTAAGCGGACGCCAATCCTTAATCCAAGTAAATTCTAGTACCTCGTCGTGGCTGAGTGCTTTTAAGCGGACGCCAATCCTGAATCCAAGTAAATTCTAGTACCTCGTCGTGGCTGAGTGTTTTTAAGCGGACGCCAATCCTGAATCCAAGTAAATTCTAGCACCTCGTCGTGGCCGAGTATTTTTAAGCGGACGCCAATCCCGAATCCAAGTAAATTCTAGCACCTCGTCGTGGCTGAGTGCTTTTAAGCGGACGCCAATTATAAATCCAAGTAAATTCTAGTACCTCGTCGTGGCTGAGTGATTTTAAGCGGACGCCAATCCTGAATCCAAGTAAATTCTAGTACCTCGTCGTGGCTGAGTGTTTTTAAGCGGACGCCAATCCTGAATCCAAGTAAATTCTAGCACCTCGTCGTGGCTGATTGCTTTTAAATGGACGTCAATCCTGAATCCAAGTAAATTCTAGTACCTCGTCGTGGCCGAGTATTTTTAAGCAGACGCCAATCCCGAATCCAAGTAAATTCTAGCACCTCGTGGTGGCTGAGTGCTCTTAAGCGGACGCCAATCCTGAATCCAAGTAAATTCTAGCACCTCGTCATGGCTGATTGCTTTTAAAGGTACGTCAATCCTGAATCCAAGTAAATTCTAGTACCTCGTCGTGGCCGAGTGTTTTTAAGCGGACGCCAATCCCGAATCCAAGTAAATTCTAGCACCTCGTGGTGGCTGAGTGCTTTTAAGCGGACGCCAATCCTGAATCCAAGTAAATTCTGGTACCTCGTCGTGGCTGAGTGCTCTTAAGCGGGCGCCAATCCTGAATCCAAGTAAATTCTAGTACCTCGTAGTGACCGAGTATTTTTAAGCGGACGCCAATCCCGAAATTCTAGTAAATTCTAGTACCTCGTCGTGGCTGAGTGTTTTTAAGCGGACGCCAATCCTGAATCCAAGTAAATTCTAGCACCTCGTCGTGGCCGAGTATTTTTAAGCGGACGCCAATCCCGAATCCAAGTAAATTCGAGTACCTCGTCGTGGCCGAGTATTTTTAAGCGGACGCCAATCCTGAATCCAAGTAAATTCTAGTACCTCGTCGTGGCTAAGTGCTTTTAAGCGGACGCCAATCCTGAATCCAAGTAAATTCTAGCACCTCGTCGTGGCTGATTGCTTTTAAAGGGACGTCAATCCTGAATCCAAGTAAATTCGAGTACCTCGTCGTGGCCGAGTATTTTTAAGCGGACGCCAATCCCGAATCCAAGTAAATTCTAGCACCTCGTCGTGGCTGAGTGCTTTTAAGCGGACGCCAATCCCGAATCCAAATAAATTCTACCACCTCGTCGTGGCTGAGTGCTTTTAAGCGGGCGCCAATCCTGAATCCAAGTAAATTCTAGCACCTCGTCATGGCTGATTGCTTTTAAAGGGACGTCAATCCTGAATCCAAGTAAATTCGAGTACCTCGTCGTGGCCGAGTATTTTTAAGCGGACGCCAATCCCGAATCCAAGTAAATTCTAGTACCTCGTCGTGGCTGAGTGCTTTTAAGCGGACGCCAATCCTGAATCCAAGTAAATTCTAGTACCTCGTCGTGGCTGAGTGTTTTTAAGCGGACACCAATCCCGAATCCTAGTAAATGCTAGCACCTCGTCGTGGCCGAGTATTTTTAAGCTGACGCCAATCCCGAATCCAAGTAAATTCTAGTACCCCGTCGTGGCTGAGTGCTTTTAAGCGGACGTCAATCCTGAATCCAAGTAAATTCTAGTACCTCGTCGTGGCTGGGTGCTTTTAAGCGGACGCCAATCCCGAATCCAAGTAAATTCTAGTACCTCGTCGTGGCCGAGTATTTTTAAGCGGACGCCAATCCCGAATCCAAGTAAATTCTAGTACCTCGTCGTGACCGAGTATATTTAAGCGGACGCCAATCCTGAATCCAAGTAAATTCTAGTATTTCGTCGTGGCTGAGTGCTTTTAAGCGGACGCCAATCTCGAATCCAAATAAATTCTATCACCCCGTCGTGGCTGAGTGCTTTTAAGCGGACGTCAATCCTGAATCCAAGTAAATTCTAGTACCTCGTCGTGGCTGGGTGCCTTTAAGTGGACACCAATCCCGAATCCAAGTAAATTCTAGTACCTCGTCGTGGCCGAGTAATTTTAAGCGGACGCCAATCCTGAATCCAAGTAAATTCTAGTACCTTGTGGTGGCTGAGTGCTTTTAAGCGGACGCCAATCCTAAATCCAAGTAAATTCTAGTACCTCGTCGTGGCTGAGTGTTTTTAAGCGGACACCAATCCCGAATCCAAGTAAATGCTAGCACCTCGTCGTGACCGAGTATTTTTAAGCTGACGCCAATCCCGAATCCAAGTAAATTCTAGTACCCCGTCGTGGCTGAGTGCTTTTAAGCGGACGTCAATCCTGAATCCAAGTAAATTCTAGTACCTCGTCGTGGCTGGGTGCTTTTAAGCGGACGCCAATCCCGAATACAAGTAAATTCTAGTACCCCGTCGTGGCTGAGTGCTTTTAAGCGGACACCAATCCCGAATCCTAGTAAATGCTAGCACCTCGTCGTGGCCGAGTATTTTTAAGCTGACGCCAATCCCGAATCCAAGTAAATTCTAGTACCCCGTCGTGGCTGAGTGTTTTTAAGCGGACGTCAATCCTGAATCCAAGTAAATTCTAGTACCTCGTCGTGGCTGGGTGCTTTTAAGCGGACGCCAATCCCGAATACAAGTAAATTCTAGTACGTCTTCGTGACCGAGTATTTTTAAGCGGACGCCAATCCTGAATCCAAGTAAATTCTAGTACCTCGTCGTGGCTGAGTGCTTTTAAGCGGACGTCAATCCTGAATCCAAATAAATTCTAGTACCTCGTCGTGGCTGAGTGCTTTTAAGCGGACGTCAATCCCGAATCCAAGTAAATTCTAGTACCTCATCGTGGCTGAGTGCTTTTAAGCGGACGCCAATCCTGAATCCAAGTAAATTCTAGTATCTCGTCGTGGCTGAGTGCTTTTAAGCGGACGCCAATCCTGAATCCAAGTAAATTCTAGTACCTCGTGGTGGCTAAGTGCTTTTAAGCGGACGTCAATCCCGAATCCAAGTAAATTCTAGTACCTCGTCGTGGCTGAGTGCTTTTAAGCGGACGCCAATCCCGAATCCAAGTAAGTTCTAGTACCTCATCATGGCTGAGTGCTTTCAAGCGGACGCCAATCCTGAATCCAAGTAAATTCTAGTACCTCGTGGTGGCTAAGTGCTTTTAAGCGGACGTCAATCCTGAATCCAAGTAAATTCTAGTACCTCGTCGTAGCTGAGTGCTTTTAAGCGGACGCCAATCCCGAATCCAAGTAAATTCTAGTACCTCATCATGGCTGAGTGCTTTCAAGCGGACGCCTATCCTGAATCCAAGTAAACTCCAGTACCTCGTCGTGGCCGAGTATTTTTAAGCGGACGCCAATCCTGAATCCAAGTAAATTCTAGTACCTCGTCGTAGCTGAGTGCTTTTAAGCGGACGCCAATCCTGAATCCAAGTAAATTCTAGTACGTCTTCGTGACCGAGTATTTTTAAGCGGACGCCAATCCTGAATCCAAGTAAATTCCAGTACCTCGTCGTGGCCGAGTATTCTTTTGCGGACGCCAATCCTGAATCCAAGTAAATTCTAGTACCTCGTCGTAGCTGAGTGCTTTTAAGCGGACGCCAATCCTGAATCCAAGTAAATTCTAGTATCTCTTCGTGGCTGAGTGCTTTTAAGCGGACGCCAATCCTGAATCCAAGTAAATTCTAGTACTTCGTGGTGGCTGAGTGCTTTTAAGCGGACGCCAATCCTGAATACATGTAAATTCTAGTACGTCGTGGTAGCTGAGTGCTTTTAAGCGGACGCCAATCCTGAATACAATTAAATTCTAGTACGTCGTCGTGACCGAGTATTTTTAAGCGGACGCCAATCCTGAATCCAAGTAAATTCCAGTACCTCGTCGTGGCTGAGTGCTTTTAAGCGGACGCCAATCCTGAATCCAAGTAAATTCCAGTACCTCGTCGTGGCTGAGTGCTTTTAAGCGGACGCCAATCCTGAATCCAAGTAAATTCTAGTACCTCGTGGTGGCTGAGTGCTTTTAAGCGGACGCCAATCCTGAATCCAAGTAAATTCTAGTACGTCTTCGTGACCGAGTATTTTTAAGCGGACGCCAATCCTGAATCCAAGTAAATTCTAGTACCTCGTCGTGGCTGAGTGCTTTTAAGCGGACGTCAATCCTGAATCCAAGTAAATTCTAGTACCTCGTCGTGGCTGAGTGCTTTTAAGCGGACGTCAATCCCGAATCCAAGTAAATTCTAGTACCTCATCGTGGCTGAGTGCTTTTAAGCGGACGCCAATCCTGAATCCAAGTAAATTCTAGTATCTCGTCGTGGCTGAGTGCTTTTAAGCGGACGCCAATCCTGAATCCAAGTAAATTCTAGTACCTCGTGGTGGCTAAGTGCTTTTAAGCGGACGTCAATCCCGAATCCAAGTAAATTCTAGTACCTCGTCGTGGCTGAGTGCTTTTAAGCGGACGCCAATCCCGAATCCAAGTAAGTTCTAGTACTTCATCATGGCTGAGTGCTTTCAAGCGGACGCCAATCCTGAATCCAAGTAAATTCTAGTACCTCGTGGTGGCTAAGTGCTTTTAAGCGGACGTCAATCCTAAATCCAAGTAAATTCTAGTACTTCGTCGTAGCTGAGTGCTTTTAAGCGGACGCCAATCCCGAATCCAAGTAAATTCTAGGACCTCATCATGGCTGAGTGCTTTAAAGCGGACGTCAATCCTGAATCCAAGTAAATTCTTGTACCTCGTCGTGGCTGAGTGCTTTTAAGCGGACGTCAATCCCGAATCCAAGTAAATTCTTGTACCTCGTCGTGGCTGAGTGCTTTTAAGCGGACGTCAATCCTGAATCCAAGTAAATTCTAGTACCTCGTCGTGGCTGAGTGCTTTTAAGCGGACGTCAATCCCGAATCCAAGTAAATTCTTGTACCTCGTCGTGGCTGAGTGCTTTTAAGCGGACGTCAATCCTGAATCCAAATAAATTCTAGTACCTCGTCGTGGCTGAGTGCTTTTAAGCGGACGTCAATCCCGAATCCAAGTAAATTCTTGTACCTCGTCGTGGCTGAGTGCTTTTAAGCGGACGTCAATCCCGAATCCAAATAAATTCTAGTACCTCGTCGTGGCTGAGTGCTTTTAAGCGGACGCCAATCCTGAATCCAAGTAAATTCTAGTACCTCGTCGTGGCTGAGTGTTTTTAAGCGGACACCAATCCCGAATCCTAGTAAATGCTAGCACCTCGTCGTGGCCGAGTATTTTTAAGCTGACGCCAATCCCGAATCCAAGTAAATTCTAGTACCCCGTCGTGGCTGAGTGCTTTTAAGCGGACGTCAAACCTGAATCCAAGTAAATTCTAGTACCTCGTCGTGGCTGGGTGCTTTTAAGCGGACGCCAATCCCGAATCCAAGTAAATTCTAGTACCTCGTCGTGGCCGAGTATTTTTAAGCGGACGCCAATCCCGAATCCAAGTAAATTCTAGTACCTCGTCGTGACCGAGTATATTTAAGCGGACGCCAATCCTGAATCCAAGTAAATTCTAGTATTTCGTCGTGGCTGAGTGCTTTTAAGCGGACGCCAATCTCGAATCCAAATAAATTCTATCACCCCGTCGTGGCTGAGTGCTTTTAAGCGGACGTCAATCCTGAATCCAAGTAAATTCTAGTACCTCGTCGTGGCTGAGTGCTTTTAAGCGGACGTCAATCCCGAATCCAAGTAAATTCTTGTACCTCGTCGTGGCTGAGTGCTTTTAAGCGGACGCCAATCCCGAATCCAAGTAAATTCTAGTACCTCGTCGTGGCCGAGTATTTTTAAGCGGACGCCAATCCCGAATCCAAGTAAATTCTAGTACCTCGTCGTGACCGAGTATATTTAAGCGGACGCCAATCCTGAATCCAAGTAAATTCTAGTATTTCGTCGTGGCTGAGTGCTTTTAAGCGGACGCCAATCTCGAATCCAAATAAATTCTATCACCCCGTCGTGGCTGAGTGCTTTTAAGCGGACGTCAATCCGGAATCCAAGTAAATTCTAGTACCTCGTCGTGGCTGGGTGCCTTTAAGTGGACACCAATCCCGAATCCAAGTAAATTCTAGTACCTCGTCGTGGCCGAGTAATTTTAAGCGGACGCCAATCCTGAATCCAAGTAAATTCTAGTACCTTGTGGTGGCTGAGTGCTTTTAAGCGGACGCCAATCCCGAATACAAGTAAATTCTAGTACCCCGTCGTGGCTGAGTGCTTTTAAGCGGACACCAATCCCGAATCCTAGTAAATGATAGCACCTCGTCGTGGCCGAGTATTTTTAAGCTGACGCCCATCCCGAATCCAAGTAAATTCTAGTACCTCGTCGTGGCTGAGTGCTTTTAAGCGGACGTCAATCCTGAATCCAAATAAATTCTAGTACCTCGTCGTGGCTGAGTGCTTTTAAGCGGACGTCAATCCCGAATCCAAGTAAATTCTAGTACCTCATCGTGGCTGAGTGCTTTTAAGCGGACGCCAATCCTGAATCCAAGTAAATTCTAGTATCTCGTCGTGGCTGAGTGCTTTTAAGCGGACGCCAATCCTGAATCCAAGTAAATTCTAGTACCTCGTGGTGGCTAAGTGCTTTTAAGCGGACGTCAATCCCGAATCCAAGTAAATTCTAGTACCTCGTCGTGGCTGAGTGCTTTTAAGCGGACGCCAATCCCGAATCCAAGTAAGTTCTAGTACCTCATCATGGCTGAGTGCTTTCAAGCGGACGCCAATCCTGAATCCAAGTAAATTCTAGTACCTCGTGGTGGCTAAGTGCTTTTAAGCGGACGTCAATCCTGAATCCAAGTAAATTCTAGTACCTCGTCGTAGCTGAGTGCTTTTAAGCGGACGCCAATCCCGAATCCAAGTAAATTCTAGTACCTCATCATGGCTGAGTGCTTTCAAGCGGACGCCTATCCTGAATCCAAGTAAACTCCAGTACCTCGTCGTGGCCGAGTATTTTTAAGCGGACGCCAATGCTGAATCCAAGTAAATTCTAGTACCTCGTCGTAGCTGAGTGCTTTTAAGCGGACGCCAATCCTGAATCCAAGTAAATTCTAGTACGTCTTCGTGACCGAGTACTTTTAAGCGGACGCCAATCCTGAATCCAAGTAAATTCCAGTACCTCGTCGTGGCCGAGTATTCTTTAGCGGACGCCAATCCTGAATCCAAGTAAATTCTAGTACCTCGTCGTAGCTGAGTGCTTTTAAGCGGACGCCAATCCTGAATCCAAGTAAATTCTAGTATCGTCGTGGCTGAGTGCTTTTAAGCGGACGCCAATCCTGAATCCAAGTAAATTCTAGTACTTCGTGGTGGCTGAGTGCTTTTAAGCGGACGCCAATCCTGAATACATGTAAATTCTAGTACGTCGTGGTAGCTGAGTGCTTTTAAGCGGACGCCAATCCTGAATACAATTAAATTCTAGTACGTCGTCGTGACCGAGTATTTTTAAGCGGACGCCAATCCTGAATCCAAGTAAATTCCAGTACCTCGTCGTGGCTGAGTGCTTTTAAGCGGACGCCAATCCTGAATCCAAGTAAATTCCAGTACCTCGTCGTGGCTGAGTGCTTTTAAGCGGACGCCAATCCTGAATCCAAGTAAATTCTAGTACCTCGTGGTGGCTGAGTGCTTTTAAGCGGACGCCAATCCTGAATCCAAGTAAATTCTAGTACGTCTTCGTGACCGAGTATTTTTAAGCGGACGCCAATCCTGAATCCAAGTAAATTCTAGTACCTCGTCGTGGCTGAGTGCTTTTAAGCGGACGTCAATCCTGAATCCAAATAAATTCTAGTACCTCGTCGTGGCTGAGTGCTTTTAAGCGGACGTCAATCCCGAATCCAAGTAAATTCTAGTACCTCATCGTGGCTGAGTGCTTTTAAGCGGACGCCAATCCTGAATCCAAGTAAATTCTAGTATCTCTTCGTGGCTGAGTGCTTTTAAGCGGACGCCAATCCTGAATCCAAGTAAATTCTAGTACCTCGTGGTGGCTGAGTGCTTTTAAGCGGACGCCAATCCTGAATCCAAGTAAATTCTAGTACGTCTTCGTGACCGAGTATTTTTAAGCAGACGCCAATCCTGAATCCAAGTAAATTCTAGTACCTCGTCGTGGCTGAGTGCTTTTAAGCGGACGTCAATCCTGAATCCAAATAAATTCTAGTACCTCGTCGTGGCTGAGTGCTTTTAAGCGGACGTCAATCCCGAATCCAAGTAAATTCTAGTACCTCGTCGTGGCTGAGTGCTTTTAAGCGGACGCCAATCCCGAATCCAAGTAAGTTCTAGTACTTCATCATGGCTGAGTGCTTTCAAGCGGACGCCAATCCTGAATCCAAGTAAATTCTAGTACCTCGTGGTGGCTGAGTGCTTTTAAGCGGACGTCAATCCCGAATCCAAGTAAATTCTTGTACCTCGTCGTGGCTGAGTGCTTTTAAGCGGACGTCAATCCTGAATCCAAGTAAATTCTAGTACCTCGTCGTGGCTGAGTGCTTTTAAGCGGACGTCAATCCCGAATCCAAGTAAATTCTTGTACCTCGTCGTGGCTGAGTGCTTTTAAGCGGACGTCAATCCTGAATCCAAGTAAATTCTAGTACCTCGTCGTGGCTGAGTGCTTTTAAGCGGACGTCAATCCCGAATCCAAGTAAATTCTTGTACCTCGTCGTGGCTGAGTGCTTTTAAGCGGACGCCAATCCTGAATCCAAGTAAATTCTAGTACGTCTTCGTGACCGAGTATTTTTAAGCGGACGCCAATCCTGAATCCAAGTAAATTCTAGTACCTCGTCGTGGCTGAGTGCTTTTAAGCGGACGTCAATCCTGAATCCAAATAAATTCTAGTACCTCGTCGTGGCTGAGTGCTTTTAAGCGGACGTCAATCCCGAATCCAAGTAAATTCTAGTACCTCGTCGTGGCTGAGTGCTTTTAAGCGGACGCCAATCCCGAATCCAAGTAAGTTCTAGTACCTCATCATGGCTGAGTGCTTTCAAGCGGACGCCAATCCTGAATCCAAGTAAATTCTAGTACCTCGTGGTGGCTGAGTGCTTTTAAGCGGACGTCAATCCCGAATCCAAGTAAATTCTTGTACCTCGTCGTGGCTGAGTGCTTTTAAGCGGACGTCAATCCCGAATCCAAGTAAATTCTAGTACCTCGTCGTGGCTGAGTGCTTTTAAGCGGACGTCAATCCCGAATCCAAGTAAATTCTTGTACCTCGTCGTGGCTGAGTGCTTTTAAGCGGACGTCAATCCTGAATCCAAGTAAATTCTAGTACCTCGTCGTGGCTGAGTGCTTTTAAGCGGACGTCAATCCCGAATCCAAGTAAATTCTTGTACCTCGTCGTGGCTGAGTGCTTTTAAGCGGACGTCAATCCTGAATCCAAGTAAATTCTAGTACCTCGTCGTGGCTGAGTGCTTTTAAGCGGACATCAATCCCGAATCCAAGTAAATTCTTGTACCTCGTCGTGGCTGAGTGCTTTTAAGCGGACGTCAATCCTGAATCCAAATAAATTCTAGTACCTCGTCGTGGCTGAGTGCTTTTAAGCGGACGTCAATCCCGAATCCAAGTAAATTCTTGTACCTCGTCGTGGCTGAGTGCTTTTAAGCGGACGTCAATCCTGAATCCAAATAAATTCTAGTACCTCGTCGTGGCTGAGTGCTTTTAAGCGGACGTCAATCCCGAATCCAAGTAAATTCTAGTACCTCGTCGTGGCTGAGTGCTTTTAAGCGGACGCCAATCCTGAATCCAAGTAAATTCTAGTTCCTCGTCGTGGGCGAATATTTTTAAGCGGACGCCAATCCTGAATCCAAGTAAATTCTAGTACCTCGTCTTGGCTGAGTGCTTTTAAGCGGACGCCAATCCTGAATCCAAGTAAATTCTAGTATCTCGTCGTGGCTGAGTGCTTTTAAGCGGACGCCAATCCTGAATCCAAGTAAATTCTAGTACCTCGTCGTGGCTGAGTGCTTTTAAGCGGACGCCAATCCTGAATCCAAATAAATTCTAGTACCTCGTCGTGGCTGAGTGCTTTTAAGCGGACGTCAATCCCAAATCCAAGTAAGTTCTAGTACCTCATCATGGCTGAGTGCTTTTAAGCGGACGCCAATCCTGAATCCAAGTAAATTCTAGCACCTCGTGGTGGCTGACTGCTTTTAAGCGGACGCCAATCCTGAATCCAAGTAAATTCTAGTACCTCGTGGTGGCTAAGTGCTTTTAAGCGGACGTCAATCCCGAATCCAAGTAAATTCTAGTACCTCGTCGTGGCTGAGTGCTTTTAAGCGGACGCCAATCCCGAATCCAAGTAAGTTCTAGTACCTCATCATGGCTGAGTGCTTTCAAGCGGACGCCAATCCTGAATCCAAGTAAATTCTAGTACCTCGTGGTGGCTAAGTGCTTTTAAGCGGACGTGAATCCTAAATCCAAGTAAATTCTAGTACCTCGTCGTAGCTGAGTGCTTTTAAGCGGACGCCAATCCCGAATCCAAGTAAATTCTAGGACCTCATCACGGCTGAGTGCTTTAAAGCGGACGTCAATCCTGAATCCAAGTAAATTCTTGTACCTCGTCGTGGCTGAGTGCTTTTAAGCGGACGTCAATCCCGAATCCAAGTAAATTCTAGTACCTCGTCGTGGCTGAGTGCTTTTAAGCGGACGTCAATCCTGAATCCAAGTAAATTCTAGTACCTCGTCGTGGCTGAGTGCTTTTAAGCGGACGCCAATCCCGAATCCAAGTAAATTCTAGTACCCCGTCGTGGCTGAGTGCTTTTAAGCGGACGTCAATCCTGAATCCAAATAAATTCTAGTACCTCGTCGTGGCTGAGTGCTTTTAAGCGGACGTCAATCCCGAATCCAAGTAAATTCTTGTACCTCGTCGTGGCTGAGTGCTTTTAAGCGGACGTCAATCCTGAATCCAAATAAATTCTAGTACCTCGTCGTGGCTGAGTGCTTTTAAGCGGACGTCAATCCCGAATCCAAGTAAATTCAAGTATCTCGTCGTGGCTGAGTGCTTTTAAGCGGACGCCAATCCTGAATCCAAGTAAATTCTAGTACCTCGTCGTGGCTGAGTGCTTTTAAACGGACGCCAATCCTGAATCCAAATAAATTCTAGTACCTCGTCGTGGCTGAGTGCTTTTAAGCGGACGTCAATCCCGAATCCAAGTAAGTTCTAGTACCTCATCATGGCTGAGTGCTTTTAAGCGGACGCCAATCCTGAATCCAAGTAAATTCTAGTTCCTCGTCGTGGGCGAATATTTTTAAGCGGACGCCAATCCTGAATCTAAGTAAATTCCAGTACCTCGTCGTGGCTGAGTGCTTTTAAGCGGACGCCAATCCTGAATCCAAGTAAATTCTAGTATCTCGTCGTGGCTGAGTGCTTTTAAGCGGACGCCAATCCTGAATCCAAGTAAATTCTAGTACGTCGTCGTGACCGAGTATTTTTAAGCGGACGCCAATCCTGAATCCAAGTAAATTCCAGTACCTCGTCGTGGCCGAGTATTTTTAAGCGGACGCCAATCCTGAATCCAAGTAAATTCTAGTACCTCGTCGTAGCTGAGTGCTTTTAAGCGGACGCCAATCCCGAATCCAAGTAAATTCTAGTACCTCATCATGGCTGAGTGCTTTCAAGCGGACGCCTATCCTGAATCCAAGTAAATTCTTGTACCTCGTCGTGGCTGAGTGCTTTTAAGCGGACGTCAATCCCGAATCCAAGTAAATTCTTGTACCTCGTCGTGGCTGAGTGCTTTTAGGCGGACGCCAATCCTGAATCCAAATAAATTCTAGTACCTCGTCGTGGCTGAGTGCTTTTAAGCGGACGTCAATCCTGAATCCAAATAAATTCTAGTACCTCGTCGTGGCTGAATTCTTTTAAGCGGACGTCAATCCCGAATCCAAGTAAATTCTAGTACCTCATCGTGGCTGAGTGCTTTTAGGCGGACGCCAATCCTGAATCCAAGTAAATTCTAGTACCTCGTCGTGGGCGAATATTTTTAAGCGGACGCCAATCCTGAATCCAAGTAAATTCTAGTACCTCGTCGTGGCTGAGTGCTTTTAAGCGGACGCCAATCCTGAATCCAAGTAAATTCTAGTATCTCGTCGTGGCTGAGTGCTTTTAAGCGGACGCCAGTCCTGAATCCAAGTAAATTCTAGTACCTCGTCGTGGCTGAGTGCTTTTAAGCGGACGCCAATCCTGAATCCAAGTAAATTCTAGTACCTCGTCGTGGCTGAGTGCTTTTAAGCGGACGTCAATCCCGAATCCAAGTAAGTTCTAGTACCTCATCATGGCTGAGTGCTTTTAAGCGGACGCCAATCCTGAATCCAAGTAAATTCTAGCACCTCGTGGTGGCTGACTGCTTTTAAGCGGACGCCTATCCTGAATCCAAGTAAATTCTAGTACCTCATCATGGCTGAGTGCTTTTAAGCGGACGCCAATCCTGAATCCAAGTAAATTCTAGTACCTCGTCGTGGCTGAGTGCTTTTAAGTGGACGCCAATCCTGAATCCAAGTAAATTCTAGTATCTCGTCGTGGCTGAGTGCTTTTAAGCGGACGCCAATCCTGAATCCAAGTAAATTCTAGTACGTCGTCGTGACCGAGTATTTTTAAGCGGACACCAATCCTGAATCCAAGTAAATTCCAGTACCTCGTCGTGGCCGAGTATTTTTAAGCGGACGCCAATCCTGAATCCAAGTAAATTCTAGTACCTCGTCGTAGCTGAGTGCTTTTAAGCGGACGCCAATCCTGAATCCAAGTAAATTCTAGTACGTCTTCGTGACCGAGTATTTTTAAGCGGACGCCAATCCTGAATCTAAGTAAATTCCAGTACCTCGTCGTGGCCGAGTATTCTTTAGCGGACGCCAATCCTGAATCCAAGTAAATTCTAGTACCTCGTCGTAGCTGAGTGCTTTTAAGCGGACGCCAATCCTGAATCCAAGTAAATTCTAGTATCGTCGTGGCTGAGTGCTTTTAAGCGGACGCCAATCCTGAATCCAAGTAAATTCTAGTACCTCGTCTTGGCTGAGTGCTTTTAAGCGGACGCCAATCCTGAATCCAAGTAAATTCTAGTATCTCGTCGTGGCTGAGTGCTTTTAAGCGGACGCCAATCCTGAATCCAAGTAAATTCTAGTACCTCGTCGTGGCTGAGTGCTTTTAAGCGGACGCCAATCCTGAATCCAAATAAATTCTAGTACCTCGTCGTGGCTGAGTGCTTTTAAGCGGACGTCAATCCCGAATCCAAGTAAGTTCTAGTACCTCATCATGGCTGAGTGCTTTTAAGCGGACGCCAATCCTGAATCCAAGTAAATTCTAGCACCTCGTGGTGGCTGAGTGCTTTTAAGCGGACGCCAATCCTGAATCCAAGTAAATTCTAGTACCTCGTGGTGGCTAAGTGCTTTTAAGCGGACGTCAATCCCGAATCCAAGTAAATTCTAGTACCTCGTCGTGGCTGAGTGCTTTTAAGCGGACGCCAATCCCGAATCCAAGTAAGTTCTAGTACCTCATCATGGCTGAGTGCTTTCAAGCGGACGTCAATCCTGAATCCAAGTAAATTCTAGTACCTCGTGGTGGCTAAGTGCTTTTAAGCGGACGTGAATCCTAAATCCAAGTAAATTCTAGTACCTCGTCGTAGCTGAGTGCTTTTAAGCGGACGCCAATCCCGAATCCAAGTAAATTCTAGGACCTCATCACGGCTGAGTGCTTTAAAGCGGACGTCAATCCTGAATCCAAGTAAATTCTTGTACCTCGTCGTGGCTGAGTGCTTTTAAGCGGACGTCAATCCCGAATCCAAGTAAATTCTTGTACCTCGTCGTGGCTGAGTGCTTTTAAGCGGACGTCAATCCTGAATCCAAGTAAATTCTAGTACCTCGTCGTGGCTGAGTGCTTTTAAGCGGACGTCAATCCCGAATCCAAGTAAATTCTAGTACCCCGTCGTGGCTGAGTGCTTTTAAGCGGACGTCAATCCTGAATCCAAATAAATTCTAGTACCTCGTCGTGGCTGAGTGCTTTTAAGCGGACGTCAATCCCGAATCCAAGTAAATTCTTGTACCTCGTCGTGGCTGAGTGCTTTTAAGCGGACGTCAATCCTGAATCCAAATAAATTCTAGTACCTCGTCGTGGCTGAGTGCTTTTAAGCGGACGTCAATCCCGCATCCAAGTAAATTCAAGTATCTCGTCGTGGCTGAGTGCTTTTAAGCGGACGCCAATCCTGAATCCAAGTAAATTCTAGTACCTCGTCGTGGCTGAGTGCTTTTAAACGGACGCCAATCCTGAATCCAAATAAATTCTAGTACCTCGTCGTGGCTGAGTGCTTTTAAGCGGACGTCAATCCCGAATCCAAGTAAGTTCTAGTACCTCATCATGGCTGAGTGCTTTTAAGCGGACGCCAATCCTGAATCCAAGTAAATTGTAGTTCCTCGTCGTGGGCGAATATTTTTAAGCGGACGCCAATCCTGAATCTAAGTAAATTCCAGTACCTCGTCGTGGCTGAGTGCTTTTAAGCGGACGCCAATCCTGAATCCAAGTAAATTCTAGTATCTCGTCGTGGCTGAGTGCTTTTAAGCGGACGCCAATCCTGAATCCAAGTAAATTCTAGTACGTCGTCGTGACCGAGTATTTTTAAGCGGACGCCAATCCTGAATCCAAGTAAATTCCAGTACCTCGTCGTGGCCGAGTATTTTTAAGCGGACGCCAATCCTGAATCCAAGTAAATTCTAGTACCTCGTCGTAGCTGAGTGCTTTTAAGCGGACGCTAATCCCGAATCCAAGTAAATTCTAGTACCTCATCATGGCTGAGTGCTTTCAAGCGGACGCCTATCCTGAATCCAAGTAAATTCTTGTACCTCGTCGTGGCTGAGTGCTTTTAAGCGGACGTCAATCCCGAATCCAAGTAAATTCTTGTACCTCGTCGTGGCTGAGTGCTTTTAGGCGGACGCCAATCCTGAATCCAAATAAATTCTAGTACCTCGTCGTGGCTGAGTGCTTTTAAGCGGACGTCAATCCTGAATCCAAATAAATTCTAGTACCTCGTCGTGGCTGAATTCTTTTAAGCGGACGTCAATCCCGAATCCAAGTAAATTCTAGTACCTCATCGTGGCTGAGTGCTTTTAGGCGGACGCCAATCCTGAATCCAAGTAAATTCTAGTACCTCGTCGTGGGCGAATATTTTTAAGCGGACGCCAATCCTGAATCCAAGTAAATTCTAGTACCTCGTCGTGGCTGAGTGCTTTTAAGCGGACGCCAATCCTGAATCCAAGTAAATTCTAGTACCTCGTCGTGGCTGAGTGCTTTTAAGCGGACGCCAGTCCTGAATCCAAGTAAATTCTAGTACCTCGTCGTGGCTGAGTGCTTTTAAGCGGACGCCAATCCTGAATCCAAATAAATTCTAGTACCTCGTCGTGGCTGAGTGCTTTTAAGCGGACGCCAATCCCGAATCCAAGTAAGTTCTAGTACCTCATCATGGCTGAGTGCTTTTAAGCGGACGCCAATCCTGAATCCAAGTAAATTCTAGCACCTCGTGGTGGCTGACTGCTTTTAAGCGGACGCCTATCCTGAATCCAAGTAAATTCTAGTACCTCATCATGGCTGAGTGCTTTTAAGCGGACGCCAATCCTGAATCCAAGTAAATTCTAGTACCTCGTCGTGGCTGAGTGCTTTTAAGCGGACGCCAATCCTGAATCCAAGTAAATTCTAGTATCTCGTCGTGGCTGAGTGCTTTTAAGCGGACGCCAATCCTGAATCCAAGTAAATTCTAGTACGTCGTCGTGACCGAGTATTTTTAAGCGGACGCCAATCCTGAATCCAAGTAAATTCCAGTACCTCGTCGTGGCCGAGTATTTTTAAGCGGACGCCAATCCTGAATCCAAGTAAATTCTAGTACCTCGTCGTAGCTGAGTGCTTTTAAGCGGACGCCAATCCTGAATCCAAGTAAATTCTAGTACGTCTTCGTGACCGAGTATTTTTAAGCGGACGCCAATCCTGAATCTAAGTAAATTCCAGTACCTCGTCGTGGCCGAGTATTCTTTAGCGGACGCCAATCCTGAATCCAAGTAAATTCTAGTACCTCGTCGTAGCTGAGTGCTTTTAAGCGGACGCCAATCCTGAATCCAAGTAAATTCTAGTATCGTCGTGGCTGAGTGCTTTTAAGCGGACGCCAATCCTGAATCCAAGTAAATCCTAGTACCTCGTGGTGGCTGAGTGCTTTTAAGCGGACGCCAATCCTGAATACAATTAAATTCTAGTACGTCGTGGTAGCTGAGTGCTTTTAAGCGGACGCCAATCCTGAATACAACTAAATTCTAGTACGTCGTCGTGACCGAGTATTTTTAAGCGGACGCCAATCCTGAATCCAAGTAAATTCTAGTACCTCGTGGTGGCTGAGTGCTTTTAAGCGGACGCCAATCCTGAATCCAAGTAAATTCTAGTACGTCTTCGTGACCGAGTATTTTTAAGCGGACGCCAATCCTGAATCCAAGTAAATTCTAGTACCTCGTCGTGGCTGAGTGCTTTTAAGCGGACGTCAATCCTGAATCCAAATAAATTCTAGTACCTCGTCGTGGCTGAGTGCTTTTAAGCGGACGTCAATCCCGAATCCAAGTAAATTCTAGTACCTCATCGTGGCTGAGTGCTTTTAAGCGGACGCCAATCCTGAATCCAAGTAAATTCTAGTATCTCTTCGTGGCTGAGTGCTTTTAAGCGGACGCCAATCCTGAATCCAAGTAAATTCTAGTACCTCGTGGTGGCTGAGTGCTTTTAAGCGGACGCCAATCCTGAATCCAAGTAAATTCTAGTACGTCTTCGTGACCGAGTATTTTTAAGCGGACGCCAATCCTGAATCCAAGTAAATTCTAGTACCTCGTCGTGGCTGAGTGCTTTTAAGCGGACGTCAATCCTGAATCCAAATAAATTCTAGTACCTCGTCGTGGCTGAGTGCTTTTAAGCGGACGTCAATCCCGAATCCAAGTAAATTCTAGTACCTCGTCGTGGCTGAGTGCTTTTAAGCGGACGCCAATCCCGAATCCAAGTAAGTTCTAGTACTTCATCATGGCTGAGTGCTTTCAAGCGGACGCCAATCCTGAATCCAAGTAAATTCTAGTACCTCGTGGTGGCTGAGTGCTTTTAAGCGGACGTCAATCCCGAATCCAAGTAAATTCTTGTACCTCGTCGTGGCTGAGTGCTTTTAAGCGGACGTCAATCCTGAATCCAAGTAAATTCTAGTACCTCGTCGTGGCTGAGTGCTTTTAAGCGGACGTCAATCCCGAATCCAAGTAAATTCTTGTACCTCGTCGTGGCTGAGTGCTTTTAAGCGGACGTCAATCCTGAATCCAAGTAAATTCTAGTACCTCGTCGTGGCTGAGTGCTTTTAAGCGGACGTCAATCCCGAATCCAAGTAAATTCTAGTACCTCGTCGTGGCTGAGTGCTTTTAAGCGGACGCCAATCCTGAATCCAAGTAAATTCTAGTACGTCTTCGTGACCGAGTATTTTTAAGCGGACGCCAATCCTGAATCCAAGTAAATTCTAGTACCTCGTCGTGGCTGAGTGCTTTTAAGCGGACGTCAATCCTGAATCCAAGTAAATTCTAGTACCTCGTCGTGGCTGAGTGCTTTTAAGCGGACGTCAATCCCGAATCCAAGTAAATTCTAGTACCTCGTCGTGGCTGAGTGCTTTTAAGCGGACGCCAATCCCGAATCCAAGTAAGTTCTAGTACCTCATCATGGCTGAGTGCTTTCAAGCGGACGCCAATCCTGAATCCAAGTAAATTCTAGTACCTCGTGGTGGCTGAGTGCTTTTAAGCGGACGTCAATCCCGAATCCAAGTAAATTCTTGTACCTCGTCGTGGCTGAGTGCTTTTAAGCGGACGTCAATCCCGAATCCAAGTAAATTCTAGTACCTCGTCGTGGCTGAGTGCTTTTAAGCGGACGTCAATCCCGAATCCAAGTAAATTCTTGTACCTCGTCGTGGCTGAGTGCTTTTAAGCGGACGTCAATCCTGAATCCAAGTAAATTCTAGTACCTCGTCGTGGCTGAGTGCTTTTAAGCGGACGTCAATCCCGAATCCAAGTAAATTCTAGTACCTCGTCGTGGCTGAGTGCTTTTAAGCGGACGTCAATCCTGAATCCAAGTAAATTCTAGTACCTCGTCGTGGCTGAGTGCTTTTAAGCGGACGTCAATCCCGAATCCAAGTAAATTCTTGTACCTCGTCGTGGCTGAGTGCTTTTAAGCGGACGTCAATCCTGAATCCAAATAAATTCTAGTACCTCGTCGTGGCTGAGTGCTTTTAAGCGGACGTCAATCCCGAATCCAAGTAAATTCTTGTACCTCGTCGTGGCTGAGTGCTTTTAAGCGGACGTCAATCCTGAATCCAAATAAATTCTAGTACCTCGTCGTGGCTGAGTGCTTTTAAGCGGACGTCAATCCCGAATCCAAGTAAATTCTAGTACCTCATCGTGGCTGAGTGCTTTTAGGCGGACGCCAATCCTGAATCCAAGTAAATTCTAGTTCCTCGTCGTGGGCGAATATTTTTAAGCGGACGCCAATCCTGAATCCAAGTAAATTCTAGTACCTCGTCTTGGCTGAGTGCTTTTAAGCGGACGCCAATCCTGAATCCAAGTAAATTCTAGTATCTCGTCGTGGCTGAGTGCTTTTAAGCGGACGCCAATCCTGAATCCAAGTAAATTCTAGTACCTCGTCGTGGCTGAGTGCTTTTAAGCGGACGCCAATCCTGAATCCAAATAAATTCTAGTACCTCGTCGTGGCTGAGTGCTTTTAAGCGGACGTCAATCCCGAATCCAAGTAAGTTCTAGTACCTCATCATGGCTGAGTGCTTTTAAGCGGACGCCAATCCTGAATCCAAGTAAATTCTAGCACCTCGTGGTGGCTGACTGCTTTTAAGCGGACGCCAATCCTGAATCCAAGTAAATTCTAGTACCTCGTGGTGGCCAAGTGCTTTTAAGCGGACGTCAATCCCGAATCCAAGTAAATTCTAGTACCTCGTCGTGGCTGAGTGCTTTTAAGCGGACGCCAATCCCGAATCCAAGTAAGTTCTAGTACCTCATCATGGCTGAGTGCTTTCAAGCGGACGCCAATCCTGAATCCAAGTAAATTCTAGTACCTCGTGGTGGCTAAGTGCTTTTAAGCGGACGTGAATCCTAAATCCAAGTAAATTCTAGTACCTCGTCGTAGCTGAGTGCTTTTAAGCGGACGCCAATCCCGAATCCAAGTAAATTCTAGGACCTCATCACGGCTGAGTGCTTTAAAGCGGACGTCAATCCTGAATCCAAGTAAATTCTTGTACCTCGTCGTGGCTGAGTGCTTTTAAGCGGACGTCAATCCCGAATCCAAGTAAATTCTAGTACCTCGTCGTGGCTGAGTGCTTTTAAGCGGACGTCAATCCTGAATCCAAGTAAATTCTAGTACCTCGTCGTGGCTGAGTGCTTTTAAGCGGACGTCAATCCCGAATCCAAGTAAATTCTAGTACCCCGTCGTGGCTGAGTGCTTTTAAGCGGACGTCAATCCTGAATCCAAATAAATTCTAGTACCTCGTCGTGGCTGAGTGCTTTTAAGCGGACGTCAATCCTGAATCCAAGTAAATTCTTGTACCTCGTCGTGGCTGAGTGCTTTTAAGCGGACGTCAATCCTGAATCCAAATAAATTCTAGTACCTCGTCGTGGCTGAGTGCTTTTAAGCGGACGTCAATCCCGAATCCAAGTAAATTCAAGTATCTCGTCGTGGCTGAGTGCTTTTAAGCGGACGCCAATCCTGAATCCAAGTAAATTCTAGTACCTCGTCGTGGCTGAGTGCTTTTAAACGGACGCCAATCCTGAATCCAAATAAATTCTAGTACCTCGTCGTGGCTGAGTGCTTTTAAGCGGACGCCAATCCCGAATCCAAGTAAGTTCTAGTACCTCATCATGGCTGAGTGCTTTTAAGCGGACGCCAATCCTGAATCCAAGTAAATTCTAGTTCCTCGTCGTGGGCGAATATTTTTAAGCGGACGCCAATCCTGAATCTAAGTAAATTCCAGTACCTCGTCGTGGCTGAGTGCTTTTAAGCGGACGCCAATCCTGAATCCAAGTAAATTCTAGTACCTCGTCGTGGCTGAGTGCTTTTAAGCGGACGCCAATCCTGAATCCAAGTAAATTCTAGTACGTCGTCGTGACCGAGTATTTTTAAGCGGACGCCAATCCTGAATCCAAGTAAATTCCAGTACCTCGTCGTGGCCGAGTATTTTTAAGCGGACGCCAATCCTGAATCCAAGTAAATTCTAGTACCTCGTCGTAGCTGAGTGCTTTTAAGCGGACGCCAATCCCGAATCCAAGTAAATTCTAGTACCTCATCATGGCTGAGTGCTTTCAAGCGGACGCCTATCCTGAATCCAAGTAAATTCTTGTACCTCGTCGTGGCTGAGTGCTTTTAAGCGGACGTCAATCCCGAATCCAAGTAAATTCTAGTACCTCGTCGTGGCTGAGTGCTTTTAGGCGGACGCCAATCCTGAATCCAAGTAAATTCTAGTACCTCGTCGTGGCTGAGTGCTTTTAAGCGGACGCCAATCCTGAATCCAAATAAATTCTAGTACCTCGTCGTGGCTGAATTCTTTTAAGCGGACGTCAATCCCGAATCCAAGTAAATTCTAGTACCTCATCGTGGCTGAGTGCTTTTAGGCGGACGCCAATCCTGAATCCAAGTAAATTCTAGTACCTCGTCGTGGGCGAATATTTTTAAGCGGACGCCAATCCTGAATCCAAGTAAATTCTAGTACCTCGTCGTGGCTGAGTGCTTTTAAGCGGACGCCAATCCTGAATCCAAGTAAATTCTAGTATCTCGTCGTGGCTGAGTGCTTTTAAGCGGACGCCAGTCCTGAATCCAAGTAAATTCTAGTACCTCGTCGTGGCTGAGTGCTTTTAAGCGGACGCCAATCCTGAATCCAAATAAATTCTAGTACCTCGTCGTGGCTGAGTGCTTTTAAGCGGACGTCAATCCCGAATCCAAGTAAGTTCTAGTACCTCATCATGGCTGAGTGCTTTTAAGCGGACGCCAATCCTGAATCCAAGTAAATTCTAGCACCTCGTGGTGGCTGACTGCTTTTAAGCGGACGCCTATCCTGAATCCAAGTAAATTCTAGTACCTCATCATGGCTGAGTGCTTTTAAGCGGACGCCAATCCTGAATCCAAGTAAATTCTAGTACCTCGTCGTGGCTGAGTGCTTTTAAGTGGACGCCAATCCTGAATCCAAGTAAATTCTAGTATCTCGTCGTGGCTGAGTGCTTTTAAGCGGACGCCAATCCTGAATCCAAGTAAATTCTAGTACGTCGTCGTGACCGAGTATTTTTAAGCGGACACCAATCCTGAATCCAAGTAAATTCCAGTACCTCGTCGTGGCCGAGTATTTTTAAGCGGACGCCAATCCTGAATCCAAGTAAATTCTAGTACCTCGTCGTAGCTGAGTGCTTTTAAGCGGACGCCAATCCTGAATCCAAGTAAATTCTAGTACGTCTTCGTGACCGAGTATTTTTAAGCGGACGCCAATCCTGAATCTAAGTAAATTCCAGTACCTCGTCGTGGCCGAGTATTCTTTAGCGGACGCCAATCCTGAATCCAAGTAAATTCTAGTACCTCGTCGTAGCTGAGTGCTTTTAAGCGGACGCCAATCCTGAATCCAAGTAAATTCTAGTATCGTCGTGGCTGAGTGCTTTTAAGCGGACGCCAATCCTGAATCCAAGTAAATTCTAGTACCTCGTCTTGGCTGAGTGCTTTTAAGCGGACGCCAATCCTGAATCCAAGTAAATTCTAGTATCTCGTCGTGGCTGAGTGCTTTTAAGCGGACGCCAATCCTGAATCCAAGTAAATTCTAGTACCTCGTCGTGGCTGAGTGCTTTTAAGCGGACGCCAATCCTGAATCCAAATAAATTCTAGTACCTCGTCGTGGCTGAGTGCTTTTAAGCGGACGTCAATCCCGAATCCAAGTAAGTTCTAGTACCTCGTCGTGGCTGAGTGCTTTTAAGCGGACGCCAATCCTGAATCCAAGTAAATTCTAGCACCTCGTGGTGGCTGACTGCTTTTAAGCGGACGCCAATCCTGAATCCAAGTAAATTCTAGTACCTCGTGGTGGCTAAGTGCTTTTAAGCGGACGTCAATCCCGAATCCAAGTAAATTCTAGTACCTCGTCGTGGCTGAGTGCTTTTAAGCGGACGCCAATCCCGAATCCAAGTAAGTTCTAGTACCTCATCATGGCTGAGTGCTTTCAAGCGGACGTCAATCCTGAATCCAAGTAAATTCTAGTACCTCGTGGTGGCTAAGTGCTTTTAAGCGGACGTGAATCCTAAATCCAAGTAAATTCTAGTACCTCGTCGTAGCTGAGTGCTTTTAAGCGGACGCCAATCCCGAATCCAAGTAAATTCTAGGACCTCATCACGGCTGAGTGCTTTAAAGCGGACGTCAATCCTGAATCCAAGTAAATTCTTGTACCTCGTCGTGGCTGAGTGCTTTTAAGCGGACGTCAATCCCGAATCCAAGTAAATTCTTGTACCTCGTCGTGGCTGAGTGCTTTTAAGCGGACGTCAATCCTGAATCCAAGTAAATTCTAGTACCTCGTCGTGGCTGAGTGCTTTTAAGCGGACGTCAATCCTGAATCCAAGTAAATTCTAGTACCCCGTCGTGGCTGAGTGCTTTTAAGCGGACGTCAATCCTGAATCCAAATAAATTCTAGTACCTCGTCGTGGCTGAGTGCTTTTAAGCGGACGTCAATCCCGAATCCAAGTAAATTCTTGTACCTCGTCGTGGCTGAGTGCTTTTAAGCGGACGTCAATCCTGAATCCAAATAAATTCTAGTACCTCGTCGTGGCTGAGTGCTTTTAAGCGGACGTCAATCCCGAATCCAAGTAAATTCAAGTATCTCGTCGTGGCTGAGTGCTTTTAAGCGGACGCCAATCCTGAATCCAAGTAAATTCTAGTACCTCGTCGTGGCTGAGTGCTTTTAAGCGGACGCCAATCCTGAATCCAAGTAAATTCTAGTACCTCGTCGTGGCTGAGTGCTTTTAAGCGGACGTCAATCCCGAATCCAAGTAAGTTCTAGTACCTCATCATGGCTGAGTGCTTTTAAGCGGACGCCAATCCTGAATCCAAGTAAATTGTAGTTCCTCGTCGTGGGCGAATATTTTTAAGCGGACGCCAATCCTGAATCTAAGTAAATTCCAGTACCTCGTCGTGGCTGAGTGCTTTTAAGCGGACGCCAATCCTGAATCCAAGTAAATTCTAGTATCTCGTCGTGGCTGAGTGCTTTTAAGCGGACGCCAATCCTGAATCCAAGTAAATTCTAGTACGTCGTCGTGACCGAGTATTTTTAAGCGGACGCCAATCCTGAATCCAAGTAAATTCCAGTACCTCGTCGTGGCCGAGTATTTTTAAGCGGACGCCAATCCTGAATCCAAGTAAATTCTAGTACCTCGTCGTAGCTGAGTGCTTTTAAGCGGACGCCAATCCCGAATCCAAGTAAATTCTAGTACCTCATCATGGCTGAGTGCTTTCAAGCGGACGCCTATCCTGAATCCAAGTAAATTCTTGTACCTCGTCGTGGCTGAGTGCTTTTAAGCGGACGTCAATCCCGAATCCAAGTAAATTCTTGTACCTCGTCGTGGCTGAGTGCTTTTAGGCGGACGCCAATCCTGAATCCAAATAAATTCTAGTACCTCGTCGTGGCTGAGTGCTTTTAAGCGGACGTCAATCCTGAATCCAAATAAATTCTAGTACCTCGTCGTGGCTGAATTCTTTTAAGCGGACGTCAATCCCGAATCCAAGTAAATTCTAGTACCTCATCGTGGCTGAGTGCTTTTAGGCGGACGCCAATCCTGAATCCAAGTAAATTCTAGTACGTCGTCGTGGGCGAATATTTTTAAGCGGACGCCAATCCTGAATCCAAGTAAATTCTAGTACCTCGTCGTGGCTGAGTGCTTTTAAGCGGACGCCAATCCTGAATCCAAGTAAATTCTAGTATCTCGTCGTGGCTGAGTGCTTTTAAGCGGACGCCAGTCCTGAATCCAAGTAAATTCTAGTACCTCGTCGTGGCTGAGTGCTTTTAAGCGGACGCCAATCCTGAATCCAAATAAATTCTAGTACCTCGTCGTGGCTGAGTGCTTTTAAGCGGACGTCAATCCCGAATCCAAGTAAGTTCTAGTACCTCATCATGGCTGAGTGCTTTTAAGCGGACGCCAATCCTGAATCCAAGTAAATTCTAGCACCTCGTGGTGGCTGACTGCTTTTAAGCGGACGCCTATCCTGAATCCAAGTAAATTCTAGTACCTCATCATGGCTGAGTGCTTTTAAGCGGACGCCAATCCTGAATCCAAGTAAATTCTAGTACCTCGTCGTGGCTGAGTGCTTTTAAGTGGACGCCAATCCTGAATCCAAGTAAATTCTAGTACCTCGTCGTGGCTGAGTGCTTTTAAGCGGACGCCAATCCTGAATCCAAGTAAATTCTAGTACGTCGTCGTGACCGAGTATTTTTAAGCGGACACCAATCCTGAATCCAAGTAAATTCCAGTACCTCGTCGTGGCCGAGTATTTTTAAGCGGACGCCAATCCTGAATCCAAGTAAATTCTAGTACCTCGTCGTAGCTGAGTGCTTTTAAGCGGACGCCAATCCTGAATCCAAGTAAATTCTAGTACGTCTTCGTGACCGAGTATTTTTAAGCGGACGCCAATCCTGAATCTAAGTAAATTCCAGTACCTCGTCGTGGCCGAGTATTCTTTAGCGGACGCCAATCCTGAATCCAAGTAAATTCTAGTACCTCGTCGTAGCTGAGTGCTTTTAAGCGGACGCCAATCCTGAATCCAAGTAAATTCTAGTATCGTCGTGGCTGAGTGCTTTTAAGCGGACGCCAATCCTGAATCCAAGTAAATCCTAGTACCTCGTGGTGGCTGAGTGCTTTTAAGCGGACGCCAATCCTGAATACAATTAAATTCTAGTACGTCGTGGTAGCTGAGTGCTTTTAAGCGGACGCCAATCCTGAATACAACTAAATTCTAGTACGTCGTCGTGACCGAGTATTTTTAAGCGGACGCCAATCCTGAATCCAAGTAAATTCCAGTACCTCGTCGTGGCTGGGTGCTTTTAAGCGGACGCCAATCCTGAATCCAAGTAAATTCCAGTACCTCGTCGTGGCTGAGTGCTTTTAAGCGGACGCCAATCCTGAATCCAATTAAATTCTAGTACGTCTTCGTGACCGAGTATTTTTAAGCGGACGCCAATCCTGAATCCAAGTAAATTCTAGTACCTCGTCGTGGCTGAGTGCTTTTAAGCGGACGTCAATCCTGAATCCAAATAAATTCTAGTACCTCGTCGTGGCTGAGTGCTTTTAAGCGGACGCCAATCCTGAATCCAAGTAAATTCTAGTATCTCGTCGTGGCTGAGTGCTTTTAAGCGGACGCCAATCCTGAATCCAAGTAAATTCTAGTACCTCGTGGTGGCTAAGTGCTTTTAAGCGGACGCCAATCCTGAATCCAAATAAATTCTAGTACCTCGTCGTGGCTGAGTGCTTTTAAGCGGACGTCAATCCGGAATCCAAGTAAGTTCTAGTACCTCATCATGGCTGAGTGCTTTTAAGCGGACGCCAATCCTGAATCCAAGTAAATTCTAGCCCCTCGTGGTGGCTGACTGCTTTTAAGCGGACGCCTATCCTGAATCCAAGTAAATTCTAGTACCTCATCATGGCTGAGTGCTTTTAAGCGGACGCCAATCCTGAATCCAAGTAAATTCTAGTACCTCGTCGTGGCTGAGTGCTTTTAAGCGGACGCCAATCCTGAATCCAAGTAAATTCTAGTATCTCGTCGTGGCTGAGTGCTTTTAAGCGGACGCCAATCCTGAATCCAAGTAAATTCTAGTACGTTGTCGTGACCGAGTATTTTTAAGCGGACGCTAATCCTGAATCCAAGTAAATTCCAGTACCTCGTCGTGGCCGAGTATTTTTAAGCGGACGCCAATCCTGAATCCAAGTAAATTCTAGTACCTCGTCGTAGCTGAGTGCTTTTAAGCGGACGCCAATCCTGAATCCAAGTAAGTTCTAGTACGTCTTCGTGACCGAGTATTTTTAAGCGGACGCCAATCCTGAATCCAAGTAAATTCCAGTACCTCGTCGTGGCCGAGTATTCTTTAGCGGACGCCAATCCTGAATCCAAGTAAATTCTAGTACCTCGTCGTAGCTGAGTGCTTTTAAGCGGACGCCAATCCTGAATCCAAGTAAATTCCAGTACCTCGTCGTGGCTGAGTGCTTTTAAGCGGACGCCAATCCTGAATCCAAGTAAATTCCAGTACCTCGTCGTGGCTGAGTGCTTTTAAGCGGACGCCAATCCTGAATCCAAGTAAATTCTAGTACCTCGTTGTGGCTGAGTGCTTTTAAGCGGACGCCAATCCTGAATCCAAGTAAATTCTAGTACGTCTTCGTGACCGAGTATTTTTAAGCGGACGCCAATCCTGAATCCAAGTAAATTCTAGTACCTCGTCGTAGCTGAGTGCTTTTAAGCGGACGCCAATCCCGAATCCAAGTAAATTCTAGTACCTCATCATGGCTGAGTGCTTTCAAGCGGACGCCAATCCTGAATCCAAGTAAATTCTAGTACCTCGTGGTGGCTAAGTGCTTTTAAGCGGACGTCAATCCTGAATCCAAGTAAATTCTAGTACCTCGTCGTAGCTGAGTGCTTTTAAGCGGACGCCAATCCTGAATCCAAATAAATTCTCGTACCTAGTCGTGGCTGAGTGCTTTCAAGCGGACGCCTATCCTGAATCCAAGTAAATTCTTGTACCTCGTCGTGGCTGAGTGCTTTTAAGCGGACGTCAATCCCGAATCCAAGTAAATTCCAGTACCTCGTCGTGGCTGAGTGCTTTTAAGCGGACGCCAATCCTGAATCCAAGTAAATTCCAGTACCTCATCGTGGCTGAGTGCTTTTAAGCGGACGCCAATCCTGAATCCAAGTAAATTCTAGTATCTCGTCGTGGCTGAGTGCTTTTAAGCGGACGCCAATCCTGAATCCAAGTAAATTCTAGTACCTCGTGGTGGCTGAGTGCTTTTAAGCGGACGCCAATCCTGAATCCAAGTAAATTCTAGTACGTCTTCGTGACCGAGTATTTTTAAGCGGACGCCAATCCTGAATCCAAGTAAATTCTAGTACCTCGTCGTAGCTGAGTGCTTTTAAGCGGACGCCAATCCCGAATCCAAGTAAATTCTAGTACCTCATCATGGCTGAGTGCTTTCAAGCGGACGCCAATCCTGAATCCAAGTAAATTCTAGTACCTCGTGGTGGCTAAGTGCTTTTAAGCGGACGTCAATCCTGAATCCAAGTAAATTCTAGTACCTCGTCGTAGCTGAGTGCTTTTAAGCGGACGCCAATCCTGAATCCAAATAAATTCTCGTACCTAGTCGTGGCTGAGTGCTTTCAAGCGGACGCCTATCCTGAATCCAAGTAAATTCTTGTACCTCGTCGTGGCTGAGTGCTTTTAAGCGGACGTCAATCCCGAATCCAAGTAAATTCCAGTACCTCGTCGTGGCTGAGTGCTTTTAAGCGGACGCCAATCCTGAATCCAAGTAAATTCCAGTACCTCATCGTGGCTGAGTGCTTTTAAGCGGACGCCAATCCTGAATCCAAGTAAATTCTAGTATCTCGTCGTGGCTGAGTGCTTTTAAGCGGACGCCAATCCTGAATCCAAGTAAATTCTAGTACCTCGTGGTGGCTAAGTGCTTTTAAGCGGACGTCAATCCCGAATCCAAGTAAATTCTAGTACCTCATCATGGCTGAGTGCTTTCAAGCGGACGCCAATCCTGAATCCAAGTAAATTCTAGTATCTCGTCGTGGCTGAGTGCTTTTAAGCGGACGCCAATCCTGAATCCAAGTAAATTCTAGTACCTCGTCGTGGCTGAGTGCTTTTAAGCGGACGCCAATCCCGAATCCAAGTAAGTTCTAGTACCTCATCATGGCTGAGTGCTTTCAAGCGGACGCCAATCCTGAATCCAAGTAAATTCTAGTACCTCGTGGTGGCTAAGTGCTTTTAAGCGGACGTCAATCCTGAATCCAAGTAAATTCTAGTACCTCGTCGTAGCTGAGTGCTTTTAAGCGGACGCCAATCCTGAATCCAAGTAAATTCTAGTATCTCGTCGTGGCTGAGTGCTTTTAAGCGGACGCCAATCCTGAATCCAAGTAAATTCTAGTACCTCGTGGTGGCTGAGTGCTTTTAAGCGGACGCCAATCCTGAATCCAAATAAATTCTCGTACCTAGTCGTGGCTGAGTGCTTTCAAGCGGACGCCTATCCTGAATCCAAGTAAATTCTTGTACCTCGTCGTGGCTGAGTGCTTTTAAGCGGACGTCAATCCCGAATCCAAGTAAATTCTTGTACCTCGTCGTGGCTGAGTGCTTTTAAGCGGACGTCAATCCTGAATCCAAGTAAATTCTAGTACCTCGTCGTGGCTGAGTGCGTTTAAGCGGACGTCAATCCCGAATCCAAGTAAATTCTTGTACCTCGTCGTGGCTGAGTGCTTTTAAGCGGACGTCAATCCTGAATCCAAGTAAATTCTAGTACCTCGTCGTGGCTGAGTGCTTTTAAGCGGACGTCAATCCCGAATCCAAGTAAATTCTTGTACCTCGTCGTGGCTGAGTGCTTTTAAGCGGACGTCAATCCTGAATCCAAATAAATTCTAGTACCTCGTCGTGGCTGAGTGCTTTTAAGCGGACGTCAATCCCGAATCCAAGTAAATTCTAGTACCTCATCGTGGCTGAGTGCTTTTAGGCGGACGCCAATCCTGAATCCAAGTAAATTCTAGTTCCTCGTCGTGGGCGAGTATTTTTAAGCGGACGCCAATCCTGAATCCAAGTAAATTCTAGTACCTCGTCGTGGCTGAGTGCTTTTAAGCGGACGCCAATCCTGAATCCAAGTAAATTCTAGTATCTCGTCGTGGCTGAGTGCTTTTAAGCGGACGCCAATCCTGAATCCAAGTAAATTCTAGTACCTCGTGGTGGCTGAGTGCTTTTAAGCGGACGCCAATCCTGAATCCAAATATATTCTAGTACCTCGTTGTGGCTGAGTGCTTTTAAGCGGACGTCAATCCCGAATCCAAGTAAGTTCTAGTACCTCATCATGGCTGAGTGCTTTTAAGCGGACGCCAATCCTGAATCCAAGTAAATTCTAGCACATCGTGGTGGCTGACTGCTTTTAAGCGGACGCCTATCCTGAATCCAAGTAAATTCTAGTACCTCATCATGGCTGAGTGCTTTTAAGCGGACGCCAATCCTGAATCCAAGTAAATTCTAGTACCTCGTCGTGGCTGAGTGCTTTTAGGCGGACGCCAATCCTGAATCCAAGTAAATTCTAGTATCTCGTCGTGGCTGAGTGCTTTTAAGCGGACGCCAATCCTGAATCCAAGTAAATTCTAGTACCTCGTCGTGGATGAGTGCTTTTAAGCGGACGCCAATCCTGAATCCAAATAAATTCTAGTACCTCGTCGTGGCTGAGTGCTTTTAAGCGGACGTCAATCCCGAATCCAAGTAAGTTCTAGTACCTCATCATGGCTGAGTGCTTTTAAGCGGACGCCAATCCTGAATCCAAGTAAATTCTTGTACCTCGTCGTGGCTGAGTGCTTTTAAGCGGACGTCAATCCCGAATCCAAGTAAATTCTTGTACCTCGTCGTGGCTGAGTGCTTTTAAGCGGACGTCAATCCTGAATCCAAGTAAATTCTAGTACCTCGTCGTGGCTGAGTGCTTTTAAGCGGACGTCAATCCCGAATCCAAGTAAATTCTTGTACCTCGTCGTGGCTGAGTGCTTTTAAGCGGACGTCAATCCCGAATCCAAGTAAATTCTAGTACCTCATCGTGGCTGAGTGCTTTTAGGCGGACGCCAATCCTGAATCCAAGTAAATTCTAGTTCCTCGTCGTGGGCGAGTATTTTTAAGCGGACGCCAATCCTGAATCCAAGTAAATTCTAGTACCTCGTCGTGGCTGAGTGCTTTTAAGCGGACGCCAATCCTGAATCCAAGTAAATTCTAGTATCTCGTCGTGGCTGAGTTCTTTTAAGCGGACGCCAATCCTGAATCCAAGTAAATTCTAGTACCTCGTCGTGGCTGAGTGCTTTTAAGCGGACGTCAATCCCGAATCCAAGTAAGTTCTAGTACCTCATCATGGCTGAGTGCTTTTAAGCGGACGCTAATCCTGAATCCAAGTAAATTCTAGCACCTCGTGGTGGCTGACTGCTTTTAAGTGGACGCCTATCCTGAATCCAAGTAAATTCTAGTACCTCATCATGGCTGAGTGCTTTTAAGCGGACGCCAATCCTGAATCCAAGTAAATTCTAGTACCTCGTCGTGGCTGAGTGCTTTTAAGCGGACGCCAATCCTGAATCCAAGTAAATTCTAGTATCTCGTCGTGGCTGAGTGCTTTTAAGCGGACGCCAATCCTGAATCCAAGTAAATTCTAGTACCTCGTCGTGGCTGAGTGCTTTTAAGCGGACGCCAATCCTGAATCCAAATAAATTCTAGTACCTCGTCGTGGCTGAGTGCTTTTGAGCGGACGTCAATCCCGAATCCAAGTAAGTTCTAGTACCTCATCATGGCTGAGTGCTTTTAAGCGGACGCCAATCCTGAATACAACTAAATTCTAGTACGTCGTCGTGACCGAGTATTTTTAAGCGGACGCCAATCCTGAATCCAAGTAAATTCTAGTACCTCGTGGTGGCTGAGTGCTTTTAAGCGGGCGCCAATCCTGAATACAAGTAAATTCTAGTACGTCGTGGTGGCTGAGTGTTTTTAAGCGGACGTCAATCCTGAATCCAAGTAAATTCTAGTATCTCGTCGTGGCTGAGTGCTTTTAAGCGGACGCCAATCCTGAATCCAAGTAAATTCTAGTACGTCTTTGTGACCGAGTATTTTTAAGCGGACGCCAATCCTGAATCCAAGTAAATTCCAGTACCTCGTCGTGGCCGAGTTTTTTTAAGCGGACGCCAATCCTGAATCCAAGTAAATTCTAGTATCTCGTCGTAGCTGAGTGCTTTTAAGCGGACGCCAATACTAAATTCAAGTAAATTCTAGTATCTCGTCGTGCCTGAGTGCTTTTAAGCGGACGCCAATCCCGAATCCAAGTAAATTCTAGTACCTCGTCGTGGCTGAGTGCTTTTAAGCGGACGCCAATCCTGAATCCACATAAATTCTAGTACCTCGTCGTGGCTGAGTGCTTTTAAGCGGACGCCAATCCTGAATCCATGTAAATTCTAGTATCTTGTGGTGGCTAAGTGCTTTTAAGTGAACGTCAATCCCGAATCCAAGTAAATTCTAGTACCTCGTCGTGGCTGAGTGCTTTTGAGCGGACGCCAATCCTGAATCCAAGTAAATTCTAGTACCTCGTCGTGGATGAGTGCTTTTAAGCGGACGTCATTCCCGAATCCAAGTAAATTCTAGTACCTCGTCGTGGCTGAGTGCTTTTAAGCGGACGCCAATCCTGAATCCAAGTAAATTCTAGTACTTCGTCGTAGCTGAGTGATTTTAAGCGGACGCCTATCCTGAATCCAAGTAAAATCTAGTACCTCGTCGTGGCTGAGTGCTTTTAAGCGGACGCCAATCCTGAATCCAAGTAAATTCTAGTACCACGTCGTAGCTGAGTGCTTTTAAGTGAACGCCAATCCTGAATCCAAGTAAATTCTTGTACCTCGTCGTAGCTGAGTGCTTTTAAGCGGACGTCAATCCCGAATCCAAGTAAATTCTAGTACCTCATCGTGTCTGAGTGCTTTTAGGCGGACGCCAATCCTGAATCCAAGTAAATTCTAGTTCCTCGTCGTGGGCGAGTATTTTTAAGCGGACGCCAATCCTGAATCCAAGTAAATTCTAGTACCTCGTCGTGGCTGAGTTCTTTTAAGCGGACGCCAATCCTGAATCCAAGTAAATTCTAGTACCTCGTCGTGGCTGAGTGCTTTTAAGCGGACGTCAATCCCGAATCCAAGTAAGTTCTAGTGCCTCATCATGGCTGAGTGCTTTTAAGCGGACGCTAATCCTGAATCCAAGTAAATTCTAGCACCTCGTGGTGGCTGACTGCTTTTAAGTGGACGCCTATCCTGAATCCAAGTAAATTCTAGTACCTCATCATGGCTGAGTGCTTTTAAGCGGACGCCAATCCTGAATCCAAGTAAATTCTAGTACCTCGTCGTGGCTGAGTGCTTTTAAGCGGACGCCAATCCTGAATCCAAGTAAATTCTAGTATCTCGTCGTGGCTGAGTGCTTTTAAGCGGACGCCAATCCTGAATCCAAGTAAATTCTAGTACCTCGTCGTGGCTGAGTGCTTTTAAGCGGACGCCAATCCTGAATCCAAATAAATTCTAGTACCTCGTCGTGGCTGAGTGCTTTTGAGCGGACGTCAATCCCGAATCCAAGTAAGTTCTAGTACCTCATCATGGCTGAGTGCTTTTAAGCGGACGCCAATCCTGAATCCAAGTAAATTCTAGCACCTCGTGGTGGCTGACTGCTTTTAAGCGGACGCCTATCCTGAATCCAAGTAAATTCTAGTACCTCATCATGGCTGAGTGCTTTTAAACGGACGCCAATCCTGAATCCAAGTAAATTCTTGTACCTCGTCGTGGCTGAGTGCTTTTAAGCGGACGTCCATCCCGAATCCAAGTAAATTCTTGTACCTCGTCGTGGCTGAGTGCTTTTAAGCGGACGTCAATCCTGAATCCAAGTAAATTCTAGTACCTCGTCGTGGCTGAGTGCTTTTAAGCGGACGCCAATCCTGAATCCAAGTAAATTCTAGTACCTCGTGGTGGCTAAGTGCTTTTAAGCGGACGCCAATCCTGAATCCAAGTAAATTCTAGTATCGTCCTGGCTGAGTGCTTTTAAGCGGACGCCAATCCTGAATCCAAGTAAATTCTAGTACCTCGTGGTGGCTGAGTGCTTTTAAGCGGGCGCCAATCCTGAATACAAGTAAATTCTAGTACGTCGTGGTGGCTGCGTGCTTTTAAGCGGACGTCAATCCTGAATCCAAGTAAATTCTAGTATCTCGTCGTGGCTGAGTGCTTTTAAGCGGACGCCAATCCTGAATCCAAGTAAATTCTAGTACGTCTTTGTGACCGAGTATTTTTAAGCGGACGCCAATCCTGAATCCAAGTAAATTCCAGTACCTCGTCGTGGCCGAGTTTTTTTAAGCGGACGCCAATCCTGAATCCAAGTAAATTCTAGTATCTCGTCGTAGCTGAGTGCTTTTAAGCGGACGCCAATACTAAATTCAAGTAAATTCTAGTATCTCGTCGTGCCTGAGTGCTTTTAAGCGGACGCCAATCCCGAATCCAAGTAAATTCTAGTACCTCGTCGTGGCTGAGTGCTTTTAAGCGGACGCCAATCCTGAATCCAAATAAATTCTAGTACCTCGTCGTGGCTGAGTGCTTTTAAGCGGACGCCAATCCTGAATCCAAGTAAATTCTAGCACCTCGTGGTGGCTGACTGCTTTTAAGCGGACGCCTATCCTGAATCCAAGTAAATTCTAGTACCTCATCATGGCTGAGTGCTTTTAAACGGACGCCAATCCTGAATCCAAGTAAATTCTTGTACCTCGTCGTGGCTGAGTGCTTTTAAGCGGACGTCCATCCCGAATCCAAGTAAATTCTTGTACCTCGTCGTGGCTGAGTGCTTTTAAGCGGACGTCAATCCTGAATCCAAGTAAATTCTAGTACCTCGTCGTGGCTGAGTGCTTTTAAGCGGACGCCAATCCTGAATCCAAGTAAATTCTAGTACCTCGTGGTGGCTAAGTGCTTTTAAGCGGACGCCAATCCTGAATCCAAGTAAATTCTAGTATCGTCCTGGCTGAGTGCTTTTAAGCGGACGCCAATCCTGAATCCAAGTAAATTCTAGTACCTCGTGGTGGCTGAGTGCTTTTAAGCGGGCGCCAATCCTGAATACAAGTAAATTCTAGTACGTCGTGGTGGCTGCGTGCTTTTAAGCGGACGTCAATCCTGAATCCAAGTAAATTCTAGTATCTCGTCGTGGCTGAGTGCTTTTAAGCGGACGCCAATCCTGAATCCAAGTAAATTCTAGTACGTCTTTGTGACCGAGTATTTTTAAGCGGACGCCAATCCTGAATCCAAGTAAATTCCAGTACCTCGTCGTGGCCGAGTTTTTTTAAGCGGACGCCAATCCTGAATCCAAGTAAATTCTAGTATCTCGTCGTAGCTGAGTGCTTTTAAGCGGACGCCAATACTAAATTCAAGTAAATTCTAGTATCTCGTCGTGCCTGAGTGCTTTTAAGTGGACGTCAATCCCGAATCCAAGTAAATTCTAGTACCTCGTCGTGGCTGAGTGCTTTTGAGCGGACGCCAATCCTGAATCCAAGTAAATTCTAGTACCTCGTCGTGGATGAGTGCTTTTAAGCGGACGTCATTCCCGAATCCAAGTAAATTCTAGTACCTCGTCGTGGCTGAGTGCTTTTAAGCGGACGCCAATCCTGAATCCAAGTAAATTCTAGTACTTCGTCGTAGCTGAGTGATTTTAAGCGGACGCCTATCCTGAATCCAAGTAAATTCTAGTACCTCGTCGTGGCTGAGTGCTTTTAAGCGGACGCCAATCCTGAATCCAAGTAAATTCTAGTAGCACGTCGTAGCTGAGTGCTTTTAAGTGAACGCCAATCCTGAATCCAAGTAAATTCTTGTACTTCGTCGTAGCTGAGTGCTTTTAAGCGGACGTCAATCCCGAATCCAAGTAAATTCTAGTACCTCATCGCGTCTGAGTGCTTTTAGGCGGACGCCAATCCTGAATCCAAGTAAATTCTAGTTCCTCGTCGTGGGCGAGTATTTTTAAGCGGACGCCAATCCTGAATCCAAGTAAATTCTAGTACCTCGTCGTGGCTGAGTGCTTTTAAGCGGACGCCAATCCTGAATCCAAGTAAATTCTAGTATCTCGTCGTGGCTGAGTGCTTTTAAGCGGACGTCAATCCCGAATCCAAGTAAGTTCTAGTACCTCATCATGGCTGAGTGCTTTATAGCGGACGCCAATCCTGAATCCAAGTAAATTCTAGCACCTCGTGGTGGCTGACTGCTTTTAAGCGGACGCCTATCCTGAATCCAAGTAAATTCTAGTACCTCATCATGGCTGAGTGCTTTTAAGCGGACGCCAATCCTGAATCCAAGTAAATTCTAGTACCTCGTCGTAGCTGATTGATTTTAAGCGGACGTCAATCTGAATCCAAGTAAATTCTAGTACCTCATCGTGACTGTGTGATTTTAAGCCGACGTCAATCCTGAATCCAAGTAACTTCTAGTAACTCGTCGTGGCTGAGTGCTTTTAAGCGGACGCCAATCCTGAATCCAAGTAAATTCTAGTACCTCGTCGTGGCTGAGTGCTTTTAAGCGGACGCCAATCCTGAATCCAAGTAAATTCTAGTATCTCGTCGTGGCTGAGTTCTTTTAAGCGGACGCCAATCCTGAATCCAAGTAAATTCTAGTACCTCGTCGTGGCTGAGTGCTTTTAAGCGGACGTCAATCCCGAATCCAAGTAAGTTCTAGTACCTCATCATGGCTGAGTGCTTTTAAGCGGACGCTAATCCTGAATCCAAGTAAATTCTAGCACCTCGTGGTGGCTGACTGCTTTTAAGCGGACGCCTATCCTGAATCCAAGTAAATTCTAGTACCTCATCATGGCTGAGTGCTTTTAAGCGGACGCCAATCCTGAATCCAAGTAAATTCTAGTACCTCGTCGTAGCTGATTGATTTTAAGCGGACGTCAATCTGAATCCAAGTAAATTCTAGTACCTCATCGTGACTGTGTGATTTTAAGCCGACGTCAATCCTGAATCCAAGTAACTTCTAGTAACTCGTCGTGGCTGAGTGCTTTTAAGCGGACGCCAATCCTGAATCCAAGTAAATTCTAGTACCTCGTCGTGGCTGAGTGCTTTTAAGCGGACGCCAATCCTGAATCCAAGTAAATTCTAGTATCTCGTCGTGCCTGAATGCTTTTAAGTGGACGTCAATCCCGAATCCAAGTAAATTCTAGTACCTCGTCGTGGCTGAGTGCTTTTGAGCGGACGCCAATCCTGAATCCAAGTAAATTCTAGTACCTCGTCGTGGATGAGTGCTTTTAAGCGGACGTCATTCCCGAATCCAAGTAAATTCTAGTACCTCGTCGTGGCTGAGTGCTTTTAAGCGGACGCCAATCCTGAATCCAAGTAAATTCTAGTACTTCGTCGTAGCTGAGTGATTTTAAGCGGACGCCTATCCTGAATCCAAGTAAATTCTAGTACCTCGTCGTGGCTGAGTGCTTTTAAGCGGACGCCAATCCTGAATCCAAGTAAATTCTAGTAGCACGTCGTAGCTGAGTGCTTTTAAGTGAACGCCAATCCTGAATCCAAGTAAATTCTTGTACTTCGTCGTAGCTGAGTGCTTTTAAGCGGACGTCAATCCCGAATCCAAGTAAATTCTAGTACCTCATCGTGTCTGAGTGCTTTTAGGCGGACGCCAATCCTGAATCCAAGTAAATTCTAGTTCCTCGTCGTGGGCGAGTATTTTTAAGCGGACGCCAATCCTGAATCCAAGTAAATTCTAGTACCTCGTCGTGGCTGAGTGCTTTTAAGCGGACGCCAATCCTGAATCCAAGTAAATTCTAGTATCTCGTCGTGGCTGAGTGCTTTTAAGCGGACGTCAATCCCGAATCCAAGTAAGTTCTAGTACCTCATCATGGCTGAGTGCTTTATAGCGGACGCCAATCCTGAATCCAAGTAAATTCTAGCACCTCGTGGTGGCTGACTGCTTTTAAGCGGACGCCTATCCTGAATCCAAGTAAATTCTAGTACCTCATCATGGCTGAGTGCTTTTAAGCGGACGCCAATCCTGAATCCAAGTAAATTCTAGTACCTCGTCGTAGCTGATTGATTTTAAGCGGACGTCAATCTGAATCCAAGTAAATTCTAGTACCTCATCGTGACTGTGTGATTTTAAGCCGACGTCAATCCTGAATCCAAGTAACTTCTAGTAACTCGTCGTGGCTGAGTGCTTTTAAGCGGACGCCAATCCTGAATCCAAGTAAATTCTAGTACCTCGTCGTGGCTGAGTGCTTTTAAGCGGACGCCAATCCTGAATCCAAGTAAATTCTAGTATCTCGTCGTGGCTGAGTTCTTTTAAGCGGACGCCAATCCTGAATCCAAGTAAATTCTAGTACCTCGTCGTGGCTGAGTGCTTTTAAGCGGACGTCAATCCCGAATCCAAGTAAGTTCTAGTACCTCATCATGGCTGAGTGCTTTTAAGCGGACGCTAATCCTGAATCCAAGTAAATTCTAGCACCTCGTGGTGGCTGACTGCTTTTAAGCGGACGCCTATCCTGAATCCAAGTAAATTCTAGTACCTCATCATGGCTGAGTGCTTTTAAGCGGACGCCAATCCTGAATCCAAGTAAATTCTAGTACCTCGTCGTGGCTGAGTGCTTTTAAGCGGACGCCAATCCTGAATCCAAGTAAATTCTAGTATCTCGTCGTGGCTGAGTGCTTTTAAGCGGACGCCAATCCTGAATCCAAGTAAATTCTAGTACCTCGTCGTGGCTGAGTGCTTTTAAGCGGACGCCAATCCTGAATCCAAATAAATTCTAGTACCTCGTCGTGGCTGAGTGCTTTTAAGCGGACGTCAATCCCGAATCCAAGTAAGTTCTAGTACCTCATCATGGCTGAGTGCTTTTAAGCGGACGCCAATCCTGAATCCAAGTAAATTCTAGCACCTCGTGGTGGCTGACTGCTTTTAAGCGGACGCCAATCCTGAATCCAAGTAAATTCTAGTACCTTATCATGGCTGAGTGCTTTTAAGCGGACGCCAATCCTGAATCCAAGTAAATTCTTGTACCTCGTCGTGGCTGAGTGCTTTTAAGCGGACGTCCATCCCGAATCCAAGTAAATTCTTGTGCCTCGTCGTGGCTGAGTGCTTTTAAGCGGACGTCAATCCTGAATCCAAGAAAATTCTAGTACCTCGTCGTGGCTGAGTGCTTTTAAGCGGACGCCAATCCTGAATCCAAGTAAATTCTAGTACCTCGTGGTGGCTAAGTGCTTTTAAGCGGACGCCAATCCTGAATCCAAGTAAATTCTAGTATCGTCCTGGCTGAGTGCTTTTAAGCGGACGCCAATCCTGAATCCAAGTAAATTCTAGTATCTCGTGGTGGCTGAGTGCTTTTAAGCGGACGCCAATCCTGAATACAAGTAAATTCTAGTACGTCGTGGTGGCTGAGTGCTTTTAAGCGGACGTCAATCCTGAATCCAAGTAAATTCTAGTATCTCGTCGTGGCTGAGTGCTTTTAAGCGGACGCCAATCCTGAATCCAAGTAAATTCTAGTACGTCTTTGTGACCGAGTATTTTTAAGCGGACGCCAATCCTGAATCCAAGTAAATTCCAGTACCTCGTCGTGGCCGAGTTTTTTTAAGCGGACGCCAATCCTGAATCCAAGTAAATTCTAGTATCCCGTCGTAGCTGAGTGCTTTTAAGCGGACGCCAATACTAAATCCAAGTAAATTCTAGTATCTCGTCGTGGCTGAGTGCTTTTAAGCGGACGCCAATCCCGAATCCAAGTAAATTCTAGTACCTCGTCGTGGCTGAGTGCTTTTAAGCGGACGCCAGTCCTGAATCCAAATAAATTCTAGTACCTCGTCGTGGCTGAGTGCTTTTAAGCGGACGCCAATCCTGAATCCATGTAAATTCTAGTATCTTGTGGTGGCTAAGTGCTTTTAAGGGGACGTCAATCCCGAATCCAAGTAAATTCTAGTACCTCGTCGTGGCTGAGTGCTTTTGAGCGGACGCCAATCCTGAATCCAAGTAAATTCTAGTACCTCGTCGTGGATGAGTGCTTTTAAGCGGACGTCATTCCCGAATCCAAGTAAATTCTAGTACCTCGTCGTGTCTGAGTGCTTTTAAGCGGACGCCAATCCTGAATCCAAGTAAATTCTAGTACTTCGTCGTAGCTGAGTGATTTTAAGCGGACGCCTATCCTGAATCCAAGTAAATTCTAGTACCTCGTCGTGGCTGAGTGCTTTTAAGCGGACGCCAATCCTGAATCCAAGTAAATTCTAGTACCACGTCGTAGCTGAGTGCTTTTAAGTGAACGCCAATCCTGAATCCAAGTAAATTCTTGTACCTCGTCGTAGCTGAGTGCTTTTAAGCGGACGTCAATCCCGAATCCAAGTAAATTCTAGTACCTCATCGTGGCTGAGTGCTTTTAGGCGGACGCCAATCCTGAATCCAAGTAAATTCTAGTTCCTCGTCGTGGGCGAGTATTTTTAAGCGGACGCCAATCCCGAATCCAAGTAAATTCTAGTACCTCGTCGTGGCTGAGTGCTTTTAAGCGGACGCCAATCCTGAATCCAAGTAAATTCTAGTATCTCGTCGTGGCTGAGTGCTTTTAAGCGGACGTCAATCCCGAATCCAAGTAAGTTCTAGTACCTCATCATGGCTGAGTGCTTTTAAGCGGACGCCAATCCTGAATCCAAGTAAATTCTAGCACCTCGTGGTGGCTGAGTGCTTTTAAGCGGACGCCTATCCTGAATCCAAGTAAATTCTAGTACCTCATCATGGCTGAGTGCTTTTAAGCGGACGCCAATCCTGAATCCAAGTAAATTCTAGTACCTCGTCGTAGCTGATTGATTTTAAGCGGACGCCAATCCTAAATCCAAGTAAATTCTAGAACCTCGTCGTGGCTGAGTGCTTTTAAGCGGACGCCAATCCTGAATCCAAGTAAATTCTAGTACCTCGTCGTGGATGAGGCTTTTAAGCGGACGTCATTCCCGAATCCAAGTAAATTCTAGTACCTCGTCGTGGCTGAGTGCTTTTAAGCGGACGCCAATCCTGAATCCAAGTAAATTCTAGTATCGTCCTGGCTGAGTGCTTTTAAGCGGACGCCTATCCTGAATCCAAGTAAATTCTAGTACCTCGTCGTGGCTGAGTGCTTTTAAGCGGACGCCAATCCTGAATCCAAGTAAATTCTAGTACCACGTCGTAGCTGAGTGCTTTTAAGTGAACGCCAATCCTGAATCCAAGTAAATTCTTGTACCTCGTCGTAGCTGAGTGCTTTTAAGCGGACGTCAATCCCGAATCCAAGTAAATTCTAGTACCTCATCGTGTCTGAGTGCTTTTAGGCGGACGCCAATCCTGAATCCAAGTAAATTCTAGTTCCTCGTCGTGGGCGAGTATTTTTAAGCGGACGCCAATCCTGAATCCAAGTAAATTCTAGTACCTCGTCGTGGCTGAGTGCTTTTAAGCGGACGCCAATCCTGAATCCAAGTAAATTCTAGTATCTCGTCGTGGCTGAGTGCTTTTAAGCGGACGTCAATCCCGAATCCAAGTAAGTTCTAGTACCTCATCATGGCTGAGTGCTTTTAAGCGGACGCCAATCCTGAATCCAAGTAAATTCTAGCACCTCATCGTGTCTGAGTGCTTTTAGGCGGACGCCAATCCTGAATCCAAGTAAATTCTAGTTCCTCGTCGTGGGCGAGTATTTTTAAGCGGACGCCAGTCCTGAATCCAAGTAAATTCTAGTACCTCGTCGTGGCTGAGTGCTTTTAAGCGGACGCCAATCCTGAATCCAAATAAATTCTAGTACCTCGTCGTGGCTGAGTGCTTTTAAGCGGACGTCAATCCCGAATCCAAGTAAGTTCTAGTACCTCATCATGGCTGAGTGCTTTTAAGCGGACGCCAATCCTGAATCCAAGTAAATTCTAGCACCTCATCGTGTCTGAGTGCTTTTAGGCGGACGCCAATCCTGAATCCAAGTAAATTCTAGTTCCTCGTCGTGGGCGAGTATTTTTAAGCGGACGCCAGTCCTGAATCCAAGTAAATTCTAGTACCTCGTCGTGGCTGAGTGCTTTTAAGCGGACGCCAATCCTGAATCCAAATAAATTCTAGTACCTCGTCGTGGCTGAGTGCTTTTAAGCGGACGTCAATCCCGAATCCAAGTAAGTTCTAGTACCTCATCATGGCTGAGTGCTTTTAAGCGGACGCCAATCCTGAATCCAAGTAAATTCTAGCACCTCGTGGTGGCTGACTGCTTTTAAGCGGACGCCTATCCTGAATCCAAGTAAATTCTAGTACCTCATCATGGCTGAGTACTTTTAAGCGGACGCCAATCCTGAATCCAAGTAAATTCTAGTACCTCGTCGTAGCTGATTGATTTTAAGCGGACGCCAATCCTGAATCCAAGTAAATTCTAGAACCTCGTCGTGGCTGAGTGCTTTTAAGCGGACGCCAATCCTGAATCCAAGTAAATTCTAGTACCTCGTCGTGGATGAGTGCTTTTAAGCGGACGTCATTCCCGAATCCAAGTAAATTCTAGTACCTCGTCGTGGCTGAGTGCTTTTAAGCGGACGCCAATCCTGAATCCAAGTAAATTCTAGTACTTCGTCGTAGCTGAGTGATTTTAAGCGGACGCCAATCCTGAATCCAAGTAAATTCTAGTACCACGTCGTAGCTGAGTGCTTTTAAGTGAACGCCAATCCTGAATCCAAGTAAATTCTTGTACCTCGTCGTAGCTGAGTGCTTTTAAGCGGACGTCAATCTGAATCCAAGTAAATTCTAGTACCTCATCGTGACTGAGTGATTTTAAGCCGACGTCAATCCTGAATCCAAGTAACTTCTAGTAACTCGTCGTGGCTGAGTGCTTTTAAGCGGACGCCAATCCTGAATCCAAGTAAATTCTAGTACCTCGTCGTGGCTGAGTGCTTTTAAGCGGACGCCAATCCTGAATCCAAGTAAATTCTAGTATCTCGTCGTGGCTGAGTTCTTTTAAGCGGACGCCAATCCTGAATCCAAGTAAATTCTAGTACCTCGTCGTGGCTGAGTGCTTTTAAGCGGACGTCAATCCCGAATCCAAGTAAGTTCTAGTACCTCATCATGGCTGAGTGCTTTTAAGCGGACGCCAATCCTGAATCCAAGTAAATTCTAGCACCTCGTGGTGGCTGAGTGCTTTTAAGCGGACGCCTATCCTGAATCCAAGTAAATTCTAGTACCTCATCATGGCTGAGTGCTTTTAAGCGGACGCCAATCCTGAATCCAAGTAAATTCTAGTACCACGTCGTAGCTGAGTGCTTTTAAGTGAACGCCAATCCTGAATCCAAGTAAATTCTTGTACCTCGTCGTAGCTGAGTGCTTTTAAGCGGACGTCAATCCCGAATCCAAGTAAATTCTAGTACCTCATCGTGTCTGAGTGCTTTTAGGCGGACGCCAATCCTGAATCCAAGTAAATTCTAGTTCCTCGTCGTGGGCGAGTATTTTTAAGCGGACGCCAATCCTGAATCCAAGTAAATTCTAGTACCTCGTCGTGGCTGAGTGCTTTTAAGCGGACGCCAATCCTGAATCCAAGTAAATTCTAGTATCTCGTCGTGGCTGAGTGCTTTTAAGCGGACGTCAATCCCGAATCCAAGTAAGTTCTAGTACCTCATCATGGCTGAGTGCTTTTAAGCGGACGCCAATCCTGAATCCAAGTAAATTCTAGCACCTCATCGTGTCTGAGTGCTTTTAGGCGGACGCCAATCCTGAATCCAAGTAAATTCTAGTTCCTCGTCGTGGGCGAGTATTTTTAAGCGGACGCCAGTCCTGAATCCAAGTAAATTCTAGTACCTCGTCGTAGCTGAGTGCTTTTAAGCGGACGTCAATCCCGAATCCAAGTAAATTCTAGTACCTCATCGTGTCTGAGTGCTTTTAGGCGGACGCCAATCCTGAATCCATGTAAATTCTAGTTCCTCGTCGTGGGCGAGTATTTTTAAGCGGACGCCAATCCTGAATCCAAGTAAATTCTTGTACCTCGTCGTAGCTGAGTGCTTTTAAGCGGACGTCAATCCCGAATCCAAGTAAATTCTAGTACCTCATCGTGTCTGAGTGCTTTTAGGCGGACGCCAATCCTGAATCCAAGTAAATTCTAGTTCCTCGTCGTGGGCGAGTATTTTTAAGCGGACGCCAGTCCTGAATCCAAGTAAATTCTAGTACCTCGTCGTGGCTGAGTGCTTTTAAGCGGACGCCAATCCTGAATCCAAATAAATTCTAGTACCTCGTCGTGGCTGAGTGCTTTTAAGCGGACGTCAATCCCGAATCCAAGTAAGTTCTAGTACCTCATCATGGCTGAGTGCTTTTAAGCGGACGCCAATCCTGAATCCAAGTAAATTCTAGCACCTCGTGGTGGCTGACTGCTTTTAAGCGGACGCCTATCCTGAATCCAAGTAAATTCTAGTACCTCATCATGGCTGAGTGCTTTTAAGCGGACGCCAATCCTGAATCCAAGTAAATTCTAGTACCTCGTCGTAGCTGATTGATTTTAAGCGGACGCCAATCCTGAATCCAAGTAAATTCTAGAACCTCGTCGTGGCTGAGTGCTTTTAAGCGGACGCCAATCCTGAATCCAAGTAAATTCTAGTACCTCGTCGTGGATGAGTGCTTTTAAGCGGACGTCATTCCCGAATCCAAGTAAATTCTAGTACCTCGTCGTGGCTGAGTGCTTTTAAGCGGACGCCAATCCTGAATCCAAGTAAATTCTAGTACTTCGTCGTAGCTGAGTGATTTTAAGCGGACGCCAATCCTGAATCCAAGTAAATTCTAGTACCTCGTCGTAGCTGAGTGCTTTTAAGTGAACGCCAATCCTGAATCCAAGTAAATTCTTGTACCTCGTCGTAGCTGAGTGCTTTTAAGCGGACGTCAATCTGAATCCAAGTAAATTCTAGTACCTCATCGTGACTGAGTGATTTTAAGCCGACGTCAATCCTGAATCCAAGTAACTTCTAGTAACTCGTCGTGGCTGAGTGCTTTTAAGCGGACGCCAATCCTGAATCCAAGTAAATTCTAGTACCTCGTCGTGGCTGAGTGCTTTTAAGCGGACGCCAATCCTGAATCCAAGTAAATTCTAGTATCTCGTCGTGGCTGAGTTCTTTTAAGCGGACGCCAATCCTGAATCCAAGTAAATTCTAGTACCTCGTCGTGGCTGAGTGCTTTTAAGCGGACGTCAATCCCGAATCCAAGTAAGTTCTAGTACCTCATCATGGCTGAGTGCTTTTAAGCGGACGCTAATCCTGAATCCAAGTAAATTCTAGCACCTCGTGGTGGCTGACTGCTTTTAAGCGGACGCCTATCCTGAATCCAAGTAAATTCTAGTACCTCATCATGGCTGAGTGCTTTTAAGCGGACGCCAATCCTGAATCCAAGTAAATTCTAGTACCTCGTCGTGGCTGAGTGCTTTTAAGCGGACGCCAATCCTGAATCCAAGTAAATTCTAGTATCTCGTCGTGGCTGAGTGCTTTTAAGCGGACGCCAATCCTGAATCCAAGTAAATTCTAGTACCTCGTCGTGGCTGAGTGCTTTTAAGCGGACGTCAATCCCGAATCCAAGTAAGTTCTAGTACCTCATCATGGCTGAGTGCTTTTAAGCGGACGCCAATCCTGAATCCAAGTACATTCTAGCACCTCGTGGTGGCTGACTGCTTTTAAGCGGACGCCTATCCTGAATCCAAGTAAATTCTAGTACCTTATCATGGCTGAGTGCTTTTAAGCGGACGCCAATCCTGAATCCAAGTAAATTCTTGTACCTCGTCGTGGCTGAGTGCTTTTAAGCGGACGTCCATCCCGAATCCAAGTAAATTCTTGTGCCTCGTCGTGGCTGAGTGCTTTTAAGCGGACGTCAATCCTGAATCCAAGTAAATTCTAGTACCTCGTCGTGGCTGAGTGCTTTTAAGCGGACGCCAATCCTGAATCCAAGTAAATTCTAGTACCTCGTGGTGGCTAAGTGCTTTTAAGCGGACGCCAATCCTGAATCCAAGTAAATTCTAGTATCGTCCTGGCTGAGTGCTTTTAAGCGGACGCCAATCCTGAATCCAAGTAAATTCTAGTACCTCGTGGTGGCTGAGTGCTTTTAAGCGGACGCCAATCCTGAATACAAGTAAATTCTAGTACGTCGTGGTGGCTGAGTGCTTTTAAGCGGACGTCAATCCTGAATCCAAGTAAATTCTAGTATCTCGTCGTGGCTGAGTGCTTTTAAGCGGACGCCAATCCTGAATCCAAGTAAATTCTAGTACGTCTTTGTGACCGAGTATTTTTAAGCGGACGCCAATCCTGAATCCAAGTAAATTCCAGTACCTCGTCGTGGCCGAGTTTTTTTAAGCGGACGCCAATCCTGAATCCAAGTAAATTCTAGTATCTCGTCGTAGCTGAGTGCTTTTAAGCGGACGCCAATACTAAATCCAAGTAAATTCTAGTATCTCGTCGTGGCTGAGTGCTTTTAAGCGGACGCCAATCCCGAATCCAAGTAAATTCTAGTACCTCGTCGTGGCTGAGTGCTTTTAAGCGGACGCCAGTCCTGAATCCAAATAAATTCTAGTACCTCGTCGTGGCTGAGTGCTTTTAAGCGGACGCCAATCCTGAATCCATGTAAATTCTAGTATCTTGTGGTGGCTAAGTGCTTTTAAGGGGACGTCAATCCCGAATCCAAGTAAATTCTAGTACCTCGTCGTGGCTGAGTGCTTTTGAGCGGACGCCAATCCTGAATCCAAGTAAATTCTAGTACCTCGTCGTGGATGAGTGCTTCTAAGCGGACGTCATTCCCGAATCCAAGTAAATTCTAGTACCTCGTCGTGTCTGAGTGCTTTTAAGCGGACGCCAATCCTGAATCCAAGTAAATTCTAGTACTTCGTCGTAGCTGAGTGATTTTAAGCGGACGCCTATCCTGAATCCAAGTAAATTCTAGTACCTCGTCGTGGCTGAGTGCTTTTAAGCGGACGCCAATCCTGAATCCAAGTAAATTCTAGTACCACGTCGTAGCTGAGTGCTTTTAAGTGAACGCCAATCCTGAATCCAAGTAAATTCTTGTACCTCGTCGTAGCTGAGTGCTTTTAAGCGGACGTCAATCCCGATTCCAAGTAAATTCTAGTACCTCATCGTGGCTGAGTGCTTTTAGGCGGACGCCAATCCTGAATCCAAGTAAATTCTAGTTCCTCGTCGTGGGCGAGTATTTTTAAGCGGACGCCAATCCTGAATCCAAGTAAATTCTAGTACCTCGTCGTGGCTGAGTGCTTTTAAGCGGACGCCAATCCTGAATCCAAGTAAATTCTAGTATCTCGTCGTGGCTGAGTGCTTTTAAGCGGACGTCAATCCCGAATCCAAGTAAGTTCTAGTACCTCATCATGGCTGAGTGCTTTTAAGCGGACGCCAATCCTGAATCCAAGTAAATTCTAGCACCTCGTGGTGGCTGAGTGCTTTTAAGCGGACGCCTATCCTGAATCCAAGTAAATTCTAGTACCTCATCATGGCTGAGTGCTTTTAAGCGGACGCCAATCCTGAATCCAAGTAAATTCTAGTACCTCGTCGTAGCTGATTGATTTTAAGCGGACGCCAATCCTGAATCCAAGTAAATTCTAGAACCTCGTCGTGGCTGAGTGCTTTTAAGCGGACGCCAATCCTGAATCCAAGTAAATTCTAGTACCTCGTCGTGGATGAGTGCTTTTAAGCGGACGTCATTCCCGAATCCAAGTAAATTCTAGTACCTCGTCGTGGCTGAGTGCTTTTAAGCGGACGCCAATCCTGAATCCAAGTAAATTCTAGTACTTCGTCGTAGCTGAGTGATTTTAAGCGGACGCCAATCCTGAATCCAAGTAAATTCTAGTACCACGTCGTAGCTGAGTGCTTTTAAGTGAACGCCAATCCTGAATCCAAGTAAATTCTTGTACCTCGTCGTAGCTGAGTGCTTTTAAGCGGACGTCAATCTGAATCCAAGTAAATTCTAGTACCTCATCGTGGCTGAGTGATTTTAAGCCGACGTCAATCCTGAATCCAAGTAACTTCTAGTAACTCGTCGTGGCTGAGTGCTTTTAAGCGGACGCCAATCCTGAATCCAAGTAAATTCTAGTACCTCGTCGTGGCCGAGTATCTTTAAGCGGACGCCAATCCTGAATCCAAGTAAATTCTAGTACCTCGTCGTGGCTGGGTGCTTTTAAGCGGACGCCAATCCCGAATCAGAGTAAATTCTAGTACCTCGTCGTGGCTGAGTGCTTTTAAGCGGACGCCAATCCTGAATCCAAGTAAATTCTAGTACCTCTAGTAGTAAATTAAGAAATTATTGTTAATTATTAATAAAGAAAAGAATATAGTCTATTTGTATATAAATTTATTATATAACAATAGTTTTTTTTCACATAAAGACGAAGATTCAAATTTTACATGGACAGCAAGGCTGAGTTTAAAAATTAGTTTGGCACCGGACGCTGGAGGGAAAAATGCGAACTCTGCTACAGTATTACAAGGCCGCAAAGAACAAAAAAAAACCCAAGCTGCTCCGTGTATCGCACCTTTCATTGGTAAATTGGACGAAATTTTCAGCCGCAAGCTAATTATTACAAATGTACACCACTTAGTGTGGAGATTGATTGTTCACTAGTTTCTCTAGGACAGCAATTTTCTTCTCCTCTGCAGCTTCCTATTTTTTTCTTTGTTTTGGAGGGTTACCATGATGAAGTTATAAAATAAATTCCTTGTTATCCTTTCGATGTTCCCTTAACAGCTTCAACAGCTTTTCTTCACAGTACCGTTCCTTTGCCGTTTTTTCGATCGGCACACTGGAGTCAACGGAGATGACGGTGGCGCTGTCGGCATTTCAGCTGACGCTTTTGCAGATGCTGATGTCGATGGTTCAGTTGCAAAATCTGTGGTTGCCAAAGTCTCAGAGCGCAACTCGCCGGGTTCTTCCTTTAAAATTGTGATGGCTTTATTATATACACTGCCGTCCATAAGTTTTCCGGACAAACCTTTCTGTCAGAATAACTGATGTAAGTCTCTTCTTCCTCACACTTTAAAATAAAGAAACTTGTTTTTTTGTTTTGTAATAATGCATTTGCTTTAATAAATCGACAAATTAACTCTACTTAATAGTTAATTACTTTAAGATTAGACGTCTTTTTCGTCGAAAAATTCACCTCACTTTTGCCGTCAATCTTTCCATTAGGTTTCGAATATTTTCCGATATGGTTCTTCAGGCCACTTGGAGAATCTCCCAAAGGTTTTATTTTGATGTGGGACACTGTTTTCGAACCTTGCCCTTCAGTTGATACCAAAATAGCTCAATGGGATTGAGGTCAGGTGACTGGGAAGGGCATTTCATATTTCTTAAAGTTCGTTTTTGTTCTTCTCAGTCTAGATATCCTCGGCAGAGCTTAGATGAATGTTTCGGATCATTATCTTGCATCAAGATGGATTCTCTTTATTCATTACTCCATCGATACGGATGAGGTTTCCAACACCAGTGTAAGAGATACATTCCCAGACTATTATACAACCACCCTTTACTGTTGGTACCATAAATTCTACTCTTTTGTCAAAAAACTTCAATTTCAGACTCATCTGTCTATAAGATCTTCGACCACTCGGTATATTCTTGGTGCTTCTTCAATTTAGCCGCTTAGCCGAAACAAATTTCGAGGTCGTAGCAAAGGTTTTCGTACCGCTACTCTCCTGTGAAGCTAAGCGCATTTTTGTCGTTGTAAGCGATATCTGATTTGAGAGCGATAGGTTGAACTCTGCGCAAATTTCTGGAGCTGAACTTTAGGCCTTCCGCTTCTTTTCCAGGTCGTAACACTGGATGACTCTCTAAAGCGACTTTTTGTTATTGTTGATTTTTCTCTCCAGCTTTGCTGGTGTAAATCCTGTGACCTGTACTAACATTTAATTTTAGCAATTAACTTGAAAATCTTTTATTAACTTACATGAAAACCCTGTGCCAACATATTCTCCAGCACATTCCAACAGGCGTGTTTCTTCTTTCTACAATTGTTAAACTCAGCCTGGCCATGTAAAATTTCAAAAACATCTTCGTCTCTCAAATTTGTCCGTTTCTTCGATTGCTAACCCTATTATTTACGGTTAAAATAGTAATAATTGTAAGAAAACTTTTAATACAAACCTTTTGTCAATTTTTTGTTCTGACATATAGAGATGGTCATTTATACGATTAGTTACAGAAAAAAATTAACCTTGTGATTTGGCCGCACTGTAGTCTATTTCCGATTATTTCGTTAGCGGGGCTAAGCTTTCGTAGGTAAGCTAAGCGGCTTTCCGGTTATTTTTCCATACAAAAGTTTTGCTAAGCGTATACCCGCTGCAAAAGAAACATTGTTATAGAAGCAAGTGCTATTGTTATACGATAGAAACAATTGAAACTAATATATTGTACAACTAGAATAAGGTTTACCTTTTGTACTCATGGTGTGCTAAATAAATAAATAACTTTATATTATTATATCCATGAAATAATTGATTCTGATATTTAATAGATTTGGTCCGACATGATTCACGAACGAAGAGATTTTCGCAGGTTGGTTGCTTGCGTAGCCTTTTTTGATCCGCAGCATTCGTTATTTTCCGATAGCCGAAGTTTTTTGTTATCTTTGACGATGGATACAAATTTGTGATGTGACCGCGGACGGAGGCGGACGGTGTGCCCGCCAATTCATTTTATAAACAGTGTTCGCGAAAATAAAATCCAAAACAATAGTGAAAACCCACGCCGCGAAAATACGACAATAACGCTTCACCAAACAATACCTTTTAATAAACAAAATAGTGCACTACTTAATAACTTAATACTTGATAACAAATAAATAAAACCTGATGAAATTATAACAAATAAATAGACAATCTAACGCAATGCAGAGAAACATGCGAGGGGCTTGTTTATGCTCTCCGCAGTAAAGCTCAGCATTTCGTTGGTTTTCACTCTTCCTCCTTCTTCCTGGTCCCGTTAGGTGTGCAGGCGGCTGTGAGTGCACCGTGGGCTGAAGCGCGGCAAGATAAAGGCATAACACTTGTCTTGTCGCGTTTTGCTTTGCTTGCGACGTACGCGTGGCTGCTTGTACGGCTGACCTTACACTTCGCTACAGTGGGCGGCGATGACAAAATTCCGCATAGACTCCACTAATGTACGTGGCTTGAGGGCGAATTTCTTCGCGGTCTATGCGCATATTTGTACTAACCAACCGCATATAATGGCACTAGGTGAGACCCAGGTGTCTGAGGGTGCAGATCCACTGGACTTTCACATGCCGGGGTACCATTTACTGCCATTGTTTTTACCACACAGAGACCTCGCCTTATACATTCGCAGTGATGTTGCGTACCAGTGTCAGCAACACCTTTGCACGTCGGATGCCGAATTTAGCTCCATGTGGGTTAAGTTCAAAATCCAGTCGCACATCCTGCACTTCTGCTTCATTTATAGAAGACCGGGTCTAGGGAGGCTGCCAACTTTTGATAAACTGGATTTCTAAAATTCTGGAATCGTATCCGAACAGTGAAATTGTTGTTGCTGGTGATTTCAATGTTCATAATTCCAATTGGCTACGTCATTCGAGTCACACAACACCTGAGGGTTTGTATGTTGAGTTGTTTGCTGAGTCTAATAATTTGACTCAATTAGTGAAGGAACCAACGCACTTTCCCTGCGTTTATGGGCAAAACCAAAATATTATGGACCTCTTTCTAACTTCACATCACAGCAAGTATGATGTGAATGTACTTGCACCTGTTGGTAATTCGGGCCACGCTATAATTTCTGCTACCTTCCCATATTCTAGTCTTCAATCCGCTCACCAGACAGCTCCAAAGCGGAAAGTGTGGCTTTATGAGAAGGCTAATTGGGATGCGCTTAACTGCTTTTTCAGCCGTTTCAATTGGCAATTGTGTTTCAGAGATAGAAACATAAATGCTGCAGCAAAATTAGTAGAAAATATAATTTTATTTGGTATGAGGTTAAAATAAAATTATATTTAAACCAAAAGACCATTCCTGGTTTAATGCGACTTGCAGACAAGCAGTCAGGTCTAAAGAGGAAGCATTTAGGAATTGACGTTTAAATAAAACTGCTGATACTAAACTGCTGCGCAATCAGGCCAGAAATAGGTGCAATGCCACTCTAAAGCGCGAAAAAGTTCTCTACGAACAGCGCCTTAGACGCAGAGTTCTTGACTACCATAAGGGTAGCAAGAACTTTTGGTCGTTCGTGGGGAGGGTGAAAAATCAGACGAGATCGTCCATTCCAACTCTCCTCAAGGACGATCAGATCTTCACTCACTCGGTTGATAAGGCAAACTTATTAGCCAAAATGTTTGCTGAAAACTGCTCTCTTCCTGAGAGTAGTCAACCACTACCCGTGGTCGATGATGTATCTCATGCTATGCCTCAGATGCATTTTCGAACGCGAGCTGTTAAAAGAGTGCTTGCAGACCTCAATGTCAATAAATCCTCGGGACCGGATGGCATTTCAGCCCATGTGTTGAGAAAGTGCGCCTCAACACTGGCTCGCCCATTGCGCAATCTCTTTAATTTATCTTTTACTTCAGGAGTCTTTCCCGCTTCCTGGAAGATTGCCAATGTGCAGCCAGTTCCCAAAAAAGGTGAGGGAACGAATCCTGCAAATTACCGGCCCATAGCAATCTGCTCAGTGCTCTCTAAAGTCATGGAGAGCATTGTAAATTTTAAATTGATGAGGTATCTAGAGAGCAACGAGTTGATCAGCGATCGCCAGTACGGCTTCCGTGCTCACCGTTCCACCGGCGACCTGATGGCGTTTCTCACTGAACGGTGGAGCAGTTGCATTCACCGGTTCGGTGAGAGCAAGGTTGTTGCTCTGGATATCTCCAAGGCATTTGACCGGGTGTGGCATAAAGCACTCGTGTCTAAACTGGCTGCTTAGGGTGTCGGTAATACTTTCACTCTATGGATATCGAGTTTCCTCAGCGGCCGTTCTATTCGGGTTGTGATAGACGGCTTTGCTTCCGAAGAGCACTCCATTAATGCTGGAGTTCCGCAGGGTTCGGTCCTGTCTCCGACACTTTTTCTTATTTTCATCAATGACCTTCTGTCATTGACATCAAACCCCGTCTACTCGTTTGCTGATGACAGCAGCATTTGTCATTCATATTCATTCTCCAGGCGTCCTTCTATTCTGGAGATCAATAGAAGGCGCAGAATTATGAATGACACACTCCAATCTGACCTCAACAAAATCCAGGAGTGGGGTCAAGCGAATCGGGTCGATTTTAATGCGCGGAAGACCCAATGCTGTTTGTTGACCCACAAGCGTCTGGCGGGCGACAACTTTCCACCTTTAAATATGGGTGGTGTGGATATTAATGAGTCGGAGGCTCTTGATGTTCTGGGCATGTCAATCCAATGCGATCTTCGCTGGAACGATCACATCTTTGACGTGTCGAAAGAAGCAGCCAAGTGCTTAGGCTTTCTTAAGCGGTGTAAGAAGTACTTCACTCCAACCGGTCTTCGTTGTATCTACACCACTTATATCCGTCCGAAAATGGAGTACAATTCGCATATATGGTCGGGAGCTTCGCGGGCATATCTTCAGCTTCTCGACCGTGTCCAATGTCGTGCGTTAAAACTTATAGGGGACAGTAGGGTATCCAGCTCTATTGAAACCTTGGAGCGTCGTCGTGATGTGGGGTGTGTATCACTATTTTACCGCTACTTTCACGGTAAATGTTCTTCTGAAGTAGCCAGCCTGATACCTCCGATTCAGGTATTTAGCAGAACTACTCGGCTTTCCAGAGCGGTGCACCCCTTTTATGTCGCGATTCCGTTCCAACGAACCACGCATTACCGTGAGAGTTCGTTTTTCGGTCGCGTCGTTAGATTGTGGAATAATCTCCCTGCGAATGTCTTCCCGCCCACTTACAGCGTCGAAACATTCAAGCGAAGTGTAAACCGTCACTACTCCCTCTTTCCCCCTTCCCACTAACCTGTCATCCCTTCGGAACCAACAAATGCTGTGCATGGATAGGGGGCATCCCCTGAGCTTGGTTTCATCTGTCATAAAAAAAAAATAAAAAAATAAAAAAAATTGAGCGATATACAAAAAAAGTTTTTCGAACCCCGCTCTTTATATGTTTCTGTAAAAAAAGCCAAATTTTATCTGGTGCTGAAATATCAACAGTTCCTTCTATTCTTTTAGCTCACCTGCAATGGTTAAAAATTCTAGCTCACAACAGTAAACATTTCGCACTAAACACAGACCGTACGTTGAAAATCGTAGCGCGAAACTGTAAGGTCGTGGTTCACTGGGTACAGCTGGGAAAAATCAATTCCATTCCAATTCCAAATAAATCCCTTAGGAATTACGAATTTGGAATTGAGGCTCACTCAAACAAAGGAATGGAATTGAGGGAGCCTCAATTCCTTTTGAAGGAATTAGAATTTGGAATTAAGGCTCACTGAATTAAAGGAACGGAATTGAGGGAGCTTCAATTCCTTCTGTTGGAATTGGAATTTAGATTAAGCACATCAATTCCTTCAGAGGATTGGAATTGTAAAACGGTAATCTATAGATTACCAAGCATATTCTATCGATTCCAACAATAAAAATTATTTTGCCAAAATTCCCCTTTTGACCCCCTTGGGGGTGTTCAACCCCCTACGACCATGTCCACAATCCGTTTCGAGGAGTTGAAACGACCTTTTTCGCCTCGGTCTCCTAGAGGCGGTGTTTCTTTATTAGTTCCGTGGACCTTGTCTATAGCCAGGGTAGGCTCAAAGCTGTCCAGGGTCGAATATTCAAGAAAATTTATTGATAGACGGGACCAGTGTTAGTTGTTATTTAACACATTTATTTTCTAAATCCAATTCTAATCATCTAATTAGATTATGGCTAACAAGGTGTCTTAGCTGTAGTAATTGATACAAACGAATCTGTGTATCTCCGTGACTCTGGTGTGCGAGAAAAGCCTGTTGCAAAAATAAAGCTTCGATACGGCACAAGTGAACTTCGATGTAAAAAAAATTAAAAATTAAATTAGAAATTAAAAGCAAACTTCGGTAAGGAAAAAAGAAACTTCGGTAGGAACTTCGGTAGGAAAAATAAAGAACTTCGATAGGAAAAAAAGGAACTTCGGTAGGAACTTCGGTAGGAAAAAAAGGAACTTCGGTAGGAATTTCGGTAGGGAAAAAAAAAACTTCGGTAGGAAAAAAAAAGAACTTCGGTAGGAACTTCGGTAGGAACTTCGGTAGGAAAAATAAAGAACTTCGATAGGAAAAAAAGACCTGGAAAGACGGTGGCCAGGGTGTCTAGCGGAGCTTGTGAATATTAATTCGTCAGGGCTAACGATCGTACGTTTCGCTCGGTGTGACTAACACGCTCGTGTTTTGCTATAAGTTTTCCTTGGTTCCTTGAGTACAGAATGCCGATCCATTGGACCAGCATTTTGCACCTCCAGGTGCGTCGCAACGAAACGACACATTGGACCATCCCTTTGAAACCTCGGCAACGAGAGCGGCTGCAGAGAGGGGAGGACACAGTCGACAACGAGAGCGGCTGCAGAGAGGAGAGGACGCAATCGGCAACGAGAGTGGCTGCAGAGAGGGGAGGACGCAACCGCATTCCCGTGAGAGCAAAATGCCGATCCATTGGAGTAGCATTTTGCACCCCCAGGTCCGTCGCTTTGGCTCCAACGAAACGATCTATTGGGCCATCCCTCTGAAACCTCGGCAACGAGAGCGGCTGCAGAGATGAGAGAACACAACCGCATTCCCGTGAGAGCAAAACGCCGATCCATTGGACCAGCATTTTGCACGAGCGATCCCTCTGGATCAGCCGTGCAGCGGCTACAGGCAAGAGAGCCACCTCCTACAACCAGGTCCTACACGTGTCACGGTCCACGTGCAACTAGCGTTTCATGTGTTGTGTCGTTCTTTTTATGTGTTTCGCAGCGTCTACGTTTCGCCGTTTAGTGCGTTTTCTTCGCCACAACGCACATAGCTGTGGCTTGTTCTAACTCTATTTCTTTACCCTACGTTCAGCGCTATTGTAATTATTTTACAATGGTAATTATGTATGCCCTATAAAATAAAAAAAAACATCACCATTATAACTAATGAAATATACTTAATTTAGAAGTAAAAATATGAAAAATAAATAGATAATTTATAATACAAAAACAAAATTTAATTCATTAAATTTGTGGGTGCATTTCGTAGTGCCGAAATGCGTCGTCACATCCCCTCCCTACTTGCGGAAAGATTTTTCAGCTCGTACGTGGCCTTCTCGAGTGATGCGGACTTGGTACATGCGGCCTTCGATTTCTGTTCGGAAGTTCCTCCGCTGACCTTTCCTATGTTTCTCTTTGGCACGCTGGACGGCTGTCTGTAGTGTTTGTGGGGATCCATCAGGGTCCAGAGCGTCCCATGGCCGAGAAATCTCCTTGCTCGTAGTGCCTGCCGGACTGGCTTTAGATTCGTCTGCTGCGGCTGTTGCGGTCGGAGTCTCTTCTGCATCGGCTGCGATTCGTTGTACGTGGGTTAGGTGAGGTCTCTTTGCTGGCTCATGGTGTGATGGTTCCTGCCCAATGGTGGCGTAGCGTAAAGCAGGAAATTGCTTGTGTGTTCCGCCAGCACTCGACAAGGCTCGGCTGATGGTGGCGATTCGCGAGCGAGCACCCAGGAATTCCGTGCGACTGCTACTTCTCGATGGTGACCAGCATATAGATGCCACAATTAAACCCATCGACTTGTAGGGGTACCTCAAGGTCTATTAGGGGCGAGTTTTCATCGTCAAACGTGATGGACCTCGGTGCCTCTGGGAAGTTGAAGCGATGCTCGCTCGTTAGCATTCTCCTGACGTTCCTGGCTAAGATGTTGTTTCGCCCTGGGTTTGGTCCTAAAGAGTCCAGTACTACGATGCGGCGTCTCTCCGGGACTGAGTCATGGGATATGTCCTGCTCCACCACCACAGCGATCCAGTGGTTACTGGCGTTGACTGGTATTACCACAAATTACTCTCGGAAAATGTTGATTGTTCGCAACTGCATCCTAACCCGGGCATGGTCGTAGGGGTGGCGCGCCATTGCGTGGTAGAAAAACGTATCCATGAAGCGCACTTTACACGTCAGAGCCTTAGGGAGTGTGTTGGGTTCCAGCCACCTCATGTAGAATTCAACGATGACGTCATTGAGGAATCGACCTTCAGAGAGCCTCAAGTAGTCGTTCTCTCGGATGGAGACTTCGCCTTTACCCTCTGGATAGACCAACAGGGTCCCTGTCTCTTCATCGGTGGAGTCGGATAAGAGGCTCCAAGAGGCATCTGGGTTAGCCACGGTGCGGCGGAGATCGGCCGAACCTTCTTCCACTGAGTCTTGCTGTTGCTCCATGGTTTTCCCTGTCGTCTTCCAAATTGCCTTAATGGTACGCGATGTGTTACCTCCGGTGATCACTGCACAACTGAGATTTTCGGATGACGCTCCCTTTTATACAGATTTTTTTTCCGTTACGTCCTGTGGTGTGCTACAATTATTTATCGCGCTACTCTCCTCACTTCGTAGGGATTTCCTTTGGGGTGCCGTAGGGGTTCCCTTTGGGGTGCCGTAGGGGTTCCCGTAGGGGTTTTCTTTAGTTTGATGAGGGGGTTGTGAAGTGCGTTGTCTTGGTTCGACGCTCCCCACTTCCCGTTTGCTGGGTGTCATCCGGAGGACTGTAGGCCTTGAGGTCGCCGATATGAGCTGTCCTTGTCTTTTTGGGGTTAATCCTTATAGTGGTGATCACCGGTGAGATGAAGTCGACGACTTGGAACGGACCGTCATATTTTGGAGCCAGCTTGGCAGCGAATTTCTCCGAGGCCTTTGACAAATGGTGTGACCATATCTCCAATTTCTGGTCTCCAAGCTCTCCGTCTGAGGTTATAGTGTCTCGCCTGCTCGTTCGACACCATCTGCATCTTTTGTCGTGCGCTCTTAAAAATCTGCTGTAAGTATGTAGCTCTTTGCCGGTAGAGCTCTGCGGGTTCTTTACCGGTACCCAAAGTGGTTTCATCGTAGAGGGTGTTGGGTAGCCTTGGCTCGCGTCCCTGTACTAAGAAAGCAGGTGTATAGCCGGTAGTACCAGATGTAATGCTATTGATGGCGAGGGCTATTTCTGGGATATTCTCATCCCAGTCACGTTGATCTTTACCTGTATACTGGGCGATGATTGTCTTGATGGTCCGGTTTGCGCGCTCTCTAGGGTTTTCACGCGGTGTGTAGAGTGCTGTAAATTGCTGGAGAACCCCAATTTCTCTTAGGTATTCTTTAAACTTTCGACTGGTGAACTGCACTCCATTATCGGTGAGAAGCACCTTTGGTACTCCAAATCTTGAGACGATTCTTTCACGAAAGGCTCGTTGTAGCGTCGTTGAGGTAGCCTTCCGCAAGGGAATTCTCTCCACCCATTTGGAGAACTTGTCTAGAAATACAAGCAGCATGTTATGTCCTCTTCGTGAGCGTGGGAGAGGGCCGATAAAGTCTGCGCATACTGTGGCCCATGGTTTTTCAGGCACTCTGGTCAACATCTCGCCAGCGGGTTTCCTTTGCTCAGCTTTGTACCGCTGACAAGAATCGCAGTGCCTCACATACCGATTAATATCCCGGAATATACCGGGCCAGTAATAATTCCTTGCAATTCGGACGATGGTCTTTCGGACGCCCAAATGACCGGCGCTAGGTTGGTCGTGGTTTTCCACTAGCACCCTTTGGCGATCTGGACGGGCCACACACAGCTTCCATGTGTGTTCTGCTCCAATGCCAATGCTTGCCTTTCTTCAGCAAGGTCGTTAATGGGTAAACAATCCTGGTGAAATCCGGTACAAACCTCCTGTACCACGACGCCGTACCTAGGTACCTTCGCAGCTCTTTGATGTTCGTAGGTGGCTTCAACTCCTTGATGGCTGCGACCTTATCAGAGTCTGTCTTTATTCCAGAGGACGTAACCAGATGTCCCAAGTATCTCAGTTCCTTTTTCAAGAAGTGGCATTTGTCCTAGTGGATGCGTAGATTCGCCCGGCGAAGACGGATGAAAACGTTACTCAGATGTTGCATGTGTTCCTCCTTAGTCCTGCTGACCACCACGATGTCATCGAGGTAGGCGAAAGCGTTTGGCTCCATTTCTGGTCCGATAGGTCCGATAAGTTCTGGTCCAGGAGCCTCTGAAAGGTGGCCGGCGCAGAGTGTAGCCTGAAGGGCATGATGCGCCACTGGTATTGGCCCCTTCCGGGAACGGTGAATGCGGTGTATTTTCGGCTCTTCGGTTCGACGGGGACTTGCCAATAACCATTTTTTAGGTCAATCGTGCTGATGTATCGCGCTTCCCTCAACTTCTCCACAATGTGGTGTATTCGTGGCAGCGGATGCCTAATATCCGATGCCTAACCGCAATCCGGTATGGACTTCGCGTTGATCTGGCGATAATCTATGCACAACCTCCACTGGAGGTTGTGGCGAGAACTATGGGCGAGAACTATGGGCGAACTATATGCACTCTTCGACGGCTCTATGCACTTCAGTTTCAGGAGATCGTAAATTTGGCCGTTTATAATTCATTGCATGGCCGGATTTTTGGTGTCGTATCTCTGTTTGACCGGTGTTTCATCTCGCATGTTGATTCGATGACTCGTTACATTGGTTACACCAGTCATGGCCTCGAACTGCTCCAATTCTCTTTCGAGAAACGTTTCTACAACGTCGCCGTCTTGAACTTCGTTCACTGTCCACAGCATGTCTTCGGAGTCGTGTCTATCTTCTGGGTCTGATTTCAGGTGTATCTCGTGTCCATCGCACCTCAGCTTCACTTCCGCTTCTGCCAAGAAATCCATCCCCAGTGTTAAAGAGTCAATAGCGGTTGGTAACACTAGAAACTTTGAGAGATGTCTTCGGCTACCAAGTTGAACTTCCGAAATTAAGGCTGTCTTGACTTAGAGGATAGTGCCATCGGGTAGTCGCACTCTCATTCTGGTGTAGGCGGTGCGTGCAGAGTCTCCAAAATTTTTGACAAACGCCTCCGATACAAACCTGCGTGTCGCTCCTGTGTCTACCGTTGCAGTTACTGGCCTCCCGTCCATGTAGATGTCGGCCGTAAAGTATCGTCTGGTAACTTTGAATGGCGATGTTACTTTCGGAGATTGGTGGTCATGGTCCTCAGCGCTCTCCGTTACTGTTGAGGGCCGTTGGCATTTCCCGACTTCTTCTTGCAGCATTTAATGGTCCTGCTTACCACATTGCCAGCAGAATAATTTTGTTGGATTTCTACAACTCCTCGCGAAATGTCCGTCCAGGCTACAGCGACGGCATGCGGTGTTGGTGTTGATGAAAGCTTCACCTTTTTACGGAACGCTCGGGGCTTCTAGGCGGGACTCGACGGTGCGATGCTTAGCCACACGGACCTCAGGTGCCGATGTCGTCTTGCGGTGACTCAGGATATTCTCGTATTGGTCACACAGATCAACCAAATCTTTCAAGGCTTTGAAATCTTGTCGTTTAATAAAAGTTTGATACTCTCGCCGACTATTTCTGTAGATCCGCTCGATCTTCTTCTCGTAGCAGTAATCGGTGTGACGCATGAGGTTCTGCATTGCTATGACGTAGTCCTTGAAGAGTTCTGTGGGTCCCTGAAATCTCTGCCGCACATCGTCATCGATTCGTTCTTGATATAGAGAGGACAGGAGAAACTTGAGAGTCTTTTTTAAATTCACTCGTAGCCACGGTTTCTTGTTGTTGCGGAACCACTGAAGACCCTTTCCTTGCATAATCTCTGGCACAGCTTTCGGCAGTAGGTCTCGGGTATTCCGTAAACATCTGCTAGTTCTTCTAGCCGCTCGACAAACTCAAGTGGGTCCATCCTGTCATCAAAACGTATGGTCCACTTACGTATCTGGTTTATTATGCTGCTGTAGACCACTGCTGACGACTCTGGCTGAGTTGGGTGTTGAATACAGGTGTTCGATTGATATGCGAGCGATGTCTTCGGAGCTGTGAGTTGAATCGTCGGATGGCCTGGCGATAGTGCTGGATTAGGAACTGGTGATGGACTACGGGCCTACCGGCGTTCTAATTCCTTCAAGCGCTCTACTTGTTCTGGCTTGAGATCTTCTCTCGTAGGAAACGTCGAAAATATGCCTTTTAAGTCTCCTACGTTGCCGTCGGTGTCTAGACCGAACTCCTTCATTAATTTTACCAGAACCTCACGCTTGAGGGCGTGATCCATCTTTTGACCATGTTACACCCTGTTAATTAGCTTGCCAAAGGTGTTCAATTTCGAGTTGCTATTTATTTACGCACAGTTTTTTCCCTTTTCTTTGCTTCCGCTTGTTGTTCTTTCTTGCTTGCTACTTGTTGTCTAACCTTGTTAGCTGGGTCCCTACTCGGGCGCCACTTGAATGAACCTTTTTCGCCTCGGTCACCTAGAGGCGGTGTTTCTTTATTAGGTCCGTGGATCTTGTCTATTTTCTAAATCCAATTCTTATCATCTAATTAGATTATGGCTAGCAAGGTGTCTTAGCTGTAGTAATTGATACAAACGAATCTGTGTATCTCCGTGACTCTGGTGTGCGAGAAAAGTCTGTTGCAAAAATAAAGTTTCGATGCGGCACAAGTGAACTTCGATGTAATTAAAAGAAAACTTCGGTAAGGAAAACAAGAAACTTCGGTAGGAACTTCGATAGGAAAAAAGGGAACTTCGGTAGGAAAAAAAAAGGAACTTCAGTAGGAACTTCGGTAGGGGAAAAAAAGAACTTCGGTAGGAAAAAAAAAGAACTTCGGTAGGAACTTTGGTAGGGGAAAAAAAAGAACTTCGGTAGGAAAAAAAAGAACTTCGGTAGGAACTTCGGTAGGAAAAAAAAATTGGCGTTTTTGTGGCGATGAAAACTGTCGTGTGGAAAGACGGCGGCCAGGATGTCTAGCGGAGCTTGTGAATATTAATTCGTCACGGCTAACGATCGTGTGTTTCGCTCGGTGTGTCTAACGCGCTCGTGTTTTGCTATAAGTTTCCCTTGGAGCTCGAACTAATCGTACTTGTTACTTGTTTGATTCTGCGCGAAAGAAACCACAATCTTGATTACGTTTGGGTCGTGGCCATGACCAGGGATTCTCCGGTGAGAAGGCTTTTCAAAGATAAAATCTTGGCGAGGGGGTGTAGGGAGGGGAGAAGAGGATACATCCGTATGCCCGTGAGTACAGAATGCCGATCCATTAGACCAGCATTTTGCACCCCCAAGTCCGTCGCGTCGGCTCCCACGAAACGATTCACTGGACCATCCCGTTGAAGCCTCGGCAGCAAGAGGGGCTGCAGAGAGGAGAGAACGCAACCGCATTCCCGTAAGAACAAAAGGCCGATCCATTGGACCAGCATTTTGCACCCCCAGCTCCGTCGCTTTGGTCCCAACGAAACGAGCCATTGGACCATCCCTTTGAAACCTCGGCAACGAGAGCGGCTGCGGAGAGGAGAGAACGCAACCGCATTCAGTGGGAGCAAAATGCCGATCCATTGGAGCAGCATTTTGAAGCCCCAGGTCCGTCGCTTTGGCTCCAACGAAACGATCCTTTGGACCATCCCTTTGAAACCTTGGCAACGAGAGCGGCTGCAGAGAGGGGTGGACGCAGGCGACAACGAGAGCGGCTGCAGAGAGGAGAGGACGCAATCGGCAACGAGAGCGTCTGCAGAGAGGAGAGACAACGGAGAATCTTCCTCCCGTCTCCAACCACGGCACGAGCGATCCCTCTGGATCACCTGTGCAGCGGCTAGAGGCAAGAGAGCCACCTCCTACCACCAGGTCCTACGCGTGTCACGGTCCACGTGCGACTGGCGTTTCATGTGTTGTGTCGTTCTTTTTATGTGTTTCGAAGCGTCTACGTTTCGCCGTTTAGCGCGTTTCCTTCGTCACAACGCACATAGCTCTGTCTTGCTCTAACTCAATTTCTTTACCCTACGTTCAGCGCTATTGTAATTATTTTACAATGGTAATTATGTATGCCCTAAAAAATAAAAAAAAAACATCACCATTATAACTAATGAAATATACTTAATTTAGAAGTATTACATATTGTAAAAATATGAAAAAGAATTATAAGATAATTTACAATACAAAAACAAAATTAAATTCATTAAATTTGTGGGCGCGCTTCATAGCGCCGAAATGCGTCGTCACAGCGTTCTCTATCGATTCCAACAGTAAAAATTTTTTGCTAAAAGCAGCCTTTTTGAACCTCTCCTCACATTCCAAACCAAACCGCTCACACACTAAGGTCCCTATCACTAGCAAAGTAATTGAATTCCTTCCACTTAAATTCCTAAAAAAACACATAAAATTTCCAATTCCAATTCCAATTCCTTGGAATTGCCGTTTACAATTACAATCGTCTGAAGGAATTGATGTGCTTAATCCAAATTCCAATTCCTTCAAAAGGAATTGAGGTTTCCTCAATTCCATTCCTTTGATTCAGTGAGCCTGGAATGGAATTGAGGGAGCCTCAATTCCTTTTGAAGGAGGTGGAATTTGGAATTGAGGCTCCCTCAATTCCATTCCTTTGTTTCGGTGAGCATCAATTCCAAATTCCGCTTCCTTCAAAAAGAATTGAGGCTCTCTCAATTCCATTCCCTTGTCTGAGTGAAGGGCGAATTATAATAACTTGACTTGATAAAAGCGGATTGACTTGAGTGAGAAATTCGACTTTCACCTTATGGAATCGTGTGTATGCGATCATAGTGGCGAGAGGGCGAATTGACTTGGCAAAAATATCAGATCCATTTTAATATTTTACCAAGTCGAGCCAAAGTGAGAGAGAGCAAACGTTGCCACCTCAATTTTCCAATCAATTATTTTTCCACTTAATTATTTTTCCACTCAATTATTTTGTGTATGAAATGTATGCGGGAAATTGCATGGAATTTTTGAGCAATGCAAGAATTAATTTTCATTAAACAAAAACTTCATATTTATTAATTTAATTCGGAACAACACAAAAGCAATCAATATTTCTCACAGTCAGTCCTAAAATATCCATGCGTTGTCAGGTTTCTATTCACTGGACGAACACTCCAGCGACATTCGCACAATCTTAATATATTTAAAAACTCGAGATCTAAATCTTCATCCATTGCTTAGTGTTTCAAAAGGCAAAACTATGAAATAAGAAAGATTTCCTATAAGCTGCCACAATTTTTCCAGATAAAAATTTTCGCCCTTGTGTTGTGAACTATTGTTTTAACAACTGTCAATTTAGCTAAATTCCTATATAAATCAGCAGAAATTATTATATTAAATAATTTGTAAATTAAAGAAACGCACACCTTGTACAGCAAATCTGCAAAATATACGTACAACTTGTCGTAAAATTGCAAAATTAAAAGCATTTATTAAAAACCCCCACACGACTTAAAAATACCCAACTGAAATTAGTTACAGTAAAAGTGGCAACATTAAAAGGCAAACATTTTCTCTTTCTTTTGTTTTCGGAGAGGATTTTGCATTTGATCTCCCCGCAACCCGCAAAGTCAAAACAATTCGCTTTATCAACACCAAGTTATTATAATTAGCCCTTCAGCCTAAATTCCATATTCCTATGTATGTATATAACAGTGTTGTCCAAACACATACTATCACAATTGATCGTGTGTTGGAAATTTTTGTCACACAGCACTGAGAAAAATAGATGCGCTGAAACACATAGCATATTTTTTTTTGGATTTATGTTTGTTTGCACACTACATTTTTGGATTATTGCAGCAGATAAATCAGAAAAGATTCTTTCCCGTTCTTTCCCGGAATACAAAATATAGTCAGAACGCATACTATAATAGTGTCTTTTCAAAGAATATCTATTTGTTTTGATAACTGAAGTAAAGCAAACCAGGCATTGTGCTTCATTAAAAGCATTACAAATACATAAAAATTCGATGTGATATTTTAAATCAATCATTTCATTTTTTTGGGTGTAGCATAATCAAATGAGCGCAGCATACAGTCCTACTTCATTGATGGTTTGATGGGTACTGACCAGAGATAACGAGATGCGAAACTCTCAACTACTAAATGCACATTTCTTCAGATTTCTTTGATGATGTTAGTGAAATCAGGCAAAATTAGTTGGAATTCTGTACTCAATTCTGGGAATTCTGTAGTTTTCTTTTGCGCATGGTAGCAGTCAATTTCGGAATTAGGAGGGTTTTTAATTCTAAATGTCAAACGTATACATCCTACATTATTCTATGATAATTAAAAAAAACTAAAAAACTATGAACGGAAATAGACACTGAAGATGGCACAATGCCGAAATTGGATTGTCTGCAAACCAAATTTGAAGACAAACCAATTTCGGACAAATTTGTAGACGAACAATTACAAGAAATCATTTATTAAATTTTCAAAACAAGGAATTTATAAATTAACTACTTAAATAATTGTCGTTCAAGTTTATACCGTCGAAATGCGAAGGTAGATTTATTAACTTTTTCTAAAATCATTGCAAATAATGTTTTAGGTTGTAACGAACCTTCTTGTCTTCTCCTAAGGCTTGGATTAGCTCGCCGGGACTCCAGGGTTCGATTACAAGACAAGATTATTTAGGTTCAATATCTTTATTCACCTTAGAAATATCTTATTCTAATATTTGTGTTTGGTTTGCTGGTACAGTTGGTAGTCGTACTAGAAATACAATAATATACTGTAGTCGGTACCTCCACGCGCTTTGCGCTTTATGCTGCTGGGTTGTTGATATCTCACCGCGTTTGTGAGATCACTGGTATTCTGCCGGATTATTGATGTTTCCCTGTTGCTGATTCCTCACTGGGTCTGTGGGATCACTGGTGTTCTGTTGACTTGCTGATATCTCACTACGTTTGTGAGATGGCTTGTGGTTACGCGTCTCTTTACGGGTAATTACAGGAGGGCATTTGAGCCACTACAACTGTGAATTCGACTCTTTACGAGCACTAACAGGAGGGCATTTGAGCCACTGCAACTGTGAATTCGTGCCTTTGTGAGTTTTAGCAGGAGGGCATTTGAGCCACTACGACTGTGAATTCGTCCCTTTGTGAGTTTTAGCAGGAGGGCATTTGAGCCACTACGACTGCGAATTTAACAGGAGGGCATTTGAGCCACTACGACTGTGAATTCAACTCTTTAAAGGTACTAACAGGAGGGCATTTGAGCCACTACGACTGTGAATTCGTACTGCGCGTTGCCTGCTTGATCACTTTTCACTACTTCACTCTTTAATTTTCTCGAGTACTGCCAAACTGACAGCACAACTGAACTGGCTGAACCACTGCTTTCACTGAACCGACTGAGCAATTGCACCGTGTGAACTTGTTGAACTTATGAACCGAGAATCAGACTGAGAACTGAACCCAAAGGTAGACTGCACTGAACCACCACGAGTTCTGTTTTGCAGTCTGTTTTATACTCGTTGGCGTCCTTTTTCCAGAATGTTCGATTTTAACGGAGTGCGGTATTTCGTACTCCGTTAAGCAGTTTTCGTGCAAAAAAAAGTATTTTTTCCAAATAGCCGTTTTCCCAAGGTTAAGAAGTTCTACGGTCAGTGAACTTCACTGCCGTCTTCTAGCATACATTGTTTTTGCGGTATATAAACTGCAACAGTGGTTCACTCTAGATCAGCTGAGAGCTGATCTGAGTACTTACTACACTCTCGGCACAAAACAGTTTATTAGTACTCAGCGCACTTTGATTGCTTGCTCTCCTCGCTGGAATCACTTGCATATAGCCGCTCTGACGCTCAGTTGCATTTGCATGTAACATGCACACCACGTCACTTTTGCTTTCTTTCCATTTCTCCGCTGAGCGTCGGTGTGTGGGCGTTTCTAAACGATCGTCTGTAGTAGTAGCGTAAATGCGTGTGCTTTCTGATGAGAACTGTTCTTGGGAACAGTTTTTAAGCCTGTTCGACTGCTTGTTATTTTTCGTCACAAGGTACACCGGGGGGAATAAATTCTCTTCTGCACCTCTTGTTTTAGACCAGAAAAGTTTTCACCACCTTTGTTTACATGTGGTGAAATTTAAAAATTCATGCTGTGATCGCGATTTTTGTTACTCAGATTGGTTCTAGAACAATTTATTAATAAAATTATATTTGCAGATAGCAAAATGAGGAGAAAATATGTATGATATGTTAATTAATATTTGTATTCATTTGCTATGGGAGTGGTTTCACCTCAGAACATGATACTGAAATGAAATATTCATTGAAGTTTAGGGCAAGCTGACCTGACGGTCAATTGACCAACGAAAATCAGAAATTTTACTCTTTTTTTCGGCCATCGTAAAAATGAGTGAAAATAAATTGCGATAAATTGTGTTCATTTTGCCTCTCGCAAATCGTTAATTTTTCTTTTTACATGTCAAAGTAACAAATTTGATTCTTGATGGTCAAATGACCGTGATGTGAGCTTGCCCTTATTTTTTCACCATGATTTTTCACGTACAGTGTAAAAGTGCCCAAATGGCTGCTCTTGGACATCACTGCTCTAAACACTAAATACATTTGAACAAGGTTATCTTTATCTCATTTTCTTACAGACAAAACATGACACACTACGGACAAAACACAAAAGCTGTCAGCTGTTGAAATTATACAGGTTCTTATGGGAATCATTTATCTGAGGAAAAATTATAATTTATCTGAGAATAATTGTCCATAGATAAAAAGATATATGTCTTCGGGATAGATCTATCTCTAATTTGACACACACAAAGTGCTCTATGCTAAGCATTACGCTTAAAACACAATTGGAGCACTAAACACTAAACTCAAAATCAGCTGTTCATTTTACAAAGGTTCTTATGGGAATCATTTATCTGAGGACAAAAGATAATTTATCTGAGAACATTTGTCCATAGATAAAAATACATTTGTCTTCGGATTAGATCTAAATCAAATTTGACACACACAAAGTGCTCTACTTCTTCTTCTTTAGCTATTTTTTTGTTTGCTTCTGCATTTATTGGCAAAAAGAAATAATAGCCTACAATTTGAAAACCAAAATCAAATTTACGAATGCGTGTTTTATTATTAATGAAATAAATTTAATTTTACAATAAATCTTTAACATTTTCAGAATGGATCTAGAAGAAAAGCTAATAGATCTTGTTCGCCCACATAAAGAGCTGTATGATCTAAACGAAGATTTGTATAAAAATACAGCTTATAAGACGAAGTTATGGACAGACATAGGCCTGGAATTAAATTTAGATGGTAAGTATATAACATGAATTCAGTGAATTTATAACAAGAAAAACAAATAAAATTACAGAGGAAGCCTGCCGAAAACGTTGGATTTGGCTACGAAGTTGTTACCACACAGCTAAGCGTTTGCCGATAGAGGGTAGCGGCGTCGGGGAGTGCTGCTACTTTCCCAAAAAAAAGTGGCGACATATAGGACACTATGAGGTTCCTGGACGATGTTCAGTGCTGCAGAAGGTAAGTTGTTTATATGCGATTGAACTTTTCAAAAACTTTTTTTGCTTAAGAACAATTGGAAATATTTTGGCGGACACAGAAAATGATGAGAACATAGAACCGTGTGTGCCAATGATGGATTCGACGCGCGAATTCACAGGGTCTCCATCATTATGCTCTCTGCCGGCATCATCACCATCGGGCTCCTATTTTAAAGGTGCCAAAAAAGTAAGTTTCAAACCAAAAAAGTAAGTTTCAGCTTTCTTAAGAAATGTTTTTTATCTTAGCTGTCACTTAGAACTAGTTTAATGAAAATTATTTCATTTATTTCAGGTTGAAATAGTCAAATCTGGCGAGCTTCCTGCAGGTAGCAACTAAATCGATAGGAAACGTATCGAAAAGTTTTATAGAAAGATCGGGGCAGACAACCACAGAAAAAATTTTCCTTGGTTTGGCAAATGCGCTCGACGAAGCCAATTTAAATGCAACCCTTTTGCTGAATGTTAGTCAATATGTATATGACGCTATTAACAAAAATAGGCAAACTTAGCTATTTAAAGTTTTCCACCTACTAACATCAGCCCTGGTGGTTGATGTTTTTGAAGAGTTCCTCTTTTGTTTACCTCTTTTTTATTTAATTTATTTATTGTGTTTAATGATCAGTATTTAGTGTGAATGAGTTTATTTATTGTGTTTAATTTGTAATAATGCAAGAAGTGCAATTTTATTTAAATGAATTTAACAATAAGAATAATATATAATACATGTATAATAAATACATGAATTTATATAAATAATACATGAATAATAAATAATACATTAAAAATTAAAACTAAACTGAATTTAATTGATTTGATAAATTGGATTAAAAAGATCCTTTATTGTATTTCTTGCTTGAAAAGCCTCAGCTACTGAGCGGTTTGCAGTGGGATGACGAATGGAACTTAGAACACTCGTTTCCCTTCTCCAACTTCCTTCAATATTGATACCATTTTCGTTCTGTCTACCAAATCTGGTCGGAAATAATAGTTGTCTCTTTTCAGCATCAAAAAATTTTGGAGTACAATTGTCGCTAAAATAATTTTGTCAACATTTTCTGGTCCGGCGTGTATGTTGGTATGGAGAATTCTCCAACAGCTTGCCAAAATACCAAAAGCATTTTTAATATATACCCGAGCTTTTGATAGCTTTCTATTAAAATTTTCTTTATCTGCTGATAAATTTCGCCCTGGAAATGGTCGCATCAAATTGCGTTTTAAGGGAAAGCATTATCCGCGACAAAATAGTATGGAATTCTTGTCCCATCTGGCATCAAGCTATCGGGTGGAACCGCCAATGACCCATCTAAAATTTTTTTGCCAAAGTTACTCCGGACGAAAAGCCCCCCGCCCCCGTCACTCTGGCTGCCTAATCCTCCCACATCCACAAATAGGAAGGTGTAATTGGGATCGCAAGCTGCTAAGAGCACGATGCTAAACGTTTTCTTGTAATGAAAATACAGAGACCCACTCCTTTTTGGCCGAATAATGCTAATATGCTTTCCGTCGTTGGCACCCAAGCAATCAGGCATTCCAGCAGTTAGGTCTTCGCGTAAAATAAATTCACGTTTGTTTCAAAATCAATCAAATTGGGGGTGCCTTATATATCCCATTTAGCTCTTCCCAAATTTCATCGCATGTCTCATAAATAATTTTTCGTACAGTCGAGACACCCATTTTGTAACACCACGCCAACACCTGGACGTTGCATCCTTGTGCTAAGAATCTGAAATTTGAATTTACAAAACTGTTGGAAAACGATAAAATTATAATTAACTTACAAAAGTGTAAGGGACAAGCGTCTCTCCGGTGTTATCGGTTTTCTTTTGGAGAATCGCTGCAACCTGTGTTTTTAAGTAACTCCAATAAAGCATTAAAATTGGCGACGTCCATCCGGGTCGCTTTAAAAAAATGTTCTTCATCCGCCTCCATTAGTTGTTGTGTACATGTCTCGTAGAACCCAAGTTCATCTCGAGACATGTTAACTGGGCGAACCCGCCGTCTACTTCCCATTCTTCTTTGAAAATGTTGTAAAACATCGTATACAATACATACTATTGAAGTTATTGTAATTATACAATGCACTGCATCCATTTTTTAAAGTATTTTGTCTTGCAAATATTTAATATATTATCACCGATTACGCACAAGAATCGCCAGCAATGTCAGAAATGACAGATTTTGTGTATTGTCCGTAAGAAAATTAGATAAATATAACTGAGACAAATGTATTTAGTGTTTAGTGCTTCCCATTGTGTTTTAAGCATTAACAGCAACCCGTCTACTACACATAGGAGAAAAAGTATTCTTTGAGCTGTAGTCTTAAACGCGATGGAAGACCAAGTGTCTGTGTTAATTGAAATGTGTTTAAGATATGCAAAAGGCGTAATATTTTGGAATGATTACCATAGAATTGTAATCAATCTATCAGTCTTATTGAAAATATATCGGCAAGTAAAAGAAAAAAAGAGATCACGCGAAATAAAATTAACTTAAAATATAATATAATGTCCGAATCACTTACATTTTGTATGCACAACCAATAATAAGAATATTATATCCACAGCCAATTCAATTGAAAGCAAGAAATTATTGCAAAAAAACACAACACAGACTTGCTTTTTCTCTATGTATATTTGCTACTTTACCTACTTTTTGCCTCATTTTTCAATACTTTTGTGGATATTAACAACAAGCAACACCGGTGAAATCGACGTGCTTGGTGTAGGCTACATCGAGTTTTCGACCTTGATGTGAGCGTGGTTTAGAGAACGTAAAAAAATTCTATTTTCTTTTACACACAAAACAATCCTACTTGTAGAGTATGCTCGATAGCGACCTAACCACATTCATTTTAAGTCATTTATGAAAATTCTAGTAATTAATTAATTGAAATATATCCATGCAAGAATAAAAAAAACCCATTTTCCGCGTAATTTGAAAACACTCGCATTCAAATTACTTCCCTATGTAAATGACAACTTTAACAGCTGAATTTCGTGTATTATCGGATTGAAACACTCTTATTCCTTCCTTCGAAAGCGATTACGGACGTAAACGAACGAACACGCTAATCGGGGCTTAATCAGCGTGTTCCAGGCAGACAGACGGACGAACATGGCTAAATTGAATCAAGAGGTGATTCTAAGCAAGAATATCTACGCCTCCTTTAATGCGTCACAAACGGGACGAAGTAAATACACCCTCACCCTTCGGGTGAACGGTATAAAAATGTCTTTGAATTTAATTTCCGAAGCGTTAATTATCTTCAAAAACTAATGTGAAATGCTAAAAAACTAAACTTCCCTACAATTTGTCTTACATTCTTCTAAATGAGTAGCAGTCCTTATCTATGTATTAGAGCTCTCATAATACTACATCTTATGTAATACTCCTCACGGTTCAAAATAATGTACAATATTATGTAGCTTTTACCTAAAGCTGCCTGTGGAATTTAGACTTGCCGCCGTCCTTTTCAGCAGCACTAGTCAATTTCTATAAATATTCTAAAGATGAAATAGAAAATTATTTCGAAATTAGCTTTAGGCGTATTTATTCGTTATTATGTTATATATACATGTTATATATATATATACATGTCCATCTCTCAGTGACTACAAAAAATAAGTCCTTGGTTTCTTGAAGGAAAACAGCTTCCGACTACCCTTGTGATGCACTCTCTGAACCAAAGGGAATTTGATTTTAGAATCATGAAACTGTTTTACATGTGTTCGACGAGTTTTGCCAGCTGAAATATTTTCCACTTTGATTATCTGAATTGAGTGAGCTCTAGCACGGTGTCGTGCACCCATGTCACGGTAACATTGAGTAATTGCACCACCTACTGTTAGATCCCGGTACTCACGGTACATGTTGTGGGTACCCGAGCGAGAATCGTATCGTAACCAAATACCAAAATTCTTTATCTTGACGGGCGATGACTCATAAATCTCCTTAAGCGAAACAATTTCTCCAGTAGTTTTCTTGAACTTCTTTAACTGACGCAAGAAGTACCAAAATCTTGATTTGGCGACGATATTATCCGGCGCAAAAATTTTCATTTTGTATAAAGGAGTTTGGTGATCCTTGTCATTAGGAATTTTCCGACCGATAACCTCGTACTCCTTTAACTAAAATGAAAGCAATGTATATTAGTTATATATTTTACCTTACGTAAATCATATATTATGTAACATTAGGCATAATGAAGTCATTAAATGTGTACAGTAGACGAAAGAGATATTTTGAGTACCATATACATAGATTTCGCCTGAGAATGTAGGAGATACAGCCTGCCTCTCAAGTATAAAAAAAATTTTCTTTGGTGATTAAATCTAAATTCATAGTTTTTTTTTTCAAATGAACCGACAGAAAACAACGCAACGAACCACAGCCGCACACACACACTGAAGTCAACAAGCCCATTTTTAAAAACTTAAACATATATGAACATATACATTAAATTTTTCTAGAATTTCTAGAGCTCAGTAAAACTTACATGTCAACTTCATTATTTAAATTTAACACATTTAATTTAATTAATATTAAAAAATGTTTAACGGCTCTAAGTAAAATTCATGAATCTTAATAAGTTGCAATATTACGTTTCTTAACAAGTTTTATTTCACTAATTTACCACATACATTCTATGTTATATAGAGCGGCGGATTGGTTGAAAATAATGGCAAAACCCATTACCACGCCTAGTTTTTATGTCAAACATACAGGCATATAAGTATTTTAATATAAAGTAGTATCACAGATAAATATACAAATGTCGAATGCAGAACAAAAAATTTGTCACGATGATTTCGCGCTGGCCAGCCAACGCTGTAACAATTCCATAATCTTTCCTTCATTAGGTTTTTAGTCCATAGGGTGTTCACCAAGCCAATACGCTGTAACGAATCTTCTTGCCTCTTTCTATGGCTTGGATTAGCTGGCCGGAATTCCAGGGTTCGATTACAAGACAAAAGTGTGTTAATAGGTTCAATATCTTTATCCACCTTAATATAACTTGTTCTAACGTTTGTATTCTGTTTTGCTTATACAAATGACATTTGCACTATGAATAATATAATGTCGTTTTAAGACCACCGATGATTTACTGAATGGATAAACACTTTATACTTCGCTGAACTTCGTTGATATCTCACTGCGTTTTTGAGGTTGCTGTTGTTTGCTGCGTTGCTCTTGCTGCATTTTTGAGATCACTGGTGTTCTGCTGGGTCGTTGATATCTCACTGCGTTTTTGAGGTCACAGGGATTCTACTGAGTCGTTGATATTTCACTGCGTTTTTGAGGTCACTGGGATTCTACCAGGTCGTTGATATATATCACTGCATTTTTGATATCACTGGGATTCTACTGCGTCGGTGATATCACACTGCGTTTAGAGGTGATGATTGCTGCGTCTCTTTGCGAGTATTAACAGGAGTTCATTTGTACCACTGCGACTGTGAATTCGACTCTTTGCGAGTATTAACAGGAGGGCATTTGAGCCACTGCGACTGTGAACTTATCCTTTTGCGAGCATTAACAGGAGAGCATTTGAGCCACTGCGACTGTGAATTCGACTCTTTGGGAGTACTAACAGGAGGGCGTTTGAGCCACTGCGACCGTGAATTCGTCCCTTTGCGAGTATTAACAGAAGGGCATTTGAGCCACTGCGACTGTGTATTCGTACTCAAGATTTTATGCAATTCCTTGCTTTGAATTACCACGTTTGCTGCCTTCCTTTGTCTTGTCTCGCTAGTTAGATAGATCTCAGTTGGTACTTACTGTGTCTCACAAATTTAGACGCGGCGGCAATTTTCTACGCTTGCTCACGCTGACTTTGTCTTCACTGATATCGTCTGCTCGATTTGTAACGAACAAAATTACGGACTCGAGGCTCTGTCTGCTTGAACACTGCACTGAATCGTTCTCTCTGAATCACATGAGTTCTGCCAAACTGACTGAACTGAACTGCACTGAACTGAGCTGACTGACCCAACTAAACCCAGAGTTCCGCTTTGCAGCCGGTTTTATACTTTTCCAGCCTTTCTTCTGGGAGGTTATATTTTAACGGAGTACGGAAAGTCGTATTCCGCTAAGCTGTTTCCCTTATTCAATCTTGTATAAATATATATTTTAAAAACCTCTTTTTCAAGATTATAGAATTATTCGGTCAGTGAACTTCCCTGCCGTCTCCGTACATACGCTTGTTTCCTAGTACATAAGCTGTGCAAAAGCGGTCATAGCTTGGATCAGCTGAGCGCTGATCTTATGTATTCACTGTACCTATTATGTTGTGTAGTGTACGAATTGAGCTATCACTACGCACCATGATTCGATTTCTCACTCTGACTGCTCTGCTCGCCGCTATTCAAGCATGTTGTCAGCGACCATTCCGCTCTGCCGCTGTTTGTCTTGCGTGTGTTATGCACACCACGTCACTTTCACTTTCTGCACATTTCTCCGTTGTCCGTCGGTGTGGGCATTTCTAACGATATGCATACGTTTGTTGCATGCTGACGTTGGGGTTTCTTTGGTACTCGTCAACTGTTTCCAGTATTTATGCCCTGTGTACTTTCACTTGACGTATGAAAGTGACAGGCGGCGGGCGTGTCGTGGCCGCGGGCGAAGGAGGACGTCACCTCCCACAATTTTGTGTTCGTGACGAGTGCTCGCGCGGAAAAATAGTCAAAACAAAACCTACCCCATCCTAAATCATCACAATAAAACACAGAAATGCAGTGAAACATTAATAAACAAAAAGTCAATAAACAAACAAACAAAAAATCAATAATGTGCACTAAGAACAAAATTTAATAATTCAATAGTCAACTTAACGGAATGCAGCGAACCATGCGAGGGGCTTGTTTATGCCCTCCGCAGTAAAGCTCAGCATTTCGTTGATTTTCACTCCTCCTCCTTCTTCCTGGTTCCGTTAGTTGTGCATGAGGCTGTGAGTGCACCGTGGGCTGAAGCGTGGCAAGATAAAGGCATAACACTTGTCTTGTCGCGTTTCGTTTTGCCTGCGGTGTAGGCTTGGCCGCTTGTGCAGCTGACTTTATACCTCTTTACAGTGGGTGGCGATGACAAAATTTCGTATAGACTCCACAAATGTGCGTGGCTTGAGGGCGAATTTCTTCGCGGTCTATGCGTATGTCTGTACTCACCAACCGCATATAATGGCACTAGGTGAGACCCAGGTGTCTGAGGGTGCAGATCCATTGGATTTTCACTTGCCTGGGTACCACTTACTGCCATTATTTTCATCACACAGAGGCCTCGCCTTATATATTCGCAGTGATGTTGCGTACCAGTGTCAGCAACACCTTTGCACGACGGATGCCGAATTTAGCTCCATGTGGGTTAAGTTCAAAATCCAGTCGCACATCCTGCACTTCTGCTTCATTTATAGAAGCCCGGTAAGCCAACTTTTGATAAACTTGACAGTCTATCCGATTCGATTTCTAAAATCCTGGAATCGTATCCGAACAGTGAAATTGTTGTTGCAGGTGATTTCAATGTTCATAATTCCAATTGGCTACGTCATTCGAGTCACACAACACCTGAGGGTTTGTATGTTGAGTTATTTGCCGAGTCTAATAATTTGACTCAATTAGTGAAGGAACCAACGCACTTTCCTTGCGTTGATGGGCAAAACCAAAATATTCTGGACCTTTTTTTAACTTCGCATCACAGCAAGTATGATGTGAATGTTCTTGCACCTCTTGGTAATTCGGACCACGCTACAATTTCTGCTACCTTCCCATATTCTAGTCTTCAATCCGCTCATCAGCCAGCTCCGAAGCGGACAGTGTGGCTTTATGAGAAGGCTAATTGGGATGCGCTGAACTCCTTTTTCAGCCGTTTCAATTGGCAATTGTGTTTCAGGGATAGAAACATAAATGCTGCAGCAAAATAGGTAGAAAATATAATTTTATTTGGTATGAGGTCTTTCATACCTAATAAAAGAATTTCCATTAAACCAAAAGACCATTCCTGGTTTAATGCGACTTACAGACAAGCAGTCAGGTCTAAAGAGGAAGTATTTAGGAATTGGCGTTTAAACAAAACTGCTGATACTAAACTGCTGCGCAATCAGGCCAGAAATACGTGCAATGCCACTCTAAAGTGCGAAAAAGTTCTCTACGAACAGCGCCTTAGACGCAGAGTTCTTGAATACCATAAGGGTAGCAAGAACTTTTGGTCGTTCGTGGGGAGGGTGAAGTATCAGACGCGATCGTCTATTCCAACTCTCCTCAAGGACGATCAGATCTTCACTCACTCGGTTGATAAGGCAAACTTATTAGCCAAAATGTTTGCTGAAAACTCCTCTCTTCCTGAGAGTAGCCAACCACTACCCATGATCGACGGTGTGTCTCATATTATGCCTGAGATGCACTTTCGAACGCGGGCTGTTAAAAGAGTGCTTGTAAACCTCAACGTCAATAAATCCTCGGGACCGGATGGCATTTCAGCCCACGTGTTGAGAAAGTGCGCCTCAACACTGGCTCGCCCATTGCGCAATCTGTTTAACTTATCGTTCACTTCAGGAGTTTTTCCTACTTCCTGGAAGATTGCCAATGTGCAGCCAGTTCCCAAAAAAGGTGAGGCTACGAATCCTGCCAATTACCGGCCCATAGCAATCTGTTCAATGCTCTCCAAAGTTATGGAGAGCGTTATAAATTTTAACCTGATGAGGTATCTGGAGAGCAACCAATTGGTCAGCGATCGCCAGTACGGTTTCCGTGCTCACCGCTCCACAGGCGATTTGATGGCGTTCCTCACTGAGCGGTGGAACAGTTGTGTTCACCAATTCGGTGAGAGTAAGGTTGTTGCTTTGGATATCTCCAAGGCATTTGACCGAGTGTGGCATAAATCACTTGTGTCTAAACTGGCTGCTTATGGTGTCGGTGATACATTCACTCGATGGATATCGAGTTTCCTCAGAGGCCGTTCTATTCGGGTTGTGATAGACGGCTTTGCTTCCGAAGAGCACTCCATAAACGCTGGAGTTCCGCAGGGTTCGGTCCTGTCTCCAACACTTTTTCTCATTTTTATCAATGACCTTCTGTCATTGACATCAAACCCCGTCTACTCGTTTGCTGATGACAGCAGCATTTGTCATTCATATTCATTCTCCAGACGTCCTTCTATTCTGGAGATCAATAGAAAACGCAGAATTATGAATGACACACTCCAATCTGACCTCAACAAAATCCAGGAGTGGGGTCAAGCGAATCGGGTCGATTTTAATGCGCGGAAGACCCAATGCTGTTTGTTGACCCACAAGCGTCTGGCGGGCGACAACTTTCCACCGTTAAATATGGGTTGTGTGGATATTAATGAGTCGGAGGCTCTTGATGTTCTAGGCATGTCAATACAATGCGATCTTCGTTGGAACGATCACATTTTTGATGTGTCGAAAGAAGCAGCAAAGTGCTTAGGCTTTTTAAAGCGGTTCAAGAAATACTTCACTTCAACCGACCTTCGTTGTATCTACACCACTTATATCCGGCCGAAAATGGAGTACAACTCGCATATTTGGTCTGGAGCTTCGGAAGCATATCTTCAGCTTCTGGACCGTATACAAGGTCGTGCGATAAAACTTATAGGGGACAGTAGGATATCCAGCTCTATTGAAACCTTGGGATGTCGTCGGGATGTGGGGTGTGTAACCTTATTTTACCGTTACTTTAATGGTAACTGTTCCTCTGAAGTAGCCAGCCTGATCCCTTCGGTTCAGGTATTCAACAGATCTACTCGGCTTTCCAGAGCGGTGCACCCCTTTTACGTCGCGATCCCGTTCCATCGCACTACCCACTACCGCGATAATTCGTTTTTCGGTCGCGCAGTTAAATTGTGGAAGTCTCCCTGCGCATGTTTTCCCACCCACTTATAACGTCGATGCTTTTAAAAGAGGTCCCACTAACCTTTACCCTTCTAAACCAACGAATGCTTTGCATGGATAGGGGGCATCCCCTGAGCTTGGTTCTATCTGCCATACAAAAAAAAAAAAAAAAAAAAAAGGGTCAGCGGGGAGAGTTCTCCTTTTGTGTACATTTTCTTTTGTTGTTGCAAGACGTGTGTTAGCTTAATGGTAATTATTTCCTTTGCTGTGCGCCAAATTTTAATTTGTCAAAAATTTGGGTCGTCACAATGCGACGAAAATAGATCTGTTGCTTATGCAAATTCTTTAACAACACGCTACACAGGCATAGTTAGCGCTGTACAAAGCTTGGACACCGAACGTTAAGGATAAAAACACAATAATTGTGGATGATAGTAAAGATCTCGATGAATGCGCGAGTGGATAATCGCATAACCATGATTTAGATCATTGCGGAAGAAAAGGAAATGGCAGACGATATTATTTGTCTATGTTTGCCTTTGCCTTTCTTATACATTCTAGCCTGCGTGGGATAGATTTAATCACCTTAGTTGTAAAATCTGGAGGTTTTCCTCCACTCATTTAAATGCACTGCTTTTAGCTTTTCCTTGCTAATTATATTCTTTTTACGTATTTGTCGGTTCACATAATCTCGAATATTCTCAACTGGATTGAGATCTGGGAATTATGGGCTGTAATCCAGTACTTTTGGGGTCCTATACAATAACCATTCCTTCGTTATACGTGATGTATGCTTGGTCATGGTCCTGCTGGAAGATCCAATGACTCGGCAAGCATAATTTAGGCACACCGGGAGTCTTCTGCAAAACTTTCGCATATTCTTGTGCAATCATTGTGGTTTCAATAAAATCTAGTTCTGTCGAGTCATGCCCCGACGCTATAAATAAAGTCAACACCCGACGTACCACGCAGGCTAGAATGTGTAAGAAAGGCAATGGGGCTACAACTAAATATTAATTTATATTAAAAATTTAAACATTCTTATTTATTTTATCTGCACTTGTAAGTGTTGACTCACTTTTGACGCGTGAAATATGAAGTTTATTCTTCACGTCTATAAAAAAAATTTATGAAGTATTTTGTTGTAGTTTTTTTATATTTATATTTTGTTAATGAATAAACCTTTCAGTTTTTGTAATATAAATTTACGTGTAAGTTATTTTCTTTTCATAATATTGAGAAATGGAAAAACTTCCTTGCTGGTGACTCACTTTTAACGCATGACATGAAATGACATGAGACATTCGAGACATTTTATTATGGAGAAAATAGCACCATTACAAAGTAAGAAGGCTGTTTTTGGCCAGGTCTCAAAGTCTGAATACTCTACACCGGCGAAGTTGAAAAATATCTTAGAAAGCACTTGAAGTTTTAAGTGAGAATGATGCAAAGTAGAAGAGCTGCTTGCTGGTAAAGCAGCTATCCTGCCAAAGAGGCCTGCCAAAGCGCTTCTCGACATGCTGGGTTAAAGCTTCGCGCACACTGGATGCGGTGGCGATTGCGATCCCATCGATATTAGCTTTACTTTGCTGCATCACGCGAATGCAGCAAAATTCATTGGGCGCCTCCCATAAGAACTACAACAATCAACTTAAAACTAGTAACATTTTGCTGTTGCTTGATTCAATGGGCTTTGGGCAAATGTAATAAGAAAACGAAACAGTCCTAAAAATGATGCCGAAGTTTGAAAATATTTCAATTGAAGTAGTTAAACTGCGCGTTAACGTGCTATGTATTGCGAAGTAATAATTTGTAAATTTATTTCTTATGTGCTTTTGTTTTATGCAAATTTACTGTTTTTTGGTACAATTCCATATTTTATGTATTTACACATTGCATACAACTTTTTTAGTTCGCGACCTTTTTTTTCCAATCGCGATTGCAGAAATTCTAGTTTTTATAAGATAGTAATTTGGAAATATTTGAGCTTCTACTCGAAATTTAAGAAGGGTATATACTTTATTCTTTGATTCTATCAAATCCCATAGACAATATTTTACATGGAAGATTATATATAGGCAAATATTATATGAGGCAAAATACTATTTTGTTGAAAATTAAGAGCCCGTAGAGATGTAGCGACCTCTTTACCAGATAGCCAAAATAAATCGCAGCGAGCCACTGAACGATAGTCTTGGAACCCTGGGTTTATCACCTTATATAAAAATTTTTACACGCGTCTATTTACTGGAGTTTCTTAAAATCATCATTACCCTACCAAGGCTGCATCTCCTAGACAAAAGTATACTTTTGCAGCGTCGTAGGATTTGAAATCATGCAGAAATAATATTGGTCCCTAAGGTTACTATACAAATCCAGAAGAAGTTACGTAACATGCAACAAAGTACGAATATTACCTGTCCTTTTGCTTTCATGTTGATATTTATAGTCTAAACGGAAGCCTGAGAGTATCAAACTCAGGCACATGTTCAGTGGTACTTGTATAAGTGTTGCCAGTGAATATGTTTTCATGGAAGGAGTATTAAATTGCGTATAAATATGACTTAGCCAGACAGCCAACAAATCGGTAAACACAGTTTGCGTTGTATCATATGTGAAATTGCCAACAGAGATCTAATTTTTCCTAGGTGCATATTACACGGCGACGTTTGACCTATGGATAACATGCCACGATTATTTACTTCTCTCTTTGAGGACAAACTGATTACGATGTCCCTTGAAGGCGCGGCAATATCTCACTATTTAAAACTTTTATTATACACCGTTTTTACTATTGACTGTAATCCTTTTTGAAATATATGTATCAAGCAGCAAGCCGTGTTTTTCATATTTACATGGAATAGAGTAACAACAATAAAAGATTTACGGTATAAATAAAAATGAATAAGCAAAATGGATTCAGATGAAGTAGTAGTAGACATCAAAAATTGGCTCGATTCGATCTTTGCTTTAAAAGATGAACGGTTTTTTGGGATGACATCCGCAAATTGACAGAAAGAATTTGTAACTTCCGATGGACAATACTTTAAATAGCAGTATTGTACAAGATTTTCTTTAATAAACGCATAAAATTAAAATAATAATTTCTTCAATACCTGGCAAAATTTGCGCAAGGCCACTCTGTCAGGAACACAGTACGGTTAACATAGTCTTTGGCTAGACGTATAGTTATATCGAGTGTATAACTTAAAAACCGGAATTTTTTTAGGAAATTTAAGCGTTTATTAAAGAAAATCTTGCTTTTAGGCGCTTGTAAATGGCTGTTTGATTCACGCCAATGATTTCGCAAGCTCTCCTTGTGTTCTCACTATTTTAAGTTGAGCGAAAGTAATTTTCAGTTTATGCTTAATCTAATCGAGCACGATATAAGAAAATCATGCAACCAACATACGAGCGTCGTTAAATAATATTAAGAAACAATAACATTAAAATTTACATCGCAATTTGAAAAGAAACGTACTAGTTTATCCTAATCTCGATGTTTCCAACTTTGGAACAAATCGGGCGTTGCACAAACTACAAAATTTTGATATTTCTGTTGTTGTTGTTTTTGGCGCTGCCTTAACAACAACAACGAAAAGAGTCTATCTCTACAGGTTCCGGTTTTATAGCCCTTTGAAATTTGAAATTTAACCGCCTTTATATCCTAAACTGCAACACATATACGTTTGGTATAGATGCCGTTATAAAGGTATTAGAAACATCTTCCATTTATGTTATATAATATATTATTGAAAAACTTCAAGTTTTCGAGAAAACCGCAATTTAAGATTTTAGTACTTTTTCAATTCATTAATTTTTGCATAGTAGACATTTTAAATACCAGCGGCAGTTACCATGGATAACGGTAACTCGCTGTTGTTGTAGCGGTTCTATGAAATATAATTGTGATTTTTTATTGTGGTGTTAATTTCTGTTAATAACGTTTTTTTAATTTTTAAACTTATTTTAATAAATAGTTTTTAACTCAGCGCCACAGGCGAATAATTTTTATAAAAAATCGCGTGATTTTTCATAAAAATTTCTCACATCTACGATGAATTTTTTTTTGTGGTAAATTAGCGCCACTGTGTAATATACCAGAGTCGTATTATTGAAAAACAGTATAGCAGTGCAATTCAAAATAGTGCTTTGTACTTAAGTCATTGCGATTTTAAATAAGTTTTCTACATAAATTTCTATAGAATGGTAAGGATCGCTTTTTTTCTCTCAGTATTTATGTACTTATATGTATTGATTATATATTTTACTAAAAAAAATTAATGAATTGAAAAAAAAGTACTAAAACCCTTAAATTGCGTTTTTCTCGAAAAATTTCTAGTTTATAAAATATTATATAAAATAAATGGAAGATATTTTTAATGCCTTTATAACAACCTGTATATTTGCTATATTTTAGGAGATATAGGCGCTTAAATTTCAAATTTCAAAGGGCTATAAAAACGGAACCGAAAGAGAGCGGCGCTTTTAGTTATTGTTACTGAGTCAGCGCCGAAAACAACAACAACAACAACAACAAAAAATTGGTGGGTTTGTTCAACGCCCAATTTAAGCAATAACTTTTTTCACCAAAAGAACACTGTTTAACCTACGTGGCGCCAATACAGTGAGTTCACACAATGATCATTTGACCAACAAAAATAAAATTTCTTGTTGCTTTCACATGTAAAGGAGAAATTAACAATTTGTGAGAGCCAAAATTAACACAAAATACCGCAATAACTATGTAAAATTTTGATGCAACCCGAGACCTGAATCACACGATTAAGAGCTAAACAATGGTTGCAATGTAATACTCTTTTGTAGATCGGAGCAAAAGAGTACGGAAATATTGTAGTTTTTTATTAAAATGTGCGTGCTCAGAAACATTTCCGTGAACATCGTTTCATGCGTAATTTGCTGATAATTTGGATATCCATCCTTTTGCATACACTATACGTATAGTGTATGCATGCATACTCAGTACATTTCCGAAACCGACGGTGTAAAGTTAAAAAAGTGAGAGAAGAAAACATTAAAGGTCATGGAAACATTAAAGGTAAGTGAAGAGTACGGTTTTTTCATTGATATTATAGATATAAACATAGATAGAAACACATATTGAACAAGTAATAGAGCGTACAAAATAACATTTCTACAAAGATTTAAGAGGTGTAAATCGACACTACTCCCACTTTTCACCTTCCCACTAACCCTTTCTATAGCAACGAATGCTTTGCAAGGATAGGGGTCATCCCCTGAGTTTGGTTCTATCTGCCATAACAAAAAAAAAAGTAAATTTTGGTTTAACTAAGCTCAGTCAAACGAACACGTGTAAAAACATTTCAGTCATTTTCACGGGAGATCGAAAAAAGAGAGTAAAATGTTTGATTTTCGTTGGTAAAATGATCATCGTCTGAGCTCACCAGTATGGGTGTATATCTATGTATGGCCTGATAAAGCCTAATCTTATGTACCAAAAAATTTTGATATTTGATTCAACTACCAATTGGTGGAGATTTATTGAACTGTTTTGTAGCTGAGTATTGTAGGCGTACCAATAGCGTTGATGCGTGATTGTGTGTCTACAACTACGTTCTCTTCGCCTTTACGTAAACTATTTTAGTTGAAAACTGAGAAATAAAATCAAATTGTCTAATTTGTCGCTCTGACTTTATCTAGTTCCTAATTGAAAGCAAAAATCAATGGTTTGTGATCTGTTCGGATTGAAAAATGGCGGCAGTCTAGAAGATATTGGAAAAATTTAATAGCGGAGAAAATAGCAATTAGTTCACTGTCATAAGTAACGTAGCGCTGCTCCGTTTGTCTGAGCTTACGTGAGAAAAATCCAAGTGGCTGCCAATTTTCATCAATGAGTTGGTAAAGTTTTGCTCCTATTGCTGATGAAGTTATTGAAAGCTCTGCTGGCTTCTTTAGTCCAGAATCTTTTTGTTTTGTCTTTCTTGATAGATTGTTGCAAATAACTGTTTAAATGTAGTTGTGAATGTGCTAATTGGGGAATACACCTGCGATAGTAATTAGTGATACCCAGAAAATGCCTGAGTTCTTCGATAGTATCGGGCTTTTTGTAGTTTAGAATTGCCTCCACTCGAGCATTAGTGGGGTTGAACCATTTTCATTGATGTGATAGCTCAAAAATCAATTTCAAATTCTCCAAATTGGCATTTTTCAGTGTTAATGCTGAGTGAGTGTTCATGCAACCTCTCGAATACTATTCTGACATGCTTTTCGAGTGTTTCTTTATCTTTTGAAGCGATGAAAATGTCATCTATGTAGACGAAAATAAAATTCAAACCATGAAAAATGGTTTTCGTGAACTTTTGGAACGTTTGGGTTGTGTTCTTGAGTCTAAAAGGCATGACAATATCTTCGATTAGTCTCCATTGAGTTATAATCGCCGTTATCTTAATATTCTCTTCATGCATAGGCACTTGATTATATGCTTTCAAGAAAAAAGATCTTGTACAAGTGGGGGTGCATAAATGTTTTTCTTTTTGGTCAAGTTGTTTTTGTTGTTTGGTCAAGTCATGTTTTTCTTTTTGGTTACGAACGCCAGCTGTAACGGGTGGACCTTGTGTAATAATACTATGAACATACTGAATGTTGCTGAAATTAGGTTTTGAAGTTGGCTTTGTAATTCCTATGAATTGGTTGAGCATTAACCTACTATATATAGTGAAGGAAGATCAGTACTGAGTGTTGATACATCTAAAGTATGCGTGCCAAGGGTATGTCTTTTCGACGATAAATTGGTGAGTGGATCAATAATATGTTGTGTTGGAATTCACTGCATAACCTGCTGGAATTCACCGTTTAGCGTTCAGCGCGAAGCGTCCAAGGAAAAACACGTCTTTGTTCAAAGTATATTTCAAGACTCATAGAATTCAGTATACATAAAAGTGATTAGGTATATATAAATAAGGAAAACACAAAGAGAAAGCAGAGATGTAGAACAGTGTTGCCTTTCAACATTTCCCCTCAACAGGAATTCTACATCTACATCTAGATCATGGCTTTAATCCTAACATATTTGTAAACTTATGATGTTTAATTTTACATAAGTTCTTTGTAAAGATGTCGGCTACCATATCATTGGGCGAAACATATTCTAGCTTTATCACGTTATTTTTAACGGCTTCACGTATATGGTGGTATCTTATGTCTATATGCTTTGTGCGTGCATGTTGGACCGGATTCAGAGCTATTTGTTGTGCACTCAAATTGTCAGAGTTGATAACAATTCCTTGGTCGGTGTTATGCAAACCTATTTCTTTCAAAAGTTTACTTAAATATATGGCTTCCTTTGCTGCCGTAGATAGGGCCATGTATTCAGCTTCCGTAGAACTTAAAGCAACGGTTGCTTGTTTCCGTGACTCCCAAGAAATCGCTGAACCAGCCAAAAATAGGCGTACCCAGTATATGACTTCCTGTCCATTAGGCTTCCGCCCCAATCGGCATCAGAAAAATCAGTCTGCCACATTTTTTGTAGTGTAGTCTAAAATCGATGGTGTTGGCCAAGTACCGCAACACATGTTTAGCTCCCGTCTCATGTTCCACGTGAGGATCCTTGATTTGTTGTGACAGCTTGCACACTGAATGCACGATATCTGGTCTTGTTGTCAAACCTAAATACATTAATGCACCGATTAATGACTGATAACGCGTTGCATTTACTCTTTCACAATTGCCCTTGTCACAGTAAACCTCATAACCCGCATCTAAAGGAGTAGAAACAGATCTACTGTTCTGCATGCCAAAATCTTGAAGGAGCTTATTGATGTACTGTTTATTGCCAACTTGAATCGAACCGGTTTCACCGTCGCGCTCCACTTCCATACTCAAGAAATGTTGAAGTGGACCTTTGTCTACTAATCTAAATCTTTTCGAAATTAGATATTTCGTTTGCAGCAGATCTTCTTTGCACGTGCTAGCTATAACAAGATCATCAACATAAATAGCAATTAAATTTACCTTGCCTTTAACATTCATTCTATATAAGCACGGTTCATTAATGCATTGCGTGTAACCTATCTCCTGCAAAACTTTGTCTAATTGGAAGTTCCAAACACGACCCGATTGCTTCAAACCGTAAATTGCCTTGTTAAGGCGTAGGACGCGATTCGGAAATTAGGACGCGATTCGTAGGACGCGATTCGGATTATTGATGATGGCTTCCGGCTGCTTCATATAGACTTCGTCAGTGAGACTACTGTTTAGGTAAGCTGTCGAGATATCCATCTGGTGAAGGTACATCTGGAGTTCAACTGCCAATGCGAACACCATTCTAAACGTTGCGTAGCGTGCGACCGGCGAAAAAGTTTCGGTGAAATTTCTGACAAGTCTGACCTTGTACCTTTCGACATTACCGTTTTTATCTCTTTTTACCGAGAAAACCCACTTACAGCCAACTGCTGTTTTACCTGGAGGTTGATCAACCAACGACCATGTTTTAATTTTGTCCAGCGAGTCATATTCTGTCTGCATCGCCCTTTGCCATTCATTTGATTGTGCGCTGTGTGCGGCCTCTTGCATTGTTTGTGGTATTTTCATGTTATCGGTTTGCATTGTGTTCAATATATTAAGTTGTTTCTTAGGGCGCCCAGACTCGCCTGTGCGAATTATTCGTGGCCTTCCTGGCCCAAACTTTATCTGTTTTGGTTGCCCCTCCTCAGGCCAAATATTGTCTTCATCGGCGTTTGCGTCAACAAATGAATTTTCGTCTTCTTCAGAATCTTCGTTAACATCGCCATCACAACTTACTATATCTTGACTATTTATGATATCTACATTAATTTTGCGATTGGCTATATCTTCACCAATGTCTTCTTGACTGTCAGTAATAGTGACATCCTTAGAATTGTTTTTTGGGCTTTCGTATTCGAAGATTATGGAGCCTATGTTAGATACCACGTTTTCATCCAAACTTACATCTGGTTTCTCAGTTACCTTTGTAGAGTTGGGTACCACGTTTTCATCAAAACGAACGTCTCGTCTCTCAACAATCTTCCTAGAGCCCATATCAAAAAGACGGTATGGTTTACTCGTAGTAGAGTAACCGACAAAGAGGTACTCTTCACCTTTCGGCCTGAACTTGAATCTACATGTTTTATCTAACGCTATTACTTTAGAACCAAACACTCTTAAGTGGCTCACAGATGGTTTTTTACCACTCCACATTTCTTGGGGCGTAACATTTGTTAGTGATTTCGTTGGCGATCGATTGCGCAAGTATGCTGCTGTTGCGATGGCTTCTGCCCAAAATGCTTCACTCAGATTTGCATGCAGTATCATGCTGCGTGCCATTTCAACCAACGTACGATTTGCACGTTCGGCTATACCATTCTGTTGCGGAGTGTACGCCACCGTCAGCTGTCGCTTTATTCCATTTGCGCTCAAGAAATTATTTAAATCCATGTTTACATACTCTCGCCCGTTGTCGCTTCGAATAGCTTTAATTGAAAAATCTTGCCAGTTTGGCATTCTGCAAATATTTTAAACTCTTTGAATTTATTAAAAACTACACTCTTTGTTTTAATAAAGTATACAAACACTTTCCTGGACATATCATCAATAAATGTGACGAAATAACGTGATCCACCAAACGACTGCACATTTATCGGCCCGCACACATCTGTGTGGATTAATTTCAGTAAGCTTTTGGAACAACTTCCAGAACTCTGAGGAAAAGGTAGCACGCTTATTTTGCACTTTGCACAAGTTTTGCAATTAATATTTTCCTGCGCATTTGATATGTTGATTCCAACCACCATTTGTTTTTTATGCAGTTCATTTAAGCTCGAATAGTTCAGATGGCCGAATCTGTTGTGCCACAACAATGATCTGTCAACTGCCGAGTAGAAACACATATATTGGGAGTTTTCAAAGACGAATAAGTTGTTTATCTTCATAGCTTTTAACACGACGTTGCCACCTTGATCTTTTATGTAAGCGCATTCGCTATCAAAATTCACCAATAAACCATTGCACACTGCTTTGCTGACTGACATAAAATTTCCCCTTAGCTCGGGTACATAAAAAACATTTCGAAGAGTTATTTGAGACGAATCGGATTTAAGGATAACTTTGCCTTTGACAACTGCGTCTATAATTTTGTCTCCTGCAAGCATAATTTTTTCTTCGCAGTTTGTATACGACCTAAACAATTCTCGGTTACTGCACATGTGCATGCTGGCACCACTGTCAAGACACCATGATGATTGATTCAAGACATTCACTTCTGTGGCTGCCAACATCGAATAGGAGTATTTTTGTTCTTCCAAAACTTTCCAGTTTTTTGTTCAAGGTTTTGTATTTTTGTTTCAGTGTTTTTGTAACGTCAGTTTTGATTTGGTCGAAAAGGTGAAATATCCGCCAAGTTTAGTGAAAATCCCAACTCCTCAGGTAATTTAAAATTCGATGAAATATAACCTCAATCCCTAGAAAAATAAAAAAATCCATCGAAAGGAATTTTAACTCTCACTATGACAACTCTGCTCATTCTAAAACGTATGGCTCTTATGGCACCACGTGACCACCACTCGTTCCCTATAAAGGATTAGAACATACATTTTCCTACCACGTCTGTCTTTGAATAATATAATATAATATTATTATTATTATTATACTAAACCCGGAGGGAGTAGGGTATGTTCACTTTGTTCTTCCGTTTGTAACGCAGAGGAGACAAGATAGATATAGAAAAGTATATATATATATTCTTGCTCAGCATCACCTCCTGAATCGATTTAGCCCTCTCCGTCCGCCTGTCTGTCTGTCGAAATCACGATTACGGGAGAACGAAAGGAGATATCGCAATGAAATGTGGCACAAATATTCTGTGTTATCTAGGGAAATATGGGATTGCAAATGCGCGAGATCGGTTAACAACCACGCCTACTTTACGTACGGAATGTAAAGGCACCTCGTTTAAAAAATGTTATAATGTGAATATCTAATAATTCATGCATGATATTGGGGTATAATTCTATACGGGAACACATAGCGCCATTATAAAAATTTTTTCGAAAACTGGGCGTGTCAAAGTTGGCCATATCTCGTGAACGGCTTAAGATATGAAGACGTAGTTAGCGCGACGTATCTGGAGGCATTACCTATCTATTTGCCAAAAGTGGTCGTGGCACGCCCACTCATAAAAAGTTGTCAATATCTCATAAACGGTGGAAAATATTAATACGTGATTTTATCTCGGGGTACCTAGAGACATTAGCAAAATGTTTGCCAGAAATAGGCGTGATCCGCCTACTTATATTGTACAAAAGTTGTCAGCTGAAAAAATTATTATTTTTTTAGCTACTCGGGTAGTGTACTGAGACTTCGGCCTGGCCGAAGACAACACTGTTATTATTACTTTTTCTTAAAAACGTTAATGTACTCTATTAACTGAATATATGCTTATTTTGTCTTTATTTTTCATAAAAATTTTACATGATATGAAGTTTTATTATTGAAAAAAGGTGTTTGGAAATTAAGAAAGAATAAGTAACGTGAAGTGTTATAATATTCTATTATTCTCTCAGCTTCTCTTAATCCATTTCTATGGGCCCCATCCATAGATCCAAACCCATTTATTATTGTAGCGTCGCCAGCAAACAAAAGACATAAATTTTTACCCAGAGGTGCTGCAAATTTTATTACTTTTTCTTAAAAACGTTAATGTACTTTATTAACTGAATGTATGCTTATTTTGTCTTTATTTTTCATAAACATTTTACATGATATGAAGTTTTATTATTGCAAAAAATGTGTTTGGAAATTAAGAAAGAATAAGTAATACTCGTATACTTTCAAAACTGCCATGCCTATTCGAATTACAGTATTTCTCATTTAATGGGACTCGCATTTCATATTCCTTATCCACGGGGACACTCGCTTCTTTTTTGTTGATTTGTAGGAAAGCTTTTCCGAATTCGAAGCAACTAAGAAGCAATGATAAAGCGGCGAAATTTGCAGTGTAATTTTTTTTTGTTAAGAATTTGTAACACTGGAGTTATTGCATGATGCATTGTATCCAAATTCCCTATTTACTTTTTCGCTTAAAGTTGAAGGAATGAAGTGCATCTATATTGCCAACTATTCAAACTATTTAAAAAATTTAAAAATCTAATTTAATGCATTTTTATTTTATATATTTCACTAATAGGCGTACAGGTTTAGTGTTCAAATAAATTCCTGTAACGTGAAGTGTTATAATATTCTATTATTCTCTCAGCTTCTCTTAATCCGCTCCTATGGGCCCCATCCATAGATCCAAACCCATTTATTATTGTAGCGTCGCCAGCAAACAAAAGACATAAATTTTTACCCAGAGGTGCTGCAAGTTTTATGATATCATTTATGCTACTTTGAACAGAAAAGTATGGTTGACCACCCAAAAAGCAAGCACTAGAACTCCAAGAGGACCTTAATATACCAAGCGGATACGGAACGGAAGGGTTCTTTAAACATTTACGAAGTATATTTGTCACTTTTAGAACAATTTCTTTGTCAGGCAGTTTTTCGATTTCTTCAAATAATCCTCCTCCAAAAATTATTTCCAGGACTCTCCGACTAGACGGGATATTTGAAATTTCTATAATCTGATTTGTCCAACTCAGTTCCTTGCAGTGATCTGGGAGGTACCGAAGGGGCCGAACATTCATTGGAAACCACGATTTATGGTCTTTATATTCAATATACACTTTAATCGGGCAACCAAATCCCAGACATTTTATAGCAGACAGTTTTTGTTCAGGTAGATCTGGATTAAATATATGTTTGGAAAAATTTTTGAGCACGCCTAAGGGAAGTGTGCATATTATATGATCCGGTGAAAACGAACTTCCATCTGCACAGCACAAAACTCCTTGATGTGAATCTATAGAATCAGACCACTTGATGAACTCAACTGGTTTTCCCAATTTAACGTGTCCTAAATCGAAATTCTCAGTAATTTTACTTAAGATATTATCCATGCCAGTAGGAATGTATAATGAATTTGTTGTGCTTGTGTTCATCTTTGGAATATGTTCTATATTTATGTACTCCGAACAACACCCCATTAAACTACTGAATTCCTTTATTAAATTTGAAAACATGGCGTTTGCTACATGCTTATTATTTTGAGACATTGAATTCATAATTTTATGGGCTTCACCTTGTAAATATGTATGTACATTATTTATATCATAAAAAACTCCAGCTTTGTACATATTTTGAAATTCCATGCAACCACAAATCCGTTTAAAAAGCAAATCCACTACGTCAGAAAGTTTTTGATCGACTTGATATCCTTGTATGTTATAATAAATTTTCTTGGTATTTTTTTTTATATTCTTCTGCAATCCAACTTCCTGACGTATTAACTCATATATGGAATATTTCACAGTATTAAGAGTTATCCATTTAGCACCAAGTTCACAACACACATCTCCAAAATATTTTGATTTAATGCGGCCACCTAAGCGATCAGACGCTTCTAAAACAATAGTATTCTCAAAACCATTTGCTATGAGATGGCTTGCTGCTGTAAGTCCTGCAAGACCTGCGCCAATTATGACAATTCGTATCTCATTCCTTGATTTAATGTCGGTACCCAATATCGAAGAACTACAAATTTGTCTAAAAAATTTTCTGAAAGAAGAAAATTAATGCATTAATAATAGGAAAGTATTAAACTAAAATTGAGAATGATACTACGTGAAAATGGTATCAATCGCCCCACTTTGACTTGTGACAGGCTCTTTTTTTTAAACCTTAAACGGGCAAGATCTCCGATTTGAATAAAAAAATTATTATGAGTTATTTAGACACTCCTGAAAACAGTAGCATACTTAGTTTTTCTTTATTTTTTTATTTTACTGCCAAATTTTTAAAAAAACTAGTTGATTCAAATATGCATCACTGCCCGTCAGCGCATAAAAACGTGCTTGTAAATGAAAAATATTTTTTGTATTTAAGTTATTTATTTCCTATTAATTATTTTTTCATTTTTATAAGTTATAAGTTAAATTACTTAAATAAATTAATATTAAATTTAATTATTATTAATTTTTAGCTAAATAATAACATAATTATTAGGTAAATATAAAAAAAAACATTTATTATATAGTATGAAACAGTAAAAAACAGTTTCTTTGCCTATTTAAACATAAAGCCATATTGCATTTTTTACATTTTATAAAGGTCTGTCCTAAACAGGCGGGAAGTTTGCATCGTGTCCGATTGCCTACCACTTCTGGAAAGTGGCACATACCATCGTGGCGCACGTCAATGGACGGAATAGGTTGAGTTGTAGTCGACTTTTTCTTCGTTGCATCATGTTGGCTTGCAACCGATGGTGAAGAAGGATTTGGTTTTCTGTCGCGCTTGCCAGTAAAATCAATTTGACACAAAGTTTGTGCTAATTCAAATCTAAAATCCGCCTGACTTTTTGGAACAATGCCTTTTGATTGACATGCTTGTTTGTATAGAATCCAGGAGTTGATGCAGGTCATATCCAAAAGTTGATATTCGTCTGTACCATTTCCTAGATTTTATGGTGATCCTATACCTTCATATAAAGCTGTCCATCAGGTCTACTCCACCATGTGATTATTGTAATCTCCGATTACGGCCGGACATTTGATTTTCGTAATTGTTTTTTTCCCGGTCATATCTTCTCACTTCCGATTCCGGTTCCTTTCCAGCAAATGTTGAAAGAATCGCAACAACTTTGTTATCTTTCCAAAGAGTATTGGAAAGCTCCACGTCGTCCAAAGTGGTGACCATTTCTACTGCTGATCATCGAGGTTTCTTTTGGAATTCGCTCTCTTCGGGAAGTTTGCATTTGGGAATTCTGTTTCGTCTTATTGTACCCAGACAGTGGATGCCTTGTTTTCGTAAATATACAAAAAGTGGCAACGACGTGTAATAATTGTCGCAGTACAATTTGTAATTCTTGTCCTTTGGCACTTGGCGACATAGCCTAACTACAAAATTAGCACTCGCCCCCAAATCAACCTCATGTGTAAGGCGCCTCGGCACTTTATTTTCTTCTCCCGAATATATTTCAAAATTGTAGGCGAACCCAGATATCCCACAAAGAACAAAGAGTTTATAGCCCCATTTATGTGGTTTTTGTGGCATATACTGCTTTAGATGATGGCGAGCTTTCGTGGCACACATTTGTTCATACACACACAGGCGTTCCTCTATTGGAATTTTACAGAAATTTTTGTTGAGGGCTTCTATTATTGGCCTCCGCTTGTGGAGTTTATCATGTTTGTCGTCGTTTCGATCAGTTATATAGGTGGAATTATCATTAAAGTGGAGAATGCGTTTTAACTTTTCAAACTGTTTCATTGGCATTGCAGCTTTTACTAAATCCGGACCCACGCTAGAGCTCCAATAGGAACGTGTGTTGGGGCATTTGATCACAGATGCAAAAACTGCTATAGCGGTATATTAAAAAAATGCAATAAAATACAACGAAATCTGACTGAATAACCCTTGTAATGGTCTTTGGAAAAGTCAGGTAAACTAATTTGCCAACGGGTTATCTGTAATTTTTTTCGACCCATTAACGGTTTAGAAACCATGATAAATTCGCTAAAAAATTCTGAGGAAAACTAATTTTTTACCTCATTTCAATTTATTACCGCTATGATGAGTTTATTGGCTCCCATAAATATATCACACCGCTTCAAAATCTTTATGCATTCGGCAAAGGCACACTGAAGAAAAGCATCATGCTATGCGCACTGATGCATATATGAATCGTCTTCATTTATGACCGCTACTACTAAAGTATAATTATTTTATTCAAATTTTAAAGAAAATTTTTGTGTATTTTGTACAAATAATTTTGGTTCAAACATTGTCAAAAATGAAAAATTCGCAAAAAAATATTTTTTCAGTTTGTCCGTGTTTTATATTTATTTATAATTTAACAACAAAACTCAAAAGGTATTAGAAAGTTTAATTGATTAATTTTAGAGATTATTTGCAGCGAACAATTAATTTTACATCAACGTAGTGATTTTAGAGAGAATTTTTAAGACGATGCATCAATTCCCGTTTAAGGGTTAATTATTGCAATTTATTTAAATTAATGTAAACATTTCAAATTTTATTTTGCGTGTTCAGAATTGTTCATGTGGGGTTTCAAAGAGGAAAAATTAACAATTTTAACACTTGACTGTTAAATAAACAAGATATGTCTCTATTTTAAAACCGAATTCATGAGTTTTTAAGAACCACAGAGAATATTTGTATGAAAATTTAGCAAGTATGGGAACGCCTTTGCAATACATCACATCAGATGTTGCTGGTTTGAAATGAATCTGTGAATGGATAAGATACTTGGGTATTCTATACTATCTCATCAACTATTAGCAGAATAAATAAATTTATGGAGTTATATTCTAAATTAAACAAAATGTAAAGAGAAATTAATTAATAAATAAAAAAGACGCATTTACTGATTGTTTTCATTTCTTTATTTTCTTATTAAAATTGTTTTGCATCGCAAATGTTGTTGAATTTCTGCGGTAGAAATACTACACAATCTTCCAGCCACTATAACATGCGATCCCCATATTTAGTTTTTCTTCTACGGACTTTTGTGTTGTTGGGGTTCTTCCTTGAAAATTCTGGCCGTAGGATTTTCCGAAGTCCTTCCTTTCCAGCAGTCCGTTTCGAAATTAAACACTTTAATTTTAATTCAATCGCTTTATTAAAATCACACTTAGAATTATACACAGTCCGGAGATCCACTTCACTAGTGGCTAATCACTATTCACTACTCAACTGACTAACTGACTACTATTATACATACCAGTCTTATTTATATTTCTGTATGCGGAAACTTAAACTCGGAAATAATAATTCGCTGACTGTAGCGGAAAAGACCTGCCTCAACACCTGAGCGCAAGAGGGTCACTAGTTCCACGGTCAACAAGGGCAATACCGCTTCACCAGCGGCTGGCGCGAGCTCGATGGATTGGCATTGAAACAAGTTGCAATGCGGAATTAAACGCTTAGTGCGATGGAAATTCAACGCTCAGTGCGACATCATTTTGGTCGACTGAAAATGTGTTCCGCGGAAGTAGCGACTCACAACATCCCTCCACCCCCAGGGAAAGGAAAAATTAATATCGTGAAGCGATGTTAATTTTTCCTTCTATTACAATGTTTTTACTGGGTGGTCAACTGTTTGATATTAGTCTTAATGCTATTACAAATCTCTTAAGTGAATACCATAATCGCTTCTTGTCTGGCCTCTCTCGGACATGTTGATTGGAGATGAAGATGATGATGGTTCTACCGAATTATGGTTTTGCTGCTACGAATGGTCATCTCGTCTTACGGTCATGTTTTCTTGTGACACGTTGCAGGGCACCCACATTTGTGAAGAAATGGTGTGTAACTGTGTGACAGCACCGATTGGACATGCTCCTCGTAGTTCTGGTCTACTTTGAACGGAGTAATGAGGCCTTCGGTGGCTTTTCTCGTTTTCTCGGACTGCTGGGGTTGTGTGCTACGTTCTTGACTGTCTGGTGGACCTCCCATCTTGCTTGACGCTAATTGATCGAAGAATCTCTGACTGTGGCTTCACGATTCCCTTGTCTCACTTCGGGACGTTAGCTCTAATTTGCGACTATGATCTGAGTTAGATGTTTTTTTGCGGGGAGTGTCCAAAAGAAAAATGTTTTAGCACGTCCACCCTGTTGACTAATGCTAGCGAGAAAACAACGCCATGACCGTCTTTGTTGAACAATGATGTCTCCTATTTCTGTGATGGTGCCGTACAATGTGATGGTTCGGAGAAGCAACTTCGATGTACCGCTCGTATCTTGGAGTCCACGATCAAACTGAAGCTTCCATAGGTTTGATGCCGTTGGTGGCTTATCTTATTTATTTTCTAATACTTATACTACGACATAATTCAATGAAATGTGTTATTTCATGAGTATCTTATGCTTGTTCCTTCATATTTATGCTGCAATAAATGCGAGTATATACATACTTATGACTAAAATCAATAAATTTATACTGTGAAACCATTACATTTTAGGTTAAAATTTTTTACACTTTTCGTTATGTGTCCTTAAAAATATTTTCCTAGTGCCTCTTATATAGTTTCTCTTTTTTCCTCTTTCTCTTTTTAATAAAATTTCCGTGCTCATTTTTTTTTTTTTAAATTGATGTTCCTTATTTTCATATATTTTCCAAAATGTTTTTTTTTCCTTTTTTTTCTTCTTTATTTTTTTCCCCCATTTCTTTTCTTCTCTTCTTTCTTCTTTTTTTCCCTTTTACCAAAGAGTTTGTTTTTTTTCCTTTTTTTTCCTCTTTATTTTTTCCCCCTTTTCTTTTCTTCTCTTCTTTCTTATTTTTTTCCCTTTTACCCAAGTGTTTTTTTTTCTTCTCTTTTTTATGTACAACTTTTTCCTCTTATTGCTATACACAGGGTTAATAATTACTCTATTTAAATTAATTTAACAATTAAATTTAACAATTAAATTTAACAATTAATAACTTAATTTAATTTAATTCTTTAGCAAACTGAATTTAAATTCTATTTTGCTTGCTCCCTTTACTTACAGATGTGATACCACACGTCTGTATATTGAACGTATTCATCACACGTAACGTTGGACTGATTCGCGATGCCACATAATGCCATGGCGCCCTGACAAATCGCAATCGACTACGATTACCTATCCCAAAATTATTGCAACTTGGACTTCTGATAAATAGGATTAGGTCCAAGTAGGAATATAATTGACTTAAAACTAAGTTTATATTGTTTCCAAAACTAAGTTTATATGCATGTATTTGGAAACAATGTAAACAACATAAACTTAATATACTATATTATATAGTATATTAAGTTTATATAATATACTTAATATACTATATTGCAGCGTCGCAGTTAATGAGATTCAGCCCTCTCTTTTCCGTCACCCTGGCAAATACGGAATTTTCCTGTGCACCACCTACGCCCTGAAATATACAAAAATATATGTTATTTACGTTCGTTATTTTTCCCTAATTACTATTAGGTGTACCGGTTAATTGCGGTTTTCTAACAGATGGCGTAACTTGACTTTTATTCCAGTGATTCACCTTTCCAAATATGTGTTGGAAAGCTACTGTCATATAGTTTCAGAATCAGTATGTGTCATTTAGCTGAAGCGTAAACAACAATCCTTTTTTTACTCTGAAAATAAAGTGTTTTTGCGGGGAGTACTTCTTCATTACTTCAATATGAAGAAAAAGGCTGCCGAAAGTCATCGTATTTTGGTGGAAGTGTATGGTGTGCATGCTCTAACTGAGCGTACGTGCCAGAAGTGGTATGCACGGTTTAAAAGTGGCAATTTTGACTTGGAGGACGATGAACGGCCCGGACAGCCAAAAAGTTCGAAGATCACGTATTGGAGACATTGCTCGACCAAGATCCATCCTAAACGCAAGAAGAACTTGCAAAATCACTTGGCGTCGCTCAAACAAACCATTTCCGATCGTCTAAAAGCAATGGGAATAAAAAAAAACACACGATTTAACCGGTACACCTAATACATTTTTTGTTAAATTGTATGTATTGAGAGTGGTTTTCCGGTTTCGATTTACTGCATCGGTGGCTGTTCCTATTTTAATTCAATTGTTGTAATGTTTAAACAAATTGTTATGTAATGGCTTATCCTTGTTCTTAATTTTTATAACTGTAGTGACTGGACTTCTAATGCCTATCACCTCATAGGGGCCTAACTATATCAGTGAAAATTTGTTTTTCCTAGTTTGACTTTTCAGCCTTACTCTATCTCCAGCTTTAAAAATTACTGGGTTTAGCCTGTCATTGTACTGCCTTTTGGCCGCTTCTTTGGCACGTTCCTGATTTTGCCTAACCATCTCATGGGCTCTTTGTATTTGGAATTTCTGGACCTTGATGGGATCGTCCGCGTTATAGAGTGGGCCAAATTTTTTCCTCAAATTCTTTGGCATCTGCGCGTCAAATCCATACAATGTGCGAAAAAGGGGTTTGTTTGGTGGTTCTATGCGAAGTGTGATTATGCACGTGCATTGCCGCTGATAACCACTGGTCCTAATTGGATCCGTTCTCTTTTGCAAAACTGCGCAAATACTCTGCCAATGGTCTATGGCTTCGTTCTAAGGAACCATTGGCCTGTGGGTGGTACGGTGTCGTGTGTAACTTTTTAATTCCTAACAATTTACATGTATCCGCGAATAATTTTGAAGTGAAGTTGGTACCATTATCTGTTACTAGAATTCGTGGAATTCCGTATCGCGTTACCACTTCGTCGTAGAATGCTCTGGCTACGGTGCTTGCTTCTGCATCAGGAATAGCTGTGCATGCCATAAATTTTGAAAAGTCGTCCTGAAATGTAAGAATGTATTTATTACCGGATACAGTCTCCGGTAAAATACCTACAATGTCCATATAGACCTTATCGAAGGGGCGCACTGGCGTGTATGTTAATACTAGGGGCATTTTCGTTAGTTTTGAACTTTTGTTCTCCTGACATTTGCGACATGCTCTAACGTATTCTTTTATCTGTTTTTGCGTGCCTGGCCACATGTATTCTTGCCTAATGCGTAATAGGGTTTAACCGCCCCTTGATGGCCTGCTAATGGTTTATCATAGAAATCCTTTATTATCGTCCAGAAGAAGTGTAACACCCAAAAGAAGTGTATTACCATTCTGTTCTGTCTTTGGACTATCCGATTCCACCGATGCGGAAATTTCCTTCGGCTTGTCGTTTTCTTGGGGTTTTTGTTCTTTCGCCTTAGAGCGTGTTTGGACTGCCGCGACCTCATTGCTATTTTGGGGTATCCTACTCAGAATGTCCTCGCTAATGACTTGTTAATCTCAAGTCGCAGTCCATGATCCTGGGCCTCAGTATATTGGGATTTCGTAATGTTTTCTGCCTGAGTCCTTAGATTTATTAACCTTTCACCGAACTACACTATTTCTTCCCCTGGTAGTTGGTACCCTGTCTGTATTTCCGAGATTATTGTATCTAGAGATCTACACTTCAAATATGACAGTTTTAAGGTACTATATAACTCTTCTACGCTAGTTATTTTCTTTCCCCTAATTAACCCATAAGCGTTCCCATGAAACCTTTGCTTTACACACGCTAAGAAGTCACCTATTTCGGAATCCGATATACCCCTCCTCGCGAGTTCACATCCCTCAATAAATTTATACATTTCATTTCTCAAATCTGGCGAACGGGTACCTGAGAAAAATGGCAGTAATCTGTTTACATTTTTTGCAATTACTTCTATACTCATTTTTAAACCTGTATTAATCCTGATGATTTTTAAACCTGTTGCGGGTAGTGAAGGACGTCCAATCGGATCTTTGTGTGGCAGGGTCTTATCTGCTAGCAATTCTTCCTGTCGCAGGAGTCTATTTTCTTCTTTTAACTCCTCTATTCTCCTATGAGCCTCTTCTAAAGAGTCAAAACCTTCCCTACTTTTTTGGTTTAAAACTGTCGAGAGCAAATTTCCCGAAACTCCCTGTTTAGTTCAGGAATGTTCACAATGTTTATTTCACAAATGATAAATGTTAAATTCACGAATGTTCACAATGTATATTTATTTGAAATTTTTAACTTCTATTTAATTCTAACGGTTTGTATGTGCTCTTGGTGTTTTTATGGTACTGCACAATCCACTAACTGCACGCGTCAGATGCTGAGAACTGAGTGCCAGAAGTGCCAGCGTCTGGGTCCAGCGACGATCGCTGGAGAGCGGTCGATTTGCGCCAGTTGCCGCGGAGAGAGCCCGCAGTCGAGCTGACTCTCACGGGAGAGAGGCGCATCTCATGACCGGCAGGCTGACAGGAGATAGGTTGGAGTGCTCACTCCTGACACCCTACCGATCGATGAGGGAGCACCTCTGGCGAGCGGCAGTTGGCGTTAACATACCGCCCGCCTTGCAGGACTGCAAACCCACAAGCCACGACAACTGGCGCCGGGCCTCGTCTCCGGCCTAGTGGAGGAGGGTGTGGTGCGCCCCCCCGCAGATGCGGCAGTGCCTGGGGCTCCGGCACTCAGCCTGCTGGTGCGACCACGCCAAACGATTTCGGCACATGTGCCTGGCGGCAGCCGTCAAGCTTCGCTGCTCGGGCGTTTGCTGCAGAAACAGCCGGCAACGGCTCAGCACATGCCGCCCCGCACACAGGGGACAGCACAGCTCACGCTCGCGGCCCTCTGTTGGAAGCCGCTGGGCTGGCGGGCACCAGGTGTGCCGCCTGGCCGGCATCACTGGCGCGCGTCGTGGGGCCGGACGACCTGGAGGCGCGCGTCTTGGGGCCGGTCGAGCTGGTGGGGCCGGCGGTGATGGTGTTGCACGTCGCGGTGCCGGTTCCGGTAGCGCGGGCCGCAGACGTCTCGGGGCCGGCGTGGGTGGTGAGGGCGCACGTCTCGGGGCCGGTTCGGGTGGTGGACGCAGCAAGTGGCGCACCGACATCGCGCGCGCCCGCATACTTCCGCGAAGGCGGAGGTCGGCGCACCCGTGGTGTATCGGGTTTGGGGCCAAATCATAGTACGCGTCCTCTGGCCGGACGAAAAAGCACCGGACAGCCCGGTTCGGCGGGATGGGCGAGCGCCGTGTCGTGGTGAGCGCTTGCGCCTCCTCAGCCGAGACGTCGAGAACCAAGACGTCAGCGCTTGGGGACGGCTCTCGAGGACGGGGGGCATCAACGGGTGGTGCGGCGCTGGAGGTGTCGCACATGGGCACAGCCCCGGGTGGCGCTAGTAGACGCCCTTGTCGGGTCCGCGCGTACTGCCGGCGGAGCAAATGCATTAGGAGTCTGTAATGAGAACAAAGGGGGTTATTAATCGGCTGTCATGCACAGGGCAAGGGTACTAGTTTCGTAATGGGACGCGTGACGTGACCCCTTTCGGTTAAGAGGTCCGCCACGCGTACGCGGTTGTCTTGTCCGCGGTAGACAGCGGTAACCCGGCCTAACCGCCACGCGTTAGACGGCAAGTTGTCGTCGCGAATGACAACGAGATCGTCGAGTTGGAAATCGCGTTGTGGAGTCTTCCACTTGGTACGGCGGGAAAGTTCGCGCAGGTATTCTGTCTTCCATCTCAGACAGAGATGCTGAGCGAGCGCTTGCACGCGTCGCCACCGATTGAGAATGGAGAGCGGGTTGTTATGCCGCTCGAGTTCGGCTGGAGCGAGTAAGGGCCCGCCAATTAGGAAGTGGCCGGGGGTGATGGCTTCCATCACGGTTGGGTCATCGGAGGAAGCGGTGAGGGGGCGTGAATTAAGGCACGACTCGATCTTACTCAGAAGTGTGGAAAATTCTTCAAAGGTGAATTTGATGGCTGGGGCCACCTTCCGTAGATGGGTTTTGAGGCTCTTGACCCCCGCCTCCCAGAGGCCACCCATGTGCGGGGCTCCTGGCGGCAAAAAGTGCCAGGAGACGTCTTGATGTGAGTATCGGGCTTCTATCAACTCCGTCGTTCGAGACATGAAGTCCTGGAAGTCGCGCCGGAGGTCTTTGGAGGCGCCTACAAAATTTGTGCCGTTATCCGAGTAGATGTTGGCAGGGCAGCCTCTCCGGGCGGCGAACCGGGAAAAAGCGGCAAGGAAGGTAGCGGTTGAGAGATCGCTAGTGGGTTCCAAATGAATGGCCTTCGTTGCGAAACAGGCAAAGACACAAACATAGCCTTTGGTAATTAAACACGCGCGTCCCGTGTAATTTTTAATATCGAACGGGCCGGCGAAATCGACTCCGGTATTGGAAAAGGGGCGGGAGTACGTGATGCGTTCTGGTGGCAAGGCTGCCATGAGTTGGGTTCGCTGCTTCTTCCGATGTAAGATGCACGGCTTGCAAGTATGGGTCGTCGTTTTGATGAGGTTTTTCACCTTGGGGATCCAGAATTGTGTACGGACCAGACGAAGAACTAGTTGGTTGCCCCCATGTAGAGAGATTTCCTGTATAAAACGAATGAGCAATCGCGAGAATTGACAGCCGTATGGCAGAATAATCGGGTGCCGTTCGTCGAAAGGCAAATTGGGACATGAGGACAACCGCCCGCCAACGCGCATAGTGTTGTCCGTGTGGAGGAACGGGTTCAACGAAAGTAGGCTGCTTTTAGATCGCAGCATCGCGTGGTTTTTTAGCGCAGCGTACTCGTCCGGGAAGTTAATCTTCTGGCAGGATATCGCGAGGCAGCGTTTCGTTTCCTTTATTTCTCCCGGCGGAAGATGCAGGTTGGGGTGCGCGTGTAAGTGACGTTTAGCTGGATGAGCGTTGTGAAGAAATCGATATACGTAGGAGTATACGCGTAGAGCGCGCGGCAGCGACGAAAAACGCTCGAGCGGGTCCTCCTTGGGATCGAAATGGGTGTGCAGCGTTTTAACCGTCTTCTGCTCCAGTGTGGTGACATATTCGTCTGGGGCACGGAATTTGGGCCAGCGATCCTTGTTGTGGACGAGCCAAGCAGGTCCTTTCCACCAGAGGGTGCTCTCAGCGAGATCTTGGGGCGTGGCACCGCGACTGGCTAAATCCGCAGGGTTGTCCTGGGAATCCACATGGAACCATTGCGACTGAGGTACCTTCTCGATGATTTTGGCAATTCGGTTTGCCACGAACGTCGCCCAAACGCAGGGGGGTTTCTTCAGCCAGGCCAAGACAATGGTGGAGTCGCTCCAACAGTAGATCGTGTAATGGGGCAGCTGCAGCGTAGGCACGAGAGTTTCGATCATCTCAGCAACTAAAGTGGCTCCGCACAACTCTAACCTGGGGAGAGACAAAGTTTTAATTGGGGCTACACGAGTTTTGGAGTACAAAAGGAAAACTTGAACTTCCTGAGCAACCGTGACGCGGGCATAGATGACTCCTGCGTAGGCTTTCTGTGAGACATCGCAAAAGGCATGGAATTCGACTTCGTTTTCTGGGGTGTAACTCACCCATCGCGGGATGCGGATGGCGCGGATGTGCTGATAATTCTGGAGAAAACTTAGCCAATTAGCATTTGTTACCTGAGGCAGAGTGTCATCCCAGTCTACTCTGTCCAACCAGACTTGCTGGATCAGGGTCTTTGCGGCGACGATGATCGGAGCCAGCCAACCGGCTGGATCGAACAGCTTGGCGACCAGAGACAACATTTCTCGCTTCGTGTACGCCGCTTTGATGACGATGCCTTGGACATCGAAGTAGAACTCGTCATGGGTCGCATTCCAGCTAATTCCAAGCATCTTGGCAGTGCTGGAATCTTCTAGCGTCAGGAAATCGGAATGAAGCAGATGGGATGCCGGCAAGTCTGCCAGAATGCGTTTATGGTTGGAAGTCCATTTGCGAAGGGCAAACCCTGCTGAGTCGAGAGCCGCTATGAGTTGGTCACGGGTCTGGGTAGCTGTCTCCAGGTCATGAGTGCCTGCTAACACATCATCCCCGTACATGGAATGCTGTAAAATGTGTGATGCAAGCGGAAACTGGTGCTTCACGTCGTCTGCCAATTGAAGAAGGGTGCGTATTGCCAGGAACGGGGCGCAATTAACTCCAAACGTTACAGTTTGAAGCTCGAAGTCGGTAAGTTCGGACTTGTACGGGTCTCGGAAGAGAATGCGCTGATAGGGTGTGTGCTTTGGGTCGACCAATATTTGGCGATACATCTTTTGAATGTCTCCGTTGAAGACATAGCGGAAGAAACGCCATCGTAGAATTAAAAAGGTCAAATCAGACTGGAGCACGGGGCCTGTGTGAATTACATCATTGAGGCTTAGTCCGCTTGTGGTTGGACTGGACGCATTGAAGACGACTCTGACCTTCGTAGAGGTGCTTTCGGGTTTTATGACGGCATGCTGAGGCAAATAGTAGTGATTTCTAGGCGCTTGGGGATCTGGGGGATTGACTACTCTCATGTGGCCTAAATCGACATACTCATTTAACACCGTGCTGTACTGGTGCTTGAGGCCTTCGTCCTTCCCTAATCGTGCTTCCAGACGCGTGTATTGTTTGAGCGCAATGTGTCTCGAGGCCCCTAAGCGTGTCTGTAAAGCCGATTTTAAAGGGCAGTGATACGATGTAGCGGCCGTCATCGCGTCTTCGCGTCGTTTTCACGAAATTTTCTTCGCAAAACTTGTCTGAGGGAGATAGCCGTTTAGTTTTGGGAAGTTCCTCCACCTCCCAAAAACGTTCGAACTGTTGTTCGAAGGAGATTTCATTGAAGTAGGCCACTCTTATGGGTGGAGTGGCTGATTGCATGATGGTAACCGGCCCAGTCAGAATCCAACCGAACACAGTTTGCTGAGCCATGAGGGAGCCCAGCACTTGGCGGCGGATGCCATCCAGCAGGATTGCTGGGTATAAATCGGCTCCGATGAGGACGTCGACCTGCTCGCTTCTGCAGAAGTTGACATCTGCGAGCTCGATGTCTTGAGGGAGGCCACTGAGAAGAGACCTGTCTAACGCGTGAGAAGGCAAACGCCCTGTGATTTGGGAGAGCACAAGCGCCGATACGTTGACTTGAAATTTGGGATCAAGTGGCGAATTCATAAGGAAATCGCACGACCTTGATATCTTTGCGGACACGGTCTCGTTGAGACCGGAAACTACAGCGGTCGTTGGCCGCACTGGGAGCTTTAACAGCTTTTGTATGCGCTCAGAGATGAACGATACTTCGGACCCGGGATCAATCAAGGCGCGCGCGATGTAACATGTGCCGTGATGGCGCATTGTTACCATGGCAGTCCCTAACAGTACCTGTTTTGGTGCTTTCGCAAAGCACACCTGATGCGTGTCCTGTGGATTTCGCTGTTGCGCGGGGGGAGAAGTGGACTGTATGTTGGAGGGAGGTCGCATTGAAGAATGCGGCCTTTCTTGCTGAGAAGCATGATGTGTCGAACCGGGAACAAAATTCGAATAGGCAGGGGTTTGAGTACGCGGAGCGTTGTCAAATCGCCGCTCTTGGTGTGAGGCACGTGGGTTCGAATCTGAAGCAGCATTCGAGGAGGATGGAGCATGCTCACGATGCAAGAGGGTGTGATGCCTGCCGTTGCATTTGAGGCAATTAAATCTGCTTGGACAGTTTTTGACGGAATGAGATCTGGCCAAGCAGTTGCTGCACAAGCGGTTTTTCTGAATGGTATTCAGCCGCTGTGGGACGGGCAAGTTGAGAAACTGAGCGCAGGATCGCAACTTGTGCTGCTTCTGGCAAAGAGAGCAGTTATCTTGGGACACCTTCAGCTGGAAGGTGTTGACGCGTTTAGAGGCGGGAGTCGAGTGAGTCGGATTTGGGGGGTGTGTTGATTTTGCAGCGGGTGTGCACTTAATATCTTGCACCGTCTCAAGGGTCTGGAAGCGATGCGTGAGAAACGCATCCAGGTCTGTCCATTTTGGGATCTCCGTTTTGTTAGTAAGAGATTGCTCCCAAAGGGAAAGCGTTGCTTCCGGGAGCTTGCTGGAGCACAAAAATACTATGATCGCGTCCCAATGGGAGGTGTCAACACCTTGTAACGCGAGCGCGGCGAGAATATTATTGATTTCGCGCTGAAGGTCTTTAATAGCGCCACCGGTTTCCTTCGTGATGGGGGACAGGCCGAAGAGCTTCTTCAAATGAGCGATGGTGAGGACGCGCCTGTTTTCGTATCTGTCAGACAGATTGTTCCACGCTTGGGCAAAACCTTCGTTCGTGAGAGGGGATTTTTGCACTATTTCTTTCGCTTCGCCCTTGGTCTTCTGGTTCAGGTGGAACAACTTCTCCACCGACGCAATTCGGGTATTCTGAATATACAGGGCCGTGAACATATCCCTGAATGAGGGCCACGAAAGATAATCGCCATGGAAGGCTTGGGTGTCGCAGGGGGCAGGCTGATATTGTAGCCAGACGGGGGCATCTCAGCTTGCACCGGCGAAGGGGTCGCTGCAACCGGAGGGGACGCTGCGGCTTCGGTCAGTTGATCAATTTTTCCCGCGCAGCGCAGATATACCGTATAGCATTGGCGGCGCTTCTCCTTTACGCCTTCGAATTCTTTGCCTTTGTCCTTCGTCGAGTCCAGCTCCACAAGCACCCTTTCATAGGCGCTTTTAATATATATATATATATATTAATGGAATGTTCACAATGTTTATTTCACAAATGATAAATGTTAAATTCACGAATGTTCACAATGTATATTTATTTGAAATTTTTAACTTCTATTTAATTCTAACGGTTTGTATGTGCTCTTGGTGTTTTTATGGTACTGCACAATCCACTAACTGCACGCGTCAGATGCTGAGAACTGAGTGCCAGAAGTGCCAGCGTCTGGGTCCAACGACGATCGCTGGAGAGCGGTCGATTTGCGCCAGTTGCCGCGGAGAGAGCCCGCAGTCGAGCTGACTCTCACGGGAGAGAGACGCATCTCATGACCGGCAGGCTGACAGGAGAGAGGTTGGAGTGCTCACTCCTGACACCCTACCGATCGATGAGGGAGCACCTCTGGCGAGCGGCAGTTGGCGTTAACACTCCCTTTTTCTCGATCAACTCAATCTAATATTTTCCTCTTCCACTTCCTTCACTAAAATCGCCTCTAATTCTCTGTCCGTCAAGTAGTTATCGTATATGTTTTTTAAGGCGTGAAATTCACCTTTCTAATTCACTTAGCGCACTTTTATTTTTATTTTATATAAAATTGAGCAGCTCCTCTAAGATTGCATCCGCCTTTTCTACCTTGGAGAGACTACCTAGATCTTTAATCTTTTCCTTTATTAACACTAAATTCTCCTTGTTTACAGTGGACGAAAGACTATCCCAAATTTTTTCGATGAACCTGTCTAACTGTCCAACCAAATCTTTATAATCCCTTCCTAAATCCCTTAATCGCGCCTCTAAATCGAGCGAAATATCCATACAGTAACAAAAAACAACAAAAACAAAAAGACAACGCTTGTAATTTTGCCAACACTTTGGGTCTGACGAGCAAATGAGAAAAAAACAATCAAAACCTCAGCAGTGTTTTGCGCTGAAATCCAACCTCAATCGTAAGCGCCACCGCCACTCTCGAGTTTCGAGTCACTTTTTAGTTATAGTCACACTTCGCGTATTTTTTTTCAAAAAAAATTTTCTTCGTAGCATTCGCAAAAACTGCTAAATCTACCGTTCACAAATTATCATAAATTATTAAATTTTTCATTTTTTTCACTATTTTTAAACTTGCACAACAAATTATTATAATAATCTCCCTATAGCCAGACTCAGCCACAGGATTACGAGTAAGGGAGTCTTGCCCAGGATTATGTATGTGTGTTAGAATTAATTTTTATTTATTTTTACTAACTACGCTACAAATAATTTCTAGTTCTATTTTTATTTAACACTTTTAAAAATTTGTTATGTTAACACAAACTCACCTGTGCGAACGATTTTCGGTTCCTAATAACCGGCTGCGCCAAATATATTGGGGTTCTTCCTTGAAAATTCTGGTCGTGAGCTTCTCCGAAGTCCTTCCTTTCCAGCAGTCCGTTTCGAAATTACACTTTAATTTTAATTCAATCGCTTTATTAAAATCACACTTAGAATTATACACGGTCCGGAGCTCCGCTTCACTAGTGGCTAATCACTATTCACTACTCAACTGACTACCTGACTACTACATACCAGTCTTATGTATATTTCTGTATGCGGAAACTTAAACACGGAAACTTAAACACGGAAAGTAGTTCCACGGTCAACAAGGGCAATACCGCTTCACCAGCGGCTAGCGCGAGCTCGATGAATTGGCATTGAAACTAGTTGCAATGCGGAATTAAACGCTTAGTGCGATGGCAATTCAACGCTCAGTGCGACATCATTATGGTCGACTGAAAATGTGTTCCGCGGAAGTAGCGACTCACAACAGTGTGTACCTGTCCCTCTGTGCGCGTCCAAGCCTCACCTATAAAGAATAAATACGTAAAGTTTCATGAAATTAATTTAAAATATTGTATATACACCTTGTTTGTGCCAATTTGTGTTATTTTCGTTCACGGTTAATCCAATCACAGAGGTAAGCCACACACGCTAATTGTTCTCCTGCTGACAGCCTGGAAGTAGGTGACCGAGGAGGAATGTGTGTGTGCGTGTATGTGGTCGGGAAGAGTGCAAATTTCTGGCTGCTGGATGAGTGATTGTGGTGGGTAAAATTTATGACAAAGATTCTGGTTAATTACAAAGATTCTGGTTCCGAAGAAGGTTATAAAGTACAGAAGTTAAAAGTTATAAAGTTAGAAGAAGTTATAAGTTATAATATTAAGTTATAAAGTTAATAGCTCGAGAGGCTTAAGTGAGGAATAGAAAGGATAAAAACCAAAAAGGAACCAAATCAATTAACTGAATTTGCAAAAAAAAAGAAGAAATAAACAGAGTGATATTTCAACATTTGTTCTATTCTCATTTGTAAATGGCAAATCTAATTTTCAATTACGTATTCTCATTTTCATATGGAAAATCTCATTTACATTTGTTCTGTTCTCAATTTCAAATGGAAAATCTCACAATACCCTACACCCGAAGGGAGTAGGTATATTCACTTTGTTCTTCAATTTGTAACGCGGAGAAGGAGACGAGATAGATATAGAAGAGTATATATATTCTTGCTCAGCGTCACGTCCTAAATTGATTTAGCCTTGTACGTCCGTCTGTCTGTCTGTCTGTCGAAATCACGATTACGGGAGAACGAAAAGAGATATCGCAATGAAATTTGGCACAAATATTCTTTGTTATGATTGCAAATGGGCGAGATCGGTTAACAACCACGCCTACTTTACATACGGAATGTAAAGGCAGCTCGTTTAAAAACATTTTATAATGTGAATATCGCATCGTGCGAGATATTAAGGTATAATTTTATTCCGGAACATATAGCGCCATTACTAAAATTTTTGCAAAAAATGAGCGAGCCACGCCTACTCATAACAAAGTTTGCAATATTTCATGAACGGTATAAGATATTGAGATGTAATTTTATCACGATGTATTCGGAAACATTACTAATAAGCTTGCCAAAATAGGATTCACTTTCACTCGCGTTAAAAATAAAAACTTAGTAGTTTAAGTGTAGCTTTGATTTACTGTGCGCTCGGGAAAGTGTCAACTAATTAAAACCGCGGGTTTTGACGTTTAGCAAATTGTTGACGTTTATGAATGTAGAAACTTTTAATAAAAACATATTTATAGTGTGCTTTAAAACGTTTTTATTGACTATAAACTAAAACGAAACATAAACAAATACAAAAAAGGAACAAAAAAGGCTTTCAGCCTAAGTAAAACTAAAGGAACACATTTTAAAAGAGATTACATTTCACATACATACATACTTATGCATCTAAAAAAAATCTGTTATTTTTTTCTGTTGTTTTTTCCTTTCCAATACTTGGAGGATAGCTTTCTCTCGTAAACGTCTTAATACATTTAGGTCATTTTGCTCAACATTCTCGCATTGAGCCCAATCCAAAGCCCGGTTAAATATTTCGACAGCTTCGTTTGGTTTTATTGTTTGTACATTTGTACTCGTATCTAAATCGTTGTCATCATCATCGGTCACTTCTAACTCCTCATTTTCACACGAATTAGAAACATTGCCCAGTAGAACATCTTCATTCCACTTTTGAATGGATGGTACTGTATAGTCAACCTTAAAAAAATGTATAAAGTTACTGGTCGTGTCGTTAAAATAATTTTAAAAAGCGACAAACCTGAGGATTTATTTCATAAAGCAGATCAACTACGAGCTCCATTTGTTGTTGCAGTTCCGAGTTTATTTTTTCTTTCAATATGCTTAACGAAATCTTCCTCCGGATCTGTCTCATTTTCCGTGAAACGCAAAACAGTTTGCCAGCATTTTGCCAATGTATCTTTGCTAACTTTATTCCATGCGGCTTCTAAGCATAAGCATAACACAATCCCTTAATGTAACAGCTTTCATCGAATCTACTAGCTCTGATTTTTTTGCTGCTATCATGGCTAGAAGACTGTTTTTATAATACAGCTTCGTTATTTTAGTTGAGTTTTGATCCATTGGTTGGATAAGTGGGCTTACATTCGGAGGAGAAAACATTGCAATTATGTTTCCATCTTCTGTTTTAAGCTCTAATTCACTTGGATGAGACGGAGCATTGTCTATCAGAAGGAGCGCTTTAACTGGCAAGTTCTTTTTTAAAAGAAAATCTGTTACCTAAAATTAGAAAATCTTAGCTATTCTGCAGCAGAACAGATATGTATTAACCTGTGGCACAAAGGATTTGTGAAACAAATCGCAGAAAATAGCTGATGTCATCCATGAGGACTTGGAACTCTTGTACTCAGTTGGGCAGTTAAAATTTTTGAAAACGCGTGGATTTTTTGCCTTCCCAATCACCAACAATTTAAGCTTATGATTTCCGGAAGCATTAACACAAGATAAAAAAGTAACGCGTTGTTTTTCTGTCTTTACGCCTGGAGCAGTCCTTTCGGCACTTGATACGTAAGACTTTTCTGGCAAAATTTTCCAGAATAAGCCAGATTCATCAGCATTGTACAATTGATCATGGCATAGACCCATTTCTTCAATTTTTTGTTTTAGTTTGATTTTAAATGGTTCGACAAGCAAAGGCTGCGAAGATAGCTTTTCTCCAGTTATTTTAAGCAGGCAAACTCCAAATCTTTTTTAAAACCTTGCAACCATCCATCACTTGCGTTAAAAGAACATTCCTTTTCTTTTACTTTTAGATGAATCTCTTTAGCCTTTTGTTTGAGCGCTAATGCATTAACCTTTCTCTCTGCTTAACAAACCATTGATACAGGCGCTTTTCCATTTTCGGCAACTCTGATGCTCTTAATGTCTTTCTTTTTCCCGGACCGGAAATTGTGTTATTAACACAGTCCAAAATTTTACTTTTTTTTTCATTTTTATCTTGCTAATTGTTGATGCTCTTAATGTCTTTCTTTTTCCCGGACCGGAAAGTGTGTTATTAACACAGTCCAAAATTTTACTTTTTTTTCATTTTTATCTTGCTAATTGTTGATTTGGGATACCATACCAGCTTTGCTAAAGCTACCGCACTTGCACCCTTTTCTAATAATTCCAAAATATTTGCCTTTTCTTGTAATTTAAGCACTTTCGGTTGTTTTGAGCACATTTTGGTAATGTGATACTTACGAGAACAAAAAAGCACCTGAACATAAAAAAGATAACACATAGAGATGCAATTTTTTTTCTATTCTACGTACTTATAAGGGGAATACCCAAATTTCTGAACTAATTTCATAAAATAAATGTGTGTGTGTGTGATCTGTGTATTTTAACTGTTGCTAAATTCAAAATTTTGGTTTATTTAAAGTTGACGTTTTAGAGCTTTGTGGTTTGGTTGACGTTTTAGAGTAGACAATGTAAAAAATTAAGGGTTGACGTTTTGGGATGTTGACGTAAACTAGTGTTGACGTTTTCCCGAGTGCACTGTATTTTTATCGCTTCAAGTCGCTTATTGCCAATCGACTGGCTTCCAGCTATTACAATACAGTTCTTCCACTTCCAACTATTCTCTACCTCCATTTATACGCTTAAGCGCGGGAGCTTAAACGCGGAAACAGCTTGGCAATTCATGCAAAAAGTTCTGACCCAAGAAAATAAAGTGGGTCAACATTTGCACATTCAGTAAGCGGAGTAAGTTGCTTCATCAATTAAATGTAAGAAGGTGGTTTTTTTATATAATAATTAAATGTAATAACGCGGACCAACATTTCCACATCTAATAATTGAAGTATTGCTTCATCAATAAGAATGTAAGAAGTTAGATTGTTATAATAAAATATCATAAAGTGGGTCAATGGTTCCACAGCCAGTGAGCGAAGCATTGCTTCATCGACGGCCAGCGCGCGCTCGATGAATTAACCCAAAAAAGCCATCGCGAAAATAAGTATGTAATACGACTTCGGTCAGTGGCGTTGCGCAGTTTAGGTATGGCCTAAAAGTATGCATACTATAGACTCACGCCAAAAGGATATGTGTCTGGGAGTGACTTCGTGTTGGTCTGCCGGTAGTCTACACATAGCCTCCAATCGCCGGTTTTTTTCTTAGCGAGCATAATTGGTGAACTAAAGTTATTCTTTGACGGTTCGATGCATCCCAGCTCGAGAAGTTCGTCGATTTGCCTGCTGATAATACCCTGCATGGCCGGGCTCTTTGGGTAATACCGTTGTTTTACTGGCGTATCATCCCGCATCTTGATATATTGACATGCCACATTTGTTATGCCCTTCATGTTTTCGAATTTCTTCAGTTCTCGCTGGAGGAATTTAGTAGCGTCGTCATTGTCTGGAAGCTTGTTTACCGTCCACAGCATGTTTTCGACATCCGACAATGATGGAAGTCAACACTAGTAGCGTGGCGTAGCGAATTTTCGCGCCAATTTCACGTTGGCAGTCACTGGCCTCCCAGCCAAAGTTATATCAGCTGTAAGGTATCGCTTGGTAACCTTGAATAACGACGATTTTTGGGGGTCTAATTATTTACATCCTCAACTCTCTCCTTTACTGTGGAGGACCGTTGGCGTTTACCGACTTTTTGCGGTAGCACTCGATGGTCTTCACTTTCTGCTTGGCGCAGACCCAGAAGAAATCAAAGGCTGGTTTTCTTCACCCCCTTGCTAGATGACCGTCCTGGTCACAGCGGCGACATTCCGTGGTGACGCTGATGAATTCTTCGCCTGACAGCGCATGTCCTTGGGTCCCCGTGAGGGTTTCGATAGTGCGATGCTTAACCTCCCGCACCATTTGGGCCGACGTCGCCTTCTGGTGGCTTAGGATGTTCTCATTCTGGTCCGCAAACTCTATAAGGTCCTCCTTCCGCCGGCTATTTCTGTACATGAGATCGATAAATCACGCTGTGGAGGACTACGTATACCACATGAGATTCTGCATGGCGATGACGCAGACTTTTTTTTTTTAAAAGGCCGGCTCGGCCGGCCCCTGGAATCTCTGACGAATATTATCTTCGAGACGTTCTTGGTATTGCGAGGTCAACGCCACGCGTCGCATCTACACGACACGCCAACGCATCAACGCCCTGCTGCGTCGACAAGCGCCGTATCAACGCATCGCAACGTATCTGCGCACACACCGACGCATCGACGGCCTGCCGCGTCAACGAGCGTCGTTCACTTCGTCAACGGACACATCTTTATCTCACCACCTCCAACACCACCGGCACACTCACCATCGTGTCTACACCCCATTGTTTAAGGATCTGAAGTGTAAATAAAGTGAATTTCTTAAATTAAAGGTCCGAAATACAAATTATTTCTGCCGCGATCCTGGACACGCCCTGAGCGATATCCAAAGCGAAAACGTCGTGACAGATGGCGCCCGAGCAGGGACATATTTGAGAAATTCAGTGAACGCTTTTGGAAAAAAAATGTAACTTTTGAATCCACAACATCGTCACCCCTAACTTTTGAATCCACAACATCGTCACCCCTAGAACGCACGGAAGATGGCTACGGTAAGTTGGATTTACAGCCTGAATAAGGAACAGCTGCAGTTCTTGGCAGAGAAACTAGAATTGGAAAAGGAAGGAACGGTGGAACAACTGAGGATTTTGTGAAGACAGGGAAACACACAGAAGACACAATGAAGTTTTTGCAAGAAATCGAAGCGAAGTGTGGAAAATCGAGAGCAAGTACACCGACCCAGATGCTTAAAAGCCGAAGTCCAAGCCCGACACGAAAACAGACAAATGATTCCGATGACCATCAACAGAAAATGGGAATCTCGGTACCAGTTCCATCGCATCCAAGTCCTTATGCGGTAGTAATCGACCATGTACGGAAGTGGGCCGTGAAATTTGATGGCATGAAGACCCCTCTAGAGTTTATTGAACGCGTCGAGGAATTGGCGATCACGTACAATTTAAATCTCAACCTCCTACCCCGAACAATGCCCAAATTACTACGAGAAAAAGCACTCACATGGCTGCGGAATAATAATCGCCATTGGGAGAAGTGGGACGAATTTAAGCGAGACTTTCTGAAGTTCTTCTTATCCTCACGGTACTTCGAGAAACTAGACGATGAAATTCGGAGCCGTCATCAACAACAGGGTGAGCCCTTCAAAGATTACGTTGTGGCGTTACAGTACTTGATGAGACATTCCGGATATGACGAGTCTCGACAGTTGGAAAGGATATTCCGAAACAGTCAAAGCGGTTACCAACTGTACATCAAAAGGAAAGATTTTTCGAGCTTCGCCGAATTGACAGCACTAGCCGAGGACCTGGAGTGCTTGCGTGCCGATGAGGAGAAAGCAACGATTTCTGGCAGTAGACGACCCGAGGACAGGAATCGTGTTGCTCAGATCACTAGCGGACAGGTAAATCCGAAGACAGCATGCCGCAGGTGCGGACAAGATGGTCACGTTAAGTATGGATGTCACAACCCGGAATTGGCATTTTGTTGGCAGTGCGGCCGGAAAGGAGTGAAAACATACCAATGCTGCTCCCCACGACAGGGAAACGGAAGTGGAATTCATCACAACGGAGCGTAATGAATTCCAAAACTGCCACACCTCCGGAATAGGACAATCAGTACAATGTGTCGTGTAGTGTCGTGACCGCGGTCGAGGGTGGATGCTGCTACCCACCGCAGTGCAGTGTTTAGTGTGCTCGCGGGAAAAAACACAACCAGATATAAACAAATATCTTCCAAAATATAAAAAGTCACAAGTGCAATAGATCTGGATGGAATACAGTGCATTAAAATATAACAATAAACATTAATAAATTCACAAAACAATAATACAAAATAACATAACCAAATGACATAAATAGATAATCAAACGGAATGCAGAGAACCAAGCGAAGGGCTTTTTTATGCTCTCCGCAGTAAAGCTCAGCATTTCGTTTCTTTCTTCTCCTCCTCCTTCTTCCTGGTCCCGTTAGGTGTGCAGGCGGCTGTGAGTGCACCGTGGGCTGAAGCGTGGCAAGATAAAGGCATAACACTTGTCTTGTCGCGTTTTGCTTTGCCTGCGGTGTAGGCTTGACTGCTTGTGCAGCTGACTTTATACCTCTTTACAGTGGGTGGCGATGACAATATTTCGTATAGACTCCACAAATGTGCGTGGCTTGAGGGCGAATTTCTTCGCAGTCTATGCGTATGTTTCTACTCACCATCCGCATATTGGCACTAGGTGAGACCCAGGTGTCTGAGGGTGCAGATCCACTGGAATTTCACTTGCCTGGGTACCACTTACTGCCATCATTTTCATCACACAGAGGGCTCGCCTTATATATTCGCAGTGATGTTGCGTACCAGTGTCAGCAACACCTTTGCACGACGGATGCCGAATTTAGCTCGTGTGGGTTAAGTTCAAAATCCAGTCGCACATCCTGCACTTCTGCTTCATTTATAGAAGCCCGGGTGTAGAGAGGCTGCCACCTTTTGATAAACTTGACAGTCTCTCTGATTCGATTTCTAAAATCCTGGAATCGTATCCGAACAGTGAAATTGTTGTTGCTGGTGATTTCAATGTTCATAATTCCAATTGGCTATGTCATTCGAGTCACACAACACCTGAGGGTTTGTATGTTGAGTTATTTGCTGAGTCCAATAATTTGTCTCAATTAGTGAAGGAACCAACGCACTTTCCCTGCGTTGATGGGCAAAACCAAAATATTCTGGACCTTTTTCTAACTTCACATCACAGCAAGTATGATGTGAATGTTCTTGCACCTCTTGGTAATTCGGACCACGCTACAATTTCTGCTACCTTCCCATATTCTAGTCTTCAATCCGCTCATCAGCCAGCTCCGAAGCGGACAGTGTGGCTTTATGAGAAGGCTAATTGGGATGCGCTGAACTCTTTTTTCAGCCGTTTCAATTGACAATTGTGTTTCAGGGATAGAAACATAAATACTGCAGCAAAATTGGTAGAAAATATAATTTTATTTGGTATGAGATCTTTCATACCCAATAAAAGAATTTCCATTAAACCAAAAGACCATTCCTGGTTTAATGCGACTTGCAGACAAGCAGTCAGGTCTAAAGAGGAAGCATTTAGGAATTGGCGTTTAAACAAAACTGCTGATACTAAATTGCTGCGCAATCAGGGCAGAAATAGGTGCAATGCCACTCTAAAGCGCGAAAAAGTTCTTTACGAACAGCGCCTTAGACGCAGAGTTCTTGAATACCATAAGGGTAGCAAGAACTTTTGGTCGTTCGTGGGGAGAGTGAAGAATCAGACGTGGTCGTCTATTTCAAGTCTCCTCAAGGATGATCAGATCTTCACTCACTCGGTTGATAAGGCAAACTTATTACCTAAAATGTTTGCTGAAAACTGCTCTCTTCCTGAGAGTAGCCAACCACTGCCCGCGGTCGATGATGTATCTCATGCTATGCCTGAGATGCACTTTCGAACGCGAGCTGTTAAAAGAGTGCTTGTAAACCTCAACGTAAATAAATCCTCGGGACCGGATGGCATTTCAGCTCACGTGTTGAGAAAGTGCGCCTCAACACTGGCTCGCCCATTGCGCAATCTGTTTAATTTATCGTTCACTTCAGGAGTTTTTCCTACTTCCTGGAAGATTGCCAATGTGCAGCCAGTTCCTAAAAAAGGTGAGGCTACGAATCCTGCCAATTACCGGCCCATAGCAATCTGTTCAATGCTCTCCAAAGTTATGGAGAGCGTTATAAATTTTAACCTGATGAGGTATCTGGAGAGCAACCAATTGGTCAGCTATCGCCAGTACGGTTTCCGTGCTCTCCGCTCCATAGGCGATTTGATGGCGTTCCTCACTGAGCGGTGGAACAGTTGTGTTCACCAATTCGGTAAGAGTAAGGTTGTTGCTTTGGATATCTCCAAGGCATTTGACCGAGTGTGGCATAAAGCACTTAGACTAAAGTCTAAACTGGCTGCTTATGGTGTCGGTAATACATTCACTCGATGGATATCGAGTTTCCTCAGCGGCCGTTCTATTCGGGTTGTGATAGACGGCTTTGCTTCCGAAGAGCACTCCATTAATGCTGGAATTCCGCAGGGTTCGGTCCTGTCTCCTACACCTTTTCTCATTTTTATCAATGACCTTCTGTCATTGACATCAAACCGTCTACTCGTTTGCTGATGACAGCAGCATTTGTCATTCATATTCATTCTCCAGGAGTCCCTCTATTCTGGAGATCACTAGAAAACGCAGAAATACGAATGACACACTCCAATCCGACCTTAACAAAATCCATGAGTGGGGTGGAGCGAATCGGGTCGATTTTAATGCGCGGAAGACCCAATGCTGTTTGTTGACCCACAAGCGTCTGGCGGGCGACAACTTTCCACCTGTAAATATGGGTGGTGTAGATATTAATGAGTCGGAGGCTCTTGATGTTCTGGGCATGTCAATACAATGCGATCTTGGTTGGAACGATCACATTTTTGATGTGTCGAAAGAAGCAGCCAAGTGCTTAGGCTTTTTAAAGCGGCGCAAGAAATACTTCACTCCAACCGACCTTCGTTGTGTCTACACCACTTATATCCTGCCGAAAATGGAGTACAACTCGTATAATTGGTCGGGAGCTTCGAAAACGTATTTTCAGCTTCTGGACCGTATACAAGGTCGTGCGATAAAACTTATAGGGGTCAGTAGGGTATCCAGCTCTATTGAAACCTTGGGATGTCGTCGGGATGTGGTGTGTGTAACCTTATTTTACCGTTACTTTAATGGTAATTGTTCATCTGAAGTATCTAGCCTTATTCCTTCGGTTCAGGTATTCAACAGATCGACTCGGCTTTCCAGAGCGGTGCACCCCTTTTACGTCTCGATCCCGTTCCAACGCACTACCCACTAGCGCGAGAATTCGTTTTTCGGTCGCGCAGTTAAGTTGTGGAATAGTCTCCCTGCGCATGTTTTCCCACCCACTTATAACGTCAATGCTTTTAAAAGAGGTGTAAATCGACACTACTCCCACTTTTCCCCTTCCCACTAACCTTTTCCCTTCTAAACCAACGAAAGCTTTGCATGGATAGGGGGCATCTCCTGAGTTTGGTTCTACCTGCTATAAAACAAAAAAAAATCAGTAGGATCGTTGAAACTGAAGAACGGCAGATTTGCTGCAGAAGTCGCTATCAATGGCAAAATCTACACCGCAACGATAGACACAGGAGCGACCTGCAGTTTTATGAATCAAGAGATGGCGGATCAGTTATGGACACCAGACAGCAATGGGCCAACAACAACCACGGTGAGATTGGCCACCGGAGAGCCCATAGGAATACGCAGGTCTGTGATAAAACGAGTGGCGATCAACAATAGGGAGTGTGAAGTGCAACTGTTACTACTACCGGAAGCATTTGACTTGCTCATACTTGGACTGGATTTTCTGGACAAAATGGGGGCCTCTATGACGATCGGTGGGCTCACAACGAACTTCAAAAGCACTGGTGAAAACATTGGCCCACAGGTTTGCCCAATCATACGCAGTGAAGAGGTGCTTGTCAAGGAATTTTTAGACACAGAGTTACGAGCATTTGATTCCTTACAGGGCCCACCAAAAGTTACGCCCCATCGAATTGTTATGCGGGATGATATGCCGATTAAGCAGCGTTATTTTCCCCGGAACCCCGCGATGCAGGCAATCATAAATTATTTCAATGGCGTGTCATGCCTTTTGGACTGCAATCTGCGCCGGCCACATTTCAAAGAGCCCTCGACGGAGTCATCGGGCCGGAGATGGAACCATTTGCCTTCGCCTATCTTGACGATATTGTCGTCATCGGAGAATCCCTGCAAGATCATATGGAGAAGTTGCGCCAGGTATTTCGGAAGCTAAGGGAGGCCAACCTGAAGATAAATGTAGAAAAATGCGAATTTTTCAAACGCGAGATCCGCTACTTGGGACACATCTTAACCCCAGCGGGCATCCACACGGACCCGGAAAAGATAGCCGCCATCCAGGAGCTGAAACACCTTCAAACCTTCGAGAGCTGCGTCAATATTTAGGAGTAGCGTCGTGGTATAGGAGATTTGTGCCAGAATTCTCCAAGCTGGTACAACCACTCACCGAGCTGCTTAAAAAGGGACGCAAATGAAAATGGGAATCTGCACAAGAGAATGCGTTTCAAGAACTGAAAAAGCGCCTCACCGAAGCCCCTGTATTAGCCTGTCTAGATATGGACAAGAGGTTTACTATGCAGACAGACGCAAGTGATTATGGTCTGGGCGTCATCCTCACACAGGAAATCGATGGAACTGAAAAGGTTATTGCGTATGCCAGCCGACGGTTAAATAAAGCTGAAATCAACTACTCGCCTACAGAAAAGGAGTGTCTTGCCATCGTGTGGGGAGTAAGAAACATGAGACAGTAGCTCGAGGGATACGAATTTACAATTGTTACCGACCATCTCGCTCTGAAGTGGCTGAACTCCATCGAAAGTCCTTCAGGACGGATCGCACGCTGGGCGCTGGAATTGCGTCCAGTTCCGCTTTGACATCAAATACCGACGAGGAAAGCAAAACGTTGTCGCCGACGGCTTATCTCGACAACCGCGAGACCTGTTGCTCTCGATGACAGTATCGCCAGGAGAAAAGGAGATTTCGTGCCCATGGATAACCAAGAAAATTCAGGAAATACGCCAGAATGCAGAAAAATATCCGGACTACGTGGTGGAGGACGGCGTACTATATAGGCATATACCAACGAGGAACACCAGAGAGAATTGCTACCCATGGAAGCTATCCGTGCCGACCCCACAACGAGAAGGAGTACTAAAAGAATGCCATGACTCTCCTGCAGCCGGACATTTGGGAATTTTTAAAACGATATCACGCCTCGCTAGCCGGTATTATTGGCCTGGAATGTATAGGGATGCAAGCCGGTATGTAAAGAAGTGTGAAAGTTGTCAAAAATATAAAGTACAACAAGTGAAGCCTGCCGGGAAAATGCTCACACAGATTGCCGAGGAGCCTTGGTCCGTCCTGTGTGCCGATTTCGTGGGTCCTCTTCCTAGATCCACGCATGGGAATACAATGATGTTGGTATTCGTGGATAAATTTACAAAGTGGACAGAGATCATTCCACTACGAGCGGCAACCGTCAAAACCCTCATAAAAGCTTTCCGGGAGAGGATAATTTCCAGGTTTGGGTTACCAAAATTCTGGTGACGAACAAGGGTTCCAAATTTACTGCCCGAAAATTTCAAAAATTTATGCAGGACATCGGAGTCAAACACCAATACACTGCACCCTACTGCCCTCTGACACACTCCAATCCGACCTTAACAAAATCCATGAGTGGGGTGGAGCGAATCGGGTCGATTTTAATGCGCGGAAGACCCAATGCTGTTTGTTGACCCACAAGCGTCTGGCGGGCGACAACTTTCCACCTGTAAATATGGGTGGTGTAGATATTAATGAGTCGGAGGCTCTTGATGTTCTGGGCATGTCAATACAATGCGATCTTGGTTGGAACGATCACATTTTTGATGTGTCGAAAGAAGCAGCCAAGTGCTTAGGCTTTTTAAAGCGGTGCAAGAAATACTTCACTCCAACCGACCTTCGTTGTGTCTACACCACTTATATCCTGCCGAAAATGGAGTACAACTCGCATATTTGGTCGGGAGCTTCGAAAACGTATTTTCAGCTCTGGACAGCTTCGTATACAAGGTCGTGCGATAAAACTTATAGGGGACAGTAGGGTATCCAGCTCTATTGAAACCTTGGGATGTCGTCGGGATGTGGTGTGTGTAACCTTATTTTACCGTTACTTTAATGGTAATTGTTCATCTGAAGTATCTAGCCTTATTCCTTTGGTTCAGGTTTTCAACAGATCGACTCGGCTTTCCAGAGCGGTGCACCCCTTTTACGTCTCGATCCCGTTCCAACGCACTACCCACTAGCGCGAGAATTCGTTTTTCGGTCGCGCAGTTAAGTTGTGGAATAGTCTCCCTGCGCATGTTTTCCCACCCACTTATAACGTCAATGCTTTTAAAAGAGGTGTAAATCGACACTACTCCCACTTTTCCCCTTCCCACTAACCTTTTCCCTTCTAAACCAACGAAAGCTTTGCATGGATAGGGGGCATCTCCTGAGTTTGGTTCTACCTGCTATAAAACAAAAAAAAAATCAGTAGGATCGTTGAAACTGAAGAACGGCAGATTTGCTGCAGAAGTCGCTATCAATGGCAAAATCTACACCGCAACGATAGACACAGGAGCGACCTGCAGTTTTATGAATCAAGAGATGGCGGATCAGTTATGGACACCAGACAGCAATGAGCCAACAACAACCACGGTGAGATTGGCCACCGGAGAGTCCATAGGAATACGCAGGTCTGTGATAAAACGAGTGGCGATCAACAATAGGGAGTGTGAAGTGCAACTGTTACTACTACCGGAAGCATTTGACTTGCTCATACTTGGACTGGATTTTCTGGACAAAATGGGGTCCTCTATGACGATCGGTGGGCTCACAACGAACTTCAAAAGCACTGGTGAAAACATTGGCCCACAGGTTTGCCCAATCATACGCAGTGAAGAGGTGCTTGTCAAGGAATTTTTAGACACAGAGTTACGAGCATTTGATTCCTTACAGGGCCCACCAAAAGTTACGCCCCATCGAATTGTTATGCGGGATGATATGCCGATTAAGCAGCGTTATTTTCCCCGGAACCCCGCGATGCAGGCAATCATAAATTATTTCAATGGCGTGTCATGCCTTTTGGACTGCACTCTGCGCCGGCCACATTTCAAAGAGCCCTCGACGGAGTCATCGGGCCGGAGATGGAACCATTTGCCTTCGCCTATCTTGACGATATTGTCGTCATCGGAGAATCCCTGCAAGATCATATGGAGAAGTTGCGCCAGGTATTTCGGAAGCTAAGGGAGGCCAACCTGAAGATAAATGTAGAAAAATGCGAATTTTTCAAACGCGAGATCCGCTACTTGGGACACATCTTAACCCCAGCGGGCATCCACACGGACCCGGAAAAGATAGCCGCCATCCAGGAGCTGAAACACCTTCAAACCTTCGAGAGCTGCGTCAATATTTAGGAGTAGCGTCGTGGTATAGGAGATTTGTGCCAGAATTCTCCAAGCTGGTACAACCACTCACCGAGCTGCTTAAAAAGGGACGCAAATGAAAATGGGAATCTGCACAAGAGAATGCGTTTCAAGAACTGAAAAAGCGCCTCACCGAAGCCCCTGTATTAGCCTGTCTAGATATGGACAAGAGGTTTACTATGCAGACAGACGCAAGTGATTATGGTCTGGGCGTCATCCTCACACAGGAAATCGATGGAACTGAAAAGGTTATTGCGTATGCCAGCCGACGGTTAAATAAAGCTGAAATCAACTACTCGCCTACAGAAAAGGAGTGTCTTGCCATCGTGTGGGGAGTAAGAAACATGAGACAGTAGCTCGAGGGATACGAATTTACAATTGTTACCGACCATCTCGCTCTGAAGTGGCTGAACTCCATCGAAAGTCCTTCAGGACGGATCGCACGCTGGGCGCTGGAATTGCGTCCAGTTCCGCTTTGACATCAAATACCGACGAGGAAAGCAAAACGTTGTCGCCGACGGCTTATCTCGACAACCGCGAGACCTGTTGCTCTCGATGACAGTATCGCCAGGAGAAAAGGAGATTTCGTGCCCATGGATAACCAAGAAAATTCAGGAAATACGCCAGAATGCAGAAAAATATCCGGACTACGTGGTGGAGGACGGCGTACTATATAGGCATATACCAACGAGGAACACCAGAGAGAATTTCTACCCATGGAAGCTATCCGTGCCGACCCCACAACGAGAAGGAGTACTAAAAGAATGTCGTGACTCTCCTGCAGCCGGACATTTGGGAATTTTTAAAACGATATCACGCCTCGCTAGCCGGTATTATTGGCCTGGAATGTATAGGGATGCAAGCCGTTATGTAAAGAAGTGTGAAAGTTGTCAAAAATATAAAGTACAACAAGTGAAGCCTGCCGGGAAAATGCTCACACCGATTGCCGAGGAGCCTTGGTCCGTCCTGTGTGCCGATTTCGTGGGTCCTCTTCCTAGATCCACGCATGGGAATACAATGATGTTGGTATTCGTGGATAAATTTACAAAGTGGACAGAGATCATTCCACTACGAGCGGCAACCGTCAAAACCCTCATAAAAGCGTTCCGGGAGAGGATAATTTCCAGGTTTGGGTTACCAAAATTCTGGTGACGAACAAGGGTTCCAAATTTACTGCCCGAAAATTTCAAAAATTTATGCAGGACATCGGAGTCAAACACCAATACACTGCACCCTACTGCCCTCTGACACACTCCAATCCGACCTTAACAAAATCCATGAGTGGGGTGGAGCGAATCGGGTCGATTTTAATGCGCGGAAGACCCAATGCTGTTTGTTGACCCACAAGCGTCTGGCGGGCGACAACTTTCCACCTGTAAATATGGGTGGTGTAGATATTAATGAGTCGGAGGCTCTTGATGTTCTGGGCATGTCAATACAATGCGATCTTGGTTGGAACGATCACATTTTTGATGTGTCGAAAGAAGCAGCCAAGTGCTTAGGCTTTTTAAAGCGGTGCAAGAAATACTTCACTCCAACCGACCTTCGTTGTGTCTACACCACTTATATCCTGCCGAAAATGGAGTACAACTCGCATATTTGGTCGGGAGCTTCGAAAACGTATTTTCAGCTTCTGGACCGTATACAAGGTCGTGCGATAAAACTTATAGGGGACAGTAGGGTATCCAGCTCTATTAAACCTTGGGATGTCGTCGGGATGTGGGGTGTGTAACCTTATTTTACCGTTACTTTAATAGTAATTGTTCATCTGAAGTATCTAGCCTTATTCCTTCGGTTCAGGTATTCAACAGATCGACTCGGCTTTCCAGAGCGGTGCACCCCTTTTACGTCTCGATCCCGTTCCAACGCACTACCCACTAGCGCGAGAATTCGTTTTTCGGTCGCGCAGTTAAGTTGTGGAATAGTCTCCCTGCGCATGTTTTCCCACCCACTTATAACGTCAATGCTTTTAAAAGAGGTGTAAATCGACACTACTCCCACTTTTCCCCTTCCCACTAACCTTTTCCCTTCTAAACCAACGAAAGCTTTGCATGGATATGGGGCATCTCCTGAGTTTGGTTCTACCTGCTATAAAACAAAAAAAAAATTAGTAGGATCGTTGAAACTGAAGAACGGCAGATTTGCTGCAGAAGTCGCTATCAATGGCAAAATCTACACCGCAACGATAGACACAGGAGCGACCTGCAGTTTTATGAATCAAGAGATGGCGGATCAGTTATGGACACCAGACAGCAATGGGCCAACAACAACCACGGTGAGATTGGCCACCGGAGAGTCCATAGGAATACGCAGGTCTGTGATAAAACGAGTGGCGATCAACAATAGGGAGTGTGAAGTGCAACTGTTACTACTACCGGAAGCATTTGACTTGCTCATACTTGGACTGGATTTTCTGGACAAAATGGGGGCCTCTATGACGATCGGTGGGCTCACAACGAACTTCAAAAGCACTGGTGAAAACATTGGCCCACAGGTTTGCCCAATCATACGCAGTGAAGAGGTGCTTGTCAAGGAATTTTTAGACACAGAGTTACGAGCATTTGATTCCTTACAGGGCCCACCAAAAGTTACGCCCCATCGAATTGTTATGCGGGATGATATGCCGATTAAGCAGCGTTATTTTCCCCGGAACCCCGCGATGCAGGCAATCATAAATTATTTCAATGGCGTGTCATGCCTTTTGGACTGCAATCTGCGCCGGCCACATTTCAAAGAGCCCTCGACGGAGTCATCGGGCCGGAGATGGAACCATTTGCCTTCGCCTATCTTGACGATATTGTCGTCATCGGAGAATCCCTGCAAGATCATATGGAGAAGTTGCGCCAGGTATTTCGGAAGCTAAGGGAGGCCAACCTGAAGATAAATGTAGAAAAATGCGAATTTTTCAAACGCGAGATCCGCTACTTGGGACACATCTTAACCCCAGCGGGCATCCACACGGACCCGGAAAAGATAGCCGCCATCCAGGAGCTGAAACACCTTCAAACCTTCGAGAGCTGCGTCAATATTTAGGAGTAGCGTCGTGGTATAGGAGATTTGTGCCAGAATTCTCCAAGCTGGTACAACCACTCACCGAGCTGCTTAAAAAGGGACGCAAATGAAAATGGGAATCTGCACAAGAGAATGCGTTTCAAGAACTGAAAAAGCGCCTCACCGAAGCCCCTGTATTAGCCTGTCTAGATATGGACAAGAGGTTTACTATGCAGACAGACGCAAGTGATTATGGTCTGGGCGTCATCCTCACACAGGAAATCGATGGAACTGAAAAGGTTATTGCGTATGCCAGCCGACGGTTAAATAAAGCTGAAATCAACTACTCGCCTACAGAAAAGGAGTGTCTTGCCATCGTGTGGGGAGTAAGAAACATGAGACAGTAGCTCGAGGGATACGAATTTACAATTGTTACCGACCATCTCGCTCTGAAGTGGCTGAACTCCATCGAAAGTCCTTCAGGACGGATCGCACGCTGGGCGCTGGAATTGCGTCCAGTTCCGCTTTGACATCAAATACCGACGAGGAAAGCAAAACGTTGTCGCCGACGGCTTATCTCGACAACCGCGAGACCTGTTGCTCTCGATGACAGTATCGCCAGGAGAAAAGGAGATTTCGTGCCCATGGATAACCAAGAAAATTCAGGAAATACGCCAGAATGCAGAAAAATATCCGGACTACGTGGTGGAGGACGGCGTACTATATAGGCATATACCAACGAGGAACACCAGAGAGAATTGCTACCCATGGAAGCTATCCGTGCCGACCCCACAACGAGAAGGAGTACTAAAAGAATGCCATGACTCTCCTGCAGCCGGACATTTGGGAATTTTTAAAACGATATCACGCCTCGCTAGCCGGTATTATTGGCCTGGAATGTATAGGGATGCAAGCCGGTATGTAAAGAAGTGTGAAAGTTGTCAAAAATATAAAGTACAACAAGTGAAGCCTGCCGGGAAAATGCTCACACAGATTGCCGAGGAGCCTTGGTCCGTCCTGTGTGCCGATTTCGTGGGTCCTCTTCCTAGATCCACGCATGGGAATACAATGATGTTGGTATTCGTGGATAAATTTACAAAGTGGACAGAGATCATTCCACTACGAGCGGCAACCGTCAAAACCCTCATAAAAGCTTTCCGGGAGAGGATAATTTCCAGGTTTGGGTTACCAAAATTCTGGTGACGAACAAGGGTTCCAAATTTACTGCCCGAAAATTTCAAAAATTTATGCAGGACATCGGAGTCAAACACCAATACACTGCACCCTACTGCCCTCTGACACACTCCAATCCGACCTTAACAAAATCCATGAGTGGGGTGGAGCGAATCGGGTCGATTTTAATGCGCGGAAGACCCAATGCTGTTTGTTGACCCACAAGCGTCTGGCGGGCGACAACTTTCCACCTGTAAATATGGGTGGTGTAGATATTAATGAGTCGGAGGCTCTTGATGTTCTGGGCATGTCAATACAATGCGATCTTGGTTGGAACGATCACATTTTTGATGTGTCGAAAGAAGCAGCCAAGTGCTTAGGCTTTTTAAAGCGGTGCAAGAAATACTTCACTCCAACCGACCTTCGTTGTGTCTACACCACTTATATCCTGCCGAAAATGGAGTACAACTCGCATATTTGGTCGGGAGCTTCGAAAACGTATTTTCAGCTTCTGGACCGTATACAAGGTCGTGCGATAAAACTTATAGGGGACAGTAGGGTATCCAGCTCTATTGAAACCTTGGGATGTCGTCGGGATGTGGTGTGTGTAACCTTATTTTACCGTTACTTTAATGGTAATTGTTCATCTGAAGTATCTAGCCTTATTCCTTCGGTTCAGGTATTCAACAGATCGACTCGGCTTTCCAGAGCGGTGCACCCCTTTTACGTCTCGATCCCGTTCCAACGCACTACCCACTAGCGCGAGAATTCGTTTTTCGGTCGCGCAGTTAAGTTGTGGAATAGTCTCCCTGCGCATGTTTTCCCACCCACTTATAACGTCAATGCTTTTAAAAGAGGTGTAAATCGACACTACTCCCACTTTTCCCCTTCCCACTAACCTTTTCCCTTCTAAACCAACGAAAGCTTTGCATGGATAGGGGGCATCTCCTGAGTTTGGTTCTACCTGCTATAAAACAAAAAAAAATCAGTAGGATCGTTGAAACTGAAGAACGGCAGATTTGCTGCAGAAGTCGCTATCAATGGCAAAATCTACACCGCAACGATAGACACAGGAGCGACCTGCAGTTTTATGAATCAAGAGATGGCGGATCAGTTATGGACACCAGACAGCAATGGGCCAACAACAACCACGGTGAGATTGGCCACCGGAGAGTCCATAGGAATACGCAGGTCTGTGATAAAACGAGTGGCGATCAACAATAGGGAGTGTGAAGTGCAACTGTTACTACTACCGGAAGCATTTGACTTGCTCATACTTGGACTGGATTTTCTGGACAAAATGGGGGCCTCTATGACGATCGGTGGGCTCACAACGAACTTCAAAAGCACTGGTGAAAACATTGGCCCACAGGTTTGCCCAATCATACGCAGTGAAGAGGTGCTTGTCAAGGAATTTTTAGACACAGAGTTACGAGCATTTGATTCCTTACAGGGCCCACCAAAAGTTACGCCCCATCGAATTGTTATGCGGGATGATATGCCGATTAAGCAGCGTTATTTTCCCCGGAACCCCGCGATGCAGGCAATCATAAATTATTTCAATGGCGTGTCATGCCTTTTGGACTGCAATCTGCGCCGGCCACATTTCAAAGAACCCTCGACGGAGTCATCGGGCCGGAGATGGAACCATTTGCCTTCGCCTATCTTGACGATATTGTCGTCATCGGAGAATCCCTGCAAGATCATATGGAGAAGTTGCGCCAGGTATTTCGGAAGCTAAGGGAGGCCAACCTGAAGATAAATGTAGAAAAATGCGAATTTTTCAAACGCGAGATCCGCTACTTGGGACACATCTTAACCCCAGCGGGCATCCACACGGACCCGGAAAAGATAGCCGCCATCCAGGAGCTGAAACACCTTCAAACCTTCGAGAGCTGCGTCAATATTTAGGAGTAGCGTCGTGGTATAGGAGATTTGTGCCAGAATTCTCCAAGCTGGTACAACCACTCACCGAGCTGCTTAAAAAGGGACGCAAATGAAAATGGGAATTTGCACAAGAGAATGCGTTTCAAGAACTGAAAAAGCGCCTCACCGAAGCCCCTGTATTAGCCTGTCTAGATATGGACAAGAGGTTTACTATGCAGACAGACGCAAGTGATTATGGTCTGGGCGTCATCCTCACACAGGAAATCGATGGAACTGAAAAGGTTATTGCGTATGCCAGCCGACGGTTAAATAAAGCTGAAATCAACTACTCGCCTACAGAAAAGGAGTGTCTTGCCATCGTGTGGGGAGTAAGAAACATGAGACAGTAGCTCGAGGGATACGAATTTACAATTGTTACCGACCATCTCGCTCTGAAGTGGCTGAACTCCATCGAAAGTCCTTCAGGACGGATCGCACGCTGGGCGCTGGAATTGCGTCCAGTTCCGCTTTGACATCAAATACCGACGAGGAAAGCAAAACGTTGTCGCCGACGGCTTATCTCGACAACCGCGAGACCTGTTGCTCTCGATGACAGTATCGCCAGGAGAAAAGGAGATTTCGTGCCCATGGATAACCAAGAAAATTCAGGAAATACGCCAGAATGCAGAAAAATATCCGGACTACGTGGTGGAGGACGGCGTACTATATAGGCATATACCAACGAGGAACACCAGAGAGAATTTCTACCCATGGAAGCTATCCGTGCCGACCCCACAACGAGAAGGAGTACTAAAAGAATGCCGTGACTCTCCTGCAGCCGGACATTTGGGAATTTTTAAAACGATATCACGCCTCGCTAGCCGGTATTATTGGCCTGGAATGTATAGGGATGCAAGCCGTTATGTAAAGAAGTGTGAAAGTTGTCAAAAATATAAAGTACAACAAGTGAAGCCTGCCGGGAAAATGCTCACACCGATTGCCGAGGAGCCTTGGTCCGTCCTGTGTGCCGATTTCGTGGGTCCTCTTCCTAGATCCACGCATGGGAATACAATGATGTTGGTATTCGTGGATAAATTTACAAAGTGGACAGAGATCATTCCACTACGAGCGGCAACCGTCAAAACCCTCATAAAAGCGTTCCGGGAGAGGATAATTTCCAGGTTTGGGTTACCAAAATTCTGGTGACGAACAAGGGTTCCAAATTTACTGCCCGAAAATTTCAAAAATTTATGCAGGACATCGGAGTCAAACACCAATACACTGCACCCTACTGCCCTCTGACACACTCCAATCCGACCTTAACAAAATCCATGAGTGGGGTGGAGCGAATCGGGTCGATTTTAATGCGCGGAAGACCCAATGCTGTTTGTTGACCCACAAGCGTCTGGCGGGCGACAACTTTCCACCTGTAAATATGGGTGGTGTAGATATTAATGAGTCGGAGGCTCTTGATGTTCTGGGCATGTCAATACAATGCGATCTTGGTTGGAACGATCACATTTTTGATGTGTCGAAAGAAGCAGCCAAGTGCTTAGGCTTTTTAAAGCGGTGCAAGAAATACTTCACTCCAACCGACCTTCGTTGTGTCTACACCACTTATATCCTGCCGAAAATGGAGTACAACTCGCATATTTGGTCGGGAGCTTCGAAAACGTATTTTCAGCTTCTGGACCGTATACAAGGTCGTGCGATAAAACTTATAGGGGACAGTAGGGTATCCAGCTCTATTGAAACCTTGGGATGTCGTCGGGATGTGGGGTGTGTAACCTTATTTTACCGTTACTTTAATAGTAATTGTTCATCTGAAGTATCTAGCCTTATTCCTTCGGTTCAGGTATTCAACAGATCGACTCGGCTTTCCAGAGCGGTGCACCCCTTTTACGTCTCGATCCCGTTCCAACGCACTACCCACTAGCGCGAGAATTCGTTTTTCGGTCGCGCAGTTAAGTTGTGGAATAGTCTCCCTGCGCATGTTTTCCCACCCACTTATAACGTCAATGCTTTTAAAAGAGGTGTAAATCGACACTACTCCCACTTTTCCCCTTCCCACTAACCTTTTCCCTTCTAAACCAACGAAAGCTTTGCATGGATATGGGGCATCTCCTGAGTTTGGTTCTACCTGCTATAAAACAAAAAAAAAATCAGTAGGATCGTTGAAACTGAAGAACGGCAGATTTGCTGCAGAAGTCGCTATCAATGGCAAAATCTACACCGCAACGATAGACACAGGAGCGACCTGCAGTTTTATGAATCAAGAGATGGCGGATCAGTTATGGACACCAGACAGCAATGAGCCAACAACAACCACGGTGAGATTGGCCACCGGAGAGTCCATAGGAATACGCAGGTCTGTGATAAAACGAGTGGCGATCAACAATAGGGAGTGTGAAGTGCAACTGTTACTACTACCGGAAGCATTTGACTTGCTCATACTTGGACTGGATTTTCTAGACAAAATGGGGGCCTCTATGACGATCGGTGGGCTCACAACGAACTTCAAAAGCACTGGTGAAAACATTGGCCCACAGGTTTGCCCAATCATACGCAGTGAAGAGGTGCTTGTCAAGGAATTTTTAGACACAGAGTTACGAGCATTTGATTCCTTACAGGGCCCACCAAAAGTTACGCCCCATCGAATTGTTATGCGGGATGATATGCCGATTAAGCAGCGTTATTTTCCCCGGAACCCCGCGATGCAGGCAATCATAAATTATTTCAATGGCGTGTCATGCCTTTTGGACTGCACTCTGCGCCGGCCACATTTCAAAGAGCCCTCGACGGAGTCATCGGGCCGGAGATGGAACCATTTGCCTTCGCCTATCTTGACGATATTGTCGTCATCGGAGAATCCCTGCAAGATCATATGGAGAAGTTGCGCCAGGTATTTCGGAAGCTAAGGGAGGCCAACCTGAAGATAAATGTAGAAAAATGCGAATTTTTCAAACGCGAGATCCGCTACTTGGGACACATCTTAACCCCAGCGGGCATCCACACGGACCCGGAAAAGATAGCCGCTATCCAGGAGCTGAAACACCTTCAAACCTTCGAGAGCTGCGTCAATATTTAGGAGTAGCGTCGTGGTATAGGAGATTTGTGCCAGAATTCTCCAAGCTGGTACAACCACTCACCGAGCTGCTTGAAAAGGGACGCAAATGGAAATGGGAATCTGCACAAGAGAATGCGTTTCAAGAACTGAAAAAGCGCCTCACCGAAGCCCCTGTATTAGCCTGTCTAGATATGGACAAGAGGTTTACTATGCAGACAGACGCAAGTGATTATGGTCTGGGCGTCATCCTCACACAGGAAATCGATGGAACTGAAAAGGTTATTGCGTATGCCAGCCGACGGTTAAATAAAGCTGAAATCAACTACTCGCCTACAGAAAAGGAGTGTCTTGCCATCGTGTGGGGAGTAAGAAACATGAGACAGTAGCTCGAGGGATACGAATTTACAATTGTTACCGACCATCTCGCTCTGAAGTGGCTGAACTCCATCGAAAGTCCTTCAGGACGGATCGCACGCTGGGCGCTGGAATTGCGTCCAGTTCCGCTTTGACATCAAATACCGACGAGGAAAGCAAAACGTTTTCGCCGACGGCTTATCTCGACAACCGCGAGACCTGTTGCTCTCGATGACAGTATCGCCAGGAGAAAAGGAGATTTCGTGCCCATGGATAACCAAGAAAATTCAGGAAATACGCCAGAATGCAGAAAAATATCCGGACTACGTGGTGGAGGACGGCGTACTATATAGGCATATACCAACGAGGAACACCAGAGAGAATTGCTACCCATGGAAGCTATCCGTGCCGACCCCACAACGAGAAGGAGTACTAAAAGAATGCCATGACTCTCCTGCAGCCGGACATTTGGGAATTTTTAAAACGATATCACGCCTCGCTAGCCGGTATTATTGGCCTGGAATGTATAGGGATGCAAGCCGGTATGTAAAGAAGTGTGAAAGTTGTCAAAAATATAAAGTACAACAAGTGAAGCCTGCCGGGAAAATGCTCACACAGATTGCCGAGGAGCCTTGGTCCGTCCTGTGTGCCGATTTCGTGGGTCCTCTTCCTAGATCCACGCATGGGAATACAATGATGTTGGTATTCGTGGATAAATTTACAAAGTGGACAGAGATCATTCCACTACGAGCGGCAACCGTCAAAACCCTCATAAAAGCGTTCCGGGAGAGGATAATTTCCAGGTTTGGGTTACCAAAATTCTGGTGACGAACAAGGGTTCCCAATTTACTGCCCGAAAATTTCAAAAATTTATGCAGGACATCGGAGTCAAACACCAATTCACTGCACCCTACTGCCCTCAGGAAAACGCGACAGAACGAGTGAATCGAACCATAAAGGTCATGGTGTCACAGTTCGCAGAGGAAAATCAGCGGCGATGGGATGACCTGCTCCCAGAAATCTCATTAGCCATAAACACCAGCGTCTCCGAAACAACAGGTTACATCCCGGCATGTTAAGCAACCCACCTCAAACGAGATCGACCGACAACGCTGTAGGATTGCTCAACTGTTCAATGAGGTGGCCAAAGAGAAGGACCCCAGGAGAAGGAACTTCCGGCGATAGATCTGCCAAGTACGACAACACACAACACTGGCGACGGGAGCAGGAGCAGCGGCGAAGAAAGCGATAGCAGCGGCGACGAAAGTGGAAGCAGCACCGAAAGCAGTAGCAGCGGCGACGAAAGTGAAAGCAGCAATACTCACCACAATAACGATAACTTCAACAAAATGGCGTGGCCACGAGAAGTTAAGAGCTGCGGGTGTCGAGCACGACGTGGAAGACCGGTACGCAAGCCAGGTACATTGTACGCACCAGTAGCGATGTATACAGCATCCGCATCAGCAGGGATGGCAGGATCAACGTTTTTTGTCTTCCCCGAAGAGAGAAGGGGGTGTGAGGAGCCTGGAGCCTCCCACAAATTATTATTTATTTTCAATTATTATTTTGTATATATTTTCTTATATTTTGTATAATTTTTTATATTTTGTATAATTTCTAATTTTTTTATAATTTTTATTATAATTATTAATTACGTAGAACGTAATATTTTAATTTCATATATCGTGAGCTTCAATTTAAACATTGTCAGGATTACTTAAATATTTAAAGTTAGGAATATTTAAACCCACATGGGATTTCTCTGCATCTTGCGAATTAGATTAGGGCATAGTTTAAGGAAGTAAGAGTATGGCAACGACAGTGAGTGTGCCTCACTGGAGAGGAGTGAGCGGGACAAGCAGTGATGGCGTGTGCAGTGGAAGTGAGTTGGAATGCGTAGAAACACAGCATGTTGCCAGCAACATTCCTGGAAGTAAACGATGTTGCTATCAACATCTGGAATAATCAGCAGGGAAGAAGAGCAAGACGACATGTATAAAAGGCGGCGCACAAGCCAAACTTAGTTCTCCGGCAGTCAGCCGCGCAGCAGTACCACGGAAAGTGACAAGGTAAGGGGAAAAGTAGTAGTGGGTCCCCTTGAAATCCCAATCCTTCCCACCTCCTTTCGCGAACACAAGTCCTGTGACTAGTGACGGGTTGCACCAATCCTGTCAGTTGTGTGTCCTCCATAATCCTTTTGCTATCAAAGGGTGACGGGTTGCACCAATCCTGCCCGGCAAGAGGTGTCCTTGATCCATCCTACCCGTGTCCTTGAGGCAAAGCCCGTTGCTCGTCATAACCACGAGCACCGCATCGACGGCAGTGCGTCACAGGACACTGCGCGTCGCATCAGAGTATCGCATCGACGGCAGTGCATCACAGGACACTGCGCGTCGCATCAGAGCATCGCATCGACGGCAGTGCATCAAAGGACACTGCGCGTCGCATCAGAGCATCGCATCGACGGCAGTAAATAACAGGACACTGCGCGTCACACCCGAGCCCGCCAACGCATCAACGCTCTGCTGCGTCAACGAGCGTCGTGTCAACGCCACGCGTCGCATCTACACATCACACCAACGCATCAACGCTCTGCTGCGTCAACGAGCGTCGCGTCAACGCCACACGTCGCATCTACTCGTCACACCAACGCATCGACGGCCTGCTGCGTCAGCGAGCGTCGTGTCAACGCCACGCGTCGCATCTACGCATCAATGACCTACTGCGTCAACGAGCGTCGTGTCAATGCCGGGCGTCGCATCTACAAGTCACACCAACGCATCAACGCTCTGCTGCGTCAACGAGCGTCGCGTCAACGCCACGCGTCGCTTCTACACGTCACACCAACGCATCGACGGTCTGCTGCGTCAACGAGCGTCGCGTCAATTCACGCGTCGCATTTACACGTCACGCCAACGCATCAACGCCCTGCTGCGTCGACAAGCGCCGTATCAACGCATCGCAACGTATCTGCGCACACACCGACGCATCGACGGCCTGCCGCGTCAACGAGCGTCGTTCACTTCGTCAACGGACACATCGTCATCTCACCATCTCCAACACCAACGGCACACTCACCATCGTGTCTACACCCCATAGTTTAAGGATCTGAAGTGTAAATAAAGTTAATTTCTGAAATTAAAGGTCCGACATACAAATTATTTCTGCCACGATAATGGACACGCCCTGAGCGATATCCAAAGCGAAAACGTCGTGACAACATATATATCTCCATATACAATATTCTTATTAAATAGACAATTCCTATATCCCTAAGGCTTAAAATATCTAATACTAATTTCTTAACTCCTTTAGCCTTTTTTGTTTCTTTGCTATTTACAGTGGCTATGGAGTACATTTTTGAGGGGAGGCCTATGAACTCCTTCATTATTTTCCCCTTACTATCGTTCTTCATCATGCCGAGGACTTTGGCATTCCTAAGGGGAAAATTAAACATATTGTCCTCCAGATATTCGGATGTATCGAATATTGATTAAATATCATCGCGAATAACCCTATAAAAATCTTCAGTCTTGATTGAATATATGAGTGAACACTAAAACAAATGATGTGGAAGGAATTTAGTTACCATGGATCGTATCAATGGATTGATAATTATAAAAATTTTATCGACGAATACAATAAGAAAAAGCATAGAACGATAAGTATGGCTCCCATCGACCTAATGAAAGGTTGCTATTAAAGACAGCCTACAACAATCTAAAAATATTTAGAAAGCCAAAGTTCCGGATAGGAGACTATGTTCGCGTCAGTAAACATAAACACGTTTTTGAAAAAGGCTACACACAGAATTGGACTACAGAACTTTTCGAAAATAAAAACATAAGAATTACAAACCCAACGACGTATGTTCTTGAAGACTATCAGGGAAACACTATTGGAGGAGAACAAAGAAAGCCTAAGCACTTGGCTGCTCCCTTCGACACGTCAAAAATGTGATCGTTCCAACGAAGATCACATTGGATTGACATGCACAGAACATCAAGAGCCTCCGACTCATTAATATCCACACCAGCCACATTTAGAGGTGGAAAATTGTCACCCGCTAAACGCTTGTGTGTCAACAGACAGCATTGGGTTTTACGCGCATTAAAATCGACCCGATTCACTCGACCCCACTCTTGGATTTTATTGAGGTCAGATTGGAGTGTGTCATTCATAATTCTGCGTTTTTCAATGATCTCCAGAATAGAAGGACGCCTGGAGAATGAATATGAATGACAAATGCTGCTGTCATCAGCAAACGAGTAGACAGGGTTTGATGTCAATGACAGAAGGTCATTGAAGAAAATAAGAAAAAGTGTCGGAGACAGGACCGAACCCTGCGTAACTCCAGCATTGATGGAGTGCTTTTCGGAAGCAGAGCCGTCTATCACAACCCGAATAGAACGGCCGCTGAGGAAACTCGATATCCATCGAGTGAATGTATTACCGACACCATAAGCGGCCAGTTTAGACACGAGTGCTTTATGCCACACTCGGTCAAATGCCTTGGAGATATACAAAGCAACAACCTTACTCTCACCGTGAACACAGCTGTTCCACCGCTCAGTGAGGAACGCCATCTGTGGAGCGGTGAGCACGGAAACCGTGCTGGCGATCACTGACTAATTGGTTGCTCTCCAGATACTTCATCAAGTTAAAATGTATAATGCTCTCCATAACTTTGGAGAGCATTGAACAGATTGCTATGGGTCGGTAATTGGCAGGATTCGTAGCCTCACCTTGTAACGAAATTTCTTGCCGGGGTACACTCAGTCTCGCCAGAGTCCCGTACCGAACACTTAAATAAAAAGCTTTCGGTTTTCTTTTCACAGTTTTACGACTATTTATTCACCGTAATTCAAAGTTTTATTTTTCGGTATTTTATTGCTTTAAGTATTTCTTAAAACTAGTTCCTTTAGTTCTAACGTCCGCTGAATAGCACTCAGTCCGTAAAAATACAAAATCTATGTACACACAGAGTTCTAGAATACGAGGTTTTATGATTGTCGGCGTCAGCCACTACGAGGTACTAGAATTTACTTTGATTCAGGATTGGCGTCCGCTTAAAAGCACTTGGCCACGACGAGGTACTAAAATTTACTTGGAATTGGGATTGGCGTCCGCTTAAGAGCACTCAGCCGGGACGAGGTACTAAAATTTACTTGGAATTGGGATTGGCGTCCGCTTAAGAGCACTCAGCCAGGACGATGTACTAAAATTTACTTGGAATTGGGATTGGCGTCCGCTTAAGAGCACTCAGACAGGACGAGGTACTAAAATTTACTTGGAATTTGGATTGGCGTCCGCTTAAGATCACTCAGCCAGGACAAGGTACTAAAATTTACTTCAAATCGGGATTGGCGTCCGCTTAAGAGCACTCAGCCACTACGAGGTACTAGAGGTTCAAGGTTTGACGACTTACCACTTGGAGCACGAGATTCCAAAAGAGATCGAATTCAGCGCGGTGGGCCCTTTTATACACCGATCAAAACAACTCCGCTGCAGTCGTTGTCCTTGCGCACATTCCGGAATTTTCTAATGTGCATAGCGGCACGCAACGTACTTGTTGTTGTTGTGCTTATTTCTAGAAATATTTCTTGTGATTTTGTTGGTAGTTCTTGTTCACATTCCAGAACTTTCTAATTTGCATAGCGGCACACAACGTACTTGTTGTTGTTGTGCTTATTTCTAGAAATAAATTCTTGTGATTTTGTTGGTAGCTTCCCACGCTCTAATTTAATTTTTGCTTGCTTGTTTCGCGTCTCAGTCTGTGTTGTAGTTGTTGTAAACAGTATTCCACCTGATTTTATTAGTAATTTTCCAAGGCTCTGCTTTAATTGTTGCTTGCTTGTTTGACGTCTCGGTCTGTGTTGTAATTATTGTAAAAAGTATGTGGCTCATGTACTCTGTGTGACTGTGGTTTTTTTTATCCCTTTGTTAGCAAGCGAGATAATGTGGTTGTTGTTGTTATTGTTAGTTTTGCATATTTTCGCCTTTGCTACGTTGCCTTTTTTTTCTTTTTATTGTTGTTGATAGAATTTATTCTACCTGAAGTTGGGTCCGCACAACCCAGGTCACCGCGTTTTCAGTTTACGTTTACTAAAAACGGGCTCGGTTGGGATGCAGGCCAGGTTCTACACCCGGAGTTGTAAGGAAAAAAATATTTTTTGCTTACACTCCCCCCTTTCTTTCGGATAGCTGGAGAGTAATCCGTTTAGGGGTCAGCGTCACGCGATAATCTCCCGACCAAAACTGAACCCTCTTGTTCCTCCGACCGCGGTCCAATAGGGCTGGGTACCGCGTGAGGATGTCCCGTCGGACGTCGCCGTTGAGCCCTGCTGCGGCTGGTCCCTCTATGTCCCTCAGATCCTGGAAGATCCAGGTTTACTTACCTCCCGGTTCGCATTGATGGGTACTACGGCTGTTGTCGTTTCCGGCTTATCTGGAGTCCTTACCTCCGCTACTAGGTCGTCGTAAAAGGTCCGTGTAACGGGGTCGAAATACACGTTACAAATTATGGTTAACGCCTCGGGTTCAGGGCTTGAAGACTTGGCGCGTTTTTCGGGTACAACTTCGTCTGCTGCTACGTACGGGATCTGGTTTCTCTTCTTCCCTTGTTCTATCTCCAGCTTCTTCAAAGTCTCGGCGATCTCTACACGTTTTGCTGGTATTTCCTCCAGGGGGAACCATTTAACCAAGTTTAGGTGGTCGGGCCGGTAATCCTCAATCGGTTCCAGGAGGATTTTCTCAGCGTAGTGCAGCAGGAACACGCCGCAGTCTGTTCCGTTGGGCTGCTGCGGAATTGCTGGTACCACCAACGGTAGCTCTGATTCATTGTAGCTGCGAGGGACCTCATCTGGCTTGCGAGCTCGGTACTCCTCAACCAGATATTCCCTGATATTTTGGGCGACCGTGGTCCGTGGTCCAGGACTGTAGGAGTCCAGCTGCAGAATGCACGGGATTTTGGCACCCCAGGTGCCGTCCGCCTTCGGTTCGTCCATCATTCGGGGCCCGTTTACACCCGCGAAGCAGACCACCATCAGGAACCAGTGTTGGTCCTGATTCACCGGGATCAGGATGTGGTCCTTCGTGAACAAATCAACGCCTCGAGTCCAGCGTTTGACTGTCGCATGCCGTTCCCTTGGGGTGCCGACTCGGGTGCCGATCTTCCCGTAAAAATGGGTGTTAAAGATATAAACCGTCTGCCTCGGGGTCTCAGCCAGGTTCTCATGTGTAATGAATTTCAGCCAGATCTCCACCAGGGTGTCGTTCAGAAATCTTCCGGGTGCCAGACGTCGGAAGTCTTCCGCGTAGACATTTATGCCGCTTCGTCCACGTGGATACTAGACGAGAGGCTTCTCCTCGTCGATGCCACCGGACCTCCTATTGGACGAGGGTAACACCGACACCTCCTGTTGAGTGTCCGTCGAAACTCGACCGAATAGGTCAACACCTGCACGACTGGACTGGTTGGGTCCATCGGCGGCGAGCTCAGCATCCATCCGGTCAAAATATTTTGTCATGTTGACTGCCATCGTTCACGGTGGGTTTGTTGAATGTGGTTAAATCTGGGGATGGAGGGTAATTAGTGATGTCGACACCATTATATATTGGACAACACGAGCTACGACTGTCAGGACACATACTAGCTACTTTATGCGTCCGTCGTGTCTGTCAATTCTGTACTTCGGTCGAATGGTGATATTCTTTGAGCTCCCCAATGTGAGCCGTACGAGTTTTCGCATTTCCCTGGGAGTTGAGCTCGACGATGACTGGTGACGTGTATCTCTGGATCTGGTATGGCCCGTCGTATTTTGGAGCCAGCTTGGCGGTAAACTTGTCCACTGCTTTCGATAGGGGATGGCTTCTCAATAATACCCACGTTCCTACTGCCGGGTTCCATTGTCTTTGCCGAAGGTTATAGTGTCGGGCTTGGTCCTTGGATGCTCGTTCGATGTTCCTCCTCACGATGTTGAATATCTCCTGCAGCTGGTTACCCTTGTGTTCGGGACTCTGTGGTGCTGACCCTGTACCTATGGTAACCTCATCGAAAAGCGATCCTGGAAGCCGCAGTTCTCGTCCCTGTGTGAGGAAAGCGGGGCTGAAACCTGTCGTCTCCGATGCCATGCTGTTGATTGCCAAAGAAATTTCGGGGATCAACTCATCCTATTGGGTTTGCCTATTATCGGCCACTTGTGCAAGAATTCTTTTCACGTTTCGGTTGGTCACGAACCGTGACGAGAACTTTTGGAACTCCATACCTCGCTAGAATCCTTTCTCGAAACGCCTTCTTCACACTGTCTGTGGTTGCTTGTCTCAGTGGTACGATTTCGGTCCACTTGGAGAATTTGTCAAAGAAAACTAGAATCATCGTGTTTCCGTGCTTGCTTCGGGGTAATGGTCCAACGAAGTCGGCACAGACGACTGACCAAGGCTCCTCTGGTAACTGTGTCAGCATTTTCCCGGCGGCTTTGCTCTGCAAAGGTTTATATCGCTGACATGATTCACAGCAGCGCACGTGTTTCCTTATATCCCTGAACATGCCTGGCCAGTAGTTCCTGTTGGCTATCCTGGTTACGGTTTTTCTAATGCCTGGATGTCCAGCGTTGCAGCTCCAGTCTGCAGCTTAAATGGTTTGGAAAAATCTGGGCACGCCAGTACTGGTGCCTTCGTGAGCTTTTCCTTGAGGTTCTCGAACGCCTGCTGTCGCTCGTCGGTTCATTGCCAGCGTTTGCCCTTCTTAAGAAGGCGGGTGAGTGGGACTACCAATTTGGCGAAGTTCGGTACGAACCGTCGGTACCAGGATGCTATCCCGAGGAATCGCCTAACGCCTCTGACATTTGTTGGGGCCGTCAGTTCCTGAATAGCCGCTACCTTGTCTGGATCTGTGTGAATTCCTCTGCGGCTCACGATGTGACCTAAATATTTCAAATCTTGCTGGAAAAACTCGCACTCCTCCTTGTTGATTTTTAAATTAGCCGCTCTTAAACGTCGAAATACTTCCTGTAAATTGTTCATGTGTTGTTCCAGCGTCTTTCCTATTACAATGATGTCGTCCAGGTAAGCAAACGCGTGTGGTTCCATCTCCGGTCCAATGACTTGGTCCAATGCCCTTTGGAACGTCGCGGGTGCCGAATGTAGGCCGAACGGCATAACCTTCCATTGAAAGAGTCCCCTTCCTGGTACTGTAAACGCGGTGTACTGCTTGCTTTCTGGACTCATGGGTATTTGCCAGTAACCGTTCTTGAGATCAAGTGTACTAATGTATTGCGCGTCGCGGAGTCGATCTAGAATATGTTGTATCCTCGGAAGTGGGTCTGCGTCAGGCATCTTGCATATAGCTGACGATAATCCACGCAAAGTCGCCATTGCCCATTCTTCTTTTTAACAAGAACAATTGGTGCACTGTAAGGGCTATGTAAGGGCTCGATACAGCCTTTTTCCAGCAGCTCGTCTATCTCCTTGTTAATTATCGCTTGCATTGCAGGGTTCTTAGGGTAATACCTCTGCTTTATTGGCCTATAATCTCTCATGACGATTTTATGGGTCGTTATGTTGGAAGGTCCTTCCAGCATCTCGAATTTCTCATGCTCTGTTTTTAAGAATTCCTTGATGATGTGTTGGTCTTCTTTTCGCGAGTTGTTGGTTTCTACGCCTGGTTCAGAGTGTTGTTCGTTCTCCACATCAGTCTTCTCCAACGGTTTTGCCTCAGGAACTTGGGCGCAATCCGTGTAAACTGTCGAGCAAGTCGCTCGTTCGGCTTTCGAGTCTCCCAGCGTAATCGTCTCACCATCACAGCTAATAGAAGCTCCTATGCTTGTCAGGAAGTCCAAACCCAGGATCACATGGTCTGTCACATCCTGTAGAATCATAAGTGGGAGCTTACACTCTGCAGTCCCCAAACGCACGCAGACTTCGACGGCTTCCTTCACGGTACGCACGGTGCCGTCGGCCATTTTGACCCGTACGTCCACCTCTATCAGCTTTCCGTCTGTCATCACAGCCGCCGCGTTGCTAATGAAGCTCCGCGAGGCTCCTGTGTCTAGAGTATCTGTGACGAGTTCCCTTCCTAAGGCTACCTTGGCGTAAATCCGGTCTCGATTGTAGTTTAAGCAATTCGTCGGGTACGAGGAGAGTCTATCTTGTTCGGTTCCAGCAGCCCTCGTCTCTGTTGGACACCCTGCGCGTTTCCCCGAAGGTTTCTTGCAGCATTCAATCATCCGGAGCCCCTCCTTTCCACAAGTCCAACAGAAAAGTTTCCTTGAGTTTCGGCATTCTCGTTGAAAATGTCCGCTTTCGCCACATTTTCTATAGGCTGTTCGAAGGTCTCGCTGTTTTCCTGTGTTTTCTATGGTCATCATCCTGTGCGTCCCTGGTAACTGTCGGTGCTGAGTATGAATTTCTCGTGGAGGTTCGGGTTCCTTTCGTATGCCTTCAAAATCTTCAGCGAATTCAATTAGATCCTCCAACGCAGAGAAATCAGACCTCCTTATGTAAAGAAGATAATCCCTATGGCAATTCTTGTAAATCCTCTGTAGTTTTTACTCCTCTGTATAGTTCACATGTCTGCATGGCCAGTACATAGTCCTTGAACTTCTCGCGAGGTCCTTGGATCCTTTTCCTAATGTTGTCCTCCAGTTCTTCGAAATATCTCGATGGCAAGAAAAATTTCAGGAAATCGGTTTTAAACAATTCCCATCTTGACCAGCTCTATTATTATTCCTGTACCAACAAAGAGCTTTGTCCTTCAGCAACTCCGGCATGGTTCGTGGCAGCATATGCTTAGGCAATTCATATGCCTCTGTGAGCTCCTCGACTCTCTCGATGAAGCCTATTGGGTCCCTATCACCGTCGTACCTACAAGACCATTTACGTACCTTGTCAATTACCTCAGAGTAGCATATCCTACTATGGGCCACACTCTCTGTCTCGCACCTCGCTGCTATGCTACCACCTGTTGACATGGAGACTTGATTGCCGAGGTTCATGTTAAGCACTTCTGTTGCATTTGCTCTCTGTTCGCTGTGTTTCGGAACCGCACCTTGCAATGATGGAATTGGGATTGGCGTCCGCTTAAGAGCACTCAGCCAGGACGAGGTACTAAAATTTACTTGGAATCGGGATTGGCGTCCGATTAAGAGCACTCAGCCAGGACGAGGTACTAAAATTTTCTTGGAATTGGGATTGGCGTCCGCTTAAGAGCACTCAGCCAGGACGAGGTACTAAAATTTACTTGGAATTGGGATTGGCGTCCGCTTAAAAGCACTCAGCCAGGACAAGGTACTAAAATTTACTTGGAATTGGGATTGGCGTCCGCTTAGGAGCACTCAGCCAGGACAAGGTACTAAAATTTACTTGGAATTGGGATTGGCGTCCGCTTAAGAGCACTCAGCCAGGACGAGGTACTAAAATTTACTTGGAATTGGGATTGGCGTCCGCTTAAGAGCACTCAGCCAGGACGAGGTACTAAAATTTACTTGGAATTGGGATTAGCGTCCGCTTAAGAGCACTCAGCCACTACGAGGTACTAGAGGTTCAAGGTTTGACGACTTACCACTTGGAGCACGAGATTCCAAAAGAGATCGCATTCAGCGCGGTGGGACCTTTTATACACCGATCAAAACAACTCCGCTGCAGTCGTTGTTCTTGTGCACATTCCGGAATTTTCTAATGTGCATAGCGGCACGCAACGTACTTGTTGTTGTTGTGCTTATTTCTAGAAATATTTCTTGTGATTTTGTTGGTAGCTTCCCACGCTCTAATTTAATTTTTGCTTGCTGGTTTCGTGTCTCAGTCTGTGTTGTAGTTGTTGTAAAAAAGTATGTGGTTCATGTATTCTGTGTGACTGTGGTTTTTTTTATCCCTTTGTTAGCAAGCGAGTTAATGTGGTTGTTGTTGTTATTGTTAGTTTGCATATTTTCGCCTTTGCTACGTTGCCTTTTTTTCTTTTTATTGTTGTTGATAGAATTTATTCCACCTGAAGTTGGGTCCGCACAACCCAGGTCACCGCGTTTTCAGTTTACGTTTACTAAAAACGGGCTCGGTTGGGATGCAGGCCAGGTTCTACACCCGGAGTTGTAAGGAAAAAAATATTTTTTCTTACAACCTTTTTTGGGAACTGGCTGCACATTGGCAATCTTCCAGGAAGTAGGAAAAACTCCTGAAATAAACGATAAATTAAAGAGATTGCGCAATGGGCGAGCCAGTGTTGAGGCGCACTTTCTCAACACGTGGGCTGAAATGCCATCCGGTCCCAAGGATTTATTTAAGTTGAGGGTTACAAGCACTCTTTTAACAGCCCGCGTTCGAAAGTGCATCTCAGGCATAATATGAGACACACCATCGATCACGGGTAGTGGTTGGCTACTCTCAGGAAGAGAGCAGTTTTCAGCAAACATTTTGGCTAATAACCGAGTGAGCCTTATCAACCGAGTGAGTGAAGATCTGATCATCCTTGAGGAGAGTTGGAATAGACGATCGCGTCTGATTCTTCACTCTCCCTACGAATTACCAAAAGTTCCTGCTACCCTTATGGTATTCAATAACTCTACGTCCAAGGCGCTGTTCGTAGAGAACTTTTTCGCGCTTTAGAGTGGCATTGCACCTATTTCTGGCCTGATTGCGCAGCAGTTTAGTATCAGTAGTTTTGTTTAAACGCCAATTCCTAAATGCTTCCTCTTTAGACCTGACTGCTTGTCTGCAAGTCGCATTAACCCATGGTGGTCTTTTGGTTTAATGGAAATTCTTTTATTGGGTATGAAAGGCCTCATACCAAATAAAATTATATTTTCTGCCAATTTTGCTGCAGCATTTATGTTTCTATCCCTGAAACACAATTGCGAATTGAAATGGCTGAAAAAGGAGTTCAGCCCATCCCAATTAGCCTTCTCATAAAGACACACTGTCCGCTTCGGAGCTGGCTGGTGAGCGGATTGAAGACTAGAATATGGGAAGGTGTTAACGCCAACTGCCGCTCGCCAGAGGTGCTCCCTCATCGATTGGTAGGGTGTCAGGAGTGAGCACTCCAGTCTCTCTCCTGTCAGCCTGCCGGTCGGGAGGGGCGCCTCTCTCGTGAGCGTAAACCCGGCTGCGGGCTCTCTCCGCGGCAACTGGCGCGGTGTGACCGCCTTCCAGCGATCGTCGCTGGACCCACACGCGGGACTCTTGACTCAACAGTGGACGTGGAAAGTCCAACATTATTATAAAGTTTTTATATTATATATATAAAGTAAAATATAAATTGTGCTTTCGAATAAACAGTTTGGTCCTTCGAGCCGGATAGTGCTCGGAGACCACCCAACCCTTCACCTAAACATTTGGTCCAAACGAGCCGGATTGCCGCCGCCCAGGAACCATCGTCAACGACTCCCAGGAACAATCGTCACCGACGCCCCAATCACCTAGCCGAGTGAAACGGTAAGTTCACCGTGTTGTATTTAATTTGGCCACCGCTTTTGGCGAATTTGTACGCAAGTCTACTTGCGAGTTTAAAAGTGCGTCTCGTGCACTAGCTAGTGAGCACGGTGCACTTTGATTCCGTACCCGTCACTCTAGCCCCGTAGAGCCCTTCCGGCCATATACATTTTATATATATATATATATATCAAAGGAACTGTCCTCCTTATATATATATATACCCTTCATTTGACCGTCAAACTTTACGAGACTTGTCAATTCGTGGGTAACGGTCCCCAAGAATAACGGCAGCACCAAGGCTTCAGGTTTTTGTTGCTGACCGTCTTCGCAAGCATCGCTTGCTGCGAAGCCCACATTTTTTCCAAAAATTCACCGCTTGACGCATAAGCACAAAAAATCTTTAGAGCAGCCTTCTGCTGAGCTCTCCCGAGAGATTGCTTATGGTTTCGCGCTCTCACGTTTTTGTATCAACTTACTTGGGTGCTCCGCAACGGCGCTCAGTGCAAAGCGAAAAACCACCAACTTTTGCTGGTCAGTATACGCGTGCACATTTTGTTTCTGCTCGCGCTCTTCTGCTTGCGCTGCCATACATACAGAGTGCACACAGAACAAAAAACCAGTTTTCGTGTCGTTTTGCACTCTCAGAAGTGTGAAAGCAGCGTGGGTTTGGGAATTCAACAGTGACCCTGCAGTGAATAAGCAAAGCTGTATACCCAGTAGGCAGAAGTGTTCGCAGCAACTAGTCTCTTTGTAACTAGTTGCCAACTTTAGAGACAACGCGTGGTTGATTTTTGGAAGCAAGCTCCTCGAGCCCCAACGCAATCAGCTAGCGACGCGCAAATATTCGCTGACTTTTTTTCCTCTAAAATAAAATACATTTTTTTCCAAAATAGTTTTTCGGTGCGTTTTCTTTTGGGTTTTCGACTTTCTTCGCCGCCCCTAAGCGAACCCTAAAAAATATAATGGCGTCACTCGACAAATTTATACGCGCCTCCGACGCGATCGTCGAATTCGAGGCCGACTTCGTGACCATCCCTGAGCAGGAGCACTCGGACTTTTCATTAGATGCTCATCTGGAAGAGCTTAAGACGATGTGGAGGGCGACCAAGGAAGTCTACTACACGTGCCTAGACCAGTTGATGGCCTCCGAAGAATCCGCACCCGCTGACGTAGAAGTGATTAAGACGAAGCAACGCAACTGCTACCGAACTTATATTCGCTGCGCCACGAAAATCGGCGCATGCCGAAAAACTCGTCTCACTTCTTCCGCACTCAATACAGCAGCAGCTGAAATGCCAGCATCTGGCTACAACATCAGCTTGCCCCCTTGCGACACCCAAGCCTTCCACGGCGATTACCTCTCGTGGCCCTCTTTTAGGGATATGTTCACGGCCCTTTATATCAAGAACACCAGAATTGCGCCGGTTGAGAAGCTTTTCCACCTGAACCAAAAAACTACCGGCGAAGCTAAAGAAATCGTGCAGAAATCCCCTCTCACGAATGAAGGTTTTGCCCAAGCGTGGAAAAATCTGTCCGACAGGTACGAGAACGGGCGCGTCCTCACCAACGCCCATTTGAAGAAGCTCTTCAGCCTGTCCCCCACCACGAAGGAAACCGGTGGCGCTATTAAAGACTTGCAGCGCGAAATCAATAATATTCTCGCCGCACTCGCGCTACAAGGTGTCGATACCTCGCATTGGGACGCGATAATCGTTTTTTTGTGTTCCAGCAAGCTCCCAGAAGCAACGCTTTCCCTTTGGGAACAATCTCTCACCAACAAAACGAAGATCCCAAAATGGACAGATCTGGATGCGTTTCTCACGCATCGCTTCCAGACCCTTGAAACGGTGCAAGATATTAAGTGCACACCCGCATCGAAGTCAACACAGCTCCCAGCTCCGACTTATTCAGCTCCAGCCTCTAAACGCGTCAACACCTTCCAGTTAAAGGTGTCCCAAGAAAGCTGCCCTCTTTGCCAAAAGCAGCACAGGCTTAGATCCCGCGCTCAGTTTCTCTGCTTGCCCGTTCCACAGCGGCTGAATACCGTTCAGAAAAACCGCTTGTGCAGCAACTGCTTGGCCAGATCTCACTCCGTGAAAAACTGTCCAAGCAGATTTAATTGCATCAAATGTAATGGCAGGCATCACACTCTCTTGCATCGTGAGAACGCTCCATCCTCATCGAATGTTGTACCAGATTCGACCCCACGTGCCTCACATCAAGAGCGGCGGTTTGAAAACGCACCACGTACTCAAGCCCCTGCCTATTCGAACTTCATTCCGAGTTCGACTCATCATGCTTTTCAGCAAGAAAGGCCGCATTCTTCGATGCGACCTCCCACGCATATACAGTCCACTCCTCCACCCACACAGCAACGAAATCAAGATCAACGGTATGATAACGCTCCGCGTACTCAAGTTCCTGCCTATTCGAATTTTAATCCCGGATCGACTCATCATGCTTCTCAGCAAGAAAGGCCGCATCCTTCGATGCGACCTCCCACGCATATACAGTCCACTTCTCCCCCCGCGCAACAGCGAAATCCACAGGACACGCATCAGGTGTGCTTCGCGAAAGCACCAAAACAGGTACTGTTAGGGACTGCTATGGTAACAATACGCCATCACGGTACATGTTACATCGCGCGCGCCTTGATTGATCCTGGGTCCGAAGTGTCGTTCATCTCTGAACGCGAGAAAAATACGCGAAGACGCGATGACGGCCGCTACATCGCGCCATTGCCTTTAAAGTCGGCTTTCGAGACACGCTCCGCTCAGGGGCTTCGAGACATTCAAAATGTATCGCCAAATATTGGTCGACCCAAAGCACACACCATATCAGCGCATTCTCTTCCGAGACCCGTACAAGTCCGAACTTATCGACTTCGAGCTTCAAACCGTAACGTTTGGAGTTAATTGCGCCCCGTGCCTGGCAATACGCACCCTTCTTCAATTGGCAGACGACGTGAAGCCCCAGTTCCCGCTTGCAGCACACATTCTACAGCATTCCATGTACGTGGATGATGTGTTAGCAGGCACGCATGACCTGGTGACAGCTACCCAGACCCGTGACCAACTCATAGCGGCTCTCGACTCAGCAGGTTTTTCACTTCGCAAGTGGACTGCCAACCATAAAGGCATTCTGGCAGACTTACCGGCATCCCATCTGCTCCATTCCGATTTTCTGACGCTAGAAGATTCCAGCACCGCCAAAATGCTTGGAATTCGCTGGAACGCGACCCATGATGACTTCTACTTCGATGTGCAAGCTATCGTCATCAAAGCTGCGTACACAAAACGGGAAATGTTGTCTCTGGTCGCCAAGCTGTTCGGCCCAGCCGGTTAGCTGGCTCCGATCATCGTTGCAGCAAAGATTCTGATTCAGCAAGTCTGGTTGGACAAAATCGACTGGGATGACACTCTGCCTCAGGTAACTCACGCTAACTGGTTCAGTTTTCTCCAGACTTACCAGCACATCCGCGCCATCCGCATCCCGCGATGGGTGAGTTACGCCCCAGAAAGCCGCACTCCATGCCTTTTGCAATGCCTCAGAAAGGGCCTACGCACGAGTCATCTATGCCCGCATCACGGTCGCTCAGGAAGTCCAAGTTCTCCTTTTGTACTTCCAAATTAGTGTAGCCCCAATTAAAACTTTGTCTCTCACCAGGTTAGAATTGTGCGGAGCCACTTTAGTAGCTGAGATGATCCACACTCTCGTGCCCACGCTGCAGCTGCCCCATTACACGATCTACTGTTGGAGCGACTCCACCATTGTTTTGGCCTGGCTGAAGAAATCCCCCTGCGTTTGGGCGACGTTCGTGGCAAATCGAGTCGCCAATGATGATTCGAGAAGGTACCACAGTCGCAATGGTTTCATGTGGATTCCCAGGACAGCCCCGCGGTGCCACGCCCCAAGATCTCGCTGAGAGCACCCTCTGGTGGAATGGACCTGCTTGGCTCGCCCACGACAAGAATCGCTGGCCCGAATTCCGCGCCTACGACGAATATGTCACCAAACGAGCAGCAAGCTGTCACAACGCTGCACACCCATTGCGCTACCGATGAGGATCCTCTCGAACGATTTTCGTCGCTGCCACGAGCCCTACGTGTACACTCATACGTATATCGATTTCTCCACAACGCTCATCCAGCTCAGCGTCACCTGCACTCGCACCCCAACCTGCACCTCCCACCGGGAGAAATAAAGGAAACTAAACGCTGCCTCGCCATCTCCTGCCAGAAGATTCATTTTGCGGACGAGCATCGCTCGAAAACTACACGATGCTGCGATCTAAAAGCAGCTTACTTTCGTTGAGCACCTTTTCTCCACACGGATAACACGATGCGCGTTGGCGGGCGGTTGTCCTCGTGTCCCAATTTGCCTTTCGGCGAACGGCACCCGATTATTCGGCCATACGGCTACCAATTCTCGCGATTGCTCATTCATTTTATACACGAAAATTAGTTCTTCGTCTGGTCCGTACCCAATTCTGGATCCCCAAGGTTACAACCTTACCAAAACGACGACTCATACCTGCAAGCCTTGCATCCTACATCGGAACAAGCAACGAAACCTGTACATGACAGCCCATTATTAACACATTTTCTCATTACAGAGCCCACATGTATTTAATCCGCTGGCAATATGCGCGGACCCGAAGAGGGCGTCTGCTGACACCACCCGGGGCGGTGCCCATCTGCGCCGCCGCGCCGTCTATTGCTGCCCACCGTCCTCGGGAGCTGTCCCCAACGGCTGACGCCCTGGTGCTCGACGTCTCGGCCGACGAGGCACAAGCGCTTGCCACGACACGACGCTCGCCCACACCGCCACCCCGAGCTTTCCGGAGTTCTCTCGTCCGGCCTGAGGAAGCCTCCTTCGGTCCGGCCCCAGAACAGATGCCCATCTATCACGAAGACCTCCGAGATCGCGGAAGTCTGCGAGTTCGCACGCTGTCGATGCGGTATCCGCCGTACCACGAGCAACGTCCACTACCAGAGCTGGCCCCGAGACGTGCGCTCTCACCACCCACACCGGCCCCGAGACGTCTGCTGCCCGCTACGCCAGAACCGGTGCCACGACGTGCACCACCAGCACCGCCGGCTCCGTCAGCACCGCCGGCTCCGTCAGCACCGCCGGCTCCGTCAGCACCGTCGGCCCCAAGGCACGCGCCTCCAGGTCGTCCGGCCCCACGACGCGCGCCAGTGATGCCGGCCAGGCAACACGCCTGGTGCCCGCCAGCCCAGCGGCTTCCTACGGAGGGCCGCGAGCGAGAGCTGTGCTGTCCCCTGTGTACGGGGCGGCATGTGCTGAGCCGTTGTCGGCTGTTTCTGCAACAGACACCAGCGCAGCGGAACTTGACGGCACACGCGCGCCATGTGCCACAACTGTTTGGCGCGGTCGCACAGATTGGCTGGGTGCAGGAGCCCCATGCGCTGCCGCAAGTGCGGGGAGGCGCACCACACGCTCCTCCACTAGACCGGAGAAGAGGCACGGCGCCAGTTGTCGGGGTTTGGGGATTTGCAGTCTTGCAAGGCGGGCGGTATGTTAACGCCAACTGCCGCTCGCCAGAGGTGCTCCCTCATCGATCGGTAGGGTGTCAGGAGTGAGCACTCCAGTCTCTCTCCTGTCAGCCTGCCGGTCGGGAGGGGCGCCTCTCTCGTGAGCGTAAACCCGGCTGCGGGCTCTCTCCGCGGCAACTGGCGCGGTTTGACCGCCTTCCAGCGATCGTCGCTGGACCCACACGCGGGACTCTTGACTCAACAGTGGACGTGGAAAGTCCAACATTATTATAAAGTTTTTATATTATATATATAAAGTAAAATATAAATTGTGCTTTCGAATAAACAGAAGGTATTAGAAATTGTAGCGTGGTCCGAATTAGCAAGAGGTGCAAGAACATTCACATCATACTTGCTGTGATGTGAAGTTAGAAAAAGGTCCAGAATATTTTGGTTTTGCCCATCAACGCAGGGAAAGTGCGTTGGGTCCTTCACTAATTGAGTCAAATTATTAGACTCAGCAAATTTTTTTTTTTTAATGGCAGATAGAACCAAACTCAGGGGATGCCCCCTATCCATGCAAAGCATTCGTTGGTTTAGAAGGGAAAAGGTTAGTGGGAAGGGGAAAAGTGGGAGTAGTGTCGATTTACATCTTTTTTAAAAGCTTCGACGTTATAAGTGGATGGGAAGACATGCGCAGGGAGACTATTCCACAATTTAACTGCGCGACCGAAAAACGAATTCTCGCGGTAGTGGGTAGTGCGTTGGAACAGGATCGAGACGTAAAAGGGGTGCACCGCTCTGGAAAGCCGAGTAGATCTGTTGAATACCTGATCCGAAGGGATCAGGCTGACTACTTCATAATAACTCAACATACAAACCCTCAGGTGTTGTGTGACTCGAATGACGTAGCCAGTTGGAATTATGAACATTGAAATCACCAGCAACAACAATTTCACTGTTCGGATACGATTCCAGAATTTTAGAAATCGAGTCAGAGAGACTGTCCAGTTTATCAAAAGTTGGCAGCCTCCCTAGACCCGGGCTTCTATAAATGAAGCAGAAGTGCAGGATGTGCGACTGGATTTTGCACTTAACCCACATGGAGTTAAATTCGGCAACCGTCGTGCAAAGGTGTTGCTGACACTGGTATGCAACATCACTGCGAATGTATAAGGCGAGACCTCTGTGTGGTGAAAACAATGGCAGTAAATGGTACCCAGGCATGTGAAAATCCAGTGGATCTGCACCCTCAGACACACGGGCCTCACTTAGTGCCATTACATGCGGTTGGTGGGTACAAATATGCGCATGACCGCGAAAAAATTCTCCCTCAAGCCACGTACATTAGGGGAATCCATGCGGAATTTTGTCATCGCCACCCACTGTAAGGAAGTGTAAGGTCAGCTGTACAAGCGGCCACGCGTACGTCGCAAGCAAAGCAAAACACGACAAGACAAGTGTTATGCCTTTATCTTGCCACGCTTCAGCCCACGGTGCACTCACAGCCGCCAGCACACCAAACGGGACCAGGAAGAAGGAGGAGGAGTAAAAACAAACGAAATGCTGAGATTTACTGCGGACCTCGCTTGGTTCTCTGCATTCCGTTAGACTGAATTTGTTTATTTTTATTATTGTTGCATGTTTATAAGTTATATTATTAGATTGGGTTATGTGCACTGTGTTTCTATGTTATTGTGTTGTAAATGTGTTGATATTGCTTTTGGATGGTCGGTTTTGATGTTATTTATTTTTTTCGCGTGCACTCGACGCGAAAAATGAATCGTGGTGGGGAGTTGTGATGTGACCGCGGGTCTCGTTGACTTTCATAGCTACAACACCATACCAAACGTTGACTATGAAAATAATTTATTTCACATCGGAGACCATACAATTGAAATTCCTGTCGGTTCATATGAGCTCGACGATATTGCCGAGTACATTCAAAATAAACATTTTAGTATAGTGCCACATGAGAAGCTACATGAGAAACTGGAAATAGCCGCCAACCCTAATACACTGCAAGCAATCGTAAGGTCCAGTAAACATAAAATTTTCTTTAATAAAGAACGAAGCATTGGTTCACTGTTGGGCTTCAGTAAAAAAGTATTGGAAGCAGGAAGACTGCACACTTCCGACTTGCCTGTGACTATAACAAAGATCAATGTTATACACATTGAGTGTGACATTATAAGCGGATCATATATATTAATAACACATCGGCGCATACAATTCACATATTTGCACTGAATTAGCCCCGGGTATAAAATAGAGGAGATTCCGAAAAATGTCAATTATTTGCCAGTAAACACAGATAAGTTCGATTACAATAAAAATTGTTGATCAAAGCGGTAACCTATTTAATTTTTGTAGAGAAACTATAACCTGCATTTAAGACCGCAAGAACAATGATTATCTATAATAAAAGCGCTTACATGGGTGCACCTTCATTCACTCCTTCTTTGTCATTTGGAGTAACAAGGTCAAAGAAGCCGCAGACAACACTTATCACTCTACAACGCAAAAAGTTGACATTCGAAAATAAAGCGTTTCTAAAATCTTTGGGTTTTCAAGAAAATCTTTTGGGTTTTCACTAAAGAGAAACCACGCTTTATACTGATTGCTTTTCGAAGGAACAACAAGTTTCAACATTGTCATTTAACTGATATAAAAATGCACTTAAACTCTGATACATATCCGTATGATGACCTCAATCTGAATTTCGATCGTGATCGTTATGCTCTGCTGTATGATATGTACATAAAATTTCAACCAAGCTGTTGTAATCGTGAAGCTCAACCTCTGTTGCTGCCTGGAGATTTCAAAGATACTGCATTGATAATTGTAGTGGATGTTAGTCATCAAAACGAAGCGATTAAAAGTGGTCCGATTGATATTAGAATGAATTTAAGAGATCAAAGAATATTCCAGCCAACACATCAGCGTATTGCGTACTCATACACGACAAAATAATTGAATATACACCAACGACTGGTGAAATTAAAAAAGTCTAAGTGAAAATGGAATGAAATGGATGTGCAGGGATTCAAAGGCAATTTTAATGAATTTATAGTCAAAGAGTTGGCAGTCACCTTCAGCTTTAATGTGTATCAGAATTTTATTATAAAACCACCATATGGATTTCACAAATTAACACGTCACTCCCAAAAACAAGTACAGGGGTTATATCGTAATCATCGTGGTTTCACATGGAATAATGGCTTCATCGACTATTGTAGTGTAAAGTATTTCGTAAAGCAAAATCTTAAAAATATACTCGTGTACGTTAAGGGAGCTAAAAAATCCAAATGGGTTGAAGAAATTTTAGACGAGCCCGTATTTAACGTTGAAGAATTCGGCTTCAGCAACTTTGAAACTCTTCGAGATACATTAGTACTTACTACAAAGGGTGTGCCATTCCCATAATGGCTGTTGTGCGCTTCAAATGCTCTGCTGTTATAAAATTCCTAATTTCCATTAATAAATTAAAAAGAAAATGTTTATAATTTTATATTTACATTTTTATTTATAAAATTTCCTAAACCTAACAATTGTATACTTAATGTCTATATTTACAATATTTACAATTTTACATTTTAGTTTATAAAATTTATGTTCAATATATACATTAAAACAAAAAAAAATTTATTTATAAAATTAAATTGTTTTCTTCTATTCCAAATTAGTTTCCAATTATTAGAAGTTTAGATTATTAAAAATATCATCTATATCTAATTGCATTTCCATGCCTATTTTGTGATGACCCCACGCATAAGTGTGGATGCCATCACTTTTTTTTATGGCAGATAGAACCAAAACCCAGGGGATGCTCCCATCCATGCAAAGCATTCGTTGGTTTAGAAGGGAAAAGTTTAGTGGGAAAGAGAAAAGTGGGAGTAGTGTCGATTTACACCTCTTTTAAAAGCTTCGTCGTTATAAGTGGGTGGGGAAACATGCGCAGGGAAACTATTTCACAACTTAACTGCGCGACCGAAAAACGAATTCTCGCGGTAATGGGTAGTGAGTTGGAACGGGATCGAGACGTAAAAGGGGTACACCACTCTGGAAAGCCGAGTAAATTTGTTGAATACCTGAACCCAAGGAATCAGGTTGGCTACTTCAGAGGAACAATTACCATTAAAGTATCGGTAAAATAAGGTTACACACACCACATCCCGACGACATCCCAAGGTTTTAATAGAGCTGGATACACTACTGTCCCCTATAAGTTTTATCGCACGACCTTGCATATGGTCCAGAAGCTGAAGACATGTTTTCGAAGCTCCGAGTGTTGTTAAGGTCAGATTGGAGTGTGTCATTCATAATTATGCGTTTTCTATTGATCTCCAGAAGAGAAGGGCGCCTGGAGAATGCATAAAAATGACAAATGCTGCTGTCGTCAGCAAACGAGTAGACGGGGTTTGACGTCAATGGCAGAAGGTCATTGATAAAAATGAGAAAAAGAGTTGGAGACAGGACCGAACCGTGCGGAACTCCAGCATTAATGGAGTGCTCTTCGGAAGCAAAGCCGTCTATCACAAATCGAATAGAACGGCCGCTGAGGAAACTACCGACACCATATGCAGCGAGTTTAGACACAAGTGCTTTATGCCACACTCGGTCAAATGCCTTGGAGATATCCAAAGCAACAACCTTACTCTCACCGAATTGGTGAACACAACTGTTCCACCGCTCAGTGAGGAATGCCATAAAATCGCCCGTGGAGCGGTGAGCACGGAAAGCGTGCTGGCGATCACTGACCAACTGATTGCTCTCCAGATACCTCATCAAGTTAAAATTTATAAAGCTCTCCATAACTTTGGAGAGCATTGAACAGATTGCTATGGCCGGTAATTGGCAGGATTCGTAGCCTCACCTTTTTTGGGAACTGGCTGCACATTGGCAATCTTCCAGGAAGTAGGAAAAACTCCTGAAGTAAACGATAAATTAAAGAGATTGCGCAAAGGGCGAGCCAGTGTTGAGGCGTACTTTCTCAACACGTGAGCTGAAATGCCATCCGGTCCCGAGGATTTATTGACGTTGTGTAACCCTCTCTTTTAACAGCCCGCGTTCGAAAGTGCATCTTAGGCATAATATGAGACACATCATCGATCACGGGTAGTGGTTGGCTACTCTCAGGAAGAGAGCAGTTTTCAGCAAACATTTTGGCTAAAAAGATTGTCTTATCAACCGACTGAGTGAAGATCTGATCATCCTTGAGGAGAGTTGGAATAGACGATCGCGTCTGATTCTTCACTCTCCCCACGAACGACCAAAAGTTCTTACTACCCTTATGGTATTCAATAACTCTACGTCTAAGGCACTGTTCGTAGAGAACCTTTTCGCGCTTTAGAGTGGCATTGCACCTATTTCTAGCCTGATTGCGCAGCAGTTTAGTATCAGCAGTTTTCTTTAAACGCCAGTTCTGAAATGCTGCCTCTTTAGACCTGACTGCTTGTCTGCAAGTCGCATTAAACCAGGAATGGTCTTTTGGTTTAATGGAAATTATTTTATTGGGTATGAAAGACCTCATACCAAATAAAATTATATTTTCTACCAATTTTGCTGCAGCATTTATGTTTCTATCACTGAAACACAATTGCCAATTGGAACGGCTGAAAAAGGAGTTCAGCGCATCCCAATTAGCCTTCTCATAAAGCCACACTGTCCGCTTCGGAGCTGGCTGATGAGCGGATTGCAGACTAGAATATGGGAAGGTAGCAGAAATTGTAGCGTGTTCCGAATTACCATGAGATGCAAGAATATTCACATCATACTGGCTATGATGTGAAGTTAGAAAAAGGTCCAGAATATTTTGGTTTTGTCCATCAACGCAGGGAAAGTGCGTTGGTTCCTTCACTAATTGAGTCAAATTATTAGACTCAGCAAATAACTCAACATACAAACCCTCAGGTGTTGTGTGATTCGAATGACGTAGCCAATTGGAATTATTAACATTGAAATCACAAGCAACAACAATTTCACAGTTCAGAAACGATTTCAGAATTTTAGAAATTGAAAAAGAGAGTCTGTCCAGTTTATCCAAAGTTGGCAGCCTCCCTAGGCTGCCTAGCGTTCTTCATCATGCCGAGGACTTTGGTATTCCTAAGGGGAAAATGAAACATATTGTCCTCCAGATAGTCGGATGTGTCGAATATTGATTAAATATCATCACGAATAACCCTATAAAAATCTTCAGTCTTGATTGAATATATGAATGAACACTAAAACAAATGATGAGGAAGGAATTTAGTTACCGTCGATCATATCAATGGATTGATAATTATGAAAATTTGATCGACGAATACAATAAGAAAAAGCATAGAACGATAAGTATGGCTCCCATCGATGTCAAGCCGCCTAATGAAAGGTTGCTATTAAAGACAGCCTACAACAATCTAAAAATATTTAGAAAGCCAAAGTTCCGGATAGGAGACTATGTTCGCGTCAGTAAACATAAACACGTTTTTGAAAAAGGCTACATACCGAATTGGACTACAGAACTTTTCGAAAATAAAAACATAAGAATTACAAACCCAACGACGTATGTTCTTGAAGACTATCAGGGAAACACAATTGGAGGAGGACTTTACGAAAGCGAGCTACTAAAAACCAAATATCCCAGCACATACCTTGTAGAAAATGTTTTAAAAACTAAAGTCTTTGTCAAGTGGATAGAGTTTTCCAATAAACATAATTCTTGAATCGATAGTAATGAAAAGGAGTTCAGCGCATCCCAATTAGCCTTCTCATAAAGCCACACTGTCCGCTTCGGAGCTGGCTGATGAGCGGATTGCAGACTAGAATATGGGAAGGTAGCAGAAATTGTAGCGTGTTCCGAATTACCATGAGATGCAAGAATATTCACATCATACTGGCTATGATGTGAAGTTAGAAAAAGGTCCAGAATATTTTGGTTTTGTCCATCAACGCAGGGAAAGTGCGTTGGTTCCTTCACTAATTGAGTCAAATTATTAGACTCAGCAAATAACTCAACATACAAACCCTCAGGTGTTGTGTGATTCGAATGACGTAGCCAATTGGAATTATTAACATTGAAATCACAAGCAACAACAATTTCACAGTTCAGAAACGATTTCAGAATTTTAGAAATTGAAAAAGAGAGTCTGTCCAGTTTATCCAAAGTTGGCAGCCTCCCTAGACCCGGGCTTCTATAAATCATTTGAAGTAACAAGGTCACAGAAGCCGCAGACCATACTTAACGCAATAACTCGAAAATATAGTGTTTCTAAAAGTTTTTGGCTTTCAACTAAAGAAAAACTAAATTAAAATGGGTCAAATACTTGATATTCTACAAAAACCGCTATATGTTGAAAGCATCATTAAGAAAGAATATCATAGCTACTCATCATATTTAGAATCGTATAAAAGCAATGATGAGATAAAGATTGCTCTTCACAACCAAGATCTATACGTTTTACCTAGTGAGAGCTTCATGGCCTTTGCTAAAGACCTTAATAAAATTATATTAAATGCTAAACATGAACTTGTACTACTGCGTTCGATATCAGACGAAAATGCTTTTTCGTCAAGTGTTGCACCCGAAAAATTAAAACTGATTACAACAAAGATTACATGGAAAATTCCTCATGTGCAGTTGGCTGATTTTGCCAAACTACAACTCTTTCAAATAATTCAAAGAGGACAACCTTTATCAATAGCATTAAGCAGTTGAGATTGTCATTTCAATCCATGACTTGTTCAAGGAAGCAACCACATGTGGAACGTTAAATTATCTGCAGAATGAAATACCACGCTTTATACTGATTGCTTTTCGAAGGGACAACAAGTTTCAACATTGCAATTTAACTGATGTAAAAGTGCACTTATACTTATACATCATATCCGTATGATGACCTCAATCTGAATTTCGATCCTGACCGTTATGCTCTGCTGTATGATATGTACATAAAATTTCAACAAAGCTATTTTGCTCGTGAATCCCAACCTCTGTTGTTGCCTGGAGATTTCGAAGATACTGCACCGATAATTTTAGTGGATGTTAGTCATCAAAACAAAGCGATTAAAAGTGGTCCAATTGATACTAGAATTAAATTTAAAAAACCAAAGAATATTGCCGCCAACACATCAGCTTATTGCGTACTGATACACGACAAAATAATTTAATATACACCAACGACTGGTGAAATTAAAAAAGTCGTTAAAGTGAAAATGGAGAATGAGAATTTATTACTCTGGATGTGCAGGGATTCAATGAATTTATAGTCAAGGAGTTGGCAGTCATCTTCAAATTTTTCTTCAAAAAGAATTTTATTATAAGACAACCATATGGATTTAACAAATTTTGTAATCATTCTCAAAAGCAAGTACAGTGGTTAATTCGCAACTATCATGGATTTACGTGGAATGATGGGTCCATCGTCTTTAGCAGTGTTAAACACTTTCCGAATCAGAATGTTGAAAACATATCCGCGTATGTAAAGGGAATCGAAAAAACCAAATGGGATGAAGAAATTTTGGATGGAACCGTAAGTAACGTAGAAAAATTCGGCTGTAGCAACTTTGAAACTCTTCGAGATACGTACTTTGTACAAAAGATATGCCATTCTCATAATGGCTGTTGTGCGTTTCAAAATGCTCTGCTGTTAAGAAAATTCCTGAATTCTTTCAATAAATAAAAAGCAAATGTTTATAATTTCATATCTACATTTTTATTTATAAAATTTCTTAAACCTAACAATTGTAAACTTAATATCTATATTTTATATTAGTAAAAAATTCATTTAAAATTAAATTATTTGTTTAAATTACAATATAGATACATAGATTAAAATATGATACATAGATTAAACAAGATACACAGATTAAAAGATGTAGATACATAGATTAAAATTTCAAACTATTTATAAATATTTAAAAGTTTAAATTATTAAAAATTTCTTCATCTACGTCTAGGTGCTTTTCTAAGTCTATTTTGTGATAACCCCACGCATAAGTGTGGATGCCATCACTTCTAATATAACGCTTATCATCACTACAACTTAAAGCTACCTTATGGACTAATCGTGTATAAATTTCATGCATCTTATTGCATGCATCTACTTTTAAATATACATATATATTTCCATATACAATATTCTTATTAAATAGACAATTCCTATATCCCTAAGGCTTAAAATATCTAATACTAATTTCTTAATTCCTTTAGCCTTTTTTGTTTCTTTGCTATTTACAATGGCTATGGAGTACATTTTTGAGGGGAGGCCTATGAACTCCTTCATTATTTTCCCCTTACTAACGTTCTTCATCATGCCGAGGACTTTGGCATTCCTAAGGGGAAAATGAAGCATATTGTCCTCCAGATAGTCGGATGTGTCGAATATTGATTAAATATCATCACGAATAACCCTATAAAAATCTTCAGTCTTGATTGAATATATGAATGAACACTAAAACAAATGATGAGGAAGGAATTTAGTTACCGTCGATCATATCAATGGATTGATAATTATGAAAATTTGATCGACGAATACAATAAGAAAAAGCATAGAACGATAAGTATGGCTCCCATCGATGTCAAGCCGCCTAATGAAAGGTTGCTATTAAAGACAGCCTACAACAATCTAAAAATATTTAGAAAGCCAAAGTTCCGGATAGGAGACTATGTTCGCGTCAGTAAACATAAACACGTTTTTGAAAAAGGCTACATACCGAATTGGACTACAGAACTTTTCGAAAATAAAAACATAAGAATTACAAACCCAACGACGTATGTTCTTGAAGACTATCAGGGAAACACAATTGGAGGAGGACTTTACGAAAGCGAGCTACTAAAAACCAAATATCCCAGCACATACCTTGTAGAAAATGTTTTAAAAACTAAAGTCTTTGTCAAGTGGATAGAGTTTTCCAATAAACATAATTCTTGGATCGATAGTAATGAAATTTTGTAAAAATATATGTAAATAAATTTCTTGTATAAAAAGATTCCTTTGTGTTTTTTATTTCATTAGTTTACCAGCATTCAAGATGTCAATAAACCTTACCCCATGTGGACACAAATCCATTTTATCGTCTGATTATTTTCTACCCATAGATTTAGATGGGAAGTATGTATGCGGTCTCGTTGACTTTCATAGCTACAACACCATACCAAACGTTGACTATGAAAATAATTTATTTCACATCGGAGACCATACAATTGAAATTCCTGTCGGTTTATATGACCTCGACGATATTGCCGAGCACATTCAAAATAAATATTTTAGTGTAGTGCCACATGAGAAACTGGAAATAGCCGCCAACCCTAATACACTGCAAGCAATCGTAGGGTCCAGTAAACATAAAATTTTCCTTAATAAAGAACGAATTGGTTCACTATTGGGCTTTAGTAAAAAAGTATTGGAAGCAGGAAAACTGCACACTTCCGACTTGCCTGTGACTATAACAAAGATCAATGTTATACACATTGAGTGTGACATTATAAGCGGATCATATATATTAATAACACACCGGCGCATACAATTCACATGTTTGCACTGAATTAGCCCCGGGTATAAAATAGAGGAGATTCCGAAAAATGTCAATTATTTGCCAGTAAACACAGATAAGTTCGATTACAATAAAAATTGTTGATCAAAGCGGTAACCTGATTAATTTTTGTAGAGAAACTATAACCTGCGTTTAAGACCCCAAGAACAATGATTACCTATAATAAAAGCGCTTACATGGGTGCACCTTCATTCACTTCTTTTCTGTCATTTGAAGTAACAAGGTCACAGAAGCCGCAGACAACACTTAACGCTCTACAACGCAAAAAGTTGACATTCGAAAATAAAGCGTTTCTAAAATCTTTGGGTTTTCAACTAAAGAGAAACTAAATTAAAATGAGTCAAACACTTGATGTTGTAGAAAAACATGTATATGATGGAGGGAATACCATAGTTACTCGTCATATCTACAATCGTATTAAAACAATGATGAGATAAAGATTGCAGTTCAAACCCAAGATCTATACGTTTTACCCAGTGAGAGCTTGATTTGTATTGAAGGAAGAGTCACCTTGGAAAATGGGAATGCAACTTCAAGCGCAAAATTAAAAAAACAATTGTATGGCATTCATGTTTGATGAAATTCCTTATGAGATGAATGGATTGGAGATCATAGACGACACTTGGGTTTCACTACAACAGTGAAAAATTACGTCTTTTTAAATCCGACTGAGAGTAACATACAAATAAATGCTGGTTGGTTTGCAAAGAATGAAGTTGAAATAAAGGATGGATATTTTAATTTTTGCACACTATAGAAAATGTTGCTGGGCTTTGCTGAAGACTTTAATAAAATTATCTTAAATGCTAAACATGAACTTGTACAGCAACCACGACAACAGAAATTGAACTTAAATAATTTTGTGGTATCCCTCCGCTGAAGGATACCCGCGGCAAAGCAAACACTAGTTTTAAAATTTAACTGCGCACACGACGTCCGCTCTTTTTTTAACTCAAAATCAGACTTCTTCCCGTTGTTGTTGCTGCTTTTATTCCTTAACTTGCTGCGATGCTGTTGTTGCTGACGGTTTTAGTTGCTGTCGACGTTGTTGTGTTTTCTTCGTGTTGTTTTGTTGTTGTTGCAATTTTGCAATTTTGGAGGTGGTATATTGGTGGCCGAACACTGCGATTATATTGTTGTTGATGCTCTTGTTGTTTTTGGTGTTGTTGACTTAATTAATAAATGTTGACTCTTTAATAAATATAAATAACATTTATGTAGTGTTTCAGTGTTTTTCGCTTTTATTATTTTATTATTGGCGTCAATTTTATGAGTTACTTTCACAAATAGTGGACCGTCAACCACTACCAAACATCCAGAAGATGTTTTATCTGAAGTAAAATTTAACTGGAAGTCGCTCTGCACTCATAAGTCATTTCGCTCCAACAGAAGAAAACTGCAGTACCGCGTGGACAATGAACGTTACAAGAACGTTACAACAACAAAAGAATATTGGTATTTACATTAATACAAATTTTTGTAGAACAGCCCTCAATAAGCAGTTCGGTAGCTGAGGTCAAGAGATTGAGAGATACAACACAAGAATGTCTCTTAGCCTTAAATAATTTTCAGGTTGATACATCCACCTAGGATCCACTTTTGCTGCACCTACTGATAAAAAAGTTGGACAGACAAACACTCATCCGATATGAACAAAGCATCTCCAAACCGAAGGAGTTACAAGAAATCAACCAGTTCCTCAATTTCTTGGAAAATCATTTCCAATCGCTAGAAGTTATAGGGCACAAGGAGCGAATTCAAACGTCGCACAAGGCTGTACAGTTGCGTACAACTGCCTCTTCAACACAAGAAAATGGTACTTGCAATACATGCAAGGGCCTGTATCATCCATTGTTCGCATGTCAAACATTCTTACAACAGCGAGCATCAGATCGTCTAAATATCGTCCGAAGAGAAAAACTTTGCATCAATTGTTTGAAACCAGGTCATATGGCAAGTCAATGCACTTCTCGAAACTGCAGCAAATGCAGCAAAAAGCACAACACCTTGCTGCATATAGAGAATACGCAAAAGATTTCTACGTCAATGGAGAAAAGTCAGTTAACTCCTGCTAAAATTTTTAAGGAAAATAGCTCACCAGCTACTGTAGCAGCTACTAACACTAATAATGTCCAGCAGAAACTTGTCATATTGGGCACTGCCATAGTTCTCGCCACTGCAAATAATGGGAAAACTTATAAGTTTAAAGGAATTCTTGACTCCGGTTCACAGGTCAATTTGGTCTCTAAACCAGTGGTGAAAAAATTGGGCCTATCTCCTGAGAAGTCGATACTTCGCGTTGAAGGCATTGGAGGAAGGAAACAAAACACAATAGAGCGTGTCAATTTTAAGCTGCAAGCATTAATTGGAAGATTTTCTACTAGATTTGAGGCACATGTCATACCCCAGATTGTATCTCCGCAACCTCCACAGTCAATAGACGTAAGGAGTTGGCCACTACCAACCAATCTTAATCTGTCTGATCCAAAGTTTTATCAACCTTGCAAGACAGATATTCTCATTGGTGCAGAATTCTACTACGATCTAATTTAACCAGAACAGCTAAGGATTAGTGACCGCTTGTCTACCCTTCAAAATACGCTTTTGGGATGGATTGTTTCCGGAAAAATTTAGGAATCTAATTCTAACCTTGTGGAATTTTCAGTCAGGATGAGGAACCGATTAACGAACTTGTGGAGCGCTTTTGGAAATTAGAAAATTTTGAAGAACCAAGTAATCAAATGACCACCTCGGAAAAATTGTGTGAAAATTATTTTGCTTAAACTGTCTCAAGAGCAACTGATGGACGTTTTATAGTACGTTTACCATTCTTAAAAGACGGAACTGCTTTAGGAGAATCAAAAGAAATAGCATTGAAACGTTTTTATTCTCTTGAGAGGCGACTGAATAAGGACATTAATCTAAAGACAGCATACTGCAATTTTTTAAAGGAGTATTTGGAGCTCAACCACATGGAGGAACTTGCAGCTGAAAATATTCCATCGCCGCATTATTTTATACCACACCATTCCGTCGTTAAACCTGATAGCACTACCACAAAACTTCGTGTTGTTTTTGATGCTTCTGCAAAATCTTCAACCGGATTATCTTTGAACGACATTCTCCATATAGGACCAACAATCCAAGAAGAATTATTTTCAATTTTATTACGATTCCGTTCGCATAGATATGCATTCTCCACCGACGTAGAGAAAATGTATCGTCAAATATTTATGCATAAGGATGATCGAAGATATCAACTAATCATATGGAGAGAAGGCATAACGCAAGAAATAAAATATTATCGGCTGAAGACAATAACATACGGCACCTCATCCGCGCCTTATCTAGCCACAAAATGTCTTCAACTATTAGCAGAGCAACATAACACTACATTTCCAGCAGGAGCTCAATCACTTCATGAAGATTTGTATGTAGATGACTATTTAAGTGGCGCAGACACCCTTTCCGATGCAATAAATATACAGACGCAGCTAATAAAAATAATGTCTAGTGCCGGTCTTAACCTTCGCAAATGGTGTGCTAACCATCAAAGGCTGCTACAAAATATTCCAGAACCAGAACAAGATCAGGAAGTTGACCTAGATCTCAACAACTCAGTTTCACATTGTATCAAAACCTTAGGAGTCGCTTGACTACCAAATATTGATCAATTAAGCATCAGGGTTCGCATGCCAATTACAGAAACCGTAACAAAACGATCAGTAACATCAGACTTAGCTCGTATCTTTGATCCCTTGGGAATCCTGGCACCTATTGTAGTAACTGCAAAAATATTCATCCAACGGCTTTGGCAAATGAAGTTGTCTTGGGATAACAGTCTTCCAGACCTATTACAAAGCGAGTGGCACAAATTTCAAGACATGTCTGCTACCTTAAATAATATTAAGATTGATAGACACGTCTTTTGTAAAGAAATGCCTACGTCAGTGCAGATACATACTTTTGTCGACGCTTTCGAGAAAGCATTCGGAGCGGCAGTATATCTGCGATCTACATACAAAAATAAACAAATAAACGTGAAACTTTTGTGCGCAAAATCTAGGATTTCTCCACTAAAAACACAAACTATTCCTCGGTTGGAATTGTGTGCAGCCCTTTTGGGAGCTGAACTCACATGCAGAGTAGGAAGGGAGTTGAGACTCCAAAATACCAAGGTTTTCTTCTGGTCAGATTCCGAGATTATGTTATCCTGGATCAACGCCACAACAGCATCATTCCATACATTCGTGGCCACTAGAGTGGCTAAAATCCAACAATTAACATCGGCTGAACAATGGCGCCATGTCGCATCAACAGAAAATCCAGCCGATATTCTTTCTAGAGCACTACCTCCCGACGCCTTATCAACATGTAATAGGTGGTTCTATGGCCCATTCTTCCTACATGGGCACGAATCAGTTTGGCCAGCACCCTTTTCCAAAAATGTCGCCATTGACTCTCCACTCGAAAAAAGATTGAAACTCACATCAACAATATCAGCAGAAGTTTCAGCAGATGTAAAAGATGCCGAATAAATTATTTATGGAATAAATCACAGAAATTCGTTTAGAACTCTCCAAAAGGTAATCGCCTACATGTTAAGGTTTGCCCAAAACGGAGATATCATTGTCTGTAGAGGAGCTTGAAAATGCATTAAGAATTATTATACAAACAATTCAAAGGTCAGATTTCAACACTGAAATTAAGCTGCTTACTAAACGGAAGCCCTAAGTAAATACAGCTCTATAATCACCCTTTCACCATTTATAGACGAAAATTAGCTTATTCGCGTTAATGGACGCTTAAAGGCGGCTAATCTAGCCTTCGATACAAAACAACCTTTCCTGTTGCCTTACAACGATCCCTTGGTTGAACTTTTACTGAAGGAATTACAAGAAGACAACAAACATTGTGGACCTTAAGCTCTTTTTGCTGCATCCAGGCAGCGGTATTGGATCATAAAAGGGAAAACGATGACACGTAATATCGTTCAAAAATGTGTAAGATGCAATCGAGCAAGGCCTCACCTGTACAATCAGATAATGGGTAACCTGCCAGCAGATAGAATAACCCCAACTCGCCCCTTTTTAGTAACAGGAGTGGACTACTGCGGTCCTCTTTGGATACACTTTAAAATGAGAGGCAAGAAACCTCATAAGATTGCTTGCTATCTTTTGCTGCTTCTCAACTAAGGCGGTGCATCTTGAATTGGTTAGTGACTTAACAACGGAAGCATTTATTGGTGCAATTAAAAGATTCATCAGTCGAAGAGGACGATGTCAAACCATTTATTCCGATAACGCAACTAACTTCGTCGGTGCTAAGAATCTTTTATGCGAATTGCATGACTCAGTTTTTTCACATAACTCGCAGCAAAAAATCATGAGCTCTTGCAGTGCAAAAGGAATCGATTTTAAATTCATTCCACCTAGAGCACCTCATTTCGGAGGGCTATGGGAAGCCGCTGTAAAATCAGCCAAACACCTGTTACTTAGAAGCGTATTTACAGCCTCGCTGACTTATGAAGAGTTAGAAACTGTTATAGTTGAAATTGAAGGTATTCTCAATTCTCGACCAATCACTCCAATGTCAACAGATCCTAATGATTTAACTGCACTTACGCCTGGGCACTTTCTCATCGGCGAACCCTTAACAGCAGAAGTGGACAGGACAGTGTCCAATTTTAGAGGAACTGCACTAAAAAGGTGGAACCTTGTATCGCAACTGAAACATGAATTCTGGAAACGCTGGAGCTCCGAATATTTAACATCGTTGCAGCAAAGGCCACAGTGGAGAGATCAGTTACCGAACCCAAAGGAAGGAACACTAGTAATAATCAAGGAGGATAATACGCCTCCACTACACTGGCCTTTGGGAAAAATAATAAAATTATTCAAGGGTGATGACGGAGCAGTTCGAGTTGTCGATTTGAAAACAACAACTGGAATCTGTCGTCGACCAATACATCGACTAGCTCCATTGTCCATCATGAAGATGAGCCGCCGGAACCATCCGATAATTCTGTGCCTTCAACATCTAAAAGGCTTAGAATTACAACTGAACATGCAGACACTCCTTCTAGAAAAATAAAAGGAACCTCACGTACTGCTCTGATATTCAACTGTTTAATCGCATTACTAATACTACCGATTGTTGTTGCTGGCCCCATAAATATAACGAAATTTGATAATTTAGGAATCTACTTCGAAGGTATAGGAACTACAAAAATGTCCACTACAAATTGGAAACTAGTGGCATATTATGACTTGAAACCCGTCCGTGACGAAATGGAAACATTTAAGAACGGCACTATGATGCTGAAACATATATGCGCAAATGTCACAACACATAATGCTTGTCGGGCAACAGTTAATCACTTCTTGTCCATTCTTGAGGAATTACAATTTGACAACGAAATCCTAACTAGCACTCGTCATAAGAGATCAGCTCTTGATATCGTGGGCAATGTGGCCCGCTCATTATTTGTGGTACTTGATAATGAGTACGCAAAAGAAATGTCCACAGCCCTCAACAAGGTAGAAAATAATGAGAATATCCTTCTCAACTTATTAAAAAATCAAACGTCAATAGTGGACTCAACTCTGAACATTATAAAAAGAGAACAACACGATAGCAGAGTATATGTCGATCGAATGCAGACTCAAATAGCCGAAATACTAAGGAAGGTGGATCAGCACAAGATATTCCAGCGGTACATTACACTCTCAACACACTTAACAACAGTAGCAGCAAGGCTCAGAAAAATACACGCCGACATTCTTGACGTGCTCATCATGGAAGAATTAGTCCACTACTACTAACCCCAATTCAATTGAAAAATCAAATTAAGGAAATCATTTTCTAACAGGATTGTCCTTTCCGATTAATCCAGAAGATCTTCTAGAATTTTATAAAATTATGTATACCAAAGGCACCATAACGATCGATCATGTGATTTTTATCATCACCATTCCACTGGTTGATCTAGAATTTTATCAGTTATTCAACTTGATACCTATTCCGACAATAATAAATAATTCCATAGCAAAAATTATACCCAATACAGAAATCCTAGCCAATAATTTGAATAAAAATTAAGCCTAGCCATTAGTGGATTTTTGCTGTTATCAAGAAAATAGAAATGTCAGCTGTATGCGATGGAGAATCTATGCCAATCTATTTATTCAATTCCGGTATGCTGGAGTTAAATAATAGTTGCACCATTCAAAATGGCTTAATGAGCATTGACGGGCACTCATCAATACTATCAACTCTGCATACATCCTACGTCCGGTTTGCGGAATTTCAACAATTAATGACAATAAATACGACAAGAGGTCATAGAAGAAACAGAAAAATAATCTCAGCTGAAAACAACAATTTAAGAGAATTTAATAATCGACTAAGGGACACAACTCTTCCCGAAACGTTTCAAGACAATTCCACACATCATCATATTGTTAGTTACAGTGCCTTGTTTGTGAGTTTAGTAGCGGTCGTCTGGATATTATGACATTTGCCAATCAAGAAACCTTGTTCTCGCTCTTCATCAACTCCGGAGCGACGAGAAGCCCCACCGAAGCCCCCTCGCACCAGTCAAGAGTCCTCATACTCCATCTTCATTTAAAGTTGAACATCAGTCAACGGGCGGGAGGATGTAGTGTTTCAGTGTTTTTCGATTTTATTATTTTATGCACATTAGCACAGTCAGTGAACCGACGACAACCTTGAATGCCATTGGCAATTTTTCACCCAAAATTCCAGTATCCAATTTCGAATGTCTGACATAATGCGAGCTATAACTATACCACGTTCACACGCTCTAGCCGTTGCCATTATTCAATGCCAACGGTCAGCGGTCGTTGCTCTGATTGCTGACTGTGCTGAATAGGTGCTCTTCAATATCCAAATTGTATTTTACTTATTCTCATTATTTATTATATAAGGCAACTCACTAATTAATAAAGTGTGATTCAATCAATCTCTGCGGAAGAAGTAACAAGTGTCTTTTCTTGGAATATTCATATAAATCGGTTCAAGTACCGATTTAAAAGTAACAAGTGTCTTTTCTTGGAATATTCATATAAATCGGTTCAAGTACCGATTTATAAACTCACGCTAACAAAAACATCAGACGACTCGGTTAAAGTACCGAGTTGAACATTTAAATTCAAATCAACAATTTCCTTAACTATTTATATACAAATCTATAAAGTGGATCCCATTTATTTCACAATTATTTTAATGATTTTAGCTATTTGGAATTTTCCTACTCCACAAAAACTATTTGAAAGTTAAATTGAAGGGACAAGCATGAATCATTAAACTTATTACTATCATGTACTTGTAACTAAAATTATTTTATTAACTATTAATTTGTAACAATAAATATCCTTATTATTATTCCATATTTTCATTTATACAGTAATTAAATATTTCTTATCAATTTGATTACAATATCATTTTGTTCTTCTTTTACTCATTTTAACAGCGTTTTAATACGCAAATTTTCTTGCTTGCTGAAACGATTTTTTCCCCTCTCTTTTGTTATATTTTAATAGTTGCAAATAAATGCTTTGTAAGCATAATTTTAATTGCTAAGTGCAATACCCTGAAGGTGGCTTAAAACAATTCTTCCTCAGGTTTTTTTTTTCTCTGGTTTTGAATTTCTTTGCAAGCATAATTTTAACTGCTAAGTGCAATGCCCTGAAGTTGGCTTGAAGGAATTCTTTCTTAGGTTTTTTTTCTCTGGTTTTGAAATTCTTCAACTTTTTAAAAACCTGGGACGTTGCTGTTTTAGAGCAACGAGGTAATTTGTACCCTTTTCTGTACAAATGTTGTAATTCGCGTTTAGTTAGCAGGTATATGCTTACTGAAATGCATGTAGCTAAAGGTTAGTGGTTAGTTTCATATAGTTGTGTTAGTAAAAAATTTTTTTTCCTCGCTTTCTTTTTTGTCTTTCCTTTTTCATTAACTTTTTTTTTTATTTATCTTTTTTTCTCTTGTTTTATTCTACATCTTGTTTCTTTCTATATTTTTCTTCTTTTTTTTCTTGAATCAATTTCTTTTTATTTTGTTTTAATATTAATTCTTATAACACTTTTTTTATGTTTTCTCGTTTTTTTTTTTGTATATATTGTGTATATGTAGGTTTTCTTTGTATTTGGAATAAGTTTATTTAAGTTCAACAATATTTATTTAAGTTTCACAATATTTAAAGACACTTTCCGTGAACACTTCCGTCTTCAACTCTGTACCTTTTACTCTGACGTTTTTTATCGAAACTCGTCGCGTCTCGTTGTGTTCTTTCGTCCACTTCTTGTCGTTCGTCTAGTCAGTGTTGTCCCTTATTCGTAATTGTCTCCCTCAGATCCCACATTGTCTCCCTCAGAGCCCTCCTCGTTTATTATTCGACCCGAATAATCGAGGCCATAATTTCATTCCATCAGCAGCAGCGGTAGTAGTATTCGGGCTCTCATGATCACCCATCTTTGTTACGACATATCGGTCGTGGTTATTGCATTTTATAATTTTGTAGGGTCCCAAAAATTTGGATTTCAATTTAAGTCCTGTGCCAAACTGAGTTCGCTTGACGGCAACAAGGTCATTGATTCGGTATGTAACTGCCGCCTTTCGATTTTTGTTAAAATTTTTAACATTTTCTTGTTGAATTCTTAAAATGTTGGACTTAGCTTCTTTTCTGACTTCGCTTCTTTCTTTATCCAATTCTTCGATTTGTTCTTCGTAGTATGCTTCGCAGAGGTTGGGCGGAATTTTTACTTTCATGTCCAACCCGGTTAATATTTTGAATTGTGCAAAATTCGTGCTCCTAGCTGATGTATTATTAATCAACTGCTGTGCTCTGTCTACGTATCGATACCAGTTTTGTGGATTTTCGATTGACATTTTGTTAACAATGGTATCAAAGTTCGGTTAAGGCGTTCCACTATCACTTCTTGGCTGGTGGTACTTCTAGTGGGATACAACCATATAAATTTGGTGAACGCGTCTATGACAGCAAGTATGTGATTGTATCTTTTTTTCGTTTGCTCCATAGGGCCAATATGATCAATGTGGAAAGTTTGCAAGGGGCGATCTGATTTGTCGATCGGATCTAAAAATCCTTCCTGCTTACCCATCTTTCTCTCCGCCAGTATACATTGGACACAATTCCTCACTACTATATGTTTACTACTTTGCTTCTTAAATTTGGTATAAAGTACATTCGTTCTACGAGATCCTGCGTTTTCTTTGCCGTCCTCGGTGGCGCAGTAGGTGATAACCGCGCTGCGAGCTCCGGGGATGTGGGTTCGAATCCCGCCTTGGGCATGGATGTTAATTGTGTTGTTTTCAGCGTACTTAAGGCCTAGCCTAGCGCTATTAGTTCTTAAAAAACTAAAATAGTTCTACAATTAAAAAAAAAAAAAAACAAAAAAAAAAAAAAAAAAAACTTTGCACTCCCCTCCCTTCTATCAGCCCCCTTAACAGGAGCTCGTGCTATCAGCACAATAAGCTTTGAAGCTTAGCAGCTCCTGAACTCGGATATAGAAAAAAAAAAAAAAAAAAGTGACCTTCTCTATGAACTATCTGTATGATCTCGTTCTCCATTGAAGCTGGTATGGCGACCAATACCAACAATGGATCGTTGTAAAGGATGTCATTTTTGATGTAAAAGCCTTGGTATTGCTCCTTCTCTAGCAGCTTAATAATTGCTTTGAAATATTCATCTTGTTTTTGTGCTTCTTTAATTTTGTGACTCATCGTATCCACAATTAACATTCCTATGCGGCTTAATGCATCGACATGCTTCATTTTTTGCGCAGCTCTATGCTCTATTTGATAATCAAAATCTTGTAGGTATATGGCCCATCTTGTTATTCGCGAAGGCACATCCTTCTTGTTCATCGTCAACTTGAAGGCGTTGCAATCGGTTACTATTTTTATTGGTTTGCCAATAATGTAAATCCGCCATTTCTTTAAGGCTTGTATAACTGCCGATACCTCCAACTCGAATGAATGGTATTTTTCTTCAGCCGGGCTTGTCTTTCGGCTCATATATTGTACTGGGTGTAATTGTTGGTCATCGTTGCTTTTCTGTATTAGGAGTGCTCCATATACATGCTTACTTGCGTCGGTAAGAATTTCAGTTATTGCACCTGGGTCGTACAATTGCAATACCGGTGGTTCTGATAGTGCTTTCTTCAAGTCCTCTATTGCCAATTGTTGTTCAGCTTGCATCTTAAATGGTACATCTTTTCTAAGTAAATCGCTTAGAGGTTTGGCCCGTAGTGCATATCCCTCTACAAATCTGCGAAAATAAGACGCTAGACCCAAAAATCGTTGAAGCGACTTTTTGTCTTTCGGAATTGGGAAATTCTTCACTGCTTGCCTTTTATCGACTGATGGTTATATTTTTCCTTTTGCAATTACGTATCCAAGAAAATCAATCTTTGTTTTCATCAGTTGACATTTTTTCCAATTGATATCCAATCCACTTCCCTTAGTAACTTTTAGTACCTTTTCACATCGCTCAATTGCTTCGTCGTAATTGTTGGTCAATATGACAACGTCATCCATGACTATACCTTCATTGATTAGCGGTTTAAGGACAGCTGTGATGAAACCCATCAATACAGCAGGCGAGTTGCAGATGACAAACGGTACTTTTTGAAATTCGTATTGACCGTTATGTATTATGAATGAAGTGTATTTTCTGGATTCGGCTTCAACTGGGACGTGGAAAAATCCATTAATGAGGTCCAACGTCGTAAAGACTGATGCAGGCTGTAGTTGGTCCAACACATCATCTATAAGTGGTAATGGGAAATGATCCTTAATTATTTGCGTGTTTATTCTCCTGTAGTCCACACAAAGTCTTTTTGATCCATTTTTCTTATTAACCAATACAACAGGCGATGCAAAATTCGAATGACTGGGCTTAATGATGCTTTTATTCAACAATTCAGAAACTTGCTTATCGATTTCTTCTTTGTCCTGTTGTGAGACTCTTCTTGGTGGTTCATAAAGCGGTGTATCATTTTTTAAAATAATTTTCATTGCAACCGGTGACGCAACATTACATTTCGGCTTGTACTCACGTATTATTCTTAAGAGTTTTTTACGATATTCTTCCGGCAAATTATTTAAATTTGGATCTATTTTATCTTCTTCTTGGCTATCAGCCAGTGCACATAAGTTTTTGAATTCTTTTGACAGTTCTTGGGATTGTTCTGCCTGGTGACGCGACATCACATTTCGGCTTGTACTCACGTATCATTCTTAGAAGTTTTTTACGATATTCTTCCGGCAAATTATTTAAATTTGGATCTATTTTATTTTCTTCTTGGCTATCAGCCACTGCACATAAGTTTTTGAATTCTTTTGACAGTTCTTGGGATTGTTCTGCCTCTGTTTGCATTTTCTCATCTCTAGATTTAAGGTTTCTTATATTATTGTCTGTTGCATCAATTCGTCGTTTAAATTTAACTTCATCATCGTCAATTAAAACCGTGGCTTGTTTTATTATGTCAAGGCCTATCAATAAAGGGAAAAGCATATAACGTTCACGCAGGACATGCAAGCGCACTTCGAATTCCGAATCTTCAATGCATATTTTGGTATCGAAATAACCCAAGGTGGTTATTAGGTGTTGGCCACCTAATGCTTTTAAGGATGTTGGATTTCGAATTAGTTTGACATCTAAGATTTGCAACAACGTATCATATCGACATAATGAAAGGTCGCATCCTGTATCAATAAGAGCTGTCATTTCTATCTCCTGTATTCGAACTTCTTTCATTAAGTTAGTTTTCTTGGAGCCGAACTTTCTTCGGTTTTCTATTGTTAATTGAATAATTTTTTACCTCATCTGTCTTGCATTCAAATGAACGGTGGTCAAATTGGTTGCACTTGAAACACTTAAAATCTGGTTTTGGACACGCTCTTGCTATATAAGTAGAATCTCCGCATTTAAAACATTTCTTTATTGACACCTCTTGTTTGACTGCCATGGCTTGCTTCACCGGCGTAGAAGAGTATCTGAGAGCAGTTTCGGTTGACGCCTGCTGCTTTATTTTCTCATATACCTTAATCTTCACTTTCAGCTGTGCAATATTATTTGCTTCATATAGGACTATTTTGTTGAATTTGTCATCCTTAATGCCGTTGATGAAATATTGAATCAGTGACTCCGTCCAATGTTATAGGCTTCGCTATCTCTATCATCTGGTACAGGTATTCACGTAAAGTCTCATTGGGCTGTTTGCGTCGATGTTGTAATTGAGGATGTACCTCGGCAGCGTTTACCGTCGTAGCAAACTCTTCTAAGTGCTGCTCTTGGTAAATTGTGGTGTCGTTACTTGTGTCAGTACCTTCGTCTTCGTCATCGTCATCGTCAAGTGTTGTGTTAGTCTGAGTTGTAAGTCTGTCTTATTTCCCGTCGTTGTCAGCCCTAATTCTCTTAATTTGGCTTTTAACGCCTCTAAATTTAAATTGAGTATATCAGCTTCGTCCATCTTCGTCTTTTCTTTAAAAAGAAATGTAATAAAATACGTAATTCAATATAAATTAATATATAAAAATATCTGTTTCAAAATGCAATTGTGCTCCGTGATGAAATTTGTTGATTTCCTGTCCGTCGTTCTTCGTCGTATTACTTCTTAGCAACTATGCATTCTTCTTTTTCCTCGGTTCGTACAGCTTCTTCTGAATTTCTTCTTTCGCCTTCCTTCTTTTCTTTCATACCGCGTCTTGTAAATTTTTAATAAAATTTATATAAAATTCTTTCGTATATATAAATTCGTATATATAATTCGTATATATAATTCTCTCGTATATATATTCTTTCGTTTATATAAAATTCTTTCGTCTTCCTTCTTTTACCTTCGTACTGTGTCTTGTAAATTGTATTCTTTCATCTTCCTTTTTTTACCTTCGTACTGCGTCTTGTAAATTGTATTCTTTCATCTTCCTTCTTTTAGTTTTTTCCAGAACAACTGCGCAGCAAATATTTATTCACTTCTCGGACTGTTTCTGCTGATTTCTTCCCTTATTTTCCTTTGAAATTCAATGATGTGCACGAAATGAATTATAATCTCGGTTGAGTCCCCATATTTGTAGGTTTTCTTTGTATTTGGAATAAGTTTATTTAAGTTTAACAATATTTATTTAAGTTTCACAATATTTAAAGACACTTTCCGTGAACACTTCCGTCTTCAACTCTGTACCTTTTACTCTGACGTTTTTTTATCAAAACTCGTCGCGTCTCGTTGTGTTCTTTCGTCCACTTCTTGTCGGTCGTCTAGTCAGTGTTGTCCCTTATTCGTAATTGTCTCCCTCAGATCCCACATATATGTTTTTTTTTATATTCTTTTCAACAATTAGGGTTAGTTTGTGAGTAGTGTCATACTACCTCGCTGCCATCGTGGACATCTTGGAGGAGCAATACTGGGACTTGGACTCGCTGGCCAACGCGCTCCACCACATACATGAAGAATTCCAGGGACATCCCACGCACCAAAGGCTGGCCCTAATTGTGGACATCCTCCAACTTCTACACTGGAACTTGAACTTGCCAGCGCTGCCTCCCTGCTTGGCAGCAATTCATCAATTCAATTTTAAACAGAATTAAAAGCTATTATTGTAAATTTGCTAATGATGTATAAATTTGCTAAAGAATAATAACAGAAGTAAATGCTTTCATTTATTATTTTTTCCCTATGTTGGAATTCGGTTTTCTGGAATTTGGTTGTTCTTCTGAGATTTGTTTGATTTTATTGTATGTCAGCTCCGGGAGCAAGAGCGTTTAATGTTCATGTTATTGTTTTCTTCAATGTTCTCTTCTTATTAATAAGTTTGATACTGCTGTACATATATGTTTTTTAGATAATACATTATAGTCTTTAATTTTTATCCACAATTGTAATTTGAATTTTTGTAAACTTATAATGTTGTTGAAAAAAAGGCTCAATAAAATTTCAATTCAATTCAATTCAATTGATTTTATTGTTATTCTTGAATTTGGTTGCTGGAATTTGATTGCTATTTTGAGATTTGCTTACTACTTTTGACGTTTTCTTTTTACCTAAAAATTATTTATATTATAGTAATATACAAGTTACCTGCTACTATTCTAATTTCTAATTCTTTATATATTCCTACACTCTATGCCCGTTGCTATACAATCTAAGGAGATTATTGTGAAAGCGTTTATCTTTCCCCTTAATCTCTAAAAACGTAGTAATCGGACTCTTTATTCTTTTAACTTTGTAGGGACCTATCCATATTTGAGAAAACTTACTTTTCCTAGCCTGATTCTTAATCAAATCATTATCTCCTACCTTAAATTCTACCAAATTTAATTTATTATCATACTGCTTTTTAGCTATCTGCTTAGCTATATCTTGATTTCTCCTAACAATTTCGTGTGCCCTTTGTATTTGAAATTTTAGAATTTTATTCGGGTCTTCCGCGTTATACTATATAATGGACTGCATTTTCTTTTCAAGTTTGTTGGCATCTCTACATCAAAACCGAACAGAGTACGGAAAGGTGTTTGCTTCGTCGTTATTTGGGGTGTGTGGTTATGAACGTGCATAGCTGCAGTTAACCACCTGTCCCAATTTGAACCGTCTTCCTTCGCAAAATTCCTTAAATACTCCGCCATAGGTCTATGGCTTCTCTCTAATGAGCCATTAGCCTGTGGGTGGTACGGCGTTATGTGTAATTTTTTGATACCTACCAGTTTACATGTATCTGTGAATAACTTTGAAGTAAAATTAGTGCCGTTATCCGTTACTAGAATTCGTGGGATTCCGTATCGCGTTATCACCTCATCGTAGAAAGCTCTGGCCACAGTACTTGCTTCTGCGTCTGGGATGGCTGTACATGCCATAAACTTCGAAAAGTCATGTTGAAACGTGAGAATGTATTTATTACCGGATACGGTTTCTGGTAAAATACCCACAATGTCCATAAACTCTTTATCGAAAGGTCCCATTGGTGTATCGGTTAGTACCATTGGCATTTTTGTTAACTTTGAGCTCTTGTTTGATTGGCAATTTGGACAGTTTTTTACGAATTCCTTAATTTGCCTCTGCATTCCTGGCCATCTAAATTGCTTGCGAACTCTCAGATATGTTTTCACCGCACCTTGATGTCCTCCTAGTGGTGAATTGTGGAAGTCTTTAATGACCGTTTAATTAATTTAATCTACTAAGTTTAATCTACTTCTTTAGGGTCCGTTAGTAACATCGCAGAGTTTTCTGGTTTTTTTTTTTGTTCGTCCTTGTCAACTTCGATTTCCGTAAGCAATCCTTGATGCTCTTCCTTTTCCAGTGTTTTTGTTTTTGACCGTGTTTGTACGGCTCCTACTGTGTATGGTGTCTTCTGAGGAATTCTGCTTAATGCATTTAAGTTTTTCTTTCCTGGTTTATAACGGATCTCGAAATCGTACTTGGACAATTTGTGCCTGAACCTGGCAAGACGTGATAGTAGTAGGAATAGGCCGATTCTGGACCATAGCTCCTCCTGTGTATTTCGATGGAGCGCTCCATCTAAGGGGCGCTGTGTATGTAAGCCACACCAGCGGACGCCAATCCCAATTCCAAGTAAATTTTAGTACCTCGTCCTGGCTGAGTGCTCTTAAGCGGACGCCAATCCCAATTCCAAGTAAATCTTAGTACCTCGTCCTGGCTGAGTGCTTTTAAGCGGACGCCAATTCCGATTCCAAGTAAATTTCATTAGTACCTCGTCGTGGCCGAGTGCTTTTAAGCGGACGCCAATCCCGAATCCAAGTAAATTTTAGTACCTCGTCGTGGCCGAGTGCTTTTAAGGGGACGCCAATCCTGAATCAAAGTAAATTCTAGTACCTCGTAGTGGCTGACGCCGACAATCATAAAACTTCGTATTCTAGAACTCTGTGTGTATATAGATTTTGTATTTTTACGGACTGAGTGCTATTCAGCGGACGTTAGAACTAAAGGAACTAGTTTTAAGAAATACTGTTAGCAATAAAATACCGAAAAGTAAAACTTTGAATTACGGTGAATAAATAGTCGAAAAACTGTGAAAAGAAAACCGAAAGCTTTTTATTTAAGTGTTCGGTACGGGACTCTGGCGAGACTGAGTATACCCCGGCAAGAAACTTCGTTACACGGCGCATAACTGAAAATGCTGTACTGGCCACGCAGAGGATTCCCTCCATACGACTCGTTGAAAATTACGATGAGCATGGGTAACCCATATCTGACGAAACATCTTTGCGATATCGGCCGAGAAAGCAAACCGATGAAACCGAAATCGTACACAGACTGAGAACAAGTCCGACAAGGTTGGGTACGACATGAAGACAATCGTTTAACGAGATATCACCTTCGCCCTTGTACGAGCCATCAAACACTACGCGTAGCTTCTTGCCCAGCACGGGATGATGCGGTAAATAAAAAACCGCCTCGCTCGAGGTCGATAACTGTTCGGTTGTGAATTGCCTAATGTGTCCCAGACGTATATACTCTTGCATGAAGGAAGTATATTGTTCACGCAGCTTCTCATCTTTGTTGAAACGACGTTCCAAAGAATAAAGGCGAGACAAAGCAACTGAAACTGTGCCTGCAAACTGCGGTGTCGTTTCCTTAAATGGGAGATGCACTACGTATCTTCCATCCGGCGCACGTGTTTGAGTTCTAACAAAGTGCTGCTCTACAAAGGTTTCGTTCGGATCAGCAGCAGGCGGTGAGGTATCCTCTAACCCCCATAAACGCCGAATCGACGCATCAATGTCAACCAAGGTGAAGAACGAGACTGAATGCGTAGCATTCAGATTATATACAGATTTCCTTTCACACGAAGGAAATCTATATGGAAAACAATAAGACATACCTGGCCAATATGAACAAACGCACACGAATAAAGACGAAGTAGCACGATCTAGTACGAAATACGAACGAGACAGCGGAACTGCTTAGAACGAAAAACGACACTGAAGATGGAACAACGCCGAAACCGGTTTGTCTACAGACCAAATTTGACGAGGGATGACAGAAATTCGTTCCAAAATACATCATGCGCTCCGGTGTTGAGGCGGGTCTTTTCCGCTACAGTCAGGGTATTATTATTTCCATGTTTAAGCTTCCGCGTAGAAATGTATAAATGAGATTGGAATATAGCAGATAAGTGTAGTCAGTAGTGAGTAGTCAGTAGTGATTAGTGGAGAAAAGCTTAAGAACCGTGTGCAACATTAGTGCAATTGATAATAAAGTGTCTAAAGCGGAATTGAAGTGTTTCTAATTAAAATGATTAAAATGATGTGGTTATGTATGATTATCTGTTGATAAGATGTTCTCTTGGCATACAGAATATGTATGTGAAAGTTATTCAATTATGTCGGCTTCTCGTAATTCTTCGATAATGGAAATTATTTCGTTGATATAGAAGTTACCTTCATCCGAAGCAGATAATAACAAAAGGCGTAATCTATCTACAAGCATATTGGGATCATTCCAATAAATAAATTCGGGTTTCTGTGAATTTACTTGCATTAAACCTTTGTATGTCGTTGATGATTCTTTATCATTGGTTAGTGCTTTTAGAATATGCATAGCCTTAATATCATTCTGATTAATATAATTAGGCGTTTGAGGGTATAAACTCATCACACCCGTTCCTTTTTTATGGTGAAGTGCTGTGGACGTCTATAAAGACTTATCGCTGAATAATCGCTTTATGATGTTGGTGTACTTGTAAGCCTTAGTTCCCTTAATTTGCTCATTTTCGTCATAGTTTCGTTTGTGAGCATTAGTATTGATTAGAATTGTTTTGTAAACCTGTAGATCTGCTTCGTTGTAATTTGATGGTGTCTTGTGGAACAGTAATTGGAAGAGACCGGGTGTAAGGTTGAAAGAGGTGGGGAATGAGGTGTCAAACGGTTTATCGGATATTAATATTTCGCCGTTTTGTATTTTGAAAGCGCTACTTCCGAATCTCCATTCACTATCTAATCCTCTGTTTAGTCCGTATGCTGTATCCAGCTCATTTTGCTGTTCTAATTTAGATAAATCCATGTCTTCAGTTGATTTGTTTACATCTTCCTGTAAAACATCCATTAGAGCTCTTGGTATTATATCCATCATTGCTCTTGGTAAGAGTTTCGTCCATAAAATCGATTTCCTACTTTGCTTTAACTGGGGTATTGGTTTTAATTTTGTTTGTTATCGCATCATGCATAGATTCTGGGTCATCCTTGTTAACATTTGTTTCAGTTGGATCGTTTGTTTTATATATCCTCACTAATTCCTTCAAAGGTATTGTAACCGGTTTAAAAGTCTCATTAAATTGATTCTCTAAATCGGCTTTTCTTAACTTTGTAGCGAACCAAAAGGTTGCTACAACTGTCAAATATATTTTATTTTTGTTTGAACTAAAATATAACTGAATTAAGAATAATTATTAGATTTAATTAATAGTTATAATTATTTAAATTAGAAATAAGTTGGTATCAAGAATGATAATAATAACAATAAGCATTCGAATTAATAGCAAGGAATACACAAGAAAGAATAAGCTAAACAACAACAAACCAGAATTAAATAACAAGAAACAAACAAACCAGAATTGAACAAGGAAATTGTAAAAACAAATTAAGCCCCGCAACCCACGATAATATATACATACGCTTAGGGAATAAGACATACGAACAAGTAGAGCAGCGGCAATTCTAAAAATAGAATCATGCGACCAGCTTATTTTCACTTTCTCTTTTCCTTTGCGCTTTCGCTGCCGCTGATCTAAAAATAGAATCAAGCATTCAGCTCACCCATATTTTTTTTCGCCGCGCACACGCTGCATATGATTCTCACTGAGTTTTGAGTCTTGCTTGCTATAACAGAAACTCCTTTTGCGTGGAGCAGTTGACCACCTGGTTCGACAGCCCCAGCTATCGCATAACGAGTGGCTCATATTTGGAACGGGTTCATCAACTCGTAATACATTGAGTAAAGTAGAAGTAGTTGCCGGCGTATCCTAAGCGTATTTTAGGTGTATCTTTGGGCGTATTTAGGACTATCCGGAATCATTCCTTCGGGAATTTCAAGGCTTCGGCCGGAATCATTCCTCCGGGAATTTCAAAGCTTCGGCCGAAATCATTCCTTCGGGAATTTCAAGGCTTCGGCCGGAATCATTCTTCGGAGCTTTCACCCGTATTGTGAGCTCCTTCTGCAGCGGAGCACTCAGCTCCTCCGAACTTTGTATTCACCAGCATTGTAAGCGGCCCTCTGCCGCGGGACATTCGGTCCCTCCGTCACCTGTACACCCGCAACTATTATTAGCGGCCTTCTACCGCGGAGCACTCGGCCCCCGTCTTCTGTACACACAAAATATTGTACGCGACCCTCTGTCGCCAGGCATTCGACCTGCCAAAGCAATTGTAACCAGTGGAGTAGCAAGTAAGATTGTAAAAAGCCTTTTGTGAACTGAATAAAAGAATAAATAAAAGGAAAAAAACGAACACCACCCCGCATACGTCCGAGCTGAATTTTCAGTGATAGATTTGCTTCACAGCAAATCGTGTGCAATTCTTGACCGTCGCGGTGGTTCGAAATTTGAGGGTTACGAGATCCCCCAAAATGGACCCTGGGGCGACTGACGGTACCCCAGCTGGAAACAAAAACTCGTTACAACTTTAAAGGCCTAATTTTTTCTTTCAGTTCTCGTTTAGTTTTTACAAGTTCTTTTAATAGTTTAATATTCATCTTCAGTGTTTTCAATCAGCTGTAACAGTTAGTTATCAAGATTAGGTATATCAACTATCAAATCAGATCAGATTTGATTTGTGCGTGTAATTATTATATGTAAGAGGTAAAAGCGCTACAAAACATCTCGAGTTGCTGGTTCGTCCGCGTGAAAACGGCCCCGAGTACAAAGGGTTAAAAAGTTTCCCCATTAGTTGGGGTCTAAATCTCATCACGAGACAAATACAAATCTGAAATATTTGATTGTGAATTGAAAATTTTCATTCCGAACGAAAAATACAAATCAAAATTAAAAAGGCTAATATCTAAGAAATTATCTTGGTAAAGGTGTAAAGATACATTAAATGTTAAAATATAAGTTTTTTACGATAATTTGTGCGTGTAATTATTATATGTAAGAGGTAAAAGCGCTACAAAACATCTCGAGTTGCTGGTTCGTCCGCGTGAAAACGGCCCCGAGTGCAAAGGGTTAAAAAATTTCCCCATTAGATGGTGTTTTGTTTATTTAATAGGTGATTGAATTTGGAACTTGAACCAATTCCAATCCCTTTTTATTTATTTATAAGTGTAAATTCGGAACTTGAACCGAATCCTCACCTTTTATTGTTTGAGTGATAATAGCTTGGGTTAATAGCTTGAGTTAAAACACTCTGATTCTGTGTTGAATACTGACAATTTCTTTATTGAATGGCTTAATTTATAGATAAAAACACTTAACCTAAGCATAAATAACAATAAAAATACGTATAAGATATATTTCCTAATTGACAAAGAAATATTGCGAAACAATTATTAACTTAAAAAGAAACCCAAATTATTAAAAACGCTACATTAGTGCGCGTCAGCAAATTCGCAAGGTAAATTAATTGTTTTTAAATTCTGTCATCGACCGCCAGCGTAACATGAGTGCAGTCAATGACACTGAGCCATGCTCGCAGTCGATTACCCAGTTCAAGGTAGGAAAAGTGCTTCCGTTAGCATAGCGAATCGCGACATCCTCCCGCCCGTTGAATAGTATTCAAGCCTATACGTTGATTGAATATACGGCGCTCGGTCTCAAGCGGGGTGATTTAGGTGGTCCTGTAGATCGTGGCTTCTTATGCCAAATTTTATAGTTGGTGTAAGCCAATAATAGCAGGCTCAGCACCAATGCAGAGTAGCTGATGATATGATGATGGATTGTACTATTTTCAATAGCTTCTGGAAAATGTATATTCTTCACGTGCTTGTTGGATTCCAAAACAGCGTCAAAATCTGAGGTGCCCTCGACAATTTTGTTACTATTGCTGCGGCCGTTTGAAGTTTTGTTGGTTATTAGGGATGCTGCTTCAACCGCGGCCTCAAAACGTGTGTAGGACGTGTGCATTACTGTAGCTATTGTGAAATGCCCCTTAAGGCTCAGCATTGCGTTTCGTATTGTGCAATTGCTGTTTAATGTCAACATTCCTGTGTTAACCAACGAGACCTGTTGTAACTCAGTCCCACATACAGCTGTTAATTCGGTTTTAGTATGAACCGAAAAAATCCATTGATGGCTTTGCTGGTAGGGAGCCATTCATCGTTGTTATTAGTGGGAATATAATTGCAATCTGCTGTTGGTTTATTGGTTAAAAGCAGCACTTCGCACCTGTTAGCCAGTGAGTTAATTCCGTAGGTGAGTTGTCTATTTGAGCAGATGTACATATCGTCATCTAATCGATTGCAAGCCCTTAATTCCTCCCACGTCATTGGAAAATATTTATCCCGATGAGCATTGATTGCCATTATCTCCATGCTAGGGTGAATTCTCATGAGTGTTCCATAGCAAACTGCGGGAATGGGCACCAGATTAAATAGATGATACGACTCCAAGCCTACTAATGGAATCATTATTTTGAATATGGCATGTTGGTCTGTCAATGTGCCCTTGATGTTCATTGTTTTGTACAATTGTAAAAGGTTGTTATCGCTGTTGGGGAGCAAGTCCTGGCGATATATGGTTTTTAATTTCCTTTAATTGCTCTTGTAGTTGTTTTGGCGTCAGCAGTAGTGGACTGACGCGCTCATGATGTACAGCAGTCATTACATCCAAGATTGCGGTTTGAACTCTTCTTAGATTTACGGCCATTGCTGAGAGTTGTGTGGAAAGCGATATATACCATTGGAAGATTTTGTAATGGTCGATTTCATCCATTAGTTCAGCAAGTTGATCATTAATGTGTTTCAGATTAGCTTGTGATTCCAATTCCTTTCTCTCGACAATATTTATTGTTGAATCTATTATGGAGGTTTGATTTTTCACTAACTCCAGTAGGAATTCTTCATTGTTTCGGACCTTGTTGATGGTGGTGGACATTTCTTTAGCATATTCACTATCTAACACTCCAAATAGAGACCGGGCGACATTTCCAACAATGTCTAATGCTCCTCGTTTTTTGCGAGTACTACGTAGGTTATCACTGTCAACTTGCATTTCGTTCCTTAATGTTCTAAAGTGCGCTGTTAAGGCGAGGCAAGGTTTATTATCCTTTAGTTTCCGACATATGTGGTCTAATGCATTTGTCCCGTTTTCAAAGGCCTTTAGTTCGTTTTGAAGTGGTAGAAGATCGTAATATACAATTAACGTCCAGGCTGTAGGAGAAATCTCAGTGAATCCTATTCCATCGAAATATATTCCAAGTCCGTTGTTGAAATTCGTTATACTTATAGAACCAGCTCATATAAGTGGCAGCAAGAAAAGAGCAATTATACAGTTGATCACCATTGAAGAGTGAGATATTCGTTTTCTTTTCGACGGGGTAGAAGATCCTTCGGTGAGCTCCTTCTGAGGCTTCGGTGGAATTTCAGCTCCTTCGCGTGAATGTTTCTGAGCCACTGAGGTAGTTGACCCTTCATCTGGGGTTGCAGCTGTGCTAGAATCCTCCTTCATTAATGGAGCTAAATTGTGGATTGGTCGACGAAGCATACCAGACGCGGTTTTTAGGTCCACAACTCGTACTGCTCCATCAGGACCGCTGTATATTTTGGTCACTCTACCCAGAGGCCAGTTGAGTACTGGAACGTTGTCAGTTTTAATGATTACTAGAGTGTCTTCCTTAATATCAGCGATCTGCTTCGTCCATTTTTGTCTGTGTTGTAATTGATTTAAATACTCCACGTTCCATCGTTTCCAAAATTCATGCTTTAGCTTAGACACTAATTTCCATCTTGTACTAAGGGTTGTATTCAGTTTAGGTGCGCACACATCTACCTGAGCAGTCAGGAGTTCGCCGATTAAAAAATGACCAGGTGTTAATGCTGTGAGGTCATTAGGATCATTGGACATAGGAGTTAAAGGGCGTGAATTCAAAATTGCTTCGACTTCTACTATGACTGTTTCCAGTTCTTCATATGTCAGAGATGCTGTTGATAAGCAACAGATGCTTTGCAGATTTCACCGCCGCTTCCCAAAGGCCTCCGAAATGTGGTGCCCTAGGAGGAATGAATTTGAACTCGATTCCCTTGGCGCCACATGCCCCCTTAATGCTGTTTTGCGCCTTATCCGAAAAAATCGTCTCACTTAACTCGGTCAACATGTTCTTGGCTCCAATGAAATTTGTTGCATTATCAGAATATAATGTTTGACATCTTCCCCGTCTGCTAATAAATCTTTTTATTGCGCCAAATGCTTCAGTGGTTAGATCGCTGACCAATTCCAGGTGAACAGCTTTAGTCGAGAAACAGCAAAATATTGCGAGATAAATCTTATGTGGTTTTTTACCTCGAATTTTATAATGCACCCAAAAGGGGCCACAATAATCTACTCCTGATGTAATAAACGGTCGCGCGTTCGATATTCTTTCTGCTGGTAGGTTTCCCATTATTTGCTTAAATAGGTGAGGCTTTGCTCGATTACATCGAACACAATTTTGAATAACACTTCTCGTCATATATTTGCCCTTTATGATCCAGAATTGTTGTCTGGATATAGCCAGAAGTGCCTGGGCTCCGCAATGTTTGTTGTCTTCATGCAGACCCAGTAACCAATGAATCATTATATGGTAAGAGTAGTGGATGTTTTGCATTGTATGACCTGCTGCTTGTAGACGACCTCCCACTCGAAGAAGATTGTGTTCATCCATAAATGGTGATAAATTATTTATTGAATTTGCTTTGTCTAGTGCCTTGTGTTGAGTAAGTGCTTTTATTTCTGTTGCGAAGTCTGACTGCTGTATCGTTTGTACTATTAGTTGTAGGCCCTTTTGTAATTCTTGTGGTGATAATTCTCTTTCCTGTAACCGTGGTGCAGTATGACGTACGTTGATGATGAACCTCAAGACATAGGCGACAATGCGTTGCAGTGTGCGAAAAGAATTCCTGTGATTAATACCATATATAAGTTCTTCTCTTCCCGCCGTGCTTATTAACGAGGTTGCTGCGATTGATTTCCTTTCTAATTCGGGTTCATGGCTTGAGGGTTTTGATAATGACGCACGCCAGTGAGATTCATTGCCGTGCAAGAAGAAGGGACCGTAGAACCATATATCGCAATTTGGTAATTTATCCGCCGTTAGACCTCTTGATAGGACGTCTGCGGGATTTTCCTTCGTATTGACATACCGCCACTGCGTAGGTGTTGTTCTTTGTTGAATTTTTGCGATCCTAGTGGCCACAAAGGTGTGAAAGGATGACGCTGTTGAGTGTATCCAGCATAGTACCACCTGAAAGTCCGACCATAAGGCCTTGGCGTCTTGCAATCTTAAATCAGTTCTTACCCTGATTGTAAGTTCGGCGCCTAAAACAGCTGCACATAGTTCTAGGCGTGGTATAGTTTGCTTTTTAAGTGGAGCAACTTTAGATCTCGCACACAGAAATCGCAGTATAACCTGTCCGTTTCTGAATGTAGATCTTAGATATACCGCTGCCCCGTAAGCCTTTTCTGAGGCGTCAACCTCAGTGCAAATGTGTGGATTTGCACTGAGGTTGGTATTTCCTTTCTGAAGACATGTCTATCAATTCTAATTTTATTTAGAGCTCCCGACATTTCTTGAAAGCTCCGCCATTCCCTTTGTAGTTGCTCTGGTAAAACGTCATCCCATGACAGCTTTAATTGCCAAAGCTGCTGGATGAATATTTTGGCAATTACCACTACAGGTGGGAGGATTCCCAGAGGATCAAAAATGCGAGCTAGATCTGAAGTAACTGATCGCTTTGTTGAACATTGTGTGGGAGTCATTTTCACCCGCACTGAAAATTGATCATACCTTGGTAGCCACATTATACCTAGAGTCTTTATGTAAGGAGAATGTGCAGAGTGGAGATCAAGATCAACTTCTTTTTTTTTTTTTTTTTTTTTATATCAGATTCTAGCAGTAGCCCTTAAGAGATCAATCTCTTTTTTCATGATTGGCTACTGGGGGAATGGGGGATAGTGGGAGAGGAAGGGAAAGGGAACTTTTCGCATTCTACTAATTCGACTCCGGCAAGTGTTGCGAAGCAAAGCTTTCTACGAACAGCTATTTTGCTTTATTTATTGCAAACACTGCCGGAGTCAACGAATGGTTCTTAATTTCACAAGTAGCGCTAGGCGAGGCCTTAAGTACGCATTAGAAATTGAGACGTCACGATAAGAAAAGTTGACACCCATGCACACGGCGGGACTCGAACCCACGTCCCCGGAAAATCGATGGCTAGTGTGCCACACACTAAACCACCGAGCCACCGAGAACTGGTCATGAGATGCAATGTTCTCGAGCAATTTCGCATCATTAGCGCACCACTTGCGCAGCTTAAACCCTGCGTCTAAGATGTGCCTCAGTTGCGCTTGAATTTCTAATGTTGCGGCAATACTGTTTGCACCGCTCAAGCAATCATCCATATAAAAGTCATCTAGTAGCACTTGAGATCCCGTTGGATGATCCAACTTGTTCTGCCTTGCTAGCGTTTGAAGGCATTTTGTAGCTAAGTACGGAGCGGCCGACGTCCCATATGTTACCGTTTGTAGGCGATAATACTTTAGCTCTTGTTTTCTATGGTTTCGCCAAATTATCAACTGATATCTCTGATCCTCACGATGTATTAAGATTTGCCGATACATTTTTTCGATATCAGCTGAGAATGCATATTTGTGGAGACGAAAACGAATTAAAATGGAGAAGAGTTCTTCTTGAATCGTTGGTCCGACGTGTAGTATGTCATTTAAGGAGAGTCCTGAAGAAGACTTTGCTGAAGCATCGAAGACAACTCGTAATTTAGTGGTACTACTATCCGGCTTTAGAACGCAATGATGAGGAATGAAATAGTGTTCCTTTGGTACATCTTTGGGTGCGATCTCTTCCATGTGTCCAAGTTGAGAATACTCTTTCATAAAGTTGCAATAGGCTGTGTTCAGAGTTTGCTCTTTGTGTAATCGTCTCTCAAGAGCATAAAATCGGCTAAGAGCTATTGAAAATGACTCTCCCAATGCTTCACCCTTTTCTGCTATTGGTAACCGGACTATGAAACGACCAGTTGCGGATCTCGATACTGTTTGCGTAAAGCTGCTTTCACATAACTGCTCTGCCACCGTCAATTGTTTTTTCTCGTCCTCAGTGTGCTCTAATAACCAAAATCTTTCCCTCCAAAAAGGTAAGAAAATCGGGAATTGTTTGCACTTCTCTGGGATTCGAAATTGTTTGCTCATATCGAATCAATGAGTGTCTGTCCAGCTTTTTCGTAAGTAAATTTAATAATAAGGGATCCCACTGTGCCGTGGCAATTTCCAAATTGTTTAGGGCCAGAAAACATTCCTGAGTTGTATCGTGTAATCCTTTTAACGTCATTACTGATCCAGATACTGATGGTTGATCGACGATTTTTTGGATTAGAGTTGATACCAATACCCTTCTATTGTTGTAGCGCTGTCGCAGCATTGTCCAAGCAACATCATAATTTTCCTCAGTAGGGGCTAAGTGACTGATTAATCTTTCGGCTTCTCCAAGAAGGTTCGATTTCAAGTAAAACATTTTTTGAACTTTGGGAATTGGTTGTTGGTCCACCATTTGCGAAAAGAGATCGAAGAACTGACGCCAATGAAGATAACTTCCATCAAATTTAGGAATTGTTAGCTTAGGTAGATGTATTTTAGTTTGCAATGCTGAATTATTTGTAGTTGAAGTTGTTGATATATCGCTACTTGTTTTCTGTTGTTCTGCAATAACTGCTAAGTTGACTAATGTTTGCTGCACTTGTTCTTCCATATCAACATATGGCTGTATGTTATAACCGACGGATTCGGGACTTTCAAATTGAGTCCAGATCTCATCGTTTATTTTTTCAATTTGTTCCCATGCTTGTTTGATGGTTTTTATTTTGATGTCGTAGTATAGCTGTGGCTGAGGCTGCCTGTTGCTATTTATGTTTGACAGCAGTCGTTCTAGTGCATTGCATCTTGCGACAAGCTTTCGTACCAACCCACTATGATTTTTGATGTCTGTTTCTGAACCTTGTGCCTGACTGGCGGCATCTTGTAATTGGTCCTTTGTTGGCGGCACCTGTTTCTTTTCTTCTTCGAAGATTTGGATGTAAGTTGCCGTTAACTTCTTCATTTGGTCGAAGAAGTCCGATGTGAAATAGGCGTCCTCCTGGTCCACATGTTCGTCCTCTCGAATTATCCTGTCTCTCGTCACGAAGTCGTTCCAGATTTCCCTCAACCACTGCAGACGATCAGAGATATATTTCACATTTTGTTTGCATGAAGCCGAATCCTTCTTGTAGTTTCGTATGATAGTCTGTATTTGATTTCCAGCCTCTTGTTGCTCCTTTATCAATTTAGTAAGCCCTTCCATGTTGGGTTTATCCTTGTAGACTCTTCTTGTAGACTCTGTGCTGCGGTGTGTGTTGTTTATGTGAACCCTTAAAGGATCACGTCGGGGTCACCAAATGTTTTGTTTATTTAATAGGTGATTGAATTTGGAACTTGAACCAATTCCAATCCCTTTTTATTTATTTATAAGTGTAAATTCGGAACTTGAACCGAATCCACACCTTTTATTGTTTGAGTGATAATAGCTTGGGTTAATAGCTTGAGTTAAAACACTCTGATTCTGTGTTGAATACTGACAATTTCTTTATTGAATGGCTTAATTTATAGATAAAAACACTTAACCTAAGCATAAATAATAATAAAAATACGTATAAGATATATTTCCTAATTGACAAAGAAATATTGCGAAACAATTATTAACTTAAAAAGAAACCCAAATTATTAAAAACGCTACATTAGTGCGCGTCAGCAAATTCGCAAGGTAAATTAATTGTTTTTAAATTCTGTCATCGACCGCCAGCGTAACATGAGTGCAGTCAATGACACTGAGCCATGCTCGCAGTCGATGACCCAGTTCAAGGTAGGAAAAGTGCTTCCGTTAGCATAGCGAATCGCGACATCCTCCCGCCCGTTGAATAGTATTCAAGCCTATACGTTGATTGAATATACGGCGCTCGGTCTCAAGCGGGGTGATTTAGGTGGTCCTGTAGATCGTGGCTTCTTATGCCAAATTTTATAGCTGTGTAAGCCAATAATAGCAGGCTCAGCACCAATGCAGAGTAGCTGATGATATGATGATGGATTGTACTATTTTCAATAGCTTCTGGAAAATGTATATTCTTCACGTGCTTGTTGGATTCCAAAACAGCGTCAAAATCTGAGGTGCCCTCGACAATTTTGTTACTATTGCTGCGGCCGTTTGAAGTTTTGTTGGTTATTAGGGATGCTGCTTCAACCGCGGCCTCAAAACGTGTGTAGGACGTGTGCATTACTGTAGCTATTGTGAAATGCCCCTTAAGGCTCAGCATTGCGTTTCGTATTGTGCAATTGCTGTTTAATGTCAACATTCCTGTGTTAACCAACGAGACCTGTTGTAACTCAGTCCCACATACAGCTGTTAATTCGGTTTTAGTATGAACCGAAAAAATCCATTGATGGCTTTGCTGGTAGGGAGCCATTCATCGTTGTTATTAGTGGGAATATAATTGCAATCTGCTGTTGGTTTATTGGTTAAAAGCAGCACTTCGCACCTGTGAGCCAGTGAGTTAATTCCGTAGGTGAGTTGTCTATTTGAGCAGATGTACATATCGTCATCCAATCGATTGCAAGCCCTTAATTCCTCCCACGTCATTGGAAAATATTTATCCCGATGAGCATTGATTGCCATTATCTCCATGCTAGGGTGAATTCTCATGAGTGTTCCATTGCAAACTGCGGGAATGGGCACCAGATTAAATAGATGATACGACTCCAAGCCTACTAATGGAATCATTATTTTGAATATGGCATGTTGGTCTGTCAATGTGCCCTTGATGTTCATTGTTTTGTACAATTGTAAAAGGTTGTTATCGCTGTTGGGGAGCAAGTCCTGGCGATATATGGTTTTTAATTTCCTTTAATTGCTCTTGTAGTTGTTTTGGCGTCAGCAGTAGTGGACTGACGCGCTCATGATGTACAGCAGTCATTACATCCAAGATTGCGGTTTGAACTCTTCTTAGATTTACGGCCATTGCTGAGAGTTGTGTGGAAAGCGATATATACCATTGGAAGATTTTGTAATGGTCGATTTCATCCATTAGTTCAGCAAGTTGATCATTAATGTGTTTCAGATTAGCTTGTGATTCCAATTCCTTTCTCTCGACAATATTTATTGTTGAATCTATTATGGAGGTTTGATTTTTCACTAACTCCAGTAGGAATTCTTCATTGTTTCGGACCTTGTTGATGGTGGTGGACATTTCTTTAGCATATTCACTATCTAACACTCCAAATAGAGACCGGGCGACATTTCCAACAATGTCTAATGCTCCTCGTTTTTTGCGAGTACTACGTAGGTTATCACTGTCAACTTGCATTTCGTTCCTTAATGTTCTAAAGTGCGCTGTTAAGGCGAGGCAAGGTTTATTATCCTTTAGTTTCCGACATATGTGGTCTAATGCATTTGTCCCGTTTTCAAAGGCCTTTAGTTCGTTTTGAAGTGGTAGAAGATCGTAATATACAATTAACGTCCAGGCTGTAGGAGAAATCTCAGTGAATCCTATTCCATCGAAATATATTCCAAGTCCGTTGTTGAAATTCGTTATACTTATAGAACCAGCTCATATAAGTGGCAGCAAGAAAAGAGCAATTATACAGTTGATCACCATTGAAGAGTGAGATATTCGTTTTCTTTTCGACGGGGTAGAAGATCCTTCGGTGAGCTCCTTCTGAGGCTTCGGTGGAATTTCAGCTCCTTCGCGTGAATGTTTCTGAGCCACTGAGGTAGTTGACCCTTCATCTGGGGTTGCAGCTGTGCTAGAATCCTCCTTCATTAATGGAGCTAAATTGTGGATTGGTCGACGAAGCATACCAGACGCGGTTTTTAGGTCCACAACTCGTACTGCTCCATCAGGACCGCTGTATATTTTGGTCACTCTATCCAGAGGCCAGTTGAGTACTGGAACGTTGTCAGTTTTAATGATTACTAGAGTGTCTTCCTTAATATCAGCGATCTGCTTCGTCCATTTTTGTCTGTGTTGTAATTGATTTAAATACTCCACGTTCCATCGTTTCCAAAATTCATGCTTTAGCTTAGACACTAATTTCCATCTTGTACTAAGGGTTGTATTCAGTTTAGGTGCGCACACATCTACCTGAGCAGTCAGGAGTTCGCCGATTAAAAAATGACCAGGTGTTAATGCTGTGAGGTCATTAGGATCATTGGACATAGGAGTTAAAGGGCGTGAATTCAAAATTGCTTCGACTTCTACTATGACTGTTTCCAGTTCTTCATATGTCAGAGATGCTGTTGATAAGCAACAGATGCTTTGCAGATTTCACCGCCGCTTCCCAAAGGCCTCCGAAATGTGGTGCCCTAGGAGGAATGAATTTGAACTCGATTCCCTTGGCGCCACATGCCCCCTTAATGCTGTTTTGCGCCTTATCCGAAAAAATCGTCTCACTTAACTCGGTCAACATGTTCTTGGCTCCAATGAAATTTGTTGCATTATCAGAATATAATGTTTGACATCTTCCCCGTCTGCTAATAAATCTTTTTATTGCGCCAATAAATGCTTCAGTGGTTAGATCGCTGACCAATTCCAGGTGAACAGCTTTAGTCGAGAAACAGCAAAATATTGCGAGATAAATCTTATGTGGTTTTTTACCTCGAATTTTATAATGCACCCAAAAGGGGCCACAATAATCTACTCCTGATGTAATAAACGGTCGCGCGTTCGATATTCTTTCTGCTGGTAGGTTTCCCATTATTTGCTTAAATAGGTGAGGCTTTGCTCGATTACATCGAACACAATTTTGAATAACACTTCTCGTCATATATTTGCCCTTTATGATCCAGAATTGTTGTCTGGATATAGCCAGAAGTGCCTGGGCTCCGCAATGTTTGTTGTCTTCATGCAGACCCAGTAACCAATGAATCATTATATGGTAAGAGTAGTGGATGTTTTGCATTGTATGACCTGCTGCTTGTAGACGACCTCCCACTCGAAGAAGATTGTGTACATCCATAAATGGTGATAAATTATTTATTGAATTTGCTTTGTCTAGTGCCTTGTGTTGAGTAAGTGCTTTTATTTCTGTTGCGAAGTCTGACTGCTGTATCGTTTGTACTATTAGTTGTAGGCCCTTTTGTAATTCTTGTGGTGATAATTCTCTTTCCTGTAACCGTGGTGCAGTATGACGTACGTTGCTGATGAACCTCAAGACATAGGCGACAATGCGTTGCAGTGTGCGAAAAGAATTCCTGTGATTAATACCATATATAAGTTCTTCTCTTCCCGCCGTGCTTATTAACGAGGTTGCTGCGATTGATTTCCTTTCTAATTCGGGTTCATGGCTTGAGGGTTTTGATAATGACGCACGCCAGTGAGATTCATTGCCGTGCAAGAAGAAGGGACCGTAGAACCATATATCGCAATTTGGTAATTTATCCGCCGTTAGACCTCTTGATAGGACGTCTGCGGGATTTTCCTTCGTATTGACATACCGCCACTGCGTAGGTGTTGTTCTTTGTTGAATTTTTGCGATCCTAGTGGCCACAAAGGTGTGAAAGGATGACGCTGTTGAGTGTATCCAGCATAGTACCACCTGAGAGTCCGACCATAAGGCCTTGGCGACTTGCAATCTTAAATCAGTTCTTACCCTGGTTGTAAGTTCGGCGCCTAAAACAGCTGCACATAGTTCTATGCGTGGTATAGTTTGCTTTTTAAGTGGAGCAACTTTAGATCTCGCACACAGAAATCGCAGTATAACCTGTCCGTTTCTGAATGTAGATCTTAGATATACCGCTGCCCCGTAAGCCTTTTCTGAGGCGTCTGCAAATGTGTGGATTTGCACTGAGGTTGGTATTTCCTTTCTGAAGACATGTCTATCAATTCTAATTTTATTTAGAGCTCCCGACATTTCTTGAAAGCTCCGCCATTCCCTTTGTAGTTGCTCTGGTAAAACGTCATCCCATGACAGCTTTAATTGCCAAAGCTGCTGGATGAATATTTTGGCAATTACCACTACAGGTGGGAGGATTCCCAGAGGATCAAAAATGCGAGCTAGATCTGAAGTAACTGATCGCTTTGTTGAACATTGTGTGGGAGTCATTTTCACCCGCACTGAAAATTGATCATACCTTGGTAGCCACATTATACCTAGAGTCTTTATGTAAGGAGAATGTGCAGAGTGGAGATCAAGATCAACTTCTTTTTTTTTCTTTTTTTTTTTTATATCAGATTCTAGCAGTAGCCCTTAAGAGATCAATCTCTTTTTTCATGATTGGCTACTGGGGGAATGGGGGATAGTGGGAGAGGAAGGGAAAGGGAACTTTTCGCATTCTACTAATTCGACTCCGGCAAGTGTTGCGAAGCAAAGCTTTCTACGAACAGCTATTTTGCTTTATTTATTGCAAACACTGCCGGAGTCAACGAATGGTTCTTAATTTCACAAGTAGCGCTAGGCGAGGCCTTAAGTACGCATTAGAAATTGAGACGTCACGATAAGAAAAGTTGACACCCATGCACACGGCGGGACTCGAACCCACGTCCCCGGAAAATCGATGGCTAGTGTGCCACACACTAAACCACCGAGCCACCGAGAACTGGTCATGAGATGCAATGTTCTCGAGCAATTTCGCATCATTAGCGCACCACTTGCGCAGCTTAAACCCTGCGTCTAAGATGTGCCTCAGTTGCGCTTGAATTTCTAATGTTGCGGCAATACTGTTTGCACCGCTCAAGCAATCATCCATATAAAAGTCATCTAGTAGCACTTGAGATCCCGTTGGATGATCCAACTTGTTCTGCCTTGCTAGCGTTTGAAGGCATTTTGTAGCTAAGTACGGAGCGGCCGACGTCCCATATGTTACCGTTTGTAGGCGATAATACTTTAGCTCTTGTTTTCTATGGTTTCGCCAAATTATCAACTGATATCTCTGATCCTCACGATGTATTAAGATTTGCCGATACATTTTTTCGATATCAGCTGAGAATGCATATTTGTGGAGACGAAAACGAATTAAAATGGAGAAGAGTTCTTCTTGAATCGTTGGTCCGACGTGTAGTATGTCATTTAAGGAGAGTCCTGAAGAAGACTTTGCTGAAGCATCGAAGACAACTCGTAATTTAGTGGTACTACTATCCGGCTTTAGAACGCAATGATGAGGAATGAAATAGTGTTCCTTTGGTACATCTTTGGGTGCGATCTCTTCCATGTGTCCAAGTTGAGAATACTCTTTCATAAAGTTGCAATAGGCTGTGTTCAGAGTTTGCTCTTTGTGTAATCGTCTCTCAAGAGCATAAAATCGGCTAAGAGCTATTGAAAATGACTCTCCCAATGCTTCACCCTTTTCTGCTATTGGTAACCGGACTATGAAACGACCAGTTGCGGATCTCGATACTGTTTGCGTAAAGCTGCTTTCACATAACTGCTCTGCCACCGTCAATTGTTTTTTCTCGTCCTCAGTGTGCTCTAATAACTAAAATCTTTCCCTCCAAAAAGGTAAGAAAATCGGGAATTGTTTGCACTTCTCTGGGATTCGAAATTGTTTGCTCATATCGAATCAATGAGTGTCTGTCCAGCTTTTTCGTAAGTAAATTTAATAATAAGGGATCCCACTGTGCCGTGGCAATTTCCAAATTGTTTAGGGCCAGAAAACATTCCTGAGTTGTATCGTGTAATCCTTTTAACGTCATTACTGATCCAGATACTGATGGTTGATCGACGATTTTTTGGATTAGAGTTGATACCAATACCCTTCTATTGTTGTAGCGCTGTCGCAGCATTGTCCAAGCAACATCATAATTTTCCTCAGTAGGGGCTAAGTGACTGATTAATCTTTCGGCTTCTCCAAGAAGGTTCGATTTCAAGTAAAACATTTTTTGAACTTTGGGAATTGGTTGTTGGTCCACCATTTGCGAAAAGAGATCGAAGAACTGACGCCAATGAAGATAACTTCCATCAAATTTAGGAATTGTTAGCTTAGGTAGATGTATTTTAGTTTGCAATGCTGAATTATTTGTAGTTGAAGTTGTTGATATATCGCTACTTGTTTTCTGTTGTTCTGCAATAACTGCTAAGTTGACTAATGTTTGCTGCACTTGTTCTTCCATATCAACATATGGCTGTATGTTATAACCGACGGATTCGGGACTTTCAAATTGAGTCCAGATCTCATCGTTTATTTTTTCAATTTGTTCCCATGCTTGTTTGATGGTTTTTATTTTGATGTCGTAGTATAGCTGTGGCTGAGGCTGCCTGTTGCTATTTATGTTTGACAGCAGTCGTTCTAGTGCATTGCATCTTGCGACAAGCTTTCGTACCAACCCACTATGATTTTTGATGTCTGTTTCTGAACCTTGTGCCTGACTGGCGGCATCTTGTAATTGGTCCTTTGTTGGCGGCACCTGTTTCTTTTCTTCTTCGAAGATTTGGATGTAAGTTGCCGTTAACTTCTTCATTTGGTCGAAGAAGTCCGATGTGAAATAGGCGTCCTCCTGGTCCACATGTTCGTCCTCTCGAATTATCCTGTCTCTCGTCACGAAGTCGTTCCAGATTTCCCTCAACCACTGCAGACGATCAGAGATATATTTCACATTTTGTTTGCATGAAGCCGAATCCTTCTTGTAGTTTCGTATGATAGTCTGTATTTGATTTCCAGCCTCTTGTTGCTCCTTTATCAATTTAGTAAGCCCTTCCATGTTGGGTTTATCCTTGTAGACTCTTCTTGTAGACTCTGTGCTGCGGTGTGTGTTGTTTATGTGAACCCTTAAAGGATCACGTCGGGGTCACCAAATGTTTTGTTTATTTAATAGGTGATTGAATTTGGAACTTGAACCAATTCCAATCCCTTTTTATTTATTTATAAGTGTAAATTCGGAACTTGAACCGAATCCACACCTTTTATTGTTTGAGTGATAATAGCTTGGGTTAATAGCTTGAGTTAAAACACTCTGATTCTGTGTTGAATACTGACAATTTCTTTATTGAATGGCTTAATTTATAGATAAAAACACTTAACCTAAGCATAAATAATAATAAAAATACGTATAAGATATATTTCCTAATTGACAAAGAAATATTGCGAAACAATTATTAACTTAAAAAGAAACCCAAATTATTAAAAACGCTACATTAGTGCGCGTCAGCAAATTCGCAAGGTAAATTAATTGTTTTTAAATTCTGTCATCGACCGCCAGCGTAACATGAGTGCAGTCAATGACACTGAGCCATGCTCGCAGTCGATGACCCAGTTCAAGGTAGGAAAAGTGCTTCCGTTAGCATAGCGAATCGCGACATCCTCCCGCCCGTTGAATAGTATTCAAGCCTATACGTTGATTGAATATACGGCGCTCGGTCTCAAGCGGGGTGATTTAGGTGGTCCTGTAGATCGTGGCTTCTTATGCCAAATTTTATAGCTGGTGTAAGCCAATAATAGCAGGCTCAGCACCAATGCAGAGTAGCTGATGATATGATGATGGATTGTACTATTTTCAATAGCTTCTGAAAAATGTATATTCTTCACGTGCTTGTTGGATTCCAAAACAGCGTCAAAATCTGAGGTGCCCTCGACAATTTTGTTACTATTGCTGCGGCCGTTTGAAGTTTTGTTGGTTATTAGGGATGCTGCTTCAACCGCGGCCTCAAAACGTGTGTAGGACGTGTGCATTACTGTAGCTATTGTGAAATGCCCCTTAAGGCTCAGCATTGCGTTTCGTATTGTGCAATTGCTGTTTAATGTCAACATTCCTGTGTTAACCAACGAGACCTGTTGTAACTCAGTCCCACATACAGCTGTTAATTCGGTTTTAGTATGAACCGAAAAAATCCATTGATGGCTTTGCTGGTAGGGAGCCATTCATCGTTGTTATTAGTGGGAATATAATTGCAATCTGCTGTTGGTTTATTGGTTAAAAGCAGCACTTCGCACCTGTGAGCCAGTGAGTTAATTCCGTAGGTGAGTTGTCTATTTGAGCAGATGTACATATCGTCATCCAATCGATTGCAAGCCCTTAATTCCTCCCACGTCATTGGAAAATATTTATCCCGATGAGCATTGATTGCCATTATCTCCATGCTAGGGTGAATTCTCATGAGTGTTCCATTGCAAACTGCGGGAATGGGCACCAGATTAAATAGATGATACGACTCCAAGCCTACTAATGGAATCATTATTTTGAATATGGCATGTTGGTCTGTCAATGTGCCCTTGATGTTCATTGTTTTGTACAATTGTAAAAGGTTGTTATCGCTGTTGGGGAGCAACAGTCCTGGCGATATATGGTTTTTAATTTCCTTTAATTGCTCTTGTAGTTGTTTTGGCGTCAGCAGTAGTGGACTGACGCGCTCATGATGTACAGCAGTCATTACATCCAAGATTGCGGTTTGAACTCTTCTTAGATTTACGGCCATTGCTGAGAGTTGTGTGGAAAGCGATATATACCATTGGAAGATTTTGTAATCGTCGATTTCATCCATTAGTTCAGCAAGTTGATCATTAATGTGTTTCAGATTAGCTTGTGATTCCAATTCCTTTCTCTCGACAATATTTATTGTTGAATCTATTATGGAGGTTTGATTTTTCACTAACTCCAGTAGGAATTCTTCATTGTTTCGGACCTTGTTGATGGTGGTGGACATTTCTTTAGCATATTCACTATCTAACACTCCAAATAGAGACCGGGCGACATTTCCAACAATGTCTAATGCTCCTCGTTTTTTGCGAGTACTACGTAGGTTATCACTGTCAACTTGCATTTCGTTCCTTAATGTTCTAAAGTGCGCTGTTAAGGCGAGGCAAGGTTTATTATCCTTTAGTTTCCGACATATGTGGTCTAATGCATTTGTCCCGTTTTCAAAGGCCTTTAGTTCGTTTTGAAGTGGTAGAAGATCGTAATATACAATTAACGTCCAGGCTGTAGGAGAAATCTCAGTGAATCCTATTCCATCGAAATATATTCCAAGTCCGTTGTTGAAATTCGTTATACTTATAGAACCAGCTCATATAAGTGGCAGCAAGAAAAGAGCAATTATACAGTTGATCACCATTGAAGAGTGAGATATTCGTTTTCTTTTCGACGGGGTAGAAGATCCTTCGGTGAGCTCCTTCTGAGGCTTCGGTGGAATTTCAGCTCCTTCGCGTGAATGTTTCTGAGCCACTGAGGTAGTTGACCCTTCATCTGGGGTTGCAGCTGTGCTAGAATCCTCCTTCATTAATGGAGCTAAATTGTGGATTGGTCGACGAAGCATACCAGACGCGGTTTTTAGGTCCACAACTCGTACTGCTCCATCAGGACCGCTGTATATTTTGGTCACTCTATCCAGAGGCCAGTTGAGTACTGGAACGTTGTCAGTTTTAATGATTACTAGAGTGTCTTCCTTAATATCAGCGATCTGCTTCGTCCATTTTTGTCTGTGTTGTAATTGATTTAAATACTCCACGTTCCATCGTTTCCAAAATTCATGCTTTAGCTTAGACACTAATTTCCATCTTGTACTAAGGGTTGTATTCAGTTTAGGTGCGCACACATCTACCTGAGCAGTCAGGAGTTCGCCGATTAAAAAATGACCAGGTGTTAATGCTGTGAGGTCATTAGGATCATTGGACATAGGAGTTAAAGGGCGTGAATTCAAAATTGCTTCGACTTCTACTATGACTGTTTCCAGTTCTTCATATGTCAGAGATGCTGTTGATAAGCAACAGATGCTTTGCAGATTTCACCGCCGCTTCCCAAAGGCCTCCGAAATGTGGTGCCCTAGGAGGAATGAATTTGAACTCGATTCCCTTGGCGCCACATGCCCCCTTAATGCTGTTTTGCGCCTTATCCGAAAAAATCGTCTCACTTAACTCGGTCAACATGTTCTTGGCTCCAATGAAATTTGTTGCATTATCAGAATATAATGTTTGACATCTTCCCCGTCTGCTAATAAATCTTTTTATTGCGCCAATAAATGCTTCAGTGGTTAGATCGCTGACCAATTCCAGGTGAACAGCTTTAGTCGAGAAACAGCAAAATATTGCGAGATAAATCTTATGTGGTTTTTTACCTCGAATTTTATAATGCACCCAAAAGGGGCCACAATAATCTACTCCTGATGTAATAAACGGTCGCGCGTTCGATATTCTTTCTGCTGGTAGGTTTCCCATTATTTGCTTAAATAGGTGAGGCTTTGCTCGATTACATCGAACACAATTTTGAATAACACTTCTCGTCATATATTTGCCCTTTATGATCCAGAATTGTTGTCTGGATATAGCCAGAAGTGCCTGGGCTCCGCAATGTTTGTTGTCTTCATGCAGACCCAGTAACCAATGAATCATTATATGGTAAGAGTAGTGGATGTTTTGCATTGTATGACCTGCTGCTTGTAGACGACCTCCCACTCGAAGAAGATTGTGTTCATCCATAAATGGTGATAAATTATTTATTGAATTTGCTTTGTCTAGTGCCTTGTGTTGAGTAAGTGCTTTTATTTCTGTTGCGAAGTCTGACTGCTGTATCGTTTGTACTATTAGTTGTAGGCCCTTTTGTAATTCTTGTGGTGATAATTCTCTTTCCTGTAACCGTGGTGCAGTATGACGTACGTTGCTGATGAACCTCAAGACATAGGCGACAATGCGTTGCAGTGTGCGAAAAGAATTCCTGTGATTAATACCATATATAAGTTCTTCTCTTCCCGCCGTGCTTATTAACGAGGTTGCTGCGATTGATTTCCTTTCTAATTCGGGTTCATGGCTTGAGGGTTTTGATAATGACGCACGCCAGTGAGATTCATTGCCGTGCAAGAAGAAGGGACCGTAGAACCATATATCGCAATTTGGTAATTTATCCGCCGTTAGACCTCTTGATAGGACGTCTGCGGGATTTTCCTTCGTATTGACGTTCTTTGTTGAATTTTTGCGATCCTAGTGGCCACAAAGGTGTGAAAGGATGACGCTGTTGAGTGTATCCAGCATAGTACCACCTGAGAGTCCGACCATAAGGCCTTGGCGTCTTGCAATCTTAAATCAGTTCTTACCCTGGTTGTAAGTTCGGCGCCTAAAACAGCTGCACATAGTTCTAGGCGTGGTATAGTTTGCTTTTTAAGTGGAGCAACTTTAGATCTCGCACACAGAAATCGCAGTATAACCTGTCCGTTTCTGAATGTAGATCTTAGATATACCGCTGCCCCGTAAGCCTTTTCTGAGGCGTCTGCAAATGTGTGGATTTGCACTGAGGTTGGTATTTCCTTTCTGAAGACATGTCTATCAATTCTAATTTTATTTAGAGCTCCCGACATTTCTTGAAAGCTCCGCCATTCCCTTTGTAGTTGCTCTGGTAAAACGTCATCCCATGACAGCTTTAATTGCCAAAGCTGCTGGATGAATGGATCATATTTTGGCAATTACCACTACAGGTGGGAGGATTCCCAGAGGATCAAAAATGCGAGCTAGATCTGAAGTAACTGATCGCTTTGTTGAACATTGTGTGGGAGTCATTTTCACCCGCACTGAAAATTGATCATACCTTGGTAGCCACATTATACCTAGAGTCTTTATGTAAGGAGAATGTGCAGAGTGGAGATCAAGATCAACTTCTTGGTCATGAGATGCAATGTTCTCGAGCAATTTCGCATCATTAGCGCACCACTTGCGCAGCTTAAACCCTGCGTTATCTAAGATGTGCCTCAGTTGCGCTTGAATTTCTAATGTTGCGGCTATACTGTTTGCACCGCTCAAGCAATCATCCATATAAAAGTCATCTAGTAGCACTTGAGATCCCGTTGGATGATCCAACTTGTTCTGCCTTGCTAGCGTTTGAAGGCATTTTGTAGCTAAGTACGGAGCGGCCGACGTCCCATATGTTACCGTTTGTAGGCGATAATACTTTAGCTCTTGTTTTCTATGGTTTCGCCAAATTATCAACTGATATCTCTGATCCTCAGATTTGCCGATACATTTTTTCGATATCAGCTGAGAATGCATATTTGTGGAGACGAAAACGAATTAAAATGGAGAAGAGTTCTTCTTGAATCGTTGGTCCGACGTGTAGTATGTCATTTAAGGAGAGTCCTGAAGAAGACTTTGCTGAAGCATCGAAGACAACTCGTAATTTAGTGGTACTACTATCCGGCTTTAGAACGCAATGATGAGGAATGAAATAGTGTTCCTTTGGTACATCTTTGGGTGCGATCTCTTCCATGTGTCCAAGTTGAGAATACTCTTTCATAAAGTTGCAATAGGCTGTGTTCAGAGTTTGATCTTTTTGTAATCGTCTCTCAAGAGCATAAAATCGGCTAAGAGCTATTGAAAATGACTCTCCCAATGCTTCACCCTTTTCTGCTATTGGTAACCGGACTATGAAACGTCCAGTTGCGGATCTCGATACTGTTTGCGTAAAGCTGCTTTCACATAACTGCTCTGCCACCGTCAATTGTTTTTTCTCGTCCTCAGTGTGCTCTAATAACCAAAATCTTTCGATTAACTCGTCTGTGGTCTCGTTGCTGTTAGGGAAGATTCCGCACGTAACAGGTTGATGAGTTGTTGAGTTCATTTTTCCTGATACTATCCATCCTAATTTTGTATTTTGTAGGATGGGCATATCCTTGCCGAGGTGTAACTGTTCGATTTGCATTAAATCGTAGAAGAACTCTGCTCCTAGGAGTACATCGATTTTGCCCGGTTTGTCGAAAGTTGGATCCGCTAATTTAACGTTATTTGGTATGGACCATTTTGATATGTCTAACGTCTGTGTCGGCTGTGGTGCCACAATTTGCGGTAATACATAAGCCTCGAGCCTGGTGTAGAAAGTTCCATCTTGTGATTGAAGTCCTACATTGACCCTGTTGCTAGAATTGCGAGTCTTACGTCCGATGCCTTCGTTTTGAAGTGATGAAGTTCGAGGCGATAGAGATAGCTTCTTGATGAGCCTCTGAGTTACCAGATTAACTTGCGAACCGGAATCTAAAACAGCCTTAAAGTTGAATGACTTGCCATTGGCTGCAGAAATTGAAACTACAGCGGTAGCTAATATAACATACGCCTGCCTGTTGCCTTGTTCATTGGCTGATGCTACTGTAGTTGGTGCGTTGTTTGCCTTAATATGTGTAGAGTTTGTTGACCGAATGCTGTCCTTAAATTGCTGATTGTTCTGCCCTGTACTGAAGTTTTGAGTGTGCTCCAAATGTAATAACGTGTTGTGCTTTTTATTACACCGACTGCAACTTCGCAAAGGACACCGACCAGCCAGATGACCTGCCTTCAAACAATTTACACAAAGATTTTGCTTGCGCACAAAATTTAATCGGTCTGATGCTCCAAGCTGAAGAAAGTGTGGACACGCAAATAACGGATGCGTGCCACATTTGCATGATCGACATGTTGCATGGACATGTGCAGTTTTCTGAGCTGCTGGAACCTTATCCCTTTGTCCTATCATTTCCAGTGATAAGAATTGTCCCTCCAAAAAGGTAAGAAAGTCGGGAATTGTTTGCACTTCTCTGGGATTCGAAATTGTTTGCTCATATCGAATCAATGAGTGTCTGTCCAGCTTTTTCGTAAGTAAATTTAATAATAAGGGATCCCACTGTGCCGTGGCAATTTCCAAATTGTTTAGGGCCAGAAAACATTCCTGAGTTGTATCGTGTAATCCTTTTAACGTCATTACTGATCCAGATACTGATGGTTGATCGACGATTTTTTTGATTAGAGTTGATACCAATACCCTTCTATTGTTGTAGCGCTGTCGCAGCATTGTCCAAGCAACATCATAATTTTCCTCAGTAGGGGCTAAGTGACTGATTAATCTTTCGGCTTCTCCAAGAAGGTTCGATTTCAAGTAAAACATTTTTTGAACTTTGGGAATTGGTTGTTGGTCCACCATTTGCGAAAAGAGATCGAAGAACTGACGCCAATGAAGATAACTTCCATCAAATTTAGGAATTGTTAGCTTAGGTAGATGTATTTTAGTTTGCAATGCTGAATTATTTGTAGTTGAAGTTGTTGATATATCGCTACTTGTTTTCTGTTGTTCTGCAATAACTGCTAAGTTGACTAATGTTTGCTGCACTTGTTCTTCCATATCAACATATGGCTGTATGTTATAACCGACGGATTCGGGACTTTCAAATTGAGTCCAGATCTCATCGTTTATTTTTTCAATTTGTTCCCATGCTTGTTTGATGGTTTTTATTTTGATGTCGTAGTATAGCTGTGGCTGAGGCTGCCTGTTGCTATTTATGTTTGACAGCAGTCGTTCTAGTGCATTGCATCTTGCGACAAGCTTTCGTACCAACCCACTATGATTTTTGATGTCTGTTTCTGAACCTTGTGCCTGACTGGCGGCATCTTGTAATTGGTCCTTTGTTGGCGGCACCTGTTTCTTTTCTTCTTCGAAGATTTGGATGTAAGTTGCCGTTAACTTCTTCATTTGGTCGAAGAAGTCCGATGTGAAATAGGCGTCCTCCTGGTCCACATGTTCGTCCTCTCGAATTATCCTGTCTCTCGTCACGAAGTCGTTCCAGATTTCCCTCAACCACTGCAGACGATCAGAGATATATTTCACATTTTGTTTGCGTGAAGCCGAATCCTTCTTGTAGTTTCGTATGATAGTCTGTATTTGATTTCCAGCCTCTTGTTGCTCCTTTATCAATTTAGTAAGCCCTTCCATGTTGGGTTTATCCTTGTAGACTCTTCTTGTAGACTCTGTGCTGCGGTGTGTGTTGTTTATGTGAACCCTTAAAGGATCACGTCGGGGTCACCAAATGTTTTGTTTATTTAATAGGTGATTGAATTTGGAACTTGAACCAATTCCAATCCCTTTTTATTTATTTATAAGTGTAAATTCGGAACTTGAACCGAATCCACACCTTTTATTGTTTGAGTGATAATAGCTTGGGTTAATAGCTTGAGTTAAAACACTCTGATTCTGTGTTGAATACTGACAATTTCTTTATTGAATGGCTTAATTTATAGATAAAAACACTTAACCTAAGCATAAATAACAATAAAAATACGTATAAGATATATTTCCTAATTGACAAAGAAATATTGCGAAACAATTATTAACTTAAAAAGAAACCCAAATTATTAAAAACGCTACATTAGTGCGCGTCAGCAAATTCGCAAGGTAAATTAATTGTTTTTAAATTCTGTCATCGACCGCCAGCGTAACATGAGTGCAGTCAATGACACTGAGCCATGCTCGCAGTCGATGACCCAGTTCAAGGTAGGAAAAGTGCTTCCGTTAGCATAGCGAATCGCGACAGATGGGTTCTAAATCTCATCACGAGACAAATACAAATATGAAATATTTGATTGTGAATTGAAAATTTGCATTCCGAACGAAAAATACGAGAACGAGTACCTATTTGCTTTTTTTATTTTCATTTTCGCATGAAAACTCATAAAAGAGGGTTGGTTTCTAAGAAATAGTACAAACAATTATGTTTACACAGATCTTTGAAAATAATAAAGGAAGGAGCCGAGTTGCGATGCGACTCTTTTCCAGGAAACCAAATTCTTTGAGGTTTTCGGCTTTTAAGCGCAGCTTTCTCAAGATATGTTACACAATTTTAGGAATTCAGATGTTATATAGGCATTTAATCATTAATGCTTTTCACCTCCTTCTTAAATTGAATGAGAAAACAAGTAAAAGTGTTGTCTTCGGCCCGGCCGAATTCTAAATTGCCTACACCCGAGCAACTGAAAAAATTATAACTTCGCAACTTAACTTTTGTATAAGTTGGCGGACCACGCCCATTTCGGGAAAATGTTTTTGTAATGTATCTAGATACTGCTAGATAGAATTACGTATTAATATTTTGAACCATTTATGTGATATTGACAACTTTTGTATAAGTAGGCGGGTCATGCCACTTTCTGTATACAAATTGGGAATACCTGTAGGTACCTCGTGGTAAAATTACGTGTTAATATCTTATACCTTTTACAAGATATTGACAACTTTTGTAAGAGTGGGCGCGGCACGCCCATTTTTGGCAAGCTTTTTGGTAATGCTTCCGGATACATCGTGAAAAAATTGCATCACAATGACTTATATCCTTCACTAGATATTGCCAACTTTGTTATGAGTGGGCGTGGTACGCCCATTTATTCTTTACTTTATTCTTTATTCTTTATTAACAATCAGAATGTAAAATAAGAGTCCAGCTCTTTAATAGTACAATGAAAAGGATATGACATTAAATGTATACATTATAATGAATGAATTTATAAACTAAACTATAAAAATTAAATTAAATTATATTAATTAACTAGTGCGAAATATAAAATATGTATAAGGAAAAATATAAAGTGAAAAGGTTAAGTTTGAAGATAGAGAAAGAGGAGGTAAGCGTTCACGACTGCAGATATTGCGGTTGTGTTACATGCCGGTCTTTAAGTTTTAAAATATTGCCTAATTAGTCTCCTGAATATTCACGTATTTAAACTGCTTCTTATTACCCGTGGCAAATTATTCCAGAGGCGAACTGTATTTACGAAAAACAGTCTCCGAGTATTCAAGTAATTATATTTGGGAGTTATTAGATTGTGGGTGCGGGTTGATTGACAGAACTGGAGCTTATCATACAGATACCTAGGCTGTCTGGTGTGAATGAGTCCATATATGAATAAGCAGTTACGGATATTGATATAATTTTGATAACTGAAGCCAAGTAAGAGGTTTCTATGCTAAGATAGGTGGTCGAAACGCCTTAGCCCGACTACATACCTTGTTAAATTGTTTATCAAAACGTCAACTTTATGACTCGAGGAAGAGTCAAGGTAACAGTAGATTATAACTAGTTGCATAACTAGTTTTCTTCTAATTTCGGCGGGAACGAATTCAGCAGTATAGCGTAAGTTACTGAGCACTGCATATGATTTGCTTACCATTTTGTTAACATGGTCGGTGCAGGTTAATGAAGCATTAATACAAATACCCAGGTCAGTAATTTTAGTTACAAGCTGCAATGCAATATTATCAAGATATATGACGGGAATACGGGAGTGGTCAATATGGTTCTTATATATGGGCAATACAAATGACTTAGAAGCATTCAGCTTAAGATAATTAACCTTAGAGCAGCGTACAATGCTATCCAAGTCCTCATTCAGTCTGAGACAGAAATCATCAACAAGTCCGATGCGGTTCGACAAATACAGCTGCAGGTCGTCTTCATAAGCATGAATAAACCCATTGCGTACTTCAGAAAAGATGTCATTAAAAAATAAGGAGAACAATAGCGGTCCAAGTACAGAGCCTTGCGGGACTCCTGAACAAACGTGCTTAAAGTCAGAGTAGACATCAGAAATTTTAACCCCTTGGTAGCGATCAGACAGATAGGACCTTACTAGAGCGGTAGCCATATTGGAAAAATTGTATAAGGTTCGCAGCTTGCTACACAAAGTTCCATGATTCACGCTGTCGAAGGCTTTGGAAAAGTCTAACAGACACAACAGGGTTATATATTCTTTATAATTTTTCGTAAAAATTTTAATAATGACGTTATATGTTCCGGAATAAAATTATACCTTAATATCTCACACGGTTTATGAGATATTCCAATTATAACATTTTGCAAGCGAGGTGCCTTTACATTTCGTATGTAAAGTATGCGTGGCTGTTTACCGATATCACCCATTATCACTCCGAAACAGCTCTACATAACAAAGCATATTTTGCCAAATTTCATCGCGATGTCTCTTTTCGTTCTCCCGTAATAGTGATTTTAACAGACAGACAGACAGGCAGGCTACATCGGACGGACAAGGCTAAATCGATTCAGGAGGTGACGCTGAGCAAGAATATATATACTTTTCTATATCTATCTCGTCTACTTCTCTGCGTTACAAACGGAAGAACAAAGTGAATATATCCGACTTCCTTTGGGTTTGTTTACTCCCTTCGGGCACCTACCCAACAGTAAGTTTATTATAATAAAGCCTCTTTGCGAAAAAACACGGCGGCGGCATAATAATTTATGGACGGCGTCGGCTCCGTTGCGTCTGATTATATCGGCACTGTATTAGGGCTACTGGTTTACTCCACTAAAGCCAGAAAGCCATATTGCCAAGCGGGAGTGGCGTTATCGCGGAAGGCTTGAATACCCGATTGAGTTATTTAATTAGATTGATTAATTAAACTTACTTAAACATTACGTGTCCAATTAGACTTTGTAGAATTGTTAAAACTGACACATAAACTTTAATTTATTCCGTCACATGCGTAACGTTATCCATTCATATACCAACTTGAAGCACTCCACGCACATTCGTAAAATTACACAGCGTAAAATTAATGTCAGATTCAGGACTGGATCGAACATAGTTGTTGTGACATAAGTCTACTTAAATCACTATTTTGTTTACTTTTCCGTGATAGCTTCCCTACGCACGAATATAAACAGACATGCCGTAACGCCCGATTTAATGGTAGTAAATCAGTTGTAAAGAAAGTACATGTGATCTATGGCCAAATTATAGGAAATTCACCTAGGGAACGCATAAAAAAAGAACGCAGCAAATAATTAACATCAACGCGAATAAAAGAATTGATGTGTCGAGTGAAGAGTAAAATCATGCGAGAATACATAATATAATATGTCACAGTAGGTTGAACTGATTGCACTAAACCCTTATTAGTGCACAAAACGAAAACGTTAGTCAAAGTCAAAGAGTCAGAACTGCCGAACGAATGTGTTTAATATCAATATTGTCTTCTGCATTACTTTCCTTTAAACATTTCGCAATCTCAAAAACTTTAAAAATATGATTCCAAAAATTATCGCCTTACTTCCTTTGTATATTGAAGCGGCCTATCTACGACCTCTAATGCTTTAACGGCCCTATTTTGGCATGCTATGAAATCATCTGTTCCTGACAATCACAATTGTGGACGCACACAAGTAAGTTTCATTTTTAATGAATTTTAGTAAATTTTCTACATTTGAGTTATTTTTATTCTTATCTACAGCTATATGCAGGCAAGAATAATCCCCAGGAAGCGCATTTGCTGCAAAATATCTTGCGCGAGCCCGCCGAAGTATGGAATGTGATGCGTGGACCAACTAGGACTCCCGAAAAATTAGAAAGAGGTAAGACAAAGAATTGTGATTGCCGGAAACAGATGATTTCATAGAATCATTATACTCCCTCCTGTTCGGCCTTGGTAGTGGCTTGAACGCCTTTCGGCTAACAAAAGCGACCAGCATTGGTAATGGATTGTACGCCCTCCTTCTAGGAAGTCAACAAAGATCTCAAAAATCCAGTGAGATATCATCGGCCCAGTAAAACAACAGTGATCTCGCAAGCTAAGCGAGATATCATCAGTCCATTGAATCAACAGTGATCTCGAAAACTTAGCGAGATATCTTCACTACAGTGAATCACCTGTTGTGGGTCAATCTGCACACCCTAAAGCGAGCGTTAATAAAACTAGATAACAGTGCGAGTATTTTAGTTAATACATTCAAAGTAGAACTTAAATTGCGCAAGATCAATTTTTTGCGCAAGATCAATTTTTTGCGCAAGATCAATTTTTTGCAAAATAGCAAGTCCGCTTGCGGAATCCAAGTTCCGCAAGCGAGGCATTAAAGTTTGAGTTGCGACACTCCCACTTGCCCAACAGCCAATATTTTATAGCAGAATTCCAATTCTGCAAGAAAGCATATTGCACAATGGGACAAAAGTGCAGAGATTGACCCACTTAGCTGGCTCAACCGAGCTGGCTAGTAATTTGTTTTAACTTTAAGCATTGAGTCTGATTTTGAGTTAATAAAGAGTGGACGTCGTGTCCGCAGCAAAATTTTAAAAAGCGGAAGGATACCACAACATTATTTGAGTTAAATAAAGTACGGACGTCGAGTCCAGATATTTTTTAAGAGTTAAGTGTTCTTTCATTTCTTTTGTCATCGGTATCCTTCAGCGGAAGGATACCACAACATTATTGACGCATCCGGTCCGCGATCCGAAGATGGCGGAAGTTTAAAGGAAAATAATAAGTAAAATATAAGAGGAAAAAATTTAGAAAATAAATAAAAGTAATATTACATGGAAAAAGAATAAAATTGTGAGAATTTTAATAAAGGAAAAAGTTTTAGAAGTAAAAATCCGGAAGATAAGAAAGCTTAAGAAGGAAATAAGGTTGAAGTGAGATTAAATTGAAATTCTTAAATTAGAGTGAAATTGAAAGTTAAAACAGAACAATAGAAATGAAATGATAAAACAATAAAGTAGAAATAATAAAAGTAAAAGGAAAAATAATTTAAAAAAAGGAATTTTCGTAAAATTAGTGCAGTATTAAAAATTTTATGCAATATAAAAATTTTAGTGCAGTATAAAAATTGTCCAACATTTTTGCCAGAAAGCAGCGGAGAACGAGGAAGCGAATAGAGGAAGCTTTAAGGGAATTTGAGCTTTGCTACGGTGAGTTGTTTTCTATTCATTTTAATTTTTTAAGAAGTTTGAGAAGTGTTGGAGGAACTTAAAATTTCAGATCTGGTCGTAATTTTTCGAGAAATTATTTTTTTTTGTCAAAATTAATTAAGAGATAGTGAATTATGAGATGGTGAAATATGTTTGAAATGTTAAGTTCAATGTAGAAAAGTTGTTTTATTTAAAATCGAAAAATTCAATTCAATGTAGAAAAGTTGTTTTATTTAAAATCGGTAATGCAGAAATGCAAGATTTCATTGCTTGTGTGAAACGTAGGCTTCACGGTAGTGCGTATACCCTATTGAGGGGAAAGCAAGTCACTACGGTAGAAGCTCTATACTCTGCAATAAAACAAGCGTACCTGCCATTGAAATCACTCTGGACCAGAAAAGGTATCAGGGAGTTCGCCGAAAAGTTAATCGATTTCACAGGCCGAGGACTATATATCGGACCATTATAAGGTTTCAGGGGATCAGGCTCTACGGGAAGAGGTGGCTGCCTCGATAACGAGGACTTTTACATTAGGATTACCTGACCCTACTCTGAGGATGAGACTGGTAGGGTCTTCGGAAACAAATTTAGAGAAGCTGGTAGATCTGGCATTAAATTTGTATGAAGTTGTTAGCAGATCACACTTCAACCAGGGGGGTTGGCTAGGTACACAAGGAAAGCGAATAGCAGGAATGAATACCGTATGGGAGCTAGGAGATTCCACTCATGTACAGCCCAGAAATAATCCCCCAATACAAACAAATGCGAGAAGTGAATACCGTTCGAGTAATCGAATGGAAGTGAATTCATCCGAGAAAGGGGGCAGTCGCATGCGTGTAGAACGCAACGATAATAACCCCAACATAAAATTGTATGTAGTTTTTGCAACAAAAAAGGCCATACCAGGGATGAATGCCTGATAAGGAAAAATACACCTAATTGCGAGAAATGCTTGGTATACGGTCATGAGCCAAACTGGACGTGCGAGAAGCCGCAGAGACAGAATATGCAGAGTAAGAACTCGTCGCGGGAACCACCTCAGTGGGGACGACAAGAATATACGCAGCAGCAACAAAAAAATAATGCAAGCGAAAATAAGAATAATAATCGCTGGGCCCAACGCAACAGAGTTTCACCCAAAGAAGGTTGAAAAACCCTTCACACAACGCTAGAGATAATCGACCTCAACAAAAGGATCCAATAACATGCCACTGGTGTAACAGACCGGGACATATTGTAAGAGATTGTGAGGCGAAGAAAAATTGGGATAGGTTTCAGGGAAATCTCAGAGGGCCTAGGCCAATAGTCCGGGAACCCTACACAAACAGTAACTTAGGGCCAAATGAGGTAGTAACAGTAAGTACAAAGTCTGAAGAGATTGTGGATACGTTACCAACCTCAATAAATGAGGTAGTAACAGTAAGTCCAACGTCTGAATAGATTGTGAATACGCTACCAACCTCAATAAATGAAGTAGTAACAGTAAGTCCAACATCTGAAGAGATTGTGGATACGTTACCAACCTCAATAAATGAAGTAGTAGCAGTAAGTCCAACATCTGAAGAGATTGTGGATACGTTACCAACCTCACTAAATGGAGTAATAACAGTAAGTCCAACATCTCAAGAGATTGTGGAAACGTTACCAACTTCAGCAAGATTGAAGAAGGCTAGAAAGGTGGAAAATACAACAAAAACAATAGCGAAAGGGAGAATTTCTTTTCCTAAGTTGCCAAATCGAGGTGCGAATCCGAGTGTTCATGTTCATAACTTATGTAATAAGAATAAAAAGATTGAGAGGGAAATGTCTAACTGTGTAACGAGTTTTGTTTTCAGCTGGTGTAGCGTCAGTCGCCCCAGGATCCATTTTGGGGGATTTCGTAACCCTCAAAGTTCCAACCACCGCGATAGTCAGGAATTGCTCACATTTTGCAGTGAAGCAAATCTATCACTGAAACTTCAGCTCGGACGTATGCGGGTTGGTGTTCGTTTTCTTCCCTTATTTAATATTTTATTCAATTCACAAACGTTTTACAAACTTAATATCTACGCCACTGGTTACAGTCGGTCTGTCAGGCCGACTACCTGGCGACAGAGGGTCGCGTACAATAGTTTCTGTGTACAGAAGACCGGGAGCCGAGTGCTCCGCGGCAGAGGGCCGCTTACAAAGGTAGCAGGTGTACAGGTGACGGAGGGGCCGAATGCCCCGCGGCAGAGGGCCGCTTACAATGCTGGTGAATACAATGTCGAAGGAGCTGAGTGCTCCGCGGCAGAGGGCCGCTCACAATGCTAGTGAAAGCTCCGAAGAACTGATTCCGGCCGAAGCCTTGAAATTCCCGAAGGAATGATTCCGGGTAGTGCTAAATACTGGTAACTCCCGAAGAAGTGATTCTGGCTATGGCAGGCAAGAATCAAGTCTTTGCTCACCGGCAGAAGGATTGCACAAACTATTCGTTAAATGCACATGCTGCTGAAAACGCAGTAGAAATCATATGCAGCCTGTGCGCGACGAAAGAAAATTTGTGTGAGCTGAATGCTTGATTCTATTTTTAGATCAGTGGCAGCGAAAGCGCAAAGAAAAAGGGAAAGTGAAAATAAGCTAGTCGCATCATTTTAGGACTTTCTGCTATATTTTAGTTTAAACAAAATAAATATAAAATTTGTAGCAACCGGTTGGTTCGCTACAGAGTGTAATGAATCCTCCACTCAGAACTCCATGGACAACCAGGTTCTCCAGAATGATCACGGCAGTTTTCTCCTCAAAAAGACAAGCGGAAATTCACAGAGCAAAGTATGTAAGTTTTTTTTTCACAAGTTTCACATGTTAACATCACCTGAGAAATGCCAGGTGGTAAATCCTTCAGTCAGAACTTCACGAAATACAAGCAGGTTCTCCAGCACAATCACAACTGTTATACTTCTTAAAAACAAGCCACGGGAACTCACAAAGGAGAAGTGGATTTTCACGTAAACTGCCAAATTCACGTAAAAGGAAAAACAAAAACTCACCGCTAACATTAAGCCTTCATTGATAACACTAATGTGGCTCACAACACGAACGAAGCTGGTCACACCTCGTCTAAGCGAAAAGAAATCTCAAGGAAAATACGGGGAACAGTTTTTTTATATCAAAGTATGTTAAACTAATACAAGATTACAAACTGCACTGTTTTTTTACTGCAAATACAATACATAAATCAGCGAAGCAACCGAGCATCACAGCAGCAGATAAATGTCAATTTCACATACTCAGTACATATGTATTCGCAAGAGAGGCAGCTAGAGCGAGAAAACAGATTCGTACTTTACACAACACAACATATAATGAAACAAAATGAATATTTACAGTAGCGGTGGGGAAAGTTTCAAAGTTATAAATGTTCCACCAAGTAAATAACTAAACCAAAACTAATAACAAAATGCTTTGTTTAGCGGAATACATTTCACCGTACTTCGTTATTATCGAAAGTTCTAGAAAAAATTCTACAGTCTATAAAACCTGTTGGTTCTTCAGTCTTGATGCTTTGACGCTTGATTATTCTTCGACGACATAGTTCGGTTCCTTCCGAAGTGCTGCCGCAGCGAAAAATTTATTTTGTTTAATTAAAACATCAGTTTTGGTTTTCGAAAAGTTCAGCGAATTAATTTAGTACAAACCGCAAGTGAAAAGAAGAAGAAAACAGCTAAAAACAAAATCTCGTGTTGACGAAGTTGAGTCGCCATGTTCCCTGCTTCTTTTTAACTAATACAATTGGCGAGCTATATGGACTTTTGGAAAGTTCAAATTTGCTGTCGGCTAGTAGTTGATCGATCTCTTGATTAATTACTTGCTGCATTGCAGGGTTTCGTGGATAATATCTCTGTTTGAATGGGACTTCTGTTGTGACTCGAATGGAGTGGCGACTCATGGTACAAAGTCCTGTCATGGTGGTCATGAGAGTCTTTTCACTGTGCTCGAATTCTTTGATTATACAACTTTCTCTGGAGGCAAAACTTGTTATGATACGTGCTTGTGGAGTGCCCACAAATCCCACAGTGGTATGTTCCTCTCCATCAATGATTAATTTGCAGCTAAGCTTGCTTAGCAATCCATGCCTACAGTGAACTCCTCTTTTAGCCCTGGTAAATAATATACACGGTGGGTGAATCGTTGTTGATTCTTCTGAATTATAGCGCGTTCACTCTGGTGTATGCATATTTTCTTGCCGTTGGCGAAAGCCAGCCATTGCTTTTCCTTTATAATGTGGGCGTGTTTTCGTAAATAGTCTTTAAGTTTTGCTCCCACGAAGGACAGTGTAGCCCCGGTGTCTACCAATGCCATTGTCTGGCGACCATCGCACATGATGTTCATTTTGTAGCGGGGTTCAGGTGTGCTGGTCTCGGATTGCGGTGTATTTTCGACGACTGCTATTGTCTTCGAGCAGGAACAATCCCGTGTGAGGGTGTTGGGTTTGCCGCAATATTAACAGAAGATTAATCGCTTCCCACGTCAGTTTCTGCGTGTGTGGCTTGGTTTTTTGCATGTCCAACAGTGGGTGGAGCGTGAATACGGTAGGTTGGCAACCCAATTGGTTGTGTGTGTCCGCTGCGATCGGTTTTCTTCCCCACGTATGTGTTCGTATTCGTCACCTCGATTCATTAGAGAATCCAGGTCTTGGTTGTTGTTGAATCAAGGTCTTGGTTGTTGTCAGGTAGCTGGTTGTTGTTGAATGCTTTGTGTTCATGTCGGGTACAGGTATACTGGTGGTGGCCTTCTCCGTTGGTGACTCCTCCTTTGTCAGGTTCTCGGCGGACTTCCTGGTTCCCTGCTCTCTAATAAAGTTGTTGAGTCTTTGTCGTATCTCTTTCACAGTGCCTTCTGTTAATAATCCTATTAGCTGCATTTGTCCCTTCAATTCTTCTTTTCGCAGCTTGTAAATAAAACTCAGATTGTCTGGGAGAAGTTTTTCTTCCTTCTCGCTTTCTCTAGTTTGTGAACTGCTTCTCGATGAAGACAGTCCCTGCTCGGGCGTCATTTGTAACGAGATTTTGCTTCCAGCTGGTGTAGCGTCAGTCGCCCCAGGGTACATTTTGGGGGATCTCGTAACCCTCAAAGTTCCAACCACCGCGATAGTCAGGAATTGCACACGATTTGCTGTGAAGCAAATCTATCACTGAAATGTCAGTTCGGAAATAAAAAAAAATAAAAAACTCTTGTTCTTGTTCTTGTATTAGTTTAAGTATACGGGTTGGTGTTCGTTATTTTCTTTATTTATTATTTTATTCAATTCACAAACGTTTTACAAACTTAATATCTACGGCACTGGTTGCAGTCGGTCTGTCAGGCCGAGTGCCTAGCTACAGAGGGTCGCTATAGTTTATATGTACAGAAGACGGGGGAGCCGAGTGCTCCGCGACAGAGGGCCGCTTACAAAGGTCTCGGGTGTACAGGTGACGGAGGGGCCGAATACCCCGCGGCAGAGGGCCGCTTAAAATGCTGGTGAACATAATGTCGGAGGAGCTGAGTGCTCCGCGGCAGAGGGCCGCTCACAATGCTGTTGAAAGCTCCGAAGAACTGATTCTGGCCGAAGCCTTGAAATTCCCGAAGGAATGATTCCGGCCGAAGCCTTGAAATCCCCGAGGGAATGATTCCGGCCGAAGCCTTGAAATTCCCGAAGGAATGATTCCGGCCGAAGCCTTAAAAATCCCGAAGGAATGATTCCGGCTAGTGCTAAATATTGGTAACTCCCGAATGAGTGATTCCGGCTAGTCCTAAATACTGGCAACTCCCGAAGGAGTGATTCCCTCTAGTAATAAAAACTGGTATCTCCCGAAGGACTGATTCCTGCTAATCCTGAATACTGGTAACTCTCAGGATACGCCAACAACTACTTCTACTTCTACTCAATGTATTTGAGTTGATCAACTCGTTTCAAATATGAGCCACTCGTTATGCGATAGTTGGGGCTGTCGAACCAGGGGGTCAACTGCTCCACGCAAAGGAAGTTTCTGTTTTGGCAGGCAAGAATCAAGTCTTTGCTCACCGGCAGAAGGCTGACTGGACTTGCACAAACTATTCGTTAAATGCACATGCTGCTGAAAACACAGTAGGAATCATATGAAGCGTGTGTGCGACAAAAGAAAATATGTGTGAGCTGAATGCTTGATTCTATTTTTAGATCAGTGGCAGCGAAAGCGCAAAGAAAAAGAGAAAGTGAAAATAAGCTGGTCGCATAATTCTATTTTTAGAATTGCAGCTGCTCTACTTGTGCGTATGTCTTATTCTCCGAGCGTATGTATATACTATCGTGTGTTTTCGGGGCTTTCTTTGTTTTTATAATTTCCTGGTTCAATTCTTGTTTGTTGTTATTGTTAATTAATTCTTGTTTGTTGTTGTTTAAGTTTATTCTTTCTTGTGTATTCCTTATTGAGAACATATAACTATTTTAGTATTATTAATGCGAATACTTATTATTATTATTATATACGATATTAACTTATTTTAATTTAAATGCTAATAAATATTTAATTCAAGCGAATTTCTTCTATATATTTTTTTATATCAGAATCTAGCAGTAGCCCTTAAGAGATCAATCTCTTTTTCCATGATTGGCTATTGATGGAATTGGACAGAGGGAGCGGAAGGGAAAGGGAACTTTTCGCATTCTACATACTCCGGCAAGTGTTGCGAAGCAAAGCGTCCTAAAGAACTGCTATTTTTGCTTATTTTATTATTGCAAACACTGCCGGAGTCAACGAGTGGTCCTTATTTTTCACAATTAGCGCTAGGCGAGGCCTTAAGTACGCATTAGAATTTGAGACGTCACGATAAGGAAAGTTAACAACCATGTGCAAGGCGGGACTCGAACCCGCGTCCCCGGAAACCGATGGCTAGTGTGCCACACACTACACCACCGAGCCACCGAGAACCGCAAATTTCGGTTTTAAACAAAAAGTATATATATAAAATTTGTAGCAACCAGTTATCAACGTAGACACAGGTAACATGCAAACAGTAGTGCACAAGAAGGGAATTTCACTAGTACTATACCAGGGAAAACTGGTTAATGTGAAAAATGATAAAATTTTTGTACCCGTATTAAAATCAAGCAAACATGATTTCGCCTTTAATCAAAATTTCGCATCTGATTTCACAAATCTTAATGACTTGCAATCAAAAAAGCAAGCTAACATTATTTACGTCTTTAAGATACATGTGAAAAATCGAAGAAGAAAAATTAGAGGAAGACTGGAATTTAAATAAAAAAAAAAAAAAACATAACCTTGATGAATAAAAATTGTAAATATTATTGGTCTTAAGTTAGTAGAGTTAATAGTAAAAGTTTTTATTAAAACTATAATAATAAAGTTAATAATGTTAATTAAATATCGTGTATCAGAATTTGTCACTAAAAGTCTAAACGCATTTTTCGGCCATATCAATTTAGTCGAAACTATCGGGAAATAGGAAAAATAGATCAGACTAATATGTGAATACATATTCAAAAGAACACATTACAAATGAGGTAGAAGAGAACCTAAAGAACCTAAAATTAAAGAACACATTACAAATGAGGTAGAAGTAATCCCGTTCCATTTTAAACTATTTCATTCATCTTACTCTATTTTAAATATTTCCTAGTTGACTCTTAGCAACTTTAGGACAGTCGAAATCAACTTTAATTGATACGGTGCGAATTGGTTCGATAGGAAGACAATTCTCACCACTGCAACGGATATGACATTGGCAAAGATGACCTAAACAATGTGCAACGATTCGAAAATCTTACTTACAAACTAACCCTAATTGTTGAAAAAAATATGCAAAAAAAAACCAGAAAACATAAAAAAGTTATAAGAATTAATATTAAAATAAAATAAAAGAAATAATTAAAAAAACACACAAATACAGAAGGAGAAAATATGTAGAATAGAATAAGAAAAAAAAGAATAAATATAAAAAAGGTAAACTTAAAGAAAAAAATAAAGACTGAAACAAAATGACAAAAAGAAAAAAATTTTCTAACACAACTAATTGAAACTAACCACTAACTTTTAGCTACGTACGTTTCAGTAAGCAAAGGCCTGCTTACATAAACGCAAATTACAGCATGTACCAAAAAGGGTACAAATTACCTCGTTGCTCCAAAACAGCAACGTCCCAGGTTTTTGAAAAAAACGTCCCAGGTTTTTGAAAAAAACCTGAGGAAGAATTGTTTACGCCGCCTTTAGGGCATTGCACTTAGCAATTAAAATTATGCTTGCAAAGTATTTATTTGCAAGTATTAAAATATAAGAAAAGAGAAAAAAAATCGTTTCAACAAGCAAGACAAATTTGCTTATTCAAACGAAAAAAAATTAATAAAGGTAAAATGATAAGATATGATAAGAGATTTATGATATAATCGATATCATAAATGAAAAAAATTTTAAGAAAAACAAAAATAATTGCTTGTAAAGTCAATCAATGATTGGTGTAATTTTTTAAAACAGGAAATATTTTAAGAATAAATTAATTTTCGTTAACACCCTTGTCAAGGATAATTATTTTTAGAATCTAATAGATAATAAAATAATTTCAATTGCAAATACATGTCAGGAATATCTATAAATATGTTTAATATCTTATATTTTCCATACAGATTTTGGAATTAGCTTCTAACTAGTTTTAAAAAAAAACTTCTAACAGCTACAATGTTTAAATTAATGCCGAAACCAAAATATGTGGAACAGCAACATTCAGGAACCAAGGTCTACAACTGCGATAAGTACAGCGGTTGGTACAGCTTAGAGAGTGCATGGAAACAAGTCCAGGAGCTGCGTGACTACACACACAACATTCACAACCACATAACACATCATTCAACGGTCCACATGAGCAGCAGAGGACAATCAACAATACTACAATGAACAAATACACTAGGATATGATTCAAGGTAGATTTAAAGTAAACAATTATATTGACTTATTTTAAACCACCTAAGAATCATTATGTACAGAAGAAATTAATATCGCTTCACGATATTTATTTTTTCTTTCCTTCGGGTGGAGGGATGTTGTGGGTCAATCTGCACACTCTAAAACGAGCGCTGCTAAAACTAGATAACAGTGCAAGTATTTTAGTTAATACAGTACTTTGTCAGTTTATGCTGCATACTTCCAACGTGGAGGCTTGCAGCTATCTATTGGAAGGCATACTTTTAGGCCAAACTGTGGTTGCTTCTCGATCACAGTTCAATAAATTCAAACTAGAACTTAAATTGCGCAAGAGCAATTTTTTGCAAAATAGCAAGTCCGCTTGCGGAATCCAAGTTCCGCAAGCGAGGCATCAAAGTTTGAGTTGCGAAACTCCCACTTGCCCAACAGCCAATATTTTCCAGAAGAATTCCAATTCTTCAAGAAAGGCATATTGCACAATGGGACAAAGTGCAGAGTTTGACACACTTAGCTGGATCAACCGAACTGGCGGGTAATTTGTTTTAACTTTAAGCATTGAGTCTGATTTTGAATTAATAAAGAGTGGACGTCGTGTCCGGAGTAAAATTTTAAAGGTAGTGTTTTCTTTGTCGCTGGTATCCATCAGCGGAAGGATAAGACAACATTATTTGAGTTAAATAAAGTACGGACGTCGAGTCCATATATTTTTTAGAAGTTAAGTGTTTTATTTCTTTTGTAGTGGGTATCCTTCAGCGGAAGGATTCCACAACACACCAGAGATCCTGAAAATTTAGCGAGATACCAACGATCCAGTGAATTAACAGCGATCTCAAAGACTTTGCGAGATATCATCAGTCCAGTAAACCTACCTCGATCCCGAAAACCTATAGAGCTATAAACAGAAGAATGAGACAACAGCGTACAAAAAAATTCAACAGCTCAGTGAAACCACAGCGATTTTCGAAAACACAGTGAGATACCAACCGCACAGCAATTCCCCGGAAACCCCGAAAACTCAGCGACTCTAAAATTCTTGTCTTGTAACTGAACAGTTTTATTGATTACGTATCTCAAAGACGCCAATATTATGAGTTTTCCGAAATCTGCTACTGGACGGCGTTGTGCACCATATGGTAAATGCGAAAACGATATATTTGTAAAAAATTTAGCGTGTAAAAGTATTCGTGCCTATTTTCGCATTTATGTCATAAGTGACTCACAGCCAAGTACATTATGTTTCGAAAATTCGTCTATGAGTGTCGCTGTACTCTTTTTTGCGTGTAATTATTATATGTTAGAGGTAAAAGCGCTACAAAACATCTCGAGTTGCTGATTCGTCCGCGCGAAAACAGCTCCGAGTGCAAAGGGTTAAAAAGTTTCCCAATAGATTGGGTCTATCATCACGAGACAAGTACAAATCTGAAATATTTGAAGATTGTGTATTGAAAATTCTCATTCCGAACGAAAAATACTAGAACGAGTACTTATTTGCTTCTTTATACCCTAAACCCGAAGGAAGTAGGGTATATTAACTTTGTTCTTCCGTTTGTAACGCAGAGAAGGAGACGAGAAAGATATAGAAAAGTGTATATATTCTTGCTCAGCGTCACCTCCTGAATAGATTTAGCCCTGTCTTTCCGTCTATCTGTCTGTCTTTTGAAATCAATATTACGGGAGAGCGAAAAGGGCAGTTATGTATTTTTTGTTATGTAGGGCGGTTTGGGGTTGAAAATGGGCGAGATCGGTTAACAACCACGCCTACCTTACATACTGTTGTATGTCGCATTCACACTATCAAGGCAAGAACATTGGCACTTGTTAATAACTCAGTTAGTGAGTCAAGGTCAAGTTCAGCCTTTAGTGCAAGCCAAGCGTTTTGTTTTGGGAAGCTTGAAAGCCAAGCTAGCAACCAGCACTCTGCATGGTAGCAAGTGTGGAAGCTAATTGTATACTCCGGGCAAAGCTCTGGAAAGCCAAGATAATAACCAGCACCGTCTGCATGGTTGCAAGTGTGGAAGCTAATTGCTACCGAATAGCTTTTCTCGAGCTCAAACCGAGCAGCTTTCGGAGTAAATAAAATTAGCTAAAACAAAAAAGCAAAGAGCAAACGCGGAAGAATTAAATCGTTCCCAATTTAATTCTGCCGACGTTAATATTGGCAAATATTAATATTAAGAATTTAATATGTATTGCAAAATGGTAAATTGCGACATACCGGTCCACTTTAGTTTCGCCGACGGCTACGCCGACCGAGCTTAAGTGGAAATAAGAAAATGTTTGAAAGTGGAGTTCTGTTTGTGAGCCCAGAGCGCGCAGACCGGCGCTGCATTGAAATAAATAAAAAGGGACGTTAGAAGAGGAACAAGGCTTTTATTAAGAGGACCCGCATTCTTTTCAGAGGGACACTACAACATTTTGGCGCAGCCGGATTTTCGATCCGAGGATCGCTCGAAGGAAATTAAAGGTAAGTGAAAATTTTTGGTGAAACTGTGGAATAAATAAAAGGAGTGCCAGCGTCAAGCCAGGCACCCTTGTCTGTCCAATGGCGTTCCACGCCGGACGAAACCTTTGCTGAGGTCGACTCTTTCACTGTGGGAAGCTGTTTAGAAAGTTTTAGAAGTGTTGAATAGTTTTAAAGTGATATTTGAAAGTGAATTGTTTGGGAAGGAATACATTTTTGAGTAAATTAAATAAATTCTTAATATGATAATAGTAGTAATGGGAATAATAAGAGTAGTAAGTTGTTAATTTTTCCGAATTAAAAAGTTCCCTTATTAGGGGAAAATTTTTTGCGTGCACTCAATGCGGTAACCTCTTTATAGAATTTTGTGGATAATAAAACCCGTAAGGATAATTTGGTTTTTTAACGGAGTTATGTACAATTTAGGCTTTTCTAATTTCCACATTGGCATTTTGTCTGTCCAACGCGAAGTGGGGTGTGTAAATGCCCAGTTAAAGCAAACTGATTAAAATTTATAGCTAAAATCTATAATTTTTGAGTCGTTTGCTGAAAAAAATTGAGTTCTAAAAATTAAATTTTATTGCAAGCGAGGACAATATTGTTTATTTTAAATGGTTTTTGTGGAAAATATAGAAGTGATGATTCGTGGTCAGATACGGAACATATCCAGGACTGAGAAGACTCAATGGAGTACGTGCCACAGTACGTAACGGATAGTACGGCACAGGCACCAAAGGATAATCCGTCGGAAATAAAGAAACAAGGACCAGCAAAATTAACGATAGAGGAATATCGTAAGCGGCAGCTGGAGCAAAGAGAGCGAGTGGCAACTGCGACACCGAAAACACCGAAGCCGAAGAAGCGTCGTGGCGGTAAACTAACGCAGGACAGGAAACGCCTAGCATACCTGAGGGCACTGGTACGAGAGACCACTAATCCAGTTCCATGGGAGGCATCGCGCAGAGCATGGGAAGAAATAGGAAGCCTAGAGGAACGGTTGGAGCAACGTAGGTCGAAAGGAAGAGCGTGACAACAGGTATAGAAACTTCCAGGATGCAGAAAAATTATACTTTAGGAATAGAGACAGTTGTAATGGGTAATTAATGAAATAAATCAATGGAATAAATAAGTTAAGAATGCGTTTTTAATATAATCGAAAGCTAACTCATAAGAAGCAGACCGCTTATTCATTTTATTAAATGAAATGAAAATAAATAGATATTTGTTGTTGGGAAATTGTACAATTGAACGTGAAGCGAAACTCAAGAGTGGCGTCGGCGCCTGCTTGAGATCACATTTCAGCGCAAAAGTTACTATGTTTTTTTTTGTTTTGCTTGTTAGCGCGTTAGAACGAAAGCGTTTGCAAAATCGTAAGCGTGATAATTTGTTTTGTGGGGTTTATTCCGTTCAACTCTGAGGAGCAAGAAATTCGACGCTCGTTTAAATGTTGCCACTGTCGCTGGCCTTGATTTTGTTATTCTGAAAGGGAAATTAGGTCAGTAGTAGCAAATAAGAGGATTGCTGATTGTTGCAGTTTTGCTAACTAGTCGGGTTAAAAGCTACTTAATTGAAAACATTAAATGAATGGGGGGGAAAAAATTTATAGAGAAACGAAAGCGATGTAATTAATGGCAGAGTCAGTGCAAGAACAGATTTATTTAGACTTGAAGAGAACCCATGAAGAATTGCAAAGAGAGCTAGGGGAGTTTTTAGCGAAAATTTGGGAGGTTCTTAAAAGCACAGTAGCGAATAAGGATAATTGGGAGCTAATTAAAACAAGAATAGTAGAATTAGGTGATGTTACGAAAGTTTAAAAAGCGGATGCTATTGTAGAAGAGCTGCTGCAGTTTATGCAGCATTAGGTGCATGCTAAAGAGGAAGAAATAAATTAATGGAAATTACAGTTCGCGGCATTAAAGAATAGATATGGTAGCTATTTAGTTGATAGAATATTTCAGGAGGAATTAATAAAAAACGTGGAATCCGAAAACGAGAAGCTTAGGAAATTGTTGAATAGAAAAGATTTAGCAGGGAGTACAATAGAGCTTGCATTAACGAATGAATCCGCACAGAATCAAGGGAAGATTGTTTAACCTTAGAAGCAGCGAATAAAAGAATTCAGGAACTGAAAGAACATAACAGACTGCTAAACCAGGAAGTTTCGTTAGCCCATGAACAGACACTCTATCATAAAGAAGCAACCCCTCCGAGAGCGTGTCAAATAGTTGACAGATCACGCTCCTCTCCTCTGCCTAGACATTCAGAAACTCAAATAGATAAGATGGGTATAGGAGAAATAGCAAAACTTACAAACAGTCTGGTTCCACTGTTTTCAGGAACCCAGTCCCCGGATTTAAGGGGTGAAGTTTATAAGTTCATACAGGGATGTGAGTTAGCTGCGAGAGAAGGGAACGTGCAGGACTACATAGACTGTATCAAGCATAGGTTATATGGAGACGCATATGATCTTGTTAGATCACAGCGTTTCGCTAACCTAGAGGAATTGTACCTGGTGATAAAAAGAGCCTATCTATTTTTCCTTGGAATCTGTACTAACGGAGCTACAGAATTGTAGCCAATTACCGAGCGAGCAAATTCGACAGTTCGCCAGACGGGTTAGTACCCAAAGGAACCAAGCAATAGAAATTACAAAGAGTTTCTATAAGGGTGTCGGTGATAGTGCGCTTCTGTGTATGATAGATTCAACAGCAAAGCAGTCGTTTAAAACGGCTTTAAGAGACGCGATATTGAGGGTTTATATGCTGAGTGTCACTGGGAAAACCCTGGAAGAAATGTTTGAGATAGCCATAGATGCATTCAGTACTATACAAAGGAGTAGTTCCCTCTGTCAACAAGCAACCACGCAGATGCAAAGTAATATGAATTTATTGCAAAGTAATATGAATTTATTGGATTCCCATATAAGACCTCCTGCGCAGAAACGCTTGGAAAGGCCGGAGGCAATGCAAAACATCCCGAGGGGGCCACAGAAAAAAATCATTTGCTCATTTTGTAATAAAAGGGGACATACGAGGGAAAAATGTCTGGTGAGGGAAAACACTCCGTATTGCCAGAAGTGTTTTAAATATGGGCATGAGACAGACTGGAGGTGCGGAAATCAACGGGCACAGGACCACGGAGCAAATAACTACACGAGAGAGCCATTAAATGGTTACCGAGGTCAGTCAAACCGGAGAGTGGAAGTGCCTAGGAACCAACCACAGCGGAATTGGCAACCAGATCCGATCCAACAGCAGAGACAGAGAAGGTTCGAAAACCCGAATTCGAATGCATCAAACGGTGTGCAAAGACAGGGTGCGAAGAACATGCCAGACAGATCAAACAGAACGGTGTGTCATTGGTGTAACAGACCAGGGCATATTGTAAGAGATTATGAGGCAAAAAAGAATTGGGACAGGTTTCAGGGAAACCTCAGAGGGCCCAGACAAGGCCAATAGTCTGGGAACCCTACACAAATAGTAACTTAAGGCCAAAGGAGGTGGTAACAGTAAGTCCGACATCGGAAACGATTGTGGATACGTTTCTAACCTCAATGAATGAAGTGGTAACTGTAAGTCCGACATCGGAAACGATTGTGGATACGTTACCTACTTCAACTGATGTGAGAGTAACTGTAAGTCCGACATCGGAAACGATTGTGGATACGTTACCCAGTTTAATAGATTTTGAAATTAGTGCAAGGCCAAATGGTACAAACGATGAAGAGAGTAACAGTGTACAAAGGAAGCATACGGTTGTGGGAGCAGTAGAGTCAATAATGAAAAACCACGACCTGGAACAGAAGTCTTTTTGGTTGAATTATAATTTGTACAACAGTGATAAACAAACTGAAACAGGAGTATCTAGCTGGACTCGAACCCAGGAAAATGACGTGTTCATTGAATTACCTTGCGCGGAGGCTATAAATGGAAAACTCGTTTTACTGGTGGATACGGGAGCGGATACAAGCCTGGTAAAGGAAGTTTCGTTAAAGGAGGGTACAATTGTAAACCAGGAGGATACAAAGAGTTTAAGCGGAGCATTTGGTAGATGTGTGACCACTAAGAGGTCACTGATAGTGAAGCATAATGAAAATGAGAACCTCGATTTTACGCTGCATATAGTATCCTCAGAGCAGGGAGTGCCAGCAGATGGCATAATTGGTAGGGACAATTTGTGGAATAGATCGATTATAAACACGGTTACTAAGCAAGTAACATTTATAGATGAGAGGAAGAAACACATTGAGACCCTGGTTATGCGGTCAAAGGGGGAGTTAGATAAAATTGTACATAACAAAAATTCTAAAGTAATGGCAAGAACTATTAGAGTAGTTCCAATTAGGATCAGGACGAATATTCCGGAGATAATAGTTCATAAGCAGGAAATAGTTCCAGGAGTGTATATGGGGGAAACATTAGCGAGGGTAAATATGGACGTAGTTTATGTTCCAATACTGAATTCAACAGATAAGGATGTAGAAATAGACAGTGATTTTAGGCCGAGGTTTTCTAGTTTCAGTAAGTTTGAAACACCCCGTGCTTGTATGATAAATAGAGTGGGAGAGATAGAAGGTATAAATGTGGAGAAAAGGTTAGAGACCTTGAAGAAGGAAATAGTATTAGACCCCAACCTAAATCCGGAGGAAATGAAATCAATGGAAAGGATAATTTCCACGTTTCATGATATATTTTTGCTAGAAGGTGATAATTTAACGTGCACAAAGGTGTTGAAACACACAATTCCAACGGCGACTGAACAGGCTCCAATAAATCAGAGACAGTATAGACTCGCACAGGCTCATAGGGAAGAAGTGAACAGACAGGTAGCTAAACTTTTGCATGACGGAATAGTGAGACTAAGTACTTCTCCCTGGAACTCTCTATTGTTGTTAGTTCCCAAGAAGGGTGGTGAAAACGGAGAAAAGAAATGGAGACTAGTGGTGGACTACAGGAAACTGAATGAAGTCACAATCAAGCAAGTTTTTCCAATTCCGAGAATTGATGAGATTCTTGATCAATTAGGCAATAGTAGATATTTTACGACCTTAGATTTAGCTAGTGGGTATCATCAGGTGTTCGTGGATAAGAGGGATAGAGGAAAAACTGCATTTAGCACAGGATTGGGACATTTTGAGTTTAAGAGAATGCCGTTTGGGTTAACGGGCGCGCCTGCTACTTTTCAGAGGATCATGAATCACATCCTCACAGGTCTCCAAGGAATAGATTGTTTTGTATATTTAGATGATATCGTAATTTAGAGCAGCATGAGGTTAGATTAGCGAAAGTGTTAGAAGCTTTAAGAATTAATAATCTCAAATTAAATATTAAGAAATGCCAGTTTTTGCGGCGCGAAGTCGTGTATTTAGGTCATAAGTGCTCGGAAAATGTTGCACTGCCGGACTCACAGAAGGTAGAATGTGTTAAGAACATTTTGCCACCTAGGAATAAGAAGGAAGTACAAGCATTTTTGGGTTTAGTAAATTATTATAGGAAATTCATAGACAATATGGCAAGGATAGCTTTACCTACCTACAATGTTTAAATTAATGCCGAAACCAAAATATGTGGAACAGCAACATTCAGGAACCAAGGTCTACAACTGCGATAAGTACAGCGGTTGGTACAGCTTAGAGAGTGCATGGAAACAAGTCCAGGAGCTGCGTGACTACACACACAACATTCACAACCACATAACACATCATTCAACGGTCCACATGAGCAGCAGAGGACAATCAACAATACTACAATGAACAAATACACTAGGATATGATTCAAGGTAGATTTAAAGTAAACAATTATATTGACTTATTTTAAACCACCTAAGAATCATTATGTACAGAAGAAATTAATATCGCTTCACGATATTTATTTTTTCTTTCCTTCGGGTGGAGGGATGTTGTGGGTCAATCTGCACACTCTAAAACGAGCGCTGCTAAAACTAGATAACAGTGCAAGTATTTTAGTTAATACAGTACTTTGTCAGTTTATGCTGCATACTTCCAACGTGGAGGCTTGCAGCTATCTATTGGAAGGCATACTTTTAGGCCAAACTGTGGTTGCTTCTCGATCACAGTTCAATAAATTCAAACTAGAACTTAAATTGCGCAAGAGCAATTTTTTGCAAAATAGCAAGTCCGCTTGCGGAATCCAAGTTTTTGCGGCGCGAAGTCGTGTATTTAGGTCATAAGTGCTCGGAAAATGTTGCACTGCCGGACTCACAGAAGGTAGAATGTGTTAAGAACATTTTGCCACCTAGGAATAAGAAGGAAGTACAAGCATTTTTGGGTTTAGTAAATTATTATAGGAAATTCATAGACAATATGGCAAGGATAGCTTTACCTATTAATAAGCTATTGAGGAAGAATGTAGTTTTTAAATGGTCCGAGGATTGCCAAAAGGCATTCGAGACGTTAAAACAAGCAATAACTTCTCCACCGGTATTGACATACCCGGATTTTAGCAGGGAATTTCTGTTGACCACCGATGCTAGCGGAGAAGCTCTAGGGGCCGTATTGTCGCAAGGGAAAATTGGCGAGGATAGACCGATAGCTTTCGCTAGCAGAGCGTTGAGTGACACCGAGAAGAGATACTCAACTATAGAAAGGGAGTTATTGGCCATTGTCTGGGCTACACGAAATTTCAGAGCGTATATTCTGGGAAGACCTTTTAAGATAGTGACAGACCACCAACCATTGAAGGGTATAGCGAATTTGAAGGATCAGACTTCTCGTCTAGCCAGGTTTAGATATAAACTATCGGAATACGAATTCGAAATTTTATATAAACCCGGTAAGAAGAATTTGAATGCAGTTTAGACAGTTCATGTCAAATTCAATAATTCACTTTGGGAATTAAAAAATTGCACACAACACCGTACCATCCGCAAGCTAATGTCTCATTAGAAAGAAGCCACAGACGTTTAGCGGAGTATTTGCGTAGGGATCAATGGTTAACTGCAGCGATGCATGTTCACAACCACTCACCCCACATTACGACCAAACAAACACCGTTCCGTACTTTATTTGGATTCGATACAGAGATGCCGACTAATTTAAGAAGAAAGTGTAGTCCGGTATATAATGCCGAATATCCGAATAAAGTATTAAAATTTCAAATACAAAGAGCTCACGAAATCGTGAGAAAGAATCAGGATTTTCCGAAACAAGTAGCTAAGAGGCAGTATGATAATAAGTTAAATTTAGTAGAATTCAAGGTAGGAGATAACGTTTTGATTAAGAATCAGGCTAGGAAAAATAAGTTTTCTCCAATATGGGTAGGTTCCTACAAGGTTAAGAAAATAAAGAGCCCAATTACTACGTTTTTGGAGATCAAGGGGAAAGACAAAGTTTGTATATAACTATAGTATAGACAGCTTTTAAGTAAAAAAAAATATGCAAGAAGAATTGGGTCATTTATAAGACCTACCCAAAACAGAAAGCAATAAATATATATATTTATTTTTCTGTTTAACTTGCCCGAACAAGATAAATAAGTATATATTGGACAATACACTTCCAATTTCTTAGAGATCTATACATTCGGTATAGACCATCGTAAGGAAATAAAAGTGTTTACTAAAGGACCAACATTGACCAAGATTCAATGTTTGCGCTCCAAAACAAAAAGTACAATACTCACAGGAAAGAGAAAAAACCCTACTTACAAACTACCCCTAATTGTTGAAAAGAATAAAAAAAAGGAAATATACACAATATACAAAAAAAAGAAAAAAATAACATATAGAAAAATGTTATAAGAATTAATATTAAAATAGAATAAAAAGAAACTGTTTAAAAAAAAACAAGAAAAGGACAAAATCAGAAAGAGAAAAAGATGTAGAATAAAATGAGATAAGAAAAAAAAAATGGAATATAAAGAAAAAAAATGTTATACAAAAAAAAAAGGAGACAAGAAAATAACAAAACGAAGAAGAAGAAAAATTTTTACTAATACAACTAATTACATCTAACCACTAACTTTAGCTACGTGCGTTTCATTAAGCAAAAACTTGCTTACTTAGACGCAAATTACAACATTTGTGCAAGAAAGGGTACAAATTACCTCGTTGCTCTAAAACAGCAACGTCCCAGGTTTTTGAAAACCAAAGAAATTCGAACCCTAAAAAAAAAACCTGAGGAATATTTGTTTCAAGCCGTTTTTAGGACATTGCACTCCGCAAGCACATTATGCTTGCAAAGCGTTTATGTGCGACCGTTTAATTACGTAAACGGTAGAATTTTTTCAAAGGGAAAGAAAAATAAAAATCGTTTTAGCAAGCAAGAAAATTTGCTTATCAAAACGAAGTTTAAATGAGAAAAGGGAAAAAAATTATTATATCGTAATTAATTGTAATTAAATTGAAAAATAATGTATAATATCATTTTTGGGAATTTTTAAGTAGATTGATTATTAGAAGCTTATACTTAATGAAACTACTATTAAGTAAATTGTATAGTTTTAAATAGAAAATTTGTATTAAATATAATTAAAATTCAATATTACAGTATGTACCTGCTAATTCGTAGCATTATAACAATAATTAGAATTAAGACACAGAACCTCAACAGCATCGAGCAAGCAGCTACCATAACAACAGGGAACAAGCAGCAACACCAACGGCGACAAAAACCCCAAAACTCGCATGTCGCTGATATGCTGCCGACTTGATCCAGAGACGTCATTCGCATTTGATGCGGAAACACTAAAATTTGAATGCCGCTACGTACCAATTAATTTCCTGGATGTCGTCACAAATCTGAGAGGCAATAAACAGACCCCACCACAGTTTATCTCGGGACAATAGGTCATCTTTGACACCGAACCAGGCTGTAGTCTGCCACAGCTATTGATATTATTCTACATCACTACAGAGCATGATTCTGCTTAATTGCACTTTTATAAACAAACTCCGTCCAAACAATCGTTAAAGAAGGCGGATTGATCGCACTTGGCGAGTTTCTAATTGGAAATGACGTAATGAAAATAACACTGAAGTTGGCTGCAGATTTCTCTGCTTGAAATGTAGTTGGGCCTACAAACCGGTGGTTATGGTGAACGGAATACTTCCTTCCGGGGTCAGAGTCATGGTGCTGTTGGTTCGCCAAGTGGAACAGCAACATCCAGGAACCAGGATCTACAATTGCAATGGGTACAGCGTTTGGTACAGCTTAGAGAGTACATGGGAACAAGTCCAGGAGCTGCGTGACTTCACACACAACAACCACAACCACAACACACGTGAACAACGAGGATACACTAAGGTAGAACATAAGGTAGATTTAAGTTACATAATATTAGAGAATTAGAATAAACCACTCCTGTATCATATTTCCCTAAGGGTGGAGAGATGTTGTATGTCGCATTCACACTATCAAGGCAAGAACATTGGCACTTGTTAATAACTCAGTTAGTGAGTCAAGGTCAAGTTCAGCCTTTAGTGCAAGCCAAGCATTTTGTTTTGGGAAGCTCTAAAGCCAAGCTAGCAACCAGCACCCTGCATGGTAGCAGGTGTGGAAGCTAATTGTAAACTCCGGGCAAAGCTCTGGAATGCCAAGATAATAACCAGCACCGTCTGCATGGTAGCAAGTGTGGAAGCTAATTGCTACCGAATAGCTTTTCTCGAGCTCAAACCGAGCAGCTTTCGGAGTAAATAAAATTAGCTAAAACAAAAAAGCAAAGAGCAAACGCGGAAGAATTAAATCGTTCCCAATTTAATTCTGCCGACGTTAATATTGGCAAATATTAATATTACAAAATGGTGAATTGCGACATACCGGTCCACTTTAGTTTCGCCGACGGCTACGCCGACCGAGCTTAAGTGGAAATAAGAAAATGTTTGAAAGTGGAGTTCTGTTTGTGAGCCCAGAGCGCGCAGACCGGCGCTGCATTGAAATAAATAAAAAGGGACGTTAGAAGAGGAACAAGGCTTTTATTAAGAGGACCCGCATTCTTTTCAGAGGGACACTACAACAATACGGAATGTAAAGACACATCGTTTTAAGAAATGTTAACATATGAATATCTCATAAACCGTGCGAGGTATTAAGGTATAATTTTGTTCGGGAACATATAGCGCCATTACTAAAATGTTTGCAAAAACTGGACGTGACACGCCCACTTATAACAAATTTGGCAATATCTCATGAACGGTATAAGATATTGTGATACAATTTTGCCACGATGTATCCGGAAGCATTACCAAAAATGGGCGTAGCACGCCCACTCATACAAAAGTAGTTAACATGTCTTAAATGGTATAAGTAGTAGGGATATGGCGTTTCTGGGACAAAGACACCACCCATGTATTTCGGTGGTGGCACCACCTAAGGGCGCTGTGTGTGTAAGAGCGAGACAGTGGGCCTAGCGTGTGTAACAGGGAGACAGAGGATGTTGTCAGAGAACAGGTTTGCCAGATCGAGGATTTTGGTGGGCGGAGTTGCCAGATCAAGGAATTTTTGTGATGATTTTGTTGGGTAATTTTTGTGGGGATTTGTGTATTTTTCCAGGGATTCTTTTGCGAGGTATTTTGGTAGATGGCAACCCTGACGGCTGGCAACTGGACAGTCGTCGGGTAGGAGGAGAAGAAGAGGGGATAGAGAGAAAGCTCTCGGAGGAGAGCGACGTGCGTTATGGTATGTGAGTATTGGGAGACCAGCAGTGGCAAGATACTTGCCTTTGGAATTGCTGTTGTAGGATAGCATATTAAGATTTTTTATTATTGAGGTGTGAATGGATGAAGGTAGGATTTTTATGAGCCAAGCGACTGTGGCTTACGTGTCGCATAGGGTTAATCAGTGGAGTTGTTTTAGAAAATATAGAGTACGCTGTAGTTGTAGTTGCTGTAGTTCAATGCTTGTTGGATACAGAGTGTGACGATGAAAGTCGGCGAACCTCGTTTTCACCCACACCAAAAGCGTCAACAGTATTATTTTTTTACTATTTTTAAAGAACTGAATACAAATGTTATGTTCCTGTACGGTTGCGTATTTCTTTAAGTAATAAGTAGTACTAAAGCTAAAACGTAGGGTAAGCATGAAAGCAACCCTGGAGGGTGGAAGTATCAAACAGCTGTGTGATCAGCTGTTCGATCAGAATCAACAACCCTGGCAGGATGCGGTATAAATACGGCCGCACAACCAAAAAGAGTTGAGTTGAGTGGAAGCAGTCAGCGGAGTGGCAGCAATCGTCTTGGTAAGTGAAAAATCAACTGAGGACTCTGACGAAGGCCTATCGGTCTTCAGACAGAATTGACTTGACAAAAGGCAAGCCAGACAAGTAAGTCAACGGTGCGCCAGGCCGACTGACGGTGAGCCGAGCCTATCGGTTGGCGGTACACCTCGACAGAGCGACTGACGGTGAGCCGAGCCTATCGGTTGGCGGTACACCTCGACAGAGCGACCGACGGTGAGCCGAGCCTATCGGTTGGCGGTACACCTCGACAGAGCGGCTGACGGTGAGCCGAGCCTATCGGTTGGCGGTACACCTCGACAGGCCGACTGACGGTGAGCCGAGCCTATCGGTTGGCGGTACACCTCGACAGAGCGACTGACGGTGAGCCGAGCCTATCGGTTGGCGGTACACCTCGACAGAGCGACTGACGGTGAGCCGAGCCTATCGGTTGGCGGTACACCTCGACAGGGCGACCGACGGTGAGCCGAGCCTATCGGTTGGCGGTACACCTCGACAGGGCGACCGACGGTGAGCCGAGCCTATCGGTTGGCGGTACACCTCGACAGGGCGACCGACGGTGAGCCGAGCCTATCGGTTGGCGGTACACCTCGACAGAGCGACTGACGGTGAGCCGAGCCTATCGGTTGGCGGTACACCTCGACAGAGCGACTGACGGTGAGCCGAGCCTATCGGTTGGCGGTACACCTCGACAGGGCGACCGACGGTGAGCCGAGCCTATCGGTTGGCGGTACACCTCGACAGGGCGACCGACGGTGAGCCGAGCCTATCGGTTGGCGGTACACCTCGACAGAGCGACCGACGGTGAGCCGAGCCTATCGGTTGGCGGTACACCTCGACAGAGCGGCTGACGGTGAGCCGAGCCTATCGGTTGGCGGTACACCTCGACAGAGCGACTGACGGTGAGCCGAGCCTATCGGTTGGCGGTACACCTCGACAGAGCGACTGACGGTGAGCCGAGCCTATCGGTTGGCGGTACACCTCGACAGGGCGACCGACGGTGAGTTGCCGGTACAAAAAGAACGAGCAAAGCGGATATAAGTAACGGGAACGACGAGTCACGAGTAGCGAGCACCGCGGATAGAAATAACGGTAACGACGAGTCACGAGTAGCGAGCACCGCGGATATAAATAAGGGTAACGACGAGTCAAGAGTAGCGAGCACCGCGGATAGAAATAACGGTAACGACGAGTCACGAACGCCCCGGACATAAAGAACGGGATCGACGAGCCAGGATTTAGAATAATAATAATAGTGAACTATAAATCTGTAAATAAGAGTGAAATAAAGACTTAAAAGATCAAGTACTGTTCGAATTGACTCCCTCCCGCACTCCCGAATTATAAATTTTCTGTGAGTTAAGAACCTTGGAATCCCGGCGAGCATATCCGGAGCAAAAGGTTCGTCACAGTGGCGCCCGAGCAGGGACCGGTGGAGAGGAGCAGAAAATTGTGAACTACAGTGAAACATAAACAATGAAAAGACAGTGAAAAGAAAGAAAAATAAAGAATAACAGAGTAATATATAAAAGACCAAAACCAAAACGAGCGAAGAAATATTTTGTCCATAAAATATATATACTCAGTTTGACTAAAGCCATAACATGCCAACCACCTCTTGGGTATACCAATTGAAAAAGGAAGACCTCGTCGTTTATTCCAGTGAGTTCGGCTTAGACCCCACCGGAACGGTCAGTGAACTTCGGAAACGATTGGTGGCATTTCTCAGCGACCGAGGTTCCGATAAGAAGTTACAGGTACGTATGGAAGAATTAGAGAAGAAACACCAGAGGGAACCATCACCAGATCACCAGGCAGAGGCAGCGATGGAACACACCGCACGAGCAACCAGTGAGGAGAATCTGAACTTTCTTGTGCCTCCACCAGAGCACCCTCCTTCACACCATAACCAAGTACGTTGCCAGGGTAATCCACCGATGATGATAATCGATCAGGTTCGAAAATGGTCAACCAAGTACGAAGGAACGAAGGACCCGATGCCCTTTGTGGAAAGAATTGAGGAGTTAGCAGATGCCTACAACATCGACATGAATCTACTGCCACGTACCATGCCGGAGCTCCTAAAGGACAACGCCCTGACGTGGTTCCGAAATAACAACCGACACTGGACCTCATGGAAAGAATTCCGGAAGGATTTCCTACAATTCTTCTTACCAGCACGATTTTGGGGTCGATTGGACGACGACATTCGGGGTCGACTTCAAAAACCTAAAGAGACATTTAAATCATACCTGCTCGAAATCCAGAATTTGATGCGACATGCCGGCTACACCGAGGAGCAGAAACTCGAGAGAATCTACCAGAACTTACATCCAGATTTTCAATGGTATATTCGGCGGAAAGACTTTGCTTGCTTAGACGAACTGATCACCATGGCCGAGGACCTTGAACGGATTAAGGAACGACAACCCGAACCAGCGCGACGAGAACAACATCGATTGGTTACACAAGAGACAACCGGTCAAGCAGTACAGGTACCGACCAGGGCCCAAGAGAGAGAATTAGTGACAATCAACCCCAGAACTGCCTGTAGAAACTGCGGCCAAGATGGCCATGTCTCTAGCATTTGCCGAAACCCGCCAGTACTCTTCTGTTGGGTTTGCGGTCGACGAGGACTACGCACCATCCAATGCTGCCGAAGACAGGAAAACACCGTAGGAGGTGGTCCAAAACGAGGGTAGATCATCTCCAGCGAAACAAACCCTCGATCAGCATCCTGCAGGACAAGGACAACCGCATTCGTGCGGCAATAACACTAAACGCCATGCGTACCATAGCCACCATCGACACAGGAGCCTCAGCCAGTTTCATGAGCCAGACGTTCGCCAACCAAGTGCGAGACCGGTGCGAACTCATACCAATGGAAGCTGACGTAACACTAGCTGACGGCTCGACCCAAGAAGTCCACCAAGCCGTAGCCAGCGACATCGAACTAGGAAACTTCAAAGGCCGAATCTACTTTATGATAATGCCCAATACCACAGACAGCGTAGTCCTCGGAATGGACTTCTTAAGAAAAGCCGGCGCATCCTTAAAGTGTGGGGGAGAAAAACTAGATTTGGGAACGTCATCAGCCAGTGAGACCTCCCTCAGCTGTATGATCATTACCAAAGAGAACACGGTACAGAAGGCCGAAACTGACGAATTTCTACGAAATGAACTACAACAGTTCAAGAACATGACTGGGGTAACCAATATCACGGAACATCGCATTGTAATGAGTGACACGCGCCCAATTAAACAAAGGTATATACCACGGAACCCGGCAATGCAGGCCGTAATAAACGAAGAAATTGACAAACTATTGGAAAAGGGGTGCATTGAAACCTCTCATAGCCCATACAGCGCTCCAATCGTATTGGTAAGGAAGAAAACGGGGGCATGGCGCCTCTGTATCGACTACCGGCAATTAAATAGCCGCTCAATACCTGACGCTTACCCACTGCCGCGAATCACCCACATATTGGACAGACTACGCAATGCCAAGTTCATCAGCAGCATCGATTTAAAGGACGGTTATTGGCAGATCCCAATGGAAGCCAGTAGCAAGCAATATACCGCTTTCACGGTGCCAGGGCGCGGCCTGTTCCAATGGCGAGTAATGCCATTTGGGCTCCACTCTGCACCCGCTACTTTTCAACGAGCGCTAGATCGCGTCATCGGGCCCGAGATGGAGCCATTCGCTTTCGCTTATCTGGATGACATCGTCGTCACGGGAGCATCATTTGACGAACATACACAGAACTTGAGGGAAGTTTTCCGTCGATTAAGAGCCGCAAATCTTCGTATAAACCCCGATAAATGCGAATTTTTCAAGACCAAAGTCAGGTACCTTGGCCACGTCATCAGCGAAGAGGGTATTCATACGGATCCAGACAAGGTAGCAGCCATACGAGAACTTGAGCCCCCACGGAATGTACGAGAAGTTCGCCGATTCTTGGGCATTGCATCGTGGTACCGACGTTTTGTACCGGACTTTGCAACGATCGTCCAACCCTTAACAGCGCAACTCAAGAAAGGGAGGCATTGGAAATGGGGGGAAGAACAACAGCGAGCCTTCGAAGGACTCAAAAGGAAGCTTACCGAGGCTCCGGTATTAACCTGTCCCGATTTTTCACAGACATTCACGCTACAAACCGATGCCAGCAATTTCGGCCTAGGCGCGGTACTTACACAGGTATTCGATGGAGCCGAAAGAGTGATCGCCTATGCCAGTCGCCATCTAAATAGTGCTGAGAAAAACTATTCACCCACCGAGAAGGAATGTTTGGCCATTTTGTGGGGTATTCGCAAGATGAGATCATATCTCGAAGGGTATGCATTTGTAGTCGTCACCGACCATCTGTCTTTGAAGTGGCTTAACTCCATAGAAAGCCCAACAGGTCGTGTAGCTAGGTGGGCTCTCGAATTACAGCAGTATCAATTTACGGTACAATACAGAAAAGGCAAAAATAATGTAGTGGCAGATGCGTTGTCACGCCAACCAAGGCAAACTTTGCAACGAGTAACCGTAAACGAGGACGCGGCCGAGGACTGCACATGGCTGCAAAAGAGAAAGAGGGAGATAATAAATGCACCAGACAAGTACCCGGACTACACAGTCGTCGATGGACAGTTATACCGGCACCTCCCACGTAACGCAAACGACGAAGACTGTGCTCCCTGGAAGCTCTGCGTGGCCACTTCATCGAGGAACCGGGTTTTAAGAGAAAACCACGACACCCCTTGCGCCGGCCACCTAGGGATCCGTAAAACCATCAACAGGATTGCAAATCGATACTACTGGCCGGGAATGTTCCGCGACATCAGTCGTTACGTCAGGAATTGCGACTCATGCCAACGATATAAGGCAAGTCAACAAGCACCCGCAGGAGAAATGCTCACAAGAATTCCAGAGGAGCCATGGGCTACGCTATGCGCAGATTTCGTTGGGCCACTACCTCGCTCTAAACACGGGAATTCAATGCTGGTGGTATTCTTCGACAGGTTCTCCAAATGGACAGAGATGGTGCCTTTACGTAGAGCAACTACTGAGACACTGATTAAGGCGTTCCGAGAACGAATCCTGGCCAGATACGGTGTTCCTAAGGTGTTCGTCAGTGACAATGGGACGCAGTTCACCAGTCGCAGCTTTCAACGATACCTTGCTGACATTGGGACCAAACAGCAATTTACTGCCCCGTACACACCCCAGGAGAATGCGACGGAAAGAGCCAATCGAACGGTAAAAACCATGATAGCACAATTTGTCAAGGATCAACACCAGAGATGGGATGACCTTCTACCAGAGATATCACTTGCGATCAACACTAGTGTTTCCGAGTCGACGGGTTATAGCCCTGCGTTTTTGACTCAAGGCAGGGAGCCGAGGCTACCGGGAACTTTATTCGACGAGGTGACGTTGGGCACCGGTACCGTATATCAAGCACCAACCGCGACAGCAAAGCAACTACAGGAGATTATCAAAATAGTCCGGCATAACTTAACACGGGCAGCCAAGGAGCAATCACGGCATTATAATTTACGCAGACGAAGGTGGACACCATACATTGGGCAACAGGTCCTAATCAAACAACATCAGCCTTCAAAGTCGGCCGATGCTTTCAATGCAAAACTGGGACCGAAATACTCTGGGCCATATACGGTTGTTGGATTCATTTCACCAGTGATCGCCCAACTACGACAAAAGACAACCACAAAGACACGCTCGGTACACGTCAGTGAACTGAAACCTTACCATACAGCATACGACAATACAACCCCATCCGATAAACCATTAACGCGTCCTCTCATTCTAGAGAAAATGAACAAAGAAGCCGAACAACAACGTTTTGCCCAGTCACTAGTTCAATTCCGACGTCGCATGGCAGAGGAAAACCAAAAGGTCCACCGGTTGAAGTTTATAGAGGACTTTCCGCCATATCCAAGAGCCGGCAAACCAAACTTCCAACGCGTGGACTTCTCTCGACCAAATGCGAGCCGTTCGGTCACGCCAACAACACCACACCTGGTGGAACCCCCCGTCGCTCCAGCCGTCCAGGCCAACACCCAACAAAGCACATGCAGCACGTTGATGGAGACGCCAACAGTCCACATTAATGCCGACGCCTCACTGACAAATACATCTCCAACAGCGGTCGTAGCAACAGAGGCTTGGCCCGACAAAGTGGACGACCACCAGAAGGCGACAGAGGTAATGTTCTCCTATCCCCAAGAGAGGGGTTACACTGTGACCATAGCAGACTATAAGAGGCTGGCACAACAGCAATGGTTGAATGACGTGAATATCGACGTGACCCTGAAGTGGCTGGCCACAGAACGTGTTGCAAAGCAGCACGAAGGGAAGGTCTACGTATTAACGTCGTTCTTCGTAACGAAACTCCGGTCCTTAGACCCCAAGGCATCGCCAAAAGAACGACACGGCCAGATGAAACGCTGGACGGAGAAGGTCGACCTCTTTCAAAAGGAACACGTCCTAATTCCGGTGAATGAGAACCACCACTGGTACCTCGTGGACATCTGTCGACTGAGCACCATAAATTGCGGAGGCCAGGCCAGCATTGATATTTTGGACCCACTGCCACTCCCCACCCACGCGGACACCGTCCAGCGGCTGAGAGACTTTTTGACATACGAATACGAAAGCCGAAAAGGAGGGGAGGATGCCAGAAAAAGGTTTGGGGAGGAGGCACTGCCGTGTCGAATGGTGACAGTACCACGACAAACAAACACCACCGATTGTGGAGTCTACCTCCTGAGGTTCGCAGAGGTGATAATAAATCACAACGACGGAGACCTGAGCACTATAACGACCGACCGGTGGGGAAATGCCAGAACAATGGACCGACAAAGACGGCGGTTAGCACACCTATTTAAAACCCTGCAGATGAAGGCAGGCACCAACCAACGTCTCCCCCCGATCAACCTACCGGATATCGCCACTAGCAGCAGCGACAACGACAGCGACAACGACAACGACAATGACAGTCGCTGCAAAAGGAGCAGTAGCAGCAGCAGCAACAGCAGCAGCAGTAGCAGCAGCAGCAGTAGCAGCAGCAGCAGCAGTAGCAGCACCACAAGCGATAGCACTAGTATCAGCGACAGCGAGAGCGACAACGACCATAAAACCACTGGAAGATACATACGCTGGCAAAATACCGTGGTATCCTGCCCCGAGTTGCCCCAGACATCAAGCGAAGTGCGATGGAACCAACGATTTGAGCCTAGTGCCACCTCGACCCGAGAGGAAGAGGCAATACAACCACGCCGAGAAGAACCACAGGACATGCCTGATGAAGCCGTTGTTCGAGACATTGCCCCCGAGGGACCATGGGTCGGCGGAGACGGACACCCTTTCAACGACGAGCTTCAGGAAAAAATCAGCAAGCTAGTCCGGGAAGCATGGATAACAAGAAAGGACAAACATCGGCGATCCTTCCTCAAGATCATCGACGGCCATCGTCTGTCCTTCCTGGTTTGCCGAAGCGGACACGTCAGGGTCGTCGAGAAAACCGCCCCCGCCAAGTAAGAGGAAAGTGTGACGATGAAAGTCGGCGAACCTCGTTTTCACCCACACCAAAAGCGTCAACAGTATTATTTTTTTACTATTTTTAAAGAACTGAATACAAATGTTATGTTCCTGTACGGTTGCGTATTTCTTTAAGTAATAAGTAGTACTAAAGCTAAAACGTAGGGTAAGCATGAAAGCAACCCTGGAGGGTGGAAGTATCAAACAGCTGTGTGATCAGCTGTTCGATCAGAATCAACAACCCTGGCAGGATGCGGTATAAATACGGCCGCACAACCAAAAAGAGTTGAGTTGAGTGGAAGCAGTCAGCGGAGTGGCAGCAATCGTCTTGGTAAGTGAAAAATCAACTGAGGACTCTGACGAAGGCCTATCGGTCTTCAGACAGAATTGACTTGACAAAAGGCAAGCCAGACAAGTAAGTCAACGGTGCGCCAGGCCGACTGACGGTGAGCCGAGCCTATCGGTTGGCGGTACACCTCGACAGAGCGACTGACGGTGAGCCGAGCCTATCGGTTGGCGGTACACCTCGACAGAGCGACCGACGGTGAGCCGAGCCTATCGGTTGGCGGTACACCTCGACAGAGCGGCTGACGGTGAGCCGAGCCTATCGGTTGGCGGTACACCTCGACAGGCCGACTGACGGTGAGCCGAGCCTATCGGTTGGCGGTACACCTCGACAGAGCGACCGACGGTGAGCCGAGCCTATCGGTTGGCGGTACACCTCGACAGAGCGACTGACGGTGAGCCGAGCCTATCGGTTGGCGGTACACCTCGACAGGGCGACCGACGGTGAGCCGAGCCTATCGGTTGGCGGTACACCTCGACAGGGCGACCGACGGTGAGCCGAGCCTATCGGTTGGCGGTACACCTCGACAGGGCGACCGACGGTGAGCCGAGCCTATCGGTTGGCGGTACACCTCGACAGAGCGACTGACGGTGAGCCGAGCCTATCGGTTGGCGGTACACCTCGACAGAGCGACTGACGGTGAGCCGAGCCTATCGGTTGGCGGTACACCTCGACAGGGCGACCGACGGTGAGCCGAGCCTATCGGTTGGCGGTACACCTCGACAGGGCGACCGACGGTGAGCCGAGCCTATCGGTTGGCGGTACACCTCGACAGAGCGACCGACGGTGAGCCGAGCCTATCGGTTGGCGGTACACCTCGACAGAGCGGCTGACGGTGAGCCGAGCCTATCGGTTGGCGGTACACCTCGACAGAGCGACTGACGGTGAGCCGAGCCTATCGGTTGGCGGTACACCTCGACAGAGCGACTGACGGTGAGCCGAGCCTATCGGTTGGCGGTACACCTCGACAGGGCGACCGACGGTGAGTTGCCGGTACAAAAAGAACGAGCAAAGCGGATATAAGTAACGGGAACGACGAGTCACGAGTAGCGAGCACCGCGGATAGAAATAACGGTAACGACGAGTCACGAGTAGCGAGCACCGCGGATATAAATAAGGGTAACGACGAGTCAAGAGTAGCGAGCACCGCGGATAGAAATAACGGTAACGACGAGTCACGAACGCCCCGGACATAAAGAACGGGATCGACGAGCCAGGATTTAGAATAATAATAATAGTGAACTATAAATCTGTAAATAAGAGTGAAATAAAGACTTAAAAGATCAAGTACTGTTCGAATTGACTCCCTCCCGCACTCCCGAATTATAAATTTTCTGTGAGTTAAGAACCTTGGAATCCCGGCGAGCATATCCGGAGCAAAAGGTTCGTCACAAGAGCTGTGGGAACGAGTGTGGATGTGCATAGCGACTGCGCAAGCCGAGGTTGTGTTGTTAGTGGGAAGTGTAATAAAATGTCAAGTGGATGCGTGCTCCGTATTTTGGCACGCATGCGGTTGACGCATAGAGATGTTTGAGGAAAATTTGAAACCTCTGTTTTAGCTTTGCAATACTTTAAATACAGAAGACGGGTTGACAATTTTATTTTATGACTTCACAAAGAATATCTTTTAAAATACCGGCACAGGCGGTCCAACAAATTAGTGTCAAGAATTTAAAACTTATTTCTTGGACCAACGCGTGGCTACCCATGAGTCCAGAAAGCAAGCAATACACCGCTTGGAACCACACGCGTTTGCTTACCTGGACGACATCATCGTAATAGGAAAGACGCGGGAACAACACATGAACAATTTACAGGAAGTATTTCGACGTTTAAGAGCGGCTAATTTGAAAATCAACAAGGAGAAGTGCGAGTTTTTCTAGACAGATTTGAAATATTTAGGTCACGTCGTGAGCCGTAGAGGAATTCACACACACCCAGACAAGGTAGCGGCTATTCAGGAACTGGCGGCCCCAACAAATGTCAGATGCGTTAGGCGATTCCTCGGGATAGCATCCTGTTACCGGCGGTTCGTACCGGACTTCGCCAAACTGGTAGTCCCACTCACCAGCCTTCTTAAAAAGGGCAAACGCTGGCAATGGACGGACGAGCAACAGCAGGCGTTCGAGAACCTCAAGGAAAAGCTCACGAAGGCACCAGTACTGGCGTGCCCAGATTTTTCCAAACTGTTTACGCTGCAGACTGACGCGAGCAACCACGGGTTAGGAGCTGTTCTCACGCAAGAAACCGATGAGGGAGAGAAGGTCATCGCCTACGCAAGCCGGCTTTTAAACAAGGCCGAAATCAACTACTCAGCGACAGAGAAGGAGTGCCTCGCGATCGTTTGGGGAATCAGGAAAATGCGACTGTATTTAGAAGGCTACAGGTTCTGCGTCGTCACAGACCACCTCTCACTGAAGTGGTTGAACTCGTTGGAGAATCCTTCAGGGCGTGTAGCAAGATGGGCGCTTGAGTTACAACAGTACATGTTCGACGTGAAATACCGCAAGGGCAATTGGAACGTGGTCGCAGACGCACTTTCCAGACAGCCAGTAGAAAAACTGAGCACGGTTAAGACTAACGGGGAAAAGTGCAACTGGATAGAAACCAAGATGGCAGAAATTAAGAGGAACCCAGAGAAATTTGCCGGTTATACTATGGAAAATGGTCAACTGTATCGATATATCCCAGGGCAGGTAAACGACGAGGATTGTGCCGCATGGAAGCTCTGTGTTCCGAGGTATCTTCGTGCCCGAGTCCTTAAGGAAAACCACGATGACCCCAGCGCTGGACATCCAGGCATTAGAAAAACCGTCACCAGGATAGCCAACAGATACTACTGGCCAGGCATGTTCAGGGACATAAGAAAACACGTGCGCTGCTGTGTATCGTTGCATTGCAGAGCAAAGCCGCCGGGAAAATGCTGACACAGTTACCAGAGGAGCCTTGGTCAGTCGTCTGTGCCGATTTCATTGGACCATTACACCGAAGCAAGCACGGCAACACGATGATAATTGTTTTCATTGACACATTCTCCAAGTGGACCGAAATCGTACCACTGAGACAAGCAACCACAGACAGTGTGAAGAAGGCATTTCGAGAAAGGATTCTAGCGAGGTATGGAGTTCCAAAAGTTCTCGTCACGGACAACGGCGTTCAATTCAACAGTAGGACACTGCAGCGATTTCTTCAAGACTTAGGAATCCGACAACAGTTTACAGCACCTTATACCCCCCCACCCCAGGTTTCAGGCCCGCTTTCCTCACACAGGGACAAGAACTGCGGCTTCCAGGATCGCTTTTCGATGAGGTTACCATAGGTACAGGTACAGCACCACAGAGTCCCGAACACAAGGGTAACCGGCTGCAGGAGATATTCAACATCGTGAGGAGGAACATCGAACGAGCATCCAAGGACCAAGCCCGACACTATAACCTTCGGCGAAGACAATAGAACCCGGCAGTAGGAACGTGGGTATTATTGAGAAGCTATCGCCTATCGAAAGCAGTGGACAAGTTTACCGCCAAGCTGGCTCCAAAATACGACGGGCCATACCAGATCCAGAGATACACGTCACCAGTCATCGTCGAGCTCAACTCCCAGGGAAATGCGAAAACTCGTACGGCTCACATTGGGGAGCTCAAAGAATATCACCATTCGACCGAAGTACAGAATTGACAGACATGACGGACGCATAAAGTAGCTAGTATGTGTTGTGACAGTCATAGCTCGTGTTGTCCAATATATAATGGTGTCGACATCACTAATTACCTTCCATCCCCAGATTTAACCACATTCAACAAACTCACCGTGAACGATGGCAGTCAACATGACAAAATATTCTGACCGGATGGATGCTGAGCTCGCCGGTTTATATCTTCAATACCCATTTTTACGGGAAGATCAGCACTCGAGTCGGCACCCCAAGGGAACGGCATGCGACAGTCAAACGCTGGACTCGAGGCGTTGATTTCTTCATGAAGGACCACATCCTGATCCCGGTGAATCAGGACCAACATTGGTTCCTGATGGTGGTCTGCTTCGCAGGTGTAAACGGGCCCCGAATTATGGACGAACCGAAGGCAGACGGCATCTGGGGTGCCAAAATCCCGTGCATTCCGCAGCTGGACTCCTGCAGCCCTGGACCACGGACCACGGTCGCCCAGAATATCAGGGAATATCTGGTTAAGGAGTACCGAGCTCGCAAGCCAGATGAGGTCCCTCGCAGCTACAATGAATCGGAGCTACCGTTGGTGGTACCAGCGATTCCGCAGCAGCCCAACGGAACAGACTGCGGCGTGTTCCTGCTGCACTACGCTGAGAAAATCCTCCTGGAACCGATTGAGGATTACCGGCCCGACCACCTAAACTTGGTCAAATGGTTCCCCCTGGAGGAAATACCAGCAAAACGTGTAGAGATCGCCGAGACTTTGAAGAAGCTGGCGATAGAACAAGGGAAGAAGAGAAACCAGATCCCGTACGTGGCAGCAGACGAAGTTGTACCCGGAAAACGCGCCAAGTCTTCAAGCCCTGAACCCGAGGCGTTAAATATAATTTGTAACGTGTATTTCGACACCGTTACACGGACTTTTTACGACGACCCAGTTGCGGAGGTAAGGACTCCAGATAAGCCGGAAACGAAAACCGCCGCAGTACCCATCAATACGAAACCGGGAGGTAAGGAAACCTGGATCTTCCAGGGACATAGAGGGACCAGCCGGAGCAGGGCTCAACGGCGACGTCCGACGAGACGTCCTCACGCGGTACCCAGCCCTATTGGACCGCGGTCGGAGGAACAAGAGGGTTCAGTTTTGGTCGGGATATTATCGCGTGACGCTGACCCCTAAACGGATCATTGTCCAGCTATCCGAAAGAAATGGGGGGAGTGTAAGAATAACATATTTTTTCCTTACAACTCCGGGTGTAGAACCTGGCCTGCATCCCAACCGAGCCCGTTTTTAGTAAATGTAAACTGAAAACGCGGTGACCTGGGTTGTGCGGACCCAACTTCAGGTGGAATAAATTCTATCAACAACAATAAAAAGAAAAAAAGTCAACGTAGCAAAGGCGAAAATATGCAAAACTAACAATAACAACAACAACCACATTAACTCGCTTGCTAACAAAAAGATTAAAAAAACCACAGTCACACAGAGTACATGAGCCACATACTTTTTACAACAATTACAACACAGACCGAGACGTCAAACCAGCAAGCAACAATTAAAGCAGAGCCTTGGGAAATTACTAATAAAATCAGGTGGAATACTGTTTACAACAACTACAACACAGACTGAGACGCGAAACAAGCAAGCAAAAATTAAATTAGAGCGTGGGAAGCTACCAACAAAATCACAAGAATTTATTTCTAGAAATAAGCACAACAACAACAAGTACGTTGTGTGCCGCTATGCAGATTAGAAAATTCTGGAATTTCAAAAAGAACTACCAACAAAATCACAAGAAATATTTCTAGAAATAAGCTCAACAACAACAAGTACATTGTGTGCCGCTATACACATTAGAAAATTCCAGAATGTCCACAAGAACAACGACTGCAGCGGAGTTGTTTTGATCGGTGTATAAAAGAGCCCACCGCGCTGAATTCGATCTCTTTTGGAATCTCGTGCTCCAAGTGGTAAGTTGTCAAACCTTGAACCTCTAGTACCCCGTAGTGGCTGAGTGCTCTTAAGCGGACGCCAATCCCAATTCCAAGTAAATTTTAGTACCTCGTCCTGGCTGAGTGCTCTTAAGCGGACGCCAATCCCAATTCCAAGTAAATTTTAGTACCTCGTCCTGGCTGAGTGATCTTAAGCGGACGCCAATCCCAATTCCAAGTAAATTTTAGTACCTCGTCCTGGCTGAGTGCTCTTAAGCGGACGCCAATCCCAATTTCAAGTAAATCTTAGTACCTCGTCCTGGCTGAGTGCTCTTAAGCGGACGCCAATCCCGATTCCAAGTAAATTTCATTAGTACCTCGTCGTGGAAGAGTGCTTTTAAGCGGACGCCAATCCCGAATCCAAGTAAATTTTAGTACCTCGTCGTGGCCGAGTACTTTTAAGCGGACGCCAATCCTGAATCAAAGTAAATTCTAGTACCTCGTAGTGGCTGAGTGCTCTTAAGCGGACGCCAATCCCAATTCTCAGTAAATTTTAGTACCTCGTCCTAGCTGAGTGCTTTTAAGCGGACGCCAATCCCAATTCCAAGTAAATTTTAGTACCCCGTCCTGGCTGAGTGCTCTTAAGCGGACGCCAATCCCAATTCCAAGTAAATCTTAGTACCTCGTCCTGGCTGAGTGCTTTTAAGCGGACGCCAATCCCGATTCCAAGTAAATTTCATTAGTACCTCGTCGTGGAAGAGTGCCATTAAGCGGACGCCAATCCTGAATCAAAGTAAATTCTAGTACCTCGTAGTGGCTGACGCCGACAATCATAAAACTTCGTATTCTAGAACTCTGTGTGTATATAGATTTTGTATTTTTACGGACTGAGTGCTATTCAGCGGACGTTAGAACTAAAGTAACTAGTTTTAAGAAATACTGTTAGCAATAAAATACCGAAAAATAAAACTTTGAATTACGGTGAATAAATAGTCGAAAAACTGTGAAAAGATAACCGAAAGCTTTTTATTTAAGTGTTCGGTACGGGACTCTGGCGAGACTGAGTATACGCCGGCAAGAAACTTCGTTACACGGTGCATAACTGAAAATGCTGTACTGGCCCTGCAGAGGATTCCCTCCATACGACTCGTTGAAAATTACGATGAGCATCGGTAACCCATATCTGACGAAACATCTTTGCGATATCGGCCGAAAAAGCAAACCGATGAAACCGAAATCGTACACAGACTGAGAACAAGTCCGACAAGATTGGGTACGACATGAAGACAATCGTTTAGCGAGATATCACCTTCGCCCTTGTACGAGCCATCAAACACTACGCGTAGCTTCTTGCCCAGCCCGGGATGATGCGGTAAATAAAAAACCGCCTCGCTCTAGGTCGATAACTTTTCGGTTGTGAATTGCCTAATGTGTCCCAGACGTATATACTCTTGCATGAAGGAAGTATATTGTTCACGCAGCTTCTCATCTTTGTTGAAACGACGTTCCAAAGAATAAAGGCGAGACAAAGCAACTGAAACTGTGCCTGCAAACTGCGGTGTCGTTTCCTTAAATGGGAGATGCACTACGTATCTTCCATCCGGCGCACGTGTTTGAGTTCTAACAAGGTGCTGCTCTACAAAGGTTTCGTTCGGATCAGCAGCAGGCGGTGAGGTATCCTCTAACACCCATAAACGCCGAATCGACGCATCCATGTCAACCAAGGTGACGAACGAGACTGAATGCGTAGCATTCAGATTCCATATAAATTTCCTTTCACACGAAGGAAATCTATATGGAAAACAATAAGACATACTTGGCCAATATGAACAAACGCACACGAATAAAGACGAAGTATCACGATCTAGTACGAAATACGAACGAGACAGCGGAACTGCTTAGAACGAAAAACGACACTGAAGATGGAACAACGCCGAAACCGGTTTGTCTACAGACCAAATTTGACGAGGGATGACAGAAATTCGTTCCAAAATACATCATGCGCTCCGGTGTTGAGGCGGGTCTTTTCCGCTACAGTCAGGGTATTATTATTTCCATGTTTAAGCTTCCGCGCAGAAATGTATAAATGAGATTGGAATATAGCAGATAAGTGTAGTCAGTAGTGAGTAGTCAGTAGTGATTAGTGGAGAAAAGCTTAAGAACCGTGTGCAACTTTAGTGCAATTGATAATAAAGTGTCTAAAGCGGAATTGAATATTTCTAATTAAAATGATTAAAATGATGTGGTTATGTATGATTATCTGTTGATAAGATGTTCTCTTGGTATACAGAATATGTATGTGAAAGTTACTCAATTATGTCGGCTTCTCGTAATTTTTCGATAATGGAAATTATTTCGTTGATATAGAAGTTATATAATAACAAAAGGCGTAATCTATCTACCAGCATATTGGGATCATTCCAATAAATAAATTCGGGTTTCTGTGAATTTACTTGCATTAAACCTTTGTATGTCGTTGATGATTCTTTATCATTGGTTAGTGCTTTTACAATATGCATAGCCTTAATATCATTCTGATGAATATAATTAGGCGTTTGAGGGTATAAACTCATCACACCCGTTCCTTTTTTATGGTGAAGTGGTGTGGACGTCAATAAAGACTTATCGCTGAATAATCGCTTTATGATGTTGGTGTACTTGTAAGCCTTAGTTCCCTTAATTTGCTCATTTTCGTCATAGTTTCGTTTGTGAGCATTAGTATTGATTAGAATTGTTTTGTAAACCTGTAGATCTGCTTCGTTGTAATTTGATGGTGTCTTGTGGAATAGTAATTGAAAGAGACCGGGTGTAAGGTTGAAAGAGGTGGGGAATGAGGTGTCAAACGGTTTATCGGATATTAATGTTTCGCCGTTTTGTATTTTGAAAGCGCTACTTCCGAATCTCCATTCACCATCTAATCCTCTGTTCAGTCCGTATGCTGTATCCAGCTCATTTTGCTGTTCTAATTTAGATAAATCCATGTCTTCAGTTGATTTGTTTGCATCTTCCTCTGAAACATCCATTTGAGCTCTTGGTATTATATCCATCATTGCTCTTGGTAAGAGTTTCGTCCATAAAATCGATTTCTTTCTCTGCTTTAACTGAGGTATTGGTTTTAAAATTGTTTGTTATCGCATCATGCATAGATTCTGGGTCATCCTTGTTAACATTTGTTTCAGTTGGATCGTTTGTTTTATATATCCTCACTAATTCCTTCAAAGGTATTGTAACCGGTTTAAAAGTCTCATTAAATTGATTCTCTAAATCGGCTTTTCTTAACTTTGTAGCGATCCAAAAGGTTGCTACAATTGTCAAATATATTTTATTTTTGTTTGAACTAAAATATAACTGAATTAAGAATAATTATTAGATTTAATTAATATTTATAATTATTTAAATTAGAAATAGGTTGGTATCAAGAATGATAATAATAACAATAAGCATTCGAATTAATAGCAAGGAATACACAAGAAAGAATAAGCTAAACAACAACAAACCAGAATTAAATAACAAGAAACAAACAAACCAGAATTGAACAAGGAAATTGTAAAAACAAATTAAGCCCCGCAACCCACGATAATATATACATACGCTTAGGGAACAAGACATACGAACAAGTAGAGCAGCGGCAATTCTAAAAATAGAATCATACGACCAGCTTATTTTCACTTTCTCTTTTCCTTTGCGCTTTCGCTGCCGCTGATCTAAAAATAGAATCAAGCATTCAGCTCACCCATATTTTTTTTCGCTGCGCACACGCTGCATATGATTCTCACTGAGTTTTGAGTCTTGCTTGCTATAACAGAAACTCCTTTTGCGTGGAGCAGTTGACCACCTGGTTCGACAGCCCCAGCTATCGCATAACGAGTGGCTCATATTTGGAACGGGTTCATCAACTCGTAATACATTGAGTAAAGTAGAAGTAGTTGCCGGCGTATCCTAAGCGTATTTTAGGTGTATCTTTGGGCGTATTTAGGACTATCCGGAATCATTCCTTCGGGAATTTCAAGGCTTCGGCCGGAATCATTCCTCCGGGAATTTCAAAGCTTCGGCCGAAATCATTCCTTCGGGAATTTCAAGGCTTCGGCCGGAATCATTCTTCGGAGCTTTCACCCGTATTGTGAGCTCCTTCTGCCGCGGAGCACTCAGCTCCTCCGAACTTTGTATTCACCAGCATTGTAAGCGGCCCTCTGCCGCGGGACATTCGGTCCCTCCGTCACCTGTACACCCGCAACTATTATTAGCGGCCTTCTACCGCGGAGCACTCGGCCCCCGTCTTCTGTACACACAAAATATTGTACGCGACCCTCTGTCGCCAGGCATTCGACCTGCCAAAGCAATTGTAACCAGTGGAGTAGCAAGTAAGATTGTAAAAAGCCTTTTGTGAACTGAATAAAAGAATAAATAAAAGGAAAAAAACGAACACCACCCCGCATACGTCCGAGCTGAATTTTCAGTGATAGATTTGCTTCACAGCAAATCGTGTGCAATTCTTGACCGTCGCGGTGGTTCGAAATTTGAGGGTTACGAGATCCCCCAAAATGGACCCTGGGGCGACTGACTGTACCCCGCTGGAAACAAAAACTCGTTACAACTTTAAAGGCCTAATTTTTTCTTTCAGTTCTCGTTTAGTTTTTACAAGTTCTTTTAATAGTTTAATATTCATCTTCAGTGTCTTCAATCAGCTGTAACAGTTAGTTATCAAGATTAGGTATATCAACTATCAAATCAGATCAGATAGGGTTAGATCTGGTATATCAGCTATCAGATCAGATGTATCAACTGTCAGATCAGATCAGGCGCAACAGCTATCAGCTATTACATCAGATCAGTTCAAAGGCTGTTTGCATACTAGTATGAAAGTGTCGTGGTGCTTTCATTTGTAGTTGGATGTAAATATTAAAGCCTTTTCTTTATAACGTCCTTCATCAATCGGATCGTCTGGTGAATATTCTGAGATATTGAATTTTAAATTGATATCATCAAGAATACTTTTCTAATAGTCGTCGATTTGTATGCGGTGTCCATGTATTTCAAAATCAGTTATCAGAGCACATCAGTTAAATCCGTGCCATCAATTCAAAGTCAGGTACTGTTCTAATATGAAAATGTAGTTAGTCGACTGTTTTATGGGGTTTTTATATTCAAATTTATTCATACAATTTCTTAAATGTAACAGTTGTTTTGCTTAATATCTATATTTATAATTTAGTTTATTATTTTGTTTGTAAATTGAAATTAATAAATAAAATATTTTTCTTATAGCTATTCCCTTATTGGTCGATATTGATTAATATTAAACTCTACGTGACATATCCTTACGAAACCATTGTTCCTTTCCTGAATCTCATACATTTTCTTACAAATCTGATAAATCATATTATTGTAGCTGCTTTCGATATCTTCTCTTGTCTGTATTAAAGTCATTTTGGTTTGGAACGATTTTACATCCACAACCATATCTTCTTCAATATTCATCTTCACATACTCACAAAATATTTCTAAATTGAATTTATAGCCCAAGTGCTTTTCGAGTAAATCTTCCCAGGATTTTATAATGATGTCCCAGTTTACTGTAAAAAACGTTTCTGGAATGAGCAAACCCTTGTTCACGTTTTCGAGCATAAGCGTTTCAATCCTTTCATTGAAGGCTGACCTTATTGTTTTAAAGTGCTCGTTAATCGGGATACCAGCATTTTTTTTATGTTTATTGGTCCTAATGTAATAATTCCAGTGTTTCTTCAAAACACTGGAATTATCACATTATCACGTTGCATTCATTGCAATCGAATCCTGCTTTTTCAGCATGTTTGTTTAAAACATGACGTTTGAGGTTGCGATTTTTGGTGAAACGAACACCACACTTACTGCAAATGAATCCTTCCATTGTGAGAAAATTTAACTGAAGATGTCGTTATTGTTGATGATGACGATTGTTTTGTTTATGACGATTGTTTTGTTTATTTAATAGGTGATTGAATTTAAAACTTGAACCAATTCCAATCCCTTTTTATTTATTTATAAGTGTAAATTCGGAACTTGAACCGAATCCACACCTTTTATTGTTTGAGTGATAATAGCTTGGGTTAATTAAAACACTCTGATTCTGTGTTGAATACTGAAAATTTCTTTATTGAATCGCTTAATTTATAGATAAAAACACTTAACCTAAGCATAAATAACAATAAAAATACGTATAAGAAATATTGCCTAATTGACAAAGAAATATTGCGAAACAATCATTAAATTAAAAAGAAAGTGCGCGTCAGCAAATTCGCAAGGTAAATTAATTGTTTTTAAATTCTGTCATCGACCGCCAGCGTAACATGAGTGCAGTCAATGACACTGAGCCATGCTCGCAGTCGATGACCCAGTTCAAGGTAGGAAAAGTGCTTCCGTTAGCATAGCGAATCGCGACAACGGTAATAATATTAATGAAGTAGATTTCACATCAGTCCTTAAAATTTTGAGCGTTCTTTATAAAACTTTAAGTTTTAGTTTAACACTTTAATGTATTCTTTGTGAATGCTCAGGGTTTTAGTTTTGCAAATTAATGCGCTTTATCTCTCCAATTTGATTAATAGTAAATAATTTTTTATTTACTATTTTTAGTTATAAATATAATTATAATTTATTTATTTAATAATTTTAAACTGTACAAAATATATGAGTATTCATATCTTGTTATATATATGTGTGTTGCTCCTTTTATACTTCGCTGTAGCGATTCACCTCTCAAATGTTCAACAACAACAATAGTATACAAAACGCGTATCTGCAAAGTAAATTCTGGGAAATTGAAGACTCATACTAATATCTGTGAATTCTTTAACAAAACACCTCTCAAAAGCGAAGCAATTAAATAAACAACAACAACTACAACATACTTCTGCTTACGCAGTCTCTGCTTAGCAAGCTGCCACCCGCGAGCACATGCATTCCCACAGTCGCTTGACTCATAAAAATCCTACCCTCATCCATTCACACCTCAGCAATAAATAAATCTTAATATGATATCCTACAACAACAATTCCAAAGGCAAGCATATTGCCGCCGCTGCTCTCCCCAATACTCACATACCACAAAGCACGTCTCTCCCTCCCTCTCCCATCGTCAAGCATCTTGCCGCTGTTGCTCTCCCCAATACTCACATACCATAACACAGACGTCTCTCCCCTCCCTCTCCCTGCTGCTGCTCTCCCAAATACTCACATACCCAATACTCACTACGCCCACTGTCTCGCTCTTACATACACAGCGCCCCTTAGATGGAGCGCTCCATCGAAATACACAGGAGAAGCTATGGTCCAGAATCGGCCTATTCCTACTACTCGTGATGTCTGGTCCTTGAGGTTAGCTATTCCTCGTAACGGTTGATGGTCTGTGAAAATCGTGAATGGTCTTCCTAATAAATACGCTCTGAAGTTCTTTGTTGCCCAAACTATTGCTAAAAATTCCTTTTCTATAGTAGAATATCTCTTCTCTGCACTGTTTAATGCTCTACTTGCGAAAGCTATGGGTCTGTCAGCTCCTATCTCTCCCTGAGATAGAATTGCTCCTAACGCTTCATTGCTTGCATCTGTTGTAAGATTGAACGGTTTTTTGAAATCTGGGTATGCTAATATAGGAGGTGTACTTATTGCTAGCTTCAAGTGTTCAAATGCTCGTTGACAGTCGTCGGTCCAAACGAATTTACTGTCTATCCTCAGCAATTTGTTTATTGGTAAAGCTATTTTTGCCGTGTTCTCTATGAATTTCCTATAATAATTAACCAAACCTAAGAAAGCTTGTACCTCCTTCCTGTTTCTTGGCGGGCTGACCTTCATGACGCATTCGACCTTTCGCGGATCCGGTAGTGCGCCTAACTCTGAACACTTATGTCCTAGGTATACTATTTCCTTACGTTAGAATTGACATTTTTGTGTATTTAATTTTAAATTTTTTTCCCTAATTATGCTTAAAACCTTACTTAACCTTTCCTCGTGCTGTTTCAAATTCTTACCGTAAATAACTATATCGTCTAAATATGCAAAACAATCTATACCTTGCATCCTGTTGAATTCAAAATGCCCTAATGCCGTGCTAAATGCCGGTTTTTCTTTATCGCGGTCGAAAATTAACACCTGGTGGTAGCCGCTGGCTAAGTCCAATGTTGAAAAATACCTGCTGTGCCCTAGTTGTTCTAAAATCTCATCTACCCTAGGTATTGGAAAAACTTGTTTATTGGTGACATCATTTAACTTCCTGTAGTCTATCACTAATCTCCATTTCTTTTCTGTACCGTCTACACTTTTCTTTGGAACCAACAATAAAGGAAGGTTCCACGGCGATATACTAGGAGAAATTATGCCCTCCCTTAACAACTTATCCACCTGTCTTTTTTTCTATATCAAAGTTCAGGAGCTGCTAAGCGTCATAGCTTCTTGTGCTAATAGCACGAGCTACTGTTAAGTGGCTTGATAGAGGGAGGGGAACTGTCTATTTATCTCTTCCCTATGGGCGTGTGGTAATCTGTACTGTTTCTGATTTATGGGCGCCTGGTTTTCGTGAGTCGGTATTTCATGCTTCAGGACCGAAGTGAAGGTCAATCTATCCCCCTCTAGTAAGAAGACGTCGTGAAACATCGCACATGTTTTATTTATTGACTCTCTTTCTTCCTTGTTGAGATCTGGATCCAGCTGTAGTTCTTGCATCAGTCGCATTAATCTTGTGCCGCTACACACAAGTTGGAATTTTCTTCTTGTTGCCAATTCCTACTTGTGTGTAGCGGCACTGTTGCCAAATGTTTTTTATTTTCATCAAAGAATGTAATCCTTTTGTCTTCATTCAACGCATTTATTATGGCATGATTCCACAAGTTATCTCTCCCAATGGTACCATCAGCGGGCACACCTTGTTTAGATGACACTATGTGTAGCTTTAAACCTAGACGGTGTATGCCCTTGTGATTAAGTATCACGGAGCCTTTAGGGGTAACACAACCGCCGAATGCTCCACATAATATCTTCACGACATTGGTATTTACGTGTATGTTCCCCCACAATGCGTTTTCTTTTATTAATTAGTGTCGGCTCCGGTATCAACTAGCAGAATGAGTTTTTTATTTCTGGCCTCTTCGCAAGGTAACTCAATAAACACGTCATTCAAATTAGATTACTCCCAGTTAGACACTTCCCCCTCAATCTTTTTATTTTGATTATGCAAGTTACGGACATGAACACTCGCATTCACACCTCGATTTGGCAGCTCAGGAAAAGAAATTCTCTCTTTGGCCACTGTTTTCGATGTATCTTCCACGTCTCTAGCTTTCTGAAATTTTGCTGAAGTTGGCAACGTATCCAAAATCTCTTCAGACGTAAGACTGACTGTTACTACTTCAGTTATTGAGGCTGGTAACGTATCCACAATCGCTTCCGATGTTGGCGTTACTGTTACCACTTCATTTATTGACTTTCGTAACGTATCCACAATCGTTTCCGATGTCGGACTTACAGTCACTCTCTCATTTGATGAAGTTGATAACGCATCCGCAATCTTTTTAGATGCTGGACTTACTATTACTATCTCATTTGGCCTTAAGTCACTATTTGTGTAGGATTCCCAGATTACTGGCCTGTTCTGGGCCCTTGCCAGTTTCCCTTGAAACTTTTCCCAATTCCTCTTCGCCTCACAATCTCTTACAATATGTCCCGGTCTGTTACACCAGTGGCATGTTTTGTTGAGGTCGATTATCTCTAGCGTTGTGTGAAGGGTTTTCCAACCTTCTCTGGGTGAAACTCTGTTGCGTTGGGGCCCAGCGATTATTATTCTTATTTTCGCTTGCATTCTTTTTTTGTTGCTGCTGCGTATATTCTTGTCGTCCCCACTGAGGTGGTTCCCGCGACGAGTTCTTACTCTGCATATTCTGTCTATGCGGCATCTCGCACCTCCAGTTTGGCTCATGATCGTATATCAAGCATTTCTCGCAATTAGGTGTATTTTTCCTTATCAGGCATTCATCCCTGGTATGGCCTTTTTTGTTGCAAAAACTACACACAATTTCAAGTTTGGGGTTGTCGTTGCGTTCTGCACGCATGGGACTGCCCCCTTTCTCGGATGAATTCACTTCCATTCGATTACTCGAACGGTATTCACTTCTCGCATTTGTTTGTATTGGGGGATTATTTCTGGGCTGTACATGAGTGGAATCTCCTATCTCCCATACGGGATTCATACGCGCTATTCGCTTTCCTTGTGTACTTGGCCAACCCCCTAGGTTGAAGTGTGATCTGATAACAACTTCATACAAATTTAACGCCAGATCTACCAGCTTCTCTAAATTTGTTTCCGAAGAACGTACCAGTCTCATCCTCAGGGTAGGGTCATGTAATCCTAATGTAAAAGTCCTCGTTATCGAGGCAGCTACCTCTTCCCGTAGAGCCTGATCACCTGAAATCTTATAAAGGTCCGATATATAGTCCTCGGCCTGTGTTCGCAAATCGATTAACTTTTCGGCGAACTCCCTGATACCTGCTCTCGGAAATTGTACAGTCATCTGTATCTCCGCCACCACAGGGTCCAGTGATTTCAATGACAGGTACGCTTGTTTTGTTGCAGCGTATAGAGCTTCTACCGTAGTGACTTGCTTCTCCCTCAATAGAGTATACGCACTGCCGTGAAGCCTCTGTTTCAAGTCGGGTGATCTCTTCCCTGAGAACAGAGGCCTACTAATAGATTTAGATATTGCCTCGATACCCATTTTTTCTTTTATTGGTAATGCGGAAGGAAAGGAAATGGAGTTGCTTTGCTTTGGACTGTTGACTTGAACAACAGCTTCCTTATGATGTAGCGTTTGATCGTGGGCCAGCTCCAGCTCTTGTTTTAGAAGCCTATTCTCTTCTTTTAGTTCTTGTAGCCTCTGGCATGCCTGTTCCGACGACGAGAAATCCTCCTTACTCCGCTGTCTTGGCGTCCTATTCTCCACGGACGTAGAAAGTCCTCTATTTTGTAGGCGCTCCCTAAGGTCGTCTCTTTCAGCTTCCAATTCTGCTAACTGGCTCGCTTCTATTTCCCTTTCTGCCAGATGGTTGTCGTATCTGTTTTTTACATATCCAAATTGTCTTTTCCAATTTCTTATTTCCTCCACGTAGTTCTGGTTCCTATGGTCTATGAAATTCAAGAATTCATCTAAAACGGCATCTGCCTGTTCTACTTTTGAATTATTGCTGGCCCTACTTAATTTGGCTTCAATTAATTCTAAGTTTTCCTTATTATTTATTGTTAAATTCAAATTTATTCATATCTTATCTAGAAATCTATCTATTTGTCCTAACAAATCCTTATATTCTCTATTTAGTATCAAAAATTTTTCTTCCCATTCATTTATTATTTCCATTAACCTAATTTAATTAGCTTGGCTGCAAATAAAATTCCAGCAGTTAGCAATTTTCTTTCTTGTCACTACTGACATACTTCAATTAACAAAAATTGGACATAACAACACGTTGAAGTAAATTCAAGGCCGGAGTAAGCGGCCGCATTAAAATCGAGCGTCGAATTTCTTTATTCATACGGTCGTTCACCGTTCGCTCACTACGCGGAAACAAAAAGTTAACCTTGAAGCAATGATCGCGTTTCAAGGTTTAACCAAATAAAACACTCGAACTCGTGTTCGAACTTCTATAAATAGATTATTTATTTTTACCTAGAAGCTAAATACATTTATTTTTTCTTCTCTAAATAAAATTACATTTTAAAAAAAAATCATACTAATTTTAAATGTACACTTCACTGCACATATTCAATTTAACCATAATTTGTTGTTTTTTTTTCACTTCAATATCGTTCAGCGGGGCCAACGAAAAGAAAACTACTGATATTTCAGAATTGAAAAACGCGTTACCTGATGCAAGACAAAGTTCATTGCTTTAACCTTTGTTAAAACATGCGCGTTATGTGGGTAAAAAAATTTGGAACCAATTTCCACTGAACCCAATATCCCTTTTCCTCAAAATTATTCCCAAAAACCCAAAATAATTCTCCAAAACGTTGAGAGGAATTATTTTTCCCCTCTGGTTAGTTCGAGGTGTAAAAAAAAAATCAACCCGGCATAATATGCCACTGGGTCGGGCTCTCCTGCAATTGGTATTGGCTTCAACCAGGATATAAGGCAGGTTTTGTCTGGGCTGGAATAGTCTCAGCCAAATCCAGAGTTCTTTAGTAAAAGACCGCAAACTTTTACCTTATAATTTATTTCTTTATTCCAATACTTTTACACGATGTGCGGGTTGTTAAGCTTTTAAGGCGGACTCCGTAGCTGGTGTGGCTTGACAACGCGTCCAGTACGGTGGCGCCGCTGTGGCGTTGGATGTGACGGCGTTGGGGTCACGCCGATGTGGCGTGGGTAGCGGTGTCGTAGGATTATCGACGCTGTGGCGTTGATTACGGTATCGTTGGATTCACGACGCTGTGGCCGACTTCGTCGGTTCTTTGGACAGGATCGGCGGTGGCCGAATACGTTCGACAGGCTCGGCGGCAGTCGAAATAGCTGGCGATGACGGCTCGGTGAGTCAAACACGTCGGCTTCGACAGGCTCGGCGGCGGTCGAAATACGCTGGCGTCGACAAGCTCGGCGGCGGTCGAACACGTTGGCTTCGACAGGCTCGGCAGTGGTCGAAATGGCGGGCGTTGACGGCTCGATGCGTCAAACACGTTGGCTTCGACAGGCTCGGTGGCGGTTGAAGTGCTGGCGTCGACTGGCTCGGTGGCGGTCGAACACGTTGGCTTCGATAGGCTCGGTGGCGGTCGAAGTGCTGGCGTCTACTGGCTCGGCGGCGGTCGAAATAGCTGGCGTTGACGGCTCGATGCGTCAAACACGTTGGCTTCGACAGGCTCCGTGGCGGTCGAAGTGCTGGCGTCGACTGGCTCGGTGGTGGTCGAACACGTTGGCTTCGCTGGTTTCTTGCTTGTTTGGCAGTCGTTGAATTCGCTGGTTTCGTTGCGTCGTATGCTTGCAGTCAAATCGACGCGGCCTTTTATGGCCGGTCAGCGGCATGAGTGCTTGCAATTTGTTATTGCGAAACTACCGGAACAAATACTGGCAAAGTGTTGTTGTAGGTAAAGATCCCATTTATGCCTGTGCAAGTTGTTTCTGCACGCATTTTCTGTTTTGCCGTCGTATTTGTCTTGTTGTTGTGTAGTCCGGTGTCATTCTGTAGGCGTTGTTGTTGTCTTTAAAAATACGCACTTGGGATGAGGGATTTGTTGTTGTCAGTTAGAGGTTTTGTCTGATTTGAGGCAGAGGCGCCTGCTATGCGAGGCTAATGTCGTGGGTGTCATGCACCCCTCCCCTTTATGATAATTATGAATCATACTTAAACTTATAAGAGTAATTTTTTAGTAATTTTTAAAGGCGCCTTTTGGGTCTTTACAAGGACCAATTCCATTCGAGCTTGTGTTGGGGTATCAATCCCCCCCAAAAGCCAGACTCAGCCTCAGGTTAAAGGGTAAAGCAGTCTTGCCCAGGATTGAGTTTTGTTAGTACGAGGAAAATAAGTATACGAGTATCAAATTATAATAAACAATGTTGTAGAATTATAATATTTCTCAACAATAATAAATATAATATAATTTAAGTTTTCATATTAATTTATAATCTCTTATACCCTACCTAAAATTTTTTCCTTTAGGTTAACATTTACTTAAAATAAAATTCACTTGTTTTCCTACCAGTTCCCATCTGCTGTAAATATCTGCAACTAAATTCCCTTCCGTTTTTCTCTTTTTTTTATTAAAAAAAACGACTCAATATAACCGAACTTTCCGAATTTACTTTGGAAATCGTAAATCACACATATGTGTAGAACCCAAAATTTTCATCAAATTCATTTAATAACAAAAGAGGCTTTATATCGAAGAAAAATTTGAAACTGGCTTATAACCGCTACTACCGCCTACAGTCATTAATGAACACAATTTAAGTGCTCAACATTTGGTCAAGAACTCAGTACGCCATGCTCGAAATAAGCATATCAATATAAGACATCCTCACATTAGAGAAGCATTTCATAATAAAGTAATAGATCTAAATTATGAGTCGAGCAATTTAATGATTGCGGATATAAAATTTCCAATATAAATAACACAAAATCAACTCACTCTGAAATTACCGCTTTCCTAAAGCTTCGTGCGTTCCCTTCCTGTTCAATTGCTTACGGCCTCTTTTTTTTTTTCAAAATGTCCACTAATTGCATAGAATTTTTGTGCAATATATTTCCTTCTATTTCGTTTTTATTCTTTCTACTTTTTTATTCTTTCTACTTTATTGTGTTCCAGATTCACTTTCATTGCTTCTATTTCAATTGTATTTAAATTTAAAGCTGTCTTTATTATTTTGTACCTTCACTTTTCAAGTTTTTTTTTCTTCTTAAAATTTTAAAATTCTTTTATATTACTTTAACTAAATCGAATAATTTTTTCCCACTTTTTCACTGTGATTTCTTTTCTAAATTTTTCCTCTCTTATTGCACTTCACAAATTTTTTAAAACTTCCGCGATCTTCGGTTCGCGGACCGGCTGCGGCAAATATGTTGTGGTATCCTTCCGCTGAAGGACACCCACGACAAGAGAAATTGAACTTAAATAATGATGTGGTATATTCTCTGGTGGATCTGGAATAAATTGGAATTCTGCTAGAAATTATTGGCTGTTGGGCAAGTGGGAGTTTCGCACCTCAAACTTTAATACCTCGCTTGCGGAACTTGGATTCCGCAAGCGGACTTGCTATTTTGGAGAAAAAATACTCTTCCGCAATTTAAATTCTACTTTAAATTTATTGAACTGTGATAGAGAAGCGACCAAAGTTTGGCCTAAAAGTATGCCTTCCAAAAAAATAACTGCAAGCCTCCACGTTGGAAGTATGCAACGTAAACGGGCAAAGTACTGTATTAATAAAAATACTTGCGCTGGTTTTCGGGTGTGCAGATTGACCCACAACAAGTGGTATTGCACCTATTTCTGGCCTGATTACGCAGCAGTTTAGTATCAGCAGTTTTATTTAAACACCAATTCTTAAATGCTTCCTCTTTAGACCTGACTGCTTGTCTGCAAGCCGCATTAAACCAGGAATGGTCTTTTGGTTTAATGGAAATTCCTTTATTGGGTATGAAAGACCTCATACCAAAAAAAATTATATTTTCTGTTTGTGTTTCTATCCCTGAAACACAATTGCCAATTGAAACGCCTGAAAAAGGAGTTCATCGCATCCCAATTAGCCTTCTCATAACGCCACACCGTACGCCATTACATGCGGTTGGTGGGTACAAATATGCGCATAGACCGCGAAAAAATTCGCCTTTAAGCACATTAGTGAAATCTATGCGGAATTTTGTCATCGCCACCCACTGTAAGGAAGTGTAAGGTCACCTGTACAAGCGTACGTCGCAAGCACAGCAAACGCGACAAAACAAGTTTTATGCCTTCACCTTGCCGCGCTTCAGCCCACGGTGCACTCACAGCCGCCTGCACACCTAACGAGACCAGGAAGAAGGAGGAGGAGTGAAAACAAACGAAATGCTGAACTTTACTGCGGAGAGCATAAATAAGCCCTCGCTTGGTTCTCCGCATTCCGTTAGGTTGAATTTATTTAATTTTATTGTTGATGCATATTATTAATTTCTGTTTATTGGTGTTTGGTAATCTGCACTGTGTTTCTATTTTTCTTGTGGTGTAGGATGTGGTCGGTTTTATTGTTTTAACTATTATTTCGCGAGCACTCGTCGCGAACAATTAAGTGTGGTGGAAGTAACGTCCACCTTCGCACGCGGTCACACCACAACTCAATTTTAGGACGAATATATGTGGTGTAAATGGAGCGCAAATCGACAGAGGTGAAGTAGACCTTACAGCGCTTTAAGAAGCCTATACACTTGGCAGCTTCCTTCGACACAACGAAAATGTGATTATTCCAGCGAAGATCACAATGGATCGACATGCCCAGAACATCAAGGGCCGTCGACTTACTAATATCCATACCACCCATATTGAGGACGGGGCAGGGCCCTCCACTCGCTTGTGAGTTAACATTTAGCTCAGGGTCTTACTCGCATTGAAGTTGACCTGATTCCTTTGAACCCATAGATTTTATTGAAGTAATTTTGAAGTGTGTCACTCACGCTTCGTCTCCTTCCGCTAACGTCTGACCACGAAGGTCATTTGGAGAGCGAATATGAGTGACAAAGGCTGCTGTCATTCGCAAACGAATAGGTGGGGTTATGGGTCAACGACAGAAGGTAATTGATAAAAATCAGAAAGAGTGTAGGTGACAGGACGGAACCCTGCGGAATTCCTGCGTTAATGGAGTACTCGTCGGAAGCAAAGCCTTCTATCACAGCCAGGTTAGAACGACCGCTGAGGAAACTCGGAACCCATCGAGTGAAGGTATTACCGACTCCATAGACATCAAGTTCCGAAACAAGTGCTATATGCCACACTCGATCAAATGCCTTGGAGATATCTAGAGCGGGAAACCGTATTGGCGATCACTCAGCAATTCGTTTCGCTCTAGATGCCTCAACAAGTTAAAATTGACCACGCTCTCCATGGCTTTATTACCTGGTGGGCTGAACTGCTTTTGAAAAAAACGAAAAGGCTTCAACTGTAGTCCAGATTGCCAGATAGTGGGATCCAGTAAACTCTCATAACATGCGGGAGTAACGCCCAATTTGAAGCGGATCTTCTTTAAATTTTCAGCAGTCGTGTCCTTTTTAACTAGACGAAAGCATGCTAAAAGAAGACCACAGCATCAGGAATAGCAGCTTCAGTAAAACCATTCAGATTCGCAACACCCGGAACTACAGGGTTAATAACCTTCTGTTCAACTGATTTAGTACCGGAGAACAACGAAACCAGTTCCGCCGGGAGCCGCTCAGAAGACTGAGTCAAGTCAGGAACATAAAGGAATGAGAGAGAAGAATTATTCCAATGTTGAGGAGCAGCAGCAGCTACGTATGAAGCAGGGAGAGATAAATTACAGTTAATCTCAGTGACTGCATTTATATATTAAGTCTTTTAGAGAAATCAGCAAACATGCCGTATAGTTTATTAAATTCACTCAAAATAATTGAAAATTGCGAAAGTAAGTTTGGCGATATTAATAGGCATTTATCGCAATTAAAGACAATGTTTTTATCGACTTTACACAGAGTAAAAGCGTCATTACTGATATCACAACAAGTCGCTTGGAATAAATTGTCACAGAGAGCAACGAACCACACGAGCATTAGAAACTCAAACTAAGCACTTGGCACAAGAGAAGTTCGACATGACGAGTTGCAACTCGACTCACTAGACTCAGATTAAAGATTCATTATTTTAGAACAGAAAAAAACCACTATGGGTCGTTTTTCAGTTGGCTCGTTTTACCATTATTTAACATTGTACGAGTATTAACCCTTTGCACTCGAGAGGTAACTCTCACTCACCACATGATTTATAGTAATGCCGAAACTCGAGAGGTGACCCTCGTTTACCACTTCGTCTGGTGCAGATATCATACAAAGCAAAATTGCAAAGGCTAATATTTAAGAAATTATCTTGGTAAAGGTGTAAAGATACATTAAATGTTAAAATATAAGTTTTTTACGATAATTTGTGCGTGTAATTATTATATGTAAGAGGTAAAAGCGCTACAAAACATCTCGAGTTGCTGGTTCGTCCGCGTGAAAACGGCCCCGAGTACAAAGGGTTAAAAAGTTGGATGGGGTCTAAATCTCATCACGAGGCAAATACAAATCTGAAATATTTGATTGTGAATTGAAAATTTTCATTCCGAACGAAAAATACAAAGCGAAATTACAAAGGCTAATATCTAAGAAATTATCTTGGTAAAGGTGTAAAGATACATAAAATGTTAAAATATTAGTTTTCTACGATAATTTGTGCGTGTAATTATTATATGTAAGAGGTAAAAGCGCTACAAAACATCTCGAGTTGCTGGTTCGTCCGCGTGAAAACGGCCTCGAGTGCAAAGGGTTAAAAAATTTCCCCATTAGATGGGTTCTAAATCTCATCACGAGACAAATACAAATATGAAATATTTGATTTGAAAAATACGAGAACGAGTACCTATTTGCTTTTTTTATTTTCATTTTCGCATGAAAACTCATAAAAGAGGGTTGGTTTCTAAGAAATAATACAAACAATTATGTTTACACAGATCTTTGAAAATAATAAAGGAAGGAGCTTAGTTGCGATGCGACTCTTTTACAGGAAACCAAATTCTTTGAGGTTTTCGGCTTTTAAGCGCAGCTTTCTCAATATATGTTACACAATTTTAGGAATTCAGATGTTATATAGGCATTTAATCATTAATGCTTTTCACCTCCTTCTTAAATTTAACGAGAAAACAAGTAAAAGTGTTGTCTTCGGCCCGGCCGAAATCTAAATTGCCTACACCCGAGCAACTGAAAAAATTATAATTTCGCAACTTAACAACTTTTGTATAAGTAGGCGGACCACGCCCATTTCGGGAAAATGTTTTTGTAATGTATCTAGATACTGCTAGATAGAATTACGTATTAATATTTTGAACCATTTATGTGATATTGACAACTTTTGTATAAGTAGGCGGGTCATGCCCACTTTCTGTATACAAATTGGGAATACCTGTAGATACCTCGTGGTAAAATTACGTGTTAATATCTTATACCTTTTACAAGATATTGACAACTTTTGTAAGAGTGGGCGCGGCACGCTCATTTTTCAAGCTTTTTGGTAATGCTTCCGGATACATCGTGAAAAAATTGCATCACAATGTCTTATACCCTTCACTAGATATTGTCAACTTTGTTATGAGTGGGCGTGGCACGCCCATTTATTCTTTACTTTATTCTTTCTTCTTTATTAACAATCAGAATGTAAAATAAGAGTACAGCTCTTTAATACTACAATGAAAAGGATATGACATTAAATGTATACATTATAATGAATAAATTTATAAACTAAACTATAAAAATTAAATTAAATTATATTAATTAACTAGTGCGAAATATAAAATATGTATAAGGAAAAATATAAAGTGAAAAGGTTAAGTTTGAAGATAGAGAAGGAGGAGGTAAGCGTTCACGACTGCAGATATTGCGGTTGTGTTACATGCCGGTCTTTAAGTTTTAAAATATTGCCTAATTAGTCTCCTGAATATTCCCGTATTTAAACTACTTTTTATTACCCGTGGCAAATTATTCCACAGGCGAACTGTGTTTACGAAACAGTCTCCGAGTATTCAAGTAATTATATTTGGGAGTTATTAGATTGTGGGTGCGGGTTGATTGACAGAACTGGAGCTTATCATACAGAACCTAGGCTGTCTGGTGTGAATGAGTCCATATATGAATAAGCAGTTACGGATATTGATATAATTTTGAAAACTGCAGCCAAGTAAGAGGTTTCTATGCTGAGATAGGTGGTCGAAACGCCTTAGCCCGACTACATATCTTGTTAAATTGTTTATCAAAACGTAAACTTTATGACTCGAGGAAGAGTCAAGGTAACAGTAGATTATAACTAGTTGCATAACTAGTTTTCTTCTAATTTCGGCGGGAACGAATTCAGCAGTATAGCGTACGTTACTGAGCACTGCATATGATTTGCTTACCATTTTGTTAACATGGTCGGTGCAGGTTAATGAAGCTTTAATACAAATACCCAGGTTAGTAATTTTAGTTACAAGCTGCAATGCAATATTATCAAGATATATGACGGGAATACGGGAGTGGTCAATATGGTTCTTATATATGGGCAAAACAAATGACTTAGAAGCATTCAGCTTAAGATGATTAACCTTAGACCAGCGTACAATGCTATCCAAGTCCTCATTCAGTCTGAGACACAAATCATCAACAAGCCCGATGCGGTTCGACAAATACTGAAGGTCGCTGAAGGTCGTCTTCATAAGCATGAATAAACCCATTGCGTACTTCAGAAAAGATGTCATTAAAAAATAAGGAGAACAATAGCGGTCCAAGTACAGAGCCTTGCGGGACTCCTGAACAAACGTGCTTAAAGTCAGAGTAGACATCAGAAATTTTAACCCCTTGGTAGCGATCAGACAGATAGGACCTTACTATAGCGGTAGCCATATTGGAAAAATTGTATAAGGTTCGCAGCTTGCTACACAAAGTTCCATGATTCACGTTGTCGAAGGCTTTGGAAAAGTCTAACAGACACAACAGGGTTATATATTCATTATAATTTTTCGTAAAAATTTTAATAATGACGTTATATGTTCCGGAATAAAATTATACCTTAATATCTCACACGGTTTATGAGATATTCCAATTATAACATTTTGTAAGCGAGGTGCCTTTACATTTCGTATGTAAAGTATGCGTGGCTGTTTACCGATCTCACCCATTATCAATCCTAAACAGCTCTACATAACAAGGAATATTTTGCCAAATTACATCGCGATGTCTCTTTTCGTTCTCCCGTAATAGTGATTTCAACAGACAGACAGACAGACAGGCTACATCGGACGGACAAGGCTAAATCGATTCAGGGGGTGACGCTGAGCAAAAATATATATACTTTTCTATATCTATCTCGTCTACTTCTCTGCGCTACAAACGGAAGAACAAAGTGAATATATCCGACTCCCTTCGGGTTTGTTTACTCCCTTCGGGCACCCACCCCAACAGTAAGTTTATTATAATAAAGCCTCTGTGCGAAAAAACACGGCGGCGGCATAATAATTTATGGACGGCGTCGGCTCCGTTGCGTCTGATTATATCGGCACTGTATTAGGGCTACTGATTTACTCCACTAAAGCCAGAAAGCCATATTGCCAAGCGGGAGTGGCGTTATCGCGGAAGGCTTGAATACCCGATTGAGTTATTTAATTAGATTGATTAATTAAACTTACTTAAACATTACGTGTCCAATTAGACTTTGTAGAATTGTTAAAACTGACACATAAACTTTAATTTATTCCGTCACATGCGTAACGTTATCCATTCATATACCAACTTGAAGCACTCCACGCACATTCGTAAAATTACACAGCGTAAAATTAATGTCAGATTCAGGACTGGATCGAACATAGTTGTTGTGACATAAGTCTACTTAAATCACTATTTTGTTTACTTTTCCGTGATAGCTTCCCTACGCACGAATATAAACAGACATGCCGTAACGCCCGATTTAATGGTAGTAAATCAGTTGTAAAGAAAGTACATGTGATCTATGGCCAAATTATAGGAAATTCACCTAGGGAACGCATAAAAAAAGAACGCAGCAAATAATTAACATCAACGCGAATAAAAGAATTGATGTGTCGAGTGAAGAGTAAAATCATGCGAGAATACATAATATAATATGTCACAGTAGGTTGAACTGATTGCACTAAACCCTTATTAGTGCACAAAACGAAAACGTTAGTCAAAGTCAAAGAGTCAGAACTGCCGAACGAATGTGTTTAATATCAATATTGTCTTCTGCATTACTTTCCTTTAAACATTTCGCAATCTCAAAAACTTTAAAAATATGATTCCAAAAATTATCGCCTTACTTCCTTTGTATATTGAAGCGGCCTATCTACGACCTCTAATGCTTTAACGGCCCTATTTTGGCATGCTATGAAATCATCTGTTCCTGACAATCACAATTGTGGACGCACACAAGTAAGTTTCATTTTTAATGAATTTTAGTAAATTTTCTACATTTGAGTTATTTTTATTCTTATCTACAGCTATATGCAGGCAAGAATAATCCCCAGGAAGCGCATTTGCTGCAAAATATCTTGCGCGAGCCCGCCGAAGTATGGAATGTGATGCGTGGACCAACTAGGACTCCCGAAAAATTAGAAAGAGGTAAGACAAAGAATTGTGATTGCCGGAAACAGATGATTTCATAGAATCATTATACTCCCTCCTGTTCGGCCTTGGTAGTGGCTTGAACGCCTTTCGGCTAACAAAAGCGACCAGCATTGGTAATGGATTGTACGCCCTCCTTCTAGGAAGTCAACAGAGATCTCAAAAACCCAGTGAGATATCATCGGCCCAGTAAAACAACAGTGATCTCGCAAGCTCAGCGAGATATCATCAGTCCATTGAATCAACAGTGATCTCGAAAACTTAGCGAGATATCTTCACTACAGTGAATCACCTGTTGTGGGTCAATCTGCACACCCTAAAACGAGCGTTGATAAAACTAGGTAATACTGCGAGTATTTTAGTTAATACAGTACTTTGTCAGTTTACGCTGCATACTCCTAACGTGGGGGCTTGCAGTTATTTTTTGGGAGGCATAGGCCAAACTGTGGATGCATCTCGATCACGGTTCAATAAATTCAAAGTAGAACTTAAATTGCGCAAGAGCAATTTTTTGCGCAAGATCAATTTTTTGCAAAATAGCAAGTCCGCTTGCGGAATGCAAGTTCCGCAAGCGAGGCATTAAAGTTTGAGTTGCGAAACTCCCACTTGCCCAACAGCCAATATTTTATAGCAGAATTCCAATTCTGCAAGAAAGTATATTGCACAATGGGACAAAGTGCAGAGATTGACCCACTTAGCTGGCTCAACCGAGCTGGCTAGTAATTTGTTTTAACTTTAAGCATTGAGTCTGATTTTGAGTTAATAAAGAGTGGACGTCGTGTCCGCAGCAAAATTTTAAAAAGCGGAAGGATACCACAACATTATTTGAGTTAAATAAAGTACGGACGTCGAGTCCAGATATTTTTTAAAAGTTAAGTGTTTCATTTCTTTTGTCATCGGTATCCTTCAGCGGAAGGATACCACAACATTATTGACGCAGCCGGTCCGCGATACGAAGATCGCGGAAGTTTAAAGGAAAATAATAAGTAAAATATAAGAGGAAAAATTTAGAAAATAAATAAAAGTAATTTTACATGGAAAAAGAATAAAATTGTGAGAATTTTAATAAAGGAAAAAGTTTGAGAAGTAAAAACCCGGAAGATAAGAAAGCTTAAGAAGGAAATAAGGTTGAAGTGAAATTAAATTGAAATTCTTAAATTAAAGTGAAATTGAAAGTTAGAACGGAACAATAGAAATTAAATGATAAAACAATAAAGTAGAAATAATAAAAGTAAAAGGAAAAATAATTTTAAAAAAAGGAATTTTCGTAAAATTAGTGCAGTATTAAAAATTTTATGCAATATAAAAATTTTAGTGCAGTATAAAAATTGTCCAAGATTTTTGCCAGAAAGCAGCGGAGAACGAGGAAGCGGATAGAGGAAGCTTTAAGGGAATTTGAGCTTTGCTACGGTGAGTTGTTTTCTATTCATTTTAATTTTTTAAAAAGTTTGAGAAGTGTTGGAGGAACTTAAAATTTCAGATCTGGTCGTAATTTTTCGAGAAATTATTTTTTTTGGTCAAAATTAATTAAGAGATAGTGAATTAAGAGATGGTGAAATATGTTTGAAATGTTAAGTTCAATGTAGAAAAGCTGTTTTATTTAAAAAAAAAGAAGAAAAGACGGAACATAATTACAAATAAGTATAGCAGATGGTTGCTTTTATTTATAAATTAAAATATAATAAATTTATTATTTAAGATAATTATTTGTTTTTTTTTTTTGTACTAACAAAACTCAATCCTGGGCGAGACTCCAGTACCAAGTGCAGGAGAGTCCGACCCAGTGGCATATTATGCCGGGTTGATTTTATTTTACACCTCTTTACTAATACAGTGAGGTTCGTGGGTTTTAAATTTTTATTTATTTATTTTGATAAATAAAGGGTAAACTCTTCCCCAAATGCGTTGTTCGCTAATAAGCGTATAAAAATAAGCGTCTCATATATAGTAAAGTGATGAATGTGAACAATGAAGTTGGAAGTGAAATGTATTGTAAGTCAAATGGAATTTAATTGTTAATTGATAAGTTTATTTTTAAATAAATTAGTTTTCTTTTAAATTCTAAAGGGAAATAAATTGTTTATTTATGAAAAATTCGAACACGAGTTCGAGTGTTTTATTTTCTTAAACCTTGAAATGCGATGATCGTTTCAAGGTAAACTTTTGTTTCCGCATAGTGAGCAAGCGGTGAACGATCGACGAATAAAGTAATTCGACGCTCAGTTTTAATGCAGTTGGTTACGCTGGCCTAGGTCAGTAGTGACAAGGAAGAGAGCTGCTAACTGCTGCAGTTTTATGTGCAGCTAAGCACAATTGTGAATTAATTAGGCTAATTAAATTAAGTTAATGGAAGTACCAAATGAGTGGAAAGAAAAACTTGATATTAAATAAAGAATATAAGGACTGGTTAGGACAAATAGATTGATTTATAGATAAGATATGGTTAAATTTGAAATTAACGATAAATAATAGAGAAGACTTATGGCCAGATTTTCAACCAACGAACGAGGTGATTCTTCGTGATTCTGCTTTCTTATTTTCGCGATATCGTTACTTTGTGATTTTCAAACAACGAGCAGCTCGTTCGTTAAAAACACAACAACACTTTCCATACTTGTTACGAGTTCTCGTTCGTTACATGGTATTTTCAATCATTATTTCAGCGATATGAACTGTCAAAAGTAACGACTGCTAAAAGGCTGTCGTTACTCCATTCTTTCAGCTAAACTGGCGCAAATTTTTGTGAATCTGAAATATCTGATAGAAAAATCTGTAATCTGAACGTGTAACAATGAATTCCAACAAAAAGAGGTTATTTTCTATTTAATGGTGAATTTTAAACAAAATGAAAATTAATTTTAACTTTTTCTTAGAATTACGAAAAACGTGCAGTTCAACCTGCTGCTGCGGGAAATGACCAATAACCCCGAATAAAAATTTTCCGCTTCATAATTCACAATTTTCAGCACTTGAAACACAACACATCAAAAGTAACAATATGTTGATAAACATAGGGGAAACCAGGGTAAAATAATGAGCGAGTAAGAATGATAAGCAAAAATTAGAAAGCATGCGAAGAAAAGAGAAATCCGAGTGTACCCTTAAAAAATTAAACACATCTTTAAAGTGCCTACGAGAAGCGAACTACTCGCTACGTAAGTGTTTAGAAATCGCATTTTACATTCACGGTGACGAGTAACGATTTCTCGCTTCTTAGTGACAGTGATAATTGAAAATCTGGCCATTAGAATTAATTAAAGTGAAATTAAGTAGGCCCAGAAATAATTCAAAAATAGAACAGGCAGATGCCGTTTTAGATGAGTTATTAAATTTCATAGATCATAGGAACCAGAGCTACGTGGAGGAAATAAGAAATTGGTAAAGACAATTTGGATATTTAAAGAATAGATACGACAACCATCTGGCAGAAAGGGAAATAGAAGCGAGCCAGTGAGCAGAATTGGAAGCTGAAAGAGACGACCTTAGGGAGCGCCTACAAAATAGAGGACTTTCTACGTCAGCGGAGAATAGGACTCCAAGACAGCGGAGTAAGGAGGACTTGTCGTCGTTGGAACAGGCATGCCAGAGACTCCAATAACTAAAAGAAGAGAATAGGCTTCTAAAACAAGAGCTGGAGCTGGCCCAAGACTAAACGCTGCACCATAAGGAAGCTGTTGTTCAAGTTAGCAGTCCAAAGCATAGCAACTCCATTTCCTTTCCTTCCGCTTTGACAATAAAAAGAGAAAATGGGTATCGAGGCGATTTGTGAATCTGTTAGTAGGCTAGTACCTCTGTTTTCAGGGACGAGATCACCCGACTCGATAGGAGAGATCTACAAATTCATGGAGGAGGAGCGAATTAGCTATTCTGCATCGGTAATGCAGAAATGCAAGATTTCATTGCTTGTGTGAAACGTAGGCTTCACGGTAGTGCGTATACCCTATTGAGGGGAAAGCAGGTCACTACGGTAGAAGCTCTATACTCTGCAATAAAACAAGCGTACCTGCCATTGAAATCACTCTGGACTCTGTGGTGGCGGAGATACAGATGACTGTACAATTTCCGAGAAAAGGTATCAGGGAGTTCGCCGAAAAGTTAATCGATTTACGAGCACAGGCCGAGGACTATATATCGTACCATTATAAGGTTTCAGGGGATCAGGCTCTACGGGAAGAGGTAGCTGCCTCGATAACGAGGACTTTTACATTAGGATTACATGACCCTACCCTGAGGATGAGACTGGTAGGTTCTTCGGAAACAAATTTAGAGAAGCTGGTAGATCTGGCATTAAATTTGTATGAAGTTGTTAGCAGATCACACTTCAACCAGGGGGTTTGGCCAGGTACACAAGGAAAGCGAATAGCAAGAATGAATACCGTATGGGAGCTAGGGGATTCCACTCATGTACAGCCCAGAAATAATCCCCCAATACAAACAAATGCGAGAAGTGAATACCGTTCGAGTAATCGAATGGAAGTGAATTCATCCGAGAAAGGGGGCAGTCACATGCGTGCAGAACGCAACGATAATAACCCCAAATAACCCCAACATAAAATTGTATGTAGTTTTTGCAACAAAAAAGGCCATACCAGGGGTGAATGCCTGATAAGGAAAAATACACCTAATTGCGGGAAATGCTTGGTATACGGTCATGAGCCAAACTGGACGTGCGAGAAGAGGCAGAGACAGAATATGCAGAGTAAGAACTCGTCGCGGGAACCACCTCAGTGGGGACGATCAAATGATCCACGCAAAAGGAGTTTCTGTTATGGCAGGCAAGAATCAAGTCTTTGCTCACCGGCAGAAGGATTGCACAAACTATTCGTTAAATGCACATGCTTCTGAAAACACAGTAGGAATCATATGCAGCCTGTGCGCGACGAAAGAAAATTTGTGTGAGCTGAATGCTTGATTCTATTTTTAGATCAGTGGCAGCGAAAGCGCAAAGAAAAAGAGAAAGTGAAAATAAGCTAATCGCATAATTTTATTTTTAGAATTGCCGCTGCTCTACTTGTGCGTATGTCTTATTCTCTGAGCGTATGTATAGTATATAGTACACTATCGTGTGTTCTGGGGGGTTTAATTTGTTTTTATAATTTCCTGGTTCAATTCTTGTTATTGTTAGTTATTTCTTTTTTGTTGTTGTTTAAGTTTATTCTTTCTTGTGTATTCCTTATCGAGAACTTATTTTAATGTTATTAATTCGAATGCATATTGTTATTATTATTATTTTCGATATTAACTTATTTCTAATTTAAATGCTAATAATTATTCTTAATCCAAGGACTTTCTGCTATATTTTAGTTTAAACAAAATAAATATAAAATTTGTAGCAACCGGTTGGTTCGCTACAGAGTGCAATGAATCCTCCAGTCAGAACTCCATGGACAACCAGGTTCTCCAGAATGATCACGGCAGTTTTCTCCTCAAAAAGACAAGCGGAAATTCACAGAGCAAAGTACGTAAGTTTTTTTTCACAAGTTTCACATGTTAACATCACATGAGAAATGCCAGGTGGTAAATCCTTCAGTCAGAACTTCACGAAATACAGCCAGGTTCTCCAACACAATCACAACTGTTATACTTCTTAAAAACAATCCACGAGAACTCACAAAGGAGAAGTGGATTTTCACGTAAATTGCAAAATTCACGTAAAAGGAAAAACAAAAACTCACCGCTAACATTAAGCCTTCATTGATAACACTAATGTGGCTCACAACACGAACGAAGCTGGTCACACCTCGTCTAAGCGAAAAGAAATCTCAAGGAAAATACGGGGAACAGTTTTTTTATATCAAAGTATGTTAAACTAATACAACATTACACACTGCACTGTTTTTTTACTGCAAATACAATACATAAATCAGCGAAGCAACCGAGCATCACAGCAGCAGATAAATGTCAATTTCACATACTCAGTACATATGTATTCGCAAGAGAGGCAGCTAGAGCGAGAAAACAGATTCGTACTTTACACAACACAACATATAATGAAACAAAATGAATATTTACAGTAGCGGTGGGGAAGGTTTCAAAGTTATAAATGTTCCACCAAGTAAATAACTAAACCAAAACTAATAACAAAATGCTTTGTTTAGCGGAATACATTTCACCGTACTTCGTTATTATCGAAAGTTCTAGAAAAAATTCTACAGTCTATAAAACCTGTTGGTTCTTCAGTCTTGATGCTTTGACGCTTGATTATTCTTCGACGACATAGTTCGGTTCCTTCCGAAGTGCTGCCGCAGCGAAAAATTTATTTTGTTTAATTAAAACATCAGTTTTGGTTTTCGAAAAGTTCAGCGAATTAATTTAGTACAAACCGCAAGTGAAAAGAAGAAGAAAACAGCTAAAAACAAAATCTCGTGTCGACGAAGTTGAGTCGCCATGTTCCCTGCTTCTTTTTAACTAATACAATTGGCGAGCTATATGGACTTTTGGAAAGTTCAAATTTGCTGTCGGCTAGTAGTTGATCGATCTCTTGATTAATTACTTGCTGCATTGCAGGGTTTCGTGGATAATATCTCTGTTTGAATGGGACTTCTGTTGTGACTCGAATGGAGTGGCGACTCACGGTACAAAGTCCTGTCATGGTGGTCATGAGAGTCTTTTCACTGTGCTCGAATTCTTTGATTATACAACTTTCTCTGGAGGCAAAACTTGTTATGATACGTGCTTGTGGAGTGCCCACAAATCCCACAGTGGTATGTTCCTCTCCATCAATGATTAATTTGCAGCTAAGCTTGCTTAGCAATCCATGCCTACAGTGAACTCCTCTTTTAGCCCTGGTAAATAATATACACGGTGGGTGAATCGTTGTTGATTCTTCTGAATTATAGCGCGTTCACTCTGGTGTATGCATATTTTCTTGCCGTTGGCGAAAGCCAGCCATTGCTTTTCCTTTATAATGTGGGCGTGTTTTCGTAAATAGTCTTTAAGTTTTGCTCCCACGAAGGACAGTGTAGCCCCGGTGTCTACCAATGCCATTGTCTGGCGACCATCGCACATGATGTTCATTTTGTAGCGGGGTTCAGGTGTGCTGGTCTCGGATTGCGGTGTATTTTCGACGACTGCTATTGTCTTCGAGCAGGAACAATCCCGTGAGAGGGTGTTGGGTTTGCCGCAATATTAACAGAAGATTAATCGCTTCCCACGTCAGTTTCTGCGTGTGTGGCTTGGTTTTTTGCATGTCCAACAGTGGGTGGAGCGTGAATACGGTAGGTTGGCAACCCAATTGGTTGTGTGTGTCCGCTGCGATCGGTTTTCTTCCCCACGTATGTGTTCGTATTCGTCACCTCGATTCATTAGAGAATCCAGGTCTTGGTTGTTGTTGAATCAAGGTCTTGGTTGTTGTCAGGTAGCTGGTTGTTGTTGAATGCTTTGTGTTCATGTCGGGTACAGGTATACTGGTGGTGGCCTTCTCCGTTGGTGACTCCTCCTTTGTCAGGTTCTCGGCGGACTTCCTGGTTCGCTGCTCTCTAATAAAGTTGTTGAGTCTTTGTCGTATCTCTTTCACAGTGCCTTCTGTTAATAATCCTATTAGCTGCATTTGTCCCTTCAATTCTTCTTTTCGCAGCTTGTAAATAAAACTCAGATTGTCTGGGAGAAGTTTTTCTTCCTTCTCGCTTTCTCTAGTTTGTGAACTGCTTCTCGATGAAGACAGTCCCTGCTCGGGCGTCATTTGTAACGAGATTTTGCTTCCAGCTGGTGTAGCGTCAGTCGCCCCAGGGTACATTTTGGGGGATCTCGTAACCCTCAAAGTTCCAACCACCGCGATAGTCAGGAATTGCACACGATTTGCTGTGAAGCAAATCTATCACTGAAATGTCAGTTCGGAAATAAAAAAAAATAAAAAACTCTTGTTCTTGTTCTTGTATTAGTTTAAGTATACGGGTTGGTGTTCGTTATTTTCTTTATTTATTATTTTATTCAATTCACAAACGTTTTACAAACTTAATATCTACGGCACTGGTTGCATTCGGTCTGTCAGGCCGAGTGCCTAGCTACAGAGGGTCGCTATAGTTTATATGTACAGAAGACGGGGGAGCCGAGTGCTCCGCGACAGAGGGCCGCTTACAAAGGTCTCGAGTGTACAGGTGACGGAGGGGCCTAATACCCCGCGGCAGAGGGCCGCTTAAAATGCTGGTGAACATAATGTCGGAGGAGCTGAGTGCTCCGCGGCAGAGGGCCGCTCACAATGCTGGTGAAAGCTCCGAAGAACTGATTCCGGCCGAAGCCTTGAAATTCCCGAAGGAATGATTCCGGCCGAAGCCTTGAAATCCCCGAAGGAATGATTCCGGCCGAAGCCTTAAAATTCCCGAAGGAATGATTCCGGCCGAAGCCTTAAAAATCCCGAAGGAATGATTCCGGCTAGTGCTAAATACTGGTAACTCCCGAATGAGTGATTCCGGCTAGTCCTAAATACTGGTAACTCCCGAAGGAGTGATTCCCTCTAGTACTAAATACTGGTATCTCCCGAAGGAGTGATTCCTGCTAATCCTGAATACTGGTAACTCCCGGAGGAGTGATTCCGGCTAATCCTAAATACGCCTAAAGATACTTCACAATACGCTTAGGATACGCCAACAACTACTTCTACTTCTACTCAATGCATTTGAGTTGATCAACTCGTTTCAAATATGAGCCACTCGTTATGCGATAGTTGGGGCTGTCGAACCAGGGGTTCAACTGCTCCACGCAAAAGGAGTTTCTGTTATGGCAAGCAAGAGTCAAGTCTTTGCTCACCGGCAGAAGGCTGACTGGACTTGCACAAAGTATTCGTTAAATGCACATGCTGCTGAAAACACAGTAGGAATCATATGCAGCGTGTGTGCGACGAAAGAAAATATGTGTGAGCTGAATGCTTGATTCTATTTTTAGCAGCGAAAGTGCAAAGAAAAAGAGAAAGCGAAATGAAGCTGGTCGCATAATTCTATTTTTAGAATTGCCGCTGCTCTACATGTGCGTATGTCTTATTCTCTGACCGCATGTATATACTATCGTGTGTTTTTGGGGCTTGCTTTTCTTTATAAAGCTCTGATTCAATTCTTGTTTGTGGTTGTTCTAAGTTTATTCTTTCTTGTGTATTCCTTATTGAGAACTTATTTTAATGTTATTAATTCGAATGCTTATTGATATTAATATTATTTACGATATTAAAACTTATTTTAATTTAAATGCTAATAAATATTTAATTCGAGGGAATTTCTTCTATATTTTTCTTTTAAACAAAAAAAATATATATAATTTGTAGCAACCAGTTGGTTTGCTACATTCTACCCTATCAACGGGATAGAACAAAAAAGGGAGTGTATAGACACCAATCGTTAAAATCATTGCGGGGTTATAATTTAAATGTTTCGCGACATTTCAAAGAAAACCAAAAATCCGATTCATTCAAAATACTTTAACATTACTCTGGATCCAATAAAATCAGCAGGCGGAGCTGGCGTATGGTTGTTGCTGGTGGTCGTGAGTTCTAAGTCGAAGCTTGGCTCAGCCATTCCGTTCCGTCACTTAGTGGTCCCCATCTCTTCTGGATGCGGAGCTGTTTTCTTCTTTTGGTCACGCCTGTGGGGTACTCGGATACTCTTAGAGGGGTCTGTAGTGTCGACTTTGTTTTTGTGGCCCTGGCCACAATGTGTGTCGGGAGTGGAACTGCCCCCCGGACCGTTGAGGATGTCTTTTTCTGTGTTTGATGTCTCCTTCGAGGTACATCAGACGGTGATCAATCTGACGGCGGTTGGGTGGCTGCTTCTGGTGGCCTTCCCTCACGGCTCGGTCGGATCTGTTCTCTGTTGGCGCGACAGCTCATATTGCAGTGCCTAGTAATCGCCTTCCTCGCATTTTTTTTGTATGCGAATTCTTCAATTATGTTGTTTTGTTTGGAAGGAGTGATTCCGGCTAGTCCTAAATACTGGTAACTCCCGAAGGAGTGAAGCCTGCTAATCCTGAATACTGGGAACTCCCGGAAGAGTGATTCCGGCTAATCCTATATACGCCCAAAGATACTCCAAAATACGCTTAGGATACGCCAACAAATACTTCTACTTCTACTCAATCTATTCGAGTTGATCAACTCGTTTCAAATATGAGCCACTCGTTATGCGATAGTTGGGGCTGTCAAACCAGGGGTTCAACTGCTTCACGCAAAGGAAGTTTCTGTTTTGGCAGGCAAGAATCAAGTCTTGCGCACCGGCAGAAGGCTGACTGGGCTTGCACAAACTATTCGTTAAATGCACATGCTGCTGAAAACACAATAGGAATTATATGCAGCATGTGCGCGACGAAAGAAAATATGTGTGAGCTGAATGCTTGATTCTATTTTTAGATCAGTGGCAGCGAAAGCGCAAAGAAAAAGAGAAAGTGAAAATAAGCTGGTCGCATAATTCTATTTTTAGAATTGCAGCTGCTCTACTTGTGCGTATGTCTTATTCTCCGAGCGTATGTATATACTATCGTGTGTTTTCGGGGCTTTCTTTGTTTTTATAATTTTCTGGTTCAATTCTTGTTTGTTGGTATTGTTAATTAATTCTTGTTTGTTGTTGTTTAAGTTTATTCTTTCTTGTGTATTCCTTATTGAGAACATATAACTATTTTAGTATTATTAATGCGAATACTTATTATTATTATTATATACGATATTAACTTATTTTAATTTAAATGCTAATAAATATTTAATTCAAGCGAATTTCTTCTATATATTTTTTTTTTATATCAGAATCTAGCAGTAGCCCTTAAGAGATCAGGATCTTTTTCCATGATTGGCTATTGATGGAATTGGACAGAGGGAGCGGAAGGGAAAGGGAACTTTTCGCATTCTACATACTCCGGCAAGTGTTGCGAAGCAAAGCGTCCTAAAGAACTGCTATTTTTGCTTATTTTATTATTGCAAACACTGCCGGAGTCAACGAGTGGTCCTTATTTTTCACAATTAGCGCTAGGCGAGGCCTTAAGTACGCATTAGAATTTGAGACGTCACGATAAGGAAAGTTAACAACCATGCGCAAGGCGGGACTCGAACCCGCGTCCCCGGAAACCGATGGCTAGTGTGCCACACACTACACCACCGAGCCACCGAGAACCGCAAATTTCGGTTTTAAACAAAAAATATATATATAAAATTTGTAGCAACCAGTTATCAACGTAGACACAGGTGACATGCAAACAGTAGTGCGCAAGAAGGGAATTTCACTAGTACTATACCAGGGAAAACTGGTTAATGTGAAAAATGATAAAATTTTTGTACCCGTATTAAAATCAAGCAAACATGATTTCGCCTTTAATCAAAATTTCGCATCTGATTTCACAAATCTTAATGACTTGCAATCAAAAAAGCAAGCTACCATTATTTACGTCTTTAAGATACATGTGAAAAATCGAAGAAGAAAAATTAGAGGAAGACTGGAATTTAAATAAAAAAAAAACAACCTTGATGAATAAAAATTGTAAATATTATTGGTCTTAAGTTAGTAGAGTTAATAGTAAAAATTTTTATTAAAACTATAATAATAAAGTTAATAATGTTAATTAAATATCGTGTATCAGAATTTGTCACTAAAAGTCTAAACGCATTTTTCGGCCATATCAATTTAGTCGAAACTATCGGGAAATAGGAAAAATAGATCAGACTAATATGTGAATACATATTCAAAAGAACACATTACTTAAAGAACACATTACAAATGAGGTAGAAGTAATCCCGTTCCATTTTAAACTATTTCATTCATCTTACTCTATTTTAAATATTTCCTAGTTGACTCTCAGCAACTTTAGGACAGTCGAAATCAACTTTAATTGATACGGTGCGAATTGGTTCGAGAGGAAGACAATTCTCACCACTGCAACGGATATGAAATTGGCAAAGATGACCTAAACAATGTGCAACGATTCGAAAATCTTACTTACAAACTAACCCTAATTGTTGAAAAAAATATGCAAAAAAAAAACCAGAAAACATAAAAAAGTTATAAGAATTAATATTAAAATAAAATAAAAGAAATAATTAAAAAAACACACAAATACAGAAGGAGAAAAAATGTAGAATAGAATAAGAAAAAAAAGAATAAAAACAAAAAAGGTTAACTTAAAGAAAAAAATAAAGACTGAAACAAAATGACAAAAAGAAAAAAATTTTCGAACACAACTAATTGAAACTAACCACTAACTTTTAGCTACGTACGTTTCAGTAAGCAAAGGTCTGCTTACATAAACGCAAATTACAGCATTTGTACCAAAAAGGGTACAAATTAACTCGTTGCTCCAAAACAGCAACGTCCCAGGTTTTTGAAAAAAACCTGAGGAAGAATTGTTTCACGCCGCCTTTAGGGCATTGCACTTAGCAATTAAAATTATGCTTGCAAAGTATTTATTTGCAAGTATTAAAATATAAGAAAAGAGAAAAAAAATCGTTTCAACAAGCAAGACAAATTTGCTTATTCAAACGAAAAAAAATGAATAAAGGTAAAATGATAAGATATGATAAGAGATTTATGATATAATCGATATCATAAATGAAAAAAATTTTAAGATAAACAAAAATAATTGCTTGTAAAGTCAATCAATGATTGGTGTAATTTTTTAAAACAGGACATATTTTAAGAATAAATTCATTTTCGTTAACACCCTTGTCAGGGATAATTATTACTAGAATCTAATAGATGATAAAATAATTTCAATTGCAAATACATGTCAGGAATATCTATAAATATGTTTAATATCTTATATTTATCCATACGGATTTTGGAATTAGCTTCTAACTAGTTTTAAACAAAAACTTCTAACAGCTACAATGTTTAAATTAATGGCGAAGCCAAAATAAGTGGAACAGCAACATTCAGGAACCAAGGTCTACAACTGCGATAAGTACAGCGGTTGGTACAGCTTAGAGAGTGCATGGAAACAAGTCCAGGAGCTGCGTGACTACACACACAACATTCACAACCACATAACACATCATTCAACGGTCCACATGAGCAGCAGAGGACAATCAACAATACTACAATGAACAAATACACTAGGATATGATTCAAGGTAGATTTAAAGTAAACAATTATATTGACTTATTTTAAACCACCTAAGAATCATTATGTACAGAAGAAATTAATATCGCTTCACGATATTTATTTTTTCTTTCCTTCGGGTGGAGGGATGTTGTGGGTCAATCTGCACACTCTAAAACGAGCGCTGCTAAAACTAGATAACACTGCGAGTATTTTAGTTAATACAGTACTTTGTCAGTTTATGCTGCATACTTCCAACGTGGAGGCTTGCAGCTATCTTTTGGAAGGCATACTTTTAGGCCAAACTGTGGTTGCTTCTCGATCACAGTTCAATAAATTCAAACTAGAACTTAAATTGCGCAAGAGCAATTTTTTGCAAAATAGCAAGTCCGCTTGCGGAATCCAAGTTCCGCAAGCGAGGCATCAAAGTTTGAGTTGCGAAACTCCCACTTGCCCAACAACCAATATTTTCCAGCAGAATTCCAATTCTTCAAGAAAGGCATATTGCACAATGGGACAAAGTGCAGAGTTTGACACACTTAGCTGGCTCAACCGAACTGGCGGGTAATTTGTTTTAACTTTAAGCATTGAGTCTGATTTTGAGTTAATAAAGAGTGGAAGTCGTGTCCGGAGTAAAATTTTAAAGGTAGTGTTTTCTTTGTCGCTGGTATCCATCAGCGGAAGGATAAGACTTCATTATTTGAGTTAAATAAAGTACGGACGTCGAGTCCATATATTTTTTAAAAGTTAAGTGTTTTATTTCTTTTGTTGTGGGTATCCTTCAGCGGAAGGATTCCACAACACACCAGAGATCCCGAAAAATTAGCGAGATACCAACGATCCAGTGAATGAACAGCGATCTCAAAGACTTTGCGAGATATCATCAGTCCAGTAAATCTACCCCGATCCCGAAAACCTATCGAGCTATAAACAGAAGAATGAAACAACAGCGTACAAAAAAATTCAACAGCTCAGCGATTTTCGAAAACACAGTGAGATACCAACCGCACAGCAATTCCCCGGAAACCCCGAAAACTCAGCGACTCTAAAATTCTTGTCTTGTAACTGAACAGTTTTATTGATTACGTATCTCAAAGACGCCAATATTATGAGTTTTCCGAAATCTGCTACTGGGTGGCGTTGTGCACCATATGGTAAATGCGAAAACGATATATTTGTAAAAATGTTACCGTGTAAAAGTATTCGTGCCTATTTTCGCATTTATGTCATAAGTGACTCACAGCCAAGTACATTATGTTTCGAAAATTCGCCTATGAGTATCGCCGTACTCTTTTTTGCGTGTAATTATTATATGTTAGAGGTAAAAGCGCTACAAAACATCTCGAGTTGCTGATTCGTCCACGCGAAAACAGCTCCGAGTGCAAAGGGTTAAGATTGGGTCTAAATATCATCACGAGACAAGTACAAATCTGAAATATTTGAAGATTGTGTATTGAAAATTCTCATTCCGAACGAAAAATACTAGAACGAGTACTTATTTGCTTCTTTATACCCTAAACCCGAAGGAAGTAGGGTATATTAACTTTGTTCTTCCGTTTGTAATGCAGAGAAGGCGACGAGATAGATATAGAAAAGTGTATATATTCTTGCTCAGCGTCACCTCCTGAATAGATTTAGCCCTGTCTTTCCGTCCGTCTGTCTATCTGTCTGTCGTTTGAAATCAATATTGCGGGAGAACGAAAAGGGCAGTTATGTATTTTTTATTATGTACGGCGGTTTGGGGTTGAAAATGGGCGAGATCGGTTAACAACCACGCCTACCTTACATACGGAATGTAAAGACACATCGTTTTAAGAAATGTTAACATATGAATATCTCATAAACCGTGCGAGGTATTAAGGTATAATTTTATTCGGGAACATATAGCGCCATTACTAAAATGTTTGCAAAAACTGGACGTGACACGCCCACTTATAACAAATTTGGCAATATCTCATGAACGGTATAAGATATTGTGATACAATTTTGCCACGATGTATCCGGAAGCATTACCAAAAATGGGCGTAGCACGCCCACTCATACAAAAGTAGTTAACATGTCTTAAATGGTATAAGTAGTAGGGATATGGCGTTTCTGGGACAAAGACACCACCCATGTATTTCGGTGGTGGCACCACCTAAGGGCGCTGTGTGTGTGAGAGCGAGACAGTGGGCGTAGCGTGTGTAAGAGGCAGACAAGGATGTTGTCAGAGAACAGGTTTGACAGATTGAGGATTTTGGTGGGCGGAGTTGCCAGACCAAGGAATTTTTGTGATGATTTTGTTGGGTAATTTTTGTGGGGATTTGGGTATTTTTCCAGGGATTCTTTTGCGAGGTATTTTGTCAGATGGCAACCCTGACGGCTGGCAACTGGACAGTCGTCGGGTAGGAGGAGAAGAAGAGGGGATAGAGAGAAATCTCTCGGAGGAGAGCGACGTGCGTTATGGTATGTGAGTATTGGGAGACCAGCAGTGGCAAGATACTTGCCTTTGGAATTGCTGTTGTAGGATAGCATATTAAGATTTTTTATTATTGAGGTGTGAATGGATGAAGGTAGGATTTTTATGAGCCAAGCGACTGTGGCTTACGTGTCGCATAGGGTTAATCAGTGGAGTTGTTTTAGAAAATATAGAGTACGCTGTAGTTGTAGTTGCTGTAGTTCAATGCTTGTTGGATACAGAGCTGTGGGAACGAGTGTGGATGTGCATAGCGACTGCGCAAGCCGAGGTTGTGTTGTTAGTGGGAAGTGTAATAAAATGTCAAGTGGCTGCGTGCTCCGTATCTTGGCACGCATGCGGTTGACGAATAGAGATGTTTGAGGAAAATTTGAAACCTCTGTTTTAGCTTTGCAATACTTTAAATACAGAAGACGGGTTGACAATTTTATTTTATGACTTCACAAAGAATATCTTTTAAAATACCGGCACAGGCGGTCCAACAAATTAGTGTCAAGAATTTAAAACTTATTTCTTGGACCAACGCGTGGCTGAGAGATTAAAAAGGGACACGTGTGCAATTAGAGAGCAGTAAGCAATTGACTGTAAAATAAACAGGATGGATATCGAAAATTTGCCTCTATTTTTAAAACGACTTCATAAGTTTTTAATAACTCATAAAGAAAATGTGTTTGAGAAGCATTTGGACGAGATGCTAACAGGCTACTCAAAACTAATTATAAGCAAGCCTTTCTACTTAAGTCACAGCATGGATACAATTACACCACGTATTGCCGGTCTTTAATTATTTAGTTATATATTTATATTAGTTTTGAGTAGCCTGTTATTATTAAGTGTGGATGAACCAAACACTTGTGTTTTCTGTACTCTCAATTTAATTGTTAGCAGAATAAAGAAATTGATGTCGTTATATTCTAGTTTAAATAAAAAGTAAACTACAACAAATTAAATAAAGGCGTGTTTGTAAAATTAATTTATTTGTTTATTAATTTCTTTTTTCTCTTATTAATTACTTTGGTTACACTAGTGCGACCAAGATATATGTGTATATAGTGTGTAGACAAACCGGTTTCGGCGGTGTGCCATCGGTTTCGTTCACAAGAACGAGAAACGACACTGAAGATGGCACAACGCCGAAACCGGTTTGTCTACAGACCAAATTTGATGAGGGATGACGGAAATTCGTTCCAAAATACATCAGATGAATTGGCTCATGTTGTAATTGCTTTACCTCAGCTTCTGTATTTGCGCCAGATAGTACACCATCCACATAGAAATCTTCCGCTACCACTTTTGAAGCCCAAGGAAACTCTGTCCGGTAATCCTCAACTAATTGCTTTAATACTCGAACCGAAAGGAATGGTGCACAGGAAGTACCATACGTAACGGTTGTAAGAAAAAAATATTTTTTTCCTTTCAACTCCGGGTGTAGAACCTGGCCTGCATCCCAACCGAGCCCGTTTTTAGTAAACGTAAACTGAAAACGCGGTGACCTGGGTTATGCGGACCCAACTTTAGGTGGAATAAATTCTATCAACAACAATAAAAAGAAAAAAAGGCAACGTAGCAAAGGCGAAAATATGCAAAACTAACAATAAAAACAACAACCACATTAACTCGCTTGCTAACAAAAAGATTAAAAAAACCACAGTCACACAGAGTACATGAACCACATACTTTTTACAACAATTACAACACAGACCGAGACGAAAACCAGCAAGCAAAAATTAAAGCAGAGCCTTGGGAAATTACTAATAAAATGAGGTGGAACACTGTTTACAACAACTACAACACAGACTGAGACGCGAAACAAGCAAGCAAAAATTAAATTAGAGCGTGGGAAGCTACCAACAAAATCACAAGAATTTATTTGTAGAAAGAAGCACAACAACAACAAGTACGTTGTGTGCCGCTATGCAGATTAGAAAATTCTGGAATGTGAACAAGAACTACCAACAAAATCACAAGAAATATTTCTAGAAATAAGCTCAACAACAACAAGTACATTGTGTGCCGCTATACACATTAGAAAATTCCAGAATGTCCACAAGAACAACGACTGCAGCGGAGTTGTTTTGATCGGTGTATAAAAGTGCCCACGGCGCTGAATTCGATCTCTTTTGGAATCTCGTGCTCCAAGTGGTAAGTTGTCAAACCTTGAACCTCTAGTACCTCGTAGTGGCTGAGTGCTCTTAAGCGGACGCCAATCCCAATTCCAAGTAAATTTTAGTACCTCGTCCTGGCTGAGTGCTCTTAAGCGGACGCCAATCCCAATTCCAAGTAAATTTTAGTACCTCGTCCTGGCTGAGTGCTCTTAAGCGGACGCCAATCCCAATTCCAAGTAAATTTTAGTACCTCGTCCTGGCTGAGTGCTCTTACGCGGACGCCAATCCCAATTCCAAGTAAATCTTAGTACCTCGTCGTGGCTGAGTGCTCTTAAGCGGACGCCAATCCCAATTCCAAGTAAATTTTAGTACCTCGTCCTGGCTGAGTGCTCTTAAGCGGACGCCAATCCCAATTCCAAGTAAATTTTAGTACCTCGTCCTGGCTGAGTGCTCTTAAGCGGACGCCAATCCCAATTCCAAGTAAATTTTAGTACCTCGTCCTGGCTGAGTGCTCTTAAGCGGACGCCAATCCCAATTCCAAGTAAATCTTAGTACCTCGTCCTGGCTGAGTGCTTTTAAGCGGACGCCAATCCCGATTCCAAGTAAATTTCATTAGTACCTCGTCGTGGCCGAGTGCTTGTAAGCGGACGCCAATCCCGAATCCAAGTAAATTTTAGTACCTCGTCGTGGCCGAGTGCTTTTAAGCGGACTCCAATCCTGAATCAAAGTAAATTCTAGTACCTCGTAGTGGCTGACGCCGACAATCATAAAACCTCGTATTCTAGAACTCTGTGTGTATATAGATTTTGTATTTTTACGGACTGAGTGCTATTCAGCGGACGTTAGAACTAAAGGTACTAGTTTTAAGAAATAGTGTTAGCAATAAAATACCGAAAAATAAAACTTTGAATTACGGTGAATAAATAGTTGAAAAACTGTGAAAAGAAAACCGAAAGCCTTTTATTTAAGTGTTCGGTACGGGACTCTGGCGAGACTAAGTATACCCCGGCAAGAAACTTCGTTACAAAATGGGGCCCGAGCAGGGACAATAGTTTCCGAGAAAAATCAAAAACTATAGTGCAGTGCTGAATCGCGAAAAAAACGGTACTTTAGAAAAAAACGGTATTATAAACATTACGCGAAGCGAACGGTAAATCGAACAAATAATTGAACGCTAAACTGTGCTAACGGCGAATTCAAATAAACAAAAAAAAAAACATTGTGAAAAAAAAAATAACGCGGTATTTCAAAGAAACAGTTACGCGAAATAAACGGAACAAAATAGAAAAACATCGTGCAAAGAAATAACGCGGAAACAGTTACGCGAAATAAACGGAAAATGGGTAAACGGTGGATTTATAATGTTCCGGAAGAAAATCTGCAGGACATTCTACGCGAATTCGGTGTGGAATCAAAAGGCACGGTCGACGAACTTCGTAAAGTGCTCTCCGCGTTTTTGATGTCGCCTGATCTGACCGACGAGCTGATCGACAGGTTACGCGAACTTGAAGTGCACTGGAATCGCGGTGTTTCTCCAAGTGCGCGACCGGCGGCGCCATCATTGCAAGGTGCGGTTCCGAAATACAGCGAACAGAGGGCAAATCCAACAGAAGTGCTTAATATGAACCCCGGCAATCAAGTTTCCATGTCAACAGGTGGTTGCATAGCAGCGAGGTGCGAGACAGAGAGTGTGGCCCATAGTAGGATATGCTACTCTGAGGTAATTGACAAGGTACGGAAATGGTCTTGTAGGTACGACGGTGGTAGGGACCCAATAGGCTTCATCGAGAGAGTCGAGGAGCTCGCAGAGGCATATGAATTGCCTAAGCATATGCTGCCACGAACCATGCCGGAGTTGCTGAAGGACAAAGCTCTTTGTTGGTACAGGAATAACAATAGGAGCTGGTCAAGATGGGAATTGTTTAAAACCGATTTCCTGAAATTCTTCTTGCCATCGAGATATTTCGAAGAACTGGAGGACAACATTAGGAAAAGGATCCAAGGGCCTCGCGAGAAGTTCAAGGACTATGTACTGGCCATGCAGACATTAATGCGACATGTGAACTATACAGAGGAGCAAAAACTACAGAGGATTTACAAGAATTGCCATAGGGATTATCTTCTTTACATAAGGAGGTCTGATTTCTCTGCGTTGGAGGATCTCATTGAATTGGCTGAAGATTTTGAAGGCATACGAAAGGAACCCGAACCTCCGCGAGAAATTCATACTCAGCACCGACAATTACCAGGGACACACAGGATGATGACCATAGAAAACACAGGAAAACAGCGAGACCTTCGAACAGCCTGTAGAAGATGTGGCGAAAGCGGACATTTTCAACGAGAATGCCGAAACTCAAGAAAACTTTTCTGTTAGACTTTTGGAAAGGAGGGGTCCGGACGATTGAATGCTGCAAGAAACCTTCGGGAAACGCGCAGGGTGTCCAGCAGGGACTAGGGCTGTTGGAACCGAACAAGATAGACTCTCCTCGTACCCCACGAAGTGCTTAAACTACAATCGATACCGGATTTACGCCAAGGTAGCCTTAGGAAGGGAACTCGTCGCAGCTACTCTAGACATAGGAGCCTCGCGGAGCTTCATTAGCAACGCGGCGGCTGTGATGACAGACGAAAAGCTGATAGAGGTGGACGTACGTGTCAAAATGGCCGACGGCACCGTGCGTACCGTGAAGGAAGCCGTCGAAGTCTGCGTGCGTTTGGGGACTGCAGAGTGTAAGCTCCCACTTCTAGTTCTACAGGATGTGACAGACCATGTGATCCTGGGTTTGGACTTCCTGACCAGCATAGGAGCTTCTATTAGCTGTGGTGGTGAGACGATTACGCTGGGAGACTCGAAAGCCGAACGAGCGACTTGATCGACAGTTCACACGGATTGAGCCCAAGTTCCTGAGGCAAAACCATTGGAGAAGACTGATGTGGAGAACGAATAACACTCTGAACCAGGCGCAGAAACCAACAACTCGCGAAAAGAGGACCAACACATCATCAACGAATTCCTAAAGACAGAGCATGAGAAATTCGAAATGCTGGTAGGACCCTCCAACATAACAACCCATAAAATCGTAATGAGAGATGATAGGCCAATAAAGCAGAGGTATTACCCCAAGAAACCTGCAATGCAAGCGATAATTAACAAGGAGATAGACGAGCTGCTGGAAAAAGGCTGTATCGAACCCTCACATAGCCCTTACAGTGCACCAAATGTTCTTGTTAAAAAGAAGAATGGGCAATGGCGACTTTGCCTGGATTATCGTCAGCTAAATGCAAGATCAGTGCCTGACGCATACCCACTTCCGAGGATACAATATATTCTAGATCGATTTCGTGACGCGCAATACATTAGTACACTTGATCTCAAGAACGGTTACTGGCAAATACCCATGAGTCCAGAAAGCAAGCAATACACCGCGTTCACAGTACCAGGAAGGGGACATTGAAAGAGTTAGAAGAGAAAGTTATGCCGTTCGGCCTACATTCGGCACCCGCGATGTTCCAAAGGGCATTGGACCAAGTCATTGGACCGGAGATGGAACCACACGCGTTTGCTTACCTGGACGACATCATCGTAATAGGAAAGACGCGGGAACAACACATGAACAATTTACAGGAATTATTTCGACGTTTAAGAGCGGCTAATTTGAAAATCAACAAGGAGAAGTGCGAGTTTTTCTAGACAGATTTGAAATATTTAGGTCACGTCGTGAGCCGCAGAGGAATTCACACACACCCAGACAAGACAAACTGGTAGTCCCACTCACCAGCCTTCTTAAAAAGGGCAAACGCTGGCAATGGACGGACGAGCAACAGCAGGCGTTCGAGAACCTCAAGGAAAAGCTCACGAAGGCACCAGTACTGGCGTGCCCAGATTTTTCCAAACCGTTTACCCTGCAGACTGACGCGAGCAACCACGGGTTAGGAGCTGTTCTCACGCAAGAAACCGATGAGGGAGAGAAGGTCATCGCCTACGCAAGCCGGCATTTAAACAAGGCCGAAATCAACTACTCAGCGACAGAGAAGGAGTGCCTCGCGATCGTTTGGGGAATCAGGAAAATGCGACTGTATTTAGAAGGCTACAGGTTCTGCGTCGTCACAGACCACCTCTCACTGAAGTGGTTGAACTCGTTGGAGAATCCTTCAGGGCGTGTAGCAAGATTGGCGCTTGAGTTACAACAGTACATGTTCGACATGAAATACCGCAAGGGCAATTGGAACGTGGTCGCAGACGCACTTTCCAGACAGCCAGTAGAAAAACTGAGCACGGTTAAGACTAACGGGGAAAAGTGCAACTGGATAGAAACCAAGATGGCAGAAATTAAGAGGAACCCAGAGAAATTTGCCGGTTATACTATGGAAAATGGTCAACTGTATCGATATATCCCAGGGCAGGTAAACGACGAGGATTGTGCCGCATGGAAGCTCTGTGTTCCGAGGTATCTTCGTGCCCGAGTCCTTAAGGAAAACCACGATGACCCCAGCGCTGGACATCCAGGCATTAGAAAAACCGTCACCAGGATAGCCAACAGATACTACTGGCCAGGCATGTTCAGGGACATAAGAAAACACGTGCGCTGCTGTGTATCGTTGCATTGCAGAGCAAAGCCGCCGGGAAAATGCTGACACAGTTACCAGAGGAGCCTTGGTCAGTCGTCTGTGCCGATTTCATTGGACCATTACACCGAAGCAAGCACGGCAACACGATGATAATTGTTTTCATTGACACATTCTCCAAGTGGACCGAAATCGTACCACTGAGACAAGCAACCACAGACAGTGTGAAGAAGGCGTTTCGAGAAAGGATTCTAGCGAGGTATGGAGTTCCAAAAGTTCTCGTCACGGACAACGGCGTTCAATTCAACAGTAGGACACTGCAGCGATTTCTTCAAGACTTAGGAATCCGACAACAGTTTACAGCACCTTATACCCCCCCACCCCAGGTTTCAGGCCCGCTTTCCTCACACAGGGACAAGAACTGCGGCTTCCAGGATCGCTTTTCGATGAGGTTACCATAGGTACAGGTACAGCACCACAGAGTCCCGAACACAAGGGTAACCGGCTGCAGGAGATATTCAACATCGTGAGGAGGAACATCGAACGAGCATCCAAGGACCAAGCCCGACACTATAACCTTCGGCGAAGACAATAGAACCCGGCAGTAGGAACGTGGGTATTATTGAGAAGCTATCGCCTATCGAAAGCAGTGGACAAGTTTACCGCCAAGCTGGCTCCAAAATACGACGGGCCATACCAGATCCAGAGATACACGTCACCAGTCATCGTCGAGCTCAACTCCCAGGGAAATGCGAAAACTCGTACGGCTCACATTGGGGAGCTCAAAGAATATCACCATTCGACCGAAGTACAGAATTGACAGACATGACGGACGCATAAAGTAGCTAGTATGTGTTGTGACAGTCATAGCTCGTGTTGTCCAATATATAATGGTGTCGACATCACTAATTACCTTCCATCCCCAGATTTAACCACATTCAACAAACTCACCGTGAACGATGGCAGTCAACATGACAAAATATTCTGACCGGATGGATGCTGAGCTCGCCGGTTTATATCTTCAATACCCATTTTTACGGGAAGATCAGCACTCGAGTCGGCACCCCAAGGGAACGGCATGCGACAGTCAAACGCTGGACTCGAGGCGTTGATTTCTTCATGAAGGACCACATCCTGATCCCGGTGAATCAGGACCAACATTGGTTCCTGATGGTGGTCTGCTTCGCAGGTGTAAACGGGCCCCGAATTATGGACGAACCGAAGGCAGACGGCACCTGGGGTGCCAAAATCCCGTGCATTCTGCAGCTGGACTCCTGCAGCCCTGGACCACGGACCACGGTCGCCCAGAATATCAGGGAATATCTGGTTGAGGAGTACCGAGCTCGCAAGCCAGATGAGGTCCCTCGCAGCTACAATGAATCAGAGCTACCGTTGGTGGTACCAGCGATTCCGCAGCAGCCCAACGGAACAGACTGCGGCGTGTTCCTGCTGCACTACGCTGAGAAAGTCCCCCTGGAACCGATTGAGGATTACCGGCTCGACCACCTAAACTTGGTCAAATGGTTCCCCCTGGAGGAAATACCAGCAAAACGTGTAAAGATCGCCGAGACTTTGAAGAAGCTGGCGATAGAACAAGGGAAGAAGAGAAACCAGATCCCGTACGTGGCAGCAGACGAAGTTGTACCTGTAAAATGCGCTAAATCTTCAAGCCCTGAACCCGAGGCGTTAACTATAATTTGTAACGTGTATTTCGACCCCGTTACACGGACTTTTTACGACGACCCAGTTGCAGAGGTAAGGACTCCAGATAAGCCGGAAACGAAAACCGCCGCAGTACCAATCAATACGAAACCGGGAGGTAAGGAAACCTGGTTCTTCCAGGATCTGTGGGACATATAGGGACCAGCCGCAGCAGGGCTCAACGGCGACGTCCGACGGGACATCCTCACGCGGTACCCAGCCCTATTGGACCGTGGTCGGAGGAACAAGAGGGTTCAGTTTTGGTCGGGAGATTATCGATTATCGAAAGAAAGGGGGGTGTAAGAAAAAAATATTTTTTTCCTTACAACTCCGGGTGTAGAACCTGGCCTGCATCCGAAACGAGCTCGTTTTTAGTAAACGTAAACTGAAAACGCGGTGACCTGGGTTGTGCGGACCCAACTTCAGGTGGAATAAATTCTATCAACAACAATAAAAAGAAAAAAAGGCAACGTAGCAAAGGCGAAAATATGCAAAACTAACAATAACAACAACAACCACATTAACTCGCTTGCTAACAAAAATATTAAAAAAACCACAGTCACACAGAGTACATGAGCCACATACTTTTTACAACAATTACAACACAGACCGAGACGTCAAACCAGCAAGCAACAATTAAAGCAGAGCCTTGGGAAATTACTAATAAAATCAGGTGGAATACTGTTTACAACAACTACAACACAGACTGAGACGCGAAACAAGCAAGCAAAAATTAAATTAGAGCGTGGGAAGCTACCAACAAAATCACAAGAATTTATTTCTAGAAATAAGCACAACAACAACAAGTACGTTGTGTGCCGCTATGCAGATTAGAAAATTCTAGAATGTCAAAAAGAACTACCAACAAAATCACAAGAAATATTTCTAGAAATAAGCTCAACAACAACAAGTACATTGTGTGCCGCTATACACATTAGAAAATTCCAGAATGTCCACAGGAACAACGACTGCAGCGGAGTTGTTTTGATCGGTGTATAAAAGAGCCCACCGCGCTGAATTCGATCTCTTTTGGAATCTCGTGCTCCAAGTGGTAAGTTGTCAAACCTTGAACCTTTAGTACCTCGTAGTGGCTGAGTGCTCTTAAGCGGACGCCAATCCCAATTCCAAGTAAATTTTAGTACCTCGTCCTGGCTGAGTGCTCTTAAGCGGACGCCAATCCCAATTCCAAGTAAATTTTAGTACCTCGTCCTGGCTGAGTGCTCTTAAGCGGACGCCAATCCCAATTTCAAGTAAATCTTAGTACCTCGTCCTGGCTGAGTGCTCTTAAGCGGACGCCAATCCCGATTCCAAGTAAATTTCATTAGTACCTCGTCGTGGAAGAGTGCTTTTAAGCGGACGCCAATCCCGAATCCAAGTAAATTTTAGTACCTCGTCGTGGCCGAGTACTTTTAAGCGGACGCCAATCCTGAATCAAAGTAAATTCTAGTACCTCGTAGTGGCTGAGTGCTCTTAAGCGGATGCCAATCCCAATTCCAAGTAAATTTTAGTACCTCGTCCTGGCTGAGTGCTCTTAAGCGGACGCCAATCCCAATTCCAAGTAAATTTTAGTACCCCGTCCTGGCTGAGTGCTCTTAAGCGGACGCCAATCCCAATTCCAAGTAAATCTTAGTACCTCGTCCTGGCTGAGTGCTTTTAAGCGGACGCCAATCCCGATTCCAAGTAAATTTCATTAGTACCTCGTCGTGGAAGAGTGCTTTTAAGCGGACGCCAATCCTGAATCAAAGTAAATTCTAGTACCTCGTAGTGGCTGACGCCGACAATCATAAAACTTCGTATTCTAGAACTCTGTGTGTATATAGATTTTGTATTTTTACGGACTGAGTGCTATTCAGCGGACGTTAGAACTAAAGTAACTAGTTTTAAGAAATACTGTTAGCAATAAAATACCGAAAAATAAAACTTTGAATTACGGTGAATAAATAGTCGAAAAACTGTGAAAAGAAAACCGAAAGCTTTTTATTTAAGTGTTCGGTACGGGACTCTGGCGAGACTGAGTATACGCCGGCAAGAAACTTCGTTACACGGTGCATAACTGAAAATGCTGTACTGGCCCTGCAGAGGATTCCCTCCATACGACTCGTTGAAAATTACGATGAGCATCGGTAACCCATATCTGACGAAACATCTTTGCGATATCGGCCGAAAAAGCAAACCGATGAAACCGAAATCGTACACAGACTGAGAACAAGTCCGACAAGATTGGGTACGACATGAAGACAATCGTTTAGCGAGATATCACCTTCGCCCTTGTACGAGCCATCAAACACTACGCGTAGCTTCTTGCCCAGCCCGGGATGATGCGGTAAATAAAAAACCGCCTCGCTCGAGGTCGATAACTTTTCGGTTGTGAATTGCCTAATGTGTCCCAGACGTATATACTCTTGCATGAAGGAAGTATATTGTTCACGCAGCTTCTCATCTTTGTTGAAACGACGTTCCAAAGAATAAAGGCGAGACAAAGCAACTGAAACTGTGCCTGCAAACTGCGGTGTCGTTTCCTTAAATGGGAGATGCACTACGTATCTTCCATCCGGCGCACGCGTTTGAGTTCTAACAAGGTGCTGCTCTACAAAGGTTTCGTTCGGATCAGCAGCAGGCGGTGAGGTATCCTCTAACACCCATAAACGCCGAATCGACGCATCAATGTCAACCAAGGTGACGAACGAGACTGAATGCGTAGCATTCAGATTCCATATAGATTTCCTTTCACACGAAGGAAATCTATATGGAAAACAATAAGACATACTTGGCCAATATGAACAAACGCACACGAATAAAGACGAAGTAGCACGATCTAGTACGAAATACGAACGAGACAGCGGAACTGCTTAGAACGAAAAACGACACTGAAGATGGAACAACGCCGAAACCGGTTTGTCTACAGACCAAATTTGACGAGGGATGACAGAAATTCGTTCCAAAATACATCATGCGCTCCGGTGTTGAGGCGGGTCTTTTCCGCTACAGTCAGGGTATTATTATTTCCATGTTTAAGCTTCCGCGCAGAAATGTATAAATGAGATTGGAATATAGCAGATAAGTGTAGTCAGTAGTGAGTAGTCAGTAGTGATTAGTGGAGAAAAGCTTAAGAACCGTGTGCAACTTTAGTGCAATTGATAATAAAGTGTCTAAAGCGGAATTGAAGTATTTCTAATTAAAATGATTAAAATGATGTGGTTATGTATCTGTTGATAAGATGTTCTCTTGGTATACAGAATATGTATGTGAAAGTTACTCAATTATGTCGGCTTCTCGTAATTTTTCGATAATGGAAATTATTTCGTTGATATAGAAGTTACCTTCATCCGAAGCAGATAATAACAAAAGGCGTAATCTATCTACCAGCATATTGGGATCATTCCAATAAATAAATTCGGGTTTCTGTGAATTTACTTGCATTAAATCTTTGTATGTCGTTGATGATTCTTTATCATTGGTTAGTGCTTTTACAATATGCATAGCCTTAATATCATTCTGATGAATATAATTAGGCGTTTGAGGGTATAAACTCATCACACCCGTTCCTTTTTTTATGGTGAAGTGGTGTGGACGGCAATAAAGACTTACCGCTGAATAATCGCTTTATGCTGTTGGTGTACTTGTAAGCCTTAGTTCCCTTAATTTGCTTATTTTCGTCATAGTTTCGTTTGTGAGCATTAGTATTGATTAGAATTGTTTTGTAAACCTGTAGATCTGCTTCGTTGTAATTTTTTTTTTTATGGCAGATAGAACCAAGCTCAGGGGATGCCCCCTATCCATGCAAAGCATTCGTTGGTTTAGAAGGGTAAAGGTTAGTGGGAAGGGGAAAAGTGGGAGTAGTGTCGATTTACACCTCTTTTAAAAGCATCGACGTTATAAGTGGGTGGGAAAACATGCGCAGGGAGACTATTCCACAGTTTAACTGCGCGACCGAAGAACGAATTATCGCGGTAGTGGGTAGTGCGATGGAACGGGATCGAGACGTAAAAGGGGTGCACCGCTCTGGAAAGCCGAGTAGATCTATTGAATACCTGAACCGAAGGGATCAGGCTGGCTACTTCAGAGGAACAGTTACCATTAAAGTAACGGTAAAATAAGGTTACACACCCCACATCCCGGCGACATCCCAAGGTTTCAATAGAGCTGGATACCCTACTGTCCCCTATAAGTTTTACCGCACGACCTTGTATACGGTCCAGAAGCTGAAGATATGCTTTCGAAGCTTCAGACCAAATATGCGAGTTGTTTCGGCCGGATATAAGTGGTGTAGATACAACGAAGGTCGGTTGAAGTGAAGTATTTCTTGCACCGCTTTAAAAAGCCTAAGCACTTGGCTGCTTCTTTCGACACATCAAAAATGTGATCGTTCCAACGAAGATCGCATTGTATTGACATGCCCAGAACATCAAGAGCCTCCGACTCATTAATATCCACACCACCCATATTTAAAGGTGGAAAGTTGTCGCCCGCCAGACGCTTGTGGGTCAACAAACAGCATTGGGTCTTCCGCGCATTAAAATCGACCCGATTCGCTTGACCCCACTCCTGGATTTTGTTGAGGTCAGATTGGAGTGTGTCATTCATAATTCTGCGTTTTCTATTGATCTCCAGAATAGAAGGACGCCTGGAGAATGAATATGAATGACAAATGCTGCTGTCATCAGCAAACGAGTAGACGGGGTTTGACGTCAATGACAGAAGGTCATTGATAAAAATGAGAAAAAGTGTTGGAGACAGGACCGAACTCTGCGGAACTTCAGCATTAATGGAGTGCTCTTCGGAAGCAAAGCCGTCTATCAAAACACGAATAGAACGGCCGCTGAGGAAACTCGATATCCATCGAGTGAATGTATTACCGACACCATAAGCAGATAGTTTAGACACAAGTGCTTTATGCCACACTCGGTCAAATGCCTTGGAGATATCCAAAGCAACAACCTTACTCTCACCGAATTGGTGAACACAACTGTTGCACCGCTCGGTGAGGAACGCCATCAAATCGTCTGTGGAGCGGTTAGCACGGAAACCGTACTAGCGATCGTTGACCAATTGGTTGCCCTCTATATACCTCATCAAGTTAAAATGTACAACGCTCTCCATAACTTTGGAGAGCATTGAACAGATTGCTATGGGCCGGTAATTAGCAGGATTCGTAGCCTCACCTTTTTTGGGAACTGGCTGCACATTGGCAATCTTCCAGGAATTAGGAAAAACTCCTGAGGTAAACGATAAATTAAAGAGATTGCGCAATGGGCGAGCCAGTGTTGAGGCGCACTTTCTCAACACGTGGGCTGAAATGCCACCTGGTCCCGAGGATTTATTGATGTTGAGGTTTACAAGCTCTCTTTTAACAGCCCGCGTTCGAAAATGCATCTCAGGCATAATATGAGACACACCATCGATCACGGGTAGTGGTTGGCTACTCTCAGGAAGAGAGCAGTTTTCAGCAAACATTTTGGCTAATAAGTTTGCCTTATCAACCGAGTGAGTGAAGATCTGATCATCCTTAAGGAGAGTTGGAATAGACGATCGCGTCTGATTCTTCACCCTCCCCACGAACGACCAAAAGTTCTTACTACCCTTATGGTATTGAAGAAGTCTACGTCTAAGGCGCTGCTCGTAGAGAGCTTTTTCGCGCTTTAGAGTGGCATTGAACCTATTTCTGGCCTGATTGCGCACCAGTTTAGTATCTGCAGTTTTCTTTAAACGCCAATTCCTAAAGGCTTCCTCTTTGGACCTGACTGCGTGTCTGCAGTCGCATTAAACCAGGAATGGTCTTTTGGTTTAATGAAAATTCTTTTATTGGGTATGAAAGACCTCATACCAAATAAAATTATATTTTCTACCAATTTTGCTGCAGCATTTATGTTTCTATCCCTGAAACACAATTGCCAATTGAAACGGCTGAAAAAGGAGTTCAGCGCATCCCAATTAGCCTTCTCATAAAGCCACACTGTCCGCTTCGTAGCTGGCTGTTGAGCGGATTGAAGACTAGAATATGGGAAGGTAGCAGAAATTGTAGCGTGGTCCGAGTTACCAAGAGGTGCAAGAACATTCACATCATACTTGCTGTGATGTGAAGTTAGAAAAAGGTCCAGAATATTTTGGTTTTGCCCATCAACGCAGGGAAAGTGCGCTGGGTCCTTCACTAATTGAGTCAAATTATTAGACTCAGCAAATACCTCAACATACAAACCCTCGGGTGTCGTGTGACTCGAATGACGTAGCCAATTGGAATTATGAACATTGAAATAACCAGCAACAACAATTTAACTGTTCGGATACGATTCCAGGATTTTAGAAATCGAATCAGTCCAGTTTATCAAAAGTTGGCAGCCTCTCTAGACCCGGGCTTCTATAAACGAAGCAGAAGTGCAAGATGTGCGACTGGATTTTGAACTTAACCCACATGGAGCTAAATTCGGCATCCGTCGTGCAAAGGTGTTGCTGACACTGGTACGCAACATCACTGCGAATATATAAGGTGAGGCCTCTGTGTGATGAAAATAATGGCAGTAAGTGGTACCCAGGCAAGTGAAAATCCAGTGGATCTGCACCCTCAGACACCTGGGTCTCACCTAGTGCCATTATATGCGGTTGGTGAGTAGAAGCATACGCATAGACCGCGAAGAAATTCGCCCTCAATCCACGCACATTTGTGGAGTCTAGACGAAATTTCGTCATCGCCACCCACTGTGAAGAGGTATAAAGTAAAGCTGCACAAGCGGTCAAGCCTACACCGCAGGCAAAGCAAAACGCGACAAGACAAGTGTTATGCCTTTATCTTGCCACGCTTTAGCCCACGGTGCACTCACAGCCGCCTGCACACCTAACGGGACCAGGAAGAAGGAGGAGAAGAAGGAAACGAAATGCTGAGCTTTACTGCGGAGGGCATAAATAAGCCCTTCGCTTGGTTCTCTGCATTCCGTTTAATTGTCTATTTGTGATATTTGGTTATGTTATTTGGTGTTATTGTTTTAGCGAATTTATTAATGTCTATTGTTAAGTTTTAATGCACTGTAATCCAAATCAATGCTTATGAACTGAGATTTTATGTTTGTTGGAAAATATTTCTTAAATTTGTTTGTTTGTTTCCGCGAGCACACTAAACACTGCACTGCGGTGGGTAGCTGCATCCACCCTCGTCCGTGGTCACGGCACTACTGATGTATGTCTGTTTATATTCGTGAGTGTGGAAGCTATCACGGAAAAGTAAACAAAATAGTGGTTTAAGAATACTTATGTCACAACAACTATGTTCGATCCACTCCTGAATCTGACATTAATTTTACGCTGTGTAATTTTACGAATGTGCGTGGAGTGCTTCAGGTTGGTATATGAATGGATAACGTTACGCATGTGACGGAAAAAAGCTTATGTGTCAGTTTTAACAATTCTACAAAGTCTAATTGGACACGTAATGTTTAAGTAAGTTTAATTAATCAATCTAATTAAATAACTCAATCGGGTATTCAAGCCTTCCGCGATAACGCCACTCCCGCTTGGCAATATGGCTTTAGTGGAGTAAATCAGTTGCCCTAATACAGTGCCGATATAATCAGACGCAACGGAGCCGACGCCGTCCAAAAATTATAAAATTATTATAAATATAATGGCCAGATTTTCAATTATCACTGTCACTAAGAAGCGAGAAATCGTTACTCGTCACCGTGAATGTAAAATGCGATTTCTAAACACTTACGTAGCGAGTAGTTCGCTTCTCGTAGGCACTTTAAAGATGTGTTTAATTTTTTAAGGGTACACTCGGATTTCTCTTTTCTTCGCATGCTTTCTAATTTTTGCTTATCATTCTTACTCGCTCATTATTTTACCCTGGTTTCCCCTATGTTTATAAACATATTGTTACTTTTGATGTGTTGTGTTTCAAGTGCTGAAAATTGTGAATTATGAAGCGGAAAATTTGTATTCGGGGTTATTGGTCATTTCCCGCAGCAGCAGGTTGAACTGCACGTTGTTCGTAATTCTAAGAAAAAGTTAAAATTAATTTTCATTCTGTTTAAAATTCACCATTAAATAGAAAATAACCTCTTCTTGTTGGAATTCATTGCTACACGTTCAGATTACAGATTTTTCTATCAGATATTTCAGATTCACAAAAATTTGCGCCAGTTTAGCTGAAAGAATGGAGTAACGACAGCCTTTTAGCAGTCGTTACTTTTGACAGTTCATATCGCTGAAATAATGATTGAAAATACCATGTAACGAACGAGAACTCGTAATAAGTATGGAAAGTGTTGTTGTGTTTTTAACGAACGAGCTGCTCGTTGTTTGAAAATCACAAAGTAACGATATCGCGAAAATAAGAAAGCAGAATCACGAAGAATCACCTCGTTCGTTGGTTGAAAATCTGGCCATAAGATGGAACTTTCTACACCAGGCTCGAGGCTTATGTATTACCGCAAATTGTGGCACCACAGCAGACACAGACGTTAGACATATCAAAATGGTCCACACCAAATAACGTTAAATTAGCGGATCCAACTTTCGACAAACCGGGCAAAATCGATGTACTCCTAGGAGCAGAGTTCTTCTACGATTTAATGCAAATCGAACAGTTACACCTCGGCAAGGATATGCCCATCCTACAAAATACAAAATTAGGATGGATAGTATCAGGAAAAATGAACTCAACAACTCATCAACCTGTTACGTGCGGAATCTTCCCTAACAGCAACGAGACCACAGACGAGTTAATCGAAAGATTTTGGTTATTAGAGCACACTGAGGACGAGAAAAAACAATTGACGGTGGCAGAGCAGTTATGTGAAAGCAGCTTTACGCAAACAGTATCGAGATCCGCAACTGGACGTTTCATAGTCCGGTTACCAATAGCAGAAAAGGATGAAGCATTGGGAGAGTCATTTTCAATAGCTCTTAGCCGATTTTATGCTCTTGAGAGACGATTACAAAAAGATCAAACTCTGAACACAGCCTATTGCAACTTTATGAAAGAGTATTCTCAACTTGGACACATGGAAGAGATCGCACCCAAAGATGTACCAAAGGAACACTATTTCATTCCTCATCATTGCGTTCTAAAGCCGGATAGTAGTACCACTAAATTACGAGTTGTCTTCGATGCTTCAGCAAAGTCTTCTTCAGGACTCTCCTTAAATGACATACTACACGTCGGACCAACGATTCAAGAAGAACTCTTCTCCATTTTAATTCGTTTTCGTCTCCACAAATATGCATTCTCAGCTGATATCGAAAAAATGTATCGGCAAATCTGAGGATCAGAGATATCAGTTGATAATTTGGCGAAACCATAGAAAACAAGAGCTAAAGTATTATCGCCTACAAACGGTAACATATGGGACGTCGGCCGCTCCGTACTTAGCTACAAAATGCCTTCAAACGCTAGCAAGGCAGAACAAGTTGGATCATCCAACGGGATCTCAAGTGCTACTAGATGACTTTTATATGGATGATTGCTTGAGCGGTGCAAACAGTATAGCCGCAACATTAGAAATTCAAGCGCAACTGAGGCACATCTTAGATAACGCAGGGTTTAAGCTGCGCAAGTGGTGCGCTAATGATGCGAAATTGCTCGAGAACATTGCATCTCATGACCAAGAAGTTGATCTTGATCTCCACTCTGCACATTCTCCTTACATAAAGACTCTAGGTATAATGTGGCTACCAAGGTATGATCAATTTTCAGTGCGGGTGAAAATGACTCCCACACAATGTTCAACAAAGCGATCAGTTACTTCAGATCTAGCTCGCATTTTTGATCCTCTGGGAATCCTCCCACCTGTAGTGGTAATTGCCAAAATATTCATCCAGCAGCTTTGGCAATTAAAGCTGTCATGGGATGACGTTTTACCAGAGCAACTACAAAGGGAATGGCGGAGCTTTCAAGAAATGTCGGGAGCTCTAAATAAAATTAGAATTGATAGACATGTCTTCAGAAAGGAAATACCAACCTCACTGCAAATCCACACATTTGCACTGAGGTTGACGCCTCAGAAAAGGCTTACGGGGCAGCGGTATATCTAAGATCTACATTCAGAAACGGACAGGTTATACTGCGATTTCTGTGTGCGAGATCTAAAGTTGCTCCACTTAAAAAGCAAACTATACCACGCCTAGAACTATGTGCAGCTGTTTTAGGCGCCGAACTTACAATCAGGGTAAGAACTGATTTAAGATTGCAAGACGCCAAGGCCTTATGGTCGGACTTTCAGGTGGTACTATGCTGGATACACTCAACAGCGTCATCCTTTCACACCTTTGTGGCCACTAGGATCGCAAAAATTCAACAAAGAACAACACCTACGCAGTGGCGGTATGTCAATACGAAGGAAAATCCCGCAGACGTCCTATCAAGAGGTCTAACGGCGGATAAATTACCAAATTGCGATATATGGTTCTACGGTCCCTTCTTCTTGCACGGCAATGAATCTCACTGGCGTGCGTCATTATCAAAACCCTCAAGCCATGAACCCGAATTAGAAAGGAAATCAATCGCAGCAACCTCGTTAATAAGCACGGCGGGAAGAGAAGAACTTATATATGGTATTAATCACTGGAATTCTTTTCGCACACTGCAACGCATTGTCGCCTATGTCTTGAGGTTCATCAGCAACGTACGTCATACTGCACCACGGTTACAGGAAAGAGAATTATCACCACAAGAATTACAAAAGGGCCTACAACTAATAGTACAAACGATACAGCAGCCAGACTTCGCAACAGAAATAAAAGCACTTACTCAACACAAGGCACTAGACAAAGCAAATTCAATAAATAATTTATCACCATTTATGGATGAACACAATCTTCTTCGAGTGGGAGGTCGTCTACAAGCAGCAGGTCATACAATGCAAAACATTCACTACTCTTACCATATAATGATTCATTGGTTACTGGGTCTGCATGAAGACAACAAACATTGCGGAGCCCAGGCACTTCTGGCTATATCCAGACAACAATTCTGGATCATAAAGGGCAAATATATGACGAGAAGTGTTATTCAAAATTGTGTTCGATGTAATCGAGCAAAGCCTCACCTATTTAAGCAAATAATGGGAAACCTACCAGCAGAAAGAATATCGAACGCGCGACCGTTTATTACATCAGGAGTAGATTATTGTGGCCCCTTTTGGGTGCATTATAAAATTCGAGGTAAAAAACCACATAAGATTTATCTCGCAATATTTTGCTGTTTCTCGACTAAAGCTGTTCACCTGGAATTGGTCAGCGATCTAACCACTGAAGCATTTATTGGCGCAATAAAAAGATTTATTAGCAGACGGGGAAGATGTCAAACATTATATTCTGATAATGCAACAAATTTCATTGGAGCCAAGAACATGTTGACCGAGTTAAGTGAGACGATTTTTTCGGATAAGGCGCAAAACAGCATTAAGGGGGCATGTGGCGCCAAGGGAATCGAGTTCAAATTCATTCCTCCTAGGGCACCACATTTCGGAGGCCTTTGGGAAGCGGCGGTGAAATCTGCAAAGCATCTGTTGCTTATCAACAGCATCTCTGACATATGAAGAACTGGAAACAGTCATAGTAGAAGTCGAAGCAATTTTGAATTCACGCCCTTTAACTCCTATGTCCAATGATCCTAATGACCTCACAGCATTAACACCTGGTCATTTTTTAATCGGCGAACTCCTGACTGCTCAGGTAGATGTGTGCGCACCTAAACTGAATACAACCCTTAGTACAAGATGGAAATTAGTGTCTAAGCTAAAGCATGAATTTTGGAAACGATGGAACGTGGAGTATTTAAATCAATTACAACACAGACAAAAATGGACGAAGCAGATCGCTGATATTAAGGAAGACACTCTAGTAATCATTAAAACTGACAACGTTCCAGTACTCAACTGGCCTCTGGGTAGAGTGACCAAAATATACAGCGGTCCTGATGGAGCAGTACGAGTTGTGGACCTAAAAACCGCGTCTGGTATGCTTCGTCGACCAATCCACAATTTAGCTCCATTAATGAAGGAGGATTCTAGCACAGCTGCAACCCCAGATGAAGGGTCAACTACCTCAGTGGCTCAGAAACATTCACGCGAAGGAGCTGAAATTCCACCGAAGCCTCAGAAGGAGCTCACCGAAGGATCTTCTACCCCGTCGAAAAGAAAACGAATATCTCACTCTTCAATGGTTTCAACAACGGACTTGGAATATATTTCGATGGAATAGGATTAACTGAGATTTCTCCTACACCCTGGACGTTAATTGTATATTACGATCTTCTACCACTTCAAAACGAACTAAAGGCCTTTGAAAACGGGACAAATGCATTAGACCACATATGTCGGAAACTAAAGGATAATAAACCTTGCCTCGCCTTAACAGCGCACTTTAGAACATTAAGGAACGAAATGCAAGTTGACAGTGATAACCTACGTAGTACTCGCAAAAAACGAGGAGCATTAGACATTGTTGGAAATGTCGCCCGGTCTCTATTTGGAGTGTTAGATAGTGAATATGCTAAAGAAATGTCCACCACCATCAACAAGGTCCGAAACAATGAAGAATTCCTACTGGAGTTAGTGAAAAATCAAACCTCCATAATAGATTCAACAATAAATATTGTCGAGAGAAAGGAATTGGAATCACAAGCTAATCTGAAACACATTAATGATCAACTTGCTGAACTAATGGATGAAATCGACCATTACAAAATCTTCCAATGGTATATATCGCTTTCCACACAACTCTCAGCAATGGCCGTAAATCTAAGAAGAGTTCAAACCGCAATCTTGGATGTAATGACTGCTGTACATCATGAGCGCGTCAGTCCACTACTGCTGACGCCAAAACAACTACAAGAGCAATTAAAGGAAATTAAAAACCATATATCGCCAGGACTGTTGCTCCCCAACAGCGATAACAACCTTTTACAATTGTACAAAACAATGAACATCAAGGGCACATTGACATACCAACATGCCATATTCAAAATAATGATTCCATTAGTAGGCTTGGAGTCGTATCATCTATTTAATCTGGTGCCCATTCCCGCAGTTTGCAATGGAACACTCATGAGAATTCACCCTAGCATGGAGATAATGGCAATCAATGCTCATCGGGATAAATATTTTCCAATGACGTGGGAGGAATTAAGGGCTTGCAATCGATTGGATGACGATATGTACATCTGCTCAAATAGACAACTCACCTACGGAATTAACTCACTGGCTCACAGGTGCGAAGTGCTGCTTTTAACCAATAAACCAACAGCAGATTGCAATTATATTCCCACTAATAACAACGATGAATGGCTCCCTACCAGCAAAGCCATCAATGGATTTTTTCGGTTCATACTAAAACCGAATTAACAGCTGTATGTGGGACTGAGTTACAACAGGTCTCGTTGGTTAACACAGGAATGTTGACATTAAACAGCAATTGCACAATACGAAACGCAATGCTGAGCCTTAAGGGGCATTTCACAATAGCTACAGTAATGCACACGTCCTACACACGTTTTGAGGCCGCGGTTGAAGCAGCATCCCTAATAACCAACAAAACTTCAAACGGCCGCAGCAATAGTAACAAAATTGTCGAGGGCACCTCAGATTTTGACGCTGTTTTGGAATCCAACAAGCACGTGAAGAATATACATTTTCCAGAAGCTATTGAAAATAGTACAATCCATCATCATATCATCAGCTACTCTGCATTGGTGCTGAGCCTGCTATTATTGGCTTACACCAGCTATAAAATTTGGCATAAGAAGCCACGATCTACAGGACCACCTAAATCACCCCGCTTGAGACCGAGCGCCGTATATTCAATCAACGTATAGGCTTGAATACTATTCAACGGGCGGGAGGATGTCGCGATTCGCTATGCTAACGGAAGCACTTTTCCTACCTTGAACTGGGTAATCGACTGCGAGCATGGCTCAGTGTCATTGACTGCACTCATGTTACGCTGGCGGTCGATGACAGAATTTAAAAACAATTAATTTACCTTGCGAATTTGCTGACGCGCACTAATGTAGCGTTTTTAATAATTTGGGTTTCTTTTTAAGTTAATAATTGTTTCGCAATATTTCTTTGTCAATTAGGAAATATATCTTATACGTATTTTTATTGTTATTTATGCTTAGGTTAAGTGTTTTTATCTATAAATTAAGCCATTCAATAAAGAAATTGTCAGTATTCAACACAGAATCAGAGTGTTTTAACTCAAGCTATTAACCCAAGCTATTATCACTCAAACAATAAAAGGTGAGGATTCGGTTCAAGTTCCGAATTTACACTTATAAATAAATAAAAAGGGATTGGAATTGGTTCAAGTTCCAAATTCAATCACCTATTAAATAAACAAAACACCATCTAATGGGGAAATTTTTTAACCCTTTGCACTCGGGGCCGTTTTCACGCGGACGAACCAGCAACTCGAGATGTTTTGTAGCGCTTTTACCTCTTACATATAATAATTACACGCACAAATTATCGTAAAAAACTTATATTTTAACATTTAATGTATCTTTACACCTTTACCAAGATAATTTCTTAGATATTAGCCTTTTTAATTTTGCTTTGTATTTTTCGTTCGGAATGAAAATTTTCAATTCACAATCAAATATTTCAGATTTGTATTTGTCTCGTGATGAGATTTATGGCCAGATTTTCAATTATCACTGTCACTAAGAAGCGAGAAATCGTTACTCGTCACCGTGAATGTAAAATGCGATTTCTAAACACTTACGTAGCGAGTAGTTCGCTTCTCGTAGGCACTTTAAAGATGTGTTTAATTTTTTAAGGGTACACTCGGATTTCTCTTTTCTTCGCATGCTTTCTAATTTTTGCTTATCATTCTTACTCGCTCATTATTTTACCCTGGTTTCCCCTATGTTTATCAACATATTGTTACTTTTGATGTGTTGTGTTTCAAGTGCTGAAAATTGTGAATTATGAAGCGGAAAATTTTTATTCGGGGTTATTGGTCATTTCCCGCAGCAGCAGGTTGAACTGCACGTTGTTCGTAATTCTAAGAAAAAGTTAAAATTAATTTTCATTCTGTTTAAAATTCACCATTAAATAGAAAATAACCTCTTCTTGTTGGAATTCATTGCTACACGTTCAGATTACAGATTTTTCTATCAGATATTTCAGATTCACAAAAATTTGCGCCAGTTTAGCTGAAAGAATGGAGTAACGACAGCCTTTTAGCAGTCGTTACTTTTGACAGTTCATATCGCTGAAATAATGATTGAAAATACCATGTAACGAACGAGAACTCGTAACAAGTATGGAAAGTGTTGTTGTGTTTTTAACGAACGAGCTGCTCGTTGTTTGAAAATCACAAAGTAACGATATTGCGAAAATAAGAAAGCAGAATCACGAAGAATCACCTCGTTCGTTGGTTGAAAATCTGGCCATTAGACCCCAACTAATGGGGAAACTTTTTAACCCTTTGTACTCGGGGCCGTTTTCACGCGGACGAACCAGCAACTCGAGATGTTTTGTAGCGCTTTTACCTCTTACATATAATAATTACACGCACAAATTATCGTAGAAAACTAATATTTTAACATTTAATGTATCTTTATACCTTTACCAAGATAATTTCTTAGATATTAGCCTTTGTAATTTTGCTTTGTATTTTTCGTTCGGAATGAAAATTTTCAATTCACAATCAAATATTTCAGATTTGCATTTGTCTCGTGATGAGATTTAGACCCCATCTAATGGGGAAACTTTTTAACCCTTTGTACTCGGGGCCGTTTTCACGCGGACGAACCAGCAACTCGAGATGTTTTGTAGCGCTTATACCTCTTACATATAATAATTACACGCACAAATTATCGTAAAAAACTTATATTTTAACATTTAATGTATCTTTACACCTTTACCAAGATAATTTCTTAGATATTAGCCTTTGTAATTTTGCTTTGTATGATATCTGCACCAAACGAAGTGGTAAACGAGGGTCACCTCTCGAGTTTCGGCATTACTATAAATCATGTGGTGAGTGAGAGTTACCTCTCGAGTGCAAAGGGTTAATACTCGTACAATGTTAAATAATGGTAAAACGAGCCAACTGAAAAACGACCCATAGTGGTTTTTTTCTGTTCTAAAATAATGAATCTTTAATCTGAGTCTAGTGAGTCGAGTTTCAACTCTCATTTCGTCATGTCGAACTTCTCTTGTGCCAAGTGCTTAGTTTGAGTTTCTAATGCTCGTGTGGTTCGTTGCTCTCTGTGACAATTTATTCCAAGCGACTTGTTGTGATATCAGTAATGACGCTTTTACTCTGTGTAAAGTCGATAAAAACATTGTCTTTAATTGCGATAAATGCCTATTAATATCGCCAAACTTACTTTCGCAACTTTCAATTATTTTGAGTGAATTTAATAAACTATACGGCATGTTTGCTGATTTCTCTAAAAGACTTAATATAAACGCAGTCACTGAGATTAATGGCCAGATTTTCAATTATCACTGTCACTAAGAAGCGAGAAATCGTTACTCGTCACCGTGAATGTAAAAAGCGATTTCTAAACACTTACGTAGCGAGTAGTTCGCTTCTCCTAGGCATTTCAAAAATGTGTTTAATTTTTTAAGGGTAAACTCGGATTTCTCTTTTCTTCGCATGCTTTCTAATTTTTGCTTATCATTCTTACTCGCTCATTATTTTACCCTGGTTTCCCCTATGTTTATGAACATATTGTTACTTTTGATGTGTTGTGTTTCAAGTGCTGAAAATTGTGAAATATGAAGCGGAAAATTTGTATTCGGGGTTATTGGTCATTTCAGTTTAGCTGAAAGAATGGAGTAACGACAGCCTTTTAGCAGTCGTTACTTTTGACAGTTCATATCGCTGAAATAATGATTGAAAATACCATGTAACGAACGAGAACTCGTAACAAGTATGGAAAGTGTTGTTGTGTTTTTAACGAACGAGCTGCTCGTTGTTTGAAAATCACAAAGTAACGATATCGCGAAAATAAGAAAGCAGAATCACGAAGAATCACCTCGTTCGTTGGTTGAAAATCTGGCCATAACTGTAATTTATCTCTCCCTGCTTCATACGTAGCTGCTGCTGCTCCTCAACAGTGGAATAATTCTTCTCTCTCATTCCTTTATGTTCCTGACTTGACTCAGTCTTCTGAGCGGCTCCCGGCGGAACTGGTTTCGTTGTTCTCCGGTACGGAGAACCTTCTGTTCAAATCAGTTGAACAGAAGGTTATTAACCCTGTAGTTCCGGGTGTTGCGAATCTGAATGGTTTTACTGAAGCTGCTATTCCTGATGCTGTGGTCTTCTTTTAGCATGCTTTCGTCTAGTTAAAAAGGACACGACTGCTGAAAATTTAAAGAAGATCAGCTTCAAATTGGGCGTTACTCCCGCATGTTATGAGAGTTTACTGGATCCCACTATCTGGCAATCTGGACTACAGTTGAAGCCTTTTCCTTTTTTTTCAAAAGCAGTTCAGCCCACCAGGTAATAAAGCCATGGAGAGCGTGGTCAATTTTAACTTGTTGAGGCATCTAGAGCGAAACGAATTGCTGAGTGATCGCCAATACGGTTTCCCGCTCTAGATATCTCCAAGGTATTTGATCGAGTGTGGCATATAGCACTTGTGTCGAAACTTGATATCTATGGAGTCGGTAATACCTTCACTCGATGGGTTCCGAGTTTCCTCAGCGGTCGTTCTAACCTGGCTGTGATAGAAGGCTTTGCTTCCGACGAGTACTCCATTAACGCAGGAATTCCGCAGGGTTCCGTCCTGTCACCTACACTCTTTCTGATTTTTATCAATTACCTTCTGTCGTTGACCCATAACCCCACCTATTCGTTTGCGAATGACAGCAGCCTTTGTCACTCATATTCGCTCTCCAAATGACCTTCGTGGTCAGACGTTAGCGGAAGGAGACGAAGCGTGAGTGACACACTTCAAAATTACTTCAATAAAATCTATGGGTTCGAAGGAATCAGGTCAACTTCAATGCGAGGAAGACCCTGAGCTAAATTTTAACTCACAAGCGAGTGGAGGGCCCTGCCCCGTCCTCAATATGGGTGGTGTGGATATTAGTAAGTCGACGGCTCTTGATGTTCTGGGCATGTCGATCCATTGTGATCTTCGCTGGAATAATCACATTTTCGTTGTGTCGAAGGAAGTGTATAGGTGCTGTAAGGCCTACTTCACCTCTGTCGATTTGCGCTCCATTTACACCACATATATTCGTCCTAAAATTGAGTTGTGGTGTGACCGCGGCCGAAGGTGGACGTTACTTCCACCACACTTAATTGTTCGCGACGAGTGCTCTCGAAATAATAGTTAAAACAATAAAACCGACCACATCCTACACCACAAGAAAAATAGAAACACAGTGCAGATTACCAAACACCAATAAACAGAAATTAATAATATGCATCAACAATAAAATTAAATAAATTCAATCTAACGGAATGCGGAGAACCAAGCGATTTATACTCTCCGCAGTAAAGGTTAGCATTTCGTTTGTTTTCACTCCTCCTCCTTCTTCCTGGTCTCGTTAGGTGTGCAGGCGGCTCTGAGTGCACCGTGGGCTGAAGCACGGCAAGATAAAGGCATAAAACTTGTTTTGTCGCGTTTGCTGTGCTTGCGACGTACGCTGGTACAGGTGACCTTACACTTCCTTACAGTGGGTGGCGATGACAAAATTCCGCATAGATTCCACTAATGTGCTTAAAGGCGAATTTTTTCGCGGTCTATGCGCATATTTGTACCCACCAACCGCATGTAATGGCGTACGGTGTGGCGTTATGAGAAGGCTAATTGGGATGCGATGAACTCCTTTTTCAGGCGTTTCAATTGGCAATTGTTACGCCTGCTAAATTGCTAAAACCAGCGCAAGTATTTTTATTAATACAGTACTTTGCCCGTTTACGCTGCATACTTCCAACGTGGAGGCTTGCAGTTATTTTTTCTGGAAGGCATACTTTTAGGCCAAACTGTGGTCGCTTCTCGATCACAGTTCAATAAATTTAAAGTAGAATTTAAATTGCGGAAGAGTATTTTTTCTCAAAAATAGCAAGTCCGCTTGCGGACTCCAAGTTCCGCAAGCGAGGCATTAAAGTTTGAGTTGCGAAACTCCCACTTGCCCAACAGCCAATAATTTCTAGCAGAATTCCAATTTATATACCATATATTTAAGTTCAATTTCTCTTGTCGTGGGTGCCCTTCAGCGGAAGGATACCACAACATATTTGCCGCAGCCGGTCCGCGAACCGAAGATCGCGGAAGTTTTAAAAAATTTGTGAAGTGCAATAAGAGAGGAAAAATTTAGAAAAGAAATCACAGTGAAAAAGTGGGAAAAAATTATTCGATTTAGTTAAAGTAATATAAAAGAATTTTAAAATTTTAAGAAGAAAAAAAAACTTGAAAAGTGAAGGTACAAAATAATAAAGACAGCTTTAAATTTAAATACAATTGAAATAGAAGCAATGAAAGTGAATCTGTAACACAATAAAGTAGAAAGAATAAAAAAGTAGAAAGAATAAAAAGGAAATAGAAGGAAATATATTGCACAAAAATTCTATGCAATTAGTGGACATTTTGAAAAAAGAAAAGAGGCCGAAAGCAATTGAACAGGAAGGGAACGCACGAAGCTTTAGGAAAGCGGTAATTTCAGAGCGAGTTGATTTTGTGTTATTTATATTGGAAATTTTATATCCGCAATCATTAAATTGCTCGACTCATAATTTAGATCTATTACTTTATTATGAAATGCTCCTCTAATGTGAGGATGTCTTATATTGATATGCTTATTTGGAGCATGGCGTACTGAGTTCTTGACCAAATGTTGAGCACTTAAATTGATGATTAAATGATTTATGATGATTAAATCATTAATGACTGTAGGCGGTAGTAGCGGCTATAAGCCAGTTTCAAATTTTTCTTAGATATAAAGCCTCTTTTGTTATGAAATGAATTTGATGGAAATTTTGGGTACTACACATATGTACGATTTACGATATCCAAAGTTAATTCGGAATAAAAAATAAAAAAAAGAGAAAAACGGAAGGGAATTTAGTTGCAGATATTTACAGCAGATGGGAACTGGTAGGAAAACAAGTGAATTTTATTTCAAGTAAATGTTAACCTAAAGGAAAAAAGTTTAGGTAGGGTATAAGAGATTATAAATTAATATGAAAACTTAAATTATATTATATTTATTATTGTTGAGAAATATTATAATTTTACAACATTGTTTATTATAATTTGATACTCGTATACTTATTTTCCTCGTACTAACAAAACTCAATCCTGGGCAAGACTCCATTACCCATTAACCTGAGGCTGAGTCTGGCTTTTGGGGGGGATTGACACCCCAACACAAGCTCGAATGGAATTGGTCCTGGTAAAGACCCAAAAGGCGCCTTTAAAAATTACTAAAAAATTACTCTTATAAGTTTAAGTATGATTCATAATTATCATAAAGGGGAGGGGTGCATGACACCCACGACATTAGCCTCGCATAGCAGGCGCCTCTGCCTCAAATCAGACAAAACCTCTAACTGACAACAACAAATCCCTCATCCCAAGTGCGTATTTTCAAAGACAACAACAACGCCCACAGAATGACACCGGACTACACAACAACAAGACAAATACGACGGCAAAACCGAAAATGCGTGCAGAAACAACTTGCACAGGCATAAATGGGATCTTTACCTATAACAACACTTTGCTAGTATTTGTTCCGGTAGTTTCGCAATAACAAATTGCAAGCACTCATGCCGCTGACCGGCTATAAAAGGCCACGTCGATTTGACTGAAGTGGGCAGTCAGCCGGCAGACTCTGGAGTGTACACATCAGTGGTCGAGTTAACCTCCTACTGAATAGTCACCCCGGTCTCAAAGCCAAGCCTCGCAGGGCCTCATATCCTTCGGGAGGTGTCGCCAGCAGTTTCGCAGGGCCTCATATCCTTCGGGAGGTGTCGCCAGCAGTTTCGCAGGGCCTCATATCCTTCGGGAGGTGTCGCCAACAGTTTCACAGGGCCTCATATCCTTCGGGAGGTGTCGCCAGCAGTTTCGCAGGGCCTCATATCCTTCGGGAGGTGTCGCCAGCAGTTTCGCAGGGCCTCATATCCTTCGGGAGTTGTCGCCAGCAATTTCGGAACGCAGTCAGCGAAGTCAGCAGTCGCCAAGCCTATCGAAACCAACGACGTCAGAAGCCGAGCACGCGCACGACCCATCGAATTTAGCGAACGCGACGACCAAATCTCGCAACTGCCGAGCCAGCATACGAAGCAACGAAACCAGCGAAACCAACAACTGCCAAGCAAGCATACGACGCAACGAAACCAGCGAATTCAACGACTGCCAAACAAGCACGAAGCCAGCGAAGCCAACGTGTTCGACCGCCACCGAGCTAGTCGACGCCAGCACTTCAACCGCCACCGAGTCTGTCGAAGCCAACGTGTTTGACGCATCGAGCCGTCAACGCCAGCTATTTCGACCTCCGCCGAGCCAGTAGACGCCAGCCAACGTGTTCGACCGCCACCGAGCCTGTCGAACCCAACGTGTTTGACGCATCGAGCCGTCAACGCCAGCTATTTCGACCGCCGCCGAGACTGTCGAAGCCAACGTGTTGGACCGCCGCCGAGCTTGTCGACGCCAGCGTATTTCGACCGCCGCCGAGCCTGTCGAAGCCGACGTGTTTGACGCACCGAGCCGTCAACGTCAGCTATTTCGACCGCCGCCGAGCCTGTCGAACGTATTCGGCCATCGCCGACCCTGTCCAAAGAACCGACGAAGTCGGCCACAGCGTCGTGAATCCAACGACACCGTAATCAACGCCACAGCGTCGAGGATCCTACGACACCGCAACCCACGCCACATCGGCGTGACCCCAACGCCGTCTCATCCAACGCCACAGCGGCGCCACCGTACTGGACGCGTTGTCAAGCCACACCAGCTACGGAGTCCGCCTTAAAAACTTAACAACCCGCACATCGTGTAAAAGTATTGGAATAAAGAAATAAATTATAAGGTAAAAGTTTGCGGTCTTTTACTAAAGAACCCTGGATTTGGCTGAGACTATCCCAGCCCAGACAAAACATGCCTTATATCCTGGTTGAAGCCAATACCAATTGCAGGAGAGCCCGACCCAGTGGCATATTATGCCGGGTTGATTTTTTTTGTACACCTCGAACTAACCTCCCGTTAGGTGTGCAGGCGGCTGTGAGTGCACCGTGGGCTGAAGCGCGGCAAGATAAAGGCATAACACTTGTCTTGTCGCGTTTTGCTTTGCTTGCGGCGTACGCGTGGCTGCTTGTACGGCTGACCTTACACTTCGCTACAGTGGGCGGCGATGACAAAATTCCGCATAGACTCCACTAATGTACGTGGCTTGAGGGCGAATTTCTTCGCGGTCTATGCGCATATTTGTACTCACCAACCGCATATAATGGCACTGGGTGAGACCCAGGTGTCTGAGGGTGCAGATCCACTGGACTTTCACATGCCGGGGTACCATCTACTGCCATTATTTTTACCTCACAGAGGCCTCGCCTTATACATTCGCAGTGATGTTGCGTACCAGTGTCAGCAACACCTTTGCACGTCGGATGCCGAATTTAGCTCCATGTGGGTTAAGTTCAAAATCCAGTCGCACATCCTGCACTTCTGCTTCGTTTATAGAAGCCCGGGTCTAGGGAGGCTGTCAACTTTTGATAAATTGGACAGTCTCTCTGATTCGATCTCTAAAATTCTGGAATCGTATCCGAACAGTGAAATTGTTGTTGCTGGTGATTTCAATGTTCATAATTCCAATTGGCTACGTCATTCGAGTCACACAACACCTGAGGGTTTGTATGTTGAGTTGTTTGCTGAGTCTAATAATTTGACTCAATTAGTGAAGGAACCAACGCACTTTCCCTGCGTTGATGGGCAAAACCAAAATATTCTGGACCTTTTTTTAACTTCGCATCACAGCAAGTATGATGTGAATGTTCTTGCACCTCTTGGTAATTCGGACCACGCTACAATTTCTGCTACCTTCCCATATTCTAGTCTTCAATCCGCTCACCAGACAGCTCCGAAGCGGAAAGTGTGGCTTTATGAGAAGGCTAATTGGGATGCGCTGAACTGCTTTTTCAGCCGTTTCAATTGGCAATTGTGTTTCAGAGATAGAAACATAAATGCTGCAGCAAAATTGGTAGAAAATATAATTTTATTTGGTATGAGGTCTTTCATACCTTATAAAAGAATTTCCATTAAACCAAAAGACCATTCCTGGTTTAATGCGACTTGCAGACAAGCAGTCAGGTCTAAAGAGGAAGCATTTAGGAATTGGCGTTTAAATAAAACTGCTGATACTAAACTGCTGCGCAATCAGGCCAGAAATAGGTGCAATGCCACTCTAAGGCGCGAAAAAGTTCTTTACGAGCAGCGCCTTAGACGCAGAGTTCTTGAATACCATAAGGGTAGCAAGAACTTTTGGTCGTTTGTGGGGAGGGTGAAAAATCAGACGAAATCGTCTATTCCAACTCTCCTTAAGGACGATCAGATCTTCACTCACTCGGTTGATAAAGCAAACTTATTAGCCAAAATGTTTGCTGAAAACTGCTCTCTTCCTGAGAGTAGTCAACCACTGCCCGCGGTTGATGGTGTATCTCATGCTATGCCTCAGATGCATTTTCGAACGCGAGCTGTTAAAAGAGTGCTTGCAGACCTCAATGTCAATAAGTCCTCGGGACCGGATGGCATTTCAGCCCATGTGTTGAGAAAGTGCGCCTCAACACTGGCTCGACCATTGCGCAATCTCTTTAATTTATCTTTTACTTCAGGAGTTTTTCCCGCTTCCTGGAAGATTGCCAACGTGCAGCCAGTTCCCAAAAAAGGTGAGGCTACGAATCCTGCAAATTACCGGCCCATAGCAATCTGCTCAGTGCTCTCTAAAGTCATGGAGAGCATTGTAAATTTTAAATTGATGAGGTATCTAGAGAGCAACGAGTTGATCAGCGATCGCCAGTACGGCTTCCGTGCTCACCGTTCCACCGGCGACCTGATGGCGTTTCTCACAGAACGGTGGAGCAGTTGCATTCACCGGTTCGGTGAGAGCAAGGTTGTTGCTCTGGATATCTCCAAGGCATTTGACCGGGTGTGGCATAAAGCACTCGTGTCTAAACTGGCTGCTTATGGTGTCAGTAATACTTTCACTCGATGGATATCGAGTTTCCTCAGCGGCCGTTCTATTCGGGTTGTGATAGACGGCTTTGCTTCCGAAGAGCACTCCATTAATGCTGGAGTTCCGCAGGGTTCGGTCCTGTCTCCGACACTTTTTCTTATTTTCATCAATGACCTTCTGTCATTGACATCAAACCCCGTCTACTCGTTTGCTGATGACAGCAGCATTTGTCATTCATATTCATTCTCCAGGCGTCCTTCTATTCTGGAGATCAATAGAAGGCGCAGAATTATGAATGACACACTCCAATCTGACCTCAACAAAATCCAGGAGTGGGGTCAAGCGAATCGGGTCGATTTTAATGCGCGGAAGACCCAATGCTGTTTGTTGACCCACAAGCGTCTGGCGGGCGACAACTTTCCACCTTTAAATATGGGTGGTGTGGATATTAATGAGTCGGAGGCTCTTGATGTTCTGGGCATGTCAATCCAATGCGATCTTCGCTGGAACGATCACATCTTTGACGTGTCGAAAGAAGCAGCCAAGTGCTTAGGCTTTCTTAAGCGGTGTAAGAAGTACTTCACTCCAACCGATCTTCGTTGTATCTACACCACTTATATCCGTCCGAAAATGGAGTACAATTCGCATATATGGTCGGGAGCTTCGCGGGCATATCTTCAGCTTCTCGACCGTGTCCAATGTCGTGCGTTAAAACTTATAGGGGACAGTAGGGTATCCAGCTCTATTGAAACCTTGGAGCGTCGTCGTGATGTGGGGTGTGTATCACTATTTTACCGCTACTTTCACGGTAAATGTTCTTCTGAAGTAGCCAGCCTGATTCCTCCGATTCAGGTATTTAGCAGAACTACTCGGCTTTCCAGAGCGGTGCACCCCTTTTATGTCGCGATTCCGTTCCAACGAACCACGCATTACCGTGAGAGTTCGTTTTTCGGTCGCGTCGTTAGATTGTGGAATAATCTCCCTGCGAATGTCTTCCCGCCCACTTACAGCGTCGAAACATTCAAGCGAAGTGTAAACCGTCACTACTCCCTCTTTCCCCCTTCCCACTAACCTGTCATCCCTTCGGAACCAACAAATGCTGTGCATGGATAGGGGGCATCCCCTGAGCTTGGTTTCATCTGTCATAAAAAAAAAAAAAAAAAAAAAACCAGAGGGGAAAAATAATTCCTCTCAACGTTTTGGAGAATTATTTTGGGTTTTTGGGAATAATTTTGAGGAAAAGGGACATTGGGTTCAGTGGAAATTGGTTCCAAAATGTTTTACCCACATAATGCGCATGTTTTAACAAAGGTTAAAGCAATGAACTTTGTCTTGCATCAGGTAACGAGGTGACGGAGGAGGTGGCGACGATGGTGGTGTCGGCGATGTTGATGGTGCAACTTTTGTCGTTGTTGTTGTTGTTGTTATTGCTGTAAATTAAGGTATATACAATATTAAAAACTCACGACCCTGTAAAGCTGTAAAAAATATTATGAAAAAAATATTAGAGTAAAAATATCTCTATACTTATATATTTATTTATTATTCATATTACTATTATTATTATCATTATTACTATTATTATTATTTTTATTATTATTATTATTATTATTATTATTATTATTATTATTATTATTATTAATATTATTATTATTATTATTATTATTATTATTATTATTATTATTATTATTATTATTATTTTATTAATATTACAATTATAATTATATCTATATTACTATTTCATTACTAATTACTAATTACTGTTATTAACAAATATTTTATTATATTTGTTATATTAATTGTTTACCTCACAAATAATGCGAAGTTTTCTTTTTCCACTTTCATTTGTTGGTTCTTGAGTTTTATTGTTGTTGGTATTGTTTTTTTGTTGCTGATAATATTTTCTAATTTTGTAGTTTTAAATTTTCCACCTTTCAAAATGTTTTCTAGGTTTTCATAAAACATTTTCTTTCTGTAAATTTTTTAAAATCTTTTAACCTCTTAAAATGTTCTCTGCACCTTCTAAAAAACTTTTTATTAAAGTTTTTACTCTTTGTTTTCAATTTTTTCTTTAAATATTTTCTAAGTTTTTTTACTTTTTTAATGAAGGTACAACCTCTCTAGTCCGGACACATATGGTGTCGGATGTTTTCGGATTACTGGAATTTCCGGACTATAGAATACAATAAAATACACAGTTTTAAATAAGAATTTATTAAACTTAAAAAGCTTTTACGCTTAGAAATAAATATATACGTTATCTTAGTAATAATATTTACTTCAATTTAGAAATTATTAGTTTTTATTTTTAGTTGAACTTACATATAGTGGTGAGAATTATTATAAATGATGGAACTTTATTCCTTACGTAGAAACGTATCAATTTTTGACTGAGTTAAATTCAATTGCTCTGAAAAATATTTTTCTGGCCTCTTTATGCGAAACTTTTTCAGTGTTGTCAGCACTGTCAGCCGATTCAGTGTCGTTTTCTTGACATTGACCTCGATTTTGTAAGACGGAATGTATTATTTCTTGATCAGAATAATCATAAGATTGTTCGTTTTCACCACTTGCCCATTCATTTATTTCAGCTGCAGTCATGTTACTGCCTGGGTCAAGGACTCTAATATAATTTTGAATTTCCTTCAATTGACTGCATAAAGGATCCAATTGTAGATAGTGTGCAAGTGGTATTAAATCTTCTTCATCCCAGTCTGAAAATATTTGTGGCCATATTACTGACCAGCTTCTTTTAATGTTTTTTTCACGTATATTTGCCCATGCTGAAGTCAGAAGAAACACAGCATCTTTTAAAGAAAATTTTTTTAAGACACCCGCTATGTCGACTTCTTTTTCCAATAAAATATGAGTCAACAGTTCCTTTCTGTAATAAATTTTAATATTCTGGATAACATTTTGATCCATGGGTTGCAACAAGGCCGTGCAATTAGGTGGCAAAAACAAAACTCTGAAATTCGGATCAAAATTCAGTTCATTGGCTTTTGGATGGGATGGAGCGTTATCTAAAATTAAAAGTGCTTTCAAAGGTTTATTATTTTCTGCCAAAAACTTCTTGACTGCTGAAATAAAATCATTTTTAAACCAATTTAAGAAAATATCCACTGACATCCATCCTTTTTTAGTTGCTCTATATATTATTGGCAAATTGGCATTTTTAAATGCTCTGGGCTTAAGAGATTTACCGATTACCAAAAGCGGTAGTTTATGGGTACCAGCAGCATTTGCACAAGGCATAAATGTTATACGGTCTTTCGAAATTTTTCTTCCTGGCGCCGAATTTTCCTTTGAATGAACCAATGTTGCACGCGGTAAAGCTCTCCAAAAAGCTGCAGATTCATCGGCATTATAAACCTGTTGTTCATCCAGACCCATATCGTGAACAATCTTTAAAAAATGCTTTTTGAAAGGCTCAACAGCATTTTCTTTTTCAAGGCATTCCAAAACTTTACACTTTTCAGCAAGAGTTAGTAGTATAGTAGTATGCTTTCTTTTTACCTCTGCCATGATACATACGCGAGCAACTACACAATTCAAGTTCACTCAATGAAATGACAAGAAAACAAGAATAAACAGAAGTCATCCACATCATCAACATTAAATAACTGTTTAATTTCCGTTAGAATTTAACCGACAAGACTACTAAATTTGAATACATACACTGTCCGGACTCTAGAGGTAAAAAAATTAAACTGTCCGAATTGTAGAGCTGTTCGGATTACCGAATAGTCCGGAGTAGCGCGTGTCCGGACTAGGGAGGTTGTACTGTACTTCACTTTTCTAAATTATTCTGTGCAGTTTTTAAAATTTTTTATTTAAATTTTTCTATTTCTTCTTGTAAATGTTTTCTACATTTATTCTTTTGTTCACTTTTTTAAATGTTTTCGCTTTTTTACAATGTTCTGTATACTTTCTCTTTACTTTCGAAAACTTTACTTTTTCTATTTAAGTTTTGCACTTTTTTAAAATATTTTGTTAAAATTTTTACTTTAAAATTTAAGAAACGACGAAGATGATATCACCACTATATTCAACAACTTTTCGATGTTACATTCAGATACGGAATGAAATTTGATTATAAATTTCAGTTCTTTTATACTCCAGCTGAAACCCTTATAGGATAAAAAAAAGAACATATCAACAGAAGTGAAATTGAGATAACGAAGGTATCCGTCTCCGTGTTCGATCATGTTTGGTTCAGTTCCGCGTAATTTTATCACGTTCTTCGTAAATGTTTATATTAATTTAATTCCTGGAAAATTCACAATTCAAGGTCACATGAGTCAAGGTACAATTCGAAACCAAGCAATTAAATAAAACCTACAACAACAACAACAATAACAACAAGACGAGTTTCATATTTCTTAAATTAACAACTGCGCGCTTCAGAACGTGGATGCGAGTCACGGATCGAACCGCTCCTTTAATGTTTACGTTAAATTTTACTACACTTCTGGGGCAGCGTCTCAAAAGCGAAGCAATTAAATAAACAACAACTACAACACTACTTCTGCTTACGCAGCGTCAGCTTAGGCAGCCTCTGCTTAGCAAGCTGCCACCGCGAGCACACACATTTCCTCAGTTCTGAATCCTACATGCAAACATTAAAACTACAACAACAACTACAACAGCATACTTCCTAAATTTCCTAAAAAATAACTTCACTCACCAACCCTATGCGACACAAAAGCCACAGTTCGCTTTCTCCAATAAACAAAACGAACAAAGACCACCATTTTTCACACTCACTCTTGCCACCTGCTGGTCACCCAATACTCACATACCATAACGCACGTCTCTCCCCTCCCTCTCCCAGCTTCATCACCAACACCCCCAAGCAGCCGTCTGTCCGACCGACCGTCAGCCGCCAGTCCGTTAGCGGTCTGTTCGTCTGCCAGGCCACTAGGGTTGCCACCTGACTCGACCAACAGGGCTGCCATCCCTCGAAAAAATCCCACGAAAAATTTCTAAAAAATTTTTTTTTAATTTTTTTTTAAATTAAAAAAAACAAATAATAATAATAATAATAAAAATCCTCGATATGCCCACTCTGTCCACCGAAATCCTCGATCTGGCAACTCTGTGAGGATTAATCCTCGATCTGGAAACACCGTGAGGTTGTTTTTGTTGTTGTTGTATTCCTCATACTCCACATAAGGAGCTATGATTTTACCTGTTGTTGTTGTACTCCACATTTGCTCCACATGTGGAGCTATGATTTTACCTGTTGTTGTTGTGGTCCAGAAACGCCATATATGTACTACTATCATGGCTTCACATGGAATTATGGCTTCATCGACTTTTGCAGTGTAAAATATTTCGCGAAGCAAAATCTTAAAAATATCAACGTGTACGTTAAGGGAGCTGAAAAATCCAAATGGGTTGAAGAAATTTTAGATTTAAAAAAAAAATTTATTATTATTTTATACTTATACTTATTATTAAAATTAAATTAAATTATTAAAATTAAAATTTTTGAAAATATCATCGTCTCTATCTAATCGCATTTCTAAATCAATTTTGTGATGGCCTCACGCATAAGTGTGGATACCATCACTCCTTTTGTAGCGTTTATCATCGCTAAAACTTAAAAGAATAAAAAAAAATAAATAAAAATAAATAATAATTAAAAAAAAGTATAAATAAACAAATAAATAAAATAAATTAATTAAATCAAAAGTTCTTAACTTAAATAATTTCTTAAAGCTATCTTATGAACTAACTGTGTATATATTTGGTGAATCTTACATCTAAATACATACATATCATCATACACAATATTCTTATTTACTAAACAATTTTTATAGTCACTAAGACTTAACCTATCCAACAAAGATTTTTTAATACCTTTTTAATATCTTTACTATGTACAGTGGCTATGGAGTACATTTTTAAGCGGAGGACTATGAACTCCCTCATTATTTGAACCTTATTTTCACTTTTCATCATACCGAGGACTTTAGCATTCTTAAGGGGAAAATTAAAAACATTGTCCTTCAGAGTAGTAGGAATATGTACGTTCTAATTCAAATGGCTCCACCCGTGTATTTCGGCGGAGACTCTCCATCTAAGGGGCGCTGTGTGTGTAAGAGTGAGAAAGAAGATTGAAGGCCAGCGGCTGGCGGCTATCGGCTGGCGGACGGACAGACGATCAGTCGGTCGGTTGGTGAGATGGTGTGGAAGAAGAAAGAGGGAGGGGAGAGACGTGTCTTATGATATGTGAGTATTGGGGAGAGCAACAGCGGCAATATGAGTTGTGATGTGACCGCGGACGGGGGCGGATGGTGTTCCAGCCAGTACTTCTCGTTAATCAGTGTTCGCGCAAATAAAATCGAAAACAATAGTGCAAACAACTACTTACGCCGCGAAACACGTTTAACATAATAATAAACTTCACCAAACAACAGTTTTTCACAAACAAACAATAGTGCACTTATTAGCAACTCAACCTAATAACAAAATAAATAAAAATTTTATCAAATTTCATCAAATAATACACAATTAAACGGAACGCAGAGAACCATGCAAGGGGCTTTTTTATGCTCTCCGCAGTAGAGCTCAGCATTTCGTTTGCTTTCACTCCTCCTCCTTCTTCCTGTTCCCGTTAGGTGTGCATGCGGCTGTGAGTGTTGCGTGGTCTGAAGCGCGGCAAGATAAAGGCATAACACTTGTCTTGTCGCGTTTTGCTTTGCTTGCGACGTACGCGTGGCCGCTTGTACGGCTGACCTTACACTTCGTCACAGTGGGTGGCGATGACAAATAAAATCGAAAACAATAGTGCAAACAACTACTTACGCCGCGAAACACGTTTAACATAATAATAAACTTCACCAAACAACAGTTTTTCACAAACAAACAATAGTGCACTTATTAGCAACTCAACCTAATAACAAAATAAATAAAAATTTTATCAAATTACATCAAATAATACACAATTAAACGGAACGTCTTGCTTCCGCAAAGACTCCACTAATGTACGTGGCTTGAGGGCGAATTTCTTCGCGGTCTATGCGCATATTTGTACTCACCAACCGCATATAGTGGCACTAGGTGCGACCCAGGTGTCTAAGGGTGCAGATTCACAGGGTTTTCACTTGCCTGGGTACCACTTACTGCCATTATTTTCATCACACAGAGGCCTCGCCTTATATATTCGCAGTGATGTTGCGTACCAGTGTCACCTTTGCACGACGGATGCCGAATTTAGCACCATGTGGGTTCAGTTCAAAATCCAGTCGCACATCCTGCACTTCTGCTTCATTTATAGAAGCCCGGGTCTAGGGAGGCTGCCAACTTTTGATAAACTGGACAGTCTCTCTGATTCGATTTCTAAAATTCTGGAATCGTATCCGAACAGTGAAATTGTTGTTGCTGGTGATTTCAATGTTCATAATTCCAATTCGCTACGTCATTCGAGTCACACGACACCCGAGGGTTTGGCCGCTACGCACGTCCGTACTCATTCCTACAGCTCTGTATCCTAAAGGCAAATATTAAAACTACAACAACAACCACTATAGTTCCTAAATTTCTTCCTTAATTTCTTAAATACTTCCTAAATTTCTTAAAAAATAACTCGACTCACATACCCTACGCGACATACAAGCCAGAGTTCCATCCGTTCACTTTATGTTTACATTAAATTTCACTAAACTTCTGAGGCGGCGTCTCAAAAGCGAAGCAATTAAATAAACAACAACAACTACTTCTGTTTAAGCAGCTTCTGCTCAGGCAGCCTCTGCTTAGCAAGCTCCCATCCACACACATTCCCACAGTCGCTTGGCTCATAAAAAATCCTGCCCTCATCCATTCACACCTCAACAATAAAAAAATATAATATGAAATCCTACAACAGTCTGTCCGTCCGCCAGCAGCCAGCTTCCAGCCTTCAATCTTCTTTCTCACTCTTATATCACACTTCGCCCCTTAGGTGGAGGCTCCGCCGAATTACACGGGTGAAGCCATTTGGTCCAGAAGGTACATATTTCTACTACTCATATTGACCACTCCTATGTTCCTATCATTTATCTTGATGATTTTGCACTGCAGCTTGTAACTAAAATTACTAACCTGGGTATTTGTATTAATTCTTCTTTAACTTGCACCGACCATGTTAGCAAAATGGTAAGTAAATCATATGCAGCGCTCAGTAACTTACGCTATACTGCTGAATTCGTTCCCGCCGAAATTAGAAGAAAACTAGTTATGCAGCTAATTTTACCTATCTTAACTTATTCCGATTTAATCTACTGTAACCTTGACTCTTCCTCGAGGCATAAAGTTGACGTTTTGATAAACAATCTAACCAGATATGTAGTCGGGCTAAGGCGTTTCGACCACCTATCTCAGCATAGAAGCTTCTTACTTGGCTGCAGTTATCAAAATTATATTAACTCCAGTTCTGTCAATCAACTCGCACGCACAACCTCATAACTCCCAAATATAATTATTTGAATACTCGGATACCGTTTTTCATAAACACAGTTCGCCTGTGGAATAATTTGCCACGGATAATAAAAAGTAGCTTAAATACGGGAACATTTAGGAGACTACTTAAATAGCCAATATTTTAAAACTTAAAGACCGGCATGTAACACAACCACAATATCTGCAGTCGTGACCGCTTACCTTCTCTCTCTCTATCTTCACACTTAACTTTTTCACTTTTTTTCTTATCTCTTACCTTTCACGCCCTATAATAATAGTTAATTAATATAATTTAATTTAATTATTAATGTTTAGGTCATAAATTCATTTATTATACGGTATATATTTAATATCATATTTTTATCGTACTATTAAAGAGCTTGACTCTTCCTGTACATCCGGATTTAATTGTTAATAAATAATAAAGAATAAAGAATAAAAAATAAAGAATAATGCGTGGTTCGTTGGAACGGAATCGCGACATAAAAGGGGTGCACCACTCTGGATAGCCAAGTAGTTCTGATAAATACCTGAATCGGAGGAATCAGGCTGGCTACTTCAGATGAACATTTACCATGAAAGTAACGGTAAAATAATGATACACACCCTATTACACGACGACGCTCCATGGTTTTAATAGAGCTGGATACCCTACTGGATCCCCTATAACTTTTAACGCACGATATTGAACACGGTCTAGAAGCTGAAGATATGTTCGCGAAGCTCGCGACCATATATGCGAATTGTACTCCATTTTCGAACGGATGTAGGTAGTGTAGATACAACGAAGATCGGTTGGAGTGAAGTATTTCTTACACCGCTTAAGAAAGCCTAAGCACTTGGCTGCTCCTTTCGACACGTCAAAAATGTGATCGTTCCAACGAAGATCACATTGGATTGTCATGCCCAGAAAATCAAGAGCCTCCGACTCATTAATATCCACACCACCCATATTTAGAGGTGGAAAATTGTCACCCGATAAACGCTTGTGTGTTAACAGGCAGCGTTGGTCTTCCACGCATTAAAATCTGCCCGATTCGCTCGACCCCACTCTTGGATTTTATTGAGGTCAGATTGGAGTGTGTTAATCATAATTCTGCGTTTTTCAATGATCTCCAGAATAGAAGGACGCCTGGATAATGAATACGAATGACAAATGCTGCTGTCATCAGCAAACGAGTAGACGGGGTTTGATGTCAATGACAGACGGTCATTGATGAAAATAAAAAAAGTGTCGGAGAGAGGACTGAACCCTGTGGAACTCCAGCATTGATGGAGTGCTCTTCGGAAGCAGAGCCGTCTATCACAACCCGAATAGAACGGACGCTGAGGAAACTCGTTATCCATCGAGTGAATGTATTACCGACACCATAAGCAGCCAGCTTAGACACGAGTGCTTTATGCCACACTCGGTAAAATGCCTTGGAGATATCCAAAGCAACAACCTTACTCTCACCGAATTGGTGAACACAACTGTTCCACCGCTCAGTGAGGAACGCCATCAAATCGCCTGTGGAGCGGTGAGCACGGAAATCGTACTGAGAGCACTGAGCAGATTGCTATGGGTCGGTAATTTGCAGGATTCGTAGCCTCACCTTTTTTGGGAACTGGCTGCACATTGGCAATCTTCCAGGAAATAGGATTTGTCAATCTTTCTGAAATATATGATAATGCTGAAATATATGATAATGCTTAATGCTAAATGCTTCCTCTTTAGACCTGACTGCTTGTCTGCAAGTCGCATTAAACCAGGAATTGTCTTTTGGTTTAATGGAAATTCTTTTATCGGGTATGAAAAACCTCATACCAAATAACATTATATTTTCTACCAATTTTGCTGCAGCATTTATGTTTCTATTCCTGAAACACAATTGCCAATTGAAACGGCTGAAAAAGGAGTTCAGCGCATCCTAATTAGCCGGAGTTCAGCGCATCCTGATTAGAAAGGAGTTCAGCGCAACCAACTCGGCTTCGGAGTTGGCTGATGAGCGGATTGAAGACTAGAATATGGGAAGTGTTAACGCCAACTGCCGCTCGCCAGAGGTGCTCCCTCATCGATCGGTAGGGTGTCAGGAGTGAGGCTCTTCCTTCCGATTCTTACTATCAACCAGTTGACGCGTGCGGGTTGAAACAATTGTCATCAATTTTGAATTTTGTGCATTGTATAAAAAGTTTTTAAAAAGCTAATCGAAAGAATTAAATTGTGAACTTAAAGAATTAAATTGTGAACTTAAAGAAATATAACTTGTGAATTCGCATTTACAGTTTGGTCCTTCGATCCGGATTGTGCTCAGAAACCACCCAACCGTTCTTCAACGTAACATTTTGGTCCTTCGAGCCGGTTTGTGCCCGGAGACCACCCCAACCGTTCTGAGCTTTACAGGAAGGTAGCAGAAATTGTAGCGTGGTCCTAATTACCAAGAGGTAAGAACATTCACATGCCATGAAGTAAGAACATTCACATTCAACAACCGTTCTGAGCTTTACAGGAAGGTAGGAGAAATTGTAGCGTGGTCCTAATTACCAAGAGGTAAGAACATTCACATCATACTTGCTGTGATGTGAAGTTAGAAAAATGTCAAGAATATTTTGGTTTTGCCCTTCAACGCAGGGAAAGTGCGTTGGGTCCTTCACTAATTGAGTCAAATTATTAGACTCAGCAAATAACTCAACATACAAACCCTCAGGTGTTGTGTGACTTGAATTACGTAGCCAATTGGAATTAGGAACATCAGCAACAACAATTTCACTGTTCGGATACGATTCCAGAATTTTAGAAATCGAATCAGAGAGACTGTCCAATTTATCAAAAGTTGGCAGCCTCTCCAGACCCGGGCTTCTATAAATGAAGTAGAAGTGCAGGATGTGCGACTGGATTTTGACCTTGACCCACATGGAGCTAAATTCGGCATCCGTCGTGCAAAGGTGTTGAAAACAATTGCAGTAAATGGTACCCAGGCATGTGAAAATCCAGTGGACCTGCACCCTCAGACACCTGGGTCTCACTTAGTTCCATTACATGCGGATGGTGGTTACAAATATGCGCATGGACCGCGAAAAAATTCGCCCTCAAGTCACGTACATTAGTGGAATCCATGGAATTTTGTCATCGCCATCCAATTAGTGGAATTTTGTCATCGCCACCCACTGTAAGGAAGTGTGGCGATGACAAAACCACCTGATGCGAAATCCAACTCTATAATTATATTCGATGATGTTGTTTGTGATACGATTCCAGAATTTTAGAAATCGAATCAGAGAGACTGTCCAATTTATCAAAAGTTGGCAGCCTCTCCAGACCCGGGCTTCTATAAATGAAGTAGAAGTGCAGGATGTGCGACTGGATTTTGACCTTGACCCACATGGTGCTAAATTCGGCATCCGTCGTGCAAAGGTGTTGAAAACAATTGCAGTAAATGGTACCCAGGCATGTGAAAATCCAGTGGACCTGCACCCTCAGACACCTGGGTCTCACTTAGTTCCATTACATGCGGATGGTGGTTACAAATATGCGCATGGACCGCGAAAAAATTCGCCCTCAAGTCACGTACATTAGTGGAATCCATGGAATTTTGTCATCGCCATCCAATTAGTGGAATTTTGTCATCGCCACCCACTGTAAGGAAGTGTGGCGATGACAAAACCACCTGATGCGAAATCCAACTCTATAATTATATTCGATGATGTTGTTTGTGAGAAGCAAAACAACATTCGAGAGTACTTTTGTATGGGCAGACACAAATGCATTCATTGCTTTTATTTATGTCAAACATATACACGCATACCCAAGCATTTAGTGCGCGATAATACTAACATGATTATTATGTTTACAATGATCATGTGGGAACAGACATGCCTTTTGGAAATTTTTTAAATATATGTAAAGAATGTTGGAAAGATAAGTATGGATTTATGCTAATTAGCAAATACGATTCGATTGTTGATGGATGTTATAGATAATGCTTTGATATTTACATCCAACTATGAATGGAAGCATCCCCGCTACTTTCATGAGTATGAAAACTGCCTTTGAACAGATCTGATCTGATAGCTAATACACGCGATCTGATCGCTGTTGTACCTGATCTTTTTCGTTAGCTAATTCACATGATCTCTTCTGATAGTTGAAATACTTTATGCTAAGAATGAATGAAAAAATATTAAAAGAGCTGGTAAAAACCAGACGTATTTTGAAACACAAATTTTGGAATCTAAAACTGAATAAAGCAGATGTAGAAAAGCAGTTAAAAGAGTCATTTAAGCCAATCACAAAACCTCACACTTTACATATGATGAGGTACCACGGAGCCTAAAAACAAGCACCCCAGTTAAAGCAATGAAAAAGATCGATTTTACAGAAGAAACTCTTACTAAAAGTGATGAAGACGGTACCTTCTTAGTAGTATAAATGTGGCGTTTCTTGGACATCCTCCTGTTTAATTCGAAGGATCCTCCTCAAAAGGTGGATGTGTGTGTGTAAGAGACGGTGGGCGTAGTGTATGTAAGAGTGAGAAAGAGGATTGAAGGTTTGAAGTTGGCGGCTAACGGCTGGCGGCTAGCGGCTGACGAACGGACAGATGGACGGGCGGCCGGACAGACGATCAGTCGGTCGATCGGGCAACGGTCGGTAGGCCAGATGGTGCAGGAGCAGGGAGAGGGAGGGGAGAGACGTGTGTTATGATATGTGAGTACTGGGAGATCATAAGTAGCAAGAGTGAGTGTCAGCGTGTTACTTTTGTTTTGTTTGTTTTATTATTTCGTTATTATGTTTGTTTTATTTATTGGAGAAGGCGAACTGTGGCTTGTGTCTCACATAGGGTTGGTGAGTGGAGTTATTTTTGGAAATTTAGGAAGTATATTGTTGTAGTTGTTATTATAGTTTTAATGTTTGTCTGTAGGATACAGAGCTGAGGAAATGTGTGTGCTCGCGGGTGTCAGCTTGCTAAGCAGAGGCTGCTTAAGCAGAAGCTGTGTAAACAGAGGTAGTGTTGTAGTTGTTGTTTATTTAATTGTTTCGTTTTTGAGACGCTGCTCCAGAAGTATAGTAAAGGGCTAATTATAATAACTTTCACTTGATAAAGCGAATTGACTTGACTTTGCGGGTTACGGGGAGATCAAATGCAAAATCCTCCTCGAAAACAAAATAAAGAGAAAATGTTTGCCTTTTAATGTTGCCACTTTTACGGAACTAATTTCAGTTGGGTATTTTTAAGTCGTGTGGAGGTTTTTAATAAATGCTTTTAATTTTGTATTTCTACGACAAGCTGTACGTATATTTTGCAGATTTGCTGAACAATGTGTGCGTTTCTTTAATTTACAAATTATTTAATTTAATAATTTCTGCTGATTTATATAGGAATTCAGCTAAATTGACAGTTGTTAAAACAATAGACCATAACACAAGGGCGAAAATTTTTATCTTGAAAAATTGTAGCAGCTTAGGGGAAATCTTTCTTATTTCATAGTTTTGCCTTTTGAAACACTAAGCAATGGATGAAGATTTAGATCTCGAGTTTTTAAATATATTAAGATTGTGCGAAAGACGCTGGAGTGTTCGTCCAGTGAATAGGAACCGGATAACGCATGGATATTTTAGGACTGACTGTGAGAAATATTGATTGTTTTTGTATTGTTCCTAATTAAATTAATAAACATGATGTTTTTTAATTAATTAATTTTAATTTAATTGATTCATTTTAAAGAAAATTAATTCTTACATTGCTCAAAAATTCCATGCAATTTCCCGCATACATTTCAAAAGAAAATAATTGAGTGGAAAATTGAGGTGGCAACGTTTGCTCTCTCTCACTTTGGCTCGACTTGGTAAAATATTAAAATGGGTCTGATATTTTTGCCAAGTCAATTCGCCGTCTCGCCACTATGATCGCATACACACGATTCCATAAGGTGAAAGTCGAATATCTCACTCAAGTCAATTCTCATTCAAGTCAAGTTATTATAATTAGCCCCTAAAACTTAAAGTAAACATTAAGGGAGCGGTTCAAGCTGTGACTCGCATCCATGATCTGAAGCGCGGAGTTGTTATTTTAAGAAATTTAATATTTGTATGTAGGATACAGAGCTGTGGGAACGAGTACGGGCTTGCATAGCGGCTGCGCAAGCATAGGTTTTGTTGTTAGTGGGAAGTGTATTAAAATGTCAAGTGACTGCGTGCTCCGTATCTTGGTGCGCATGCGGTTGACGCAGAGAGATGTTTGAGGAAAATTTGACACCTCTGTTTTAGCTGTGAAGTATTTTAAATACCGAAGGGAGGTCGATGATTTTATTTTATGACTTGTTAAAGAATATTTTTTTAAATACCGAAACAGGCTGTCAGTTATTAGTATAAACATTTTTCAAAATTTATTAATTACTAAGGTTTATTAGTGAAATGTTGTAATTGGATGAGGGTAGAATAGGAATATGTAGAGTGAGTGTCAGCGTGTGACTTTTGTTTTGCTCGTTTTTGTTTATGAGAGAAGGCGAACTCTACATTTTGTCGCATAGGGTTAGTTATAGAGTAGAGTTATTTTTAGGAAATCTGTTGCTGAAATCTGTATGCTGTTGTGGTTGCTGTAGTTTTAATATTTGTATGTAGGATACAGAGCTGTGTAAGCAGTGGCTGCGTAAGCAGTGGCTGTCTATTCATAGGCTGCCTAAGCAGGCGTAGAGTTGTTGTTTAATTGCTTTGCTTTTTAGACGCTGTCTCAGAAATTTAATGTAAACATTAAGTGAATGGATTGAACTGCGGTTTGGTGGACATGCATGATCTGGAGAGTGGGCTGCATAAGCAGAGGTAGTGGTGTTATTCTTGTTTTATTTAATTGCTTGAGATCGAACTATAGCTTGATTCGAATTTTGGTGGAATTGAATTGTATTTAATGTTTTAATAGCACTTTACTGAAGACATTGGGGAAAACAACTTTTTTATTTTGTTGTTGCTGATGTTGTAGGTGTTGTTTTGACATCATAACTTTTTGATATCGTTAATTTCTGAATATAACGCTAAATATTATATTACACAATTATGTATAGTATACATACTATATACTATAATGTAAGCGCATAAAGTACTTATTGTTTGCTGTATCTGTGTGTGTGTGTGTGTTTTGTTAAGGAAATCACAGATATTAGTATGAGTCATCAATTTCCCAGAATTTATTTTACAGAGACGCGAGTTATAACTTTTAAGTTTGGGTGCCACTAGGTATATCTATAGAGGCACTGCCAAAGCTAAGTTATTTAAATAAAAAAAAGACACTTGTCTTGTTTTATTATTACAATTCTTTATTAAGTCTTTCTCCTAAGAGGGCTCAACGACGACTCTCTGCATCCTCAGGTGCAAATAACGACCAGCACTTAAAATATGCTGGCTTTGCTTTTTTGGCATACAGCGGAGGAATTCGCTGACATTGCATCATGCTCCGGTGGCTTGATCGGCAGCGGTGTAATTACGCTGTATGTAACTCCTCCGGGGTTTGTCTTAGGATTCTCCTGAATTCTTTTATTTAGGATTTTGATTTTTACAGATTTTTTTCTTAATGGTCTTACAATTATAAATATTGCTACCAATACTATTATTAATAAGGTCATATTTATACCATAGGAAACATTTTTATGGTACTTTAATTCTGTAATTTCTTTTAGGTTTTCAAAATTATTTAATGCAATATTATCAAAACTTACTTTTGATTCATAAGATTTATTTAGCATTTTCATAGGATGTACAAGTTTGTCAATAAATTTTGTTTTGTTGTTACTAAAGTTTTCTTCTTTAATTTGTATTTTACAATTTGCGAAGTTTATAATATAATCATTTTGCAGTCTGAAGTTCCTTTCATCGCAATACTGTGTGAGACTTTCATTATTGGCATTCTTTATTAATAAGGTGTCATCACCTATTTCTTGAATTACTGCTTTATTGTTGTACATAAATTCACAATCGTTAGAAAAGATACAATTCTTACTTAGCTTTAAATTTTTTAATACAGTATTTTCGTTATACACAAAATGTTCTTTATTTATTGTTACAATTAATTCATCTTCTTGATCTATTTGCAATTTTTTCTTATTTGGCAGTGTAAATTAATTTTACAATATTAATTTAATATATAATAAATAATTAAATTAATTCTACATATTTTTTAACAAAACTTTTTGGAATTTGTATTGCCAATATTATTGCTTCGTTTTTGAATGCCACGACTCCTACTTTGGCCAATTTTAGTTTATAAAAATCTATTCCGAAACCATCTTTTTCTTCTTTTGTTAACATTCCCGGATGAACTAAATTATGTTTAGCGGCAGCTATGTTATCCTGAATTCCGTCGCTTTTTCTTTCAATTGTAACGAAGTTTCTTGCCGGGGTATACTCAGTCTCGCCAAAGTCCCGTACCGAACACTTAAATAAAAAGCTTTCGGTTTTCTTTTGACAGTTTTCGACTATTTATTCACCGTTATTCAAACTTTTATTTTTCGGTCTTTAATTGCTATACATTAACTATACGAACTAACAGTATTTCTTAAAACTAATTCCTTTAATTCTAACGTCCGCTGAATAGCACTCAGTCCGTAAAAATACAAAATCTATATACGCACAGAGTTCTAGAATACGAGGTTTTATGATTGTCGGCGTCAGCCACTACGAGGTACTAGAATTTACTTTGATTCAGGATTGGCGTCCGCTTAAAATCACTCGGCCACGACGAGGTACTAGAATTTACTTGGATTCGGGATTGGCGTCCACTTAAAAGCACTCAGCCAGGACGAGGTACTAAGATTTACTTGGAATTGGGATTGGCGTCCGCTTAAGAGCACTCAGCCAGGACAAGGTACTAAAATTTACTTGGAATCGGGATTGGCGTCCGCTTAAGAGCACTCAGCCAGGACGAGGTACTAAAATTTACTTGGAATCAGGATTGGCGTCCGCTTAAAAGCACTCAGCCAGGACGAGGTACTAAGATTTACTTGGAATTGGGATTGGCGTCCGCTTAAGAGCACTCAGCCAGGACGAGGTACTAAAATTTACTTGGAATCGGGATTGGCGTCCGCTTAAAAGCACTCAGCCAGGTCGAGATATTAAGATTTACTTGGAATTGGGATTGCGTCCGCTTAAGAGCACTCAGCCAGGACGAGGTACTAAAATTTACTTAGAATCGGGATTGGCGTCCGCTTAAGAGCACTCAGCCAGGACGAGGTACTAAAATTTACTTGGAATTGGGATTGGCGTCCGCTTAAGAGCACTCAGCCAGGACGAGGTACTAAAATTTACTTGGAATCGGGATTGGCGTCCGCTTAAGAGCACTCAGCCAGGACGAGGTACTAAAATTTACTTGGAATTGGGATTGGCGTCCGCTTAAGAGCACTCAGCCAGGACGAGGTACTAAAATTTACTTGGAATTGGGATTGGCGTCCGCTTAAGAGCACTCAGCCAGGACGAGGTACTAAAATTTACTTGGAATTGGGATTGGCGTCCGCTTAAGAGCACTCAGCCAGGACGAGGTACTAAAATTTACTTGGAATTGGGATTGGCGTCCGCTTAAGAGCACTCAGCCACGACGAGGTACTAAGATTTACTTGGAATTGGGATTGGCGTCCGCGTAAGAGCACTCAGCCAGGACGAGGTACTAAAATTTACTTGGAATTGGGATTGGCGTCCGCTTAAGAGTTTAGTACCTCGTCCTGGCACTCAGCCAGGACGAGGTACTAAAATTTACTTGGAATTGGGATTGGCGTCCGCTTAAGAGCACTCAGCCAGGACGAGGTACTAAAATTTACTTGGAATTGGGATTGGCGTCCGCTTAAGAGCACTCAGCCAGGACGAGGTACTAAAATTTATTTGGAATCGGGATTGGCGTCCGCTTAAGAGCACTCAGCCAGGACGAGGTACTAAGATTTACTTGGAATTGGGATTGGCGTTTGCTTAAGAGCACTCAGCCAGGTCGAGATATTAAGATTTACTTGGAATTGGGATTGGCGTCCGCTTAAGAGCACTCAGCCAGGACGAGGTACTAAAATTTACTTGGAATCGGGATTGGCGTCCGCTTAAGAGCACTCAGCCAGGACGAGGTACTAAAATTTACTTGGAATTGGGATTGGCGTCCGCTTAAGAGCACTCAGCCAGGACGAGGTACTAAAATTTACTTGGAATTGGGATTGGCGTCCGCTTAAGAGCACTCAGCCAGGACGAGATACTAAAATTTACTTGGAATCGGGATTGGCGTCCGCTTAAGAGCACTCAGCCAGGACGAGGTACTAAAATTTACTTGGAATCGGGATTGGCGTCCGCTTAAGAGCACTCAGCCAGGACGAGGTACTAAAATTTACTTGGAATCGGGATTGGCGTCCGCTTAAGAGCGCTCAGCCAGGACGAGGTACTAAAATTTACTTGGAATCGGGATTGGCGTCCGCTTAAGAGCACTCAGCCAGGACGAGGTACTAAAATTTACTTGGAATTGGGATTGGCGTCCGCTTAAGAGCACTCAGCCAAGACGAGGTACTAAAATTTACTTGGAATTGGGATTGGCGTCCGCTTAAGAGCACTCAACCAGGACGAGGTACTAAAATTTACTTGAAATTGGGATTAGCGTCCGCTTAAGAGCACTCAGCCACTACGAGGTACTAGAGGTTCAAGGTTTGACGACTTACCACTTGGAGCACGAGATTCCAAAAGAGACTCCGCTGCAATCGTTGTTCTTGTGCACATTCCGGAATTTTCTAATGTGCATAGCGGCACACAACGTACTTGTTGTTGTTGTTCTTATTTCTAGAAATATTTCTTGTGGTCTTGTTGGTAGCTTCCCGCGCTCTAATTTAATTTTTGCTTGCTGGTTTCGCGTCTCAGTCTGTGTTGTAGTTGTTGTAAACAGTATTCCACCTGATTTTATTAGTAATTTCCCAAGGCTCTGCTTTAATTGTTGCTTGCTGGTTCGGCGTCTCGGTCTGTGTTGTAATTGTTGTAAAAAGTATGTGGCTCATGTACTCTGTGTGACTGTGGTTTTTTTAATCTTGTTGTTAGCAAGCGAGTTAATGTGGTTGTTGTTGTTATTGTTAGTTTTGCATATTTTCGCCTTTGCTACGTTGACTTTTTTTCTTTTTATTGTTGTTGATAGAATTTATTCCACCTGAAGTTGGGTCCGCACAACCCAGGTCACCGCGTTTTCAGTTTACGTTTACTAAAAACGAGCTCGTTTCGGATGCAGGCCAGGTTCTACACCCGGAGTTGTAAGGAAAAAAATACGTTACGTTATTCTTACACTCCCCCCATTTCTTTCGGATAGCTGGACAATGATCCGTTTAGGGGTCAGCGTCACGCGATAATATCCCGACCAAAACTGAACCCTCTTGTTCCTCCGACCGCGGTCCAATAGGGCTGGGTACCGCGTGAGGATGTCCCGTCGGACGTCGCCGTTGAGCCCTGCTCCGGCTGGTCCCTCTATGTCCCTGGAAAATCCAGGTTTCCTTACGAGCTCGGTACTCCTCAACCAGATATTCCCTGATATTCTGCGCGACCGTGGTCCGTGGTCCAGGGCTGCAGAATGCACGAGATTTTGGCACCCCAGGTGCCATCCGCCTTCGTTTCGTCCATCATTCGGGGCCCGTTTACACCCGCGAAGCAGACCACCATCAGGAACCAGTGTTGGTCATGATTCACCGGGATCAGGATGTGGTCCTTCATGAACAAATCAACGCCTCGAGTCCAGCGTTTGACTGTCGCGTGTCGCTCCCTTGGGGTACCGACTCGGGTGCCGATCTTCCCGTAAAAATAGGTGTTGAAGATATACACCGTTTTCCTCGGGGTCTCAGGCAGCTTCTCATGTGCAATGAATTGCAACCAGACCTCCACTAGGGTGTCATTCAGAAATCTTCCGGGTGCCAGACGCCGGAAATCTTCCGCGTAGACATTTATGCCGCTTCGTCCACGTGGATACTGGACGAGAGGCCCCTCCTTGTCGATGCCACCGGACCCCCTATTGGAAGAGGGTAACACCGACTCCTCCTGTTGAGCGTCCGTCGAAACTCGACCGAATAGGTCAACACCTGCCCGACTGGACTGGTTGGGTCCATCGGCGGCGAGCTCAGCATCCATCCGGTCAAAATATTTTGTCATGTTGACTGCCATCGTTCACGGTGGGTTTGTTGAATGTGGTTAAATCTGGGGATGGAGGGTAATTAGTGATGTCGACACCATTATATATTGGACAACACAAGCTATGACTGTCACAAAACATACTAGCTACTTTATTGCGTCCGTAGTGTCTGTCAGTTCTGTACTTCGGTCGAATGGTGGTATTCCTTGAGCTCCCCAATGTGAGAAGTGCGAGTTTTCGTATTTCCCTGGGAGTTGAGCTCGACGATAACGGGTGACGTGTATCTCTGGATCTGGTATGGCCCGTCGTATTTCGGAGCCAGCTTGGCGGTAAACTTGTCCACTGCTTTCGATAGGGGATGGCTTCTCAATAATACCCACGTTCCTACTGCCGGGTTCCATTGTCTTCGCCGAAGGTCATAGTGTCGGGCTTGGTCCTTGGATTCTCGTTCGATGTTCCTCCTCACGATGTTCAAGATCTCCTGCAGCCGGTTACCCTTGTGTTCGGGACTCTGTTGTGCTGACCCTGTACCTATGGTAACTGTGTGAGGAAAGCGGGGCTGAAACCTGTCGTCTACGATGCCATGCTGTTGATTGCCAAAGAAATTTCTGGGATCAACTCATCCCATTGGGTTTGCTTATTATCGGTCACTTGTGCAAGAATTCTTTTTACGTTTCGGTTGGCTCTTTCTGTTGGGTTCTCCTGGGGGGTATAAGGTGCTGTAAACTGTTGTCGGATTCCTAAATCTTGAAGAAATCGCTGCAGTGTCCTACTGTTGAATTGAACGCCGCTGTCCGTGACGAGAACTTTTGGAACTCCATACCTCGCTAGACTCCTTTCTCGAAACGCCTTCTTCACACTGTCTGCGGTTGTTTGTCTCTAGAATCCTTTCTCGAAACGCCTTCGTCACACTGTCTGCGGTTGCTTCTCTCAGTGATACGATTTCGGTCCACTTGGACAATTTGTTAAAGAAAACTAGTATCATCGTGTTGCCGTGCTTGCTTCGGGGTAATTTCCAATGAAATCGGCACAGACGACTGACCAAGGCTCCTCTGTTAAATGTGTCAGCATTTTCCCGGCGGCTTTGCTCTGCAATGGTTTATATCGCTGACATGATTCACAGCAGCGCACGTGTTTTCTTATGTCCCTGAACATGCCTAGCCAGTAGTATCTGTTGCCTATCCTGGTGACGGTTTTTCTAATGCCTGGATGTCCAGCGTGGTCATCGTGGTTTTCCTTAAGGACTCGGGCACGAAGATACCTCGGAACACAGAGCTTCCATGCGGCGCACTCCTCGTCGTTTGCCTGCCCTGGGATATGTCGATACAGTTGACCGTTTTCCATAGTATAATCGGCAAACTTCTCTGCATTCCTCTTAATTTCTGCCATCTTTTTTTTTTTTTTTTTTTTTTATGGCAGATAGAACCAAGCTCAGGGGATGCCCCCTATCCATGCAAAGCATTCGTTGGTTTAGAAGGGTAAAGGTTAGTGGGAAGGGGAAAAGTAGGAGTAGTGTCGATTTACACCTCTTTTAAAAGCATCGACGTTATAAGTGGGTGGGAAAACATGCGCAGGGAGACTATTCCACAATTTAACTGCGCGACCGAAAAACGAATTCTCGCGAATCTTGGTTTCTATCCAGTTGCACTTTTCCCCGTTAGTCGTAACCGTGCTCAGTTTTTCTACTGGCTGTCTGGAAAGTGCGTCTGCGACCACGTTCCAATTGCCCTTGCGGTATTTCACGTCGAACATGTACTGTTGTAACTCAAGCGCCCATCTTGCTATACGCCCTGAAGGATTTTCCAAGGAGTTCAACCACTTCAGTGAGAGGTGGTCTGTGACGACGCAGAACTTTTAGCCTTCTAAGTACGGTCGCATTTTCTTGATTCCCCAAACGATCGCCAGGCACTCCTTCTCTGTCGTTGAGTAATTAATTTCGGCCTTGTTTAAATGCAAGCTTGCGTAGGCGATGACCTTCTCTCCCTCATCGGTTTCTTGCGTGAGAACAGCTCCTAACCCGTGGTTGCTCGCGTCAGTCTGCAGCGTAAACAGTTTGGAAAAATCTGGGCACGCCAGTACTGGTGCCTTCGTGAGCTTTTCCTTGAGGTTCTCGAACGCCTGCTGTTGCTCGTCGGTCCATTGCCAGCGTTTGCCCTTCTTAAGAAGACTGGTGAGGGGGACTACCAATTTGACGAAGTCCGGTACGAACCGTCGGTACCAGGATGCTATCCCGAGGAATCGCCTAACGCCTCTGACATTTGTTGGGGCCGCCAGTTCCTGAATAGCCGCTACCTTGTCGGGATCTGTGTGAGTTCCTCTGCGGCTCACGACGTGACCTAAATATTTCAAATCTGGCTGGAAAAACTCGCACTTCTCCTTGTAGATTTTCAAATTAGCCGCCCTTAAACGTCGAAATACTTCCTGCAAATTGTTCATGTGTTGTTCCCGCGTCTTTCCTATTACGATGATGTCGTCCAGGTAAGCAAACGCGTGTGGTTCCATCTCCAGTCCAATGACTTGGTCCAATGCCCTTTGGAACATCGCGGGTGCCGAATGTAGGCAGAACGGCATAACTTTCCATTGAAAGAATCCCCTTCCTGTTACTGTGAACGCGGTGTATTGCTTGCTTTCTGGACTCATGTATATTTGCCAGTAACCATTCTTGAAATCAAGTGTACTAATGTATTGCGAGTCACGGAGTCTAGAATATGTTGTATCCTCGGAAGTGGGTATGCGTCAGGCACTGATCTTGCATTTAGCTGACGATAATCGAGGCAAAGTCGCCATTGCCCATTCTTATTTTTAACAAGAACGATTGGTGCACTGTAAGGGCTATGTGAGGGCTCGATACAGCCTTTTTCCAGCAACTCGTCTATCTCCTTGTTAATTATCGCTTGCATTGCAGGGTTCTTGGGGTAATACCTCTGCTTTATTGGCCTATCATCTCTCATGACGATTTTATGGGTCGTTATGTTGGAAGGTCCTTCCAGCATCTCGAATTACTCATGCTCTGTTTTTAGGAATACGTTGATGATGTGTTGGTCTTCTTCTCGCGAGTTGTTGGTTTCTACGCCTGGTTCAGAGTGTTGTTCGTCCTCCCCGTCAGTCTTCTCCAACGGTTTTGCCTCAGGAACTTGGGCGCAATCCGTGTAAACTGTCGAGCAGGTCGCTCGTTCGGCTTTCGAGTCTCCCAGCGTAATCGTCTCACCACCACAGCTAATAGAAGCTCCTATACTTGTCAGGAAGTCCAAACCCAGGATCACATGGTCTGTCACATCCTGTAGAACTAGAAGTGGGAGCTTACACTCTGCAGTCCCCAAACGCACGCAGACTTCGACGGCTTCCCTCACGGTACGCACGGTGCCGTCGGCCATTTTGACCCGTACGTCCACCTCCATCAGCTTTCCGTCTGTCATCACAGCCGCCGCGTTTCTAATGAAGCTCCGCGAGGCTCCTGTGTCTAGAGTAGCGGTGACGAGTTCCCTTCCTAAGGCTACCTTGGCGTAAATCCGGTGTCGATTGTAGTTTAAGCACTTCGTGGGGTACGAGGAGAGTCTATCTTGTTCGGTTCCAGCAGCCCTCGTCCCTGCTGGACACCCTGCGCGTTTCCCGAAGGTTTCTTGCAGCATTCAATCGTCCGGACCCCCTCCTTTCCACAAGTCCAACAGAAAAGTTTCCTTGAGTTTCGACATTCTCGTTGAAAATGTCCACTTTCGCCACATCTTCTACACGCTGTTCGAAGGTCTCGCTGTTTTCCTGTGTTTTCTATGGTCATCATCCTGTGCGTCCCTGGTAATTGTCGGTGCTAATTGTGAATTTCTCGTGGAGATTCGGGTTCCCTTCGTATGCCTTCAAAATCTTCAGCCAATTCAATGAGATCCTCCAACGCAGAGAAATCAGTCCTCCTTATGTAAAGAAGATAATCCTTATGGCAATTCTTGTAAATCCTCTGTAGTTTTTGCTCCTGTGTATAGTTCACATGTCGCATTAAAGTTCTGCATGGCCAGTACATAGTCCTTGAACTTCTCGCGAGGTCCTTGGATCCTTTTCCTAATGTTGTCCTCCAGTTCTTCGAAACATCTCGATGGCAAGAAGAATTTCAGGAAATCGGTTTTAAACAATTCCCATCTTGACCAGCTCCTATTGTTATTCCTGTACCAACAAAGAGCTTTGTCCTTCAGCAACTCCGGCATGGTTCGTGGCAGCATATACTTAGGCAATTCATATGCCTCTGTGAGCTCCTCGACTCTCTCGATGAAGCCTATTGGGTTCCTACCGCCGTCGTACCTACAAGACCATTTACGTACCTTGTCTATTACCTCAGAGTAGCACATCCTACTATGGGCCACACTCTCTGGCTCGCACCTCGCTGCTATGCAACCACCTGTTGACATGGAAACTTGATTGCCGGGGTTCATGTTAAGCACTTCTGTTGCATTTGCTCTCTGTTCGCTGTGTTTCGGAACCGCACCTTGCAATGATGGAATTGGGATTGGCGTCCGCTTAAGAGCACTCAGCCAGGACGAGGTACTAAAATTTACTTGGAATCGGGATTGGCGTCCGATTAAGAGCACTCAGCCAGGACGAGGTACTAAAATTTACTTGGAATTGGGATTGGCGTCCGCTTAAGAGCACTCAGCCACTACGAGGTACTAGAGGTTCAAGGTTTGACGACTTACCACTTGGAGCACGAGATTCCAAAAGAGAGCGAATTCAGCGCGGTGGGCCCTTTTATACACCGATCAAAACAACTCCGCTGCAATCGTTGTTCTTGTGCACATTCCGGAATTTTCTAATGCGCATAGCGGCACACAACGTACTTGTTGTTGTTGTTCTTATTTTTAGAAATATTTCTTGTGGTTCCCACGTTCTAATTTAATTTCTGCTTGCTGGTTTCGCGTCTCAGTCTTTGTTGTAATTTTTGTAAACAGTATTCCACCTGATTTTATTGGTAATTTCCCAAGCCTCTGCTTTAATTTTTGCTTGCTGGTTTCGCGTCTCGGTCTGTGTTGCAATTGTTGTAAAAAGTATGTGGTTCATGTATTCTGTGTGACTGTTGTTTTTTCCCTTTGTTGGCAAGCGAGTTAATGTGGTTGTTGTTGTTATTGTTAGCTTTGCATATTTTTGCCTTTGCTACGTTGCCTTTCTTTTTCTTTTTATTGTTGTTGATAGAATTAATTCCACCGGAAGTTGGGTCCGCACAACCCAGGTCACCGCGTTTGCAGTTTACGTTTACTAAAAATGGGCTCGGTTGGGATGCTGGCCAGGTTCTACACCCGGAGTTGTAAGTAAAAATATTTTTTTCTTACACAATATACCTTATTTTGTTCATATCATTGCATAGAAGTAATTTTCCTAACTCTCTATCTTCTTTCTGTATTTCATTCAGTCGTCTTAAAATTTTATCCCTGTCATTTCCTATTATTGTTTTCATTAAGTTAATTGAATTATTAAAATGCTCATTTATGACGATTTGTTTATTTAAGTTTGTTATGGCGTTGTGATTGTTTTTCTCTATTACTTCTAAGTGATTAATTATGTCCTGTCTGTCTTCATCGTCCATTACCCCGAAAAGCCATTTGTACATCGTGCCTCCCAAATTAATCAAACCTCTCTTCTTTCTTCCCTCTTCCCTGGGTGTAATCGATCTAATTTTTGCTTTGACTATTTTAATTTCATTAAAGAGAAGTCCTTTGTTACTTATTTCTTCGCGTCTTATATTTTCCTGAATTTCTTCTACCAAATTTGTTAACTCTTTCGGGTGTATGATGTGCAGTATTGTATTTACTTCGTTGACAATTTCTACTTCGTTGAGTTGGATCATGGTGTACCCTGCCCCTTCGGCTATCGGTGAAACTTGCAGGAACGCTGTGGCCAGTTTCATTACGGTCACCAAAAACATTATTATCCACATGGTCTGAAAGTATGTTGAGGTTGGACTGTTAGTTGGAGGGAGAAACAAAAATTGTTTTTTTTTTTTTTTTTTTTTTTTTTTTTTTTTTTTTTTTTTATCCCCATTATGTGCTATTATGCTAATCCTATCATCTTCCTCTTCATTATTTAACTTCCCAACTTTATCGAACTTAAGTGGCCTCTTTATGTTTGCTACATAAAGAGAACGTTTTGCAGGGGGTTAATTCGGAAATAAGGTTGATCTTTATGACGTACTCTCTTATAGTTTTTTATTGGTCCCGTTTCTCTTCGTTCTTCGTATTGTTCCCTATCTCTATTTCTATTGGTTATTATGTGTTTTTTAATTTGATTAATTCTATCTCGTAATGTGGATGGGTCAATGTTTTCTTTCGCAATTCTGGGTGTACATCTAATGGTTGAGTGATAGCGGTTGTTATAGTTTCCTATGACAACTTGTATCCTCATTTCCGTTGAAAGACATGGGTCATCAATGCTTGTTACTTTCTCCAACAAGGTTGAGTGAAGTCTTTCAATATCTGCGTTTCCTGTATGGTTGTTTGGTTTAGTTAAGTGAACTTTAACGTTTTCTTTATTGAGAAATTCGATCAATTGTTCCGCTCGAAAATCGTTATCCATTATAACTTTTTTTGGTTTACCAAATTTAGCAAAATGTTCAACTATAGTGGCTTTCTTTGCTCTCCAATTTCTGTCAGTGATAGTGTATGCCGCTGAAAATTTTGTTAGTTTGTCTATTACTGTGACAAATGATTGTTTTTTGAAATGAAAAATATCTACATGTATTATTTCGTTTTTATCTGTGGTTATTTCTGTTAGCTTAAACTTCGGTTTTATAGGTTTCCTGTCATACTTGATTTGTTGGCATTTTTCGCAATTATTTATTATAAGCTGTATGTGTTCCTTAAATTTTGTATAATATATTTTGTCTTTTAAAGTATTATATGTTTCGTTTATGCCACTGTGCATTGCCTCGTTATTGTGATATAATGCAATTTGTTTGTGGAGTTCTTCTTCTACTTCTATTTCTGACGCTCTCTTTGTGCATTTTGTAAATTGCAACGTCTTGTCTCCAGCAAACATTGATATTATAATTTCCTGTACTCTATTGTAGTCCCTTTCTGAAACTTCTGAGAAGATGCCAACTTTTCCTTTTTTTATATATCTTCTGAGAATGTCCTTATTCACAGATTCCTCTTCCTTTGGGTTGATTTCCAGTATTCTTCTGTTGTGGAGTGTTTTCATCTCAGCACCTGGGCTGTATGTCAATATTATTTGGGTTTCCTCCTTAATGCCGAAATGTTCTAACAACTCTTCTTCAGCGGAATGGATAGTGTCCGACATTTCTAGGATTGACTGATTGTCATTGTTTTCATCTATTTTTGGTGAGTTTTCGATGCGGCTTAGAAAGTCCGCTACTACATTGTTTCTTCCTTGTAGATATTCGTAGTTGTATTCTTGTAATTTAGAGAGCCATCTTTGATGTCTTTGTGAAAATTCCTTTCCCTTATATTTATTGTTCAAGTACTCTATCGGGCAATGGTCTGTGATAATTTTGAATTTTGTTCCATAGATATTTGGCCTGAAGTATGTTACTGCGTACATTATTGCCAGAAATTCTTTATCTGTAGTGGCGTATTTTTGTTCGTGATTGTTCAATGTCCTCGATATAAAGCATACTGGTTGTCCCTCTTGCGATAGTACAGCTCCAATAATCACTGGCATCTGTTGTTATTGTAAATGTTTTATCATAGACTGGATATCGCAAAATGGTGTGTGATGATATTAATGCTTTAAAATTTTCAAAACTAGCGATATATTCTGGATCATTTATATTTACTTTGCACCCCTTTTTCAGATATTTAATCAGAGGGTATGCAATTTTTGAGTAATTTTTTATAAATTTCCTGTAATACCCTGTAGCTCCTAGGAATCCCTTTATCTGTCTTTCTGTTTTGGGAATGCTTAAGCTTTGTATTGTCATTATTTTGTCGGGATTTGGTTTTAATCCTCATTCTGTTAGAACGTGTCCCAAGAACATAGTTTCTTTCTTTAAGAACATACATTTGTTTGCTTGTATCTTGAGATTATGTTCCTGCAGTCTTACAAAAATTTTGTCTAAGGAATGTATACGAGTATGTTCTTCTATTGACGTTGTAACGAGTTTTTATTCCCAGCTGGGGTAGCGTCAGTCGCCCCAGGGTCCATTTTGGGGGATCTCGTAACCCTCAAATTACCAAACACCGCGACGGTCAAGAATTACTCACGATTTGCCGTCAAGCAAATATATCACTGAAATATTCAGCTCGGACGTATGCGGGTTGGTGTTCGTTTTTTCCTTTTATTTATTCTTTTATTTGATCCAATTCACAAAAAGTCTTTTACAATCTTACTTGCTACTCCACTGGTTACAAATGCTTTTTTTCAGGCCGAATGCCTGGCGACAGAAGGCCGCGTACAATGATTTGTGAGTACAGGAGCCGAGTGCTCCGCGGCAGAAAGCCGCTTACAAAGCTGGAGGAGCTGAGTGCTGAGTGCCCCGGGGGTAAGCTCCGAAGAACTGATTCTGGCCGAAGCCTGGTAATTCCCGAAGGAATGGTTCCGGCTAGTCCTAAATACGGTAACTCCCGAAGGAGTGATTCCGGCTAGTCCTAAATACGGTAACTCCCAAAGGAGTGATTCCGGCTAGTCCTAAATACGCCCAAAGATGCTTAAAAAATACGTCTATCCTACGCCGGCAACTACTTTTACTCTACTGGATGTATAGAGGGTTGGTGAACCCTTCAAAATATGTGAGCCACTCGTTATGCGATTTTGGGGCTGTCGAACCAGGTGGTCAACTGCTCCATGCAAATGAGTTTCTGTAAGAGCAAGCACGAATTGAGTCGTTGCTTACCGGCAGAAGGCTGACTTGAGCTTGCACAAACTAGTCGTTAAAAGCGCATGCTGATCAAAACTAAATGAGAACTGTATGCAGCGCTTGCGCGACGAAAGAAAACATGTGTAAGCTGAATGCTTGATTCTATTTTTAGATCAGCGGCAGCGAAAGCGCAAAGGAAAAGAGAAAGTGAAAATAAGCTTGTCGCATGATTCTATTTTTAGAATTGCCGCTGCTCTACTTGTGTGTATGTCTTATCTCTGAGCGTATATATATATATATATTATCGTGTGTTGCGGGGTTTAATTTGTTTTTACAATTTCCGGGTTCAATTCTGGTTTTGTGGTTTAATTAATTCTGGTTGTGTAAATATTAATTAAATCTAATAATTACTCGTAATTCTGGTATATTTTATGGCCAGATTTTCAATTATCACTGTCACTAAGAAGCGAGAAATCGTTACTCGTCACCGTGAATGTAAAATGCGATTTCTAAACACTTACGTAGCGAGTAGTTCGCTTCTCGTAGGCACTTTAAAGATGTGTTTAATTTTTTAAGGGAACACTCGGATTTCTCTTTTCTTCGCATGCTTTCTAATTTTTGCTTATCATTCTTACTCGCTCATTATTTTACCCTGGTTTCCCCTATGTTTATGAACATATTGTTACTTTTGATGTGTTGTGTTTGAAGTGCTGAAAATAGTGAATTCCGCCATAAGCGTTAGGAATGAGTTGGCGATGAGTATAACATAAATCTTAAGATGTTTACTTTTTAACTTTTTGTGTTAAAATTTTTTTATTATTTTATTATATAAAATATTATTAAATGAAATGATCAAGTTTATTTTAATTAAATATTACTATTTATTCAATGTAAATATTATACTTTATTAATAAATAAAGTTAAACAAAGGAACATAATTCAGTAGTTTTGTTAAATAAAGGTACATAATTCACGTTTTGGTAAAAAATTAAAATAAAAATTCACTTTGTTAAAAAATTAAATAAAATACAAAATCAAAGGAAAAACAAAACAATTTATAGTGAAGGTGAAGAGTCTGCTGCTGCCTTCTGCTTCACCAGCTGCTCCAATGCTATAGCTATTCGCTCCAAGTGACCATTTTGAACGTCCATAGCTTCAAGTTGTTTTTTTTTATTGGATAATTGTTGCTGGAGCAACGCCGATAAATCATCCGCAGCTTTACGCTTTCTAGACATAGTAGGAAGATTTAGATAGAAGAAGGATTTTTTTGATTGGATAATTGTTGCTGGAGCAACGCCGATAAATCATCCGCAGCTTTACGCTTTCTAGACATAGTAGGAAGATTTCCTACCCGGGGCGAAGCAGTAGCAGTAGTCACTCCAGGTGACGCATTGATAGTTACGCCCGCTGACGCATTGATAGTCACTCCAGGTGACGCATTGATAGTTACGCCCGCTGACGCATTGGTAGTCACTCCAGGTGACGCATTGATAGTTACGCCCGCCGACGCATTGGTAGTCACTCCAGGTGACGCATTGATAGTTACGCCCGCTGACGCATTAGTAGAAACGTCAGTTGAGGCAGCACCAGATGCTCGATGTGAGACTACAGCAACAGCAAGAACCGGAGAATCTACCACAGAAACAATTTTGGAATGCCCATTAGAACGTTCACTATACATTTAGTGGAACTGCTAACAAATACTTACCAGAATTATCATACTCCACTGCAAAATAAGCTCCAATGGGCAAAACACTGTTTTGCATGTTCATGATCCGTACAGTTTCCTCTTCCTGCGGATTGAGGTGTGCAGCGCAGTACGGTCCGCCTCCCGTTCTTCTCAGCTCTGCTGCGTTTTGAGACAATTTTCTCTTGGACCGATTCTTCAAATCAGTCCAAACCTAACATTGTAAAAATTTTTATATACAGTACATCTGTATATGAACACAAATTAAACTTACCTTTTACCATTCGGCCGTTGACCGAACTGGCGGACCATTCGCATTGAGGATTCCTTTAACCCTCTCCCACTCATTATCCATGGATCTTTGGTTTGAGCCAAAGACCGGAACACCTCTCGCAAATTCGGGGTTATTTGCCATTTCCCACAGCAGCAGGTTGAACTGCGTTATGTTCGTAATTCTAAGAAAAATTTAAAATTAATTTCCATTCTGTTTAAAATTAACCATTAAATAGAAAGTAACTTACCTCTTTTTGCTGGAATCCATTGTTACACAAAATTTGCACCAGAAAGAATGGAGTAACGACAGCCTTTTAGCAGTCGTTACTTTTGACAGTTCATATCGCTGAAATAATGATTGAAAATACCATGTAACGAACGAGAACTCGTAACAAGTATGGAAAGTGTTGTTGTGTTTTTAACGAACGAGCTGCTCGTTGTTTGAAAATCACAAAGTAACGATATCGCGAAAATAAGAAAGCAGAATCACGAAGAATCACCTCGTTCGTTGGTTGAAAATCTGGCCATTAGTTTTAAATAAAAATAAAATATATATCAAATTTGTAGCAACCTGTTGGTTTGCTACATTCTATCCTGACAACGGGATAGCAGAAAACAAGATGTGTATAGACACCGCAGCTCCGGTGTTAATCTTGGGACAGGACTTATGCACGTCTGCTCGAGAGCAGACTATTCACTGACCAGATGGGATCTGGTTCAGCTCGGTCGTCCACGAATATGTTTGCTATATCTATTTTTTTTTTTTTTTTTTTAAATTCATAATCCAATTTACAACATAATATTATACCATAATCAAGAGAATGAAATCAAAAGAATCTTCTATAATGCAATAAAATAAAATCAAATTCACTTAAATAACTGAAAATTCACTTAAATAACTGTGGTGTGCTGGCTACCGGTGGTTACAATCGTCTTATGCCTTCCCAGCTCTAGTTTTGCCCAGCCGCTTTCAACTACCACCTTAATGGTGCCCCAGGGCTTCCGTATGCGGAATTGGTGTCTTCCTGGCCTTTGTGGAGGTGAGATTTTAATCCCTTTAAAGGGGCCGGTAAGGTCGGTTTCGCTGCTGTTCTCCGAGTCGGGTTTAGGTTTTAGTTTGTGCTGGTGCGGCTTCCCGCTCGGTGGAGTGGGTAGGTTTCGTTTGATTGCGGCTATTGTTTTATTTGCGGGTGGCTTGGGCCTGGGGATGGCTGTGGTAGGTCTGGGTGACGGTGGGTGACTTCTGGTTAATCGGGCTATGGTGTGGGTTGGAGTCGCGGCAGTTCGTTGCACCGTCGACGTGCTTCCCTGGATAATGCGACTTCTCCTGAGGGTTGCCTCCGTCGGTGGTTTATACGGGAGTGGTGGTCCCGCCATGTTGGCTACTGCCTGTGGTGGAATTCCGGGTCGGCGCGGTTGCGTGCGTATTCTTCGAGTATCCATGATTGACTGGAGGAACTTTCTTATAATGAGTCTTATTTATATTATTTAGACTTGAGCGTCTTCTTTGTAGTGGGAGCGGTAATTATTTTATGTCTTTTGATCGGGAGTCTGAGGATGACCATGGGGTCGGTTGTTCTCCGGAAGTGGAGAGAACTCTTTCAAATCGCTGATGTGGACCTTGAATCGTTTCTTGGGTTGACTCTCATCGTATAACACGACGATGTTGGGAGAGACGAAGGCATTGACCTGGTACGGCCCGATGTACTTTGGTGCTAATTTTCCCGAGAAGTTTTTGGAAGCGGAGGACAGCACACGATTCTTCCGTAAGACTTGGCAGCCAATAGTAGGCCTCCACGGGCGACGTCGCAGGTCGTAGATCTGCTGATTTCGGGAATTCTGGCATCCCAGTCTCGATGATCTCCTTGCGTGTAAATAGCCATCATAGTTTTGATGACGCGGTTGACCCTCTCAGTCGGATTGCACTGAGGTGCGTAGGCAGCGGTGAACTGGTGTCGAATGCCAAATTTGTTGGTGAGTTCTCTCATTCCCTTATTAGCATATGGTGTTCCATTGTCGCTGATGAGAACTTCTGGACAACCAAAGCGGAAAACTACTCTCTCTTTTAAATAATGTTGGACGCCACTGCTGGTTGCCTGACGCAGGGGAACAAGCTCAACCCATTTCGTAAATTTGTCTACGAATACCAGGAGCATAGTATTTCCTTTTCGTGAACGGGGTAGCGGTCCTATGAAGTCCGAGGAGACGACTTGCCAAGGTCGATGAGCGACGGTAGTTGTCATTAGTCCGGTGGGAGGTTGGTTCTTCGCCTTATATTGCGCGCAGGTTAGACAGGAGCGGACGTGGCGTAGTATGTCGCGCTGCATGTAGGGCCAGTAGTACCGCTCTCTGGCTCGTCGGAGCGTTTTGTAGTAGCCGAGGTGCCCTGCCGTTGGTCTGTCATAAATTCTTGTAAAACGTCTGGTCGTTGATTGGGGGGTACGCAGAGAGCCCATTTGTTGCTGTGGGTTTTCTGCTTTGATTTTTCCTTATACAGCTTCTGGTCGATGAGTGCTCCTTTTCGATATTCAATGTTGAAGTCTTATTGTTGTAATTCTAATGCCCAGCGAGCTAGTCTGCCTGAGGGGTTTTGTAGGGTGTGCAGCCAACGTAACGAATGATGATCAGTTATGACGGTGAATCTGTACCCTTCTAAGTAAGGTCGGAGTTTTCGTATGCCAAACAGTACTGCAAGACACTCTTTTTCAGTGGTGGAGTACTTTTTCTCTAATTCGGTGAGCGCGCGGCTTGCATATGCTATCACCACCTCGTGTTCTTCTGCCTTCTGGGTCAGTACCACTCCGAGACCGATATTACTTGCATTAGTTTGAAGGGTGAACGGTCGAGTGAAATCGGGGCAGCGGAGAATCGGGGCAATAGTGAGCGCGTGCTTCAGGTTTTGAAATGCGGTGTTCTGTTCTTCACTCCATTGCCAACGTGCCTTCTTCTTGAGTAACTGCCTGAGAGGGGCAGTGATAGTTGCGAACTCTTTGACAAACCGGCGATACCAAGATGCGATTCCAAGCACTTGGCGTAGTTCCTTAATATTTTGTGGGGCTGGCAGCTCTTGTATAGCTTTTACCTTTTCAGGATCGGTGTGAATGCCGTCAGGAGTTATCAGGTGCCCTAAATAACGTAATTCATTTTTGCAAAAATTGGTTTTTTCAAAGTTAATCCTCAAATTGGCGTTTCTAAGCCTCTGGAATACGATTTGAAGATTTGTCATGTGTTCTTCGAATGTTTTTCCCAGTACGATGATATCATCAAGGTATGCGAACGCGAACGGTTCTAACTCCGGACCAATCACAGTGTCCAGCACTCTCTGGAAGGTAGCGGGAGCGGAATGTAGTCCGAATGGCATGACCGTCCATTGGTAGAGGCCGCGACCAGGAACAGTGAAAGCTGTATATTTTCGTGATGCTTTCTCAAGCGGAATCTGCCAGTAGCCTTGTTTTAAGTCGATGGTGGTGATATACTTCGCCTCTCTCAGTTTGTCCAATATAGCTTGTATTTGTGAAAGAGGGTATGCGTCGCGGACGGAGATTTTATTTAACTGGCGGTAGTCGACACAGAGTCGCCAGGTTCCCTGCTTCGTTTTAACCAATACAATTGGCGAGCTATATGGACTCTTTGATGGTCCTATTTTCCCGTCGGCTAGTAGTTGATCAATTTCTTTATCAATCACTTGCTGCATTGCTGGGTTTCGTGGGTAGTACCTTTGTTTGAATGGAATTTCTGTTGTGACTCGGATGGAGTGGCGACTCACAGTACACAGTCCTGTCATGGTGGCCATGAGAGTTTTTTCACGGTGCTCAAATTCCTTGATACAATTTTCTTCGGAGGCCACACTTGTTATGAGAAGTACTTGTGGAGTGCCCCGAAATCCTACAGTGGTTTGTTCCTCTCCATCGATAAACAACTTGCAGCTAAGCTTGCTCAGTAAATCCATGCCCACAATGAACTCCTCTTTAAGCCCTGGCAAATAATATACACGGTAGGTGAATCGTTGTCGATTCTTTTGAATTATAGCCTGGTAACTCTGGTGTACGCATATTCTTTTGCCGTTGGCGAGAGCCAGCCATTGCTCTTCCTTTTTAATATGGGCGTGTTTTCGTAAATAGTCGTTTAACTCTGCTCCCACGAAGGACAGTGTAGCCCCTGTGTCTACCAATGCCCTTGTCTGGCGGCCATTGCAGGTGATGCTCATTTGATAGGGAGGTTCAGGTGTGCTGGCCTCGAATTGTGGAGAACTTTCGGCGGCGGTCACGGTTTTCGTATAGGAACAATCCCGTGTGAGGGTGTTGGGTTTGCCGCAGTATGAACAGAACATTATTCGCTTCCCACGGCAATTTCTGCGTGTGTGGCCTGGTTTCTTGCATGTCCAACAGTGGGTGGAGCGTGAATACGGAAGATCGGCAACCCAATTGGTCGTGTGTGTCCGCTGTGATCGGCTTTCTTCTCCCCGTATATGTTCATATTCATCGCCTCGACCCATTTTTTTTTTTTTATCAGAATCTAGCAGTAGCCTTTAAGAGATCAATATCTTTTTCCATGATTGGCTACTGATTGAATGGTTGACAGAGGGAGCGGAAGGGAAAGGGAACTTTTCGCATTCTACATACTCCGGCAAGTGTTGCGAAGCAAAGCTTCCTAAAGAACTGCTATTTTTGCTTATTTTATTATTGCAAACACTGCCGGAGTCAACGAATGGTCCTTATTTTTCACAATTAGCGCTAGGCGAGGCCTTAAGTACGCATTAGAATTTGAGACGTCACGATAAGGAAAGTTAACAACCATGCGCAAGGCGGGACTCGAACCCGCGTCCCCGGAAACCGATGGCTAGTGTGCCACACACTACACCACCGAGCCACCGAGAACCGCGTGAATCCAGGTCTTGGAAATCACTGCGCCGAATATATAAGCGATACTCTGGCCGTAGCCCCTCATAAATTCTGTCGACGTGATCTTCCTGACGTAGTCTGGGGTGCTGTCGTATCATGGTTACCAAACTCATTATGTAATCTTTCGCCTTTTCTCGTGGCCCTTGTCGTCGCCGGATAATATCCTCCTCTAGTCGTTGAAGATATCTCGGCGGTAGGAAGAAGTTCATGGCCGCTTCTTTGAACTGTGTCCATGTCTTGATTTCGTCTCTTTTATAACGCCACCAATCTTTGGCGCGATCGCGTAATAACTCATTTAGAGGCAGTAGTAACTGGTCGTGATGGATGCGGTAGCCATTTGCTCTTCGATGCTCTCTATGAAGTCCAAAACAGAGCGCGTGCCAATAAGTGGAGGCCCCATTTTCTGATCGTGTTCATGATCTCACATTCCGCTGCTAGGTGGCTGGTTATTGAATGTGTTGTGGTTACGTCAGGCACAGGTATACTGGTGGCGGCCTTCTCTGTTGCTGCCTCCTCTTTTGCCAGGTTCTCGGTGGACTTTCTGTTTCGCTGCTCCCTGATAAAATTTGTAGTCTCTGTCGCATCTCCTTCACCGTGCCGTCTGTTGATAATCCGATTAGCTGCATTTGTCCCTCCAACTCTTCTTTTCGCAGCTTATAAATAAAACTCAGCTGGGAATAAAAACGAGGGGTAGCGTTAGTCGCCCCAGGGTCCATTTTGGGGGATTTCGTAACCCTCAATTTACCAAACACCGCGACGGTCAAGAATTACTCACGATTTGCCGTCAAGCAAATCTATCACTGAAATATTCAGTTCGGACGTATGCGGGTTGGTGTTCGTTTTTTCCTTTTATTTATTCTTTTATTTGATCCAATTCACAAAAAGTCTTTTACAATCTTACTTGCTACTCCACTGGTTACAAATGCTTTTGTCAGGCCGAATGCCTGGCGACAGAGGGCCGCGTACAATGATTTGTGAGTACAGGAGCCGAGTGCTCCGCGGCAGAAAGCCGCTTACAAAGCTGGAGGAGCTGAGTGCTGAGTGCCCCGGGGGTAAGCTCCGAAGAACTGATTCTGGCCGAAGCCTGGTAATTCCCGAAGGAATGGTTCCGGCTAGTCCTAAATACGGTAACTCCCGAAGGAGTGATTCCGGCTAGTCCTAAATACGCCCAAAGATGCTTAAAAAATACGTCTATGCTACGCCGGCAACTACTTTTACTCTACTGGATGTATAGAGGGTTGGTGAACCTTTTAAAATATGTGAGCCACTCGTTATGCGATTTTGGGGCTGTCGAACCAGGTGGTCAACTGCTCCATGCAAAAGAGTTTCTGTAAGAGCAAGCACGAATTGAGTCGTTGCTTACCGGCAGAAAGCTGACTTGAGCTTGCAAAAACTAGTCGTTAAAAGCGCATGCTGATCAAAACTAAATGAGAACTGTATGCAGCGCTTGCGCGACGAAAGAAAACATGTGTAAGCTGAATGCTTGATTCTATTTTTAGATCAGCGGCAGCGAAAGCGCAAAGGAAAAGAGAAAGTGAAAATAAGCTTGTCGCATGATTCTATTTTTAGAATTGCCGCTGCTCTACTTGTGTGTATGTCTTATCTTTGAGCGTATATATATATATTATCGTGTGTTGCGGGGTTTAATTTGTTTTTACAATTTCCGGGTTCAATTCTGGTTTTGTGGTTTAATTAATTCTGGTTGTGTAAATATTAATTAAATCTAATAATTATTCGTAATTCAGGTATATTTTAGTTTTAAATAAAAATAAAATATATATCAAATTTGTAGCAACCTGTTGGTTTGCTACAACGTAGAGAATATTAATATGTCATCTAGGTAGACTACACATATTTTATTAATGTATTCTCTTAGAATCTCATTCATTCATCTCTGAAAAGTGGATGGGGCATTTTTTAGCCCGAAAGGCATTCTGACATATTCGTACAGACCTGCCGGAGTAACAAATGCTGTCTTTTCAATATCCCTTTTTGCCATTAGAATTTGATGGTAGCCCTTGGCCAAGTCTAGAGTGCTAAATTACTGAGCTTTGCCTAGCTTATCTAAGATTCCGTCTATGTTCGGCAACGGGTATTTATCGTCAACAGTAATTTGGTTAAGTCTCCTGTAATCAACCACTAATCGAAATTTATTTATACCGAAACCCTCTGATTTCTTCGGCACAATTATTATTGGCGAGCTATATCTACTTCGACTTTTTCGTATTATACCTTGCTTTTCCAATTCTTCGATTTGTTTTCTTGCCTCTTCCTCATGTTTAGGGGGTAATCTGTAAATCGGCGAATTGATTTATTGATCAGTTTTTGTTTTATCTCATGAACCACAGAATTCGTATTTGTCAGGTTATCCCCTTCTTTATAAATTAGCTTCTCGTATTTGGTTAATACCAAATACGATTCTTGTCCTTTCCTCTAGATGTAGTTGATCGAGTTGAATGTTACTAACTTTTTTCTAACGAATTAACTTGCTCCTGCAGAGTTTTCGCATAGAATGGAAGTTTGACACCATTTTTCAACACCATTTCTTTATTTTCAATGTCAATTATTTTTACGTTTTTGAATATAAAGTCGTTCCCTCATAAGAGATCATAGGGCTTATCAAAGTCCAATGTCAACCATTTTATGCAGGCATTTGCTGGGAAATTGAATTCGGGCGGACAGGGGGTTTTAACTTTTTTGTTTGGTTTAGTTATATTACCATTTAGAGTACTTATAACTGTTTTATTTATGTCGACTACTGGTAACTTATATTTTTCGAAGCTCTCTTGCCTCATTATACTTATAGTAGAATCTGGGTCTACTAAGGTAATCCACTTCTTATTAAATATTGTTAACACAATTAAGATTTTCCTTTGATCGTCCGAGGCTAATTTATAAAAAAATCTTCGTTGTTATTCGTCTCTTCTGTCCTGCTCATGGCATCAACTTCCATGGGTAGTGGGTTGTTTGAGCTTCTAGACAGTCGTGTCCTGTTATCTCGCCCATTCCAATTATTGCCGCGATTCTGTCCGGAAAAACCTGTCGAATTTTGGGGTCTATACTGTCCTGAGTTTTGCGGCCTATTCGGTGTTTGGTAATTTTGTGAGCGATTTTGTGCCGAATAGCTTAAAGAGAGATTTTGGTTTTCGACATTTTGTTGTGGGTTTCTATTGGTATTTTTTTTTTTTTATGGCAGATAGAACCAAGCTCAGGGGATGCCCCCTATCCATGCAAAGCATTCGTTGGTTTAGAAGGGTAAAGGTTAGTGGGAAGGGGAAAAGTGGGAGTAGTGTCGATTTACACCTCTTTTAAAAGCATCGACGTTATAAGTGGGTGGGAAAACATGCGCAGGGAGACTATTCCACAATTTAACTGCGCGACCGAAAAACGAATTCTCGCGGTAGTGGGTTTTGCGATGGAACGGGATCGAGACGTAAAAGGGGTGCACCGCTCTGGAAAGCCGAGTAGATCTGTTGAATACCTGAACCGAGGGGATCAGGCTGGCTACTTCAGAGGAACAGTTACCATTAAAGTAACGGTAAAATAAGGTTACACACCCCACATCACGACTACATCCCAAGGTTTCAATAGAGCTGGATACCCTACTGTCCCCTATAAGTTTTATCGCACGACCTTGTATACGGTCCAGAAGCTGAAGATATGCTTTCGAAGCTCCAGACCAAATATGCGAGTTGTACTCCATTTTCGGACGGATATAAGTGGTGTAGATACAACGAAGGTCGGTTGGAGTGAAGTATTTCTTGCACCGCTTTAAAAAGCCTAAGCACTTGGCTGCTTCTTTCGACACATCAAAAATGTGATCGTTCCAACGAAGATCGCATTGTATTGACATGCCCAGAACATCAAGAGCCTCCGACTCATTAATATCCACACCACCCATATTTAAAGGTGGAAAGTTGTCGCCCGCCAGACGCTTGTGGGTCAACAAACAGCATTGGGTCTTCCGCGCATTAAAATCGACCCGATTCGCTTGACCCCACTCCTGGATTTTGTTGAGGTCAGATTGGAGTATGTCATTCATAATTCTGCGTTTTCTATTGATCTCCAGAATAGAAGGACGCCTGGAGAATGAATATGAATGACAAATGCTGCTGTCATCAGCAAACGAGTAGACGGGGTTTGATGTCAATGACAGAAGGTCATTGATAAAAATGAGAAAAAGTGTTGGAGACAGGACCGAACCCTGCGGAACTCCAGCATTTATGGAGTGCTCTTCGGAAGCAAAGCCGTCAATCACAACCCGAATAGAACGGCCGCTGAGGAAACTCGATATCCATCGAGTGAAAGTATTACCGACACCATAAGCAGCCAGTTTAGACACAAGTGCTTTATGCCACACTCGGTCAAATGCCTTGGAGATATCCAAAGCAACAACCTTACTCTCACCGAATTGGTGAACACAACTGTTCCACCGCTCAGTGAGGAACGCCATCAAATCGCCTGTGGAGCGGTGAGCACGGAAACCGTACTGGCGATCGCTGACCAATTGGTTGCTCTCTAGATACCTCATCAGGCTAAAATTTATAACGCTCTCCATAACTTTGGAGAGCATTGAACAGATTGCTATGGGCCGGTAATTGGCAGGATTCGTAGCCTCACCTTTTTTGGGAACTGGCTGCACATTGGCAATCTTCCTGGAAGTAGGAAAAACTCCTGAAGTACACGATAAATTAAAGAGATTGCGCAATGGGCGAGCCAGTGTTGAGGCGCACTTTCTCAGCACGTGGCCTGAAATGCCATCCGGTCCCGAGGAATTATTTACGTTGAAGTTTACAAGCACTCTTTTAACAGCCCGCGTTCGAAAGTGCATCTCAGGCATAATATGAGACACACCGTCGATCACGGGTAGTGGTTGGCTACTCTCAGAAAGAGAGCAGTTTTCAGCAAACATTTTGGCTAATAAGTTTGCCTTGTCAACCGAGTGAGTGAAGATCCGATCGTCCTTCAGGAGAGTTGGAATAGACGATCGCGTCTGATTCTTCACCCTCCCCACGAACGACCAAAAGTTCTTGCTACCCTTATGGTATTCAAGAACTCTGCGTCTAAGGCGCTGTTCGTAGAGAACTTTTTCGCGCTTTAGAGTGGCATTGCACGTATTTCTGGCCTGATTGCGCAGCAGTTTAGTATCAGCAGTTTTATTTAAACGCCAATTCCTAAATGCTTCCTCTTTAGACCTGACTGCTTGTCTGCAAGTCGCATTAAACCAGGAATGGTCTTTTGGTTTAATGGAAATTCTTTTATTAGGTATGAAAGACCTCATACCAAATAAAATTATATTTTCTACCAATTTTGCTGCAGCATTTATGTTTCTATCCCTGAAACACAATTGCCAATTGAAACGGCTGAAAAAGGAGTTCAGCGCATCCCAATTAGCCTTCTCATAAAGCCACACTGTCCGCTTCGGAGCTGGCTGATGAGCGGATTGAATATGGGAAGGTAGCAGAAATTGTAGCGTGGTCCGAATTACCAAGAGGTGCAAGCACATTCACATCATACTTGCTGTGATGCGAAGTTAAAAAAAGGTCCAGAATATTTTGGTTTTGCCCATCAACGCAAGGAAAGTGCGTTGGTTCCTTCACTAATTGAGTCAAATTATTAGACTCAGCAAATAACTCAACATACAAACCCTCAGGTGTTGTGTGACTCGAATGACGTAGCCAATTGGAATTATGAACATTGAAATCACCAGCAACAACAATTTCACTGTTCGGATACGATTCCAGGATTTTAGAAATCGAATCAGAGAGACTGTCAAGTTTATCAAAAGTTGGCAGCCTCTCTAGACCCGGGCTTCTATAAATGAAGCAGAAGTGCAGGATGTGCGACTGGATTTTGAACTTAACCCACATGGAGCTAAATTCGGCATCCGTCGTGCAAAGGTGTTGCTGACACTGGTACGCAACATCACTGCGAATATATAAGGCGAGGCCTCTGTGATGAAAATAATGGCAGTAAGTGGTACCCAGGCAAGTGAAAATCCAGTGGATCTGCACCCTCAGACACCTGGGTCTCACCTAGTGCCATTATATGCGGTTGGTGAGTAAAGACATACGCATAGACCGCGAAGAAATTCGCCCTCAAGCCACGCACATTTGTGGTGTCTATACGAAATTTTGTCATCGCCACCCACTGTAAAGAGGTATAAAGTCAGCTGCACAAGCGGACAAGCCTACACCGCAGGCAAAGCAAAACGCGACAAGACAAGTGTTATGCCTTTATCTTGCCACGCTTCAGCCCACGGTGCACTCACAGCCGCCTGCACACCTAACGGGACCAGGAAGAAGGAGGAGGAGAAGAAAGGAACGAAATGCTGAGCTTTACTGCGGAGGGCATAAATAAGCCCTTCGCTTGGTTCTCTGCATTCCGTTTAATTGTCTATTTGTGATATTTGGTGTTATTGTTTTAGCGAATTTATTGATGTCTATTGTTATGTTTTAATCTGTAATCCAAATCAATGTTATTGCACTGTGACTTTGTTTGTTTGAAAATATTTCTTTATATTTGTTTCTTTGTTTCCGCGAGCACACTAAACACTGCACTGCGGTGGGTAGCTGCATCCACCCTCGTCCGTAGTCACGACACTACTGAAAGGTCTGTTTTGTCTGAAAGGTCTGTTTTGCACCCTATTTTGGTTTAAATTGTTAACCCTCACATTACTATTGTTTACTATGGGTGGCGGCTTCCTATAAAAGGTAGTATTTAAATTTCCTTCATCTAACCCTATGAACTCGTAGATTTTGTTTGCTGCCTCACTCAGCGAGGTAACTTGCATCATTCTTTATGCAAAGGTACCTGATGCTAATTGTTTTATTCTTTGGAGGAGTATTCCCGAGAATATTTCTTTCATCACTTCTCCGTTATCTGTTAATGCACAATATTCCGTAATATTGTCAATCGCATTCCTCACCTTTACGCTAAGTTCACTCATGCTTCCTACTCTTATTGATGATATCTCTTGTGTAATTGTAAGCTGGTCTTTCGATGGCCTGTGATGCTGTTTCGGGAGGCTCTTACAATTTTCCCATCCTTGGGGTGGATCTATCTCTATAGAAAATTTTTTGCAGCTCCTAATATTTTCATATCATAAACTATTTGGAGAGCCTCTTGTTCCCTTCCTCTGTAGTCTAACAAACCCCTATCTACAGCAGATATAAAGGCTGGTAGGTCCCTTGATTTGCCTTCGAAAGGCTTTAAATACTTCAAGTCCCTTTCTATTGTCTGTCGAGTGGTGGTTCGCTGTTGCTCCGCATTTTGCCGTAGCAGCTGTGTTATTGCTGTTAAGCACCTTTGCATTACTTGTAATTGTTGCGGTTCTGCCATCTTGGTTCTTATTTTGTTTTATGTTAAGTTCAATTTATTATTATTATATTTATTTTATTTTATTTTCGTTCGATATATATATATGTATATATATATATATATATATATATATATATATATATATATATATATATATATATATATATATATATATATATATATATATATATATATATATATATATATATATATATATATATACAAATACCAAATACAAATACCAAATTAAAGATTTTGCAGTTTGACAGTCATAGAGAGAGAACTTGAACTTGAAAATAAAATAATATATTTGTAGCATCAATTTAGAAGGCATTCAAACCTTATCAAAGCGAATAGTAAAAGAAAAAAAAATTATTATATATATATATATATATATATATATATATATATATATATATATATATGTATATATATATATATATATATATATATATATATATAATAATTTTTTTTTCTTTTACTATTCGCTTTGATAAGGTTTGAATGCCTTCTAAATTGATGCTACAAATATATTATTTTATTTTCAAGTTCAAGTTCTCTCTCTATGACTGTCAAACTGCAAAATCTTTAATTTGGTATTTGTATTTGCTTAAAGCTACGGTATACATAAAAATATTTGATGTTATAAATTTCACACGATCGGGAACACTTATTGCTACTCCAGTTGCTGTTGTTGTTGTCGTCGCTTCTCTTCGATTGACTTCAATTTTATAATTTTTAATTATATTTTTAATGAAATTTGATTCAATAGTTTATATGAGAAAAGTACATTGTTAGGAGCCAAATACGTATATGATCTTTGCGTTGATTTCTAATGATATCTAAATTTCACTTGAGCTCTAGGTTCGCCTCGACTGCGCCAGTTATAACTTTTAAGCTTGGGTGCCACTAGGTATATCTATAGAGGCACTGCCAAAGCTAAGTTATTTAAATAAAAAAAAGACACTTGTTTTGTTTTATTATTACAATTTTTTATTAAGTCTTTCTCCTAAGACGGCTCAACGACGACTCTCTGCATCCTCAGGTGCAAATAACGACCAGCACTTAAAATATGCTGGCTTTGCTTTTTTGGCATACAGCGGAGGAATTCGCTGACGTTGCATCATGCTCCGGTGGCGTGATCGGCAGCGGTGCAGTTACGCTGTATGTAACTCGCGTTTTGTATACTATTGTTCTTGTTGAAAATTTAAGAGAAGTGAATCGCTACGGCAGAGGAGTATAAAAGGAGCAACAAGTTATTACAGAACTTCATTAATCGTTTTATTCTCCAAGACATCAAGTCGTGTGAGCTCCAAATAACTTTTGAGAAAATACTCATATATTTTGTACAGTTGAAAATTATTAAATAAATAAATTATACAATAATTATATTTATAACTAAAAATTCTATTATTCAAATTGGAGAGATAAAGCGCATTAGTTGGCAAAAATAAAACCCAGAGCATTCACAAAGAGTACATTAAAGTGTAAAACTAAAACTCAAAGTTTTATAATGAACGCTCAAAATTTTAAGGATACTGAGGTGAAATCTACTTCATTAATATTATTATCATCATAATCATCATCAACAATAACAACATCTTCAGTTAAATCTTTTCAATATGGGAGGATTCATTTGCAGTGAGTGTGGTGTTCGTTTCACCAAAAATCGCCATGTTTTAAGCAAACATGTTGAAAGCAAGCATTCGAGTGCAACAAATGTCAGCAGAAATTTACTCGACGCGATAACCTGAAAAAACACATATATTTATTTCATCCACAACCAAGCACAAGCTGTGCTTCACCAGTAAAACGTATTCATAATGAAAACTTTTCAATTTGTTCCGATTGTAATGAGAACGTTTAGAAGAAACACTGGAATTATCACATTAGGACCAATAAACATAAAAAAATGCTGGTGTCGCGATTAACGAGCACTTTAAAACAATAAGGTCAGCCTTCAATGAAAGGGTTAAAACGCTTATGTTGGAAAACGTGAACAAGGGTTTGCTCATTCCAGAAATGTTTTTTACAGTAATCAGGGACATGGAGAAGGGAAGAATATATGGTTGTGGGTGTAAAATCTTTCCAAACCAAAATGACTTTAATACAGACAAGAGAAGATATCGAAAGCAGCTACAATAATATGATTTATCAGATTTGCAAGAAAATGACTGAGTTTCAGGAAAGAGACAGTGGCTGGTCTCTCGTAAGGATATGTCACGTGGAGTTCAATATTAATCAATATCGACCAATAAGGGAATAGCTATAAGAAAAAATTGTTATTTATTAATTTCAATTTACAAACAAAATAATAAACTAAAACTATAAATATAGCTATTAAGCAAAACAACTGTTACATTTAAGAAATTAAAGAGATTGATCTCTTAAGGGCTACTGCTAGAATCTGATATAAAAAAAAAAAAAAAAAAAAAAAAAAAAATTATATGAATAAATTTGAATATTAAAACCCCATAAAACAGTCGATTAACTACATTTTCAGATTAAGACAGCACCTGACTTTGAACTGATGGCACTGATTTAACTAATCTGCTCTGATAACTGATTTTGAAATACATGGACACCGAGTCTTTTATAAATAGCATACAAATCGACGACTATTAAAAAGTATTCTTGATGATATCTATTGTAAATCTCGATGCCTCAGAATATTCACCAGACGATCCGATTGATGATGGGCGGTATATAAAAGGCTTTGACATTTACATCCAACTATAAATGAAAGCATTCCCGGCACTTACATACTAGTATGCAAACAGCCTTTGATCTAATCTGATCTAATAGCTGATAGCTGTTGCACCTGATCTGATCTGATAGTTGATACATCTCATCTGATAGCTGATATACCAGATCTAATCCGATCTGCTCTGATTTGATAGTTGATGCACTTAATCTTGATAACTGACTGTTACAGCTGACTTAAGACACTGAAGATGAATATTAAACTATTAAAAGAACTTGTAAAACCTAGACGAGACTTTAAACAAAAATTTAGCGCTTTAAAGTTAAGAAAAGCCGATTTAGAGAAAAGCAAACTTAAAACCAGTACCCCAGTTAAAGCAAAGAAAGAGATCGATTTTACGGACGAAACTCTTATCAAGAGCAATGATGACGATGATAATGATGATGATGATGGTACCTTTTTCTCTCAAATGGATGTTTCAGAGGAAGATGTAAACAAATCAACAAAATTCTATCAACAATTCTGTCACAATTAGAACAATAAAATGAGCTGGACCGAACAGAGGATAGAATGGTGAATGGAGGTTCGGAAATAGCGCTTTGGAAATGCATGGTGATAAAGTATTCATCTCAGATAAACTTTTTGGAACCTCACCCCCTACTACTTTCAACCTTACACACGGTCTCTTTGAATTATTGTTCCACAAGACACCATCAATTTACAACGAAGCAGATCTACAAGTTTACAAAACAATTCTAATCAATACTAATGCACACAAACGTAACTATGATGAAAATAAGCAAATTAAGGGAACTAAGGCTTACAAGTACACCAATATCATAAAGGGATTATTCACTGATAAGTCTTTATTGACGTCCACACCACTTCACCATAAAAAAGGAACGGGTGTGATGACCCCGGGTGGAGGGTGGAGTTTATACCCTCAAACACATAATTATATTCATCATAATGATACTAAGGCTATGCATATTGTAAAAGCACTAACAAATGATAAAGACTCATCAACGACGTACAAAGGTTTAATTCAAGTAAATTCACAGAAACCCGAATTTATTTATTGGAATGATCCCAACAAGCTGGTAGACAGATTACGACTTTTGTTATTATCTGCTTTGGATGAAGATAGCTTCTATATCAACGAAGTAATTTCCATTATCGAAGAATTACGAGAAGCCGATATAATTGAGTAACTTTCACATATATACATGCCTACCAAGAGAACATCTTATCAACAGATAATCATACATAACCACATTATTTTTATGAACATGTTAATCGAAATTAGCTTTACAATATTATTATGATTCCTTCAAATATGTATTATTGGAACTATTGTATTTTTATTAAAATTAAATGCGTACATGTGTATATGAACAACATATATAAGCGTTTCAGTTGTTTTATTTTTTCAGCAATAAAATCCATATAAATACGGTCGCTTACATGATATATACGACCTTTATGTTTCTTTGCTGACATGATATCACTGATATGTTTGCTTGTTGAACTAATCAGATAACTGATCTGATCTAGATCTGATCTGATAGCCGATAACCTGGTCTGATCTGATCTGTTAGCAGTTGAACCCGGTCAGATCTGATAGCTGTTTTATCTGATCTGATAGGTAATAGTATGTGACCTGATCTAATCTGGCATCTGATATACAGGATCTGATCTAATCTAAACTGATCTGATAGCTGTTATGATAGACCAGATAGCCGTTATGATGAATCATCAACGACTTACAAAGGAAATGGTTTAATGCAAGATAGCTGTTAGTCTCATCTGATAGTTAATATTATTGATGCGAAAGTTGATATAAACCACGAACGAAACGATATCAGAGGTTTTTACTTGTGTTGAGTTATTATTTATAACTCAAAGTAGTTTATAAAATTCATAGAAAATCTGCGACTACACAAGCTATGTTATGAGTTAAAAGGATATCAAACAGTAAATTGGGAATAAGTTGACATGCTATTCTAGAAATATTCAAAATAAAACTAAATTAAATAAACTGAAAATGGAAATAAATATAGAATAGGAAAAAAAATAAAAATTATAGATTAATAAATAAATAATAAAATAAAATAAAATAAAATGAAATTAACAAATATAAAATAAAATATATTAAAATATAATAATAAATAATTTATAGAATAAAAAATATGAATTACAATATAATGACATATAAAATAAAACCATATAAATCAAATAAAGAATAGAAATAGAAATTACATAAGATAAGATAAAATAAAATAAAATTTAAACTATAAAATGCAAACTAATAAAAAAATGAAATAAAATAAATTAAAACAGTATAAGCTAAAAATAAATTTAAACAGAAGAAATAAAATTAAATGAGAAGATAAAATGAAATAAGGTAAAATATAGTATAATAAAATAATATGAAAGAAAGATCCTAAAGGAAGAAGAAAGAAAAAATCAAATAAAAATAATATGAAATAAAAGAAAACCGGAATAATTATTAAATAGTAATATATACGATATTAAAATCAAATAAAAATAAAATAACTAAAACAATAAAAACGTAATAAATTAATAAATAATAAAATAAAAAATAAACACATATAAAGAAAATTAAAAAAAAATTAAAACTACTTGTAAGAATTAATGGGCATTTTTCTGCCCCTATTGAGGTAAAATCTGGTGTCCCTCAAGGAAGCCATTTAGAACCTGTTTTATTCATACTATTCATTAATGACTTACCTGGGATATTCAAAACCTGTAATTGCCTGATGTACGCTGATGACGTAAAATTGTTCATTACCGTTAAAGACCTTTGTAGTTGTACACTGTTTCAGGATGACATAAACTCGCTAATTGCTTGGAGCAGCCTAAACAAATTGTGTTTGAATATTTCAAAATGCAATACGCTAACTTATACTCGTAAGCAATTAGCAATTCGGTATGACTACTCCTATGATGGAATAAATCTCTTTCAGAAAGTTTCCTCGATCAAGGATTTAGGAGTTTTATTCGACTGTAGGTTTTCTTTCAATTTGCATTATGATTACGTAATTTCTAAGTCCAACTCGCTTCTTGGTTTCCTAAAGAGAAATTCTACAGAATTTTTTGATATATTTGCATTAAAAACTATTTTTGTGAGCTTGGTAAGATCTCTCCTTGAATTTGGTTGTATCATTTGGAATCCCTCCTATGATTGTCATACTGCTAGATTAGAAAAAATACAGAAGCGTTTCACCAGATTCGCACTGAGACGATTTTATGGCCCAGAAAACATGCCAGCTTATGTTGAGCGTTGTCGCTTGTTAGGGCTACATAGCTTAGCTCAAAGAAGAAATACCCTGGAGGTACTCTTCATAAAAGATATTATTGATAGCAAAATTGATGCTCCAGGTCTATCAGAAAGTATAGATTTTTATGTCCCTATGAGAACATTTAGGTGTAGGGATCCTTTTATTACTAAATTCCATAGAACAAATCTTGGGAAAAATGAACCGATCTCAAAATGCTTGTCTGTTTGCAACGTGGTATCTAATGCCTTAGACTTCAGTTCAAACAGATTTAGATTTAAGAATGATTTGTTAAAATATTTTGATACAGATTATTTTGAAATCCATGAAATTTACCTACACAAATCTGGCATCACTTTATTTTCGGCCAATATGGCAACCATATACAAATGTCATTCTTTTATATATACCTAATCATTCTTTGAATAAACTTAACAGGTTATTTCACCAGCACGTTTTCCACTGCGCAAAAAGTTTTCGGTCAAATTTTTTAAATAGTTTCCAACTATTGTAACTGGAAATGTAAATCGATTTAAGTGCGATAAACGAAATATTTCCACAACGTGAAACCCGAATGTCCAGCGAAGAAGAGAATCGCCGTACCACCGAAGAGAAACCGGAACCTAAAGTCGAGAATACTCGGCCGAAAAATGAAAAAATTAGTTACACAGCATTCAGAATTGAGCCGCTCAACAAGGAGAATTTCGAAACGTGGAAAATACAGATCCAGGTCATGCTAGACAGGCAATGTTATTGAAATCCCTCATCATGGCGAAAATGCAAAAAGGCGACGACATGCGAGACCATATTCAAAAATTTACTGAAGTAGTTGACAGACTACAAGAAATGCAATTGATAATAATAGACGAATTATTGACCATAATTCTATTCTACTATACAGTGTGCCAGACGATTACGAAACATTTCGAATCGCTATCGAATCCCAGGCAAATTTGCCATCTGTGGAAAATCTAAAAATCAAATTGCTTGAAGAGCATGAAGCTCGTAAACGAAATTCTAATGGACACGAAGGAGCTTTATACTTACAAAAAAAAAAAATAATAACAAAAGCAATGAGAAGATAGAGAACTTTAAATTCGCTTGTCACAATTGCGGCAAAATTGGCCACAAAGCAAGAGAATGCAAAACAAAAGTCTTCAACAAGAAAAAGCAACAGAACAGACAAGAAATGTCATGTCATGTCAACATAAAAGAAATTGCATATAATTTCAATGACAATATAAGCAATAAAAAGTGGTGTCTCGATTCAGGCGCTTCTTCTCACATGTGTTCAATTGCACAGAAGTTCGACAAGATCGAAAATACAAATAACAAACAACTGATTTTAGCTAACAACAATATGACGGACATCCACGGACGAGGAAACATCAAACTCAAGTCTAACTCAGGTTGTAAAATAAAAATAAAAGACACTTTATTTGTACCAGACTTAAGAACCAATCTACTGTCTGTTTCCAAAATAACTCAGAACGGTTTTGAAGTAATTTTTAACAAAACTGAGGCTACAGTAAAAAAACAAAATGGCGAAAAAATTTTCACTGCCAAACGAGAAAAAGACTTATATTACATAACAGAAAGAAAAAACCCTACAAGATTGGCATGAAATATTTGGACATCTTAATGAAAAGGATTTAAAGAAGATGTTCACTGAAATCAAAGTAAGAGGCGCAATTGTAAATGTAAATGCAAAACTCACAGTTTGTGACGTCTGCATACAGGGAAAACAGTCACAGAGACCGTTCACGCCTTCAGACAGAAAAAGTGAACAACTACTTCAGCTAGTTCATAGCGACGTTTGTGGACCCATGCGAGTGCAGTCATTGGGGAAAAGCTCTATATTTCGTTACTTTCATAGACGATAAAAGCCGTTGGTGCGAAATATACTTCATTAAACACAAGAGTGAGGTCATACAGAGGTTTTTAGAATTCAAGAATATGGTTGAAAAGAAAATAGGAATGCACAACAAATGCCTTCGCAGCGACAATGGAACAGAGTACACCAACAACGCAATGAAGGATCTCTTGAATCGCGAAGGAATCCGCCACGAATTGATCATCGAATATACTCCTCAACAGAACGGCATTGCCGAAAGAAAAAACCGTACCGTCCTCGACATGGCGAGATGTATTCTTGTCCAATCAGGGCTGCCACCCTCTTTTTGGGCAGAAGCCGTGTGCACCGCAAATTATATAAGAAATCGTGTTCCATCCCAGAGTCTACATGGAGAAATTCCATATAAAATTTGTATGGGAAGAACACCAAAAGTAGATTACTTCGAAAAATTTGGGTGTACCGCATTTATGCTAGATAAATCAATTGGTAAGGGCAAATTTGAACCTAAATCACTAAAATGCATCTTTATAGGGTACTCCGACATATCGAAAGGTTTTCGACTATGAGACCCTCAAGCAAGAAAAGTACGGCGGAGTAGAGATGTAATATTTACACCGTCTTTTGATGAGAAACACCATAAAGAATTCACGTTCGAAAATGTAGAGGTTAATCTGATGCCATCAGAACAAGGCCAAGAAAAAGCATTAACTCCTCACTCAAATATCGAATGTCAATCAGTCAACAAAGCATGCAAAGAAGAAGATCAAACACCGCCGCCAGCAGATGACTGCTACGATAATAGCAGCAGCGTATCAGACGCAGAATCCACAACAAGAAGAGGTCGAGGTCGTCCGAAAAAGGAGTTGACTGGAAAGCGAGGTAGACCAAAAAAGAAGTACCACACCGTTAACAAGAAGGAGATCAATACGAAGGAAGACGACTACCATTCAGCGAGTTTAATTCAGCTCACAGACCCAAGAAATAGTACTGAAGCACTATCGAGTCCTAAATCAAATGAATGGCGCAAAGCTATGTTGAAAGAATACGAAACTTTACTGAGAAATAACACCTGGAAAATAGTTGATCGTCCCCATAGCAAGAAAATTGTACAATCCAAGTGGGCATTGCGCACCAAATACAAGGCAGATGGCGAAATTGACTGCAGAAGAGCGAGATTAGTGGCGAAAGGCTTTACACAACTCGCCGGATATGACTACAATGAAACGTTTGCTCCAGTGTTACGAATGAGTTCAGTGCGTCAAAGAACGCAATAATATCACACTGCTGGCCATTTATGTCGACGATATTATAGTTGCGTCCAATGATAAGTGTATGATCAAAACCTTGAAAAGTGAACTTTCAAGAACATTCGAAATTAAAGATCTTTGTCGCGTCAAGTTTTGTCTTGGAATCGAATTCCATCAAGACCCGAAGACATATGTAGTCACCATGTCCCAATCAAAATATATCAATTGCCTTTTATAACGTTTCAATATGAAAGATTGCAAGACAACCAGTACTCCAATGAATGTAAGCGAAAAGCTCAGCAAGAATGCTTGCCCCCAAACAGAGGAAGAAAAACGCGAAGCTGAAAAGCTGCCATACCAAAGTCTTATTGGTTCACTTATGTATTTGGGTATATGTACCAGACCAGACATCGCTCACGCGGTAAGCAGTCTCAGCCAAAAAATAAAATTATGGTCAGTCACACTGGATAGCTGCAAAACGTATACTCCGATACTTAAAACAAACACACAATGTAGGACTTCAGTTTACTTCCAACAACAAGCCAATAGAAGGTTTTTCTATCGTCAATACAAGCCCCCCCGTATTGACGATAGAAGATCATTCACCGGATATGCGTTCAAGTACGCAAATTGCGCGATCAGCTGGGAATCAAGAAAACAGAGGACAGTCGCAGCTTCTAGCACAGAAGCCGAATATATGGCCATTGCAGATTCAGCGAAAGAAGGGATATACTTGAAAAGATTAAAAAACGAAATACTCTGTAAGGACGAATCGATATGTATTCACAACGATAATCAAAGCGCCGGAAAGCTATGTCGTAACCCAGTATTCCATAGCAGGACAAAACACGTGGACATACGTCATCATTTCATCCGTGAGTCAATTGAAAGAGGCGACATTGAAATCAAATATTTGAGAACTGACAATATGCCGGCAGACGTCTTAACAAAACCACTATCCGGACCGAAGCATCTCAAATGTTCTGAATATCTTGGATTAAAAGTTTTGAATTTTTAAAATTATACTGTGTAATTTGCGAATTATTTTGTAAACCACCATAAAATGTCAGATTTGAGGGGGAATGTTGAAATCCATGAAATTTACCTACACAAATCTGGCATCACTTTATTTTCGGCCCATATGGCAACCATATACAAATGTCATTCTTTTATATATACCTAATCATTCTTTGAATAATCTTAACACATTAATTGTACATTTAGTTTTTAAGTAATCTTTAAGGGCCGCTCAGTAGATGAAATAAATAAATAAATAAATAAACTAAACTAAATAAAATATATTGAAATAAAAATAAAACAGCATAAAACAAGATAAATTAAAAAAAAATAAAACTAAATAACATAAGGTAAATAATAAGGTAAAATATGATATAATAAAACAATGTGAAATAAAATAAAATAAAGGATAAATAAAAATAAATTGTTGAATATTTCTAGGATAGCATGTCAACTTATTCCCAATTTACTGTTTGATATCCTTTTAACTCATAACATAGCTTGTGTAGTCGCAGATTTTCTATGAATTTTATAAACTACTTTGAGTTATAAATAATAACTCAACACAAGTAAAAACCTCTGATATCGTTTCGTTCGTGGTCTTTATATCAACTTTCGCATCAATAATATTAACTATCAGATGAGAGTAACAGCTATCTTGCATTAAACCATTTCCTTTGTAAGTCGTTGATGATTCATCATAACGGCTATCTGGTCTATCATAACAGCTATCAGATCAGTTTAGATTAGATCAGATCCTGTATATCAGATGCCAGATTAGATCAGGTCACATACTATTACCTATCAGATCAGATAAAACAGCTATCAGATCTGACCGGGTGCAACTGCTAACAGGTCAAACCAGGTTATCGGCTATCAGATCAGATCTAGCATATCAACTGTCAGATCAGTTAACTGATTAGTTCAACAAGCAAACATATCAGTGATATCATGTCAGGAAAGAAACATAAAGGTCGTATATATCATGTAAGCGACCGTATTTATATGGATTTTATTGCTGAAAAAATAAAACAACTGAAACGCTTATATATATTGTTCATATACACATGTACGCATTTAATTTTAATAAAAATACAATAGTTCCAATAATACATATTTGAAGAAATCATAATACAATTGTAAAGCTAATTTCGATTAACATGTTCATAAAAATGATGTGGTTATGTATGATTATCTGTTGATAAGATGTTCTCTTGGTATACAAAGTATGTATGTGAAAGTTACTCAATTATATCGGCTTCTCGTAATTCTTCGATAATGGAAATTACTTCGTTGATATAGAAGCTATCTTCATCCAAAGCAGATAATAACAAAAGTCGTAATCTGTCTACCAGCTTGTTGGGATCATTCCAGTAAATAAATTCGGGTTTCTGTGAATTTACTTGAATTAAACCTTTGTACGTCGTTGATGAGTCTTTATCATTTGTTAGTGCTTTTACAATATGCATAGCCTTAGTATCATTATGATGAATATAATTATGTGTTTGAGGGTATAAACTCCAACCTCCACCCGGGGTCATCACACCCGTTCCTTTTTTATGGTGAAGTGGTGTGGACGTCAATAAAGACTTATCAGTGAATAATCCCTTTATGATATTGGTGTACTTGTAAGCCTTAGTTCCCTTAATTTGCTTATTTTCATCATAGTTACGTTTGTGTGCATTAGTATTGATTAGAATTGTTTTGTAAACTTGTAGATCTGCTTCGTTGTAAATTGATGGTGTCTTGTGGAACAATAATTCAAAGAGACCGTGTGTAAGGTTGAAAGTAGTAGGGGGTGAGGTTCCAAAAAGTTTGTCTGAGATGAATACTTTATCACCATGCATTTCCAAAGCGCTATTATCCTCTGTTCGGTCCATATGCGGTGTCCAGCTCATTTTATTGTTCTAATTGTGACAGAATTTGTTGATAGAATTTTGTTGATTTGTTTACATCTTCCTCTGAAACATCCATTTGAGAGAAAAAGGTACCATCATCATCATCATTATCATCGTCATCATTGCTCTTGATAAGAGTTTCGTCCGTAAAATCGATCTCTTTCTTTGCTTTAACTGGGGTACTGATTTTAAGTTTGCTTGTTATTGCATCATGCATATATTCTGGGTCATCCTTGTTAACATTTGTTTCAGTTGTATCGTTTGTTTTATATAAACCCACTAATTCCTTCAAAGGTATTGTAACCGGCTTAAAAGTCTCATTCAATTGATTCTCTAAATCGGCTTTTCTTAACTTTAAAGCGCTAAATTTTTGTTTAAGGTCTCGTCTAGTTTTTACAAGTTCTTTTAATAGTTTAATATTTATCTTCAGTGTCTTAAGTCAGCTGTAACAGTCAGTTATCAAGATTAGGTGTATCAACTATCAAATCAGATCAGATCGGATTAGATCTGGTATATCAGCTATCAGATGAGATGTATCAACTATCAGATCAGATCAGGTGCAACAGCTATCAGCTATTAGATCAGATCAGATCAAAGGCTGTTTGCATACTAGTATGTAAGTGCCGGGAATGCTTTCATTTATAGTTGGATGTAAATGTCAAAGCATTTTATATACCGCCTATCATCAATCGGATCATCTGGTGAATATTCTGAGGCATCGATCCTTTCCTGAAACTCAGACATTTTCTTGCAAATCTGATAAATGATATTATTGTAGCTGCTTTCGATATCTTCTCTTGTCTGTATTAAAGTCATTTTGGTTTGGAACGATTTTACACCCACAACCATATCTTCTTCAATACTCATTTTCACATACTCACAAAATATCTCTACATTGAATTTATAGCCCAAGTGCTTTTCGAGTAAATCTTCCAAGGCTTTTACTGTAAAAAACGTTTCTGGAATGAGCAAACCCTTGTTCACGTTTTCGAACATAAGCGTTTCAACCCTTTCATTGAAGGCTGACCTTATTGTTTTAAAGTGCTCGTTAATCGGGACACCAGCATTTTTTATGTTTATTGGTCCTAATGTGATAATTCCAGTGTTTCTTCAAAACGTTCTCATTACAATCGGAACAAATTGAAAAGTTTTCATTATGAATACGTTTTACTGGTGAAGCACAGCTTCTGCTTGGTTGTGGATGAAATAAATTTATATGTTTTTTCAGGTTATCGCGTCGAGTAAATTTCTGCTGACATTTGTTGCACTCGAATGCTTGCTTTCAACATGTTTGCTTAAAACATGGCGTTTAAGGTCGTGATTTTTGGTGGAACGAACACCACACTCACTGCAAATGAATCCTTCCATATTGAAAAGATTTAACTGAAGATGTTGTTATTGTGTATGATGATTATGATGATAATAATATTAATGAAGTATTTCATTAGTTTTTAGTTAAAAATATAATTATTGTATAATTCATTTATTTAATAATTTTCAACTGTACAAATTTATGAGTATTTTCTCAAAAGTTATTTGGGACTCACACGACTTGATGTCTTGGAGAATAAAACGATTAATGAAGTTCTGTAGTAACTTGTTGCTCCTTTTATACTCCTCTGCCGTAGCGACTCACTTCTCTTAAATTTTCAACAAGAACAATAGTATACAAAACGCGTCTCTGTAAAATAAATTCTGGGAAATTGATGACTCATACTAATATCTGTGATTTCCTTAACAAAACACACACACACACACACACACAGATACAGCAAACAATAAGTACTTTATGCGCTTACATTATAGTATATAGTATGTATACTATACATAATTGTGTATTATAATATTTAGCGTTATATTCAGAAATTAACGATATCAAAAAGTTATGATGTCAAAACAACACCAACAACATCAGCAACAACAAAATAAAAAAGTTGTTTTCCCCAATGTCTTCAGTAAAGTGCTATTAAAACATTAAATACAATTTAATTCCACCAAAATTCGAATCAAGCTATAGTTCGATCTCAAGGAATTAAATAAAACAAGAATAACACCACTACCTCTGTTTCCGCAGCCCACGCTCCAGATCATGCATGTCCACCAAACCGCAGTTCAATCCATTCACTTAATGTTTACATTAAATTTCTGAGACAGCGTCTAAAAAGCAAAGCAATTAAATAAACAACAACTCTACGCCTGCTTAGGCAGCCTCTGCATAGGCAGCCACTGCTTACGCAGCCACTGCTTACGCGCCAAGATACGGAGCACGCAGTCACTTGACGTTTTAATACATTTCCCACTAACAACACACCTATGCTTGCGCAGCCGCTATACACGCCCGTAATCGTTCCCACAGCTCTGTATCCTACATACAAATATTACATTTCTTAAAATAACAACTCCGCGCTCCAGACCGTGGATGCGAGTCACAGCTTGAACCGCTCCCTTAATGTTTACATTAAGTTTTACTATACTTCTGGGGCAGCGTCTCAAAAACGAAACAATTAAATAAACAACAACTACAACATTACTTCTGCTTACACAGCTTCTGCTTAAGCAGCCTCTGCTTAGCAAGCTGACACCCGCGAGCACGCACGTTTCCTCAGCTCTGTATCCTACATACAAACATTAAAACTATAACAACAACTACAAGAACATACTTCCTAAATTTCCAAAAACAACTCCACTCACCAAACCTATGTAAACAAAACAAAAGTCACACGCTGACACTCACTCTTGCTACTTATGATCTCCCAGTACTCACATATCATAACACACGTCTCTCCCCTCCTTCTCCCTGCTCCGGCCGTCCGTCCGTCTGTCCGTTCGTCAGCCGCTAGCCGCCAGCCGCCACCTTCCAACCTTCAATCCTCTTTCTCACTCTTACATACACTACGCACACCGTCTCACTCTTACACACACATCCACCTTTGGAGGAGGATCCTCCGAAATACACAGGAGGTTCTGTGTCCCAGAAACGCCATACCCTACTACTCTTCTTCTCTGAAATGATACAGATGATGCAAACAAATCAACAAAATGGTATGAACAAAATCTATCTGAATGGGAACAACAACATGAACTCGATATACGATATCCATATCAGACAAACCTTTAAGAAGATATTCATATCAGACAAGCCTTTCGGAACCTCACCTCCGACCTCCTTCAACCTTACACCCGGTTTCCTTCAATTATTGTTCCCCAATACACCTTCAAATTATAACGAAGCAGATCTACAAGTCTATAAAACAATTTTAATCAATACTAATGCTCACAAACGTAACCTTAATGAAAATAAAGAAATTAAGGGAACTCGGACCTCCAAGTATTGTACACTGACATCATAAAGGGATTATTAAGCGACAAATCTTTGCCAACCACACCAGACAAACATAAAAAAGGAACCGGTTTAATGAGAGTCAATCCACAAAAACCTAATTATATTTACTAGGATGACCTGAATGAATTATTTGATAGATTACGACTTCTATTATCCTCACAATCAGCTGGACACAATAATCATAATAATGACCCTATTTCCATTATTAAGGAATTGAGAGAAGCTAATATAATTGTATAAATATGGTGCATCAATAAAGTTGTAAGCGTAATTGACAATGAGCGTCGACAAGTTTGGTCATTATTCTGCGATAAAAGAATCTTATAATAAATTAAAAATGAATTTTTTAAAGGGGTTGGGATTTAATTTGGACAACGATAACCATTTGAATCTCCGTTGGAAACGTTTAAAGAATGTTGGCACACCTATTGATTATGACGCAGTCACCAATTTATTTGTGGAAGATAGCATGAATCAGGTGGATGCAGAAACCAAGTCATTTGTGCACGATGGTATGAACCAGATAGACTCAAAATTTAAAAAAGAAAATGAAGCACTACACTGATCTAATTGTGTAGATTACTTTAATGTAATTGTGTAGAAAATTTCCCCCTTCCCACTAACCTGTCATCCCTTCGGAACCAACAAATGCTGTGTATGGATAGGGGGCATCCCCTGAGCTTGGTTTCAGCTGTCATAAAACAAACAAAAAAAAACACAAAACTTCAGGACACTAAAGAATACGTCGATAGTTATACGATACGTCGAATACGTCGATCCAAACCTACACATAATATATGAACGAACAAATTGGTCGAATCGAAAGTTATTTATTTCAAGAAGCACAAAGGCTAAAATCTACAGCTGCACTAGAGGATAAAATTCTAAAGGAAATGTCAAAATGAGTAAAAAACGGAGGTTAGTAGAGGAGCTTCACACTCAAGCTCGTAAAAAATTTAAGCGAAGACGTGTAATTACTAAAGGGATTGATGAGGCTAAAGGCTTACTTTCTTGCAAAAGTTTCAGTAATGGCGTTATATGTTCCGGAAAAAAATTATACCTCAATATCTAGCACGGTTTTTTTTTTATGACAGATGAAACCAAGCTCAGGGGATGCCCCTTATCCATGCACAGCATTTGTTGGTTCCGAAGGGATGACAGGTTAGGGGGAAGGGGGAAAGAGGGAGTAGTGACGGTTTACACTTCGCTTAAATGTTTCGACACTGTAAGTGGGTGGGAAGACATTCGCAGGGAGATTATTCCACAATCTAACGACGCGACCGAAAAACGAACCCTCACGGTACTGCGTGGTTCGTTAGAACGGAATCGCGACATAAAAGGGGTGCACCGCTCTGGAAAGCCGAGTAGTTCTGCTAAATACCTGAACCGGAGGAATCAGGCTGGCTACTTCAGAGGAACATTTACCGTGAAAGTAGCGGTAAAATAGTGCTACACACCCTACATCGCGACGACGCTCCAAGGTTTCAATAGAGATGGATACCCTACTGTCCCCTATAAGTTTTAACGCACGACATTGGACACGGTCGAGAAGCTAAAGATATGCCCGCGAAGCTCCCGACCATATATGCGAATTGTACTCCATTTTCGGGCGGATATAAGTGGTGTAGATACAACGAAGATCGGTTGGAGTGAAGTACTTCTTACACAAAGATGTGATCGTTCCAGCGAAGATCGCATTGGATTGACATGCCCAGAACATCAAGAGCCTCCGACTCAGTAATATCCACACCACCCATATTTAGAGGTGGGAAGTTGTCACCCGCCAAACGCTTGTGGGTTAACAAACAGCATTGGGTCTTCCGCGCATTAAAATCGACCCGATTCGCACGACCCCATTCCTGGATTTTATTGAGGTCGGATTAGAGTGTGTCATTCATAATTCTGCGTCTTCGAGTGATCTCCAGAATGGAAGGACGCCTGGAAAATGAATATGAATGACAAATGCTGCTGTCATCAGCAAACGAGTAGACGGGGTTTGATGTCAATGACAGAAGGTCATTGATGAAAATAAGAAAAAGTGTCGGAGACAGGACCGAACCCTGCGGAACTCCAGCATTAATGGAGTGCTCTTCGGAAGCAAAGCCGTCTATCACAACCCGAATAGAACGGCCGCTGAGGAAACTCGATATCCATCGAGTGAAAGTATTACCGACACCATAAGCAGCCAGTTTAGACACGAGTGCTTTATGCCACACCCGGTCAAATGCCTTGGAGATATCCAGAGCAACAACCTTGCTCTCACCGAACCGGTGAATACAACTGCTCCACCGTTCAGTGAGAAACGCCATCAGGTCGCCGGTGGAACGGTGAGCACGGAAGCCGTACTGACGATCGCTGATCAACTCGTTGCTCTCTAGATACCTCATCAATTTAAAATTTACAATGCTCTCCATGACTTTAGAGAGCACTGAGCAGATTGCTATGGGCCGGTAATTTGCAGGATTCGTAGCCTCACCTTTTTTGGGAACTGGCTGCACATTGGCAATCTTCCAGGAAGCGGGAAAAACTACTGAAGTAAAAGATAAATTAAAGAGATTGCGCAATGGGCGAGCCAGTGTTGAGGCGCACTTTCTCAACACATGGGCTGAAATACCATCCGGTCCCGAGGACTTATTGACATTGTGGTCTGCAAGCACTCTTTTAACAGCTGGCGTTCGAAAATGCATCTGAGGCATAGCATGAGATACATCATCGACCGCGGGCAGTGGTTGGCTACTCTCAGGAAGAGAGCAGTTTTCAGCAAACATTTTGGCCTTATCAACCGAGTGAGTGAAGATCTGATCGTCCTTAAGGAGAGTTGGAATAGACGATTTCGTCTGATTTTTCACCCTGCCCACAAACGACCAAAAGTTCTTGCTACCCTTATGGTATTCAAGAATTCTGCGTCTAAGGCGCTGCTCGTAAAGAACTTTTTCGCGCCTTAGAGTGGCATTGACCTATTTCTGGCCTGATTGCGCAGCAGTTTAGTATCAGCAGTTTTATTTAAACGCCAATTCCTAAATGACCTCTTTAGACCTGACTGCTTGTCTGCAAGTAGCATTAAACCAGGAATGGTCTTTTGGTATAATGGAAATTCTTTTATTGGGTATGAAAGACCAAATAAAATTATATTTTCTACCAATTTTGCTGCAGCATTTATGTTTCTATCTCTGAAACACAATTGCCAATTTAAACGGCTGAAAAAACAGTTCAGCGCATTCCAATTAGCCTTCTCATAAAGCCACACTTTCCGTTTCGGAGCTGTCTGGTGAGCGGATTGAAGACTAGAATATGGGAAGGTAGCAGAAATTGTAGCGTGGTCCGAATTACCAAGAGGTGCAAGAACATTCACATCATACTTGCTGTGATGTGAAGTTAGAAAAAGGTCAAGAATATTTTGGTTTTGCCCATCAACGCAGGGAAAGTGCGTTGGTTCCTTCACTAATTGAGGCAAATTATTAGACTCAGCAAATAACTCAACATACAAACCCTCGGGTGTCGTGTGACTCGAATGACGTAGCCAATTGGAATTATGAACATTGAAATCACCAGCAACAACAATTTCACTGTTCGGATACGATTCCAGAATTTTAGAGATCCAATCAGAGAGACTGTCCAGTTTATCAAAAGTTGGCGGCCTCCCTAGACCCGGGCTTCTATAAATGAAGCAGAAGTGCAGGATGTGCGACTGGATTTTGCACTTAACCCACATGGAGCTAAATTCGGCATCCGACGTGCAAAGGTGTTGCTGACACTGGTACGCAACATCACTGCGAATGTATAAGGCGAGGCCTCTGTGAGGTAAAAATAATGGCAGTAGATGGTACCCCGGCATGTGAAAGTCCAGTGGATCTGCACCCTCAGACACCTGGGTCTCACCTAGTGCCACTATATGCGGTTGGTGAGTACAAATATGCGCATAGACCGCGAAGAAATTCGCCCTCAAGCTACGTACATTAGTGGAGTCTATGCGGAATTTTGTCATCGCCGCCCACTGTAGCGAAGTGTAAGGTCAGCCGTACAAGCAGCCACGCGTACGACGCAAGCAAAGCAAAACGCGACAAGGCAAGTGTTATGCCTTTATCTTGCCGCGCTTCAGCCCACGCAGCACTCACAGCCGCATGCACACCTAACGGGACCAGGAAGAAGGAAGAGGAGTGAAAGCAAACGAAATGCTGAACTTTACTACGGAGAGCATAAAAAAGCCCCTCGCATGGTTCTCTGCGTTCCGTTTGATTGTGTATTATTTGTTGTAATTGATAGAATTTTTATTTATTTGTTGTTAAGTTGAGTTGCTAATAAGTGCACTATTGTTTGTTTATGAAAAACTGTTGTTTGGTGAAGTTTATTATTGTGTTAAAAGTGTTTCGCGGCGTGGGTAATTGTTTGCACTATTGTTTTCGGTTTTATTTGCGCGAACACTGATTAACAACAAGTACTGGCGGGCACACCATCCGCCTCCGTCCGCGGTCACATCACAACTGATCACAACGGATTATGTGAATATTTAAACATTTTTTAAAACGAGGTGCCTTTACATTTCGTATGTAAGGTAGACGTGAATATAGCCTACTTCCTTCGGGTGCAGGGTATGCATACCCGGTGCATACCCGTGTATGCGAAGGAAGCTGAGAAAACCAAATGGATTGAAGAAATTTTAGACAGACCCGTATTTAACGTGGAAAACTTTGGGTGCGACAACCTGAAAACTCTTCGAGATAGATATCTACTTCACAGGATGTACCATTCCCATAATGGCACTTGCGCATTTCAAAACGGTATACTGCTAAGATATTTGCTATTTTCCATTAATAAATAAAAAAAAAGATGAACTGTTTGTAATCTTTTTCATATTTAAATTATTATTTACAAAAACTCTTAAACATAATAATTTTTCATAAAAACTATATACAATTGTTTACATTATTGTTTGAAACTATATCCAATATATTTACAAGTTTTTGCAATTCTTTATCATTTAAGATATATTAAAAATAATATAAATATATTAAAATAATACAAATATAAACAAATAAAAGTGTTTCTTCGGCCTGGCCGAAATATAAATACCCTACACCCGAGTAACTGAAAAAATAATTTCGCCACTTAACAACTTTTGTATAAGTAGGCGAACCACGCCCATTTTGGGCAAATGTTTTTGTAATGTCTCTAGATACTGCTAGATAGAATTACGTATTAATATTTTCACCCATTTATGGGATATTGGCAACTTTTGTATAAGTGGTAATTTTTTGTATACAAATTGTTAATACCTGCATATACCTTGTGATAAAATTACGTGTTAATATCTTATACCGTTTACAAGATATTGAGAATTTTTGTATGAGTGGGCGTGGCACGCCCATTTTTGGCAAGTTTATTGGTAATGCCTCCATATAGATCGTGGCAAAATTGCATACTCAATATCAACCGTTCATGAGATATTGCCAACTTTGTTATGAGTGGGCATGGCACGCCTATTTTTTGTAAAGATTTTAGTAATGAAAACACACCATATCAGCGCATTCTCTTCCGAGACGCGTACAAGTCCAAACTTACCAACTACGAGCTTCAAACGGTAACATTTGTAGTTAATTGCGCCCCTTTTCTTGGTATACGCACCCTTCTTCAATTGGCAGACCAGGTGAAGCACAAGTTTCCGCTTGCGTCACACATTCTACAGCATTCCACGTACGTGGATGATGTGTTCGCAGGCACGCATGACCTGGTGACAGCTACACAGAGCCGTGACTCCAGCATCGCCAAGCTATCGTCATCAGACCTGCGTACACAAAACGGGAAATGTTGTCTCTGGTCGCCAAGCTGTTCGATCCAGCCGGTTGGCTGGTTCCGATCATCGTTGCAGCGAAAATTCAGATTCAACAAGTCTGGTTGGACAAAATCGATCGGGATGGCATGCTGCCTCAGGTAACTCACGCTAACTGGTTAAATTTTATACAGAATTACCAGCACATCCGCTCTATTGGCATACCGCGATGGGTGAGTTACACCCCCGACAGCGAAGTCGAATTCCATGCCTTTTATGATGTCTCACAAAAAGCCTACGCAGGAGTCATCTATGCACGCATCAAGGTCGCTCAGGAAGTCCGAGTTTCCTTTTGTACTCCAAAACTCGTGTAGCCCCGATTAAAACTTTGTCTCCAGGTTAGAATTGTGTGGAGCCACTTTAGTAGCTGAGATGATCGAGACTCTCGTGCCTACGGTGCAGCTGCCCCATTATACGATCTACTGTTGGAGCGGCTCCACCATTGTTTTGGCCTGGCTGAAGAAATCCCCATGCGTTTGGGCGACGTTCGTGTCAAACCGAGTTGCCAAAATCATCGAGAAAGTACCGCATTCGCAATGGTTTCATGTTGAATCTCGAGTCAACCCCGCCAGTCGCGGTGCCACGCCCCAAGATCTCGCTGAGAGCACCCTCTGCTGGAATGGACCTGCTTGGCTCGCCCACGATAAGGATCGCTGGCCCGAATTCCGCGCCTCAGACGAATATGGAGCAGAAGACTGTCAAAACGCTGCACACCCATTGCGCTCCCGATGAGGATCCTCTAGAACGATTTTCGTCGCTGCCACGAGCCTTACGCGTATACTCATTCGTTTATAGATTCCTCCACAACGCTCATCCAGCTCAGCGTCACCTACATTCGCACCTCCCACCGGGAGAAATAAAGGAAACTAAACGCTACCTCGCGATCTCCTGCCAGAAGACTTATTTTGCGGACGAGTACGCCGCTCTCGAAAACCACACGATGCTGCGTTCTAAAAGCAGCCTACTCTCGTTGACCCGCTCCTCCACACGGACAACACGATGCGCGTTGGCGGGCGGTTGTCCTCGTGTCCCAATTTGCATTTCGACGAACGGCATCCGATTATTCTGCCATACGGCTGCCAATTATCGCGATTGCTCATCCGGTTTATACATATATACATAATATCTCTACACGGCGGCAACCAATTAGTTCTGTACCCTGTACATGCAGCCCATTATTAACACATTTACTCATTACAGATCCCACATGTATTTAATATGCCGGCAGTATGTGCTGTCCCGGAGAGGACGTCTGCTGGCGCCACCCGGTGCAGTGCCCCCATTCTCCATTCAGAGATCGGAGAGGGACCATTCTCCGATCAGGCCCCAACTTCCAGGCCAACCTACATGGGACGCGGAGCCACCAGACTTCGCGCCCGGTCGGTGCCAGTCCCGAGGCACGTCATGCCACGCGCACCGTCAAAGCCGGCCCCAAGACGTGCGCCTTCACCACTACTAGAGCCGGCCCCAAGACGTGCGCCTCCTCCACTACTAGAGCCGGCCCCAGGTTCCCGCCCGGAGACACGACTGGCGTCCACCTGCCCTAAGGCTTCCAGCTGATAGACGGGAGCGAGAGTTGTGTTGCTCTCTCTGTGCGCAGGGCAGCATGTGCTGCGTCGCTGCCGTCGGTTCCTGCAGCAAACCATCGTGCAGCGAAATCTGACGGCGCGAGCTTGGCACGTGTGTCTATACTGTCTGGCACGTTCGCACCGGCTGCTAGCTTTCCAGAGCCCCATGCGCTGCCGAACGTGCGTAGAGGCGCACCACACCCTTCTACATTGAGCTCGAGCCGATGCGCGGCGCCAGTTGTCGGGGTTTGGGGTTTGCAGTCCTGCAAGGTGGGCGGTATGTTAACGCCAACTGCCGCTCGCCAGAGGTGCTCCCTCATCGATCGGTAGGGTGTCAGGAGTGAGAACTGCAGTTCTCTCTCTTGTCAGCCTGCCGGTCATGAGATGCCCCTCTCTCGAAAGAGTAAGCTAGGCTGCAGGCTCTCAAAATTAAACCAAAATTTACATTTTGGTCCTTCGAGCCGGATTGTGCTCAGAGACCACCCAACCGTTCTTCAACGTAACATTTTGGTCCTTCGAGCCGGATTGTGCCCGGAGACCACCCCAACCGATCTGAGCTTTACAGGAAGGTAGCAGAAATTGTAGCGTGGTCCTAATTACCAAGAGGTAAGAACATTCACATCATACTTGCTGTGATGTGAAGTTAGAAAAATGTCAAGAATATTTTGGTTTTGCCCTTCAACGCAGGGAAAGTGCGTTGATTCCTTCACTAATTGAGTCAAATTATTAGACTCAGCAAATAACTCAACATACAAACCCTCAGGTGTTGTGTGACTTGAATAACGTAGCCAATTGGAATTATGAACATTGAAATCACCAGCAACAACAATTTCACTGTTCGGATACCATTCCAGAATTTTAGAAACCGAATCAGAGAGACTGTCCAATTTATCAAAAGTTGGCAGCCTCTCCAGACCCGGGCTTCTATAAATGAAGTAGAAGTGCAGGATGTGCGACTGGATTTTGAACTTAACCCACATGGAGCTAAATTCGGCATTCGTCGTGCAAAAGTGTTGCTGACACTGGTACGCGACATCACTACGAATGTATAAGGCGAGGCCTCTGTGTGGTGAAAACATTGCAGTAAATGGTAACCAGGCATGTCCATCCAAAATCCAGTGGACCTGCACCCTCAGACACCTGGGTCTCACTTAGTTCCATTATATGGTGGTTACAAATATGCGCATGGACCGCGAAAAAAATCGCCCTCAAGTCACGTACATTAGTGGAATCCATGGAATTTTGTCATCGCCATCCAATTAGTGGAATTTTGTCATCGCCACCCACTGTAAGGAAGTGTGGCGATGACAAAACCACCTGATGCGAAATCCAACTCTATAATTATATTCGATGATGTTGTTTGTGAGAAGCAAAACAACATTCGAGAGTACTTTTGTATGGGCAGACACAAATGCATCGATTGCTTTTATTAATGTCAAACATATACACGCATCCCCAAGCATTTAGTGCGCGATAATACTAACATGATTATTATGTTTAAGCAAGGTGAGATTAATTTTAAGCACATATACAATGATCATGTGGGAACAGACATGACTTTTGGAAATTTTTTAAATATATGTAAAGAATGTTGGAAAGATAATTATGGATTTATGCTAATCAGCAAGTACGATCCGATTGATGGTGGATGTTATAGAAAAGGCTTTGATATTTACATCCAACTATAAATGGAAGCATCCCCGCTACTTTCATACTAGTATAAAAACTGCCTTTGAACAGATCTGATCTGATAGCTAATACACCTGATCTGATCGCTGTTGTACCTGATCTGATTCGTTAGATAATTCACATGATCTAGTCTGATAGCTGAAATACTTGATGCTAAGAATGAATGAAAAAGTATTAAAAGAGCTGGTAAAAACCAGACGTATTTTGAAACACAAATTTTGGAAATTAAACCGGAATAAAGGTGTAGAAAAGCAGTTAGAAGAGTCATTTAAGCCAATAACAAAACCTCACACTTTACATATGATGAGGTACCACGGAGCCTAAAAACAAGCACCCCAGTTAAAGCAAAGAAAGAAATCGATTTTTCAGAAGAAACTAAAAGTGATGAAGACGGTGCCTTCTCCTCTCAAATGAATGATACAGATGATGCAAACAAATCAACAAAATCGTATCAACAAAATCTATCTGAATGGGAACAACAAAATGAACTCGATATACGATATCCATATCAGACAAACCTTTAAGAAGATATTCATATCAGACAAGCCTTTCGGAACCTCACCTTCGACCTCCTTCAACTTTACACCCGGTCTCCTTCAATTATTGTTCCCCAATACACCTTCAAATTATAACGAAGCAGATCTACAAGTCTATAAAACAATTTTAATCAATACTAATGCTCACAAACGTAACCTTAATGCAAATAAACAAATGAAGGGAACTCGGACCTCCAAGTATTGTACACTGACATCATAAAGGGATTATTAAGCGACAAATCTTTGCCAACCACACCAGACAAACTTAAAAAAGGAACCGGTTTAATGAGAGTCAATCCACAAAAACCTAATTATGTTTACTAGGATGACCTGAATGAATTAGTTGATAGATTACGACTTCTATTATCCTGACAATCATCTGGACACAATAATCATAATAATGACCCTATTTCGTCGACAAGTTTGGTCATTATTCCGCGATGAAAGAATCTTATAATAAATTAAAAATGAATTTTTTAAGGTGTTGGGATTTAATTTGGACAACGATAACCATTTGAATCTCCGTTGGAAAGGTTTGAAGAATGTTGGCACACCTATTGAAGGTTATGACGCAGTCACCAATTTATTTGTGGAAGATAGTATGAATCAGGTGGATGCAGTAACCAAGTCATTTGTCCATCGTGCACAAATGAACCAGATAGACTAAAATTTAAAAAAGAAAATTAAACACTGAAGAAGAGAATTGATAAAGACATTAAAGTAATCTACACAAGACTTCAGGACACTAAAGAATACGTCGATAGTTATACGATACGATGATCCAAACTTACACAAAATATATGAACGAACAAATTGGTCGAATCGAAAGTTATTTATTTCAAGAAGCACAAAGACTAAAATCTACAGCTGCATTAGAGGATAAAATTCTAAAGGAAATGTCAAAATGAGTAAAAAACGGAGGTTAGTAGAGGAGCTTCACACTCAAGCTCGAAAAAAATTTAAGCGAAGACGTGTAATTACTAAAGAGATTGATGAGGCTAAACGCTTACTTTTTTGCAAAAGTTTCAGTAATGGCGCTATATGGTCCGGAATAAAATTATACCTCAATATCTGCACGGTTTATGTGAAATTCATATTTTAACATTTTTTAAAACGAGGTGCCTTTACATTCCGTATGTAAAGTATGCGTGAATATAGCCTATAGTACTTCCTTCGGGTGCAGGGTGTAAGTATACCCGTGTATGCGAAGGGAGCTGAGAAAACCAAATGGATTGAAGAAATTTTAGACAGACCCGTATTTAACGTGGAAATACGCACCCAAGTGCGAAAACCTGAAAACTCTTCGAGATAGATATCTACTTCACAGGATGTACCATTCCCATAATGGCACTTCCGCATTTCAAAACGCTATACTGCTATGATATTTGCTATTTTCCATTAATAAATAAAAAAAAGATGAACTGTTTGTAATCTTTTTCATATTTAAATTATTATTTACAAAAACTCTTAAACATAACAATTTTTCTTAATAACTATATATAATTGTTTACATTATTGTTTGAAACTATATCCAATATATTTACAAGTTTTTACAATTCTTTATCATTTAAGATGTATTAAAAATAATATAAATATATTAAAATAATACAAATATAAACAAGTAAAAGTGTTGTCTTCTACCTGGCCGAAATCGAAATACCCTACACCCGAGTAACTGAAAAAATAATTTCGCCACTTAACAACTTTTGTATAAGTAGGCGAACCACGCCCATTTTGGGCAAATGTTTTTGTAATGTCTCTAGATACTGCTAGATAGAATTACGTATATTTTCACCCATTTATGGGATATTGGCATCTTTTGTATAAGTGGTAATTTTTTGTATACAAATTGGTAATACCTGCAGATACCTCGTGATAAAATTACGAGTTAATATCTTATACCGTTTGCAAGATATTGAGAATTTTTGTATGAGTGGGCGTGGCACGCCCATATTTGGCAAGCTTATTTGTAATGGCTCCGGATAGATCGTGGCAAAATTGCATACTCAATATCAACCGTTCATGAGATATTGCCAACTTTGTTATGAGTGGGCATGGCTCGCCTAATTTTTTTAAAGATTTTAGTAATGACGCTATATTTTCCAGAATAAAATTATGCCTTAATATCTCGCACGGTTTATGAGTTATTCAGATTATAAAATGTTTTTAAACGAGGTGCCTTTACATTCCGTATGTAAAGTAGGCGTGGCTGCTTACCGATCTCGCAATTTTCAATTCCAAACAGCCCTACATAACAAAGAATATTTGTGCCAAATTTCATCGCGATATCTCTTTTCGTTCTCCCGTAATCGTGATTTCAACAGACAGACAGACACCTAGACAGACAGTCAGACGGACGAACAGGGCTAAATCGATTCAGGAGGTGACGCTGAGCAACAATATATATACTTTTCTATATCTATCTCGTCTCCTTCTCTGCGTTACAAACGGAAGAACAAAGTTAATAAATCCTTCGTGTGTAGGGTATAATAATAAATTTTAATTAGAATTAAATTAATTGTTTTCATTATATAAATAAATTTCTATAATAATAACGACATTTTAGAAAATTTGGTTTCTGAAAAGGTGTACATCCCTACCTAATTCCATGTTAAATTCTATTCTATAATGGCCTCACGCATATGTGTGGATGCCATCTTCCCTCATATACCGCTTCATCTACATTACTTAAAGCTACCTTATGAACTAATTGTGTGTGTGTATAATTATTGCCTTTTAATTCTAAAAGTAAACATGTCGCCATATACAACTTCATTATTAAATAAACTATTTTTAAAATCACTTAAACCTAGCCTTTTTGGTTTCTTTGATATCTTCTATGGCTAAGGAAAATGCAAATCATTATGCGCTTCATGTAAACTTTCAGGGTAGTCTAAGTCTATTTCCAGGATATATCCGATGGGAGAATCGGCTGGAATTGAGAGAATGATGCTAGCGTTAAAAGCATCAACATCAGCAACCCATTCGAATCCCTTATAGGGTGCATACCGTAACATTGCTCAACCGTATAAATTATTGACATCCAAATCCAATATACTTGTTATTTGCTTTTGAATACCTTTTAGTACATTGGACAATGCCGCCCGTATAACTTTTTGTATAAAAATGTACATATCTATGTCAATAAATAGCTCTAGTTCTATCTTGGTTTCCTTCAACATGGCATCCCAAGACAAACATGGAGCTGTGTATGTGGAGGGGTCAAGGTTGTAAATATTTTTACAAACATTAATGAAATTTTCAAAAATGTCTGTTAAAATAAGAACGTCCGTTTTGAGGTACAAGAGCATATAATCTTTTACAGTTTGGAAATTGAAAAGTTGCCAAACTCTTTGAGCATGCTCATAATCCTCAACCGAACATTCAGTGTTAGAAGGCTGGTTTCTTGTAGCCGATCAAGTGAATTGATGTATTCGTATGAGAATACATCTTTCCTTCTGAGAAGGTTAAATTCTTCGTCATTTGGATACATTCGGCGCACCGTATTAAAATCATAGGTGCAAGATTTTGTGCCAATGCATACAAACTAGAAGCCATAAAGCGAAAAGAAGCCAAGAACCTAAGTTCGATGGTCTTATTTTCGCTTACGAAAATTCTCTAGGAAAAAGAAATATAAAACACTTTATTTAAGGGGATAACATTAATATCGCCCTCAAATAAAATGAGTTCTTTAATATATAAGTGGCAGTCATATCCAGAAAAATTTTGGAAGAATATAGCGAAAGTTTGCAATTTGATAAGTTTGCCATTTGGTTTGCAATTTGGTAACTTAAATTGCACGCATTGTGCGCTGGGCCTCTATATTATCCCGTTAAATGGCAATGATCTGACACCCATCGCCCCCAATGCTTTTTCACAAATATGATTACACTCAGAATTCAAGGGAATGCCGGAATCCATAGGCTACACTTAAATAATTATGATAAATTTCTTTGATATCCCTAACTATATTCTGAATAAATTTTTTAGGGGCGTATCAGAATTTAAATGTAAACTACTTAAAATACACTCAAAATCACTGTATTCTACGAAAGGTACATCTAACTTACGTTCTACGTGACTAAAACTAATTTTTGCCTCTTCCTCTTTAGGCATCACCGTCACCACCTTTTAGCGTACTTCTTTATGCCGCTCAAATATACTCGCATTGTGCGAGTACTGCAAAGAACTATTGCATAAATATAATCTATGTTGACGTCTAGTCTGCTGACTCAACACTAATCTGAGGAGAGAAGAGAAAAATAGAATAAAGAAAAACTAGTTTTAAGAAATTTAGTCAACAGTTTAATTTAAATTACCTCGATATGTTCTTGATCCATACATAGTGGGACCGCTCCTCTTCCAGAATAAACAGGGGCTTGATGTGGAGGTTTTCTTCATTCTTGTACAATAGTACGGTCCCACGATGCCGCCTACCTCCTCGTCATAGCCAAACACATTGACGCTTATGTTTGGCTCACCGGGATTCCAGGGTTCCTAACTCACAGAACATTTATAATTCAGGAGCGCGGGAGGGAGTCAATTCGAACAGTACTTGATTCTTTTGTTCTTTATTTTACTATTACCAATTAAACCAACTACACTAATTTACAGATTTCTAGTTGTAGTGCTATGGTGACAGTGTACACAGAACATCACCTTTGTGTCATTGTGAAGGTCGTCCATTTTGTCGGGCCAAGTCTTTGTTGCTACGACCGCTGTTGGCGATGTGCTTGTCGGTGAGGCGTCAGCGTTAATGCGGACTGTTGGCGTCTCCATCGCATGTGTTCTGGCCTGATGTTGTTTGATTAGAACCTTTTGTCCAATGTATGGTATCCACCTTCGTCTGCGTAAATTATAATGCCGTGATTGCTCCTTGGCTGCCCGTGTTAAGTTATGCCGTACTATTTTAATAATTTCCTGTAGTTGCTTTGCTATCGCTGTTGGCTCTTGACGTACAGTACCGGTACCCAACGTCACCTCGTCCAATAAAGTTCCTGGTAACCTCGGCTCCCTGCCTTGAGTCAAAAACGTAGGGCTATAACACGTCGACTCGGAAACACTAGTGGTGATCGTAGGTAATATCTCTGGCAGAAGATCATCCCAGTTCTGGTGTTGATCCTTGACCAATTGTGCCATCATGGTTTTTACTGTTCGATTGGCTCTTTCTGTCGCTTTCTCCTGGGTTATGTACGGAGCAGTAAATTGCTGTTTGGTCCCAATGTCAGTCAGGGATTGTTGAAATCTGCGACTGGTAAACAGCGTCTCGGTGTCACCGACGAATACTTTAGGAACGCCGTATCTGGCCAGGATTCGTTCTCGGAAAGCCTTAATCAGTGTCTCAGTAGTTGCTTTACGTAAAGGCACCATCTCTGTGCATTTGGAGAATCTGTCGAAAAATACCACCAGCATTGAATTCCAATGTTTAGAGCGCGGCAGTGGCCCAACAAAATCCGCGCATAGCGTGCCCCATGGCTCCTCCGGAATCCTTGTGAGCATTTCTCCCGCGTTTCCTAGTTGACTTGCCTTATATCGTTGGCATCAGTCGCAATTCCTGACGTAACCATTGATGTCGCGGAACATTCCCGGCCGGTAGTATCGATTTGCCATTCTGCTCAAGGTTTTACGGATCCCACGCAGAGCTTCCAGGGAGTACAGTCTTCGTCGTTTGCGTTACGTGGAAGGTGCCGATGTAAGTGTCCATCGATGACCGTATAGTCCGGGTACTTGTCTGGTGCCTTTATTATATCCCGCTTTCTCTTTTTCAGCCATGTGCAGTCCTGTTCCGCGTCCTCGTTTACGAATACTCGTTACAAAGTTTGCCTTGGTTTACGTGACAACGCATCTGCCACTACGTTATTGATTTTGTTGTAATTCGAGATCCCACCTAGCTATACGACCTGTTGGGTTTTCGATGGAGTTAAACCACTTCAAAGACAGATGGCTGGTGACGACTACAAATGCATAACCTTCGATATACGACCTCATCTTGCGAATACCCCACAAAATGGCCAAACATTCCTTCTTGGTGGGTGAATAGTTTTTCTCAGCACTATTCAGATGACGACTTCCATAGGCGATCACTCTTTCGGCCCCATCGAAAACCTGTGTAAGTACCGCGCCTAGACCGAAATCGCTGGCATCGGTTTGTAGCGTGAATGTTTGTGAAAAATCGGGACAGATTAATACCAGAGCCTCGGTCAGCTTCTTTTTGAGTCTTTCGAAGGCCCGCTGTTTCTCTTCGCCCCATTTCCAATACCTTCCTTTCTTGAGTTACGCTGTTAAGGGTTGGACGATCGTTGCACAAAACGTCGGTACCACGATGCAATGCCCAGCGGAAGACTTCCCTCGAGTTCTGTGTATGTTCGTCAAATAATGCTTCCGTGACGACGATGTCATCCAGATAAGCGAAAGCGAACGGCTCCATCTCGGGTCCGATGACAAGATCCAGCGCTCGTTGAAAAGTAGCGGGTGCAGAGTAGAGCCCAAATGGCATCTCTCGCCATTGGAACAGGCCGTGCCCTGGCACAGTGAAAGCGGTATATTGCTTGCTACTGGCTTCCATTGGAATCTGCCAATAACCGTCCTTTAAATCGATGCTGGTGATGAACTTGGCATTGCGTAGTCTGTCCAATATGTGGGTGATCCGCGGGAGTGGGTAGGCGTCAGGAATTGAGGGGCTCTTTTAATTGCCGGTAGTCGATGCAGAGGCGCCATGCGCCCGTTTTCTTTTTTACCAACACGATTGGAGCGCTGTATGGACTATGAGAGGTTTCAATGCACCGCTCTTCCAATAGTTTGTCAATTTCTTCGTTTATCACGGCCTGCATAACCGGGTTCCGCAGGATATAACGCTGTTTAATTGGGCGCGTGTCACTCATTACTATACGATGTTCCGTGATATCGGTTACGACAGTCATGTCCTTGAACTGTTGTAGTTAATTTCTTAGAAAGTCGTCAGTTTCGACCTTCTGTACCGTGTTCTCCTTGGTGATGATCATACAGATGTGGGAGGTATCACTGGCTGATGACATTCCCAAATCTAGTTTTTCTCCCCCACACTTTCAAGATGCGCCGGCTTTTCTTAAGAAGTCCATTCCAAAGATTACGCTGTCTGTGGTATTGGACATTATCATAAAGTAGATACTGCCTTTGAAGTTTCCTAGTTCTATGTCGCTGGCTACTGCTTGGTGGACTTCTTGGGTCGAGCCGTCGGCCAGTTACGTCCGCTTCCATTGCTATGAGTTCGCATTGGTTTCTCACTTGGTTGGCGAATGTTTGGCTCATGAAACTGGCTGAGGCTCCTGTGTCGACGGCGGCTATGGTACGAATGGTGTTTAGTGTATTTGAAGCACGAATGCGGTTGTCCTTGTCTTGCAAGATGCTGATCGAGGGTTTGTTTCGCTGGAGATATTCTACCCTCGTTTTGGACCATCTCCTACGGTGTTTTCCTGTCTTCGGCAGCATTGGATTATGTGAAGTCCTCGTCGACGACAAACCCAACAAAAGAGTACTGGCGGGTTACAGCAAATGCGGGAGACATGGCCATCTTGGCCGCAGTTTCTGCAGGCAGTCCTGGGGTTGACTGTCACTAAGTTTATCTCTAGGGCCCTGACCGGTGCCTGTACTGCTTGAACGGTTGTCTCTTGTGTGACCAGTCGATGTTGTTCTCGTCGCGTTGGTTCGGGTTGTCGTTCCTTAATCCGTTCTAGGTCCTCGGCTATGGTGAACAGTTCTCCTAAGCAAGCAAAGTCCTTCCGTCGGATATACCACTGAAAATCTGGATGTCAGTTCTGATAGATTCTCTCGAGTTTCTGTTCCTCGTTGTATCCAGTCGACCCAAAAATCGTGCCGGTAGGAAGAATTGTAGGAAATCCTTCCGGAATTCTTTCCAGGAGGTCCAGTGTCGATTGTTATTTCGGGACCATGTCAGAGCGTTGTCCTTTAGGAGTTCCGGCATTGTAGGTGTAGATTCATATCGATGTTGACCATTTTCGAACCTGATCGATTATCATCATCGGCGGATTACTCTGGCAACGTGGTTGGTTATGGTGTGAACAAGTAGGGTGCTCTGGTGTAGGCACAGAAAAGCTTATGTTCTCCTCACTGGTTGCTGGGCTGTATGTTCTAGCACTGCTTCTTCCTGGTGACCTGGTGATAGTTCCTTCTGATGTTTCTTCTCTAATTCTTCCATACGTACTTAAACTCCATGTCGGAATCTCGGTCGTTAAGAAATGTCACAAACCGTTTCCGAAGTTCGAGGTTAGCGAGGTCTTCCTTTTTCAATTGGTATACCCAAGAGGTGGTTGGCATGTTATGACTTTAGTCAAACTGAGTATATATATTTTATGGACAAAATATTTCTTTACTCGTTTTGGTGTTTGTCTTTTATATACTACTCTTTTATTAATATTATCGTAATATTATTTATTTTTTTTTTCTTTTCAGTGTTTTCCGTTGTTTGTTGTGTTTTTTGTTTCCACTGTACTTTATTGTTTTCTTTTCACTGTCTTTCCATTGTTTATGTTTCACTGTAGTTCACTATATTATACTCTTCTTCACCGGTCCCTGTTCGGGCGCCACTGTGACGAACCTTTTCCTCTGGGTATGCTCTACGGGATTCCAGGCGAGCGGAGAAAATTTATGATTCGGGAGTAAATTTTAACAGTTCTTGATTCTTTTGTTCTTTATTTCACTCTTATCAATTAAACCAACTACACTAAATTACAAATTTATAGTTTGCTATTTTATTTCACTAAATACTGGCTCGTCGTTCTCGTTATTTATGTCCGCGGTGTTCGCTTTTTGTACCGGTAACTCGTGACTCGTCGTTCCCATTATTTGTATCCGCGGTGCTCGCTTTTTGTACTGGCAACTCGTGACTCATTATTCCCGTTATTTATATCCGTGGTGATCGCTTTTTGTACCGGCAGCTCGTGACTTGTCGTACCCGTTATTTATTTTTGGGATACTCGCCACATATGTCAGCTCACTGTGGGTTGCTCTATCGAGGTGTACCTCCAACCGATAGGCTCGGCTCACCATCGGTCGGTCTGTCGATGTGTACCGCCAACCGATAGGCTCGGCTTCACCGTCGGTCGTCTGTTGAGGTGTACCGCCAAGCGCTAGACTCGGCTCACCGTCGGCCGGTCTGTCGAGGTGTACCGCCAACCGATAGGCTCGGCTCACCGTCGGGCGTTCTGGCGCACCGTTGACTTGTCTGGCTTGCTTTATGTCAAGTCAATTCTATCTGAAGACCGGTAGGCCCACGTCAGAGCCCTCAGTTGATTTTTACTTACCAAGACGATTGCTGCCTCTCCGCTGACTGCTTCCACTCAACTCAACTCTTTTTAATTTTTTTTTCAATTCAATTCTATTTTTTTTTCAATTCAATTTAAAAGATCGGTTATTTTGTATACAATTTGGCTTATAAAGTAATCTTAGAATAGATACAGTTATAAATAGCTAGCACAGAGGGGGCCAAGCTCAAGACATATGAGGAGTAGAGACGTGTATATATTATACAGTATAAGGGATATTATAATTTAGGGATATTGAAATTAAAGATATTAAAATTTAGCCACGGTAGTGGATGAGGCTTTTTTTCGTATAGAAGTCTTCTTCCAGCCCAGGACGGACAATATGGGATGAGTGCAGATAGATGGAGGCATCTGCATCGGGCGTTAAGAAAATATCTCTCAAGTGGACGTCAGGGTGACTCTCCAGCTTTGACAGGAAGCGTTTTGCTGTATTTATCATGAAGGTATCCAAGGAGACGATGTTGGCTGCGTCATAAAGAATTTTATTTTTGAAATATTTAACGCAACCAGGTTGTCTCCAGAGACCAGTGCAGTGACGAAGAATTATTCTTTCGAATAGTTTACACTTCTCCATGGACGAGGGTGAGACGGTGAAACAAATGGGAAATCCATATGTGATGATCGTGCGTAAAAGCTGCTTAGCACCTTCGTTGTTAACTGAAGCCCGCTGCGTCTTTTGAGGAGCGGGTTGACCAGGTGCAAAGCATAGTTGGCTTTACTCAGAACTATTCCAATGTGATTGAACTTGAAGCATTTACTGAAGTGAACTCCTAGGTATCTCGTTGAATCTTGCGCTTTTACGTGGGAACCATCTGGGAGAGTAATTCATAGGTGACACCTACTAGCGATACCCCGACGGCTTCTGGTCATAGTGGACGGATTTCGGAAACAGATAAGCCACTGTCGAAGGCTTTATTAATGTCGAGAAGGCGACAGTGCATTCTTTCTTATTTAAGCCAGTGGTGATCTGGTTGCGCATTCGTAATAGAGGGAGTAGTGTAGAACACCCTTCACGAAATCCAAATTGGTGGTTAGGAATGAGTCCTCTTGCAAAGTCGTGCTTCTTGAGTTTACTGAGCATAAAGTGCTCGAAGATTTTTGTCACGCAGCAGAGCAGAGAAATTGGCCGATAACCGGAGACACTTGACTGGTCCGATTAATTTGGCACAGGCACGATTTTGGCTTCTTTCCAAGGGGCTAGGAAATAACTGTTGTTAATACAGTTGTTAAATATGATTGCAAGGATCCAGATGGCCAGACTGTGTAATCTCTTGAGTGTAAAGTTGGAGATATTGTCCTTCCCAGAAGATTTCTTGGCCTTGGAGTTCCGAATGACGTTGGCGATGTCATCAGGCGTAGTAAAGGATATAACATCGGAGGGTTTATCCGAGAGATTCTCGTTGGAAAATGAACAAATCGAACTGTTGAAATTACTGAGTTCTCTGACTTTTTCTTCGACGGAACTGGTGAAGTCAGGGATACTACTGGACGGATTATCCACAAAACAGCTTTCAAAATATTCCGCAAACATTTCAGCCATACGATTGCCATAAAAAATAGTATCTGGCAGCTTGTTTTTCTTGCCTACAATGAATCCAATTTTTTTGAAAGTATCAGGTCCTGGTTTGATGTCCTCGAGCCTCTTTGTGAGATCCTCATTCAAGAAGTGATTAACTGCTCATTTAAACATCACATTGGTGCAGTTGAGTTCGGCGAGCACACTTTTATATTGGTCCGACGAGGTGTTGAGGTCGCGGTAGGAAATCCTCCGGAGTTTTTCCCTGAGCCGCTGACGATGGGCTTGGATGGCTCGTATTTGTGCGGCGAGGTGAGAAAACTTATCTCTGCTGAACGCCGGCGTCTTCTGGGACTCCAGAGCATTGACGATTGCTGATTCAAAATTAGAATCTGGCATTGAAGTCTCCTCCGATTACACAATGAGTCTGTAGGTTACATGGTCTGTTGATCGTTGAGAGGTCAGCGGCTAGATTAGATGACGTTCTGTTACATCTGACGTAAATAGATACGAGAAGGAGCGTCTCGTTGTTGGACACTTGGAAACAGCGGTGGCTTCGGAGATCAGGAGTCCCTGGACCATTAATTGTGAGCATGAGAATAAATTTTTCAGCAGAATGCCTGTGCCTCGCTTTCCACATTCCTTTGGGGTTTGAAAAAAGTTGTATCCTTCCAGATAGAAGCGGTTCCTTTTGGGGAGGTTGGTTTCCTGTAAAAAAATAAAATCAAGATATTTAGCCTTAATGAAAAGGTTGAGAGAAACCCATTTGTGGACTGAATATATAGAGTTAATATTGTAAGTCATAATGTTAAGTCGTCTCACTGAAAACATAATTCGCAAATAAGTCTAACCAGAACTAATTACTTAGCCTCATCTTTAAGTGTTCCGTAGTCTCTCGGAAGCACCTCCCTCGCCTTTTGAAGGAGAGATAAGGTCAGAGCCGAACAATCGTTTTGAGTCATCACAAAGTGGGGACGATACACCTGGGAAAGTAAAAGTATGATTGATGAGTGATTTAGATGTTGTTTTGGAAACATCCTGGGTTGTCTTAGATGTTGTCTTAACGGCGGTCTGAGAATTTTTAGTGGACCTGTTATTGCTGGAGCAAATCCTAGCGGCTTGAACATAGTTTAAACCAGCTTGAATTCCTCTCTTCGCTGATTCCATAGTGAACTGGTGTTGCTCTTTTTTTCCGAGGGCTTGCTTCTTTCTAAATTCCAGCATTTCTTGGTACTTGGGGCATCCTAAAAACTTAGCTGGATGTCCCTCTTTTTGGAAATTTACATGGAAGACCTCGTCATCTTTGATGTTACCCAGGGTTCGGCGGCAATTTCCAGGGCCGTGATCCCCCTTGCATTTCACGCATTTGTATTTCCTGCCACAATTAGAGGCTACATGGCCAAACTGTAGGCAGTTTTTGCACTGAGAAATACTCTTAGGTTTGAAATTTTCCCAATACACCTTCTGGTTGAGTAGAAGGGTCTAGCAAGTGATAGAGGCTATGTCTGAACCTTTAGCTACTTCCACAATGAACTGATTGAAATTCCTGTCGCTCCTCTTATTTCTGAAAGCGGTAACGGCGGTGACATCAACTCCTTCAGCATTTAGCTCTTCATGGATGTCCTGGACATCGAAGGAATGATGGACTCCTTTGAGGACTAGAAGTAACTTCCTGTCGTCTTTGGCGGTGTAGTTGTTGAATTCCGTACTATTCGTTTTTAGAAAAGATTTAAAGTTGTCGAAGGCGGCCCTGGACTCTGTGAGGATCACGGATATGCTGGAGTTGACATCGTTGATTTTGTAAGCCAACTTGTTGGCTTTAGCATATTTGTTGACCACGTTAAGGTTAAAAGCTATGATAACCACGTTAAGGTTAAAAGCTATGATTGGTGGTAGTAGCTCTTTATTGCTATAAGTTGTCGGGACAGCCATCGTAGAGGATGTGGCTGAAGCAACGGCAGAGGTAACGTTAATGAATCTCTTCCGAGGTGTTGGAGATTCATCAACTTTCGACGGTAGATCCATTTTCTATGTATTCCGTCAGTGTGGAGTTATTATCAGAGTCAGATTCCGAGGCGTGGGTTGAAGAAAAATCTTCCTCTGTAGCTTCCTCTGCTGCTTCCGAGACGTTGTCTGGAGAAGGATCTGTAAGTTCAGGAGAGAAGTTTGTCGTGGAGATTCTGGCGCGTAGTCACAAAGGTCCTTGATGTTCACGATTTTCTCGTGAACCGATACTAAGAATTCCTTTCCATGAACTGAAATTCCTTTCTTGACATCTTCTACGAATTTTTCGAAATTTGAGTTTGAGCTCAATTTACGTTTTGCACCTAGCCCGCGGAATAGCAGGTATAACAAAGGTAATGATGCCGAGTTCCTAGGGCTAAGTGATTGACTGAAAAGCAAAGAAAAACAGAAATCGTTAGCAAAACTATCGTCTTGAAAAATACATAGCAGGCACAAGTTATAAAAACACTGTTGGTGATGCTTCGGAGCTCGGTGGTTCTATCGACGACCTAGACACTGAGACAACACTAGAGGGAATGAAAACTCAACTCTTCTTGGTTGTGCGGCCGTATTTATACCGCATCCTGCCAGGGTTGTTGATTCTGATCGAACAGCTATTTCAATCCTGATAGCACAGCTGTTTGATACTTCCATCCTCCAGCTTACCCTACGCTTTTTACCTTTAGTACTATTTATTACTTAAATAAATACGCAACCGTAGAGGAACATAACATTTAATAATATACTTTGAGTTCAGTTCTTTAATTAAAAAATAATACTGTTGACTAATACTCCTTTGCACTTGATTGTTGTGTGGGTGAAAACGAGGTTCGCCGACTTTCATCATCACAAACACCTCGAAACTGGAGACTTGATTGAAGGGCAACGGGAAATCAAGCCCATCGAATTTTAATATTACACAATTTTTCCATAAAATGGAAGAGGCTTCAATATTTGATATGTTGTATAATTATGGTCTTTTGGGATGTACGTTAATTTTCTGTAATGCAGAAATTATTGAACACTTGAAGCAGTATGCGTCCTTATTTTTAATGTTAACGCACGCATTTGTTTTGCAAGGCCTTTGGCAGTGGTATATGCAATGAACCCTTCAGAGGCGGATACTGGTTAATGTTAACCTCAAAGTGGCATATCTTTAGTAACGACCAGCCACTGTTTTCTCCTGGAACTCGGACCTCTTTCTCTTTAGCTGGTCGCACATATCATCATAGCATCATTTTCGTCTGAAATGATTTCACCTTTTGAGTGTTTTGAGTTCTTACTGTCTTCTCTATAGCTCTTGACTGTTTTGCACTGATGCTCTGAGAATTAGCTTCTCACTTTTATTCTTCTTTTCTTCATTTTTCTAAGGCTTATGGGATAGAGAGGGGATAAGAGGAGAGAAAAGCCTCCACACATTTTTTAAGCCCAAATTCTGTCGGTTCTCAGTTCTTATTACGCACATAATTAAACGCACGAACCGGTTTTTCAAGGCAGTTTGCCGAACGTAAATTTCACTCACTCACACACATTGAGGTGTGACACGTATACGACTTTTAACATCAAATAAGAAACTACGTGTAGCCACGCTTTCTTCAAGACGCCAGGTTCAAGAAGCCGCTTCAAGAAGATTGATGTAGCCAAGGCCATTGACAGTTGTAACGAGTTTTTGTTCCCAGCTGGGGTAGCGTCAGCTGGAATGGACCCCAGGGTCCATTTGGGGGATCTCGTAACCCTCAAATTACCAAACACCGCGACGGTCAAGAATTGCACACGATTTGCGGTTAAGCAAATCTATCACTGAAATATTCAGCTCGGACGTATGCGGGTTGGTGTTCGTTTTTTCCTTTTCTATTCTTTATTTGTTCCAATTCTCAAAAGTCCTTTACAATCTTACTTGCTACTGGTTACAAATGCTTTTGTCAGGCCGAATGCTTGGCGACAGAAGGCCGCGTACAATGGTTTGTGAGTACCGGAGCCGAGTGCTCCGCGGCAGAAGGCCGCTTACAACTGTTGCGGGTGTACAGGTGACGGAGGGACCGAATGCCCCGCGGCAGAAGGCCGCTTATACAATACGGTTGAAAGCTCCGAAGAACAGATTCCGGCCGAAGCCTTGAAATTCCCGAAGGAATGATTCCGGCCGAAGCCTTGAAATTCCCGAAGGAATGATTCCGGCCGAAGCCTTGAAATTCCCGAAGGAATGATTCCGGCCGAAGCCTTGAAATTCCCGAAGGAATGGTTCCGGCTAGTCCTAAATACGCCCAAAGATACTCCTAAAATACGTCTATACTACGCCGGCAACTACTTTTCTCTACTGGATGTATAGGTAGGGTTGGTGAACCCTTCAAAATATATGAGCCACTCGTTTATGCAATTTTGGGGCTGTCGAACCAGGTGGTCAACTGCTCCAGGCAAAAAGAGTTTCTGTATGAGCAAGCACGAATTAAGTCGTTGCTTACCGGCAGAAGGCTGACTTGAGCTTGCACAAACTAGTCGTTAAAAGCGCATGCTGATCAAAACTAAATGAGAACTGTATGCAGTGCTTGCGCGACGAAAGAAAACATGTGCAAACTGAATGCTTGATTCTATTTTTAGATCAGCGGCAGCGAAGGTGCCGCGAAAAGAAAAAGCAAAACTAAGCCGGTTGCCAGGTTCTATTTTTAGAACAGCCGCTGCTTCGCTTGTGCGTAGGTAGATCTCTGAGCGTATGTATATATATATTATTGTGTGTTGCGGGGTTTAATTGGTTTTTACAATTTCTGGGTTCAATTCTGGTTTTTGGGATTGAATTAATTCTGGTTGTGTAAATATTAATTAAATCTAATAATTATTCGTAATTCAGGTATATTTTAGTTTTAAACAAAAATAAAATATATATCAAATTTGTAGCAACCTATTGGTTCGCTACACAGTTTAGTTTAGCAAAGCTTTGTTTGCTTGTGGGTCGGTAAAGCAGAGATAACGAGATGCGAAACTCTGCTTTCACAGCTGATAAAAATCGCTCTGACGTCTATTTTTTATACACTGTTGAATTCACGTACAGTGTACGTGAAAAATCATGGTGAAAAAGTAAGGGCAAGCTCACATCACGGTCATTTGACCATCAAGAATCAAATTTGTTACTTTGACATGTAAAAAGAAAAATTAACGATTTGCGAGAGGCAAAATGAACACAATTTATCGCAATTTATTTTCAGTCATTTTTACGATGGGCGAAAAAAAGAGTAAAATTTCTGATTTTCGTTGGTCAATTGACCGTCAGGTGAGCTTGCCCTAAACTTCAGTGAATATTTCACCTCAGTATCATGTTGTGAGGTGAAACCATTCCCATAGCAAATGAATACAAATATTAATTAACATATCAGCCGATTTATTTAAAAATTCCAACGCATTTCCTCACATATTTTCTCCTCATTTTGCTATCTGCCAATATAATTTTATTAATAAATTGTCCTAGAACCAATCTGAGTAACAAAAATCGCGATCACAACATGAATTTTTAAATTTCACCACATATAAACAAAGGTGGTGAAAACTTTTCTGGTCTAAAACAAGAGGTGCAGAAGAGTATTTAATCCCCCCGGTGTACCTAAAAACATAATTTTCAATGATTTTAGAAAAAATTTCTAAATCTACCTTCATATTTCGGCGGTATAAACTTGAACGACAATTATTTAAGTAGTTAATTTATAAATTCATTGTTTTGAAAATTTAATAAATGATTTCTTGTAATTGTTCGTCTACAAATTTGTTCGAAATTGGTTTGTCTTCAAATTTGGTTTGCAGACAATCCAATTTCGGCGTTGTGCCATCTTCAGTGTCTATTTCCGTTCTTAGTTTTTTAGTTTTTTTTAATTATCATAGAATAATGTAGGATGTATACGTTTGACATTTAGAATTAAAAACCCTCCTAAATCCGAAATTGACTGCTACCATGCGCAAAAGAAAAGTACAGAATTCCGAGAATTGAGTACAGAACTCTGACTAATTTTGCCTGATTTCACTAACATCATCAAAGAAATCTGAAGAAATGTGCATGTAGTAGTTGAGAGTTTCGCATCTCGTTATCTCTGCGGTAAAGCCATCATAGGACATGCTGGCTGTAAATATTTTGCACCCACTTGCAATAGTAAAATTTTTCCAGGTTTATCATGGTTTGGGAATTAAGGCAAACGTTTGGGAGGGATTATTATTCTTATAAGAAATTTTCGGGTGAAATTTTTATAGAAAAAAATGCGGGCATACCTCATGTTATACTTTTAAAATTATAATATAATATAATATAATATAATATAATATAATATAATACTATAAGATATCGATTTTTCACTTTCCATTTTTCACTTTTCATTTTTCACTTTTCAATAATATAATATAAAATAATAAAATATTATATAAAATAAATGTATTTTCTAACCGGTCCTGGTTAAGTAATTTAGTTAAAATAAAAAAAATTTCGTTTTCAGGGTGAAAAACCTCATCTGCTAACTGCAAAAGCGCATTAAGAGTTATTTTCAGCCCTTTTAAAAAATTGACTTGCTTTTTATTGTTCGTAAAGAAAATATTTTCTAGGTACGTCAGGAAATATTTTACAAATATATGTGCCTCATTGTTTAGTTGCATGGCAGAACGGTAGCAATTATCCGCATAAAGTGATGTGCTATTAAGGCAGATCATTTTATAATTTTTTTCTGTAAAATCAGCAGTAGCCAAAGCGACTTCACAATTGCATTTTTTAAAGCCATCGGGAGAACAGATCGTCCTAATGGCGGCTTGTTTTATATAAATTAGATATTTAATATAAGACCAGTTGGCAAAAAGGCCTTTCACCATAATAACACAAATTTGGTTGGCCTTTACATCACTTCTGAAATAGCCGTTATTTTCGAGGCCATCAATAAGGTCCAATTTCTCATTATATTTTAATTCTAATCGTATGGACATCAAAATTCTGATCGTGGATATCTCATCAAAAACCATAATTGCAAAATTTTTATCCAAATCTCTCAAAGTGCTACATTTCATCTTTGAAGGAATCAAGGCCAGTATGTATTAATAAATCCTGGTTGAAGATTTTTAATTGGTGCCCAATTGTTTATTGAATCTTCATGTACCAACTTAATGTTTAATTTATTTCTTAAAAATAGGTATGGTTTCCTAGACACGTAAAAAATATTTTGTGTCAAATGCTTAGATTCCTCATCGTACATTTGCTGACGAGATTTAATAATTATTTTACAGAAAGATATTGATTCCTTGCTTATGGTTTCCATGGAATCAAATGCCTTATTTACGCCCTTTTTCCCAATTTTAGCCTGCTGCGCTCTTAACTTTTTATTTGCCTTGCGCAGATATTCATTTTGCTTAAGCAATGGTGCACATTTCTTACTATAAAAAGTAACGTTTTTAAATTGTTTTTCACCATTGTTGCAAAAAACTTCATAACGCCGCGCTTTAAAAACTTTTTCCAATATCGGAAGCTGCGAAATGTTTGTCGCATATTTTTAGTTTTCTGTTATAGATTTCTAGAGTTATCCCACATTTTTCCAGCCAAATTTGCCCTAAGGTTTGATCTGGAGGAAATTTAAAAAATTTTGCATCGTTGTCATTTCACCGAGACCGACGAAATGAAGTGATGCAGCATACATCATGATTAGAATTTTTCCTCGTAGACATTTTATTGATTCGCAGTTCGCAATCATAACGAAGCCACCAAAAACGAAAACAGCAATTTGCACTTTGCAACATAGTATGTGTAATTCTCACTACCAGAAAAGAGAGATAGAGAGGAGAGACGCAGGTCTTTTGAGAACACAAGCACACAAGATCGTGAATGTATGCATATGACATACATATGTTTGTGCCGTGAAATTGCGTGAGGTTACGGGAATTGTTTTAAAGTTTTCAGTGGATTTTTATGTTTACAGCATGAAATGAAATTAAACTTCAATTAAACTAAAATGAAACAAATTTTTTTTAAAATTATAGTTTAAAATCAATTATAAAATAGTAAAAAGGTCAAAACTACATATGCAAACAGATGCATGTACACACAATTGCCGATCATCTGCTTGAGCGGTGCCTCTTTTCGCAAGAAGCCACTCGTTCTCTACTTTCTTTGCAAAAAGAGAACGAGTGTTTTGTTCGCATCACCTTCCCGACCGCCCGCATCTATCTTGTCGAATGAGTAACTTGTGTTGATTCGGACTCTTGTTATTCTTACTCTATGCTTTAATTTATATGCTGAGTGTCTATCTAGCAAATCTTCCAGGGCTTTTAAAATTATACTTTTATATTTATTTAAAAACGCCTCTGGAATGAGCAAACCCTCAACATCATCGTTTTCGAGCACAAACGTCTCTATTCTGCCATTGAAGGCAGACTTTATCATTTCAAAATGCTCATTTATCGCAACCCAACAATTTTTCTTGTGCTTGTTGGTCCGAATATGATGATCTCAGTCTTTTTGCAAGACATTTTCGTTGCAGTTAAAGCAACGAGCTCGAGCTGGAATTGATGCTGCTGATCATGGTGATGATAATTGGGAGTGAAACGAAGTTTGATGCTGAAGGTTGTCACGCCTTGGAAATTTCTTTATACATACGTTGCATGTCGTCTTTGCATGCTTGCTCAGTACATGCCTTTTAAGGCTGCGGTTGCTGTGAACAGCTGACCACAATCATTGCATATGAAGTCTTTCATCTTGTTGGTGCAAGTGTTATTGTTGTTTCTGTTGTTAGTCATTGTGGTGACGGTGGTGGTGGTGGAAGTGGAGACGATGTTGTTGAAGTTAATGTTGATGTTGCTGTTCCTGTTGTTGTTGTTCTTGAACATGGCGGTTGTGATGGTAGCGGCATAGGTGTTATATTTAGTATGTGTTGAGTTTCGGGGGTTGCTGCATTCCATTCCCTACAATTAGTAAATCAATCTTCCTTTTTTTTATTTTGACAATGAATGCAACGGTCATCGCTTTGCTTCGTTCGTGAGAACTTATTTGCACACCACCTGAAATGTGCATTTTATGGTGTCAAATGCATAGGCAGCGGCGTCAGCACCGCTGCTTTTTCATTTCCCATCAAAAACGGTGACGCGAGAATTTTTGTTTCTGACTCCACTTGGTGGTTTAAGTTTCGCCTAATTCTATGGGAACAAACCATTTTCATGGGAATGGAATTCAGCGACCCAAGAAACTCAACATAAATGTGTGCACATACACAAATGACATGTATATAGATAATTGTAATCAATATTAGTATAAATAGTAGGATTTTAAGAATAAAAGTTCAGTTCACTTCTAACAAGGTGTGCCTCGTCATTCAGAGTTTAGCTTCTTGTGCAGTTCAAGTGCTTGCACAAGAAAGAGCAAAAATTCTTATTCAGTAAAAGTGCTGGAATAAGAAACTTCAGAAAAATTCCATACCAACTACTTCGGTACAAGCGCCAGAAGTAGTTTATAAACAATTGGGATAAAAATAATAAAATTTTTTGGTGACTCCGACGTGATAGCGATTCTTCACTATGGAGGATTTCAACACATTGGCAACGAAGCAAAATCGAAGCTGATCATCGCCATCCAGAAGTTGATAACCAACGAAAGAAAAAACTCCACGAGAAAGGCGAACCCTACAGCATCTCGAGAAGAAAAGAGATGAAGTGGTTGAACTATGGATGAGTATTGCACAGCTTGACAGCACGTTGCGAAAACTTCCGAACGCCGATAAGGACCACCCATACTTTAAGCAACAGGTTTTTGAGTCGGTGGAAGCCATTTACCGTAAGGCAAAGGAAGAATTCGAGCACGATATCAGTGCAGCTAAGACTCTAGCGGATGATGAAAGCGTAAATTCAAGGTAGAGGGCACAAGACCCAGCTACAAGCAATCAGAGTGCGATCACAAAAATGATTCGCAAGCAACAAGTGCTCATTGGAATAGTACAAAGCATGGCAAAGAAGGTTTTGGATGATAAAACAAGACAATCATTCAAATACTACCAATGTAAGGCCAAACTGATCGAACAACATTGGTCAATAATTCAGCAGTTGCATCAGCAAATACTTGAGTAAGTAGATGATTTGGACACAAGCTCATATAATTTGGAAGGATATCTATTGGTAGAGGACGCCATCAATGAGCAACTCTTGAGAACTCAAACTTTGGAAGGACATTTAGCAGATAACTCTTCATCACACTTCGAACTTTCAGTAAACAATTTGCCAAGGGTAGAGCTACCACAATTTGATGGAAACTATTTAAAATGGAACCAATTTTATGACATGTTCCATGAACTGATTGATTCAAAACCACTTCCGAAAATTCAAAAGATGTGGTACTTGAAGTCGAACCTTATGAAGCAGAAAAACTGGTACGACACTTTGCCGTTACAGAAGTCAATTATGATGCGGTCTGGACAACATTACAGGAGCGATACAACAATAAGCGGCTCATCACATCTGCAGCACTTGATAAGCTCTTGGGACAGCCAAGAAATACATCCGAACATTCTTCAGTCGCCACGCTACGGGCGCTTCATGACACAACGAAAGAAGCGCTTTTGGTGTTGAATAATCTGGGTATAGATACAACATCGTGGGACGCAATTCTTGTGCACGTCCTCATCAAGAAACTCGACAAGAGTACTCACATGTCTTTTGAACAATCTCTGGAATGTCCAAGACAGCTACCATCAATTGAGGTCTTGCTGCAGTTCCTGGAGAAGAGGTTCCAAGCCTTCGAAACAATCGGAGCGAAGGAGAAATCTTCATCAACTAAAGCAGTATTATCTGGTGTTGCATCTAATCAACAATTCAGTAAATGCAGAGCTTGCAATGACAAATTTCATTCGTTGTTTACTTGTCCAAAGTTCCTAGGGTTCTCAGTAAATCTCAGTAAATCAGCGTTTCCAATTTTTGAGGTCCAACAATCTCTGCATAAACTGCTTGAAGCCAGGGCATATGTCAAAGGAGTGCAGCTCAAGCAGGTGTACGAAATGTAACCAAGCTCATAACACGCTCGTGCAATTCGAGAAGCGTCCAATCAACTTGTCAAGACACAATAGCACTACCAAGAAAAATCTTTTAAGCGCAAATTCATCATCTCGGGAAACAGGGCCAACTGCATCTCACAATCAGCCTGCAGTCACTATGGCCACATCGCAGGCACATCCACATTCAGGATACACTCTCCTTGGCACCGTTCTTGTACGACTTGAGGCAGGCAACGGGCAAACTACCGAATGCAGAGCGCTGCTAGACTCTGGCTCCCAAGTCAACTTGATCACTGAAAAGGTCGCAAGGCAGCTAAAGTTAACATTGAAGCCAACTTCAATTGTCATCGAAGGTGTTGGCAATAACACAAAGAGAGCACGATGTCGTGCAAATCTTCAGCTAGATTCCCGTTGTAATCTGTACAATGTTCGCCTGGAAGCTTTTGTGATTCCACACATCATCTCACCACAGCCAACACAGCAGCTAGACATTTCAGCTTGGAAAATTCCCAAACACATTGAGTTGGCAGATCCACATTTTAACACAACAGCTCCTGTCGACGTCTTACTTGGAACGGAGCTGTACTATGAACTATTAACTGGTCAAAAGACGACATTAGAAAAAGGACTGCCAACACTGCATAGCACCGTGTTTGGCTGGATGCTAGCTGGGAAAATTAACACACTCAACATAACAACGCCAACATGTGCAGTCTACACTGATGAACATTTGGACCAGCTTCTTGAAAAATTTTGGGGACTAGAAGAAAACCTCCCGATAACGCAATCTTTCACCGAGAGTGAGCGTCGGCGCGAATCGCATTTTGCTCTACATACTACCCGTGGCAAAGACGGCAAATTTGTGGTGAAACTTCCTTTCACTCAAGAAGCATCTTTACTAGGAGATTCCCGACAAATTGCAATGAATCGTTTTTATGCATTGGAAAGACGATTATCCAAGGAATTTCCGTTGAAACACGAATACTCAAAATTTTTAGAAGAATACGAATCATTAGGCCATAAGTCAAGAATACAAGTAAACACGATCGTGTCACCGTGCTATTTTATACCGCACCACTGCATTCAACGTCCAGAGAGCAGTACCACAAAGTTAAGAGTTGTGTTCGACGCTTCCTCGAAATCATCGACAGGCTTGGCGTTAAATGACATCCTACATACCGGACCGATTATCCAAAATGAGCTGTTTTCGATCTTACTTCGATTCCGACTACACAAATATGTACTAACGGCTGACATAGAGAAAATGTACCGGCAGATATGGGTGGAGCCAGAGGATCGAAAATATCAATTGATTTTCTGGAGGCAAAACCAGACAGACGACTTGGCATGCTATCAACTTAACACCGTAACCTACGGAACAAGGGCAGCGCCATACCTGGCGATTAAGTGTCTGCACGAACTGAGCAAAATTCATCAAACGAATTATCCGCTGGGCGCTAAAGCACTACAAGATGATTTCTATGTCGACGATTGTTTGACAGGCGCTGACAATCGAGCCACGGTTCTGGAGATACAACGGCAGTTAAACGTTATTCTACAAAATGCCGGATTTAAGTTACGAAAGTGGTGTTCAAACCACTCCGAATTTCTTCAAGGTATCCCAGCCAGTGACCAGGAGGTGAACTTTAATTTTAACAGTAATGAAGACGAGACCATTAAGACATTGGGGCTGATGTGGCTGCCTAAATCCGACGAATTATGCATTAGAGTAAGTTTGCAGCCTTCATCAAGGATTACAAAACGAACCATCTTATCAGACATCGCCAGAATTTTTGATCCACTGGGTTTTTTGGGTCCGGTCGTAATAACAGCCAAAATTATAATTCAAGACCTATGGAAACTCAAGGTAAACTGGGACGAAGAACTGCCTGCATACGTACACGTGAAGTGGGTCCGGTTTCGTAAGGGCCTGTCATTGCTCAACAACGTCAAAATAAGGCGACACGCAATTCAACAGGGAATGAAACGGACCCTGAAGATTCACGCATTCGCGGATGCATCAGAGAAGGCTTACGGTGCAGTGGTTTATCTACGAACTATTGACAGTAAGCGCTTAGTCATTGTGCGTTTGCTGTGCTCCAAATCACGCGTAGCACCAACTAAAACACAAACGCTACCCCGTTTAGAACTTTGGGCGGCAGTCTTAGGTGCACAGTTAGCTGGCCGCGTCAAAAGAGACATCAATCTAACAGACGCACCTACATTCCTGTGGACAGACTCAGAAATAGTGTTATCCTGGATCAATTCATCTGCATCGTCATTCAAAACATTTGTCGCTAATCGGGTGTCAACAATCCAGCGATTGTCGCAGGCCACGCAATGGCGCCATGTCACCTCAAAAGAGAATCCTGCAGATTTACTGTCTCGCGGAACTACGCCGGAGGAGTTCACTTCAAGGTCTCCATGGTTCTACGGTCCATTCTTTCTGCACGGTAAGGATTCCACATGGCACAAAGATTATCATTTCAAGGCCGAGCACAACAACACCGAAAGAAAGGAAACAACTGTAACCACAGCAGCCACGGCCTCGAAACAAAAGGATTTAGAAGAGTTAGTGTATAAAATTAACCATCGCAACTCGTTCAAGACATTGGTGCACGTAGTAGCGTATGTCCATAGGTTCATAGACAAATTAAAGGGAGAAGATCCAACTGCTTCTGGAGTGTTAACTCTCAGTCCTGAGGTACAACAAAGGGCTCTCAGCACAATTATCAAGGTGATTCAACGATCCGACTTCAGGGAAGAATTGCAGGCTCTCAGCACACAAACACCCTTAAGCAAGAAGAGTCAACTAATCAGTTTAAATCCATTCATAGACAGCGATGGAATCATCCGGGTCGGAGGTCGTCTCGAAAATGCTGCAATCACGTTTAACGCCAAACATCCGGTGGCGTTACCATACAATGACCCATTGGTGAAACTATTAATGATGAAAATTCATGAAGAGTATTATCACTGCGGGCCACAAGCACTCTTGGCACAAGTACGACAGCGATTCCGGCCTATCAAAGGAAAAACCATGGCCCGATCCATTGTTCAAAAATGTGTGCGGTGCACTAGAGCAAGACCTAAGTTGTTTCAACAGATAATGGGAAATCTACCGGCAACAAGAATACAACCAGCTCGTCCTTTCGTCAATTCGGGAGTTGACTTCTGTGGGCCATTTTGGATACACTATAAGGTTCGCGGGAAACGGCCGTATAAGGCATACGTTGCAGTATTTTGCTGTTTCGCAACCAAGGCCGTGCATTTGGAAATTGTTAGCGACCTGAGCAGTGACGCGTTCATTGGGTGCTTAAAGCGTTTTATCGGCCGAAGGGGACACTGCACAAATCTCTATTGCGATAATGCGACCAATTTCGTAGGGGCTAAAAATCTGTTAGCAGACCTGCAAGAAGCGGTTCACTCAGAGCGAGTATCTACAGCCATGAGAAGATTTTGCAATGACAAGGGTATAAGATTTAATTTTATTCCACCGCGGGCACCCCATTTTGGTGGACTGTGGGAAGCTGCCGTTAAAAGTGCTAAAAACCTTTTCATCAAAGGCACGGCAAACGCTTCCCTTACGTATGAAGAACTGGAGACCATTATGGTCGAAATCGAGTCTATTCTAAAATCGCGACCTCTGACACCCCTATCTACCGACCCCAGTGATATAAGCATATTGACCCCTGGACATTTTTTAATCGGGGAACCCCTGACAGCGCAAGTTGATACAACCGCTGAACCTCTCAAGGCATCGCTGCTCCATCGCTGGAAACTGATTTCCCATCTCAAACATGAGTTTTGGCGTCGCTGGAGCAAAGAATACTTAAATGAACTACAAACTAGACAAAAGTGGAAAACCATGCAAGCTAGCGCACAACATGGCGTGATGGTTGTTATAAAAGAAGAAAATGTTGCGCCATTACGGTGGCCTTTAGGGCGGATCATTAAGGTTTACCCGGGCGATGACAAGTCAGTTAGAGTAGCAAATATACGCACTGCAAGTGGTATTTTAAAGCGACCAATTCATAGGCTGGCTCCTCTTCCACTTGAGCAGTTTCCAGAAGAGCCCAACCTTAACTCAAGCACAGTGCAACAACCAAAACCCGATAACAACAGCTCAGGCGGATTTTCAAAGAGGCGCAAGTTACAGACAACTCAAGTCAGCTGGTTAACAATTGTACTGGCTCTTCTCATTCTGCCGTTGGTGTTTGCCAGTCAAGTCAATATTCTCCAATTCAACCAAACAACCGGCATTCACTTCGAACAAATGGGATCCGCGTATATCAGTGCAGACCAATGGACCCTTATTATTCATTACAAGCTGTCGCCGCTAAAAACCGATCTTCAAGTGTTAGCTAGTGGGTTGGAAACCATTAAGCAGCTCTGCGAACAGGTCCCAAACCGGCAACTTTGCGAACACCTTGTGACTCAACTCCATCAATCCGAGCAAGAGTTGCGTGCAGATAACGGCCTGCTAACCACTCGTCGACACAAAAGAGGTGCAATAAACGTAATAGGAAATTTGGCCAACTCCCTGTTTGGATTCCTCGATGACAAATATGCTGAACAAATGTCCAATACGATTACTGACATCGAATCAAAGGAGCACCACCTTCTCGAGCTCATAAAAAATCAGACCTCAATTCTGGATGCAACTATTAACATCATGAAAAGTGATCAGGTAGCATCCATGAAGGCTTTCTCAAGGTTCCAGCAGAGGCTGGAGATATTGACCAGAACTTTTTCACGCATCGAAAGAGACATCGAAGACGTTCAGAAGTTGCAACTTATCACGACTTTAGGGCTGGAATTAACCCTAGTAGCTTCCCAACTCCATAGGACACAATCATCTCTGATTGATGTGCTCAGGGCGGCCCATCATGGACAAATTAGTCCACTACTGTTATCGCCGCAACAGCTCGACAAAGAGATAAAAACAATTAAAAGCCACCTTTCTTCAAATATTCAGATAGCTGGCAGCCAAAATAGCCTGCTGTCAATGTACAAGCTGATGACGGTCCAAGCAGGACTAACCGCTTCTCAGAGCAGACTCATTTACTCTATTTAGACTCATTCCAATTCCAGTTTATCACAATAATGAAATGATAAGTGTAAAGCTGTCAACTTCTATACTGGCTATCTCGCTGCATCGAGATAAATACTTTCCTATGACTCCAGAATTCCTACAGCAATGCGACATCATCCAGGAAAGAACATACGCGTGTCCTAACACACAACCAATCTTTCAAAAAGGCGCACTTAGCAATGCATGCGAAGTAAGTCTCTTTCAGAATGACTCGCAACAGCTGTGCGAATTTTCCGTGGCAGATAGAGAAACTTGGACAAAGACAAACACAGAGAACCGATGGTACTATGCAATCGCCATCCCAACACGAATCACCATTATTTGCGGCACAGAGGTATCGCAGAGAATGTTACAGGGATCCGGATCCATTGAAATAAGTCCAAACTGTGTCATCAAAAGCGACACGGCAACGTTGCTGGGCAGTCAAATGGTCACGACATACAGTAGCACCTCATACACGAGCTTTGGAGGCATTCTGGAATTAGCCAAGCCGAATCGGTCCATTCCCTATGAACCACTGGAACAGCCATACGCCAATCAGCTCAAGCAGCTGACGGCTCTTCAAGACATCCTACAGACTCAAGAGATAGCGGATCTACCGAGACGGCTGCAAGTCAACAGCTACCACACAACTGCAATTGGTTATGCTGCATTGCTAGGAGTTCTAGCTCTTGCCATCATTGTCATAAGACATCAACGACGATCACGGAAGCAGGAAAGACGGATCCCAAAACCGAGGACTACTTCACCAGAAGACCAAACAGAAGAAGGAATGGTTACTATCTTTCCATAATTGACCTTCGGTCAATGCCGGGGAGAATGTTGAGTTTCGGGGGTTGCTGCATTCCATTCCCTACAATTAGTAAATCAATCTTCCTTTTTTTTATTTCGACAATGAATGCAACGGTCATCGCTTTGCTTCGTTCGTGAGAACTTATTTGCACACCACCTGAAATGTGCATTTTGTGGTGTCAAATGCATAGGCAGCGGCGTCAGCACCGCTGCTTTTTCATTTCCCATCAAAAACGGTGACACGAGAATTTTTGTTTCTGACTCCACTTGGTGGTTTAAGTTTCGCCTAATTCTATGGGAACAAACCATTTTCATGGGAATGGAATTCAGCGACCCAAGAAACTCAACATAAATGTATGCACATACACAAATGACATGTATATAGATAATTGTAATCAATATTAGTATAAATAGTAGGATTTTAAGAATAAAAGTTCAGTTCACTTCTAACAAGGTGTGCCTCGTCATTCAGAGTTTAGCTTCTTGTGCAGTTCAAGTGCTTGCACAAGAAAGAGCAAAAATTCTTATTCAGTAAAAGTGCTGGAATAAGAAACTTCAGAAAAATTCCCTACCAACTACTTCGGTACAAGCGCCAGAAGTAGTTTATAAACAGTTGGGATAAAAATAATAACAGTATGTGTGATGCTGCTTCTACTATTATTGCTACTCTTAGAGTAGTAGTAATAGTAGTAGTAGTAGTAGTATAATAGCAGTAGTAATAATAGTATAATAGTAGCAGGAGTATAATAATAACAATAAGTATTCGAATTAATAACATTAAAATAGTAATAACTTCTCAATAAGGAATACACAAGAAAGAATAAACTTAAACAATAACAAACAAGAATTAACTAACAATAACAACAAACAAGAATTGAACCAGGAAATTATAAAAACAAATTAAGCCCACGAATAAGAAGAATAAGACATACGCACAAGTATTTTCGCACAGCTTATTTTCGCTTTCTCTTTAGCGTGCTAAACTGTGCAGACGTGTCTCTCATCTGTTTTACATAGTGTGCGACAATTGTGTAATTGTCTGTAATTGGCTGTTTGATTTGTGGTCGCGTTTCTCATACAAAGTATATTAATATGCCGACAGACATCATAAATCTTTTAAAAACTAATTCCAACTTAATGTGGCGTTGTAATTACTGCGCTAACATTTCGGTTAATTTCCAAAAAAAAAATTAACCTCTGTCGCAGCAAATTAAAGATCTCCAGAGAGAAGTTAGCAATTTTGAGCATACGCTAGCTGCCAGAAGGAAAACTAACGGTCGATCAGTGACGTCAAACTTTTCGACTAATAAAAACAACACAACTCAGCTAGACAATGCTTCTGAAGAAATTATTGTTCTCTCGTCACCTACTACTTGCTTGTGAAGAAGGATGCCGATGTCTCAAAATATCGTTTTTTTTTTTTTTTTTTTTTTTTTTATATCAGAATCTAGCAGTAGCCCTTAAGAGATCAATCTCTTTTTCCATGATTGGCTACTGATGGAAGGGTTGACAGAGGGAGCGGAAGGGAAAGGGAACTTTTCGCATTCTACATACTCCGGCAAGTGTTACGAAGCAAAGCTTCCTAAAGAACTTGCTATTTTTGCTTATTTTATTATTGCAAACACTGCCGGAGTCAACGAATGGTCCTTATTTTTTTCACAATTAGCGCTAGGCGAGGCCTTAAGTACGCATTAGAATTTGAGACGTCACGATAAGGAAAGTTAACAACCATGCGCAAGGCGGGACTCGAACCCGCGCCCCCGGAAACTGATGGCTAGTGTGCCACACACTACACCACCGAGCCACCGAGAACTCGGTTCAAACTCGCGCCTGCCACAGTCAGTGGATCCGTGAGTTCTTCAAATGACGATTTTTCTGTTTATTACCACAACGCTGGAGGTTTGCGTACTAAAACAAACCAGCTTTATTCGGCGGTGACCTCTCAAAGCTTCGATGTTATAGCTATAGTGGAGACTTGGTTGACAATCAACTTTTTCTCAACAGAACTTTTTGACTCCCGATATGTGGTCTATCGGCGTGATCGAGATATCAATTCGGGATTATCTAGGGGCGGTGGAGTCTTTTGATTGATTTCAGTCTCTACTAACTTCATCAGCAAGGAAATTATTCTTCCTAATATTCAAACTCTCACTGCGCAAATTGCTGTCTCAGTTTCTTTCAACTCAACTAATATTTGTAAGAACGAAATAGTATTCATTTTAAGCTATTTGCCCCCAAATAGTCCACTAAGCTTATTTGAAAACCATATATTTAATATTAACCACATTATTTCAAATTCAGGTTGCAAACAGACTCCTTGTGTTTTGGGATACTTTAATCTTGGGAATATTATTTGGAACTATTGTCCAGATGATAAAACGCTTCTCCCATTTAACTTGAACCTTGCAGTTGAGGAGCATTTTTGTGATGCAATCTCTCTCAAGTAAATCAAACTGTATAGTAAATGACCTAAATAGGATATTGGATCTTATATTCCTTAATAATGACCTAAATTATTATTTAACTAGGTGCTACATTCCTCTGACTAAAGAATCTATACACCATGTGGCTATTATTCTTAAGTTCAGTTATATGATTTTTCATATCCAACTGAGAAACCATCGAAGATTCTTTATAATTTCAGTAAGGAAAATTACGAGTTCCTTAATTCATATTTTAACAGTATTAACTGAACTCTGAACAGTATTAACTAACTCTGAAATCATTGCACCTGCAGAATATGTATTTTACTTTCAAAGCGATCCTGGATGAGGCCTTTGATCTATTCGTACCTAAGCGAGTTTCGAGATCGCGTACTCGTTTACCGTGGTACAACAAGCGACTTTGTCATTATAAGAATCTGAGGAATAAGTCTCACAAACTTTTCTTAAAATCTAATCTGCAGGCGGATAAAGAAAAATTTATTCAACCAAGGAAAGAATTTGATTTTCTATCAAACCTACATTATAAAAAATATATCGCATAAATTGAAAATAATATAAAAACTAATCCAAGAGCTTTCTGGATTTTTTATAATTCGAAACGTAAATATTCAAATTTACGAAAATCAATGGAATACCAGAATTTGTGTGCTGATAATCCTCAAGATATTTGCGCTTTATTTGCAACGTATTTCTCTTCGGTTTTCGTGGAAGATGATCCCAGCATAAATATCAATAATTTCGACCAGCTGGTCCAAAAATTAGATATCGGTTTTATGGTAATATCCGAAGAGGATACTATGCAAGCTCTCTCAAAATTAGATACTAGTAAGGGTGCTGGGTTCGATTTGCTCCCACCGGTGCTTTTGAAGAATTGTGCGCAGTCGCTTTGTACTGCGCTTACGTTAATTTACAACAAATCTCTGGCTACAGAATTATAGACCAATTGTAAAGATGTCCATTATACCGAAAATATTAGATAGTATTGTCAATAACCGTTTAACTTTTGAAGTTAAACATTATATATCTGAACAACAGCATGGTTTTTTTCGCAGGAAGATCCATTAGTTCAAACTTAGCTATTTTTAGTAATTTTTGTATAAATGCAATGGATAATGGCATGCAAGTTGACGTACTGTATACGGATTTTGCCAAAGCCTTCGACAGAGTTAGTCACTCCATTTTATTGCATAAATTAAATGTAATTGGGATTCACTCAATATTTCTGAAATGGATAGAGTCTAATCTATTAAGAAGAAAACTAATTGTAAGAACTGATGGGCATTTTTCTGCCCCTATTGAGGTAAAATCTGGTGCCCCTCAAGGAAGCCATTTAGGACCTGTTTTATTCATACTATTCATTAATGACTTACCTGGGATTTTCAAAACCTGTAATTGCCTGATGTACGCTGATGACTTAAAATTATACATGACCGTTAAAGACCTTTGTAGTTGTACACTGTTTCAGGATGACATAAACTCGCAAATTGTTTGGAGCAGCATAAACAAATTGTGTTTGAATATTTCAAAATGCAATACGCTAACTTATACTCGTAAGCAATTAGCAATTCGGTATGACTACACCTATGATGGAATAAATCTCTTTCAGAAAGTTTCCTCGATCAAGGATTTAGGAGTTTTATTCGACTGTAGGTTTTCTTTCAATTTGCATTATGATTACGTAATTTCTAAGTCCAACTCACTTCTTGGTTTCCTAGAGAAATTCTACGGAATTTTCGGATATATTTACATTAAAAACTATTTTTGTGAGCTTGGTAAGATCTCTCCTTGAATTTGGTTGTATCATTTGGAATCCCTTTTATGATTGTCATACTGCTAGATTAGAAAAAATACGTTGTAGCTTGTTAGGGTCACATAGCTTAGCTCAAAGAAGAAATACCCTGGAGGTACTCTTCATAAAAGATATTATTGATAGCAAAATTGATGCTCCAGGTCTATTAGAAAGTATAGATTTTTATGTCCCTATGAGAACACTTAGGTGTAGGGATCCTTTTATTACTAAATTCCATAGAACAAATCTTAGGAAAAATGAACCCATCTCAAAATGCTTCTCTGTTTGCAACGTGGTATCTAATGCCTTAGACTTCAGTTCAAACAGATTTAGATTTAAGAATGATTTGTTAAGATATTTTGATACACATTAATTGTATATTTAGTTCTTAAGTAATCTGTAAGGGCCGCCCAGTAGATGAAATAAATAAACAACATTCAAATTCAAATTCTTTTTCTTTGCACTTTCGCTACCACCGATCTAAAAATAGAATCAAGCATTCAGCTCACTCATATTTTTTTTCGTCGCGCACACGAATATGATTCGCATATGATTCCTACTGTGTTTTCAGCAGCATGTGCATTTAACGAATAGTTTGTGCGAGCCCAGTCAGCCTTCTGCCGGTGAGCAAAGACTTCATTCTTGCCTGCCATAACAGAAACTCCTTTTGCGTGAAGCAGTTGACCCCTGGTTCGACAGCCCCAACTATCGCATAACGAGTGGCTCATATTTGGAACGGGTTGATCAACTCTAAATACATTGAGTAGAGTAGAAGTAGTTGCCGGAGTATCGTAAGCGTATTTTAGGAGTATCTTTGGGCGTATTTAGGACTATCCGGAATCATTCCTTCGGGAATTTCAAGGCTTCGGCCGGAATCATTCCTCCGGGAACTTCAAGGCTTCGGCCGGAATCATTCCTCCGGGAATTTCAAGGCTACGGCCGGAATCATTCCTTCGGATTTTTCAAGGCTTCGGCCGAAATCATTCCTTCGGGAATTTCAAGGCTTCGGCCGAATCATTCCTTCGGGAATTTCAAGGCTTCGGTCGGAATCAGTTCTTCGGAGCTTTCACCAGCATTGTGAGCGGCCCTCTGCCGCGGAGCACTCAGCTCCTCCGACATTGTATTCACCAGCATTGGAAGCGGCCCTCTGCCGCAGAGCACTCGGCTCCCCCGTCTTCTGTACATACAAACTATTGTACGCGACCCTCTGTCGCCAGCCATTCGGCCTGACAAACCGATTGTAACCAGTGACGTAGATATTAAGTTTGTAAAACGTTTGTGAATTAAATAAAATATTAAATAAAGTAAAAAGCGAAATAAAATATTAAATAAAATAAAAAGCGAACACCGACCCGCATACGTCCGAGCTGAAATTTCGGTGATAGATTTGCTTCACAGCAAATCGTGTGCAATTCTTGACTGTCGCGGTGGTTGGAACTTTGAGGATTACGAGATCCCCCAAAATGGACCCTGGGGCGACTGACGCTACCCCAGCTGGAAACAAAAACTCGTTACAACTTCAAAATTCATTTCCACTCGATTTGCACTCAATGTCTAGCTTGCCGAAAATTTGCTCTTTGCCAATTATAATTAGTTCTTAAATATTGGGCGTTACTTTTCACTCATATATATATATATATATATATATATATATATATATATATATATATATATATATATATATATATATATATATATATATATATATATATATATATATATATATATATATATATATATATATAGTGAGGAACTCACCAAAGGTGGGTTCCCACAAACCAAGAGATGAAGACAACGACAGCGAGACATCGTCACCCTGTGGAGGGATCCAAGTAGAGCCCACCGACACCAACAGCCAGGGGCGGGAAAAATCCTGCAAACAACAACGTGCTGAGTAAATTGTGACTCAGGAAGAGTAGAGCACGGATAACGGGATCCCCCGGGAGACAGCCGGACGCCGTGTGGCGAAGCTACTCACACCGCCGCCGCTGGAAGCGGGTGACTATTTAAGAGACCGACGCACAGGAATCGGCCTCTATTCTCTGTGATCTAGTCATCGCGCATCAAGGAGTTTCGCGCATCATCAAGTTTTTCTTAAAAAAAGTGACAAACGTTTCGAGTGCTAACGCGGAGTGTAGCGAGTGTTTAACGAAGGACACCTCTAACCGTGCCTTGACCCCTTTGCGGTACAGAACCGACGTCCGTCGAAGGATTTTTCAGCAGAGTGAGTTTAAATCGCATAATCATTTACAGTGTAACAAGTAGGTGTGAAAACTTCATCACCCACCCTGTCTCCCCGTGTGGTTTATTAACCGACGGGCTCCCCTCCTGAATCCTTCACAACCCTGTCTCCCCGTGTGGTTTGTTAACCGACGGCTCCCCTTCTAAATCCTCCACAATCCTCTCTCCCCGTGTGGTTTGTTAACCGACGGGCTCCCATCCTTGATTCCCCACGTCCCATACGTCTTCCCCTTGATTCCAATTTACGACGCAACCGTGTAGTTAGCTAACTGACGGTACGTCCGCTCCCCGTGAGGAACGCAATTGGAATCGAGGTCGGCGGGATAGGCTATTTTAAGTCCTAATTTAAGCACAAATGAAAAGTTGGTTTAGTTAAATAAAGTTATACGAGTATATAATAAAACGCTTGTGCCAAAAAATTAGAGGGGTCTGAGAGAGTTTACATGTAGGTACCAACAGAGAACTATTGTCGTCGTCAAAGTATTGTGACCCGAACCCGTGACGTAGCTACACCACGCCGCCCGAAGAAGGTTCGTCACAATTGGCGCCCGAACAGGGGCTCGAGGCAACAGGGACGGTAGAGGAGTTACGACGACGATTTTACGGTTACGCCACCAGAACAGATTTAAGCGACGCAGAGGAGTCACGCCTGAGAGAACTCGAACAAAAATACAAGCGCTCTTCCTCACTGGGGCCCAGTGGGCAACAACGAGTCAGCCTTACGACGACGACAACGACAATCAGCGCGACGCCAGCACCAACGCTATATACCGGTACACATCTGGCAGCCCAAACGGACGCTCATACCTCGCATGGGTCAGTTATTGACACAGTCCGCAGATAGGCGACGCGGTATGATGGCGGCCAGGATCCACTCGCATTTTTTGAACGACTTGAAGAATTGGCAAAGGTGTACGGCGTTAACCTCGACACCCTGCCCCACACCATGCCGGAGTTGCTGAAAGACCGGGCGTTGGCATGGTATCGCAACAACAATCGCAACTGGGACAACTGGCAGGCTTTCCAACGCGACTTTCGGAAGTTTTTCCTGCCGGCTCGGTACTTCGAGGACCTCGATGACAGCATACGCCGTCGCGTTCAACGCCCCCGGGAGACTTTCAAGGACTACGTGCTGGGGATACAGACCCTTATAAGGCAAGCCGGCCTACAAAGCGAACATCAGTTGCAACGAATTTATCGGAATTGTCGCAGCGAATACCAGATCTATATCCGACGCAAGGACTTCGTGAATTTGGAAGAATTAATCGCTCTCGCCGAGGATTTCGAGGACATCGGGAGAGAAAAGGCTAAAGAACCGCCACCACGACCCCGTCCAGAGCAGCACCGACAACTGACGCATACCTCAACAGCAGAATCAGCGACCCGGCGACTTTCAGAGCAGCCTCAACGAGTTATTCAGGCATCAACAGAAGAAATCATCAGGAATCCACGCGCTGCTTGCAGACGCTGCGGGGGGCAGGGGCATTTACAGCACGCGTGTCAGCGTCCCAGTAAAATATTCTGCTGGGAGTGCGGAAAAGTCGGTATGCGCACCATCGTGTGCTGCAGAAGGCGAGCGGGAAACGCCGAGGAGGACCAACCGACAGGAGAGGTGTTGGAACCTCAAGAGCAGTAAATCCCCCCAACACAAGACCAGGCATCCCTCCAACCAAATTAAACACGAGCAATACAAGGAACTACGAAGTAACAGCAGGTGCGACAAGCTCTTCTCATGAGCCGCACCAGTTGGCAGCCACGACGACTGCATCAGCACCTTTGCTTTGCGATGGCAGGAAGATCCTGGCATAGGTGAGAATCGGAGAAGTGAACTTGGAGGCGACGTTGGACACTGGAGCCACGCGCAGTTTCGTCAGCGCCAGTCGGGTAGCGGAATTGGGACTTCCCGAGACGTCCGACAGCACAGGAGTGAAGGTCCAACTGGCAGACGGTGGCGTGCGGGTAGTGCACCGGTCTCTTCGAGCAGAAGTTCAACTGGGCAATAGCAGTGGCGTGATAGACCGAGAAATCCCGCTATGCAGAATGTAATTAACGACGAAGTGGATGAGCTACTACAGAAGGTATGCATCGAACCATCAAACAGCCGCTCTGTCTGAACTATCAATTAGCGCTCCTCTGGTATTGGTCAAAAAGAAGACCGGACAATGGCGCATCTGCGTTGATTATCGCCAACTCAATGCCCGGTCTGTACCTGATGCGTACCCCTTGCCAAGGATACACCACATTCTGGATCGTTTACGAGAAGCGCGGTACATATGTAGCCTCGATCTCAAAAATGGCTACTGGCAGATCCCTATGCACCCCGAGAGCAAAAAGTATACGGCATTTACCGTACCTGGCCGTGGCCTTTACCAGTGGCGTGTGATGCCATTCGGGTTGCACTCCGCGCCGGCCACATTCCAACGAGCGCTCGACCAGGTCATCGGGCCGGAACTGGAAGCTTATGCTTTCGCATATTTAGACGATATCATCGTCACCGGAAAATCGTGGCAAGATCACATGGACAATCTGAGGGAAGTGTTACGCTGGTTGAAAGCTGCAAAATTAAAAATCAACAGAGAAAAATGCAAGTTCTTCCAAGAGGAAATCAAGTACCTCGGTCACGTAGTGAGTGCCGACGGTATCCACACCGACCCGGACAAAGTCACGGCAATACGAGATTTGCCACCCCTACCGACATACGAGGCGTTCGACGTTTTCTAGGCACAGCTTCATGGTATCGCAAATTCATACCCGGTTTCTCTGACATCACGACCCCACTGACGACACTTCTCAAGAAAGGCAAACGCTTCCGATGGGACACAGAGCAACAGCAGGCTTTCGAAACAATAAAGAATAAACTAATCGAAGCGCCCGTCCTCGCGCAGCCGGACTTCAACCAAAAATTTGTCCTCCAAACAGACGCTAGCGAGTATGGCCTCGGCGTGGTGCTAACGCAGGAGCAAGAAGCAGAAGAGCGAGTGATCGCGTATGCTAGCCGCCACCTCACCGACGTGGAACAACGATACTCAACCACCGAGAAGGAATGTCTCGCGATAGTGTGGGGCATTCGGAAAATGCGACAGTACGTGGAAGGGTATGAATTCACCGTCCTCACTGACCATTCCTCTTTGCGCTGGCTCAACTCCATAGACAACCCTTCCGGCAGAATCGCGCGGTGGGCTTTGGAGCTACAGCAGTACCAGTTTCAAGTAAAATACAGACGAGGAAAGTGGAACGTTGTGGCAGATAGCCTCTCTAGGCAGCCAGCGGACGTTCTATTAGTTCAGGACGCCAACACCGCGGATTGTCGATGGCATGCCATGAGACTTCAAGACGTAAAGGCAAGCCCCGGATTACCCGGAATTCCCGGATTACACAATCCTCTATGGACAACTCTACCGACACTTTCCATTATCCGATCTAGACGATGACTCGCCACCTTGGAAGTTGTGTGTCCCTAAGAATCTGCGACCTCGGGTTCTCGCCGAGAACCACGACAACCCCACCGCTGGACATCACGGGATTCGCAAAACAACAATCCGAATTGGCAAACGTTACTACTGGCCCGGCATGGCGCGGGATATTAAAAAGTATGTCAACAGCTGCGAATCCTGCCAGAGATACAAACCCTCACAAGAAAAACCAGCCGGCCACATGCTGACACATCGGATTAACGAACCATGGTCGACGATAGGTGCTGACTTCATAGGACCGCTGCCGCGCACGCCGCAGGGTCACACCATGGCACTGGTCATATACGACAAGTTCTCCAAGTGGACGGAGATAGTTCCTCTGCTCAAGGCGACAAGTGAGAGCCTGCAGAAAGCCCTGCGTGAGCGAATTGTCTGCCGCTATGGAGTACCAAAGGTCCTCATTTGTGACAACGGACAGCAATTCACCCCCCCATACATGCCGCAGGAAAACCCGAACGAGAGAGCAAATCGAATCGTTCCACGTATCATTGCACAATTAGCAAAAGGAATTCAACAGCGCTGGGACGAACAGCTCCCAGAAATCATGCTAGCCATCAACACCACAGTCTCCGAGTCCACAGGGTACACACCAGCGTTTCTCACACAGCGAAGAGAACCACGATTACCTCGAGCATTATACGACGAAAACACACTAGGCACAGGCAACCCGTGACAGAGCCCACATCGACGAGCTCAACGATTACAGGGAATCTTTGAAAATGTACGAAGCAACCTTCGACGCGCAGCACATGCCCAGGCGCGGTACTACAATTTACGACATCGACCTTGGAAACCACAGATTGGCCAACGAGTTTTGGCGAAAACACATTTCCTGTCCAACGCAGCCGAGAAGTTTACAGTGAAACTGGCGCCGAAGTTCGACGGGCCGTACCGCGTCATTGGATTCAACTCCCCAGTCATTGTACAGCTTAAACTGGAAGGATCAGAGCGGATACGCACTGCACATATCAGCGAAGTGAAGCTATATCGAGACGCCCACACATCTCCTTGCGACTCCGAAGGGGGAGAAAGAACGCCCGCCAGACCGAGTAGCCCGACACTCGGACCACAGACACGACAGAACAAGCATCCGAACAGACAAATCGACGAGCCGTCGACCCGGACCGCTAGAATACACTAACGTCTTCTTCTTTCATTATAGCTAACCAACTCGGACCAGTCCACACCATCCATAACGGAAGATGTCGTACGCAACGGAAGCGGAGGAAGGTTCGCTACTCCAATACCTCCCGGGCCCAGGCGGAATCCAGGTACGAGTCCGAGATTTCGAAAGGCTCAGCAGCGGCAGGTGGCTGAACGAGGTATTGGTGGAGGTATACCTCCGCTGGGTCCAACAGAGCACCGGCACCACCTTGCGAGAACGCACCCACATATTCAACCCGTTCTTCTTCGACCGAATGGTAAGGTAGCGCCGAGGAGCGATTCCAATCCGTGAGTCGTTGGACGAGGAAGATCACGGCGATGACGGTCATCGTGTGGCCCATAAATTCTGGGGACCATTGGGAGGCAATGGTTGCCTACTTACCAAGCGCCGGGCGTGGGTACGGTTGCATCCTACAGCTGGACTCGCTGTATCAAAAAGCCGACACCGAGAGGGCAGCCCAGATACGCGAGTACCTGTCACTGGTATTCCGAGACCGCGAGCTGCAGGTGGAACCATCCCGGTTGACGGAGGGGAATCTCCCGCTGATCAACGACAGGATACCACGACAGACAAACGGCGACGACTGTGGCGTGTTCATGCTCCACTACGTGGAACAAATCATCAAGGACCCAACAGCCTTTAAGGCGAGAATGCTGCCACGCCAAGACACCCCGTTCAAATCACAGGAGAAGCGCAGGCCATCGCGAAAGTGCTCAGACAACCCGCCACGGAGCAAGGAAGGGACGTAAGCGTCTTCCCCACGTTGAAGTTCGCCCCCAGACACCCGACGACGCATGCACGAAACAGGTGTACATCCAAAGCCACTGACCTCCAACCCGTGCCGAAGGTTATGGAAGTGTGCTATAGTCTACGAGTGGAGCCCGAGGCCACGTCCGAACTCTCCGCAGACCTCGGTGACGAAGCGCAGCCCACTCAGGCCCAGGAAGGCGACAAAATTAGTAACCGCCAAACCACCACAACAGCGCAGCCGGCCAAGGAGCACAATGATGAGTTTCATCCCGTGCCGAAGTCCAACGAAGGTTAAAACCTACGGGTGGAGCCCGAAGCCACGTCCGAGCTCGCAGGAGACTTCGACGACGAGGCGCAGCCAACTCAGGCCCAGGAAGACATCACGGGAAGTGAACAATCAGCCGCTATCACAGCCCAACTGGCACCAACGACCGAGGGAAGCAACGAGGAGGCCGTGCAATGGGTCAAAGTCAGCCAAGAGCCATATGAAGGAAGCCGATACTGCTTCAAGGTGGATGCCGCATTAAATAGGTCCATCGAGGCAAGTCCGCCCCCTCCAGTGGCCGCTATGAATTCGACTTCCGCACCGCCACTACCAGGCCACGATCTCACATTCCAGACGGCAATCGAACACCCGTAGCGTCGGGTTAGCGAAGAGGATCTGGCCCTATAATGCCCAGTCAGTTTCGGGTACCTCTACGACCCGATCGAAGGAAGGTTCTACGACCAGCTCTATGCGGAGGTCCATGCCGAGGACACACCTCCAGCAAATTTGACTTCGTCAGTAACAGCCGGGACCGAGGAAAGTGTCTCTGACATGACGCAACAGATACCTGTTGGGAGTTCTCCCGGACCCAAGGGAGTCATAGGCCTCACGACACTAAAATAATTTTCATAAATATCTTTACAATCCCCCACCAAACTTTGAATAAATTTAGTGGGGCCATCTTCACCCGTATATATAATACAACAAACTTATTCAAATTACTATTATACTTACTATGTAGTAACTAAAAGCTATTGGTATATGTGCGTGTACATTACTACTATTTAAACTTACATCTACACTACTAAATAAATTTCTTAATATACACTCAAAGTCACTAAAAACTACAAAATGTACATCTAACTTACGTTCTAAATTCTTAAAACTAAGTGATGCCTCTTCCTGTTGGGGCATCACCGTCACCACCTTTTTGCATATCTCCTTGTGCAGGCAGCTTTTGCAGAAGAATAATCTACCCTTATGTGCCGTTTGTTGAGATTTTATTAATCTGAAAAGTGAAAAGAGCAAAAAAAAACACTCGAAATGGTGGTGTTGTTGATGCTGGTGTTGCTGTTGTCGTTGGCACCCATGGTAGTAGTGGTGGTGACTGTGGTGGTGGCGGTGACGGTGGAGGCGATGTTGATGTTGTTGTTGTTGTTGTTGTTGTGGTTGTTGTTTTTCTGCTGTTGTTTCTGATGTTTTTGGTGCTGTTCTTGCTGTAGATTCTGTTAATTAAAGGATTATATTAAACATACAAATCTACACACTACAGAAAAAGAAAATATTAAATATATTCGTATTACAATATATTATTTATAATTGTTGTATTATTAATATAATTATAATTATACTCTTTCGACTATTAATTATTAATTAATATTTAATATAGACTATTTTATTATAGGTATTTATTTTATATATAAATTTACTTACCTTGTAAATTGAGTAGTGTCGTGACCACGGACGAGGGTGGATGCAGCTACCCACCGCAGTGCAGTGTTTAGTGTGCTCGCGGAAACAAAGAAACAAATATAAAGAAATATTTTCAAACAAACATAGTCACAGTGCAATAACATTGATTTGGATTACAGATTAAAACATAACAATAGACATCAATAAATTCGCTAAAACAATAACACCAAATATCACAAATAGACAATTAAACGGAATGCAGAGAACCAAGCGAAGGGCTTATTTATGCCCTCCGCAGTAAAGCTCAGCATTTCGTTTCTTTCTTCTCCTCCTCCTTCTTCCTGGTCCCGTTAGGTGTGCAGGCGGCTGTGAGTGCACCGTGGGCTGAAGCGTGGCAAGATAAAGGCATAACACTTGTCTTGTCGCGTTTTGCTTTGCCTGCGGTGTAGGCTTGTCCGCTTGTGCAGCTGACTTTATACCTCTTTACAGTGGGTGGCGATGACAAAATTTCGTATAGACACCACAAATGTGCGTGGCTTGAGGGCGAATTTCTTCGCGGTCTATGCGTATGTCTGTACTCACCAACCGCATATAATGGCACTAGGTGAGACCCAGGTGTCTGAGGGTGCAGATCCACTGGATTTTCACTTGCCGGGGTACCACTTACTGCCATTATTTTCATCACACAGAGGCCTCGCCTTATATATTCGCAGTGATGTTGCGTACCAGTGTCAGCAACACCTTTGCACGACGGATGCCGAATTTAGCTCCATGTGGGTTAAGTTCAAAATCCAGTCGCACATCCTGCACTTCTGCTTCATTTATAGAAGCCCGGGTCTAGGGAGGCTGCCAACTTTTGACAAACTTGACAGTCTCTCTGATTGGATTTCTAAAATCCTGGAATCGTATCCGAACAGTGAAATTGTTGTTGCTGGTGATTTCAATGTTCATAATTCCAATTGGCTACGTCATTCGAGTCACACAACACCTGAGGGTTTGTATGTTGAGTTATTTGCTGAGTCTAATAATTTGACTCAATTAGTGAAGGAACCAACGCACTTTCCTTGCGTTGATGGGCAAAACCAAAATATTCTGGACCTTTTTTTAACTTCGCATCACAGCAAGTATGATGTGAATGTGCTTGCACCTCTTGGTAATTCGGACCACGCTACAATTTCTGCTACCTTCCCATATTCTAGTCTTCAATCCGCTCATCAGCCAGCTCCGAAGCGGACAGTGTGGCTTTATGAGAAGGCTAATTGGGATGCGCTGAACTCCTTTTTCAGCCGTTTCAATTGGCAATTGTGTTTCAGGGATAGAAACATAAATGCTGCAGCAAAATTGGTAGAAAATATAATTTTATTTGGTATGAGGTCTTTCATACCTAATAAAAGAATTTCCATTAAACCAAAAGACCATTCCTGGTTTAATGCGACTTGCAGACAAGCAGTCAGGTCTAAAGAGGAAGCATTTAGGAATTGGCGTTTAAATAAAACTGCTGATACTAAACTGCTGCGCAATCAGGCCAGAAATACGTGCAATGCCACTCTAAAGCGCGAAAAAGTTCTCTACGAACAGCGCCTTAGACGCAGAGTTCTTGAATACCATAAGGGTAGCAAGAACTTTTGGTCGTTCGTGGGGAGGGTGAAGAATCAGACGCGATCGTCTATTCCAACTCTCCTGAAGGACGATCGGATCTTCACTCACTCGGTTGACAAGGCAAACTTATTAGCCAAAATGTTTGCTGAAAACTGCTCTCTTTCTGAGAGTAGCCAACCACTACCCGTGATCGACGGTGTGTCTCATATTATGCCTGAGATGCACTTTCGAACGCGGGCTGTTAAAAGAGTGCTTGTAAACCTCAACGTCAATAAATCCTCGGGACCGGATGGCATTTCAGCCCACGTGTTGAGAAAGTGCGCCTCAACATTGGCTCGCCCATTGCGCAATCTGTTTAACTTATCGTTCACTTCAGGAGTTTTTCCTAGTTCCTGGAAGATTGCCAATGTGCAGCCAGTTCCCAAAAAAGGTGAGGCTACGAATCCTGCCAATTACCGGCCCATAGCAATCTGTTCAATGCTCTCCAAAGTTATGGAGAGCGTTATAAATTTTAGCCTGATGAGGTATCTAGAGAGCAACCAATTGGTCAGCGATCGCCAGTACGGTTTCCGTGCTCACCGCTCCACAGGCGATTTGATGGCGTTCCTCACTGAGCGGTGGAACAGTTGTGTTCACCAATTCGGTGAGAGTAAGGTTGTTGCTTTGGATATCTCCAAGGCATTTGACCGAGTGTGGCATAAAGCACTTGTGTCTAAACTGGCTGCTTATGGTGTCGGTGATACATTCACTCGATGGATATCGAGTTTCCTCAGCGGCCGTTCTATTCGGGTTGTGATTGACGGCTTTGCTTCCGAAGAGCACTCCATAAATGCTGGAGTTCCGCAGGGTTCGGTCCTGTCTCCAACACTTTTTCTCATTTTTATCAATGACCTTCTGTCATTGACATCAAACCCCGTCTACTCGTTTGCTGATGACAGCAGCATTTGTCATTCATATTCATTCTCCAGGCGTCCTTCTATTCTGGAGATCAATAGAAAACGCAGAATTATGAATGACACACTCCAATCTGACCTCAACAAAATCCAGGAGTGGGGTCAAGCGAATCGGGTCGATTTTAATGCGCGGAAGACCCAATGCTGTTTGTTGACCCACAAGCGTCTGGCGGGCGACAACTTTCCACCTTTAAATATGGGTGGTGTGGATATTAATGAGTCGGAGGCTCTTGATGTTCTGGGCATGTCAATACAATGCGATCTTCGTTGGAACGATCACATTTTTGATGTGTCGAAAGAAGCAGCCAAGTGCTTAGGCTTTTTAAAGCGGTGCAAGAAATACTTCACTCCAACCGACCTTCGTTGTATCTACACCACTTATATCCGTCCGAAAATGGAGTACAACTCGCATATTTGGTCTGGAGCTTCGAAAGCATATCTTCAGCTTCTGGACCGTATACAAGGTCGTGCGATAAAACTTATAGGGGACAGTAGGGTATCCAGCTCTATTGAAACCTTGGGATGTCGTCGGGATGTGGGGTGTGTAACCTTATTTTACCGTTACTTTAATGGTAACTGTTCCTCTGAAGTAGCCAGCCTGATCCCCTCGGTTCAGGTATTCAACAGATCTACTCGGCTTTCCAGAGCGGTGCACCCCTTTTACGTCTCGATCCCGTTCCATCGCACTACCCACTACCGCGAGAATTCGTTTTTCGGTCGCGCAGTTAAATTGTGGAATAGTCTCCCTGCGCATGTTTTCCCACCCACTTATAACGTCGATGCTTTTAAAAGAGGTGTAAATCGACACTACTCCCACTTTTCCCCTTCCCACTAACCTTTACCCTTCTAAACCAACGAATGCTTTGCATGGATAGGGGGCATCCCCTGAGCTTGGTATCTGCCATAAAAAAAAAATCTGCCATAAAAAAAAAAAAAAAAAAAAAAAAAATAATGTGGTTTTCCTTCTCTGTAGTTGTTGTACTTCTTCTTGTTGTTGTTGAAACAAATTTTTATTTGTTTTAACTTTTATTTAAAGTTTTTAGAGTTTTTTCGCTCTTTAAAGTGTTTTTAACTTTTCTTAAATGTTTTCTAAGTTTTTTCACTTTCAAAATGTCGTTTTGACTTTCAAAATGTTCTGTGCACTTTCGAAAAATCTTTTTATTTAAGTTTTTAACTTTTTGTTTTGAGTGTTTTATTGTTTGGAATGTTTTCCAGGTTTTTCACTTTCTTTAAATGTTCTGTGCACTTTGTAATTTTCAAAATTTTTGACTTTTGAAAATCTTTTTATTCTTATTCTTTCTTTCACTTTTTTAATTCTATTATTTCACACTTTAATTTTTGATAAAAACCATATATTTTTTATTACCACAAGGCACAAGTAAAAACACAAGCTACTTGAACACTTCAATATCCAGATACTGAATGAAGTCTGATTATAAATTTCAGTCCTTTATACTCCCAGCTGAATCATTCTAAAATTAAAAAAAAAAGGAAAAAGAAACATGACAACAAAAAACGAAATTGAAATAAAAAAAATCTATATATGTTCAATCATGTTCGGCTCAGTTCCGCCTAATTTCATTGTATTCTTCGGAAATGTTTACATTAATTTAATTCCAGCAAATTCGAGCCAAGCCGCAGTTCGGTCCCAAACAATTAAATAAACAATACAAAACACTCTACCACTGCTTAGGCAGCCCCACGCTCCAGATCATGCATGCACGCTAAGCCACAGTTCGATCCGTTCACTTTATGTTTACATTAAATTTCACTACGCTTCTGGGGCGGCGTCTCAAAAGCGAAGCAAGTAAATAAACAACAACAACTACAACACTACTTCTGCTTACGCAGCCTCTGCTTAGCAAGCTGCCACCCGCGAGCACACATTCCACAGTCACTTGAGTCATAAAAATCCTACCCTCATCCATTCACACCTCAACAATAAAAAAATCTTAATATGATATCCTACAACAACAATTCCAAAGGCAAGCATCTAGCCGCTGCTGCTCTCCCAATACGCTGCTGCATCTCCCCTATCAACCGACTGATCGACTGTCCGTCCGCCAGCCGCCAGCTTCCAGCCTTCAATCTTCTTTCTCACCCTTACACACACACAGCGCCCCTTAGGTGGCTTTGTCTTCCAGCAGCTCTGGCATTGCGCGTGGCAACATATAGCTATCGAGACAATATGTTTCCGCCAGTTCCTCCATCCGCTCCACGAAGGCTAAAGGGTCAACGCCACCATCATACCTCACTGACCATTTTCTCACCTTGTCGATAACGTCAGGGTACGAATGACGCTCGATTATTTCCCGCAGGTTGCTGTCCTTCACCCGTGGGGTGTTTACGCTCTCTAGGCCAATCGATTTTATTTTATGACTTGTCAAAGAATACCTTTTTTTAAAATAGCGACACGGTCTAAAATAGGCGGTCTAACAAACTTGTGTAAATATTTCAAAATTTATTGCATATTAATGTTTTTAGTGATATGGTGCGATTGGTTGAGGGAAGGATAGAGATATGTGAGTGTCAGCGTGTGACTTTTGTTTTGTTCGTTTTGTTTATGAGAGAAGGCGGAATCTGCCTTGTGTCGCATAGGGTTAGTTGGTTAGTTGGTCAGTGGAGTTATTTTTAGGAAATTTAGGAATTATGCTGTTGTAGTTGTAGTAGTAAGTTGTAGTTGTTGCAGTAATTTATTTCACATGATGCTGTAACAAAATCTTTTGTGGAAAATTGTATTAATCAAATTACCACAGAATTTAAAAAAGAAAGGTAAATACTAAAGGAGAGAATAGAAGGTGACATTGAAGTAGTCTACACAAAACTTCAAGACACTAAAAAATACTTCGACAGTAATATTTAAGATTACACAAAATAAATGAACGAACAACTTGAACGAATTGATAGCTACCTATTTCAACAAGCACAAAAACCGAAATCAATAGCCGCATTGGAGCACAAAATTCTAAAAGAAATGTCAAAGTGAGTAAAAAGCGGGGTTCAGTAGATGAACTTCACACTCAAGCTCGTAAAAATTTTAAACGTAGACGTGTAATTACTAAAGGGATCGACGACCTCTGCCAAGCGGATTTAGAAATGGGAAGCTTCTCCACAGGTAACAATGGATCTCGCTTCCTTCTCACCCTAATAGATGCATTCTCAAAATTTGCCTGGGCTATGCCTTTAAAATCTAAAACATATGCTGATGTCACCAAAGCTATGGAAACCGTATTCAATTTGGGTCGGATACCCAGAAATTTACAAACCAATGACGGCAAAGAATTCTTCAATCGGCAATTTCAAATTTAATGAGGAAATTCCATGTCAACCATTACTCTTCGTACAGTGTTTTGAAGGCGTCAATTGTTGAGCGTTTTAATAGAACACTAAAACAAATGATGTGGAGGGAATTTAGTTACCATGGATCATATCGATGGATTGATAATTATAAAAATTTGATCGACGAATACAATAAGAAAAAGCACAGAACAATAAATATGGCTCCCATCGATGTCATGCCGTCTAATGAAAAGTTGCTATTAAATACATCTTACAACAATCTGCAAATATTTAGAAAGCCAAAGTTTCGGATAGGAGACTATGTTCGCATCAGTAAACATAAACACGATTTTGAAAAAGGCTACATACCGAATTGGACTACAGAAATTTTTAAAATTAAAAATATAAGAATTACAAACCCACCGACGTATGTTCTTGAAGACTATCAGGGAAACACAATTGGAGGAGGATTTTACGAAAGCGAACTATTGAAAACAAAATATACCAGCACATACCTTGTAGATAAAGTTTTAAAAACTAAAGGGAATAAAGTCTTTGTCAAGTGGCTAAGGTTATCCAATAAACAATAATGAAACTTTGTAAATAAATTTTCTGGTATAAAAAAAATCCTTTGTGTGTTTTTTATTTCATTAGTTGGCCAACATTCAAGATGTCAATAACGCTTACCCTAAGTGGAAACATATCCATTTTATCGGCTGATTACTTTCCGCCTATAGATTTAAATTTGAAGTGTGTATGAGGTCTCGTTGACTTTCATAGCTACAACATCATACCAAACGTTGACTATGAAAATAATTTATTTCATATCGAAGGCCATACAATTGAAATTCCTGTCGGTTCATATGAGCTCGACGATATTGCCGAGTACATTCAAAATAAATATTTTAGTATAGTGCCACATGAGAAGCCGCATGAGAAACTGGAAATAGCCACCAACCCAAACACACTGAAAGCAATCGTAGGGTCCAGTAAACATAAAATTTTCTTTAATAAAGAACGAAGCATTGTTTCACTGTTGTGCTTCAGTAAAAAAGCATTGGAAGCAGGAAAACTGTACACTTCCGACTTGCCTGTGACTATAACAAGGATCAATGTTATTCACGTTGAGTGTGACATTATAAGCGGTTCATATATTAACAACACACCGGCGCATACAATTCACATGTTTGCTTTGAATGTCAGCCCCGGGTATAAAATAGATGAGATTCCGAAAAATGTCATTTATTTGCCAGTAAACACTAGACAGATAAGTTCGATTACAATAAAAATTGTTGATCAAAGCGGTAACCTAATTAATTTTTGTGGAGAAACTATAACCCTCGGACTGCATTTAAAACCCCAAGAACAATGATTATCTATAATAAAAGCGCTTACATGGGAACCTCCATTAACTTCTTCTTTGTCATTTGAAGTAATAAGGTAACAGAAGCCGCAGACAACACTTAACGTTCTACAACACAAAAAGTTGACATTTGCCAATAAAGAGTTTCTAAAATCTTTGGGTTTTCAACTAAAGAGAAACTAAATTAAAATGAGTCAAATACTTGATGTTCTACAAAAACCGCTATATGATGAAAGTGTTGTGAGTCACTGGTTCCGCTAGGCATACTTTCAGGCGATGCCTAAATTTGTAACGAGTTTTTGTTTCCAGCTGGGGTAGCGTCAGTCGCCCCAGGGTCCATTTTGGGGGATCTCGTAACCCTCAAAGCACCAACCACCGCGTCGGTCAAGAATTGCGCACGATTTGCGGTTAAGCAAATCTATCACTGAAATATTCAGCTCGGACGTATGCGGGTTGGTGTTCGTTTTTTTCCTTTTTCTATTCTTTATTTGTTCCAATTCTCACAAGTCCTTTACAATCTTACTTGCTACTGGTTACAAATGCTTTTGTCAGGCCGAATGCCTGGCGACAGAAGGCCGCGTACAATGATTTGTGAGTACCGGAGCCGAGTGCTCCGCGGCAGAAGGCCGCTTACAACGGTTGCGGGTGTACCGGTGACGGAGGGACCGAGTGTCCCGCGGCAGAAGGCCGATTACAACTGTTGCGGGTGTACAGGTGACGGAGGGACCGAGTGTCCCGCGGCAGAAGACCGCTTACAATACGGTTGAAAGCTCCGAAGAACTGATTCCGGCCGAAGCCTTGAAATTCCCGAAGGAATGGTTCCGGCTAGTCCTAAATACGGTAACTCCCGAAGGAGTGATTCCGGCTAGTCCTAAATACGGTAACTCCCGAAGGAGTGATTCCGGCTAGTCCTAAATACGGTAACTCCCGAAGGAGTGATTCCGGCTAGTCCTAAATACGGTAACTCCCGAAGGAGTGATTCCGGCTAGTCCTAAATACGGTAACTCCCGAAGGAGTGATTCCGGCTAGTCCTAAATACGGTAACTCCCGAAGGAGTGATTCCGGCTAGTCCTAAATACGGTAACTCCCGAAGGAGTGATTCCGGCCGAAGCCTAAATACGCCCAAAGATACTCCTAAAATACGTCTAAAGATACTCCTAAAATACGTCTAAAGATACTCCTAAAATACGTCTAAACTACGCCGGCAACTACTTTTCTCTACTGGATGTATAGGTAGGGTTGGTGAACCCTTCAAAATATATGAGCCACTCGTTTATGCAATTTTGGGGCTGTTGAACCAGGGGGTCAACTGCTCCAGGCAAAAAGAGTTTCTGTGTGAGCAAGCACGAATTAAATCGTTGCTTACCGGTACACGGCTGACTTGAGCTTGCACAAACTAGTCGTTAAAAGCGCATGCTGATCAAAACTAAATGAGAACTGTAATGCAGTGCTTGCGCGACGAAGGAAAACATGTGCAAACTGAATGCTTGATTCTATTTTTAGATCAGCGGCAGCGAAGGTGCCGCGAAAAGAAAAAGCAAAACTAAGCCGGTTGTCAGGTTCTATTTTTAGAACAGCCACTGCTTCGCTTGTGCGTAGGTAGATCTCTGAGCGTATGTATATATATATATTATTGTGTGTTGCGGGGTTTAATTTGTTTTTTACAATTTCTGGGTTCAATTCTGGTTTTTGGGATTGAATTAATTCTGGTTGTGTAAATATTAATTAAATCTAATAATTATTCGTAATTCATGTATATTTTAGTTTTAAACAAAAATAAAATATATATCAAATTTGTAGCAACCTGGTGGTTCGCTACATTCTACCCCAACAACGGGATAGAACAAAAAAAATGTTCGGTTAATTTTTTTTTTTTTTTTTTTTTTTTAATATACCAATCGTTAAACTAATTGCGCGGTGATATTTTAAATGTTTCGTGACATTTCAACGAAAACCAATAATCTAATTCATTCAAAATATTTTAGTATTACTCTTGTTCCAATAAAATCGGCAGGCGGAGGTTGTTGCTGGGGGTCGTGAGTTCTGAGTAGAAGCTGTGCTCAGCCATCCCGTACCGTCACTTAGGAATCCCCATTTCTTCTGGACGCGACGCTGTTTTCTTTTTCTGGTTACGCCCGTGGGGTACTCGGATATCCTTAGCGGGGTCTGTAGTGTCGACTTTGTTTCTGGATGGTGGTTGAGCTTGTCTGGTGTATTTTTGGGGTTTCTTCCCCTTTGGGCTTGTTGCTGAGGATGTTTGGCTCGGTACGGCCCTGGATACGATGTGTGTCGGGAGTGGAACTGCCCGCTGGACCGTTAAGGACGTCTTTGTCTGTGCTTGATGTCTCCTCATAGTTACTTCGGACGGTGATCGATCTGAAGGCTGTGGAGTGGCTGCTTCTGGTGGCCTTCCCTCTCGGCTCGGTCGGATCTGTCCTCTGTTGGCGCGACGGCGCATTTTGCCATCCCTCGTAATCGCCATCCTTGGAAATTTTTTGTCTGCGAACGCTTCAATTATGTTTTTTCGTTTTGAGACATAGCTGGTTAATGTATGTGCGTTTGGAGTGCCCAGAAATCCCACGGTGGCTAGCTCCTCTTTATCAATAATCAATTTACAACGGAGCTTGCATAGCAAATCCATACCAACAACGAATTCCTCTTTCAGTCCTGGTAGGTAATATACACGGTGAGTGAATTGCTGTTGGTTTTTCTGGAGTGTGACTTGGTAACTCTGGTGAAGACAGATGGTCTTGCCGTTGGCGAGAGTTAACAATTTATTTTCCTTCATGACGTGGGCGTGGCTCCGCAAATAGTCGTTTAGGGTGGCTCCCACAAAGGAGAGTGTAGCCCCGGTGTCCACGAATGCCATCGTCTGGCGACCATTACACATTATGTTCATTTGGTAGCGGGGTTCAGGTGTGATGGTTTCGGATTGCGGAGTATTTTCGCTGACTGTTATTCTCTTCTGGCAGCAACAATCCCGTGTGAGGGTGTTGGTCTTGCCGCAATATGAACAGAAGATTACTCGCTTCCCACGGCAGTTTCTGCGCGTGTGGCCTGGTTTTTTGCAGGTCCAACAGTGGGTGGAGCGTGAATACGGAAGGTCGGCAACCCAATTGGTCGTGTGTGTCCGCTGCGACCGGTTTTCTTCTCCCCGTATATATTCATACTCGTCACCTCGACTCAGTAGAGAATCCAGGTCTTGGAAATCACTGCGCCGAATATATAAGCGATAATCTGGCCGTAGCCCTTCATAAATTCGGTCGATGTGATCTTCCTGACGTAGCCTGGGGTGCTGCCGTATCATGGTTATCACACTCATGACATATTCTTTTGCCTTCTCTCGTGGCCCTTGTCGCCGCCGGAAAATATCCTCCTCTAGGCGTTGAAGATATCTCGGCGGTAAGAAGAAGTTCATGGCTGCTTCTTTGAATTGCGTCCACGTTTTAATTTCATCTCTTTTATAACGCCACCATTCTTTGGCGCGATCGCATAGTACTTCATTTAGCGGCAACAGTAGTTGGTCGTGATGAATGCGGTAGCCATTGGCTGACTCTTCGATGCTTTCTATGAAATCCAGAATAGAGCGAGTGCCGTTGAAGTGTAGGCCCCATTTTCTGATAGTATTCATGATCTCGCATTCTGCTGGCAGGTAGCTGGTTGTCGAATGCTTTGCGGCCATGTCGGGTACAGGTATGCTGGTGGTGGCCTTCTCCGTTGCTGCCTCCTCTTTTGCCAGGTTCTCGGTGGACTTTCTGGTTTTCTGCTCTCTGATGAAATTGGTGAGTCTCTGTCGCATCTCTTTTACCGTGCCCTCTGTAGACAGTCCGATCAGCTGCATTTGTCCTTCCAACTCTTCTTTTCGTAGCTTATAAATAAAACTCAGATGATCGGGGAGGAGTCTTTCTTCCTTCTCATTCTCTCTTGTTTGTGAACTGCTTCTTGACGAAGTCAGTCCCTGCTTGGGCGCCATTTGTAACGAGTTTTTGTTTCCAGCTGGGGTAGCGTCAGTCGCCCCAGGGTCCATTTTGGGGGATCTCGTAACCCTCAAAGCACCAACCACCGCGTCGGTCAAGAATTGCGCACGATTTGCGGTTAAGCAAATCTATCACTGAAATATTCAGCTCGGACGTATGCGGGTTGGTGTTCGTTTTTTTCCTTTTTCTATTCTTTATTTGTTCCAATTCTCACAAGTCCTTTACAATCTTACTTGCTACTGGTTACAAATGCTTTTGTCAGGCCGAATGCCTGGCGACAGAAGGCCGCGTACAATGATTTGTGAGTACCGGAGCCGAGTGCTCCGCGGCAGAAGGCCGCTTACAACGGTTGCGGGTGTACCGGTGACGGAGGGACCGAGTGTCCCGCGGCAGAAGGCCGATTACAACTGTTGCGGGTGTACAGGTGACGGAGGGACCGAGTGTCCCGCGGCAGAAGGCCGCTTACAATACGGTTGAAAGCTCCGAAGAACTGATTCCGGCCGAAGCCTTGAAATTCCCGAAGGAATGGTTCCGGCTAGTCCTAAATACGGTAACTCCCGAAGGAGTGATTCCGGCTAGTCCTAAATACGGTAACTCCCGAAGGAGTGATTCCGGCTAGTCCTAAATACGGTAACTCCCGAAGGAGTGATTCCGGCTAGTCCTAAATACGGTAACTCCCGAAGGAGTGATTCCGGCTAGTCCTAAATACGGTAACTCCCGAAGGAGTGATTCCGGCTAGTCCTAAATACGGTAACTCCCGAAGGAGTGATTCCGGCTAGTCCTAAATACGGTAACTCCCGAAGGAGTGATTCCGGCCGAAGCCTAAATACGCCTAAAGATACTCCTAAAATACGTCTAAAGATACTCCTAAAATACGTCTAAAGATACTCCTAAAATACGTCTAAACTACGCCGGCAACTACTTTTCTCTACTGGATGTATAGGTAGGGTTGGTGAACCCTTCAAAATATATGAGCCACATGAGAAAAGAAAAAGCAAAACTAAGCCGGTTGTCAGGTTCTATTTTTAGAACAGCCACTGCTTCGCTTGTGCGTAGGTAGATCTCTGAGCGTATGTATATATATATATTATTGTGTGTTGCGGGGTTTAATTTGTTTTTTACAATTTCTGGGTTCAATTCTGGTTTTTGGGATTGAATTAATTCTGGTTGTGTAAATATTAATTAAATCTAATAATTATTCGTAATTCATGTATATTTTAGTTTTAAACAAAAATAAAATATATATCAAATTTGTAGCAACCTGGTGGTTCGCTACAAATTATGACATCACACTGAGCATTTTTTGCACGTTGTGCTTGTTGGTTTAATTCCGCATTGTAACTTGCCAAGGTCAATTCATCGAGCGCGCGCTAGTCGCTGGTGAAGCGATATTGCACTTGTTGACCGTGGAACTAGTGACCCACTTTCTTGCGCTCAGGTGTTGAGGCAGGTCTTTTCCGCTACAGTTAGCATATTGTTGTTTCCGTATTTAAGCTTCCTCATACAGAAATATAAATAAGAGTGGTATGAGTTAGTAGAGTTGAGTTGCGTAAGTCAGTTGAGTAGTGAATAGTGAATAGCCATTAGTGAAGCGGAGCTCCGGACCGTGTATAAATCTAAGTGTGATTTTAATAAAGCGATTGAATTAAAATTAAAGTGTTTGATTTCGAATCAGAAGCTGGTGTTGTGGTATCCTACCGGCTGCGCCAAAATGTTGTGGTTACCTCCTGGAAATGATGATCCTCCCAAAGAAAAGACCGGAATGCCTTCTAGTGTTCTTTATTTTTCCTCTTAACTATGCAGCGGCAGTCTACGCGATCTGGGCTCACAAACAGAACTCTACTTTTAAACATTAAATCATTTTTACTTAAGCTCGCCGACGTAGCCGAAACTAAAGTGGACCGGTATGTCGCAATTCCACTATTTTGCAATATTAAATTCTTAATATTAATATTTGCCAATATTAACGTCGGCAGAATTAAATTGGGAACGATTTAATTCTTCCGCGTTTGCTCTTTGCTTTTTATTTTAGCTAATTTTATTTATTCGGAAAGCTTCTTGGCTTGAGCTCGAGAAAAGCTATTTGGTGGCAATTAGCTTCCACACTTGCTACCATGCAGACGGTGCTGGTTACTATCTTGGCTTTCCAGAACTTTGCCCGGTGTTTATAATTAGCTTCTACACTTGCTACCATGCAGAGTGCTGGTTGCTAGCTTGGCTTTCGAGCTTCCCAAAACAAAATGCTTGGCTTGCACTAAAGGCTGAACTTGACCTTGACTCACTAACTGAGTTATTAACAAGTGCCAATGTTCTTGCCTTGATAGTGTGAATGCGACATACAACATCCCTCCACCCTTAGGGAAAGAAAAAATTAATATCGTGAAGCGATATCGTGAAGCGATATTAATTTTTTCTGTACAATATGATACAGGAGTGGTTTATTCTAATTCTCTAATATTATGTAACTTAAATCCACTTTAAGTTCTACCTTAGTGTATCCTCGTTGTTCACGTGTGTTGTGGTTGTTGTGTGTGAAGTCACGCAGCTCCTGGACTTGTTCCCATGTACTCTCTAAGCTGTACCAAACGCTGTACTTATTGCAGTTGTAGATCCTGGTTCCTGGATTATCCTGTTACACTTAGCGAACCAACAGCACCATGAACTCAGACCACGAAAGTATCCCGTCCACCACAACCATCGGTTTGTACTTCCAACTGCATTCCAATCAGAGAAATTAAACTGCAGCCAACTTCGTTGCTATTTTCATTGCGTCTTTTCTAATTACTTAATTAGAAATTCGTCAAGTGCGATCAATGCACCTTCTTCAACGATTGTCTGCACGGAGTTTGTTTATAAACGTGCAATTAAATAGAATCATGCTCTGTAATGATGTAGTGTGATATCCGTAAGTATGACAGACTACAGCCTGGTTCGGTGTCAAAGAGAGATAAACTTCAGGTGTGGTGTGTTCATTGCCTCTCAGATTGGTGACGACATCCAGGAAATTGATTGGTACGTAGCGGCATTACAATTTTAGAGTTTCCAGAAAAAAACGCGAATGACATCTCTGGATCAAGTCGGTAGCATAGCAGCGACATGCGAATTTTGGGATTTTTGTCGCCGTTGTTGTTGCTGCTTGCTCGATGTTGTTATGGGTGTTGTTGTCTTAACTATATCTATTGAATACAAATTACTGTATTATACAAACAGTATATTTTCACTGTTTACACTCTATTGTATAATGCTATATTAGCGAGTATATAATATTGAATTATAATTACATTTTTAATTTACTTTTACTAAACAATTTATTTAATTTTAGTAATTTCATTAAATATAATTGAATTGAATTGAATTGAATTGAAATTTACTGAGCCTTTTTTTTAGCAAAACTATAAGTTTACAAAAATTGAAATTACAATTGTGGACAACAATTAAAGACTATAATGTATTATCTAAACAACATAATGTATATGTACAGAAGCATCAAACTTGTTAATAAGAAGAGAACATTGAAGAAAACAATAACATGAACATTAAACGCTCTTGCTCCCTGAGCTGACATTTCATTAAATATGACTAATTAAAGTAACTACTAATTAATTTCTCCTTGAAAATACCATATTCTAATACATAACATAGTACATTATTTTTCAATTTATTAATAGTTTTCTTCTTCTTTTACTCATTTTAGCTTCGTTTTAATAAGCAAATTTTCTTGCTTGCTGAAACGATTTTTTTTTCTCTTCTTTTCCTTTTTAATTTTTACTTTTTTCGTTATTAAACGTTCGCAATTAAACGCGTCGCTAGCATAAAGTGCTTGCGGAGTGCAATGCCCTAAAAACGGCTTGAAACAAATCTTCCTCATGTTTGTTTTTTTTTTAGGTTTCGAATTTCTTTGCAAGCAGAATTTTAACTGCTAAGTGCAATGCCCTGAAGGTGGCTTGAAGCAATTCTTCCTCAGGTTTTTTTTTCTTTTCTCTGGTTTTGAATTTCTTCAGTTTTCAAAAACCTGGGATGTTGCTGTTTTGGAGCAACTAGGTAATTTGTACCCTTTTTGTACAAATGCTGTAATTTGCGTTTAAGTAAGCAGGTCTTTGCTTACTGAAACGCAGGTAGTTAAAAGTTAGTGATTAGTTTCAATTAGTTGTGTTAGTAAAAATTTTGTTTTTTTTTTTTTATTTTCTTGTCGTTTGTTTCTTTTTTTAAAACTTCTCCTTTTTTTATATTTAATTTTTTTTTTCCTCTTATCTTATTCTACACATTTTTCTCTTTCTGTATTTTTTTCTTTTTTTTTTTTAAACTCAAGTTTGTTTTTATTTTAATATAACTTCTTTTCTTTATGTTTCTCGTTTTAATTTTTGTTTTTCTCTTTTTTTTTCTTGTTTTCTTTTTTCAACATTTAGGGTTAGTTTGTAAGTAAGTTTTCGAATCGTTGGACATTGTTTTAGGCCATCTTTGCCAATGTCATATCCTTTGAATTGGTGAGGATTGTTTTCTTCTCGGCTCAATTTCCAGTGAATGAACTAAAATTGAATTCTACTATCCTTCATTAGCTAGAAAATATATAATACACACTGAAATAATCTAAAATGGAACTGGATTTCTTTACGCCTCCAATATGTCTCACATATGGGTTTGAGTCTTTTGAATGTGTACTGTGTAATATGTATTGTTTAATGTAATGCGCACCTTATGAATATGTATTCACATATTAACCTGACCTATTCTCCCTATTCACCCATTGACCTGAATGCTTATACCCAGTGTTCATACGCATCTAATGTAGGGTGTAAAACATGTCAGCTGTTATGCATTTCCTGCGGATGTTTTCGCGAATATTGATTATTTTACTTAATATTAATTTAATTTTTTTTTTCCAATTTCTATTCTCAAGTTATAATTTATATCAGTGTTTGCTCTGATTCCTTTCTTAATGTCTGTATAATAAAAAGATAATTTTATATTACCATATAATATGTAATATAAAATTATATTACCATATAATATGTAAAATAAAAATTATAAAATTAACATGTAATATAAAATCTTATCAATCCTACTCTATATATCTATTCTATCTTACTCATAATAAGGTGGCTATTGTTATTATCATTACTTTCCGATTAATCATATTTTCTTATCTACTATTATATAATTTTAGTAAGTTATTGTGGAAAGGTTTTTCCCTCCCCTTAACATTTAAAACTGTCGTAATTGGACTTTTAATTTTTGCTACCTTATATGGCCCTACCCATACTGGGGAAAACTTATTCTTCCTAGTTTGATTCTTAATCAATACACTATCTCCTACCTTAAATTCTACTAAATTTAACTTAGCATCATATTGCTCCTTTGCTATTTGCTTGGCCCTCTCTTGACTTTTCCTCACTATTTCGTGAGCTCTTTGTATTTGAAATTTTAATACTTTATTCGGATCTTCGGCATTATATACCGGACTACACTTTCTTTTTAAGTTAGTCGGCATCTCTGTATCGAATCCAAATAAAGTACGGAACGGTGTCTGTTTGGTCGTAATGTGGGGTGTGTGGTTGTGAACATGCATCGCTGCAGTTAACCATTGATCCCAATTCGACCCGTCTTCTTTAGCAAAACTACGCAAATATTCCGCTAAAGGTCTGTGGCTTCTTTCTAATGAACCATTAGCTTGCGGATGGTATGAAGTTATATGTAATTTTTTAATACCTAACAATTTACAAGTATCTGAGAAAAATTTCGAAATGAAATTAGTTCCGTTATCTGTAATTAGAATTCGCGGAATTCCGTAACGCGTGATCAAAATTCGCGATTCGCGTGATCAAAAGGCCCTGGCAACAGTACTGGCTTCCGCGTCTGGGAGAGCTGTACATGCCATAAATTTCGAAAAATCATCCTGAAAAGTTAGAATGTACTTATTTCCGGACACAGTTTCTGGTAGAATACCTACTATGTCCATGTAAACTTTGTCAAATGGCTTCATTGGTGTATCTGTTAGCACCATGGGCATTTTCGTTAATCTCGAACTTTTGTTCGCTTGACATTTCGGACATTTCTTAACATAATCTTTGATTTGTCTTTGCATTCCTGGCCACCTATACTGTTGCCTGATTCTTAGGTAAGTTTTCACCGCTCCTTGGTGACCTCCTAATGGTGTATTATGGAAATCTTTTATAACGGTCTCTATTTCTTTTGGATTTTCTAATAAAATTTTCTTTCCGTTTTGTGTTATACCTGGAGTGTCAGGTTCTACAGACATCGGACTTGTACCCGTTTTATCACTACTTTTCTGGTACTTCATTTCTATTTCCCTTGTTCCAGACCGGGTCTGGACTGCTGTCACTACATTACGATTTTGAGGAATTCTACTCAAAGCGTCTGCGCATAAATTTTTCTTTCCTGGCTTATATATGATTTCGAAATCATACTCTGACAACTTGTGTCTGAATCTTGCCAGTCTTGATGTTTGGTCCTTTAAATTGGCTATTCCTTTCAATGGCTGGTGATCAGTAAAAATTTTAAAATGTCTGCCTAGGAGATATGCTCTGAAGTTTTTTGTGGCCCAAACTATTGCCAAGAATTCCTTTTCTATTGTTGAATATCTTTGTTCTGTGTCGCTCAGCGCTCGGCTAGCGAAAGCTATTGGTTTATCTTCGCCTACGTTTCCTTGAGAAAGGACCGCGCCTAACGCTTCATTACTTGCGTCGGTAGTTAAAAGAAATTCTTTTGAAAAGTCTGGGTATACTAGCACTGGTGGTGACATGACTGATTCTTTTAACTGTTCAAACGCTCTCTGGCAGTCTTCTGTCCAGACGAACTTAGCGTCCTTTCTTAACAACTTGTTAATGGGAAGCGCTATTTTTGCGGTTCCCGGTATAAATTTTCTATAATAATTCACAAGGCCCAAGAAGGCTTGTACTTCCTTTTTATTTTTAGGAGGTGGAATGTTTTTGACGCACTCCACCTTGCTGGGGTCTGGAAGTGCTCCATGTTCTGAACACTTGTGACCTAAATATACGACTTCTCGTCGTAGAAATTGGCATTTGCTAATGTTTAACTTTAAGTTATATTCCCTCATGACCTCGAAGATTTTGCCTAACCTTTCTTCATGTTGGCCCAAATTGGTTGCATATACGACTATGTCGTCTAAATAAACGAAGCAATCCATACCATGAAGTCCTGTCAGAATATGGTTCATTAGACGTTGAAACGTCGCTGGGGCGCCGGTCAAGCCGAAAGGCATTCGGTTGAACTCAAAATGTCCTAAAGCTGAACTAAATGCGGTCTTCTCTTTGTCCGCCTTATCCATTAGGACTTGGTGGTACCCACTTGCCAAGTCTAACGTCGAGAAATATCTACTACTTCCTAACTGATCCAATATCTCATCTATCCTAGGAAGTGGAAAAACTTGTTTTATTGTTGCTTCATTTAATTTTCTATAATCTACTACTAGACGCCATTTCTTTTCTCCGTCTTTTCCACTCTTCTTTGGAACCAGAAGCAGTGGAGAGTTCCATGGAGATACACTTGGGGATATTAATTCCTCCTTTAGCAATTTATGAATTTGCCTATTCATTTCTTCTCTATGTGTTTGAGGAATTCGGTACTGCTTTTGGTTAATTGGTGGTTGATCCACCTTTATTGGTATTTTATGTGTTAGTACTGGGGTGTATGTCAATTGGTCACCCTCCAAAAGAAAAATATCATTATATTTCGCACATAGTTTTATTATAGATTCTCTTTCCTCTTGGTTTAAGGAAGGATCCAAATCTAAATCTGTCATTAAAGTATTTATTCGTTGCGCTATGTCCGCATTACTTATACTGTTGACGGTAGTCCATTGATTGTATGAAACATCACTTAGCCTGTATTTGTGGAAATCACTAAATTTCGGTACAAAGTTGTCACTAAGAATGAAATCTTTTACCGTTGAATTTAGGATGGGTACCTTGACCTCTTTATTTTCCACATTTGCTAGTGTTTCCCCCAGGTAGACTCCTGGGGCAATCTCTTGTTTATGAACAACCACAGTCATAACTTTAGTTTTGATTTTTAACGGCGTTATTCTAACTGTTCTTGCTTCAATTGTTATATTACTTTTGTTTCTTTGATCTACTGTATTTCCGATGCCTAGTAATGGCAATTCAATTATAAATTCTTTATTTTCATTAAATAGTGTTAAGTTTTTACTGAGCGTATTTATAATGGATCTGTTCCACATGTTGTCTCTGCCCAGTATGCCGTCCGCCGGTACTCCTTGTTTAAGTGACACAACGTGTAGCGTTAAACGTAAAGGCTGTACCTCATCATGGCATATGTTAGTGGACCCTATTGTGGTTATACAGCCTCCAAATGCTCCACTTAATTCCTTTTTAACCCTTTTATTTATAACGACATCTTCCTTTAATGCGCATTCTTTTACTAGGCTTGTATCTGCTCCTGTATCCACCAGTAAAATGAGTTTTCCATTTCTCGCCTCTACGCAAGGCATTTCAATGAACACATCACTTAACGTGGCTAAATTCCAGTTAGATACTTCCTTTATAGTATTTTTATCATCATTATTTAAATTATACGTTAACCATGAACATATTGTTTTCATGTCCTGTTTCTGTAAATTTGAAATGAAAATTCTAAATTTCGTTAATACTTTTGATTTTATATTACTTGCAAGTGCTTTTACATCTGTAATATATTCTGATATATTAAGGCTAGTGCTCCTTGCTTTATATCGTTGAAAATTGAAAAACATTGCTTTTATAATCGATGTGCATGCTAACTGTGTAATTAGCAAGATGATTAGTAATAACTCTGTTCCCATATCTATTAACATCTTTGCTTTATTGGTTAATTTATTCACTGTCTCATTTACTTTATCGTTTTGTGCTATAATTTTTACTATATTATTATTGTACCTAATGTTTTGATCTCTTTTAGGTTGCAGCATTTTTGAAGTTGGTAACGTATCCACAATCGCTTCCGATGTTGGACGTACGGTTACTGCTTCAGTTATTGAGGCTGGTAACGTATCGACAATCGCTTCCGATGTCGGAGTTACAGTTACTCCTTCACTCGACGAAATTGGTAACGTATCCACAATCGTTTCCGACGTCGGACTTACAGTTACTGTTTCGCTTGGTGAAGTTGGTAATGTATCCACAATCGTTTCCGATGTCTGACTTACCGTTATTACCTCATTTGGCCTCAAATTACTGTCATTATTGGGTTCCCAGATTACTGGCCTGTTCTGGGCCCTTGCCAGTTTCCCTGGCGATTGCCTTGGAATTTTTCCCAATTTCTTCTAGCCTCGCAATCTGCCATCATATGTCCTGGTCTGTTACACCAATGACATATTGTTTGTTTCGTTTCGTTTGGCATGTTCACAGGACTCCGATTCATCTGCGCCCCCTTGAATGTAGTCGAATTTGGGTTCACTCGGTTATTTTGCTTTTGATTCCATTTCGTTTGGACTTGTTTTTGTTGCCAATTTTGCTGGGGTTGCTTTGGTTGCCAACTTCGTTGGTGTTGGTTCCATTGTTGACTCCCCTGGTTCCAGTTATTAGGCCCTTGATTTTTGTTGTTCGACCCACTTCTGTTGTTTTCATTGTTATTACACCTCCAGTTTGTCTCGTGTCCATATTTTAAACACTTTTGGCAATACGGTGTGTTTTCCCTAATTAAACACTTTTCTCGCGTATGCCCACGTTTATTACAAAATGAACAAACTATTTTCTCTTGTGGTGCTCTCGAAACGTTCTGCCTTTCTTCTAGTCTTTTATAAGCCACTGGATTATGTACAGGCGGTCCTGTGTAGGGTTCTACCGAATTCATATTAATTATGGGTGTAACCGTTGGTTGATGGAGGGAATTACTTCTTTGTATTTCAATCAGCGTGTTCACTGCTATTTCTATCATTTCCTCCATACTTTTCCCTGTAACACTTAGCATGTGAATTCGTAAAGTTGCATCTTTTAACCCTGTTCTAAACGCCTTATTTGCTGACGTCTCTACCATAGATACAAGTGCGCTGTCGCCCTGTCCATTATAGGTATCTTTTATTACTTGTAGCGCCTGTGCTTTTTTGGTATTTAGGCGTCTTGCGTACTGCCGAATGTCCTCATTGTGCAATTGACTGCAATTCTGTAGTTCTGTTAACGTTGAGTCTAACGAAATCGTTGGTAGGTAGGCTCTTCTTAACACTAGGTATAATTCTTCTAGGCTGCTGAAACGTTGTGAGCCTACTAGATCATAAGCGTTCCATACAATCTTTGTTTGATACAATCTATATACTCCTGTATATTTCCTGTAGTCGCTTCCCTTGTAGCTAACTCACACGCCTGTATAAACTTATACACCTCACCTCTTAAGTCTGGTGACTGTGTCCCTGAAAACAGTGGAACAAGACTGCTTGTTATCTTCGCGATTTCTGCTATACCCATCTTGGTTTGATTTGCCCCTGATTGCTTAAACGTAGGAAATGAAACTGAGTTATATTCCTTTGGACTGACTATAGCAGCGGTAGCTTCTTTATGGTATAGTGTCTGATCGTTAGCTAATTCTATTTCTTGTTTCAGCCGTCTGTTTTCCTCTTTTAATTCTTGGACTCTTCTGTTCGCTTCTTCTAAAGAACTACAGTCTTCTCTTGATTTCTGTGCAAACCCCTGTTCTAGTGTTTTATTTAACGTTTCTTCGGTTAGCCCCTTTTCCTTTAATAATTCCCTTAGTTTTACGTTCTCGTCCTCTAAGTTCCTTAATATATCCTCCTGAAACACTTTATCTACTAAATAACTATCGTACCTATTCTTCAGTGCCTTAAATTCCGATTCCCATACCTTCGAATTTTCTGTCTTATTCTCTATTATCTGGTGTAGGAATTTAAGCAATTCTTCTACTATCGCGTCTGCTCTTTCTACACTTGAAAGGTCTCTTAGGTCCCCTACTCTAGACTTTATCAATTCTAAGTTTTCTTTGTTGCCTACTGTCTCTTTCAAAATTGCCCAAATTTTGGATATAAACTCCCCCAACTGACGTTTCAGATCCTTATGGGTTCTCTCTAATTCTATATATGCTTGTTCTTGCAACGACTCGGCCATTAATTACATTGCTTTTCGTTCTCTTTGAATTTTTTTTTTCCCCTCTCATACATTTAATATTTTCAATTAAGTAGCATTTAACCTGACTAGTTAGCAAAACTGCAGCAGTCAGCAATCCTCTTGTTTGCTACTACTGACCTAATTTCCCTTTCGGAATAACAAAATCAAGGCCAGCGACAGTGGCTGCATTAAAACGAGCGTCGAATTTTTGACTTGCTCCTCAGAGTCGAACGAAATAAAACCCACAAAACAAAAACCCCACGTTTGCAAACGCTTCCGTTCTGACGCGCTAACAAGCAAAACAATAAAAAAAAACACAGTAACTTTTGGCTGAAATGTGATCTCAAGCAGGCGCCGACGCCACTCTTGAGTTTCGCTTCACGTTCATATTCTACAACAAATATCCACTTATTTTCATTTCATTTAATAAAATGAATAAGCGGTCTGCTTCTTATGAGTTAGCTTTCGACTATATTAAAAAAAACGCATTCTTAACTTATTTATTGCATTTATTTATTTCATTAATTACTCATTACAACTGTCTCCATTCCTAAAGTATAATTTTTCTGCCCCCTGGAAGTTTTTACACCTGTTGTCGCGCTCTTCCTTCCGATCTACGTTGTTCCAGCCGTTCTTCTAGGCTCCCTATTTCTTCCCATGCTCTGCGTGATGCCTCCCATGGAACTGGATTAGTGGTCTCTCGTACCAGTGCCCTCAGGTATGTTAGGCGTTTCCTGTCCTACGCTAGTTTACCGCCACGACGCTTCTTCGGTGTTTTCGGTGTCGCAGTTGCCATTCGCTCTCTTTGCTCCAGCTGCCGCTTACGATATTTCTCTATCGTTAATTTTGCTGGTCCTTGTTTCTTTATTTCCGTCGGAATATCCTTCGGTGCCTGTGCCGTACTCTCTGTGGCACGTATTCCATTGAGTCTTCTCAGTACTGGATATGTTCCGTATCTGACCACGAATAATCACTTCTATATTTTCCACAAAAACCATTTAAAATAAACAATAACCTCGCTTGCAATAAAATTTAATTTTTAGAACTCAATTTTATTCAGCAAACGACTCAAAAATTATAGATTTTAATCAGTTCGCTTTAACGGGGCATTTACATACACCACTTCGCACTGGACAGGCAAAATGCCAATGTGGAACTCAGAAAAGCTTACACCGTACATAACTCCGTTAAAGAAACAAATTATCCTTACGGGTTTTGTTATTGACAAAATTTTGTAAAGAGGTTACTTAATTGAGTGCACGTAAAAAAATGTTCCCTTAATAAGGGATCCTTTTAATTCGGAAAAATTAAAAAATAACTTTTTATTCTTATTATTCGCATTACTACCATTATCATATTAAGAATTTATATAATTTTACTCAAAAATTTATTCATTCCCCAACAATTCACTTTTAAATATCACTTTAAAACTATTTAAAACTTTTGAAACTATTTAAAAACCTTCCAAACTACTTCCCATAGTGAAATGGTCGACCTCAGCAAAGGTTTCGTCCGGCTTGCAACGCCATTGGACAGACAAGGGTGCCTGGCTTGACGCTGGCACTCCTTTTATTTATTTTCACTTCATTTCATATATAGGAGTGAATACTATATATTTCATATTTTATTTTCACCAAAATTTTCACTCACTTACCTTTAACTTCCCTCGAGCGATCCTCGGCTCGAAAATCCGGCTGCGCCAAAATGTTGTGGTATCCTACCGGCTGCGCCAAAATGTTGTGGTATCCTACCGGCTGCGCCAAAATGTTGTGGTTACCTCCTGGAAATGATGATCCTCCCAAAGAAAAGACCGGAATGCCTTCTAGTGTTCTTTATTTTTCCTCTTAACTATGCAGCGGCAGTCTACGCGATCTGGGCTCACAAACAGAACTCTACTTTTAAACATTAAATCATTTTTACTTAAGCTCGCCGACGTAGCCGAAACTAAAGTGGACCGGTATGTCGCAATTCTACTATTTTGCAATATTAAATTCTTAATATTAATATTTGCCAATATTAACGTCGGCAGAATTAAATTGGGAACGATTTAATTCTTCCGCGTTTGCTCTTTGCTTTTTATTTTAGCTAATTTTATTTATTCGGAAAGCTTCTTGGCTTGAGCTCGAGAAAAGCTATTTGGTGGCAATTAGCTTCCACACTTGCTACCATGCAGACGGTGCTGGTTACTATCTTGGCTTTCCAGAACTTTGCCCGGTGTTTATAATTAGCTTCCACACTTGCTACCATGCAGAGTGCTGGTTGCTAGCTTGGCTTTCGAGCTTCCCAAAACAAAATGCTTGGCTTGCACTAAAGGCTGAACTTGACCTTGACTCACTAACTGAGTTATTAACAAGTGCCAATGTTCTTGCCTTGATAGTGTGAATGCGACATACAACACTGGAAAGGAAGGACTTCGGAGAAGCCCACGAACAGGATTCGACTGAAACCACAACAAAAGCATCATTAAAAAGGAATAACATAGCTACTCGTCATATCTATGAGAGCTTGATTTATATTGAAATAAAAGTTACCTTGGAAAATGGGAGTGCAACTTCAAGCGCAAAATGAAACAAGTAGAAGTGCTGTCTTCGGCCTGGCCGAAATCTAAATACCCTACACCCGAGTAACTGAAAAAATTATAATTTCGCCACTTAACAACTTTTGTATAGGCGTACCATGCCCATTTCAGGCAAATGTTTTTGTAATATCTCTAGGTACTGCTAGATAGAATTATGAACGTATTAAATTTTTGAACCGTTTATGAGATATTGACAACTTCTGTATAAGTGGCCGGATCACGCCCATTTTGTATACAAATTGGTAATACTAGTAGATACCTCGTGATAAAATTTCGTTTTAATATCTTATACCGTTTACAAGATATTGACAACTTTTGTATGAGTGGGCGTAGCACGCCCATTTTTGGTAAGCTTGTTGATAATGGTTCCAAATATATCCTGATAAAATTACATATCAATATCTTATACCTTTCATTAGATATTGCCAACTTTGTTATCAGTAGGCGTGGTTATCACGCCCATTTTTTTCTAACGTTTTAGTAATGACGCTATATGTTCCGGAATAAAATTATACCTTAATATCTCACACGGTTTATGAAATATTCAGATAATAACATTTTTTTGAAACGAGGTGCCTTTACATTCCGTATGTAAATTAGGCGTGGCTGTTTACCGATCTCGACCATTTTCAATCCCAAACAGCCTACATAACAAAGAATATGTGTGCCAAATTTCATCGTGATATCTCTTTTCGTTCTCTCGTAAACGTGACTTCAACAGACAAACAGACAGACAGACAGACAGACGGACGGACGTACAGGGCTAAATCGATTCAAAAGGTGACGCTGAGAAAGAATATATATACTTTTCTATATCTATCTCGTCTCCTTCTCTGCATTACAAACGGAAGAACAAAGTGTAGGGTATAAAACAATTGTATGGCATTTATGTTTGATGAAATTCGTTATGAGATTAATGGATTGGAGATTGATCGTACACGTCACTTGCATGTAACTACAACAGTGAAAAATTACGACTCTTTAAGTTCGACTGAGAGCAACATACTGTGACGAATTTACAATGAAACTTTCGCGAAACCACTGGAAACCATTCAAATCGCGACATCTACATGCATCTAGCCTAAGATAGAAAGAGATAGATAGCTAGTTTCGCAACCTTCCAGAACTTTGTACGGCGACATCTAGCGCGAGATAGATCAAATAGATAGATCGACAATTTGCTAGATAATTCCAGAACCTTCAAGACGACATCTAGGACAGGATAGATCAAATAGTTAGATCGACAATTTGCTAGATAATTCCAGAATTTTGCACGAGCTTTCAAGACGACATCTAGCGCGGGATAGATCAAATAGATATATTGAGAATTTGCTACGTAATTCCAGAACCTTCCGCAGCAGTGTCAACTGCCATATAAATAGACGCAGGGCGTCTCAGAGAGTTAATTCGAGTTTGGTTCTTGAACAGAACACATTAACACCTTGTGAGCATAGCGTTAATAAGTTCAATAAGAAAAGAATAAATTTGTGATATTAAGAACAGCAACACTTTTGAGTTTTATTGGATTATTCACACTCCAGAGATCGAACCTAAGAGAGAGTCGTACCCGTAGATCTGAATTTACGTAACAATTGGTGTCAGAAGTGGGATTGCTGAATAAACCTAAAATCATGGTGAAGTTTGTTGAATGGAGAATACCCCAGCTGAGGGAAGAGCTAGCGGTTTTCCTGTGACAGGGCATAAGGCAGATCTACAAGCACGGTTGCGTAAAGCAATGGAGAGTGAGGGCATCGATGTTGAAGAACATGAGTTCTGTCATGATTCTTCAGGAGCTTCATCTAAAGTCGAGGAGCAGTTGGTAGAGCCGCAGCCAGCTCCAGCATTTGACATGAATGTGCTTCTAGCAGCAATGGAGCAACTGTCCTCACGTATGGAGGGGCAGCTGGAACAAAACACATCTCAATTGCAGGAGAAACTGTCCTCACTTATGGAGGGGCAGCTGGCTCAAAACACTTCTCAATTGTAGGAGTAACTGTCCTAACGTATGGAGGAGCAGCTGGCACAAAACACTACACAACTGCAGGAGCAACTATCGCGCATAGAAGGGAATTCTTCCATATTGCAGGCGAGACAGGACAATATGGAGGATGAATTCCCCCTTCCCACTAACCTGTCATCCCTTCGGAACCAACAAATGCTGTGCATGGATAGGGGGCATCCCCTGAGCTTGGTTTCATCTGTCATAAAAAAAAAAAATTACACAAACTAGAAACATAAATACAGCGGCTGGATGGTCATGTGCCAGAAATACAGTCCAGTGGACCAGTTACAGCTGTTAGCGCAACGAAATTGCAAGCGACAATGTTCGACGGAACTATACCCTTTAAAATTTTTAAACTGCAGTTCGAAACCACAGCACGAGCCAATCACTGGACTACGGCAGACAAAGTGGAAGCTTTGGTAGTATCATTAAAAGGCTCCGCCGTTGAAGTTTTGCAAACGGTTCCTGAAATTGAACGTGGTAATTATGACGCGTTAATGGCAGCGATTGAACGACGATATGGTAGCGACCATAGAAAACAAGTGTTTCAAATGGAGCTGATGAATCGTTACCGAAAAGCAAACGAATCGTTACAAGAATATGCAACGGAGATAGAGCGGCTCGCGCCTTTGGCCAACGCAGATGCACCAGCGGAAGTAACTGAATTACTTAAAATTCAGGCGTTTATGAGTGGCATACGAGATGCGGATACCAAACGTGCAGTCTACTCCATTCCAAAGAAGACGTTTGCCGAAACAGTGTCATTTGCCTTGACGCAGGAAACAGCATGCCTTTTAAGCAATAAGGCACATAGAGTTCATTGGCTGGAAGTTGAGCCAAGTGAATCCCTAGAGAAAACCATAAGGGATCTCATCCAGACTATTTCTCAGAGGATGCCAACCTAGCGCAAGGGCTCTGAACTAAAGTGTTACAGCTGTGGATGATCAGGACACCTGGCACGGAATTGTAATGCGTCTGGTAAGAAAAACGTAAATGCAAGCAACGAAGATGCAAGTGGCGCTTCTGAAGAGAAACGATCGTTAAACTAAAACGGACCAATTCAAAGGGGCGTGAGCTGATTCCCACAAGTGATTGCCCCACTGTCTCCGTTTCACAAATACAGCGTAAAAACAATAATTTAACCATAAACGTGACTGTAAACGGACGATCGCTGGTCTTAACTCTGGACACGGTCGCAACACATTCCATCATTCGATCAGACCTAGCAGGGGATAACGCTGAGCCGCTGATTGGTTGCAAGCTACGAACAGCTACAGGGGAGGAAGCTGGGATTTGTGGAAAACTGGTGTGCAAGGTTCAGATTGGAACGTTAGAAGTGGTTCACACCTTCTTAGTGGCTGGAATAATGGACGAGGTAATAATCGGCGTGGATTTTATGCTAGCCCATGGTCTTACTCTGGATCTAAAGGAAAGAATGCTGACGTGCCAGAACATGGAGATACCCCTAAGCACTGGTTATGAGCGGCCTCAGATCAGGAATATAAGTGTAAGTCACCGTCAGGAGATTCCACCAAAGTCCGAAGCCGTACTGTGGGCATGTGTGGAGGGAGACTCCCCAGGAATGCAAAAACGAGGTTCTCAAAGATGGCACGAAAATTCCTAACATCGTGGGTACCTGGTTGAATGAGGTGAGCGGGCCAGAAAAGATTATAAGCAAAACGGCTACTAGAGAACTATAGCTCCATATTTGCCAACGATGGCAATAAATTTGGAAGAACTGCCATTGTACAACATCGGATAGACACTGGCGATGCATGACCGATTCGGCAAGCTCGACGCAGAGTCCCACTAGCAAAACGAGAAGAAGCGGGACAGATAATAGACGAAATGCAAAAAGGTGGAGTTATTGAACCATCAACTAGTACATGGTGTTCATCGGTCGTGTTAGTTAAAAAGAAAGATGGAAGCACCCGGTTTTGCGTTGACTATCGGAAGTTGAACGATGTCACTAAAAATGACAGCTACCCACTGCCGCGAATAGACGATACCGTGGACACGTTATCCGGAGCGAAATGGTTTTCAACACTGTATTTACAAAGTGGTTATTGGCAAGTGGAGATCGAGGAATCCGATCGCGAAAAAACTGCTTTTAGCATCGGGGATGGATTGTGGCAATTCTCCGTGATGCCATTTGGATTATGCAACGCTCCGGCCACTTTTGAGCGTTTAATGGAACACGTACTAAAAGGGCTTCACTGGAAAACCTGTTTGGTGTATCTTGATGACATTATCGTCATGGGCCAGAGTTTTGATGACCACCTCAAAAATTTAGAAGATGTCTTTCCAGGAATTGCTTCTGCTGGATTACAGTTGAATCCAAAGAAATGCAATCTATTTAAAACCGAAGTAACTTATTAGGGCCACAAAATCACCACTAGAGGAATCCACACTGAAAAAGGCAAAAAAAAATCGGCAAGAGATTGGCATCGACCAACGAATGTTCATAAAGTGCGAAGCTTCCTTGGGCTCTGTACATATTAGCGACGCTTTGTACTCGGATTTGCCAACGTTGCGAGAAGTCTGCATAATTTGACGAAGAAAAACTGCAAATTTGTGTAGAAAGAGGAGGAAGAGAATGCCTTTCAGCAGTTGAAGGAATTGCTTTGTACAGCTCCAATGTTGGCTTATCCAGTTCCTGGCGGAAAGTTCGTTCTAGATATAGATGCTAGAGCACATGGAATAGGAGGCGTACTCTCACAGGTTATCGATGGTCAGGAAAAAGTAATTGGGTACTATAGCAGAGTCCTTGAAAAACCGGAAAGGAACTATTGCGTTACGAGGCGGGAACTGCTGGCAGTGGTTGAATGTGTGAAACATTTTCACAAATACCTGTATGGACAGCATTTCCATCTAAGAACAGATCATGCAGCACTCAGATGGTTACTCCAGTTTAAAAATCCGGAAGAACAGATTGCGCGATAGATAGAAAGGTTGCAGAATTACGAATGTGAAATACAGCATCGGAAAGGTGAGCAACATGGAACGCTGATGCACTATCTCGACGCCCATGTGCATTGGAGTGAAAGCATTGCTCCGAGGCTGAAAGAAGCGAAGGTATAGTCGATATCCGATTAACAAATTTGCAACCTGATGATGAATGGGAATCCAGCGTTGTAAGGAACAGCCAACTGAAGGATGCGGACTTGGTTAAGGTCATGAAAGTGAAAGAAACAGATAAAAGACCAACCAAGGAAGAAATGGCATCAGAAAGTCCGTTGGCCAAGGCGTATTGGGCGAAATGGAATAGCTTGAAGTTAATAAACGGAGTTCTGCATCGTTCATGGGAAAGTGAAGATGGTAAACAAACTCGCGATTTAGTTGTCCTACCAAAGTCTAGAATAACAACTGTATTAGAAGAGTTCCACAATGGACCAAGTGGAGGGCATTTTGGCATCACGAAAACTCTGGAAAAGATTAAACAACAGTTTTACTGGATGAATTGCCAAGAATCAGTTGCTGAATGGATTAAAAACTGCGCGCAATGCATGGCAGCTAAGGGTCCGAAAGTTAGAAGCAGAGGAAGGTTGCAGCAGTACAATGCGGGAGCACAATTTGAACGCGTTGCGATGGATGTAACCGTCCATTCCCTACTAGCGAATCTGGGAACAAATATGTGTTGGTGATCATGGACTATTTCAGTAAGTGGCCAGAAGTATACGCTATACCAAATCAGAAGGCTAAAACTGTGGCCGAAGCTTTTGTGCAGAATTGGGTCACGCGATTTGGAATACCAATTGAGTTGCATACAGATCAAGGGAGGAACTTTGAGTCTGCTATATTTCAAGAAATGTGCTCATTGTTGGGTATCAAGAAAACTCGAACGACAGCTCTACATCCACAATCGGATGGCATGGTGAAAAGGTTTAATCGTACATTAGAAGAGCATTTACGGAAAGTACTGGGAAAATTTAAGCGCAGTTGGGACAAGCACATTCAAATGTTTTTATTGGCTTACCGATCAGCAGTCCATGACACTACCGGCCATCCACCTGCGAGGATTATTTTTTGTACAGATTTGAGACTCCCGTCAGATTTGAAATTTGGAAAGAGCAATCAACCTACTGAAACTGGATTACTTCAACTGGAAATTCCTACTATTGATAATTGCTTCAGTCCGAAATGGATGAAATACATCAACATGTGAGGCAGCGAACACAGCTAATGAGCAATATAGTAAAATGAAGGATCGTTACGACCGAGCTATGAATTCAGAAGGATTTCAAGAAGGCGACTTGGTGCTGCTGTACAATCCGCAACGGAAAAAGGGTATGTCTCCAAAGTTGCAAACATCGTGGGAAGGTCCATATAAGGTCATAAAGCGAATGAACGATGTTGTGTATCGCATACAATCCCACACGCAGAGATGAGGTAAAATTAAAGTCGTTCACTTGGAGAGACTAGCCCCATATGGATCAGGGAATTTGGTGTCTGATCGGGACGATCAGAATTAAGTGGAGAGCAGTGTGACGAATTTACAATTAAACATTTGCGAAATCACTGGAAACCATTCAAATCGCGACATCTACATGCATCTAGCGTAAGACAGAAAGAGATAGATAGCTAGATTCACAATCTTCCACAACTTTGTACGGCGACATCTAGCGCGAGATAGATCAAATAGATAGATAATTCCAGAACCTTCAAGACGACATCCAGCGCAGGATAGATCAAATAGTTAGATCGACAATTTGCTAGATCATTCCAGAACCTTCCACGCGCTTTCATGACGACATCTAGCGCGGTATAGATTAAATAGATAGATCGAAAATTTGCTACATAATTCCAGAACCTTCCGCAGCAGTATCAGAACCTTCCGTAGCAGTTGATACTGCTGCGGAAGGTTCTGGAATTATGTAGCAAATTAGGTGACGATTTTGATATATGATGTTCTTGGCAGTTACAAAAAGAGCTATTAAAACACCATATTTTATATTTTTTAATTATATAAAAAATACGTTATTTAATATATATATATATATATATATATATATATATATATATATATATATATATATATATATATATATATATATATATATTAAATAACGTATATAGCTCTTTTTGTAACTGCCAAGAACATCATATATCAAAATCGCCACCTTGGGTTATTCGTTACACTAGAATAAAATACATGAAAAATATCGTAAAGCGAATTCACGGTGACAAGAACACTCCAGTGACAGCAACGGTTAAATATCGGGAACGAAGACGCCGGTCATTGTGTCTGTCATTAATTAAGTTAATTATAGTCGCGCCAGAGAAGAGTGATGCCTTAAACACAATCACGGACGCAAGACGCAGATTCAAGTTAGGGACGCAAGAAATTGCTCGGATTTAAACCAAATAGCAGAAAAGCATTTTCGGGAAGCAGAAGTATGAAAGGTCAAAAATTTGACAGCAGAGATTCAATGAATATAATTCAGTACAATACCAAATTCTCGAAGGTTATTCTGTCTTTAAATTCTCTTAGTTTAGCTGTTTACAGTAATTTAATAAAATATTAAATATTATTTTATTTTTTTATTTTTAATAATAATAAATAAATAATAATAATAATAAAAAAAGCAACAGAAAAATACAAAAAGAATGAAATTTCAACAAACACAAACAACGAAGAAGAACGAGAACGCTTTTGCATCCCTCAAAATTAGAATTAGCTCGGATGCGGGATGCAAAGTGCGGCCGCAAAACAGGGAAGCAAAATGGAAACAAACTTTTTTCTCGATCTCCATAAGAGCCCGTGTAATTTTGACAGTTCAAAAATGAATCTGCGTCTTGCGTCCGTGATTGTGTTTAAGGCATAAGTTTAAAATTCCAGTCTAACAGTCATCGATTCAAAAATATCGTTTTCTCTACTTCTCGGAATATTGCGACGCAGTTCTCTAGTTGTATGAATATGGATGAACAGGAACGGTTGGGTTCTAGTTCAAGCTGTGAAAAATTTGATATGAGTGAAGGAAGTCGCCAAAATGATCTACGAGAACGAGACGAATTCACTGAACGCTTAAGAAAGAGAGATGAACTAACAAAAAAAAACTTCATGAAAACTGCTAGTAGTGATAGTAACATTACCTCAAAAAGGACCAGGATTGAAGCTCGAGAAGAAAAATTGCCTCAACTCCGAATTTCTTCACGCAGGAAATATCTTGAAAAACGAAAAGATGACAAAGTTGCGGAGTTGGAAGGAGATATAATAGACGAGGAATATCTTTTTGAAGATTCTAGGTATGTGGAAATTCTTAGTAATTTTGGCGCCAAGTTATAGCATCAGACGTATATAAGCAATTCGATTTAGCTTAAATCGGACGTTGCACAAACTCGAATTTTGCAGTTTTTTGCGTTGACCCCAACAACAACAACAACAAAAAGGGTCGGTCCCTTCAGGTTCCGGCTTTATAGCCCTTTGAAATTTTAAATTTATCCGGCTGTATCTCCTATACTATAGCACATATCCGGTTAGTATAGGTACCATTGTAAAGGCATCTTCCATTTATGGTATATAATATTTTATCGAAAACTTTATAGTTATAGTTACATAATATACATATATTGACTGTGTCGAAAGAGTTCAGGAAGCAGTTTAATGCTATTGCATTGACAGGAACCTTTCCAGAGCTAAAAGTCGGTGATATTTCACCAAGAAAAAAGTTGGTCTTTAAGAGTGCTTCTGCTGCCGACGACATGGTAGATAATCAAACGCTTAAAGATACCGACTACCCAGCCTCTAATTCTCCTCATTTTCTATCCAAATCAGGTATAATATTTCATATTCCAATTAATATTTGAACGGATGAGCTTTTGAAAGAATGGCAATCTCCCATTCCCATCCTAAAGCTGCAGAGAATCGTGAGAAGGGTGGGAAATCAGGACGAAAGATCCCCTACTAAAAGAGTAAAGGTTATTTTTAAGGGCTTAGAAAATCCCAAGGAAATTACCTTTGCCAATTATACGAAAATAATAATTAGACATTTTATTGCGTTAAGTTTGTGCTTTAACTCCTACCTGTTTAACCACTTTGCCTTTCAATGTAAGCAGAAAGAGAATAACTGCATCATGTTTTCAGATTCATGATAAAACTTCTATCATAACATAAAGTTTGTTAAGTGTAAAGGGGCTCATGCTCCCATTCCAAAATTTTCTCCTGCAAAGGGAAAGTCATATTCTATAAAAAAAATTATGACGCTCGAAAATATTTCGTTTAACGAGGCTAACAGCCCTATTCTGCTTGATTGGTTGACACCGATTTGTCAATACCTTTTTGTTTTTCCATTGTAAAGTATGCTATTCTGCAAAATTTTTGACAGTGCAAAAACTATTAAAGTTCACCATGCGTGGTGAAATTGAAAAACAGGTAAAACAGCTGTTTTGAATTTCCAACTTCGAAAAAATGGAAGCGACTGCTAAGTAAGTTTATTCTATAAATTATCTTTTTATTTCTTATTATATTGTATATACAATATAATGCATATCTTTACAGAACACCGAAATTCCAACGTGCTACAGAAGAGCAGCTCCATTTTTTTATTGATTTTTGCCAACGTCACCCGGAGATTAATGGGAAAAATAATCCTCAATCTCCGGCGCTGGTACAGGACAGGTGGCGAGAGCTGGCCGGGCACCTTAATGCTTTGCGAGGGCCATCTAGAACGGCGGTAAAATGGAAGGAGGTAAATATTGTTTATACATGTAATTAGAAAAACATTTATATGAATATTTTTCTTAGACTTTGTCGGTGTGGAAGAGCCAAATAAGAGGCAGAGCTCGAGCAAAAAAGGCAGAACAAATGCAGACTGGCGGTGGACCATGCAGCAAGCCGCTGACAGAATTTGAAGAGCGTGTGGTTCATACTTTCGGAAAGGTTGCGGTCGACGGGCTGAACGGTGTCGCCACTCTGGGAATAGAGGTAATATTTACAATATCGTTTGTAGTTCTCTAGTGTATGATTTGTATTTGCAGAACATCCCACCAGACAGAGCTTCCATGCGAGGTTGGCTCAGCGCAGCTCCGTCGGCCGCAGGCAGTGGCCACCTGGGTCCGCTGACTTTTCATAGCCTCGGCTCCATATCGTCGGCTCAAGAACCGCTTGGTCCCATTTCGCCGACTCAAGAGCCGCTTGACCCCATTTCTTCGACTCAAGTACCTATTGGCCCCATTTCTCCGACTCAAGTACCTATTGGCCCCATTTCTCCGACTCAAGTACCTATTGGCCCCATTTCTCCGACTCAAGTACCTATTGGCCCCATTTCGCCGAATCAAGAGCCCATTTCGTCTGCAAAAATCGGATCAGCTTCGCCAGCTTCCTCATCTGTGAGGATGTTTTCAAGAACGTCGGAAATAATTGAACTCGTCCTCAGAATCGAAGAAAAACGAGATGCTCGTGATGCTGGTTTTCTCCAAGCGCAATTGGCCACAGCCGCAGCAATCGAAAAGCTTGCAAAAGCGATTGATGAAATGAAAAAAACCTAAATAAACATTTTGAACCACAGCAATCGAAAAGCTTGCAAAGCGATTGATGAGATGAAAAAAACCTAAATAAACATTTTGAATTTATTTATATTTTTATTTTTAATTTAAAGAGTATTAATATATCTGGTACGAATATGGGCTCCTTCTCTTAAATTGTCGTGATGTGAAATTTCTGCTTCATTAATGGATTGCTCAACTTCCTCTTCATCAATGTTTAAAAATTCGCCATTCTTTAGTAGAATATTGTGCAGAATTGCACACGCGTAAATGATTTTTGCAGCCTTATCGTGGCTGTAGTGCAACACACGATGCTTTGACAAGCATCTGAAACGAGACTTCAATACGCCGAATGCTCGTTCAATGACATTGCGGCTCTTGTTGTGTAGCTTGTTGTACTTTACTTGTTTATTTCCGTTGGGCTCAGCCAATGGGGTAAGGAGCCAAGGCTCCAGCGGGTATCCTTGGTCACCTATCAACCATGTGTCCCACCGAGCATCGTGGTTTTCAACCATATGGGCCTTTATTGGCGAAGTAGCCCAAATGCCAGAATCGTGGCAAGAGCCAGGATATTTAGCGTTAATCGATGTAAATATCAAGCGGTGGTCACAAATCTGTTAAAGTAATACTTAAGTATGTAAAACTTTCTTACATTGACGAAAACTGCGTAACCTACCGCTTCTACATTCAGAGAATAGACTGCTTTCCTGTTCATATAGAGGTTCATGGGAGCTTCAGGGGTGGAGGTGGGAGCAACAATAGCAATGTGGGTACAATCAATCGCACCCACCGTTCCCTTAATTCCGAAATTATGAAAAAAGCTATAGGCAAACAATATTACCGAAAAATAATTACCAAATAATACCAAATCATACCCTGATTTTATTACTGCTTTTTCTTCAGCAGTAATGGGAAACCTTATTTCCTTTCCTTTTACTGCGATTAATAAATTCGCCATTGCGTGGATGCTCCGTGAAACCGACGATTGGCTCATCGGCAGCACGCAATGGTTTCCAACGCATTTTTGGTAGGATCCATGACCAAAAAAATATAGGGCACACAGGAACCTTGCCAAAAAGGGTAAAGAAGTCCTTTGCGTGTCAAAGGGCTGGACTTCTTCCATTAGTCTCGCACACAAGTTTTTGTTCAATCGAAAATTTTGGATGAACACTTCATCCGAAAGTGAAAAAGGATTACTATCATCCCGTAATTGCCTCAAAAAACGGCGCCTTTGAAAACGTTGCTCACTTTCCTCATCATTATTTTGTACAAGCAATAAAAGTAAATATTCCATTATTTTCCTTTTTGTACAAAATCAATCACTCCAATATCGCAAAAAATACATGAATTCAGGATGATAAATATTTTGAAGCTTGTCAATACCTCATCTGATTTTGACAGTCATGTCAGGAAAAAAAAATTTGAAATTAACTTTAGAATACCAAATTTTACAAATTGTCAAAACTTTACAATTTGTCAATATGGTGAGTCTTGTCAAACGATTAGAATAGGACTGTAAATATAAATACTCTAATGTTTTCACAAATAGATTTTCAGTCCTGGGTGACTTCGAAGAGTAAGATTATTTCCCGATTTTACCCACCTTATCTGACAAGCCGAACCTGAAAAATAATGCTGTAAATGCTTGAACATAACTTGCATCATTATTCAGAGGTCCTTAAATACACCCCCTGAAATAAAAGCACCTGGTGAAGCCTTAAAAATAAATAAAACAATGGAGCTGAGGAAAGACCTAACAAGGGATTGTAGTAAGGAAGCAAATGATATTAAACCAACAGGACGTTTGCCTAATAATCCGCATATTTCACCTATAACTTCGCAAAGTTATGTTTCCTTTAATGTTCCGCTTCTGTTGAGAAGCGGTACCGCTGGGTTTACAACAACAATTGCATACTGCTTACGTTAGAAAATGGTATTTTGTAACAACGGTGCCCCGCAAGCGCAAACGGTGGCCCCGTTGAGAAGCGTGAGCCAAAATGCTGCAGTAGAGCTCAACGAGAGCGGGAGTTTTATTCGGTTTTTTTTTTAAATTTTTCTTTTTGATTTCATTTTTATTTCACGTATTTTTTTTAACGTAAATTATAATAATTTAAATAATTATTATAAAATAAGATAATGGAAATTACGAAGAAACTGTAAGTGCAATTTGCTTTGAAGTGATATCTAAAATGCATGCACTGCTTAACAATACTGGGTTGCGTACCCTGGCTGAAATTTTTGTGCAGTAATTTTTGTTTTTCTATTCCTGAGATTCACTTTCGAACGCGAGCAGTTAAAAAAGTGCTTGCAGGACTCAATGTCAACAAATCATCGGGAAATGTGCCTCAACACTGGCTCACCCGTTTCGCAATCTATATAATATCTCATACACCTCAGGAGTTTTTCCGCTCTTCTGGAAGATTGCCAACGTGCAGCCAATCCCTAAAAAAGGCGAGGCTACGAACGCTGCAAATTATCGACCCATTGCAATCTGCTCTACGCTTTCCAAAGTCATGGAGAGCGTGGTTTCCAATATGTTTCGTCGCGGAACGGTTGGGTGGTCTCCGGGCTTTAAGATAGCTATCAGGCTCGAAGGACAGAGTGCTTATTATCAAGCCACAATTTATATTTAGTTCGAAAAGTGCAACAGAATCACTATTTCAACGTATTTTATTAGATGGTTCACAACGTTTGTATATTTCACTACTTTATGTATAAGAGAAAGGTGCACTCTGCACGCGTCAAAAGATGATCAGCCAGTACTGCACGCGTCAAAAGATAATCAGCCAGCAAAAGGTGGTCGTTTTTCGACTTGCACTGAGCGCACAAGTAACTCGCTCTTATAGAGGCAGGGAGAGCGCAAACCAAGAAAGCGAAAGTGTGTTGAAGTGCTAGTTTTGGTTTTGCACTTATTTTCGTGGACCGTTAACCACGAATCGAAGATTCTTGTAAGGTTTGACGGTCAAGCCAAGGCTATATATATGTGTGTATATATGTATAAATATACGGAAGGTGAACTCACCCTTCGAAGAATCCTCGGCGTTGACAATCCGGCTCGTCAGGACACCTCGCTTAAAGGTTTCAACACTGTAAGTGGGCGGGAAGACATTCGCAGGGAGATTGTTCCACAATCTAATGTCGCGACCGAGAAACGAATTCTCACGATAATGCGTGGTTCGTTGGAATGGAATCGTGACATAAAAGGGGTGCACCACTCTGGAAAGCCAAGTAGTTCTGCTAAATACCCAAACCGTAGGAATCAGGCGGGGTATTTCAGAAGAACATTTACCACGAAAGTAACAGGCAAATAATGATACACACCCTACATCACGACGACGCTTCAAGGTTTCAATAGAGCTTGATACCCTACTGTCACCTATAAGTTTTAACGCATCATATTGGACACGGTCTAGAAGCTGAAGATATATTCGCGAGATCCCGACCATATATGCGAATTGTACTAAATTTACGGATGGTAGGTGGTGTAGACACAACGAAGATCGGTTGAAGTATTTCTTACACCGCTTAAGAAAGTCTAAGAACTTGGCTGCTTCTTTCAACACGTCAAAAATGAGATCGTTCCAAGCGAAGATCGCATTGGATTGACATGCCCAGAACATCAAGAGCCTCCGACTCATTAATATCCACACCACCCACATTTAGAGGTGGAAAATTGTCACCCGCTCAACGCTTGCGTGTCAACAGACAGCATTGGGTTTTACGCAAATCGGACGTTGCACAAACTCGAATTTTGCAGTTTTTTGCGCTGACCCCAACAACAACAACAACAAAAAGGGTCGCTCCCTTCAGGTTCCGGCTTTATAGCCCTTTGAAATTTTAAATTTATACGGCTATATCTCCTATACTATAGCACATATAGGTACCATTGTAAAGGCATCTTCCATTTATGGTATATAATATTTTATCGAAAACTTTATAGTTATAGCTACATAATATACATATATTGACGGTGTCGAAAGAGTTCAGGAAGCAGTTTAATGCTATTGCATTGACAGGAACCTTTCCAGAGCTAAAAGTCGGTGATATTTGATGTCAATGACAGAAGGTCATAGAGAGCGAACGGCCGCTGAGGAAACTCGATATTCATCGAGTGAAGGTATTATAAGTGATTTATGCCACACTCGATCAAATGCCTTGGTGATATCCAGAGCGACTACCCTACTTTCACCGAACTGTGGATACTGTTACTCCACCGTTCGACGAGAAACGTCATTAGGTCTCCAGTGGAGCAGTGTGCACGGATCGTATTGGCGATTACTGAGCAATTCATTTCGCTTTAAAAACTTCACCAATTTAAAATTCATATTGGTCCTGACGAGCCGGATTGCCAACGCCGAGGATTCGTCGAAGGGTGAGTTCACCTCCCGTATATTTATACATATATACACACATATATATAGCCTTGGCTTGACCGTCAAACCTTACAAGAATCTTCGATTCGTGGTTAACGGTCCACGAAAATAACGGCAACACCAAAACTAGCACTTCAACACACTTTCGCTTTCTTGGTTTGCGCTCTCCCTGCCTCTATAAGAGCGAGTTACTTGTGCGCTCAGTGCAAGTCGAAAAACGACCACCTTTTGCTGGCTGATTGTCTTTTGACGCGTGCAGTACTGGCTGATCATCTTTTGACGCGTGCAGAGTGCACCTTTCTCTTATACATAAAGTAGTGAAATATACAAACGTTGTGAACCATCTAATAAAATACGTTGAAATAGTGATTCTGTTGCACTTTTCGAACTAAATATAAATTGTGGCTTGATAATAAGCACTCTGTCCTTCGAGCCTGATAGCTATCTTAAAGCCCGGAGACCACCCAACCGTTCCGCGACGAAACATATTGGAAACCACGCTCTCCATGACTTTGGAAAGCGTAGAGCAGATTGCAATGGGTCGATAATTTGCAGCGTTCGTAGCCTGGCCTTTTTTAGGGATTGGCTGCACGTTGGCAATCTTCTAGAAGAGCGGAAAAACTCCTGAGGTGTATGAGATATTAAATAGATTGCGAAACGGGTGAGCCAGTGTTGAGGCACATTTCCCGATGATTTGTTGACATTGAGTCCTGCAAGCACTTTTTTAACTGCTCGCGTTCGAAAGTGAATCTCAGGAATAGAAAAACAAAAATTACTGCACAAAAATTTCAGCCAGGGTACGCAACCCAGTATTGTTAAGCAGTGCATGCATTTTAGATATCACTTCAAAGCAAATTGCACTTACAGTTTCTTCGTAATTTCCATTATCTTATTTTATAATAATTATTTAAATTATTATAATTTACGTTAAAAAAAATACGTGAAATAAAAATGAAATGAAAAAGAAAAATTTAAAAAAAAAACCGAATAAAACTCCCGCTCTCGTCGAGCTCTACTGCAGCATTTTGGCTTACGCTTCTCAACGGGGCCACCGTTTGCGCTTGCGGGGCACCGTTGTTACAAAATACCATTTTCTAACGTAAGCAGTATGCAATTGTTGTTGTAAACCCAGCGGTACCGCTTCTCAACAGAAGCGGAGCATTAAAGGAAACATAATTTTGCGAAGTTATAGGTGAAATATGCGGATTATTAGGCAAACGTCCTCTTGGTTTAATATCATTTGCTTCCTTACTACAATCCCTTGTTAGGTCTTTCCTCAGCTCCATTGTTTTATTTATTTTTAAGGCTTCACCAGGTGCTTTTATTTCAGGGGGTGTATTTAAGGACCTCTGAATAATGATGCAAGTTATGTTCAAGCATTTACAGCATTATTTTTCAGGTTCGGCTTGTCAGATAAGGTGGGTAAAATCGGGAAATAATCTTACTCTTCGAAGTCACCCAGGACTGAAAATCTATTTGTGAAAACATTAGAGTATTTATATTTAGCCTCATTAAACGAAATATTTTCGAGCGTCATAATTTTTTTTATAGAATATGACTTTCCCTTTGCAGGAGAAAATTTTGGAATGGGAGCATGAGCCCCTTTACACTTAACAAACTTTATGTTATGATAGAAGTTTTATCATGAATCTGAAAACATGATGCAGTTATTCTCTTTCTGCTTACATTGAAAGGCAAAGTGGTTAAACAGGTAGGAGTTAAAACACAAACTTAACGCAATAAAATGTCTAATTATTATTTTCGTATAATTGGCAAAGGTAATTTCCTTGGGATTTTCGAAGCCCTTAAAAATAACCTTTACTCTTTTAGTAGGGGATCTTTCGTCCTGATTTCCCACCCTTCTCACGATTCTCTGCAGCTTTAGGATGGGAATGGGAGATTGCCATTCTTTCAAAAGCTCATCCGTTCAAATATTAATTGGAATATGAAATATTATACCTGATTTGGATAGAAAATGAGGAGAATTAGAGGCTGGGTAGTCGGTATCTTTAAGCGTTTGATTATCTACCATGTCGTCGGCAGCAGAAGCACTCTTAAAGACCACCTTTTTTTTTGGTGAAATATCACCGACTTTTAGCTCTGGAAAGGTTCCTGTCAATGCAATAGCATTAAACTGCTTCCTGAACTCTTTCGACACAGTCAATATATGTATATTATGTAGCTATAACTATAAAGTTTTCGATAAAATATTATATACCATAAATGGAAGATGCCTTTACAATGGTACCTATACTAACCGGATATGTGCTATAGTATAGGAGATATAGCCGGATAAATTTAAAATTTCAAAGGGCTATAAATCCGGAACCTGAAGGGAGCGACCCTTTTTGTTGTTGTTGTTGTTGGGGTCAGCGCAAAAAAACTGCAAAATTCGAGTTTGTGCAACGTCCGATTTGCGTAAAACCCAATGCTGTCTGTTGACACGCAAGCGTTGAGCGGGTGACAATTTTCCACCTCTAAATGTGGGTGGTGTGGATATTAATGAGTCGGAGGCTCGTGATGTTCTGGGCATGCCAATCCAATGCAATCTTCTCTTGGAACGATCTCATTTTTGACGTGTTGAAAGAAGCAGCCAAGTTCTTAGACTTTCTTAAGCGGTGTAAGAAATACTTCAACCGATCTTCGTTGTGTCTACACCACCTACATATATCCATCCGTAAATTTAGTACAATTCGCATATATGGTCGGGAGCTTCGCGAATATATCTTCAGCTTCTAGACCGTGTCCAATATCGTGCGTTAAAACTTATAGGTGACAGTAGGGTATCAAGCTCTATTGAAACCTTGAAGCGTCGTCGTGATGTAGGGCGTGTATCATTATTTGCCTGTTACTTTCGTGGTAAATGTTCTTCTGAAATACCCCGCCTGATTCCTACGGTTTGGGTATTTAGCAGAACTACTCGGCTTTCCAGAGTGGTGCACCCCTTTCATGTCACGATTCCATTCCAACGAACCACGCATTATCGTGAGAATTCGTTTCTCGGTCGCGTCATTAGATTGTGGAACAATCTCCCTGCGAATGTCTTCCCGCCCACTTACAGTGTTGAAACCTTTAAGCGAGGTGTAAACCGTCACTACTCCCTCTTTCACCCTTCCCAATAACATGTCATCCCTTCGAAACCAACAAATGCTTTGCATGGATAGGGGGGCATCCCCTGAGCTTGGTTTCATCTGCCATAAAAAAGAAATAAAAGTACTTCATTAACGCTGGAGTTTCGCAAGTTCCGCCCTATCCCCTACCCTCTTTCTGATTTTTATCAACGACCTTCTGTCGTTACTCATAACCCCATCCATTCGTTTACAGATGACAGCAGCCTTTGTCACTCGTATTCGTTCTCCAAACGACCTTCGTGGTCACACGTTAGCGTTAGGAGACGAACCATTAGTGACACACTCCATAGTGATCTTGATAAAATCTATGAGTGGGGTCGAGCGAATCAGGTCAACTTCAATACGAGTAAGACCCAAAGCATGTTAACTCACAAGTGAGTGGAGAGTAGTCAACCATACAGAGGCTAGCAGCCCAACAAGTGAGAGGTAAACGGAAATTCCCAGTGTTCAAATTCGATGAAGCGCCCGAGACTCTGATTTAAATTTGAGGAACTGTATCGAGAAGCGATCACACTTTCGCCTAAAAGTATGTCTTCCGAAAAATAGCTGCAAGTCTCCACTTTGGAAGTATGCAGCATAAAATGACAAAGTACTGTCATAATGAGAATATTTGCGCTGTTAACTAGGTTTAACAGCGTTAGTTTTAGGCTAGGCATATTGACCCACAACATGTCATCCCACGCGATTTTGTCCAACCAGACCTGCTGAATTAATATTTTTCCTGCTACGGGGCCAACCACCCGGCTGAAACGGAAACCTTGGCGATCAGAGACAATACTTCCATTTGTGTATGCAGCCTTTATCTTCATCTGTGCTAATACATCGTCTACATACATTGAATGTGTGTTGCAAGAGGGGAGTCGTTCTCACATCCTCTGCCAGTCATACAACAGCTCCAACTAAGCAACATTCATGAAGATTTATGAAATAGATATATGTAAGTATCATATCTCAATGGTGATTGTTATTTTTTCCAAAGGAGCTTGCATGGCTAATTTTCATGAACTTTAAAATATAAAGTTATCACTTTATAAATTATAATTTATTAAATGAGATCAGCTGTTAGAGAGTACTGCCAAGTTTAAATAAAATATTAGATAACTGCGATATGGGTTTTTTTTTTGTCACGGCTATAATAAGCATGTACCTGCGGCAAAAGAAACATGACTAGCGCTAGGCGAAGCCTTAAGTACGGTAGAAAGAAACAACACAATTATATGAAGTTGACACCCATCCGCAGGCGAGACTCGTATCCACGTCCACGGAGCCCGCTGACTAGTGTGCTATACACTACGCCACCGAGGACCGCGACTTGCATTAACACTCGCACTTGCTTTACAGTGTTCGGTGATGACGCAATTTTGCATAGATTTCACGAACATTCGTGGCTTGGGGGCGAATTACTTCGCGGTCTATGCTCATCTATTTACATCCACATATAATAGCACTGGGTGAGACTCAGGTGGCCGAGGGAGCAGATCCACTGGACTTTCGGATGTTTGGGTACCATATACTTTGATTTCCCTACACAGAGGCCTCGCCATTTACATTCGGAGCGATGTCGCGTGCCAGTGTCAGCAATACTTATGCACGTCGGATGCCGAATTCAGCTCCAGTCGCATATCTTGCACTTCTGCTTCTTATGCAGAAGCCGGAGTCTAGAGAGGCTACCCATTTTTGAACAGTGAAATTGTTGTTGCTGGTGATTTCAATGTTCATAATTCCAAAACTCCCAAGGGTTTGTACGTTGAACTGCTTGTGAAGGTACCAAAGCATCTTCCCTGCGTTGAAGGGCAAAGCCAAAACATTCTGGACCTATTATCTAACTTCACATCATAATAAATATGATGTAAATGTTTTTGCACCTCTTGGTAATTCGGACCCTGCTACAATTTCTACTACCTACTCATATTCTAGTCTTCAATCTGATTCCCAAGTAGCTCCTAAGCGGATAGTGTGGCTTTATGAGAAGACGAACTGCGATGATCTGAATTCATTTTTCAGGCATTTCAATTGGCAATTGTGTTTCAGCGATAGAAACATAACTATCATATACACTGTAAGGCGCGAAAAGTTTCTTTACGAACAGCGACTTAGAAGTAGATTTCTTGAATACCGCAAGACCTTCTGGTCGTTCGTGGCAAGACTGAAGAATCAGACGTTCTCATCTATTCCAGCTCTCCTCTCGAACGACCAGATCACACACTCGCTTGATATGGCAAACTTATTAGCCATAATATTTGCTGAAAACTGCTTTCTTCCGGAAAGTAGGCAACCACTCACCCGTGACCGAGGGTATATTTTTTTCTATTCCTGAGATTCACTTTCGAACGCGAGCAGTTAAAAAAGTGCTTGCAGGACTCAATCTCAACAAATCATCGGGAACGGATGGCATTTCAGCCCATGTGTTGAGGAAATGTGCCTCAACGCTGGCTCACCCGTTGCGCAATCTATTTAATATCTCATACACCTCAGGAGTTTTTCCGCTCTTCTGGAAGATTGCCAACATGCAGACAATCCCTAAAAAAGGCGAGGCTTCTGCCCCTGCGGCTTCTCGCACCACCAGTTTGTCTCATGACCGTAAACCAAGCATTTCTCACAATAAGGTGTATTTTTTCTTATCAGACATTCATCCCTGGTATAGCCTTTGTTGTTGCAGAAGCTACACACAATCTTAAGTTTGGGGTTGTCGCTGCGTTCTGCACGCATGGGACTGCCCCCTTTTTCTGATAAATTCACCTCCATTCGATTACTCGAACGGTATTCATTTGTCGCATCTGGTTATATTGGGAAATTATTTCTGGGCTGTACATAAGTGGAATCTCCCAGCTCCCATACGGGATTCATACCCGCTATTTGCTTCCCTTGTGTACTTGGCCAACCCCCTTGGCTGAAGTGTGATCTACTAACAACTTCATACAAATTTAGTGCCAGATCTACCAGCTTCTCCAAATTTGTTTCCGAGGAACCTACCAGTCTCATCCTCAGGCTAGAGTCCTGTAATCCTAATGTGAAAATCCTAGTTATTGAGGCAGCTACCTCCTCTCGCAGAGCCTGATCCCCTGAACCCTTATAATGGTCCGATATATAGTCCTCCGCCTGAGTTCGTAAATCAATTAGTTTTTCAGCGAATTCCCTGATGCTTTCCCTCGGAGATTGAACAGTCATCTGTATCTCCGCCATCACAGTGTCCAGTGATTTTAATGGCAGGTACGCTTGTTTTATGGCAGCGTATAGCGCTTCTGTCGTGGTGACTTGTTTCCCCCTCAATAGTGTATACGCACTACCGTGAAGCCTCTGTCTCACGCAAGCAATGATAATCTTGCATTTCTGCATTGCTGATGCCCTTCTTAGCTAATTCGCACCCCTCTATGAACTTGTAGACCTCCCCTCTCAAATCGGGTGATCTCGTCCCTGAAAACAGAGGTACAAGACTGCTTGTTATTTTCGCGATTTCTGCTATACCCATCTTGGTTTGATCTGCCCCTGATTGCTTAAACGTAGGAAATGAAATTGAGTTATATTCCTTCGGACTGACTATACCAGCGGTAACTTGTTTATGGTATAGAGTCTGATCGTTAGCTAATTCTATTTCTTGTTTTAGCCGTCTGTTTTCCTCTTTTAATTCTTCGATTCTTCTGTTCGCTTCTTCTAAAGAACTACAGTCTTCTCTTGATTTCTGTGCAAATCCCTGTTCTAGTGTTTTATTTAACGTTTCTTCGGTTAGCCCCTTTTCCTTTAATAATTCCCTTAGTTTTACGTTCTCGTCCTCTAAGTTCCTTAATATATCCTCCTGAAACACTTTATCTACTAAATAATTATCGTACCCATTCTTCAGTGCGTTAAATTCTGATTCCCATGCCTTCGAATTTTCGGTCTTATTCTCTATTATCTGGTGTAGGAATTTAAGCAACTCCTCTACTATCGCGTCTGCTCTTTCTACACTTGTAAGGTCTCTTAGGTACCCTACTCTAGACTTTATCAATTCTAAGTTTTCTTTGTTTTTTTTTTTTATGACAGATGAAACCAAGCTCAGGGGATGCCCCCTATCCATGCACAGCATTTGTTGGTTCCGAAGGGATGACAGGTTAGTGGGAAGGGGGAAGTTTTCTTTGTTGCTTACTGTCTCTTTTAAAATTGCCCAAATTTTTGATATAAACTCCCCCAACTGGCGTTTCAGATCCTTATGGGTTCTCTCTAATTCTATATATGCTTGTTCTTGCAACGACTCAGCCATTAATTACATTGCTTTTCGTTCTCTTTAAATTTTTTTCCTTTCATATATTTAATATTTTCAATTAAGTAGCATTTAACCTGACTAGTTAGCAAAACTGCAGCAATAATTTCCCTTTTGGAATAACAAAATCAAGGCCACCGACAGTGGCTGCATTAAAACGAGCGTCGAATTTCTTGACTTGCTCCTCAGAGTCGAACGAAATAAAACCCACAAAACAAAAACCCCACGCTTACAATTTTGCAAACGCTTCCGTTCTGACGCGCTAACAAGCAAAACAATAAAAAAAACACAGTAACTTTTGCGCTGAAATGTGATCTCAAGCAGGCGCCGACGCCACTCTTGAGTTTCGCTTCACGTTCATATTGTACAACAAATATTAATATATACAATAAATATTAATATATATAGGAGTTGTGATGTGACCGCGGACGGAGGCGGATGGTGTGCCCGCCAGTACTTTTCGTTAATCAGTGTTCGGGCATATAAAATCGAAAACAATAGTGAAAACAATTACCTACGCCGCAAAACACTCTTAACACAATAATAACACTTTACCAAACAACACTTTTTAACGAACAAACAATAGTGCACTACTTATTAACAACTCAACTTAATAACAAATAAATAAAATTTTATCTAATTACAACAAATAAATACACAATCAAACGGGACGCAGAGAACCATGCGAGGGGCTTTTTTATGCTCTCCGCAGTAAAGCTCAGCATTTCGTTTGCTTTCACTCCTCCTCCTTCTTCCTGGTCCCGTTAGGTGTGCATGCGGCTGTGAGTGCTGCGTGGGCTGAAGCGCGGCAAGATAAAGGCATAACACTTGTCTTGTTGCGTTTTGCTTTGCTTGCGACGTACGCGTGGCCGCTTGTACGGCTGACCTTACACTTCGTCACAGTGGGTGGCGATGACAAAGTTCCGCATAGACTCCACTAATGTACGTGGCTTGAGGGCGAATTTCTTCGCGGTCTATGCGCATATTTGTACTCACCAACCGCATATAATGGCACTAGGTGAGGCCCAGGTGTCTGAGGGTGCAGATCCACTGGACTTTTATATGCCGGGGTACCATCTACTGCCATTATTCTTACCTCACAGAGGCCTCGCCTTATACATTCGCAGTGATGTTGCGTACCAATGTCAGCAACACCTTTGCACGACGGATGCCGAATTTAGCTCCATGTGGATTAAGTTCAAAACCCAGTCGCACATCCTGCACTTCTGCTTCATTTATTGAAGCCCGGGTCTAGGGAGGCTGCCAACTTTTGATAAACTGGACAGTCTCTCTGATTCGATTTCTAAAATTCTGGAATCGTATCCGAACAGTGAAATTGTTGTTGCTGGTTATTTCAATGTTCATAATTCCAATTGGCTACGTCATTCGAGTCACGCGACACCCGAGGGTTTGTATGTTGAGTTATTTGCTGAGTCTAATAATTTGACTCAATTAGTGATGGAACCAACGCACTTTCCCTGCGTTGATGGGCAAAACCAAAATATTCTGGACCTTTTTCTAACTTCACATCACAGTAAGTATGATGTGAATGTTCTTGCACCTCTTGGTAATTCGGACCACGCTACAATTTCTGCTACCTTCCCATATTCTAGTCTTCAATCCGCTCACCAGACAGCTCCGAAGCGGAAAGTGTGGCTTTATGAGAAGGCTAATTGGGACGCGCTGGACTGCTTTTTCAGCCGTTTCAATTGGCAATTGTGTTCCAGAGATAGAAACATAAATGCTGCAGAAAAATTGGTAGAAAATATAATTTTATTTGGTATGAGGTCTTTCATACCCAATAAAAGAATTTCCATTAAACCAAAAGACCATTCCTGGTTTAATGCGACTTGCAGACAAGCAGTCAGGCCTAGTGATCTCCAGAATAGAAGAACGCCTGGAGAATGAATATGAATGACAAATGCTGCTGACATCAGCAAACGAGTAGACGGGGTTTGATGTCAATGACAGAAGGTCATTGATGAAAATAAGAAAAAGTGTCGGAGACAGGACCGAACCCTGCGGAACTCCGGCATTGATGGAGTGCTCTTCGGAAGCAGAGCCGTCTATCACAACCTGAATAGAACGGCCGCTGAGGAAACTCGATATCCATCCAGTGAAGGTATTACCGACACCATAAGCAGCCTGTTTAGACACGAGTGCTTTATGCCACACTCGGTCAAATGCAACAACCTTACTCTCACCGAATTGGTGAACACAACTGTTCCACCGCTCGGTGAGGAACGCCATCAAATCGCCTGTGGAGCGGTGAGCACGGAAACCGTACTAGCGATCGTTGACCAATTGGTTGCTCTCCAGATACCTCATCAAGTTAAAATTTATAATGCTCTCCATAACTTTGGAAAGCATTGAACAGATTGCTATGGGTCGGTAATTGGCAGGATTCGTAGCCTCACCTTTTTTGGGAACTGGCTGCACATTGGCAATCTTCCAGGAAGTAGGAAAAACTCCTGAAGTAATCGATAAATCAAAGAGATTGCGCAATGGGCGAGCCAGTGTTGAGCATCCGGTCCCGAGGATTTATTTACGTTGAGGTTTACAAGCACTCTTTTAACAGCCCGCGTTCGAAAGTGCATCTCAGGCATAATATGACACACCATCGATCACGGGTAGTGGTTGGCTACTCTCAGAAAGAGAGCAGTTTTAGCAAACATTTTGGCTATTAAGTTTGCCTTATCAACCGAGTGAGTGAAGATCTGATCATCCTTGAGGAGAGTTGGAATAGACGATCGCGTCTGATTCTTCACTCTCCCCACGAACGACCAAAAGTTCTTGCTATCCTTATGGTATTCAATAACTCTACGTCCAAGGCGCTGTTCGTAGAGAACTCTTTCGCGCTTTAGAGTGGCATTGCACCTATTTCTGGCCTGATTGCGCAGCAGTTTACTATCAGTAGTTTTGTTTAAACGCCAATTCCTAAATGCTTCCTTTTTAGACCTGACTGCTTGTCGGCAAGTCGCATTAAAGCAGGAGTGGTCTTTTGATTTAATGGAAATTCTTTTATTGAATATGAAAGACCTCATACCAAATAAAATTTTCTGCCAATTTTGCTGCAGCATTTATGTTTCTATCCCTGAAACACAATTGCCAATTGAACGGCTGAAAAAGGAGTTCAGCGCATCCCAATTAGCCTTCTCATAAAGACACACTGTCCGCTTCGGAGCTGGCTGGTGAGCGGATTGAAGACTAGAATATGGGAAGGTATTAGAAATTGTAGCGTGGTCCGAATTACCAAGAGGTGCAAGAACATTCACATCATACTTGCTGTGATGTGAAGTTAGAAAAAGGTCCAGAATATTCTGGTTTTGCCCATCAACGCAGGGAAAGTGCGTTGGTTCCTTCACTAATTGAGTCAACTTATTAGACTCAGCAAATAACTCAACATACAAACCTTCAGGTGTTGTGTGACTCGAATGACGTAGCCAGTTAGAATTATGAACATTGAAATCACCAGCAACAATTTCACTGTTCGGATACGATTCCAGAATTTTAGAAATGGAATCAGAGAGACTGTCCAGTTTATCAAAAGTTGGCAGCCTCCCTAGACCCGGGCTTCTATAAATGAAGTAGAAGTGCAGGATGTGTGACTGGATTTTGAACTTAACCCACATGGAGTTAAATTCGGCATCCGTCGTGCAAAGGTGTTGCTGACACTGGTACGCAACATCACTGCGAATATATAAGGCGAGGCCTCTCTGTGATGAAAGCAATGGCAGTAAGAGGTACCCAGGCATGTGAAAGTCCAGTGGATCTCCACCCTCAGACACCTGGGTCTCACCTAGTGCCATTACATGCGGTTGGTGGGTACAAATATGCGCATGGACCGCGATAAAATTCGCCCTCAAGCCACCGTATCTGTCATCGCCACCCACCGTAAGGAAGTGTAACATCAGCCGTACAAGCGGCCACGCGTACGTCGCAAGCAAAACAGAACACGACAAGACAAGTGTTATGCCTTTATCTTGCCGCGCTTCAGCCCACGGTGTACTCACAGCTGCTAGCACAACTAACGGGACCAGGAAGTAGGAGGAGGAGTAAAAACAAACGAAATGCTGAGATTTACTGCGGAGAGCATAAATAAGCCCCTCGCTTGGTTCTCCGCATTTCGTTAGACTAAATTTCTTTAATTTTATTATTTTTGCATGTTTATAAGTTATATTATTGGTTTGGGTTATGTGCACTGTGATTCTATTTTATTATGGTGTAAATGTGTTTATATTGCTTGTGGATGGTCGGTTTTTATATTAATTATTTTTTTTCGCGAGCACTCGACGCGAAAAATGAATTGTGGTGGGGAGTAACATCCACCTTCGCCCGCGGTCACATCACAACCGTTTGTTAACCCACAAGCGTTTGGCGGGTGACAACTTCCCACCTCTAAATATGGGTGGTGTGGATATTAATGAGTCGGAGGCTCTTGATGTTCTGGGCATGTCAATCCAATACGATCTTCGCTGGAACGATCACATCTTTGACGTGTCGAAAGAAGCAGCCAAGTGCTTTCTTAAGCGGTGTAAGAAATACTTCACTCCAACCGATCTTCGTTGTACCCCTTTTATATCCGTCAGAAAATGGAGTACAATTCGCATATATGGTCGGGAGCTTCGCGGGAATATCTTCAGCTTCTCGACCGTGTCCAGTGTTGTGCGTTAAAACTTATAGGGGACAGTAGCGTATCCAGCTCTATTGAAACCTTGGAGCGTCGTCGTGATGTAGGGTGTGTATCGTTATTTTACCGCTACTTTCATGTTAATGTTCCTCTGAAGTAGCCGGCCTGATTCCTCCGGTTCAGGTATTTAGCAGAACTACTCGGCTTTCCAGAGGGGTGCACCCCTTTTATGTCACGATTCCGTTCCAACGAACCACGCATTACCGTGAGAGTTCGTTATTCGGTCGCGTCATTAGATTGTGGAATAGTCTCCCTGCGCATGTCTTCCCACCCACTTACAGCGTCGAAACCTTTAAGCGAGGTGTAAACCGTCACTACTCCCTCTTTCCCCCTTCCCACTAATCTGTCATCCCTTCGGAACCATCAAATGCTTTGCATGGATAGGGGGCATCCCCTGAGCTTGGTTTCATCTGCCATAAAAAAAAAATAAAACCTTTTTATCCGAACGCATTCAGAAGCGATTAAAACTCGCTCTGAAAACCATCAAAGCACAAGTGGCGAGTGTGAACCAAACGGTTACCGCTCAAGTTTCCAAAATTTGTGAATTTCAGATTGGCTCACCTCGAACACCTGGGACTCACCTTCAAGCTTGCGCGCTTGTGCTTCCCAAGCTAAACGGCAATCTCCCGGTTTGCTCTATCGACACTTCCCTACCATTCCTATCTACCATTAGGCGATGATCACTTCTACTGCAGTGATCAAATTGATGTGCTTATTGGAGCCGATATTTACCCCCTCATCTTGCTCGATGGAATTAAACGCAACATCGTAGATTCTCCCGTCATTCAAGAGAGCAACTTCGGGTGGATTCTTACTGGTCCCCGTCAGCAGGATATACCTGACCCCTCGGTTACCACACGAGTCTTTTTCTTCAACGAAATCTCCAGGGATCATCAAATATCGCGGTTCTGGGAGATTGAAGAAGTCCAAACGAAACGAATACCCACCCCGGCTGAGCAACTTGTATTCAAGTACCACCCAGAGACGACCCGATGGCCGATATGTACCCTTTAAAGAAGGGTTTCCCTCCCCACTTAAGATCGGGAACTCCAGAGAGGTTGCTTTTAAGCAGTTTCTCCGAAACGAAACAAGGCTGTTAAAGACTCCTCTTTTTAAAGAAACATATGACTATGAATATTCGGAGCTGCACCAAATGACACCGATCCACCCCTCTCAGAACCCCTCCGGTTCCGACAGCTACTACCTACCCACCACGCTGGTCTCAAACGCGACAGCAGTTCAACCAAAGCGCGTGTTATGTTTAATGTTTAACGGTCTTAGCCTTAACGATGACCTCCATCTTGGGCCCGCACTTCAATCAGAATTAACATTGCTCATCATTCAATGGCGACTCTATCAATCGACTCTATCGGCGACTCAAAACCGATCATTTCAACATAGAGTCAAAACCCTTAGACCTCTCCCCCCACGTATACTAAGCAAGAGGTGTTGTTATCTCTGATTGCGAAATTATTTGACCCGGCCAGATGGCTTGCTCCAGTCATTGTCGTTGCAAAAACCCTTATGCAACAACTCTAACTGTACGGCATCGGACGAGACGACCCACTCTCCCCGTCACTTTACAACGTTGGCTTCAATTTGTGCAGTGTTACCCAGGCATCAATCTCCTAAAAATACCCCGTTGGATTCACTTCACTCCAGATAGGACCGTTGAGACCCATGCATTCGGCGATGCTTCCAAGAAGCATACCCTGGTGTCATTTATGTGCTCACTCGTAACTCAAGCATCACTTCGACTTCCCTGCTCTTTGCCAAAGCAAAGGTCGTCCCAATCAGAACCATTTCGAGCCTTCGACTGGAACTATTCGGAGCGGCTCTCCTAGTCGATATGATAGATGAATTGTGCCCCATCTCGACCTTCCACGCTATGATCTGCGTTGCTGGACCGACTCGACCATAGTGTGGAACGGCTGAAAAAGAGGTTCAGCGCATCCCAATTAGTCTTCTCATAAAGCCACCCTCTCCGCTTCGGAGCTGGCTGATGAGCGGATTGAAGACTAGAATATGGGACGGTATCAGAAAGTGTAGCGTGGTCCGAATTATCAAGAGGTGCAAGAACATTCACATCATACTTACTGTGATGTGAAGTTAGGAAAAGGTCCAGAATATTTTGGTTTTGCCCCTCAACGCACGATAGGATTCCAGAATTTTAAAATTCGCATAAACCGCGTAAAAATTCGCCCCCAAGCCACGTACATTAGTGGAATCTATGCGGAATTTTGTCATCGCCACACACTATAAGGAAGTGTAAGGTCAGCTGCACAAGCGGCCACGCGTACGTCGCAAGAAAAGCGAAACGCGTGGTCACCTAACGGGACCAGGAAGGAGTACGTAAAGGAGAGAACAACCGAAATGCACAGCTTACTACCGAGAGCATAAAAAAGCCACTCGCATGGATCTCTGCGTCCCGTTTGATTGTCTATTTTTTTTTTTTAATGTTATTCACATTTTATTTATTTATTATTAAGTTGCTGTCCTCGGTAGCGCTGTGGGTTATACCTTCGCTGCGATCTCCGAGGATACGGGTTCGAATCCCGCCTGCGCATGGATGTTAATTGTGTTGTTTTTATTTATTTGTTATTAAGTTGCGGTCCTCGGTAGCGCAGTGGGTGATACCTTCGCTGCGAGCTCCGAGGATGCGGTTTCGAATCCCGCCTGCGCATGGATGTTAATTGTGTTGTTTTCAGCGTAATTAAGACATAGCCCAGCGCTAATAGTTCTAAAAAACTAAAAGGTAGTTCTACAATTAAAAAAAAACAAAAAAAAAACACCTTCCACTCCCCTTCCTATACCATCCCTCTTAACAGTAGCTCGTGCTATCAGCACAAAAGCTTTGAAGCTTAGCAGCTCCTGTATAGAAAAAAATATAGAAAAAAAAGTGCTGGCATGGCTAAGGGTGCACATGGACGACGTTCGTCTCCAACCGTGTCGCGAGGATTGTCGAGGTGGCAGACCATACTCACTGGTACCACGTCGACTCTGAGAGTAATCCAGCGGACCTTGCCGGCAGAGGCATGTATCCGCTGGATTTGCTTCACACCCCGCTCTGGTGGCAAGGACCTGCATGGTTGCGGCAAGCGAAGAAGCAGTGGCCCCACTACCCTGCCTCCCACGAGTTCGAAACTGAATTGGAGGTCAAGCCTATCAGATCCAATTTCACCTATTACCTATTCCTTCCCGCGAGCCCTACGCGTATTGTCGTATGCTTTTCGGTTCCAGAAGCATACGCACCCCCACTACCGCTCTAATTTTCGCCGCGAAACTACTCTCATCGACTCCGATAAAATTCAAGCCGTTCAAACGCGGCTCACCGTTGTATCGAAAAAACTTCATTTCAACGACGAATACCATTGCCTTAAAATGAAACAAACTCTTAAGCGCAAGACCTCGATTCTCTCGCTTAACCCATTTCTCTCACATGACGGAATCCTCCGCGTGAGCGAACGGTTAACCTTTTGCCTATCTCTCTCGCACGATGAGCGTCACCCTATTTTGCTCCCCTACAATTGCGTCTTCACCCGTCTTTTGGTTCGTTTTATCCATGATATCAGCTTACACGGTGAAAACCAGCTGATGCTGCGCTTGCTTTGCACGCGGTACTGGATACCCAAGGCCAAGAACATTATCAAATCCACAATTCATAATTGTAAGCCTTGTTTACTCCAAAAGAAGCAAGTACGCACCCAACTCATGTCCGCTCTACCCCCTGATCGCACCACACTCTCTCACCCCTTTGCTGACACTGGTCAGGACTTCGCCGGACCGTTCGACATCAAGAACTACACTGAAAGAGCCTGCCTTATTACCAAAGGCTATGTCTGCGTCTTCGTGTGCTTTGCGACTAAGGCCATACACCTTGAAGCTGCCAGCGATTTGCCAACCCCGACATTTCTCGCTGCCTTCGGACGATTCAGCGCTCGCGAGGATGTCCCACTGATGTGTACTCCGACAACGGACGAAATTACGTCGGAGCAGCGAAGACCCCTCGACGAGAATTGGAATCGGTGATTCAGCACACTCAGAACGCTGTTATCTCTCAATACGCTCATCAACGACTGCGATGGCACTTCATTCCCGCTGCCGCTCCGCACATGAGCGGAATATGGGAAGCTGGATTTAAAAGTTTTTAGCTCCACATCCCCAAATTAGCTGGCGATCACCGTTTCACGTTTAAAGAGTTTTCCACCATACTCTCCAATATAGAACCTTGTCTGAATTCTAGACCCCTTAATAGCATGTCAGAAGACCCTCTGACCTGCAAACTCTAACTCTAGGACATTTTCTCGTCGGCGGCCCGCCCTTACTACAATCTCCACCCAGAATTGTGAATAGATGGCAGAAGGTCAGAGCTGTCTATCAGCAATTTTGCACCCGGTGGAAAAACGAATATCTCACCGAACTCCACAAACGCACCAAATGGAAGTTTCCTTAAGTTAATTTAAATATCAACAACCTGATTGTCCTACGAGAAGACAATCTCCCCCCAATAAAATGGAGACTCGGTCGCATAATTCACTCGGTCGCATAGTCTATCCCGGTTCTGACGACAGAACACGCGTTGCGGACGTCCGAACTGAACAAGGAACCATAGCACGACCCCTTAGGAAAATGATATTGATCCCATCCGAAGCTTCGCCACCCGCGACCTTTTCGCATCCCAGCGAATCCCCCTAAACGACTAGTACTCATATCTTCTCATTTCAGTCATGAATCCAAAGGACTCACCCCTCCCCCCATCCTCCCCTAGGGGACACTAGCGCCGAATGAGCCACCCCCGCTACCTGCAACCCCGTGTTGGACGCCACTCTCCCGCAACGTGACGCCGACCGACCGCCCGCCAGATCACCTGGAATGTCTGCACGTAAGATGGAGACATATGCGTTGCCGGCCCCGTGCACGGTCACTCCCCCCCTCCCCCCCGCCGTGGAGTCCCTGATCAACCTGATGGTTAATCCCTAAGCCATCACGTACCCGTGACTAGAGCGAAGACCCCTCTTCGTGTGTCTGTGAAACCCTGCTGAATCGCGCGAGCGGACCCGATTTCGTCTCGTTCCGGTATTTGTTCTTTTTTTTTGCTTTCAGATGGCAGTGGTTCCGGCGTGAACCTTCCCATTATTTTTTGGATAACCTGATCGAGTGCAAGTGACCTTGAACACGTTTTCATCAATCTCATCTTATGAAAGTGCAATTGCCAGTGAACTTATTTCATCAATCTCATCTCATCAAAGTGCACCGTGCCGAAAGATACATTTCATCAACCCCAACCTCATCACCGTGCCGAAAGACACCTTTCATCAACCCCAACCTCATTACCGTGCCTGAAAAGACATTTCATCTTCATCAATCAATCTCCATTTTAGTAAGTACATTTGACGTACCCCAACCGCCTAAAGCATATACTCGTATGTATATATATTGCTCCCATTAAATCCAAAATTTTTGGACACACGAACATATATTAATTGTTAAAATGCGTTTCATTAAACAAGACAGAAATATAATAATAAAGAATATGGATCTAGTAACTAATAATGTTTCCAAATCAAGACACAGTTTCCTGCTACCAAATTCAATAAGATGTCTTATTGTTGAAAGACCAACGTTATGTTAAGTCCGAATGGACTAAAATTCGCAAATATATACTTATACTCATAGTTGTTGTATCAACCAAAATATGATTATTTAAAGCAATTAATAAATCCAATTCAAAATATTGGATTATTTACATTTTCCGAGAACGAACAAGTCCTCAAACCAGATGAAGCAAAAAACCAACTCCATTATGATATTTGATGATGTTGCTTGTGAGAAGCAAAAAACATTCGAGAACACTTTTGTATGGGTGGACACAAATGCATCGATTGTTTTTATTTATGTCAAACATATACACGAATCCCTAAGCATTTAATGCATGATAATGCTAGTATGAAATGAATTATAAACACATATACAATGATCATGTGTGAACAGACATGACTTTAGGATAGTTTTTAAATATATATAGAGAATGTTGGAAAGATAAATATGGATTTCTGGTAATTAGCAGGATAAAGGATAAAGATAAAGGACGTTATAGAAAAGGCTTTGATATTTACATCCAACTACAAATAAAAGCACCTCCGATACTTTCACACTAGTATGTACTTTGAACTGATCTGATAGCTGATACACCTGATCTGATCTAATCTGTTAGCTGATACACCTGATCTGATCTGATAGCTGATATAACCGATTATAAGAATGAAAGAAAAAATATTAAAAGACCTGATAAAAGCTAGACGTATTTTGAAACAGAAATTTAGGAACCTAAAACTGGGTAAAGCAGATGTGGAAAAGCGATTAGAAGAGTAATTTCAACTAATCGCGAAACCTCTAAAGGAATTGGTTCGAAACACTGCAAAAACAACAAATGGTAATAAGAATGACTCTCACTTTACATATGATGAGATACTACTCAGACTAAAACCAAGTACCCCACACAAAGCAAAGAAAGAGATCGATTTTACAGACTCTTACTCTCTTACTATTTTAGTTACTCTTACCAAGAGTAACCTTTTTCTCTCAAATGGATGATACATATCATGGAAACAAATCAACAAAATTCTATCAACAAATTCTGTCACAATTAGAAAAACAAGATGATTTGGACACCGAATATGGACCCAACAGAGGACCGAATGGTGAATGGAGGTTCGGAAATAGCGCTTGGGAAATGCAGGGTGATAAAGTATTCATCTCAGACAAACTTTTTGGAACCTCACACCCTACTTCTTTCAAGCTTACACCCGGTCTCTTTGAATTATTGTTTTACAAGACACCATCAAAGTATGACGAAGCGGATCTACAAGTTTACGAAATAATTTTAATCAATACTAATGCTCACAAACGTGACTATAATGAAAATGAACAAATTAAAGGAACCAAGGCTTTCAAGTACACCAACATCATAAAAGGATTAATCAGTGATAAATCTTTGCTGTCCACACCACTTCAACATAGAAAAAGAGCCGGATTGATGAAAGTAGATCCTCAAAAGCATAATTATATTTTTTGGGATGATCCGGATAAATTAGTCGATAGATTGAGACTTTTATTATCATCACAATCGGCTGGACATAACAATCACGCCAACGAAATTATTTCCATCATTGAGGAATTGAGAGAAGCTAATATAATTGTATAAATATGATGTATAATATAATAATTGTATAAATATGATGAATGCGTTTAAAGAATGTTGGCACACCTATTGATGGTTATGACGCAGTAACCAAGTCTTTTGTGGAAGATAATATGATTCAGATGGACTCAGAATTAAAAAAAAAACAAAGCACTGAAGTAAAAAATTAATGAAGACTTTGAAGTAGTTCACGAAAGATTAATGATGCTCAAAAATACATCGAAAGTAATATTCAAGATTATACATAATATATTAGTGAACAAATTGGTCGAATTGAAATTGACCTCTTTCAACAAGCACAAAGACCTAAATCTGCAGTTGCATTCGAGGAAAAAATTCTAAAAGAAATGCCAAAATGAGTAAAAAGCGGGGTTTAGTAGAGAAGCTTCACACTCAAGCTCGAAAAAATTTTAAACGGAGACGTGTAATCACTAAAGGGATCGACGACCTCTGGCAAGCGGATTTAGTAGAAATGGGAAGTTATTCCATGGATAACAACGGATTTCGTTTCCTTCTCACCGTAATAGATACATTTTCAAAATTCGCCTGATCTATGCCTTTAAAATCTAAAACATCTGCTAATCTCACCAAAGCCATAGAAACCGTATTCAATTAGGGTCGGATACCGAGAAATTTACAAACTAATAGCAAAGAATTCTTCAATCGACAATTTCTAAATTTAATGAGGAAATTCCATGTCAACCATTATTCTTCGTACAGTATTTTGAAGGCGTCAATTGTTGAGCGTTTCAATAGGGCACTAAAGCAGATGATGTGGAAGGAATTTAGTTACCATGGATCATATCGATGGATTGACAATTATAAACACTTGATCGACGAATGAAATAGGTAAACGCATAGAATCATAAATATGGCTCCCACTGATGTGAATCCGTCTAATGAAAGGTTTTTATTAAAGACTGCCTACAATAATCTGAAAATATTTAGAAAGCCAAAGTTCCGGATAGGAGACTATGTTCGCATCAGTAAACATAAACATGTCTTCGAAAAAGGCTATACACCGAATTGGACTACAGAGATTTTTAAAATTAAAAATATAAGAAACTGAACTACTGAAAACAAAATATTCCAACACCTACCTCGTGGAGCAAGTTCTTAAAACAAGAGGAAGCAAAGTTTTCGTCAAGTGGCTAGGATTTTCGAATGAACATAATTGTTGGATCGATCCCTATGATGACCTCACCCTGAATTTTAATCGTAATCGTTATGCTCTGCTGTATGATATGTACACAAAATTTCAACAAAGCTATTTTACTCGTGAATCTCAACCACTGCTGGTACCTGAATATTTCAAAGATACTACACCGATAATTGTGGTGGATGTTAGTCATCAAAACGGAGCTATTAAAAGTGGACTAATTGATATTAGAATTGAATTTAAGACACCAAAGAATATTCCAGTCAATATATCGGCTTATTGTATACTTATACACGATAAAATAATTGAATATACACCAACGACTCGTGAAATTAAAAAAGTCGTCTAAATGCAAATGGAGAATGACAATTTATTACTCTGGATGTGCAGGGCTTCAAAGGCAATTTTAATGAATTTATTGTTAAAGAGTTGGCAGTTACCTTCAGCTTTAATGAGTACCAAAATTTTATTATGAAACCGCCATATGGATTTAACAAATTAACACGTCAGTCCCAAAAACAAGTACAGTGGTTATATCATAATCATCATGTTTTCAAATAATGGCTTCATCGAGTTCAGCAGTGTAAAATATTTCGTGAAGCAAAATCTTAAAAACACACCCGCATATGTTAAGGGAGCTGAAAAATCCAAATGGGTTGAAGACATTTTAAACGTGCACGTAATTAACGTCGAAGAAATGGCTTGCAGCAACTTTGAAATTTTACAACATACTATACATACTTACTTGAAGGACGATGAACGGCCCGGACAGCCAAAAAAGTTTGAAGATCACGAATTGGAGACATTGCTCGACCAAGATCCATCCCAAACGCAAGAAGAACATGCAAAATCACTTGGCGTCGCTCAACAAACCATTTTCGATCGTCTAAAAGCAATGGGAATGATCCGGAAGGTAGGCCATTGGGTGCCGTATGAATTGAAGCCTAGAGACGTCGAACGCCGATTTTTCACGTGTGAACAACTGCTTCAACGGCACAAAAGAAAAAGTTTTTTGCATCGAATTGTCACTGGCGAAAACGTCGAGCAACGTATGGATACGCCGGCCATGCATCAACATCGTCTGCAAAATCAAATATCCATGGTTCGAAGCTTCTTCTCTGTATTTGGTGGGACCAGCTGGGTGTGATCTATTATGAGCTGTTGCAACCGAATGAAACGATCACAGGGGAAGTCTACCGACGACAATTGATGCGTTTGAGCCGAGCACTGCGCGAAAAACGGCCGGATTTATGAACAAAGGCACGGCAAGGTAATTTTGCAACATGACAATGCTCGGCCACATGTTGCACAGGTCGTCAAACCCTACCTTGAAACGCTCAAATGGTATGTCCTACCACACCCGCCGTATAGTCCAGACCTTGCGCATTCCGATTACTATCTCTTCCGATCAATGCAGCATGGCCTGCCTGACCAGCACTTCTCCAATTATGAAGAAGTAAAAAATTGGATCGATTCGTGGATAGCGGAGAATCCGGCCGAATTTTTCAGAAAGGGTATTCGTGAATTGCCAGAAAAATGGGAAAAAGTTATAGCTAGCGATGGACAATACTTTAAATATTAAATTTGTAACCATTTTTTCACAATAAAGTTTCAATTTTCGAAAACAAACCGAAAAAACCCACGAGTTAACCGGTACGAATTAACCGGTACACCCATTATAAAATTAAATTGGATTCTTTTATTCCAAATTAAATATATACAGTTATAGTGATTTAAATTTTAAATTCTATACAATTACAAAGAATTTAAATTATGTTTCAAAATTTAATCATCTCTATTTAATTCCATTTCTAAATCTATTCTATAATGCCCCCGGCATATGTATTTACATTATCTATTCTTATATAACGCTTATCATCATTAAAACTTAAAGCTATCTTATGGATTTTTTCCGTATATATTTGGTGTATTTTACTCCTAAATACATACATATCACCATAAATAATTCTCTTATTTAATAAACAGTCCTTATAACTACTTCAACTTAAACTATCTAATACTGACTTCTTAACACCTTTAGCTTTGTTTCACTACAATTTTTTACACTATACGAATACATTTTGGATCTAAGACCAACAAATTCCTTCATGATCCTTCCCTTATTTTCATCTTTCATCATACCAAGTACTAGCAATTTTTACGCGGTATGTTGAAAGAATTATTTGGTAAATATTCTGATATATCTAATTTTAAATCGATATCATCAAGAATACTTTTGTAATAGTCATCGATTTGTATGCTATATATAAAAGAGTCGGTGTCCATGTAGTTCAAAGTCAAGTTTTCAGAAAACTTTGGCTGCATATAGTCATAATGGAAGTCATACATCTTCTACTTTGATAATTCTAGTACAACAAATCTTAAATAAACAGGTTTGTTGTAAACTACACGAACCCGAGTCAATTGAGTAGCGACCATACCTTCAGAGGAATCAGAAAAGTCGGTGAAAAATGTTCTACTATGAAAATTTGGTTTGGCAATTAGAGCACGAGCACTTTCCTCGACTTTCCCCAAGAAGTAACAATTTTCACGTCTTTTCTCTTACGTACATTCTCCATGGTCTTACCTAAACTGCATTATTTAATAATTAGAAAAAATTTTTTCGAAATTACTTTTTTGCTATTGTGCGGTGATATGTATTTAAATCAATATACTACTTCTTTAACCATGGAGACTGTTTGAATTTAAGAATTTTATGTACTTTTCTTGTTTATTTTAGACCATTTTTAATACACTGTTGAAGATTTCTGTAGTGTATTATGTAGTAAGACTTGTCGTTTAAATCGGTAATAAATTTTTCCTGAAAACCTATTGAAGTCTTTTTTGTTGTTGCACAAAACGGCAAATCATTATGAGTGTCGTGAAGATCTTCAGGATATAGTAAATCAACTAGAATATATCCAACTGATGAATCCGCAGGAATTGAAAGAATTGTGTTGATGTTGAAATTATCAACTTCATCAATCCATTCGAATTCACCAGTTGGAAGATCCTCAGACATTGCCCACCATAAATTGTTGGCATCCAAACACATGAGGTATTCTGATGGCTTTTGGTTATCAAAATCCTCCAAGTATTTGTTGTTCTTGAATGTCGTTTTGTACATTGAACAATCCCGCGCCGTATACCTTTTTGAATGAAAACATACATATCTATTTCAGTCAAAAGATCCAGTTCTATTCCAGTACTTTTCAGCATTGCATCCCAAGACAATCCGGGCGTAGTGTAATACTGGCAGGGATCAAGTTTATAAATACCCTTACAGATTTTTCTAAAATTTTTAAAAACATCTGTTAAAATTAAAACATCTGTTTTAAGGTATAGCAGCATGTAATCATTAATAGTTTGACAATGAAAAGTATTCCAAATCTTGAGAGCATGTTCATAATCATTTTCCGAACATTCCCTGTTGGTTAGATGACTGAAAAAATGGTCTCTAGAAGGAAGACATGTTTCATTCAAGCGACCAACGGAATCGATGTATTCATAGGGGAATACACCTTTTCGCATTAGCAAATTAAATTCATCGTCGTTTGAAAACATTTGATGAACTGTATAAAAATCACTTGGTGATAAATTTTGACACAATTCGTCCAAGCTTGATGCAATAAAACGGTAAGAATCTAAGTTCCATGACATTTGATTCATTAACCTGAATTTTTTTAAATAATGAAATATATAATTCCTTGTTTAATGGAATTACGTTAATGTCACCTTCAATTGAACTTCAATCCATTCTTATCTCAAGATGGAGTCCTCCGCGCAAGAGGACGTTTAACCTCATGTCCGTCACTCTCCTATGACGAACGTCATCCGATTATAATCCCCTACAATTGTGTTTTCACCCGACTCTTAGTCCGTCTTATCCATGAGATCAGTTTGCATGGAGGAAACCAACACGTGCTACGTTTGATTCGCACTCAATATTGGATCCCTAAAGCGAAAAATCTCATTCGCACCACCATTCACAATTGCTAAAGCTGCGCTCTTCAACGGAAACAAATCCAGACACAACTATGGCTGCACTGCCGCCTGAACGCACCTCTCTCTCTCTCGACCATTTGCTGCCACCGGTCTCGACTTCGCGGGACCTTTTGATATTAAAAATTATACCGGCAGGGCGTGCCTCATCACGAAAGGTTACGTCTGCATATTCGTCTGCTTCGCGACCAAGGCTATTCATCTCGAAGCTACCAGCGATCTATCGACGCCCACTTTTCTCGCTGCGTTCAGCCGTGTCACCGCACGCAGAGGATGTCCCAAGGATCTATACTCAGACAATGGGAAAAACTTCGTTGGAGCTTCTAAAGCCCTGCTGAACGACTGGAAAGCGTTCCTCCAGCAAAGTAAGGACGCCGTCCTCACTCAATTCTCCTACCAAAACTTGCAGTGGCATTTAATACCAGCCGCTGCGCCTCACATCGGTGGACTCTGGGAAGCTGGAGTCAAAAGCTTTAAGCTTCACTTCCGAAAATTTGTCGGAAATATGCATTTCACTTTTGAGGAATTTACGACCATTCTCTACAAAATTGAAGCATGTCTCAATTCGCGACCGCTGAACAGCATGTCCGAAGACCTCTCTGATTTGCAACCCCTTACACCAGGACACTTTCTCATCGGTGGTCCCGTTTTAGCGCCTGCTGAACCCGAAATACTCAATTCCCCTCTCAAAATTGTCAATCGATGGCAAAAGGTTAAATCCATGTATCAGCACTTTTGCAGCCGCTGGAAAAATGAATATTTAACTGAACTCCATAAAGAACTAAATGGAAATACCCTCAGTTGAATTTAAAACCCAATAACCTCGTAGTCTTACGAGACGATAACCTTCCACTAACGAAGTGGAGACTCGGTCGTATAACCCACACCTATCTCGGTTCTGATAGCAGAACGCGTGTCGCCGACGTCCGAACCGAAAAAGGAACCCTGACCCATCCAATCTCGAAATTAGTCGTGTTGCCCCAGTAACTCGACACAAAATCGGAACCTCCCCCCTTTATATTTTCCGCATTTACTAATTTTCTCATTCTAGACATGAATCCCGAAAACACATTCCCAACCGCAAAGAGCGCTACGGGCAAACAGAATCAACGCCCTCTATTAGTCCGTAGTCCATATTCTGTCCAACCAGCCGCTCCCCCCTCCCCCTTGGAGCTCACGGCAATTACCCACGGTTCGATACCTGGTGAGTTCTGCCACCGCTTTCTCTCACTCTCGGAGTGAAAGCGGCTCTTCTGCATCTCAGCAGAAGGGCAAGCAGCTCATCATTGGTTTCCGGAAGCGGCGAACTTTCATTCCATTCTAAGAAGCGGACACACGAGCACGCGTCTCGACAAACCCCCACATTCTATCGTGAGCAGTGTAAGCAAGCACCCGTCTTGCAATCGTGAGTAGTGAATAGAAAAAGCCCAAACGCAGTTCCACGCGTACTCTCCATCTACACAATCCTCATCCGGATCACCCTTTATCATCATCATCATCCAGACGGCGCCGTCCATCATCCACTCAGCAGACCACGCGTACATTTCATCCAACTCATCCACATTGTAAGAAGCATTCATCCGGTAAGTCTCCTTCATTATTTTATTATAAATCACGCACTCCCGCGTGAGCATTTATGGTCCTTCGAGCCGGATTCTCGACCGGCAGAAACCCCTCATAACCGGATTCTCTACCGGAAAACCCCCCAGAACCGGACTTTCTACCGGCAAATCTCCCTTTCACATTCCAGTGAAATATTTTACATAAATATATGCACTCTCGTGCATATATAATTATCACTTATCTGTTCGGCGTCGCGCGGCATTTGGAAAACCACCTTCCTTTTCCTTCCCTGGAATCTCAAGCCCGTGTGACCAAGTGCTAATCCCCCCCAAACGAATTACATATTTTTAGCTGGTTTTATGTGCATCCATCCCATAAAATTAGAAAACTTGTTCATAAAAATACATATATATATATATACATATATATATAAATACATATATATATATATATATATATATATATATATATATATATATATATATATATATATATATATTATATTTTGCACAGAGTGCTTACAACGGTCAAATTTAAAACGTTATTTGAAATTTACCGTTGATCGTTTCGAGTTTAGCAACTAGAATTTTAGCAGCAGTACAGTCTGCAGCAGCGTGAGATCCTCAGCAAGAAAAAACCACCACCTTTCTACAGGCAAAAGCAAACTTTTTCGTGGTTTGCTTTCTGCTATATCCGCTTCCATCGTCGTCGACGTCGTACAAGCAGCGCACAAGCAGCAAGTGCCCGGTTGGGAAAACACATTTGTGAAAGTGGTTCAACTGGTTATATTTTAATTAGTTGAACTAGTTTCATTTAAATTACTTGTAATTTTTATTAAGTGACACTAATATAGCCCCCCGCTATACAACACTAATTGATCAGCGTATCAATCCAAATCAATACCAATTATTTTCCAATTAATTTGAAAAATTGATTAAAATTCTAATCTTATAATAATTGTGTCTCTTCATAAATTCTCTCAAACCCCTAAAAAATAAAAATATAATAACCTCCAAATCCCTTTGGTTTTTTTAATTCTTTGCTACCTCTCTGATATCTAATTTTTCACAACGATGGACCCTCTTCAGAATATCCTCAGCGTTGCCGAAACTTTAGAAGAATTCGAAGAAGAATACCTCGCCATCCCAGTGCGTGATCATTCGGAATTCTTCCTCGCTACTCATCTCGAGGAACTTAAGGCGGTCTGGTCAGACGTCAAATCTTCATACAACTCTTGCGTAGAGTACCTCATCACCTCGAAGGATCCCATCAACGACGCTAACCCAGAGGCTCGTGGAGCTGATATAATCGTCGTCAAAACGAAGTACCGACGCTGTTATCAAATATATGTTCGCTTCTCAGCAAAAATTAACGAACAGCAACATCTCGCTGCCTCACTTATATCTTCAGCTTCAGCGGCAGTCGCAATCCCCTCTCTCGCTTCCCATTTCTCGGGACACAACCTCAATTTACCACCGTGCGATACTGATGTCTTTAAAGGTGATTACCAATCATGGCCAACCTTTAGCGACATGTTCTCCGCGCTCTATATTAGAAATAATCGACTTTCTCCCGTCGAAAAATTGTTCCACCTAAACCAAAAAACCCAAGGTGAAGCAAAGGAGGTCGTTCAAAAATCTCCACTGATCGACAGCGGCTTCGAACAAGTGTGGAACAATTTGATCGACCGTTTCGAAAACAAGCGCATACTCATTAATACGCAACTCCGGACCCTATTTAACCTCACCCCAATCTCAAAAAAAAATCCGGAGTTGCAATTAAACGACTTCAGCGGGAAATTAATAACTGTCTGTCCGCTTTAACTTTATATGATGTAAATGTCGAGAGTTGGGATGCCATTATAGTTCATCTTTGTTCAACTCGCCTCCCCGAAAACAACCTCTCTCTGTGGGAACAATCCATTTCCCAAAATCGCGATATTCCGAAGTGGAAGAAAATGGATTCGTTTTTAACATCCCATTTCCAAACCCTGGAAATAGTCTTCGATATTCGCAAATCCGCTGATTCGGTTAAAAAGGCATGGACCAGCAATGCTCGCAATCTCCCTGCTTCAAAGCCTGTGCACACTTTCCAGGCGAACATGCTCCCGACTAGCTGCAAACTATGCACAGATCAAACTCACCCTCTACGCCAATGTCCACGATTTCTAGCTATGAGCTCCGAAACCCCTTGGTCAACAATTCAACGGCTGAAATTCTGTTCGAATTGTCTTGCGCATTCGCACCAAATGCGCGATTGTCAAAGTTTTTACACGTGTACGTCATGTAATAAACGACATCATTCGCTATTACATCGCGAGGCGACCCCAATTCCCAATTCAAAGCTACGCTCGAGCTCTACCACCGCAACCTCACGCCCTCATACCTCCACTCATCGTGGCCCTACGCCAAATAATGCACAAAATAATTCGCAACAAATTATCCCCTCGCACTCCCGAGCGACCCCTTCCACCTCTTCAACTCAACATCAATTACAGTCCACTGAAGCCCCTCAAACACCCAATGTGCTGACTTGCTTCACCTCTCGACCAAAGCAAATTTTACTCGCTACTGCAATGGTATATATCTGTTAACGCGAGGAAACATATCTCACTCGTGCGCTTATAGATCCCTGATAAGAAGCCACTTTTCGCTCCGAGCGCATTCAAAAGCGCTTACATCTACCTACGAGAACCATTCAAGCGCGGGTGGCAATTGTCAACCAAGCTATCACAGCCCTTGTTAGCAAACTCTGTATGTTTAACATTGGACCCCCTCGCAATTCCGGAACTCGTATAGAAACCAAGGCTCTCGTCCTACTCAAACTAACCGGAAATCTTCCCGTATGCTCCCTTGACCGGAACCTCTGTGAATCCTTCCCTAATATCCCTTTGGCTGATGACCATTTCTACCAAAGTGATCAGATCGATGTTTTGATTGGAGCTGACATTTACCCTCTAAACCTGCTGGATAGCATTAAACGAAATATTCTGGGTTCACTCGTAGCCCAAGAAACGACATTCGGCTGGATTCTAACGGGTCCTCTTCCCCAGGACCTGCCAAACCCCTCAATTACCACGCGGGTCTCGTTTTTCAACGAAGTCTCCCTCGACCGTCAGATTTCGCGCTTCTGGGAACTAGAACAGCGTCCTCGGACTCCAACTGAAAAATACTGCAACGATTTGTATGAGAAAACAACACAAAGACGTCCCGATGGGCGTTACATCGTCTCGATGCCGTTTAAAGAAGAATTCCCTTCGCAAATACAACTTGGACGTTCAAGAGAAATAGCTCTTAAACAATTTCTCCGCAACGAAGCGCGGCTCCTGAAAACCCTGAGTTTTAAACAACTTTATGATTCAGTGATTAAGAATACTCCCATTTGAATCATATGATCTCTGTTCACCCCGAACAAACCTCGCTCCATTCTGACACTTACTACTTACCTCACCATGCAGTCATCAAGCCAGAAAGCAGCTTCACCAAGGTGCGAGTTGTTTTTAACGCTTCATGCCCCAAAACCAACGGTCTCAGTCTCAATGGCACCCTTTAGCCCGGTCCGGCTTTACAAGCAGATCTCTCAGAACTTCTCGCAGAACTTTTCTCATTCTGAAATGGCGTCTTTATCAATATGTCTTCAACGGAGACATCGAGAAAATGTATCGCCAGATTCTGGTGGATCCGAAGCATTCGCGCTATCAACGAATTCTTTTCAGAAATTCACCAGATGATGAAGTGCACGAATTTGAACTTCAAACAGTCACCTTCGGTGTAAACTGTGCCCCCTATCTTGCAATTCGCACGCTTCATCAGCTGGCCCAGGATGTCGAAACCGAGTTCCCCCTGGCTGCTGCCATTTTGAGGACAGCCATGTATGTCGACGACGCGCTGTGTGGTGCTCATACTATCGACACGGCGCTCCGTGCGCGAAAGGAATTGACAGCAGCCCTTTGCTCTGCTGGATTTACCCTGCGAAAATGGACAGCTAACAATCAGGAAATTCTATCCGGAATACCTCCTGAAGACCTACTGAATAAGGATTTTCTAGAATTGGAAGACGCCAGCACAGCAAAAACACTCGGTATCCGATGGAATGCAAAGGCTGATTACTTCACCATTGAATCCAAATCATTCGATATTGCCCCCTCTTACACCAAACGAGAAATGCTGTCACTGCTTGCAAAATTATTTGATCCTGCAGGCTGGATGGCTCCGGTCATTATTATCGCAAAAACCCTCATGCAACAAGTTTGGCTGGATGCCACCGGCTGGGATGACCCCTTGACCCCGTCAACCCTACAACTCTGGATAAAATTCGTCCAGTGCTATCACCAAATTAACCTCGTAAAAATCCCTCGATGGATTCATTTCACTCCAACGAGTGGCATTGAAATCCATGCGTTTTGCGATGCTTCCGAAAAAGCATACGCAGGCGTAGTCTATGTACGCCTTCGTAACTCACGAAATCCGTAACTATCTACTTTATGCAAAAACCAAAGTTGCCCCCATCAAAACCATATCTGTACCTCGACTTGAATTGTGCGGTGCAGCCCTCTTAGCCGACATGTTAAATGCCTCATCTTGAGTTTCCTCAGTATGAACTCTACTGCTGGACTGATTCGACCATCGTGCTCGCTTGTGTAAAACGACCGCCTTGCAACTGGACTACGTTCGTTGCTAACCGTGTGACCAAAATTGTGGAAATCGTAGATCCCACTCACTGGTCTCATGTCCAATCCCAACACAATCCAGCGGACTTAGCCAGTCGTGGCATGTATCCGCTTGAATTGCAACAAACCTCATTATGGTGGCAAGGTCCGGATTGATTGCGCCAAGAGAAAAAGTACTGGCCTCACTCCCCTCACCCCGACATCGTTGAAACCGAACTGGAAGCAAAACCCATCAAATCGTATTTTGCATATTTTTCCTCACTATGAAGACCTCTTGGAAAGATTTTCTTCTTTACCACGAGCTCTCCGCATACTTTCGTACATTTTCCGGTTCTTCCATCACTCACACGCCCAACATCGCCCCTCATTTAGATGACACGATAAAAGTATTGATTCGGATGAGATTCAATATGTTAAAACCCGACTAACTAATCTCATGCAGAAGGTTCATTTTGCCAATGAATATCACTGTCTGGAAATGAAGATGAATCTTGACAGAAAGAGTACAATTCTGTCACTCAATCCATTCTTATCTCAAGATGGAGTCCTCCGCGCAAGAGGACGTTTAACCTCATGTCCGTCACTCTCCTATGACGAACGTCATCCGATTATAATCCCCTACAATTGTGTTTTCACCCGACTCTTAGTCCGTCTTATCCATGAGATCAGTTTGCATGGAGGAAACCAACTCGTGCTACGTTTGATTCGCACTCAATATTGGATCCCTAAAGCGAAAAATCTCATTCGCACCACCATTCACAATTACTAAAGCTGCGCTCTTCAACGGAAACAAATCCAGACACAACTATGGCTGCACTGCCGCCTGAACGCACCTCTCTCTCTCTCGACCATTTGCTGCCACCGGTCTCGACTTCGCGGGACCTTTTGATATTAAAAATTATACCGGCAGGGCGTGCCTCATCACGAAAGGTTACGTCTGCATATTCGTCTGCTTCGCGACCAAGGCTATTCATCTCGAAGCTACCAGCGATCTATCGACGCCCACTTTTCTCGCTGCGTTCAGCCGTGTCACCGCACGCAGAGGATGTCCCAAGGATCTATACTCAGACAATGGGAAAAACTTCGTTGGAGCTTCTAAAGCCCTGCTGAACGACTGGAAAGCGTTCCTCCAGCAAAGTAAGGACGCCGTCCTCACTCAATTCTCCTACCAAAACTTGCAGTGGCATTTAATACCAGCCGCTGCGCCTCACATCGGTGGACTCTGGGAAGCTGGAGTCAAAAGCTTTAAGCTTCACTTCCGAAAATTTGTCGGAAATATGCATTTCACCTTTGAGGAATTTACGACCATTCTCTACAAAATTGAAGCATGTCTCAATTCGCGACCGCTGAACAGCATGTCCGAAGACCTCTCTGATTTGCAACCCCTTACACCAGGACACTTTCTCATCGGTGGTCCCGTTTTAGCGCCTGCTGAACCCGAAATACTCAATTCCCCTCTCAAAATTGTCAATCGATGGCAAAAGGTTAAATCCATGTATCAGCACTTTTGCAGCCGCTGGAAAAATGAATATTTAACTGAACTCCATAAAGAACTAAATGGAAATACCCTCAGTTGAATTTAAAACCCAATAACCTCGTAGTCTTACGAGACGATAACCTTCCACTAACGAAGTGGAGACTCGGTCGTATAACCCACACCTATCTCGGTTCTGATAGCAGAACGCGTGTCGCCGACGTCCGAACCGAAAAAGGAACCCTGACCCATCCAATCTCGAAATTAGTCGTGTTGCCCCAGTAACTCGACACAAAATCGGAACCTCCCCCCTTTATATTTTCCGCATTTACTAATTTTCTCATTCTAGACATGAATCCCGAAAACACATTCCCAACCGCAAAGAGCGCTACGGGCAAACGGAATCAACGCCCTCTATTAGTCCGTAGTCCATATTCTGTCCAACCAGCCGCTCCCCCCTCCCCCTTGGAGCTCACGGCAATTACCCACGGTTCGATACCTGGTGAGTTCTGCCACCGCTTTCTCTCACTCTCGGAATGAAAGCGGCTCTTCTGCATCTCAGCAGAAGGGCAAGCAGCTCATCATTGGTTTCCGGAAGCGGCGAACTTTCATTCCATTCTAAGAAGCGGACACACGAGCACGCGTCTCGACAAACCCCCACATTCTATCGTGAGCAGTGTAAGCAAGCACCCGTCTTGCAATCGTGAGTAGTGAATAGAAAAAGCCCAAACGCAGTTTCACGCGTACTCTCCATCTACACAATCCTCATCCGGATCACCCTTTATCATCATCATCATCCAGACGGCGCCGTCCATCATCCACTCAGCAGACCACGCGTACATTTCATCCAACTCATCCACATTGTAAGAAGCATTCATCCGGTAAGTCTCCTTCATTATTTTATTATAAATCACGCACTCCCGCGTGAGCATTTATGGTCCTTCGAGCCGGATTCTCGACCGGCAGAAACCCCTCATAACCGGATTCTCTACCGGAAAACCCCCCAGAACCGGACTTTCTACCGGCAAATCTCCCTTTCACATTCCAGTGAAATATTTTACATAAATATATGCACTCTCGTGCATATATAATTATCACTTATCTGTTCGGCGTCGCGCGGCATTTGGAAAACCACCTTCCTTTTCCTTCCCTGGAATCTCAAGCCCGTGTGACCAAGTGCTAATCCCCCCCAAACGAATTACATATTTTTAGCTGGTTTTATGTGCATCCATCCCATAAAATTAGAAAACTTGTTCATAAAAATACATATATATATATCATATTTTTCACAGAGTGCTTACAACGGTCAAATTTAAAACGTTATTTGAAATTTACCGTTGATCGTTTCGAGTTTAGCAACTAGAATTTTAGCAGCAGTACAGTCTGCAGCAGCGTGGGATCCTCAGCAAGAAAAAACCACCACCTTTCTACATGCAAGAGCAAGCTTTTTCGTGGTTTGCTTTCTGCTATATCAGCTGTCATTGTCGTCGACGTCGTACAAGCAGCGCACAAGCAGCAAGTGCCCGGTTGGGAAAACACATTTGTGAAAGTGGTTCAACTGGTTATATTTTAATTAGTTGAACTAGTTTCATTTAAATTACTTGTAAATTTATTAAGTGACACTAATATAGCCCCCCGCTATACAACACTAATTGATCAGCGTATCAATCCAAATCAATACCAATTATTTTCCAATTAATTTGAAAAATTGATTAAAATTCTAATCTTATAATAATTGTGTCTCTTCATAAATTCTCTCAAACCCCTAAAAAATAAAAATATAATAACCTCCAAATCCCTTTGGTTTTTTTAATTCTTTGCTACCTCTCTGATATCTAATTTTTCACAACGATGGACCCTCTTCAGAATATCCTCAGCGTTGCCGAAACTTTAGAAGAATTCGAAGAAGAATACCTCGCCATCCCAGTGCGTGATCATTCGGAATTCTTCCTCGCTACTCATCTCGAGGAACTTAAGGCGGTCTGGTCAGACGTCAAATCTTCATACAACTCTTGCGTAGAGTACCTCATCACCTCGAAGGATCCCATCAACGACGCTAACCCAGAGGCTCGTGGAGCTGATATAATCGTCGTCAAAACGAAGTACCGACGCTGTTATCAAATATATGTTCGCTTCTCAGCAAAAATTAACGAACAGCAACATCTCGCTGCCTCACTTATATCTTCAGCTTCAGCGGCAGTCGCAATCCCCTCTCTCGCTTCCCATTTCTCGGGACACAACCTCAATTTACCACCGCGCGATACTGATGTCTTTAAAGGTGATTACCAATCATGGCCAACCTTTAGCGACATGTTCTCCGCGCTCTATATTAGAAATAATCGACTTTCTCCCGTCGAAAAATTGTTCCACCTAAACCAAAAAACCCAAGGTGAAGCAAAGGAGGTCGTTCAAAAATCTCCACTGATCGACAGCGGCTTCGAACAAGTGTGGAACAATTTGATGGAACGTTTCGAAAACAAGCGCATACTCATTAATACGCAACTCCGGACCCTATTTAACCTCACCCCAATCTCAAAAAAAATCCGGAGTTGCAATTAAACGACTTCAGCGGGAAATTAATAACTGTCTGTCCGCTTTAACTTTATATGATGTAAATGTCGAGAGTTGGGATGCCATTATAGTTCATCTTTGTTCAACTCGCCTCCCCGAAAACAACCTCTCTCTGTGGGAACAATCCATTTCCCAAAATCGCGATATTCCGAAGTGGAAGAAAATGGATTCGTTTTTAACATCCCATTTCCAAACCCTGGAAATAGTCTTCGATATTCGCAAATCCGCTGATTCGGTTAAAAAGGCATGGACCAGCAATGCTCGCAATCTCCCTGCTTCAAAGCCTGTGCACACTTTCCAGGCGAACATGCTCCCGACTAGCTGCAAACTATGCACAGATCAAACTCACCCTCTACGCCAATGTCCACGTTTTCTAGCTATGAGCTCCGAAACCCCTTGGTCAACAATTCAACGGCTGAAATTCTGTTCGAATTGTCTTGCGCATTCGCACCAAATGCGCGATTGTCAAAGTTTTTACACGTGTACGTCATGTAATAAACGACATCATTCGCTATTACATCGCGAGGCGACCCCAATTCCCAATTCAAAGCTACGCTCGAGCTCTACCACCGCAACCTCACGCCCTCATACCTCCACTCATCGTGGCCCTACGCCAAATAATGCACAAAATAATTCGCAACAAATTATCCCCTCGCACTCCCGAGCGACCCCTTCCACCTCTTCAACTCAACATCAATTACAGTCCACTGAAGCCCCTCAAACACCCAATGTGCTGACTTGCTTCACCTCTCGACCAAAGCAAATTTTACTCGCTACTGCAATGGTATATATCTGTTAACGCGAGGAAACATATCTCACTCGTGCGCTTATAGATCCCTGATAAGAAGCCACTTTTCGCTCCGAGCGCATTCAAAAGCGCTTACATCTACCTACGAGAACCATTCAAGCGCGGGTGGCAATTGTCAACCAAGCTATCACAGCCCTTGTTAGCAAACTCTGTATGTTTAACATTGGCTCCCCTCGCAATTCCGGAACTCGTATAGAAACCAAGGCTCTCGTCCTACTCAAACTAACCGGAAATCTTCCCGTATGCTCCCTTGACCGGAACCTCTGTGAATCCTTCCCTAATATCCCTTTGGCTGATGACCATTTCTACCAAAGTGATCAGATCGATGTTTTGATTGGAGCTGACATTTACCCTCTAAACCTGCTGGATAGCATTAAACGAAATATTCTGGGTTCACTCGTAGCCCAAGAAACGACATTCGGCTGGATTCTAACGGGTCCTCTTCCCCAGGACCTGCCAAACCCCTCAATTACCACGCGGGTCTCGTTTTTCAACGAAGTCTCCCTCGACCGTCAGATTTCGCGCTTCTGGGAACTAGAACAGCGTCCTCGGACTCCAACTGAAAAATACTGCAACGATTTGTATGAGAAAACAACACAAAGACGTCCCGATGGGCGTTACATCGTCTCGCTGCAGTTTAAAGAAGAATTCCCTTCGCAGTTACAACTTGGACGTTCAAGAGAAATAGCTCTTAAACAATTTCTCCGCAACGAAGCGCGGCTCCTGAAAACCCCGAGTTTTAAAGAACTTTATGATTCAGTGATTCAAGAATACTCCCATTTGAATCATATGATCTCTGCTCACCCCGAACAAACCTCGCTCCATTCTGACACTACTTACCTCACCATGCAGTCATCAAGCCAGAAAGCAGCTCCACCAAGGTGCGAGTTGTTTTTAACGCTTCATGCCCCAAAACCAACGGTCTCAGTCTCAATGGCACCCTTTAGCCCGGTCCGGCTTTACAAGCAGATCTCTCAGAACTTCTCGCAGAACTTTTCTCATTCTGAAATGGCGTCTTTATCAATATGTCTTCAACGGAGACATCGAGAAAATGTATCGCCAGATTCTGGTGGATCCGAAGCATTCGCGCTATCAACGAATTCTTTTCAGAAATTCACCAGATGATGAAGTGCACGAATTTGAACTTCAAACAGTCACCTTCGGTGTAAACTGTGCCCCCTATCTTGCAATTCGCACGCTTCATCAGCTGGCCCAGGATGTCGAAACCGAGTTCCCCCTGGCTGCTGCCATTTTGAGGACAGCCATGTATGTCGACGACGCGCTGTGTGGTGCTCATACTATCGACACGGCGCTCCGTGCGCGAAAGGAATTGACAGCAGCCCTTTGCTCTGCTGGATTTACCCTGCGAAAATGGACAGCTAACAATCAGGAAATTCTATCCGGAATACCTCCTGAAGACCTACTGAATAAGGATTTTCTAGAATTGGAAGACGCCAGCACAGCAAAAACACTCGGTATCCGATGGAATGCAAAGGCTGATTACTTCACCATTGAATCCAAATCATTCGATATTGCCCCCTCTTACACCAAACGAGAAATGCTGTCACTGCTTGCAAAATTATTTGATCCTGCAGGCTGGATGGCTCCGGTCATTATTATCGCAAAAACCCTCATGCAACAAGTTTGGCTGGATGCCACCGGCTGGGATGACCCCTTGACCCCGTCAACCCTACAACTCTGGATAAAATTCGTCCAGTGCTATCACCAAATTAACCTCGTAAAAATCCCTCGATGGATTCATTTCACTCCAACGAGTGGCATTGAAATCCATGCGTTTTGCGATGCTTCCGAAAAAGCATACGCAGGCGTAGTCTATGTACGCCTTCGTAACTCACGAAATCCGTAACTATCTACTTTATGCAAAAACCAAAGTTGCCCCCATCAAAACCATATCTGTACCTCGACTTGAATTGTGCGGTGCAGCCCTCTTAGCCGACATGTTAAATGCCTCATCTTGAGTTTCCTCAGTATGAACTCTACTGCTGGACTGATTCGACCATCGTGCTCGCTTGTGTAAAACGACCGCCTTGCAACTGGACTACGTTCGTTGCTAACCGTGTGACCAAAATTGTGGAAATCGTAGATCCCACTCACTGGTCTCATGTCCAATCCCAACACAATCCAGCGGACTTAGCCAGTCGTGGCATGTATCCGCTTGAATTGCAACAAACCTCATTATGGTGGCAAGGTCCGGATTGATTGCGCCAAGAGAAAAAGTACTGGCCTCACTCCCCTCACCCCGACATCGTTGAAACCGAACTGGAAGCAAAACCCATCAAATCGTATTTTGCATATTTTTCCTCACTATGAAGACCTCTTGGAAAGATTTTCTTCTTTACCACGAGCTCTCCGCATACTTTCGTACATTTTCCGGTTCTTCCATCACTCACACGCCCAACATCGCCCCTCATTTAGATGACACGATAAAAGTATTGATTCGGATGAGATTCAATATGTTAAAACCCGACTAACTAATCTCATGCAGAAGGTTCATTTTGCCAATGAATATCACTGTCTGGAAATGAAGATGAATCTTGACAGAAAGAGTACAATTCTGTCACTCAATCCATTCTTATCTCAAGATGGAGTCCTCCGCGCAAGAGGACGTTTAACCTCATGTCCGTCACTCTCCTATGACGAACGTCATCCGATTATAATCCCCTACAATTGTGTTTTCACCCGACTCTTAGTCCGTCTTATCCATGAGATCAGTTTGCATGGAGAAAACCAACTCGTGCTACGTTTGATTCGCACTCAATATTGGATCCCTAAAGCGAAAAATCTCATTCGCACCACCATTCACAATTACTAAAGCTGCGCTCTTCAACGGAAACAAATCCAGACACAACTATGGCTGCACTGCCGCCTGAACGCACCTCTCTCTCTCTCGACCATTTGCTGCCACCGGTCTCGACTTCGCGGGACCTTTTGATATTAAAAATTATACCGGCAGGGCGTGCCTCATCACGAAAGGTTACGTCTGCATATTCGTCTGCTTCGCGACCAAGGCTATTCATCTCGAAGCTACCAGCGATCTATCGACGCCCACTTTTCTCGCTGCGTTCAGCCGTGTCACCGCACGCAGAGGATGTCCCAAGGATCTATACTCAGACAATGGGAAAAACTTCGTTGGAGCTTCTAAAGCCCTGCTGAACGACTGGAAAGCGTTCCTCCAGCAAAGTAAGGACGCCGTCCTCACTCAATTCTCCTACCAAAACTTGCAGTGGCATTTAATACCAGCCGCTGCGCCTCACATCGGTGGACTCTGGGAAGCTGGAGTCAAAAGCTTTAAGCTTCACTTCCGAAAATTTGTCGGAAATATGCATTTCACCTTTGAGGAATTTACGACCATTCTCTACAAAATTGAAGCATGTCTCAATTCGCGACCGCTGAACAGCATGTCCGAAGACCTCTCTGATTTGCAACCCCTTACACCAGGACACTTTCTCATCGGTGGTCCCGTTTTAGCGCCTGCTGAACCCGAAATACTCAATTCCCCTCTCAAAATTGTCAATCGATGGCAAAAGGTTAAATCCATGTATCAGCACTTTTGCAGCCGCTGGAAAAATGAATATTTAACTGAACTCCATAAAGAACTAAATGGAAATACCCTCAGTTGAATTTAAAACCCAATAACCTCGTAGTCTTACGAGACGATAACCTTCCACTAACGAAGTGGAGACTCGGTCGTATAACCCACACCTATCTCGGTTCTGATAGCAGAACGCGTGTCGCCGACGTCCGAACCGAAAAAGGAACCCTGACCCATCCAATCTCGAAATTAGTCGTGTTGCCCCAGTAACTCGACACAAAATCGGAACCTCCCCCCTTTATATTTTCCGCATTTACTAATTTTCTCATTCTAGACATGAATCCCGAAAACACATTCCCAACCGCAAAGAGCGCTACGGGCAAACAGAATCAACGCCCTCTATTAGTCCGTAGTCCATATTCTGTCCAACCAGCCGCTCCCCCCTCCCCCTTGGAGCTCACGGCAATTACCCACGGTTCGATACCTGGTGAGTTCTGCCACCGCTTTCTCTCACTCTCGGAGTGAAAGCGGCTCTTCTGCATCTCAGCAGAAGGGCAAGCAGCTCATCATTGGTTTCCGGAAGCGGCGAACTTTCATTCCATTCTAAGAAGCGGACACACGAGCACGCGTCTCGACAAACCCCCACATTCTATCGTGAGCAGTGTAAGCAAGCACCCGTCTTGCAATCGTGAGTAGTGAATAGAAAAAGCCCAAACGCAGTTTCACGCGTACTCTCCATCTACACAATCCTCATCCGGATCACCCTTTATCATCATCATCATCCAGACGGCGCCGTCCATCATCCACTCAGCAGACCACGCGTACATTTCATCCAACTCATCCACATTGTAAGAAGCATTCATCCGGTAAGTCTCCTTCATTATTTTATTATAAATCACGCACTCCCGCGTGAGCATTTATGGTCCTTCGAGCCGGATTCTCGACCGGCAGAAACCCCTCATAACCGGATTCTCTACCGGAAAACCCCCCAGAACCGGACTTTCTACCGGCAAATCTCCCTTTCACATTCCAGTGAAATATTTTACATAAATATATGCACTCTCGTGCATATATAATTATCACTTATCTGTTCGGCGTCGCGCGGCATTTGGAAAACCACCTTCCTTTTCCTTCCCTGGAATCTCAAGCCCGTGTGACCAAGTGCTAATCCCCCCCAAACGAATTACATATTTTTAGCTGGTTTTATGTGCATCCATCCCATAAAATTAGAAAACTTGTTCATAAAAATACATATATATATATCATATTTTTCACAGAGTGCTTACAACGGTCAAATTTAAAACGTTATTTGAAATTTACCGTTGATCGTTTCGAGTTTAGCAACTAGAATTTTAGCAGCAGTACAGTCTGCAGCAGCGTGGGATCCTCAGCAAGAAAAAACCACCACCTTTCTACAGGCAAAAGCAAACTTTTTCGTGGTTTGCTTTCTGCTATATCCGCTTCCATCGTCGTCGACGTCGTACAAGCAGCGCACAAGCAGCAAGTGCCCGGTTGGGAAAACACATTTGTGAAAGTGGTTCAACTGGTTATATTTTAATTAGTTGAACTAGTTTCATTTAAATTACTTGTAAATTTATTAAGTGACACTAATATAGCCCCCCGCTATACAACACTAATTGATCAGCGTATCAATCCAAATCAATACCAATTATTTTCCAATTAATTTGAAAAATTGATTAAAATTCTAATCTTATAATAATTGTGTCTCTTCATAAATTCTCTCAAACCCCTAAAAAATAAAAATATAATAACCTCCAAATCCCTTTGGTTTTTTTAATTCTTTGCTACCTCTCTGATATCTAATTTTTCACAACGATGGACCCTCTTCAGAATATCCTCAGCGTTGCCGAAACTTTAGAAGAATTCGAAGAAGAATACCTCGCCATCCCAGTGCGTGATCATTCGGAATTCTTCCTCGCTACTCATCTCGAGGAACTTAAGGCGGTCTGGTCAGACGTCAAATCTTCATACAACTCTTGCGTAGAGTACCTCATCACCTCGAAGGATCCCATCAACGACGCTAACCCAGAGGCTCGTGGAGCTGATATAATCGTCGTCAAAACGAAGTACCGACGCTGTTATCAAATATATGTTCGCTTCTCAGCAAAAATTAACGAACAGCAACATCTCGCTGCCTCACTTATATCTTCAGCTTCAGCGGCAGTCGCAATCCCCTCTCTCGCTTCCCATTTCTCGGGACACAACCTCAATTTACCACCGCGCGATACTGATGTCTTTAAAGGTGATTACCAATCATGGCCAACCTTTAGCGACATGTTCTCCGCGCTCTATATTAGAAATAATCGACTTTCTCCCGTCGAAAAATTGTTCCACCTAAACCAAAAAACCCAAGGTGAAGCAAAGGAGGTCGTTCAAAAATCTCCACTGATCGACAGCGGCTTCGAACAAGTGTGGAACAATTTGATGGAACGTTTCGAAAACAAGCGCATACTCATTAATACGCAACTCCGGACCCTATTTAACCTCACCCCAATCTCAAAAAAAATCCGGAGTTGCAATTAAACGACTTCAGCGGGAAATTAATAACTGTCTGTCCGCTTTAACTTTATATGATGTAAATGTCGAGAGTTGGGATGCCATTATAGTTCATCTTTGTTCAACTCGCCTCCCCGAAAACAACCTCTCTCTGTGGGAACAATCCATTTCCCAAAATCGCGATATTCCGAAGTGGAAGAAAATGGATTCGTTTTTAACATCCCATTTCCAAACCCTGGAAATAGTCTTCGATATTCGCAAATCCGCTGATTCGGTTAAAAAGGCATGGACCAGCAATGCTCGCAATCTCCCTGCTTCAAAGCCTGTGCACACTTTCCAGGCGAACATGCTCCCGACTAGCTGCAAACTATGCACAGATCAAACTCACCCTCTACGCCAATGTCCACGTTTTCTAGCTATGAGCTCCGAAACCCCTTGGTCAACAATTCAACGGCTGAAATTCTGTTCGAATTGTCTTGCGCATTCGCACCAAATGCGCGATTGTCAAAGTTTTTACACGTGTACGTCATGTAATAAACGACATCATTCGCTATTACATCGCGAGGCGACCCCAATTCCCAATTCAAAGCTACGCTCGAGCTCTACCACCGCAACCTCACGCCCTCATACCTCCACTCATCGTGGCCCTACGCCAAATAATGCACAAAATAATTCGCAACAAATTATCCCCTCGCACTCCCGAGCGACCCCTTCCACCTCTTCAACTCAACATCAATTACAGTCCACTGAAGCCCCTCAAACACCCAATGTGCTGACTTGCTTCACCTCTCGACCAAAGCAAATTTTACTCGCTACTGCAATGGTATATATCTGTTAACGCGAGGAAACATATCTCACTCGTGCGCTTATAGATCCCTGATAAGAAGCCACTTTTCGCTCCGAGCGCATTCAAAAGCGCTTACATCTACCTACGAGAACCATTCAAGCGCGGGTGGCAATTGTCAACCAAGCTATCACAGCCCTTGTTAGCAAACTCTGTATGTTTAACATTGGCTCCCCTCGCAATTCCGGAACTCGTATAGAAACCAAGGCTCTCGTCCTACTCAAACTAACCGGAAATCTTCCCGTATGCTCCCTTGACCGGAACCTCTGTGAATCCTTCCCTAATATCCCTTTGGCTGATGACCATTTCTACCAAAGTGATCAGATCGATGTTTTGATTGGAGCTGACATTTACCCTCTAAACCTGCTGGATAGCATTAAACGAAATATTCTGGGTTCACTCGTAGCCCAAGAAACGACATTCGGCTGGATTCTAACGGGTCCTCTTCCCCAGGACCTGCCAAACCCCTCAATTACCACGCGGGTCTCGTTTTTCAACGAAGTCTCCCTCGACCGTCAGATTTCGCGCTTCTGGGAACTAGAACAGCGTCCTCGGACTCCAACTGAAAAATACTGCAACGATTTGTATGAGAAAACAACACAAAGACGTCCCGATGGGCGTTACATCGTCTCGCTGCAGTTTAAAGAAGAATTCCCTTCGCAGTTACAACTTGGACGTTCAAGAGAAATAGCTCTTAAACAATTTCTCCGCAACGAAGCGCGGCTCCTGAAAACCCCGAGTTTTAAAGAACTTTATGATTCAGTGATTCAAGAATACTCCCATTTGAATCATATGATCTCTGCTCACCCCGAACAAACCTCGCTCCATTCTGACACTTACTACTTACCTCACCATGCAGTCATCAAGCCAGAAAGCAGCTCCACCAAGGTGCGAGTTGTTTTTAACGCTTCATGCCCCAAAACCAACGGTCTCAGTCTCAATGGCACCCTTTAGCCCGGTCCGGCTTTACAAGCAGATCTCTCAGAACTTCTCGCAGAACTTTTCTCATTCTGAAATGGCGTCTTTATCAATATGTCTTCAACGGAGACATCGAGAAAATGTATCGCCAGATTCTGGTGGATCCGAAGCATTCGCGCTATCAACGAATTCTTTTCAGAAATTCACCAGATGATGAAGTGCACGAATTTGAACTTCAAACAGTCACCTTCGGTGTAAACTGTGCCCCCTATCTTGCAATTCGCACGCTTCATCAGCTGGCCCAGGATGTCGAAACCGAGTTCCCCCTGGCTGCTGCCATTTTGAGGACAGCCATGTATGTCGACGACGCGCTGTGTGGTGCTCATACTATCGACACGGCGCTCCGTGCGCGAAAGGAATTGACAGCAGCCCTTTGCTCTGCTGGATTTACCCTGCGAAAATGGACAGCTAACAATCAGGAAATTCTATCCGGAATACCTCCTGAAGACCTACTGAATAAGGATTTTCTAGAATTGGAAGACGCCAGCACAGCAAAAACACTCGGTATCCGATGGAATGCAAAGGCTGATTACTTCACCATTGAATCCAAATCATTCGATATTGCCCCCTCTTACACCAAACGAGAAATGCTGTCACTGCTTGCAAAATTATTTGATCCTGCAGGCTGGATGGCTCCGGTCATTATTATCGCAAAAACCCTCATGCAACAAGTTTGGCTGGATGCCACCGGCTGGGATGACCCCTTGACCCCGTCAACCCTACAACTCTGGATAAAATTCGTCCAGTGCTATCACCAAATTAACCTCGTAAAAATCCCTCGATGGATTCATTTCACTCCAACGAGTGGCATTGAAATCCATGCGTTTTGCGATGCTTCCGAAAAAGCATACGCAGGCGTAGTCTATGTACGCCTTCGTAACTCACGAAATCCGTAACTATCTACTTTATGCAAAAACCAAAGTTGCCCCCATCAAAACCATATCTGTACCTCGACTTGAATTGTGCGGTGCAGCCCTCTTAGCCGACATGTTAAATGCCTCATCTTGAGTTTCCTCAGTATGAACTCTACTGCTGGACTGATTCGACCATCGTGCTCGCTTGTGTAAAACGACCGCCTTGCAACTGGACTACGTTCGTTGCTAACCGTGTGACCAAAATTGTGGAAATCGTAGATCCCACTCACTGGTCTCATGTCCAATCCCAACACAATCCAGCGGACTTAGCCAGTCGTGGCATGTATCCGCTTGAATTGCAACAAACCTCATTATGGTGGCAAGGTCCGGATTGATTGCGCCAAGAGAAAAAGTACTGGCCTCACTCCCCTCACCCCGACATCGTTGAAACCGAACTGGAAGCAAAACCCATCAAATCGTATTTTGCATATTTTTCCTCACTATGAAGACCTCTTGGAAAGATTTTCTTCTTTACCACGAGCTCTCCGCATACTTTCGTACATTTTCCGGTTCTTCCATCACTCACACGCCCAACATCGCCCCTCATTTAGATGACACGATAAAAGTATTGATTCGGATGAGATTCAATATGTTAAAACCCGACTAACTAATCTCATGCAGAAGGTTCATTTTGCCAATGAATATCACTGTCTGGAAATGAAGATGAATCTTGACAGAAAGAGTACAATTCTGTCACTCAATCCATTCTTATCTCAAGATAAGAAGAGTCCTCCGCGCAAGAGGACGTTTAACCTCATGTCCGTCACTCTCCTATGACGAACGTCATCCGATTATAATCCCCTACAATTGTGTTTTCACCCGACTCTTAGTCCGTCTTATCCATGAGATCAGTTTGCATGGAGAAAACCAACTCGTGCTACGTTTGATTCGCACTCAATATTGGATCCCTAAAGCGAAAAATCTCATTCGCACCACCATTCACAATTACTAAAGCTGCGCTCTTCAACGGAAACAAATCCAGACACAACTATGGCTGCACTGCCGCCTGAACGCACCTCTCTCTCTCTCGACCATTTGCTGCCACCGGTCTCGACTTCGCGGGACCTTTTGATATTAAAAATTATACCGGCAGGGCGTGCCTCATCACGAAAGGTTACGTCTGCATATTCGTCTGCTTCGCGACCAAGGCTATTCATCTCGAAGCTACCAGCGATCTATCGACGCCCACTTTTCTCGCTGCGTTCAGCCGTGTCACCGCACGCAGAGGATGTCCCAAGGATCTATACTCAGACAATGGGAAAAACTTCGTTGGAGCTTCTAAAGCCCTGCTGAACGACTGGAAAGCGTTCCTCCAGCAAAGTAAGGACGCCGTCCTCACTCAATTCTCCTACCAAAACTTGCAGTGGCATTTAATACCAGCCGCTGCGCCTCACATCGGTGGACTCTGGGAAGCTGGAGTCAAAAGCTTTAAGCTTCACTTCCGAAAATTTGTCGGAAATATGCATTTCACCTTTGAGGAATTTACGACCATTCTCTACAAAATTGAAGCATGTCTCAATTCGCGACCGCTGAACAGCATGTCCGAAGACCTCTCTGATTTGCAACCCCTTACACCAGGACACTTTCTCATCGGTGGTCCCGTTTTAGCGCCTGCTGAACCCGAAATACTCAATTCCCCTCTCAAAATTGTCAATCGATGGCAAAAGGTTAAATCCATGTATCAGCACTTTTGCAGCCGCTGGAAAAATGAATATTTAACTGAACTCCATAAAGAACTAAATGGAAATACCCTCAGTTGAATTTAAAACCCAATAACCTCGTAGTCTTACGAGACGATAACCTTCCACTAACGAAGTGGAGACTCGGTCGTATAACCCACACCTATCTCGGTTCTGATAGCAGAACGCGTGTCGCCGACGTCCGAACCGAAAAAGGAACCCTGACCCATCCAATCTCGAAATTAGTCGTGTTGCCCCAGTAACTCGACACAAAATCGGAACCTCCCCCCTTTATATTTTCCGCATTTACTAATTTTCTCATTCTAGACATGAATCCCGAAAACACATTCCCAACCGCAAAGAGCGCTACGGGCAAACAGAATCAACGCCCTCTATTAGTCCGTAGTCCATATTCTGTCCAACCAGCCGCTCCCCCCTCCCCCTTGGAGCTCACGGCAATTACCCACGGTTCGATACCTGGTGAGTTCTGCCACCGCTTTCTCTCACTCTCGGAGTGAAAGCGGCTCTTCTGCATCTCAGCAGAAGGGCAAGCAGCTCATCATTGGTTTCCGGAAGCGGCGAACTTTCATTCCATTCTAAGAAGCGGACACACGAGCACGCGTCTCGACAAACCCCCACATTCTATCGTGAGCAGTGTAAGCAAGCACCCGTCTTGCAATCGTGAGTAGTGAATAGAAAAAGCCCAAACGCAGTTCCACGCGTACTCTCCATCTACACAATCCTCATCCGGATCACCCTTTATCATCATCATCATCCAGACGGCGCCGTCCATCATCCACTCAGCAGACCACGCGTACATTTCATCCAACTCATCCACATTGTAAGAAGCATTCATCCGGTAAGTCTCCTTCATTATTTTATTATAAATCACGCACTCCCGCGTGAGCATTTATGGTCCTTCGAGCCGGATTCTCGACCGGCAGAAACCCCTCATAACCGGATTCTCTACCGGAAAACACCCCAGAACCGGACTTTCTACCGGCAAATCTCCCTTTCACATTCCAGTGAAATATTTTACATAAATATATGCACTCTCGTGCATATATAATTATCACTTATCTGTTCGGCGTCGCGCGGCATTTGGAAAACCACCTTCCTTTTCCTTCCCTGGAATCTCAAGCCCGTGTGACCAAGTGCTAATCCCCCCCAAACGAATTACATATTTTTAGCTGGTTTTATGTGCATCCATCCCATAAAATTAGAAAACTTGTTCATAAAAATACATATATATATATCATATTTTTCACAGAGTGCTTACAACGGTCAAATTTAAAACGTTATTTGAAATTTACCGTTGATCGTTTCGAGTTTAGCAACTAGAATTTTAGCAGCAGTACAGTCTGCAGCAGCGTGGGATCCTCAGCAAGAAAAAACCACCACCTTTCTACAGGCAAAAGCAAACTTTTTCGTGGTTTGCTTTCTGCTATATCCGCTTCCATCGTCGTCGACGTCGTACAAGCAGCGCACAAGCAGCAAGTGCCCGGTTGGGAAAACACATTTGTGAAAGTGGTTCAACTGGTTATATTTTAATTAGTTGAACTAGTTTCCCATTTCTCGGGACACAACCTCAATTTACCACCGTGCGATACTGATGTCCTTAAAGGTGATTACCAATCATGGCCAACCTTTAGAGACATGTTCTCCGCGCTCTATATTAGAAATAATCGACTTTCTCCCGTCGAAAAATTGTTCCATCTAAACCAAAAAACCCAAGGTGAAGCAAAGGAGGTCGTTCAAAAATCTCCACTGATCGACAGCGGCTTCGAACAAGTGTGGAACAATTTGATCGACCGTTTCGAAAACAAGCGCATACTCATTAATACGCATACTCATTAGCGGACCCTATACTCCGGACCCTATTTAACCTCACCCCAATCTCAAAAAAAATCCGGAGTTGCAATTAAACGACTTCAGCGGGAAATTAATAACTGTCTGTCCGCTTTAACTTTATATGATGTAAATGTCGAGAGTTGGGATGCCATTATAGTTCATCTTTGTTCAACTCGCCTCCCCGAAAACAACCTCTCTCTGTGGGAACAATCCATTTCCCAAAATCGCGATATTCCGAAGTGGAAGAAAATGGATTCGTTTTTAACATCCCATTTCCAAACCCTGGAAATAGTCTTCGATATTCGCAAATCCGCTGATTCGGTTAAAAAGTCATGGACCAGCAATGCTCGCAATCTCCCTGCTTCAAAGCCTGTGCACACTTTCCAGGCGAACATGCTCCCGACTAGCTGCAAACTATGCACAGATCAAACTCACCCTCTACGCCAATGTCCACGTTTTCTAGCTATGAGCTCCGAAACCCCTTGGTCAACAATTCAACGGCTGAAATTCTGTTCGAATTGTCTTGCGCATTTCCACCAAATGCGCGATTGTCAAAGTATTTACACGTGTACGTCATGTAATAAACGACATCATTCGCTGTTACATCGCGAGGCGACCCCAATTCCCAATTCAAAGCTCCGCTCGAGCTCTACCACCGCAACCTCACGCCCTCATACCTCAATTACAGTCCATACATCAATTACAGTCCACTGAAGCCCCTCAAACACCCAATGTGCTGACTTGCTTCACCTCTCGACCAAAGCAGGTTTTACTCGCTACTGCAATGGTATATATCTGTTAACGCGAGGAAACATATCTCGCTCGTGCGCTTATAGATCCCTGATAAGAAGCCACTTTTCTCTCCGAGCGCATTCAAAAGCGCTTACATCTACCTACGAAAACCATTCAAGCGCGGGTGGCAATTGTCAACCAAGCTATCACAGCCCTTGTTAGCAAACTCTGTATGTTTAACATTGGCTCCCCTCGCAATTCCGGAACTCGTATAGAAACCAAGGCTCTCGTCCTACTCAAACTAACCGGAAATCTTCCCGTATGCTCCCTTGACCGGAACCTCTGTGAATCCTTCCCTAATATCCCTTTGGCTGATGACCATTTCTACCAAAGTGATCAGATCGATGTTTTGATTGGAGCTGACATTTACCCTCTAAAACTGCTGGATGGCATTAAACGAAATATTCTGGGTTCACTCGTAGCCCAAGAAACGACATTCGGCTGGATTCTAGCGGGTCTTCTTCCCCAGGACCTGCCAAACCCCTCAATTACCACGCGGGTCTCGTTTTTCAACGAAGTCTCTCTCGACCATCAGATTTCGCGCTTCTGGGAACTAGAACAGCGTCCTCGGACTCCAACTGAAAAATACTGCAACGATTTGTATGAGAAAACAACACAAAGACGTCCCGATGGGCGTTACATCGTCTCGCTGCAGTTTAAAGAAGAATTCCCTTCGTAGTTACAACTTGGACGTTCAAGAGAAATAGCTCTTAAACAATTTCTCCGCAACGAAGCGCGGCTCCTGAAAACCCCGAGTTTTAAAGAACTTTATGATTCAGTGATTCAAGAATACTCCCATTTGAATCATATGATCTCTGCTCACCCCGAACAAACCTCGCTCCATTCTGACACTTACTACTTACCTCACCATGCAGTCATCAAGCCAGAAAGCAGCTCCACCAAGGTGCGAGTTGTTTTTAACGCTTCATGCCCCAAAACCAACGGTCTCAGTCTCAATGGCACCCTTTAGCCCGGTCCGGCTTTACAAGCAGATCTCTCAGAACTTCTCGCAGAACTTTTCTCATTCTGAAATGGCGTCTTTATCAATATGTCTTCAACGGAGACATCGAGAAAATGTATCGCCAGATTCTGGTGGATCCGAAGCATTCGCGCTATCAACGAATTCTTTTCAGAAATTCACCAGATGATGAAGTGCACGAATTTGAACTTCAAACAGTCACCTTCGGTGTAAACTGTGCCCCCTATCTTGCAATTCGCACGCTTCATCAGCTGGCCCAGGATGTCGAAACCGAGTTCCCCCTGGCTGCTGCCATTTTGAGGACAGCCATGTATGTCGACGACGCGCTGTGTGGTGCTCATACTATCGACACGGCGCTCCGTGCGCGAAAGGAATTGACAGCAGCCCTTTGCTCTGCTGGATTTACCCTGCGAAAATGGACAGCTAACAATCAGGAAATTCTATCCGGAATACCTCCTGAAGACCTACTGAATAAGGATTTTCTAGAATTGGAAGACGCCAGCACAGCAAAAACACTCGGTATCCGATGGAATGCAAAGGCTGATTACTTCACCATTGAATCCAAATCATTCGATATTGCCCCCTCTTACACCAAACGAGAAATGCTGTCACTGCTTGCAAAATTATTTGATCCTGCAGGCTGGATGGCTCCGGTCATTATTATCGCAAAAACCCTCATGCAACAAGTTTGCTGGATGCCACCGGCTGGGATGACCCCTTGACCCCGTCAACCCTACAACTCTGGATAAAATTCGTCCAGTGCTATCACCAAATTAACCTCGTAAAAATCCCTCGATGGATTCATTTCACTCCAACGAGTGGCATTGAAATCCATGCGTTTTGCGATGCTTCCGAAAAAGCATACGCAGGCGTAGTCTATGTACGCCTTCGTAACTCACGAAATCCGTAACTATCTACTTTATGCAAAAACCAAAGTTGCCCCCATCAAAACCATATCTGTACGTCGACTTGAATTGTGCGGTGCAGCCCTCTTAGCCGACATGTTAAATGCCTCATCTTGAGTTTCCTCAGTATGCACTCTACTGCTGGACTGATTCGACCATCGTGCTCGCTTGTGTAAAACGACCGCCTTGCAACTGGACTACGTTCGTTGCTAACCGTGTGACCAAAATTGTGGAAATCGTAGATCCCACTCACTGGTCTCATGTCCAATCCCAACACAATCCAGCGGACTTAGCCAGTCGTGGCATGTATCCGCTTGAATTGCAACAAACCTCATTATGGTGGCAAGGTCCGGATTGATTGCGCCAAGAGAAAAAGTACTGGCCTCACTCCCCTCACCCCGACATCGTTGAAACCGAACTGGAAGCAAAACCCATCAAATCGTATTTTGCATATTTTTCCTCACTATGAAGACCTCTTGGAAAGATTTTCTTCTTTACCACGAGCTCTCCGCATACTTTCGTACATTTTCCGGTTCTTCCATCACTCACACGCCCAACATCGCCCCTCATTTAGATGACACGATAAAAGTATTGATTCGGATGAGATTCAATATGTTAAAACCCGACTAACTAATCTCATGCAGAAGGTTCATTTTGCCAATGAATATCACTGTCTGGAAATGAAGATGAATCTTGACAGAAAGAGTACAATTCTGTCACTCAATCCATTCTTATCTCAAGATAAGAAGAGTCCTCCGCGCAAGAGGACGTTTAACCTCATGTCCGTCACTCTCCTATGACGAACGTCATCCGATTATAATCCCCTACAATTGTGTTTTCACCCGACTCTTAGTCCGTCTTATCCATGAGATCAGTTTGCATGGAGGAAACCAACTCGTGCTACGTTTGATTCGCACTCAATATTGGATCCCTAAAGCGAAAAATCTCATTCGCACCACCATTCACAATTGCTAAAGCTGCGCTCTTCAACGGAAACAAATCCAGACACAACTATGGCTGCACTGCCGCCTGAACGCACCTCTCTCTCTCTCGACCATTTGCTGCCACCGGTCTCGACTTCGCGGGACCTTTTGATATTAAAAATTATACCGGCAGGGCGTGCCTCATCACGAAAGGTTACGTCTGCATATTCGTCTGCTTCGCGACCAAGGCTATTCATCTCGAAGCTACCAGCGATCTATCGACGCCCACTTTTCTCGCTGCGTTCAGCCGTGTCACCGCACGCAGAGGATGTCCCAAGGATCTATACTCAGACAATGGGAAAAACTTCGTTGGAGCTTCTAAAGCCCTGCTGAACGACTGGAAAGCCTTCCTCCAGCAAAGTAAGGACGCCGTCCTCACTCAATTCTCCTACCAAAACTTGCAGTGGCATTTAATACCAGCCGCTGCGCCTCACATCGGTGGACTCTGGGAAGCTGGAGTCAAAAGCTTTAAGCTTCACTTCCGAAAATTTGTCGGAAATATGCATTTCACCTTTGAGGAATTTACGACCATTCTCTACAAAATTGAAGCATGTCTCAATTCGCGACCGCTGAACAGCATGTCCGAAGACCTCTCTGATTTGCAACCCCTTACACCAGGACACTTTCTCATCGGTGGTCCCGTTTTAGCGCCTGCTGAACCCGAAATACTCAATTCCCCTCTCAAAATTGTCAATCGATGGCAAAAGGTTAAATCCATGTATCAGCACTTTTGCAGCCGCTGGAAAAATGAATATTTAACTGAACTCCATAAAGAACTAAATGGAAATACCCTCAGTTGAATTTAAAACCCAATAACCTCGTAGTCTTACGAGACGATAACCTTCCACTAACGAAGTGGAGACTCGGTCGTATAACCCACACCTATCTCGGTTCTGATAGCAGAACGCGTGTCGCCGACGTCCGAACCGAAAAAGGAACCCTGACCCATCCAATCTCGAAATTAGTCGTGTTGCCCCAGTAACTCGACACAAAATCGGAACCTCCCCCCTTTATATTTTCCGCATTTACTAATTTTCTCATTCTAGACATGAATCCCGAAAACACATTCCCAACCGCAAAGAGCGCTACGGGCAAACAGAATCTACGCCCTCTATTAGTCCGTAGTCCATATTCTGTCCAACCAGCCGCTCCCCCCTCCCCCTTGGAGCTCACGGCAATTACCCACGGTTCGATACCTGGTGAGTTCTGCCACCGCTTTCTCTCACTCTCGGAGTGAAAGCGGCTCTTCTGCATCTCAGCAGAAGGGCAAGCAGCTCATCATTGGTTTCCCGAAGCGGCGAACTTTCATTCCATTCTAAGAAGCGGACACACGAGCACGCGTCTCGACAAACCCCCACATTCTATCGTGAGCAGTGTAAGCAAGCACCCGTCTTGCAATCGTGAGTAGTGAATAGAAAAAGCCCAAACGCAGTTCCACGCGTACTCTCCATCTACACAATCCTCATCCGGATCACCCTTTATCATCATCATCATCATCCAGACGGCGCCGTCCATCATCCACTCAGCAGACCACGCGTACATTTCATCCAACTCATCCACATTGTAAGAAGCATTCATCCGGTAAGTCTCCTTCATTATTTTATTATAAATCACGCACTCCCGCGTGAGCATTTATGGTCCTTCGAGCCGGATTCTCGACCGGCAGAAACCCCTCATAACCGGATTCTCTACCGGAAAACCCCCCAGAACCGGACTTTCTACCGGCAAATCTCCCTTTCACATTCCAGTGAAATATTTTACATAAATATATGCACTCTCGTGCATATATAATTATCACTTATCTGTTCGGCGTCGCGCGGCATTTGGAAAACCACCTTCCTTTTCCTTCCCTGGAATCTCAAGCCCGTGTGACCAAGTGCTAATCCCCCCCAAACGAATTACATATTTTTAGCTGGTTTTATGTGCATCCATCCCATAAAATTAGAAAACTTGTTCATAAAAATACATATATATATATCATATTTTTCACAGAGTGCTTACAACGGTCAAATTTAAAACGTTATTTGAAATTTACCGTTGATCGTTTCGAGTTTAGCAACTAGAATTTTAGCAGCAGTACAGTCTGCAGCAGCGTGGGATCCTCAGCAAGAAAAAACCACCACCTTTCTACAGGCAAAAGCAAACTTTTTCGTGGTTTGCTTTCTGCTATATCCGCTTCCATCGTCGTCGACGTCGTACAAGCAGCGCACAAGCAGCAAGTGCCCGGTTGGGAAAACACATTTGTGAAAGTGGTTCAACTGGTTATATTTTAATTAGTTGAACTAGTTTCCCATTTCTCGGGACACAACCTCAATTTACCACCGTGCGATACTGATGTCCTTAAAGGTGATTACCAATCATGGCCAACCTTTAGAGACATGTTCTCCGCGCTCTATATTAGAAATAATCGACTTTCTCCCGTCGAAAAATTGTTCCATCTAAACCAAAAAACCCAAGGTGAAGCAAAGGAGGTCGTTCAAAAATCTCCACTGATCGACAGCGGCTTCGAACAAGTGTGGAACAATTTGATCGACCGTTTCGAAAACAAGCGCATACTCATTAATACGCATACTCATTAGCGGACCCTATACTCCGGACCCTATTTAACCTCACCCCAATCTCAAAAAAAATCCGGAGTTGCAATTAAACGACTTCAGCGGGAAATTAATAACTGTCTGTCCGCTTTAACTTTATATGATGTAAATGTCGAGAGTTGGGATGCCATTATAGTTCATCTTTGTTCAACTCGCCTCCCCGAAAACAACCTCTCTCTGTGGGAACAATCCATTTCCCAAAATCGCGATATTCCGAAGTGGAAGAAAATGGATTCGTTTTTAACATCCCATTTCCAAACCCTGGAAATAGTCTTCGATATTCGCAAATCCGCTGATTCGGTTAAAAAGTCATGGACCAGCAATGCTCGCAATCTCCCTGCTTCAAAGCCTGTGCACACTTTCCAGGCGAACATGCTCCCGACTAGCTGCAAACTATGCACAGATCAAACTCACCCTCTACGCCAATGTCCACGTTTTCTAGCTATGAGCTCCGAAACCCCTTGGTCAACAATTCAACGGCTGAAATTCTGTTCGAATTGTCTTGCGCATTTCCACCAAATGCGCGATTGTCAAAGTATTTACACGTGTACGTCATGTAATAAACGACATCATTCGCTGTTACATCGCGAGGCGACCCCAATTCCCAATTCAAAGCTCCGCTCGAGCTCTACCACCGCAACCTCACGCCCTCATACCTCAATTACAGTCCATACATCAATTACAGTCCACTGAAGCCCCTCAAACACCCAATGTGCTGACTTGCTTCACATCTCGACCAAAGCAGGTTTTACTCGCTACTGCAATGGTATATATCTGTTAACGCGAGGAAACATATCTCGCTCGTGCGCTTATAGATCCCTGATAAGAAGCCACTTTTCTCTCCGAGCGCATTCAAAAGCGCTTACATCTACCTACGAAAACCATTCAAGCGCGGGTGGCAATTGTCAACCAAGCTATCACAGCCCTTGTTAGCAAACTCTGTATGTTTAACATTGGCTCCCCTCGCAATTCCGGAACTCGTATAGAAACCAAGGCTCTCGTCCTACTCAAACTAACCGGAAATCTTCCCGTATGCTCCCTTGACCGGAACCTCTGTGAATCCTTCCCTAATATCCCTTTGGCTGATGACCATTTCTACCAAAGTGATCAGATCGATGTTTTGATTGGAGCTGACATTTACCCTCTAAAACTGCTGGATGGCATTAAACGAAATATTCTGGGTTCACTCGTAGCCCAAGAAACGACATTCGGCTGGATTCTAACGGGTCTTCTTCCCCAGGACCTGCCAAACCCCTCAATTACCACGCGGGTCTCGTTTTTCAACGAAGTCTCTCTCGACCATCAGATTTCGCGCTTCTGGGAACTAGAACAGCGTCCTCGGACTCCAACTGAAAAATACTGCAACGATTTGTATGAGAAAACAACACAAAGACGTCCCGATGGGCGTTACATCGTCTCGCTGCAGTTTAAAGAAGAATTCCCTTCGCAGTTACAACTTGGACGTTCAAGAGAAATAGCTCTTAAACAATTTCTCCGCAACGAAGCGCGGCTCCTGAAAACCCCGAGTTTTAAAGAACTTTATGATTCAGTGATTCAAGAATACTCCCATTTGAATCATATGATCTCTGCTCACCCCGAACAAACCTCGCTCCATTCTGACACTTACTACTTACCTCACCATGCAGTCATCAAGCCAGAAAGCAGCTCCACCAAGGTGCGAGTTGTTTTTAACGCTTCATGCCCCAAAACCAACGGTCTCAGTCTCAATGGCACCCTTTAGCCCGGTCCGGCTTTACAAGCAGATCTCTCAGAACTTCTCGCAGAACTTTTCTCATTCTGAAATGGCGTCTTTATCAATATGTCTTCAACGGAGACATCGAGAAAATGTATCGCCAGATTCTGGTGGATCCGAAGCATTCGCGCTATCAACGAATTCTTTTCAGAAATTCACCAGATGATGAAGTGCACGAATTTGAACTTCAAACAGTCACCTTCGGTGTAAACTGTGCCCCCTATCTTGCAATTCGCACGCTTCATCAGCTGGCCCAGGATGTCGAAACCGAGTTCCCCCTGGCTGCTGCCATTTTGAGGACAGCCATGTATGTCGACGACGCGCTGTGTGGTGCTCATACTATCGACACGGCGCTCCGTACGCGAAAGGAATTGACAGCAGCCCTTTGCTCTGCTGGATTTACCCTGCGAAAATGGACAGCTAACAATCAGGAAATTCTATCCGGAATACCTCCTGAAGACCTACTGAATAAGGATTTTCTAGAATTGGAAGACGCCAGCACAGCAAAAACACTCGGTATCCGATGGAATGCAAAGGCTGCTTACTTCACCATTGAATCCAAATCATTCGATATTGCCCCCTCTTACACCAAACGAGAAATGCTGTCACTCCTTGCAAAATTATTTGATCCTGCAGGCTGGATGGCTCCGGTCATTATTATCGCAAAAACCCTCATGCAACAAGTTTGGCTGGATGCCACCGGCTGGGATGACCCCTTGACCCCGTCAACCCTACAACTCTGGATAAAATTCGTCCAGTGCTATCACCAAATTAACCTCGTAAAAATCCCTCGATGGATTCATTTCACTCCAACGAGTGGCATTGAAATCCATGCGTTTTGCGATGCTTCCGAAAAAGCATACGCAGGCGTAGTCTATGTACGCCTTCGTAACTCTCACGAAATCCGTAACTATCTACTTTATGCAAAAACCAAAGTTGCCCCCATCAAAACCATATCTGTACCTCGACTTGAATTGTGCGGTGCAGCCCTCTTAGCCGACATGTTAAATGCCTCATCTTGAGTTTCCTCAGTATGCACTCTACTGCTGGACTGATTCGACCATCGTGCTCGCTTGTGTAAAACGACCGCCTTGCAACTGGACTACGTTCGTTGCTAACCGTGTGACCAAAATTGTGGAAATCGTAGATCCCACTCACTGGTCTCATGTCCAATCCCAACACAATCCAGCGGACTTAGCCAGTCGTGGCATGTATCCGCTTGAATTGCAACAAACCTCATTATGGTGGCAAGGTCCGGATTGATTGCGCCAAGAGAAAAAGTACTGGCCTCACTCCCCTCACCCCGACATCGTTGAAACCGAACTGGAAGCAAAACCCATCAAATCGTATTTTGCATATTTTTCCTCACTATGAAGACCTCTTGGAAAGATTTTCTTCTTTACCACGAGCTCTCCGCATACTTTCGTACATTTTCCGGTTCTTCCATCACTCACACGCCCAACATCGCCCCTCATTTAGATGACACGATAAAAGTATTGATTCGGATGAGATTCAATATGTTAAAACCCGACTAACTAATCTCATGCAGAAGGTTCATTTTGCCAATGAATATCACTGTCTGGAAATGAAGATGAATCTTGACAGAAAGAGTACAATTCTGTCACTCAATCCATTCTTATCTCAAGATAAGAAGAGTCCTCCGCGCAAGAGGACGTTTAACCTCATGTCCGTCACTCTCCTATGACGAACGTCATCCGATTATAATCCCCTACAATTGTGTTTTCACCCGACTCTTAGTCCGTCTTATCCATGAGATCAGTTTGCATGGAGGAAACCAACTCGTGCTACGTTTGATTCGCACTCAATATTGGATCCCTAAAGCGAAAAATCTCATTCGCACCACCATTCACAATTGCTAAAGCTGCGCTCTTCAACGGAAACAAATCCAGACACAACTATGGCTGCACTGCCGCCTGAACGCACCTCTCTCTCTCTCGACCATTTGCTGCCACCGGTCTCGACTTCGCGGGACCTTTTGATATTAAAAATTATACCGGCAGGGCGTGCCTCATCACGAAAGGTTACGTCTGCATATTCGTCTGCTTCGCGACCAAGGCTATTCATCTCGAAGCTACCAGCGATCTATCGACGCCCACTTTTCTCGCTGCGTTCAGCCGTGTCACCGCACGCAGAGGATGTCCCAAGGATCTATACTCAGACAATGGGAAAAACTTCGTTGGAGCTTCTAAAGCCCTGCTGAACGACTGGAAAGCCTTCCTCCAGCAAAGTAAGGACGCCGTCCTCACTCAATTCTCCTACCAAAACTTGCAGTGGCATTTAATACCAGCCGCTGCGCCTCACATCGGTGGACTCTGGGAAGCTGGAGTCAAAAGCTTTAAGCTTCACTTCCGAAAATTTGTCGGAAATATGCATTTCACCTTTGAGGAATTTACGACCATTCTCTACAAAATTGAAGCATGTCTCAATTCGCGACCGCTGAACAGCATGTCCGAAGACCTCTCTGATTTACAACCCCTTACACCAGGACACTTTCTCATCGGTGGTCCCGTTTTAGCGCCTGCTGAACCCGAAATACTCAATTCCCCTCTCAAAATTGTCAATCGATGGCAAAAGGTTAAATCCATGTATCAGCACTTTTGCAGCCGCTGGAAAAATGAATATTTAACTGAACTCCATAAAGAACTAAATGGAAATACCCTCAGTTGAATTTAAAACCCAATAACCTCGTAGTCTTACGAGACGATAACCTTCCACTAACGAAGTGGAGACTCGGTCGTATAACCCACACCTATCTCGGTTCTGATAGCAGAACGCGTGTCGCCGACGTCCGAACCGAAAAAGGAACCCTGACCCATCCAATCTCGAAATTAGTCGTGTTGCCCCAGTAACTCGACACAAAATCGGAACCTCCCCCCTTTATATTTTCCGCATTTACTAATTTTCTCATTCTAGACATGAATCCCGAAAACACATTCCCAACCGCAAAGAGCGCTACGGGCAAACAGAATCTACGCCCTCTATTAGTCCGTAGTCCATATTCTGTCCAACCAGCCGCTCCCCCCTCCCCCTTGGAGCTCACGGCAATTACCCACGGTTCGATACCTGGTGAGTTCTGCCACCGCTTTCTCTCACTCTCGGAGTGAAAGCGGCTCTTCTGCATCTCAGCAGAAGGGCAAGCAGCTCATCATTGGTTTCCCGAAGCGGCGAACTTTCATTCCATTCTAAGAAGCGGACACACGAGCACGCGTCTCGACAAACCCCCACATTCTATCGTGAGCAGTGTAAGCAAGCACCCGTCTTGCAATCGTGAGTAGTGAATAGAAAAAGCCCAAACGCAGTTCCACGCGTACTCTCCATCTACACAATCCTCATCCGGATCACCCTTTATCATCATCATCATCCAGACGGCGCCGTCCATCATCCACTCAGCAGACCACGCGTACATTTCATCCAACTCATCCACATTGTAAGAAGCATTCATCCGGTAAGTCTCCTTCATTATTTTATTATAAATCACGCACTCCCGCGTGAGCATTTATGGTCCTTCGAGCCGGATTCTCGACCGGCAGAAACCCCTCATAACCGGATTCTCTACCGGAAAACCCCCCAGAACCGGACTTTCTACCGGCAAATCTCCCTTTCACATTCCAGTGAAATATTTTACATAAATATATGCACTCTCGTGCATATATAATTATCACTTATCTGTTCGGCGTCGCGCGGCATTTGGAAAACCACCTTCCTTTTCCTTCCCTGGAATCTCAAGCCCGTGTGACCAAGTGCTAATCCCCCCCAAACGAATTACATATTTTTAGCTGGTTTTATGTGCATCCATCCCATAAAATTAGAAAACTTGTTCATAAAAATACATATATATATATATACATATATATATATAAATACATATATATATATATATATATATATATATATATATATATATATATATATATATATATATATATGTATTTATATATATATATGTATATATATATATATGTATTTTTATACACATATATATATATATGTATTTTTATATATATATATATATATATATATATATATATATATATATATATATGTATATAAATACATATATATATATATATATATATATATATATATATATATATATATATATATATATATATATATATATATATATATATATATATATATATATATATATATATATATATATATATATATATATATATATATATATATATATATATATATATATATATATATATATATATATATATATATATATATATATATATATATATATATATATATATATATATATATATTATATTTTGCACAGAGTGCTTACAACGGTCAAATTTAAAACGTTATTTGAAATTTACCGTTGATCGTTTCGAGTTGAGCAACTAGAATTTTAGCAGCAGTACAGTCTGCAGCAGCGTGAGATCCTCAGCAAGAAAAAACCACCACCTTTCTACAGGCAAAAGCAAACTTTTTCGTGGTTTGCTTTCTGCTATATCCGCTTCCATCGTCGTCGACGTCGTACAAGCAGCGCACAAGCAGCAAGTGCCCGGTTGGGAAAACACATTTGTGAAAGTGGTTCAACTGGTTATATTTTAATTAGTTGAACTAGTTTCATTTAAATTACTTGTAATTTTTATTAAGTGACACTAATATAGCCCCCCGCTATACAACACTAATTGATCAGCGTATCAATCCAAATCAATACCAATTATTTGCAATTAATTTGAAAAATTGATTAAAATTCTAATCTTATAATAATTGTGTCTCTTCATAAATTCTCTCAAACCCCTAAAAAATAAAAATATAATAACCTCCAAATCCCTTTGGTTTTTTTAATTCTTTGCTACCTCTCTGATATCTAATTTTTCACAACGATGGACCCTCTTCAGAATATCCTCAGCGTTGCCGAAACTTTAGAAGAATTCGAAGAAGAATACCTCGCCATCCCAGTGCGTGATCATTCGGAATTCTTCCTCGCTACTCATCTCGAGGAACTTAAGGCGGTCTGGTCAGACGTCAAATCTTCATACAACTCTTGCGTAGAGTACCTCATCACCTCGAAGGATCCCATCAACGACGCTAACCCAGAGGCTCGTGGAGCTGATATAATCGTCGTCAAAACGAAGTACCGACGCTGTTATCAAATATATGTTCGCTTCTCAGCAAAAATTAACGAACAGCAACATCTCGCTGCCTCACTTATATCTTCAGCTTCAGCGGCAGTCGCAATCCCCTCTCTCGCTTCCCATTTCTCGGGACACAACCTCAATTTACCACCGTGCGATACTGATGTCTTTAAAGGTGATTACCAATCATGGCCAACCTTTAGCGACATGTTCTCCGCGCTCTATATTAGAAATAATCGACTTTCTCCCGTCGAAAAATTGTTCCACCTAAACCAAAAAACCCAAGGTGAAGCAAAGGAGGTCGTTCAAAAATCTCCACTGATCGACAGCGGCTTCGAACAAGTGTGGAACAATTTGATCGACCGTTTCGAAAACAAGCGCATACTCATTAATACGCAACTCCGGACCCTATTTAACCTCACCCCAATCTCAAAAAAAATCCGGAGTTGCAATTAAACGACTTCAGCGGGAAATTAATAACTGTCTGTCCGCTTTAACTTTATATGATTTATGTACGCCTCTTTTGACGACGAAATAAATAAATTGGTACACAACCAATTTATACGTTGAATTGACTATCTGGTACTAACCAGCTAGTCGTTTATTTAAGAAATGATGAAGATGGATCGCACTGCAAAATCACTAGATTAGCACTGTTTCAACCACTTTATGTACGCCTCTTTTGACGACAAAATGAATAAATTGGTACACAACCAATTTATACGTTGAATTGACTATCTGGTACTAACCAGCTAGTCGTTTATTTGAGAAATGATGAAGATGGATCGCACTGCAAAATCACTAGATTAGCACTGTTTCACTGCTGAAGTCAAAAAGCCCCTTTATTATTATTGTCTATCATATTTATAACAAAAATTACAGCTAAAAGGAACAGGAAACTTAAAAGGTAACAACAGGTATAACAAAATTTAGATTGATGTTTCCCACAGTCAATGCAACCTTGCATTTTGCCTGCCAAAATCATTCGCACGGTGACATTTAAGTCTTGCGACCAAGGTTTGTCGTGCACTGCAATCGGAAGCTTGCGACGCGGTCATTGACTCTTCTTATCATTTCTTGCTAACCTGCATGGATTGTGGGAAATGCCGTTGACAATTTGCATACACTTCGGAATTTAATGATTGAATTTCATGCTTAAATTTAGTGTGAGAAAATTTGGCCTTCTGCGCGAACATCCTCCCCGGCGTTGAGCAATAGTCGTTTGCTCAACTTGTAAACGTTGGATAGCCTTGGACTCTAATGAATCCTGAGTCCGCGGAGGCACCAGTATTCTCTGCTTCCGTAGACACACCCTGTACATCTTGTGGGATTACTTCTGTGGTGGTTGGTTTTTGATCCTTATGGTAGAGCTTCCAGCCGATGATTGAGCCAACAGCTACGATTATAATGAGATTTCCGTAACCCAGCGTGTAATGATGGATGTCGTGGTTTCGTAATTTATCCGGACTGTCAACTTTGAATTTTGAAATTTGGTTTCTTAGTTTTGTCAGCTGGGGTGTTTGGGTGGTATCTAGTTTGTGAACTGCTGTTGTGACGTCTTCTGATGATGATTCTGCTTGTATAAAGCTAACATTTATTGATGGAATGTATGAGGTGTACCGGTTTACTTCAATAGATTGATGCCCTTGTATTGTTAAGAACGGCAATTTGATGATACATCCCTCGTGAATTGTCAATATTCCTGATCCCTCCAGTACTAATTGGGTTAGGTTTTCGCTGCAAACCGCATTCACGAGAGTTCTATTAGCCACAGCATAGATCCACTTGTTGGGATTATTAAGCTTAACACAATAAGAGTTTGTAGTAAGGGGGTTAATGTTGCATGATGCTAAGTTTTGTCCATCATCGAGCAAATTGATTTCGCAAGCAGCTTTGGAGGATCCTCGTTTTAGAATCGGGTTGTGAGGTCTGCACAGGTGTTCGTTTTCTTTAAGTGAAAAGCACTGTTGAAGCTCTGCCTCCATTATGGGATAATATTGATCTCTGTGTAAGTTTGCCATCATATACGGTGTCGATGGTGTTATTATTTTGAAGCCGCTGTTGCCCTTCCATGGAATGGGCGTAAGTTTCAAAAGTTCAAACGATTCTGTTGAAATTATTGGAATTCTTACTTTGAAGATAATATATGTTTTCGTTATTTGGCTTTCTATCAGCATTAGTTGGTAAAATTTTCGAAGTTCGTTTGTGGGTAGTGGAAGCCTCATTGTCCTTGGTAGGTTAGTCTGGACCTTGATTAATTCCGCTTGAAGTGTGGCGGGGGGAATTAATTCTGGATTCATTTTTCCTTGGTGAGAATCAATTAATATGTCAAAGAGCGAGTTTTGCATTCGTTGGTAGTTGTTTAGAACTGTCAATGTGTGAAGAGACATTTCGTAAAATCTTAGACGCAAGTCGAACAGTTGCTTAACCCTTCTGAATTCCGAGTTGATGTGTTCAATTTCTTCCTTGACTTTACTAAATTCGCCTTCAATCTCTTCTTGATTCTTTTGCATGATATTTAATGTGGTGTCTATGAATGACGTCTGGTTTCGTATCGCTGTTGTCAAATATTCTTCATTTCGATAAATTTTGTCGATCGTGGCAGCTATTTCTTCGGCATATTCTGAGTCCAGGACACCGAACAAGCTGCGGGCGACATTTCCGATTATGTTTAGTGCTCCTCTTTTGCTTCGTCGGATAGACTGCGGTGTTAACATTGAATTCATTTGTTCTATGTCATCGCTGAATCTTTGTATTTGGCTCACTACCCCAGAACAGGTTCCATCTGTGGCTTTGATGAGTTCACACATTTTATCCAATGACATTACATAATGTGTAATTGCATTAAATTCTGTCCAATATGGTTGTAGTTTGAAGAAAGTTATTAAATTCCAGTCGCTTACAATGATTTCCGCAAAACCAAGGTTTTCGAAGTAAATTCCTGGATCATTGTTGAACCTTTGTACTTGCACATCTTTGCTGTGACCAGGTGAAACAAGTAACATAACCATAAGGACATTAACTATTGCTGAACCAATGCTGATGCGTTGTTTTTTACGTGTTTGATGGTTGTTCTTCTTGGGTCCCTCATCGTTGTTCTTAATTCGTTTTGGTGGGTTTTGGTTGCTTGGACCGTTGTCATCTTGATGGCTGGAGCTGCTGCTTTGACTGTTGTCAGTGGGAGTCTCTGATGGCAATGGCGCTATTTTATGCACTGGGCGTCGTATCACATTTGTTGGTGTGCGCACATCTACTACTCGAACGAGTCCATCATATCCGCGGATTACCTGTATAACACGTCCCAGCGACCATTTTAGTGGTGGCAAGTTGTCATCCTTTATAACAACTAAAGTTCCAGGAGTTATATTATGACATTCAGTTTTCCACTTATATCGGTGTTGGAGATGATTTAAATACTCTCGACTCCATCTCCTCCAGAATTCTGCTTTTATGTGTGTGACTAACTTCCATCTCGTTGCAAGAGTCGAATGGGCAGGCGTAATGTGAGGATCTATTGTTGATACAAGAGGTTCGCCGATTAGAAGATGTCCAGGTGTTAGAGCGGTTAAGTCATTTGGGTCTGATGACAGTGGCGTTATAGGTCGAGAATTTAATATAGCTTCTGCTTCAATGATGACCGTTTCCAATTCCTCGTAAGTTAGAGAAGCTGAGGATAAGGTGTGCTGCAATAACTGTTTGGCTGACTTTACCGCTGCCTCCCACAAGCCGCCGAAATGAGGCGATCTCGGGGGTATGAATAGGACTTCAACTCTTCTTTTGCTGCATTCTCCGACTATCCTTTCTTGAGCATCTTTTGATTGTACCGCGTTCTGTAATTCTTGAAGTTGATTTCTTGCACCTACGAAATTTGTTGCGTTATCGCAGTATATTTTTTGGCAGTGTCCACGTCGACCCATGAAGCGTTTGAGAGCGCCTAAAAAGGCTTCCGTGGTTAGGTCACTCACAAGTTCCATATGCACCGCTTTTGTGGCAAAACAGCAAAAAACAGCGACATAAGCCTTTTGTGGCCGCTTGCCGCGAAGTTTGAAATGAGTCCAAACTGGACCGAAGAAGTCAACTCCTGCGTTGATAAATGGTCGCGCTGGTTGTACACGATCTGCCGGTAAATTGCCCATTAATTGTGTAAGTAGCTTTGGCTGCATCCGGGAGCATCTCATACATCCTTGGACAACAGACCGAGCAAGTGTTTTCCCTTTTATAGGCCAAAATCGCTGTCTAACGATGGACAAGAGTGTCTGTGGACCTACATGAAGGTGTTCTTTATGTAGATCATTTATCAACATTTTGGTTACAGGGTGGCGGTAGGGTAGAACCATTGGATGTTTTGAGTCGAACTTTAGCAGAGCTGATTCAAGGCGTCCGCCTACTCGTAAAAGGCCATCTTCACTCATAAAAGGTGCTAAACTGCTTAACGAGCTGCTTCGGTTGACGCATTTGTGTTGGCGGAGGTTTTTTATGTCGTCTCCAAACTCATTCTGTTGCATTATTTTGATAATGCAAAGAAGAGCTTTTTCCATTTCGGTTGAACTTGGTGTTGCTGTACATGTTCTTAGCTTTGATGTGTTGCCAAAACGAAGCGTGTAAGCCACGATTCTCTGCAATCGCCTAAATGAGTGGCTGTGTTTAATTCTTGTTAACAAGTCTTCTGATGGATTGACGTTTGATGTCAGAACTGCTTTGACGTTGTTGCGGCGCTCTATACAGCATTCTTCATGTTTTGTGAGTTGAGACGGCCATTGTCCTTCGGATCCGTGTAAAAATATGGGACCATAAAACCAAACATTGTTGGCTGCAATTTTTTTTGGAGTCACACCCCTGGACACTATATCAGCAGGATTTTGATGCGATTGTACATATCTCCATTGTTTGGATAGCGTGTTGCCTTGGACAACAGAACGAGCAAGTGTTTTCCCTTTTATTGGCCAAAATCGCTGTATAACGATAGACAAGAGTGTCTGTGGACCTACATGAAGGTGTTCTTTATGTAGATCATTTATTAACATTTTGGTTATAGGTTGGCGGTAGGGTAGAACAATTGGATGTTTTGAGTCGAAATTTAGCAGAGCTGATTCAAAGCGTCCTCCTACTCGTAAAAGGCCATCTTCACTCATAAAAGGTGCTAAACTGCTTAACGAGCTGCTTCGGTTGACGCATTTGTCTTGGCGGAAGTTTTTTATGTCGTCTCCAAACTCATTCTGTTGTATTATTTTGATAATGCAAAGAAGAGCTTTTCCTATTTCAGTTGAGCTTGGTGTTGCAGTACATGTTCTTAGCTTTGATGTGTTGCCAAAACGAAGCATGTAAGCCACGATTCTCTGCAATCGCCTAAATGAGTGGCTGTGTTTAATCCTTGTTAACAAGTCTTCTGATGAATTGACGTTTGATGACAGAACTGCTTTGACGTTATTGCGGCGCTCTATACAGCATTCTTCATGTTTTGCGAGTTGAGACGGCCATTGTCCTTCGGATCCGTGTAAGAATATGGAATCATAAAACCAAACATTGTTGGCTGCAATTTTTTTTGGAGTCACACCCCTGGACACTATATCAGCAGGATTTTGATGCGATTGTACATATCTCCATTGTTTGGATAGCGTGTTGCGTTGTATTGAAGCTACTCGATTAGCCACAAAAGCATGATAATTTGCAGAACTTGCATTGACCCAACCAAGAACAACCGTTGAGTCTGTCCACAGATAAATTATCTCCTTATTAATGTTTAAGTCTTGTTGAATTCTTCTCATTAGATCTACGGCTAATTTTGCTGCGCAGAGTTCTAATCGTGGAAGACTGATTTGTTTAACGGGTGCAACCTTTGACTTTGCACAGACAAATCGTACTCGAATTGTGCCCTTCACATCGATACTCCTTATGTATGATACAGCGCCATAGGCCTGCTCAGAAGCGTCTGCAAATATGTGGACTTGGAAGTTCTTACGTGTTTGGTGATCAAACACATGACGTTGAATTGAAATCTTTTCCAGTTCTGGTAATTTATCCTTGCAGTTTTCCCAAAAGGTGTAGCGAATCTTGAGGAATTGCGGCATCCCAATCCAGTTTTAACCGCCATAATTTTTGCAAAAAGATTTTCGCTGAAACTACTACTGGTGCAATGAATCCAAGTGGATGAAAGATGCGAGAAACGTCAGAAAGAGCTGATCTTTTTGTAATCCTTTCCTTAGTCGTATTCCCAGTTCTGACTGAAAATGTGTCGCTTGCGGGATTCCATGTTAGTCCCATCGCCTTGGTAAGCTCTTCACCTTTGTTCTCGAATTCGGTCTCCGCCATCTTATCCACCGATGGAACGTTTTGCAGTAATCTTTTGTTTTTCGCGCACCATTTGCGTAGAATGCACCCTGCTTTTTGCAACAAGTTGATTAGTTGTGCTTGCGTTTCTAATGCGACGGCAAGGTTGTCACTTCCACATAGGCCGTCGTCTACATAAAAGTTATTTTTTATTGCTTCAGCTGCTAGTGGGTATTTGTCGCTGTTTTGTTCTGCCAAAAGTTGAAGGGACCGAATTGCCAAGAACGGGGCACAAGTTGTGCCGTAAGTTACGGTGTTTAGTTGATAGCACTGTAGTGGCAGCGTTTGATTCTCTCTCCACCAGATGAGCTGATACTTCCGATCCGATGGATGCACCCATATTTGCCGATACATACTACAATGTCGGTAGTAAAAACATATCTCGGCATTCGGAAACGAAGCAATATGGTAAAGAGATCAGTTTGTATGTTCGGTCCTGTTGACAAAACATCGTTTAATGAGTAGTTCGTTGAAGATTTCGCTGACGCATCGAATACCACCCCAAGTTTAGTAGTGCTACTGTCGGGTCTCAACACTCCATGATGAGGGAGAAAGAAATGTGGTTTTTCGATTTTCTCAAGGATGACCCTTTCCATGTGGCCCAAGGCTTCATATTCTCGCATGAACTGTACGTAGAGCTTCTTGAAGTCGTAATTTCTTTCAAATTTCCTTTCGATTGCACGGAAGCGCTATATCCTTTGACTCACCTAATTGACTTGGCTCTCCATCAAATGGCAACCGAACGATATATCGACCGTCGCAATGTCGTTGAACATTTAAGTTAAAATGTGATACACATCGTTTTTCTGCTGTGGTCAAGACGTCAGTCCGAACGTCACATTCTTCTATTCGCCACAATCTTTCGACGGCTTCATTTAATTTGGTTTCACTACTAATCCCACAAGTTATTGTTGATAATTGAGAAGGCTTATTGTTGAATTCACCTCCAACAACCCAACCGAAGAGTGTGTTTTGAAGAACTGGAAGATCCGCTCTTAATCTTATTTGTCCAATGCACAATATGTTGTAGAACAATCCTGCTCCAACTAGTAGATCGATCGATCCAGGCGTTGCAAATTCTGGATCTGCAAGTGGTAGATTTTTTGGAATTTGCCAGCCTTCTGTGTCAATTTGTTGAGTAGGCTGGTTTGACACAATTTTGAATAAAATCTGTGCCTCTATCCTTGCCGAGAATTCTGTTGTTCTGGACGTTAGTTGTATGTTTATTCGATCAGTTGTATAGCGACGCGTCTCTCCTATCCCTTCAATATCTACAAGATGTGGGATTTTACGCATGCCTAACTTGGTTGCTAGACGTTTTGTAATGAAGTTTGCTTGCGAACCGCTGTCTAGAACTGCGCGGCAATTGATGTCGTGTCCCCAGTTATCCCTAACCTTTAGTTGGATTGTGCTCAATAGCGTTGTTTTGTTAATGGCGTGGTGCGACACTGGGATAATCGGGATTGCTGATAATGTGATCGCTGGTGAAGAACCAGAAGTGCTTGTACTTGCTGGCGTTGATGGCGGAGGTTTAGACGATGCCTCCTTAGGAATGTTGCTGGATGTCTGCATTTTCGAAGATGCTGTCGTTCCTTTGTTGCCCAAATGCAATAGAGTGTTGTGTCTTTTGTTGCATTTAATGCAACATCTGGAAAAGCAATCTTTCGCCAAGTGTCCACTCTTTAAACAATTGACGCAAAGCTTGGCTTTTTGAACGCTGGATAACCGAGATTTTGGTTTCATTTGCAGGAACTGGTTACACATGAACAAGGGATGTTGATTGTTGCAAATGATGCACGTTTTGGGTGCGATTGCAACAGTCAATGATTTGCATGAATCCGATCGTTTAGATAATTCTGATTTTCCAGAATTTGCTCCTAATGATTCTAGAGCTTGAAAGCGCCGCTCTAGAAAATCTGTGAACTCCTTTAGTGTGGGAGTTTGTCTGGGATTTGTAATGGATTGTTCCCATAAGGCATGTGTAGTTTTGCTGAGTCGATTAACAAGGACATGCAGCAGTAGTGGATCCCAATTTTGTGTGTTTACACCTAAACTTGTCAGGCTCAGTAGACATTCTACTGTAGTATCATGTAACAGTTTTGTTGATGCTACTGTTTCTTGCTGGTTAGCTGGCTGCGACAATAATTTTGTAATGACTGCATCTATTAACAGCCGCGGATTTTCGTAACGATCGTTGATTATTTTCCAAGCCGGGTCGTAATTAGCCTCTGTGCTCGTGAAATGTTGTATGAGTCCTGCTGCCTCTCCAGTTAACACTGTTTTGAGATACCACATTTTTTGACATGTAGGTATCGGCTGATTGTGAACTAATTCAACAAATAGATCACGGAATTGTCGCCAGTACAAATACTGACCGGAAAATTTCGGCAATTCAATTTTCGGAAGCGGAAGTGCTGTGTTTCCGCTTGCTTCGACCCTTGATGATGCTGAAGTCCGGGAGCCTGCTTTTAGTTGTAATTGCAGAATCTTGTTACTGATTTCTTCTTCGATGTTTGAATATTTATTCAAATCGTATGTAACATCATCGATAGTTTCCAGTGAGTTCCAGATCCTTTCGTGTAGATCTTGAATGCTCTTGAAATGCCTTTCAAGAGTAGGAATTTTGCCATCGTAATATTGTTGTGGATGAGCACTCGTGTCATCAAGCATTTTTGTCAATGTGCTTAACAACATCTCGGTTACCTTTTTCTGCTTCGCTATCAGTAGAGTGGTTTGAGTGGACGCTTGATTGGATGGTCCGGCTTCCTGTCTATCTGTTGCAGCTTTTGCTTTTAACAATTGCAGCCAGGTAACCATTTGATCCCTGGCATCGCTGTATTTTTCTCCCAATGTGCCGTGTATGTTGGCTTGAATGTAATGGTGTTCCTCTGTGATTGACGGATGCTGTCTAATCACGTTATCCCATTTGTCAAATGCCTTCCAATATTCATCCATTTCGTTTATCTTCCGTTCGACGAATTCCAAAGTTCTTTTGTCCTTTGCGGTCTTCTTGAAGTTGTTGATGGTTTTTTGCAGGGCCACTGCAACTTCGTCCTGCTTCTGCAGGTATTCTTCCAATTTGTTCATATCGACGAATCACGTAACCTTCTGATCACGTCGGGGTCACCAAATTTATGTACGCCTCTTTTGACGACGAAATAAATAAATTGGTACACAACCAATTTATACGTTGAATTGACTATCTGGTACTAACCAGCTAGTCGTTTATTTAAGAAATGATGAAGATGGATCGCACTGCAAAATCACTAGATTAGCACTGTTTCAACCACTTTATGTACGCCTCTTTTGACGACAAAATGAATAAATTGGTACACAACCAATTTATACGTTGAATTGACTATCTGGTACTAACCAGCTAGTCGTTTATTTGAGAAATGATGAAGATGGATCGCACTGCAAAATCACTAGATTAGCACTGTTTCACTGCTGAAGTCAAAAAGCCCCTTTATTATTATTGTCTATCATATTTATAACAAAAATTACAGCTAAAAGGAACAGGAAACTTAAAAGGTAACAACAGGTATAACAAAATTTAGATTGATGTTTCCCACAGTCAATGCAACCTTGCATTTTGCCTGCCAAAATCATTCGCACGGTGACATTTAAGTCTTGCGACCAAGGTTTGTCGTGCACTGCAATCGGAAGCTTGCGACGCGGTCATTGACTCTTATCATTTCTTGCTAACCTGCATGGATTGTGGGAAATGCCGTTGACAATTTGCATACACTTCGGAATTTAATGATTGAATTTCATGCTTAAATTTAGTGTGAGAAAATTTGGCCTTCTGCGCGAACAATGTAAATGTCGAGAGTTGGGATGCCATTATAGTTCATCTTTGTTCAACTCGCCTCCCCGAAAACAACCTCTCTCTGTGGGAACAATCCATTTCCCAAAATCGCGATATTCCGAAGTGGAAGAAAATGGATTCGTTTTTAACATCCCATTTCCAAACCCTGGAAATAGTCTTCGATATTCGCAAATCCGCTGATTCGGTTAAAAAGGCATGGACCAGCAATGCTCGCAATCTCCCTGCTTCAAAGCCTGTGCACACTTTCCAGGCGAACATGCTCCCGACTAGCTGCAAACTATGCACAGATCAAACTCACACTCTACGCCAATGTCCACGTTTTCTAGCTATGAGCTCCGAAACCCCTTGGTCAACAATTCAACGGCTGAAATTCTGTTCGAATTGTCTTGCGCATTCGCACCAAATGCGCGATTGTCAAAGTTTTTACACGTGTACGTCATGTAATAAACGACATCATTCGCTATTACATCGCGAGGCGACCCCAATTCCCAATTCAAAGCTACGCTCGAGCTCTACCACCGCAACCTCACGCCCTCATACCTCCACTCATCGTGGCCCTACGCCAAATAATGCACAAAATAATTCGCAACAAATTATACCCTCGCACTCCCGAGCGACCCCTTCCACCTCTTCAACTCAACATCAATTACAGTCCACTGAAGCCCCTCAAACACCCAATGTGCTGACTTGCTTCACCTCTCGACCAAAGCAAATTTTACTCGCTACTGCAATGGTATATATCTGTTAACGCGAGGAAACATATCTCGCTCGTGCGCTTATAGATCCCTGATAAGAAGCCACTTTTCGCTCCGAGCGCATTCAAAAGCGCTTACATCTACCTACGAAAACCATTCAAGCGCGGGTGGCAATTGTCAACCAAGCTATCACAGCCCTTGTTAGCAAACTCTGTATGTTTAACATTGGCTCCCCTCGCAATTCCGGAACTCGTATAGAAACCAAGGCTCTCGTCCTACTCAAACTAACCGGAAATCTTCCCGTATGCTCCCTTGACCGGAACCTCTGTGAATCCTTCCCTAATATCCCTTTGGCTGATGACCATTTCTACCAAAGTGATCAGATCGATGTTTTGATTGGAGCTGACATTTACCCTCTAAACCTGCTGGATGGCATTAAACGAAATATTCTGGGTTCACTCGTAGCCCAAGAAACGACATTCGGCTGGATTCTAACGGGTCCTCTTCCCCAGGACCTGCCAAACCCCTCAATTACCACGCGGGTCTCGTTTTTCAACGAAGTCTCCCTCGACCGTCAGATTTCGCGCTTCTGGGAACTAGAACAGCGTCCTCGGACTCCAACTGAAAAATACTGCAACGATTTGTATGAGAAAACAACACAAAGACGTCCCGATGGGCGTTACATCGTCTCGCTGCAGTTTAAAGAAGAATTCCCTTCGCAGTTACAACTTGGACGTTTAAGAGAAATAGCTCTTAAACAATTTCTCCGCAACGAAGCGCGGCTCCTGAAAACCCCGAGTTTTAAAGAACTTTATGATTCAGTGATTCAAGAATACTCACATTTGAATCATATGATCTCTGCTCACCCCGAACAAACCTCGCTCCATTCTGACACTTACTACTTACCTCACCATGCAGTCATCAAGCCAGAAAGCAGCTCCACCAAGGTGCGAGTTGTTTTTAACGCTTCATGCCCCAAAACCAACGGTCTCAGTCTCAATGGCACCCTTTAGCCCGGTCCGGCTTTACAAGCAGATCTCTCAGAACTTCTCGCAGAACTTTTCTCATTCTGAAATGGCGTCTTTATCAATATGTCTTCAACGGAGACATCGAGAAAATGTATCGCCAGATTCTGGTGGATCCGAAGCATTCGCGCTATCAACGAATTCTTTTCAGAAATTCACCAGATGATGAAGTGCACGAATTTGAACTTCAAACAGTCAACTTCGGTGTAAACTGTGCCCCCTATCTTGCAATTCGCACGCTTCATCAGCTGGCCCAGGATGTCGAAACCGAGTTCCCCCTGGCTGCTGCCATTTTGAGGACAGCCATGTATGTCGACGACGCGCTGTGTGGTGCTCATACTATCGACACGGCGCTCCGTGCGCGAAAGGAATTGACAGCAGCCCTTTGCTCTGCTGGATTTACCCTGCGAAAATGGACAGCTAACAATCAGGAAATTCTATCCGGAATACCTCCTGAAGACCTACTGAATAAGGATTTTCTAGAATTGGAAGACGCCAGCACAGCAAAAACACTCGGTATCCGATGGAATGCAAAGGCTGATTACTTCACCATTGAATCCAAATCATTCGATATTGCCCCCTCTTACACCAAACGAGAAATGCTGTCACTCCTTGCAAAATTATTTGATCCTGCAGGCTGGATGGCTCCGGTCATTATTATCGCAAAAACCCTCATGCAACAAGTTTGGCTGGATGCCACCGGCTGGGATGACCCCTTGACCCCGTCAACCCTACAACTCTGGATAAAATTCGTCCAGTGCTATCACCAAATTAACCTCGTAAAAATCCCTCGATGGATTCATTTCACTCCAACGAGTGGCATTGAAATCCATGCGTTTTGCGATGCTTCCGAAAAAGCATACGCAGGCGTAGTCTATGTACGCCTTCGTAACTCACGAAATCCGTAACTATCTACTTTATGCAAAAACCAAAGTTGCCCCCATCAAAACCATATCTGTACCTCGACTTGAATTGTGCGGTGCAGCCCTCTTAGCCGACATGTTAAATGCCTCATCTTGAGTTTCCTCAGTATGAACTCTACTGCTGGACTGATTCGACCATCGTGCTCGCTTGGGTAAAACGACCGCCTTGCAACTGGACTACGTTCGTTGCTAACCGTGTGACCAAAATTGTGGAAATCGTAGATCCCACTCACTGGTCTCATGTCCAATCCCAACACAATCCAGCGGACTTAGCCAGTCGTGGCATGTATCCGCTTGAATTGCAACAAACCTCATTATGGTGGCAAGGTCCGGATTGATTGCGCCAAGAGAAAAAGTACTGGCCTCACTCCCCTCACCCCGACATCGTTGAACCCGAACTGGAAGCAAAACCCATCAAATCGTATTTTGCATATTTTTCCTCACTATGAAGACCTCTTGGAAAGATTTTCTTCTTTACCACGAGCTCTCCGCGTACTTTCGTACATTTTCCGGTTCTTCCATCACTCACACGCCCAACATCGCCCCTCATTTAGATGACACGATAAAAGTATTGATTCGGATGAGATTCAATATGTTAAAACCCGACTAACTAATCTCATGCAGAAGGTTCATTTTGCCAATGAATATCACTGTCTGGAAATGAAGATGAATCTTGACAGAAAGAGTACAATTCTGTCACTCAATCCATTCTTATCTCAAGATGGAGTCCTCCGCGCAAGAGGACGTTTAACCTCATATCCGTCACTCTCCTATGACGAACGTCATCCGATTATAATCCCCTACAATTGTGTTTTCACCCGACTCTTAGTCCGTCTTATCCATGAGATCAGTTTGCATGGAGGAAACCAACTCGTGCTACGTTTGATTCGCACTCAATATTGGATCCCTAAAGCGAAAAATCTCATTCGCACCACCATTCACAATTGCTAAAGCTGCGCTCTTCAACGGAAACAAATCCAGACACAACTATGGCTGCACTGCCGCCTGAACGCACCTCTCTCTCTCTCGACCATTTGCTGCCACCGGTCTCGACTTCGCGGGACCTTTTGATATTAAAAATTATACCGGCAGGGCGTGCCTCATCACGAAAGGTTACGTCTGCATATTCGTCTGCTTCGCGACCAAGGCTATTCATCTCGAAGCTACCAGCGATCTATCGACGCCCACTTTTCTCGCTGCGTTCAGCCGTGTCACCGCACGCAGAGGATGTCCCAAGGATCTATACTCAGACAATGAGAAAAACTTCGTTGGAGCTTCTAAAGCCCTGCTGAACGACTGGAAAGCGTTCCTCCAGCAAAGTAAGGACGCCGTCCTCACTCAATTCTCCTACCAAAACTTGCAGTGGCATTTAATACCAGCCGCTGCGCCTCACATCGGTGGACTCTGGGAAGCTGGAGTCAAAAGCTTTAAGCTTCACTTCCGAAAATTTGTCGGAAATATGCATTTCACCTTTGAGGAATTTACGACCATTCTCTACAAAATTGAAGCATGTCTCAATTCGCGACCGCTGAACAGCATGTCCGAAGACCTCTCTGATTTGCAACCCCTTACACCAGGACACTTTCTCATCGGTGGTCCCGTTTTAGCGCCTGCTGAACCCGAAATACTCAATTCCCCTCTCAAAATTGTCAATCGATGGCAAAAGGTTAAATCCATGTATCAGCCATTTAATACCATGTGCAGCCGCTGGAAAAATGAATATTTAACTGAACTCCATAAAAGAACTAAATGGAAATACCCTCAGTTGAATTTAAAACCCAATAACCTCGTAGTCTTACGAGACGATAACCTTCCACTAACGAAGTGGAGACTCGGTCGTATAACCCACACCTATCTCGGTTCTGATAGCAGAACGCGTGTCGCCGACGTCCGAACCGAAAAAGGAACCCTGACCCATCCAATCTCGAAATTAGTCGTGTTGCCCCAGTAACTCGACACAAAATCGGAACCTCCCCCCTTTATATTTTCCGCATTTACTAATTTTCTCATTCTAGACATGAATCCCGAAAACACATTCCCAACCGCAAAGAGCGCTACGGGCAAACAGAATCAACGCCCTCTATTAGTCCGTAGTCCATATTCTGTCCAACCAGCCGCTCCCCCTCCCCCTTGGAGCTCACGGCAATTACCCACGGTTCGATACCTGGTGAGTTCTGCCACCGCTTTCTCTCACTCTCGGAGTGAAAGCGGCTCTTCTGCATCTCAGCAGAAGGGCAAGCAGCTCATCATTGGTTTCCGGAAGCGGCGAACTTTCATTCCATTCTAAGAAGCGGACACACGAGCACGCGTCTCGACAAACCCCCACATTCTATCGTGAGCAGTGTAAGCAAGCACCCGTCTTGCAATCGTGAGTAGTGAATAGAAAAAGCCCAAACGCAGTTCCACGCGTACTCTCCATCTACACAATCCTCATCCGGATCACCCTTTATCATCATCATCATCCAGACGGCGCCGTCCATCATCCACTCAGCAGACCACGCGTACATTTCATCCAACTCATCCACATTGTAAGAAGCATTCATCCGGTAAGTCTCCTTCATTATTTTATTATAAATCACGCACTCCCGCGTGAGCATTTAAGGTCCTTCGAGCCGGATCTCGCCCGCACTCGGAGACCACCCGAACATTTTGGTCCTTCGAGCCGGATTCTCGACCGGCAGAAACCCCTCATAACCGGATTCTCTACCGGCAAATCTCCCTTGCACATTCCAGTGAAATATTTTACATAAATATATGCACTCTCGTGCATATATAATTATCACTTATCTGTTCGGCGTCGCGCGGCATTTGGAAAACCACCTTCCTTTTCCTTCCCTGGAATCTCAAGCCCGTGTGACCAAGTGCTAATCCCCCCCAAACGAATTACATATTTTTAGCTGGTTTTATGTGCATCCATCCCATAAAATTAGAAAACTTGTTCATAAAAATACATATATATATATATCATATTTTTCACAGAGTGCTTACAACGGTCAAATTTAAAACGTTATTTGAAATTTACCGTTGATCGTTTCGAGTTTAGCAACTAGAATTTTAGCAGCAGTACAGTCTGCAGCAGCGTGGGATCCTCAGCAAGAAAAAACCACCACCTTTCTACAGGCAAAAGCAAACTTTTTCGTGGTTTGCTTTCTGCTATATCCGCTTCCATCGTCGTCGACGTCGTACAAGCAGCGCACAAGCAGCAAGTGCCCGGTTGGGAAAACACATTTGTGAAAGTGGTTCAACTGGTTATATTTTAATTAGTTGAACTAGTTTCATTTAAATTACTTGTAAATTTATTAAGTGACACTAATATAGCCCCCCGCTATACAACAATACCAATTATTTGCAATTAATTTGAAAAATTGATTAAAATTCTAATCTTATAATAATTGTGTCTCTTCATAAATTCTCTCAAACCCCTAAAAAATAAAAATATAATAACCTCCAAATCCCTTTGGTTTTTTTTTATTCTTTGCTACCTCTCTGATATCTAATTTTTCACAACGATGGACCCTCTTCAGAATATCCTCAGCGTTGCCGAAACTTTAGAAGAATTCGAAGAAGAATACCTCGCCATCCCAGTGCGTGATCATTCGGAATTCTTCCTCGCTACTCATCTCGAGGAACTTAAGGCGGTCTGGTCAGACGTCAAATCTTCATACAACTCTTGCGTAGAGTACCTCATCACCTCGAAGGATCCCATCAACGACGCTAACCCAGAGGCTCGTGGAGCTGATATAATCGTCGTCAAAACGAAGTACCGACGCTGTTATCAAATATATGTTCGCTTCTCAGCAAAAATTAACGAACAGCAACATCTCGCTGCCTCACTTATATCTTCAGCTTCAGCGGCAGTCGCAATCCCCTCTCTCGCTTCCCATTTCTCGGGACACAACCTCAATTTACCACCGTGCGATACTGATGTCTTTAAAGGTGATTACCAATCATGGCCAACCTTTAGAGACATGTTCTCCGCGCTCTATATTAGAAATAATCGACTTTCTCCCGTCGAAAAATTGTTCCACCTAAACCAAAAAACCCAAGGTGAAGCAAAGGAGGTCGTTCAAAAATCTCCACTGATCGACAGCGGCTTCGAACAAGTGTGGAACAATTTGATCGACCGTTTCGAAAACAAGCGCATACTCATTAATACGCAACTCCGGACCCTATTTAACCTCACCCCAATCTCAAAAAAAATCCGGAGTTGCAATTAAACGGCTTCAGCGGGAAATTAATAACTGTCTGTCCGCTTTAACTTTATATGATGTAAATGTCGAGAGTTGGGATGCCATTATAGTTAATCTTTGTTCAACTCGCCTCCCCGAAAACAACCTCTCTCTGTGGGAACAATCCATTTCGCAAAATCGCGATATTCCGAAGTGGAAGAAAATGGATTCGTTTTTAACATCCCATTTCCAAACCCTGGAAATAGTCTTCGATATTCGCAAATCCGCTGATTCGGTTAAAAAGGCATGGACCAGCAATGCTCGCAATCTCCCTGCTCCAAAGCCTGTGCACACTTTCTAGGCGAACATGCTCCCGACTACCTGCAAACTATGCACAGATCAAACTCACCCTCTACGCCAATGTCCACGTTTTCTAGCTATGAGCTCCGAAACCCCTTGGTCAACAATTCAACGGCTGAAATTCTGTTCGAATTGTCTTGCGCATTTCCACCAAATGCGCGATTGTCAAAGTATTTACACGTGTACGTCATGTAATAAACGACATCATTCGCTGTTACATCGCGAGGCGACCCCAATTCCCAATTCAAAGCTCCGCTCGAGCTCTACCACCGCAACCTCACGCCCTCATACCTCAATTACAGTCCATACATCAATTACAGTCCACTGAAGCCCCTCAAACACCCAATGTGCTGACTTGCTTCACCTCTCGACCAAAGCAGGTTTTACTCGCTACTGCAATGGTATATATCTGTTAACGCGAGGAAACATATCTCGCTCGTGCGCTTATAGATCCCTGATAAGAAGCCACTTTTCTCTCCGAGCGCATTCAAAAGCGCTTACATCTACCTACGAAAACCATTCAAGCGCGGGTGGCAATTGTCAACCAAGCTATCACAGCCCTTGTTAGCAAACTCTGTATGTTTAACATTGGCTCCCCTCGCAATTCCGGAACTCGTATAGAAACCAAGGCTCTCGTCCTACTCAAACTAACCGGAAATCTTCCCGTATGCTCCCTTGACCGGAACCTCTGTGAATCCTTCCCTAATATCCCTTTGGCTGATGACCATTTCTACCAAAGTGATCAGATCGATGTTTTGATTGGAGCTGACATTTACCCTCTAAAACTGCTGGATGGCATTAAACGAAATATTCTGGGTTCACTCGTAGCCCAAGAAACGACATTCGGCTGGATTCTAACGGGTCTTCTTCCCCAGGACCTGCCAAACCCCTCAATTACCACGCGGGTCTCGTTTTTCAACGAAGTCTCTCTCGACCGTCAGATTTCGCGCTTCTGGGAACTAGAACAGCGTCCTCGGACTCCAACTGAAAAATACTGCAACGATTTGTATGAGAAAACAACACAAAGACGCCCCGATGGGCGTTACATCGTCTCGCTGCAGTTTAAAGAAGAATTCCCTTCGCAGTTACAACTTGGACGTCCAAGAGAAATAGCTCTTAAACAATTTCTCCGCAACGAAGCGCGGCTCCTGAAAACCCCGAGTTTTAAAGAACTTTATGATTCAGTGATTCAAGAATACTCCCATTTGAATCATATGATCTCTGTTCACCCCGAACAAACCTCGCTCCATTCTGACACTTACTACTTACCTCACCATACAGTCATCAAGCCAGAAAGCAGCTCCACCAAGGTGCGAGTTGTTTTTAACGCTTCATGCCCCACAACCAACGGTCTCAGTCTCAATGGCACCCTTTAGCCCGGTCCGGCTTTACAAGCAGATCTAACTTTTCTCATTCTCAAATGGCGTCTTTATCAATATGTCTTCAACGGAGACATCTAGAAAATGTATCGCCAGATTCTGGTGGATCCGAAGCATTCGCGCTATCAACGAATTCTTTTCAGAAATTCACCAGATGATGAAGTGCACGAATTTGAACTTCAAACAGTCACCTTCGGTGTAAAGTGTGCCCCCTATCTTGCAATTCGCACGCTTCATCAGCTGGCCCAGGATGTCGAAACCGAGTTCCCCCTGGCTACTGCCATTTTGAGGACAGCCATGTATGTCGACGACGCGCTGTGTGGTGCTCTCGTTTTTAACATCCCATTTCCAAACCCTGGAAATAGTCTTCGATATTCGCAAATCCGCTGATTCGGTTAAAAAGGCATGGACCAGCAATGCTCGCAATCTCCCTGCTTCAAAGCCTGTGCACACTTTCCAGGCGAACATGCTCCCGACTAGCTGCAAACTATGCACAGATCAAACTCACCCTCTACGCCAATGTCCACGTTTTCTAGCTATGAGCTCCGAAACCCCTTGGTCAACGAGGTATATATCTGTTAACGCGAGGAAACATATCTCGCTCTTTCCTAGAATTGGAAGACGCCAGCACAGCAAAAACACTCGGTATCCGATGGAATGCAAAGGCTGATTACTTCACCATTGAATCCAAATCATTCGATATTGCCCCCTCTTACACCAAACGAGAAATGCTGTCACTGCTTGCAAAATTATTTGATCCTGCAGGCTGGATGGCTCCGGTCATTATTATCGCAAAAACCCTCATGCAACAAGTTTGGCTGGATGCCACCGGCTGGGATGACCCCTTGACCCCGTCAACCCTACAACTCTGGATAAAATTCGTCCAGTGCTATCACCAAATTAACCTCGTAAAAATCCCTCGATGGATTCATTTCACTCCAACGAGTGGCATTGAAATCCATGCGTTTTGCGATGCTTCCGAAAAAGCATACGCAGGCGTAGTCTATGTACGCCTTCGTAACTCACGAAATCCGTAACTATCTACTTTATGCAAAAACCAAAGTTGCCCCCATCAAAACCATATCTGTACGTCGACTTGAATTGTGCGGTGCAGCCCTCTTAGCCGACATGTTAAATGCCTCATCTTGAGTTTCCTCAGTATGAACTCTACTGCTGGACTGATTCGACCATCGTGCTCGCTTGTGTAAAACGACCGCCTTGCAACTGGACTACGTTCGTTGCTAACCGTGTGACCAAAATTGTGGAAATCGTAGATCCCACTCACTGGTTTCATGTCCAATCCCAACACAATCCAGCGGACTTAGCCAGTCGTGGCATGTATCCGCTTGAATTGCAACAAACCTCATTATGGTGGCAAGGTCCGGATTGATTGCGCCAAGAGAAAAAGTACTGGCCTCACTCCCCTCACCCCGACATCGTTGAAACCGAACTGGAAGCAAAACCCATCAAATCGTATTTTGCATATTTTTCCTCACTATGAAGACCTCTTGGAAAGATTTTCTTCTTTACCACGAGCTCTCCGCATACTTTCGTACATTTTCCGGTTCTTCCATCACTCACACGCCCAACATCGCCCCTCATTTAGATGACACGATAAAAGTATTGATTCGGATGAGATTCAATATGTTAAAACCCGACTAACTAATCTCATGCAGAAGGTTCATTTTGCCAATGAATATCACTGTCTGGAAATGAAGATGAATCTTGACAGAAAGAGTACAATTCTGTCACTCAATCCATTCTTATCTCAAGATGGAGTCCTCCGCGCAAGAGGACGTTTAACCTCATGTCCGTCACTCTCCTATGACGAACGTCATCCGATTATAATCCCCTACAATTGTGTTTTCACCCGACTCTTAGTCCGTCTTATCCATGAGATCAGTTTGCATGGAGGAAACCAACTCATGCTACGTTTGATTCGCACTCAATATTGGATCCCTAAAGCGAAAAATCTCATTCGCACCACCATTCACAATTGCTAAAGCTGCGCTCTTCAACGGAAACAAATCCAGACACAACTATGGCTGCACTGCCGCCTGAACGCACCTCTCTCTCTCTCGACCATTTGCTGCCACCGGTCTCGACTTCGCGGGACCTTTTGATATTAAAAATTATACCGGCAGGGCGTGCCTCATCACGAAAGGTTACGTCTGCATATTCGTCTGCTTCGCGACCAAGGCTATTCATCTCGAAGCTACCAGCGATCTATCGACGCCCACTTTTCTCGCTGCGTTCAGCCGTGTCACCGCACGCAGAGGATGTCCCAAGGATCTATACTCAGACAATGGGAAAAACTTCGTTGGAGCTTCTAAAGCCCTGCTGAACGACTGGAAAGCGTTCCTCCAGCAAAGTAAGGACGCCGTCCTCACTCAATTCTCCTACCAAAACTTGCAGTGGCATTTAATACCAGCCGCTGCGCCTCACATCGGTGGACTCTGGGAAGCTGGAGTCAAAAGCTTTAAGCTTCACTTCCGAAAATTTGTCGGAAATATGCATTTCACCTTTGAGGAATTTACGACCATTCTCTACAAAATTGAAGCATGTCTCAATTCGCGACCGCTGAACAGCATATCCGAAGACCTCTCTGATTTGCAACCCCTTACACCAGGACACTTTCTCATCGGTGGTCCCGTTTTAGCGCCTGCTGAACCCGAAATACTCAATTCCCCTCTCAAAATTGTCAATCGATGGCAAAAGGTTAAATCCATGTATCAGCACTTTTGCAGCCGCTGGAAAAATGAATATTTAACTGAACTCCATAAAGAACTAAATGGAAATACCCTCAGTTGAATTTAAAACCCAATAACCTCGTAGTCTTACGAGACGATAACCTTCCACTAACGAAGTGGAGACTCGGTCGTATAACCCACACCTATCTCGGTTCTGATAGCAGAACGCGTGTCGCCGACGTCCGAACCGAAAAAGGAACCCTGACCCATCCAATCTCGAAATTAGTCGTGTTGCCCCAGTAACTCGACACAAAATCGGAACCTCCCCCCTTTATATTTTCCGCATTTACTAATTTTCTCATTCTAGACATGAATCCCGAAAACACATTCCCAACCGCAAAGAGCGCTACGGGCAAACAGAATCAACGCCCTCTATTAGTCCGTAGTCCATATTCTGTCCAACCAGCCGCTCCCCCCTCCCCCTTGGAGCTCACGGCAATTACCCACGGTTCGATACCTGGTGAGTTCTGCCACCGCTTTCTCTCACTCTCGGAGTGAAAGCGGCTCTTCTGCATCTCAGCAGAAGGGCAAGCAGCTCATCATTGGTTTCCGGAAGCGGCGAACTTTCATTCCATTCTAAGAAGCGGACACACGAGCACGCGTCTCGACAAACCCCCACATTCTATCGTGAGCAGTGTAAGCAAGCACCCGTCTTGCAATCGTGAGTAGTGAATAGAAAAAGCCCAAACGCAGTTCCACGCGTACTCTCCATCTACACAATCCTCATCCGGATCACCCTTTATCATCATCATCATCCAGACGGCGCCGTCCATCATCCACTCAGCAGACCACGCGTACATTTCATCCAACTCATCCACATTGTAAGAAGCATTCATCCGGTAAGTCTCCTTCATTATTTTATTATAAATCACGCACTCCCGCGTGAGCATTTATGGTCCTTCGAGCCGGATTCTCGACCGGCAGAAACCCCTCATAACCGGATTCTCTACCGGAAAACCCCCCAGAACCGGACTTTCTACCGGCAAATCTCCCTTTCACATTCCAGTGAAATATTTTACATAAATATATGCACTCTCGTGCATATATAATTATCACTTATCTGTTCGGCGTCGCGCGGCATTTGGAAAACCACCTTCCTTTTCCTTCCCTGGAATCTCAAGCCCGTGTGACCAAGTGCTAATCCCCCCCAAACGAATTACATATTTTTAGCTGGTTTTATGTGCATCCATCCCATAAAATTAGAAAACTTGTTCATAAAAATACATATATATATATATCATATTTTTCACAGAGTGCTTACAACGGTCAAATTTAAAACGTTATTTGAAATTTACCGTTGATCGTTTCGAGTTTAGCAACTAGAATTTTAGCAGCAGTACAGTCTGCAGCAGCGTGGGATCCTCAGCAAGAAAAAACCACCACCTTTCTACAGGCAAAAGCAAACTTTTTCGTGGTTTGCTTTCTGCTATATCCGCTTCCATCGTCGTCGACGTCGTACAAGCAGCGCACAAGCAGCAAGTGCCCGGTTGGGAAAACACATTTGTGAAAGTGGTTCAACTGGTTATATTTTAATTAGTTGAACTAGTTTCCCATTTCTCGGGACACAACCTCAATTTACCACCGTGCGATACTGATGTCCTTAAAGGTGATTACCAATCATGGCCAACCTTTAGAGACATGTTCTCCGCGCTCTATATTAGAAATAATCGACTTTCTCCCGTCGAAAAATTGTTCCATCTAAACCAAAAAACCCAAGGTGAAGCAAAGGAGGTCGTTCAAAAATCTCCACTGATCGACAGCGGCTTCGAACAAGTGTGGAACAATTTGATCGACCGTTTCGAAAACAAGCGCATACTCATTAATACGCATACTCATTAGCGGACCCTATACTCCGGACCCTATTTAACCTCACCCCAATCTAAAAAAAAATCCGGAGTTGCAATTAAACGACTTCAGCGGGAAATTAATAACTGTCTGTCCGCTTTAACTTTATATGATGTAAATGTCGAGAGTTGGGATGCCAGTATAGTTCATCTTTGTTCAACTCGCCTCCCCGAAAACAACCTCTCTCTGTGGGAACAATCCATTTCCCAAAATCGCGATATTCCGAAGTGGAAGAAAATGGATTCGTTTTTAACACCCCATTTCCAAACCCTGGAAATAGTCTTCGATATTCGCAAATCCGCTGATTCGGTTAAAAAGGCATGGACCAGCAATGCTCGCAATCTCCCTGCTTCAAAGCCTGTGCACACTTTCCAGGCGAACATGCTCCCGACTAGCTGCAAACTATGCACAGATCAAACTCACCCTCTACGCCAATGTCCACGTTTTCTAGCTATGAGCTCCGAAACCCCTTGGTCAACAATTCAACGGCTGAAATTCTGTTCGAATTGTCTTGCGCATTCGCACCAAATGCGCGATTGTCAAAGTTTTTACACGTGTACGTCATGTAATAAACGACATCATTCGCTATTACATCGCGAGGCGACCCCAATTCCCAATTCAAAGCTACGCTCGAGCTCTACCACCGCAACCTCACGCCCTCATACCTCCACTCATCGTGGCCCTACGCCAAATAATGCACAAAATAATTCGCAACAAATTATCCCCTCGCACTCCCGAGCGACCCCTTCCACCTCTTCAACTCAACATCAATTACAGTCCACTGAAGCCCCTCAAACACCCAATGTGCTGACTTGCTTCACCTCTCGACCAAAGCAAATTTTACTCGCTACTGCAATGGTATATATCTGTTAACGCGAGGAAACATATCTCACTCGTGCGCTTATAGATCCCTGATAAGAAGCCACTTTTCGCTCCGAGCGCATTCAAAAGCGCTTACATCTACCTACGAGAACCATTCAAGCGCGGGTGGCAATTGTCAACCAAGCTATCACAGCCCTTGTTAGCAAACTCTGTATGTCTAACATTGGCTCCCCTCGCAATTCCGGAACTCGTATAGAAACCAAGGCTCTCGTCCTACTCAAACTAACCGGAAATCTTCCCGTATGCTCCCTTGACCGGAACCTCTGTGAATCCTTCCCTAATATCCCTTTGGCTGATGACCATTTCTACCAAAGTGATCAGATCGATGTTTTGATTGGAGCTGACATTTACCCTCTAAACCTGCTGGATAGCATTAAACGAAATATTCTGTGTTCACTCGTAGCCCAAGAAACGACATTCGGCTGGATTCTAACGGGTCCTCTTCCCCAGGACCTGCCAAACCCCTCAATTACCACGCGGGTCTCGTTTTTCAACGAAGTCTCCCTCGACCGTCAGATTTCGCGCTTCTGGGAACTAGAACAGCGTCCTCGGACTCCAACTGAAAAATACTGCAACGATTTGTATGAGAAAACAACACAAAGACGTCCCGATGGGCGTTACATCGTCTCGCTGCAGTTTAAAGAAGAATTCCCTTCGCAGTTACAACTTGGACGTTCAAGAGAAATAGCTCTTAAACAATTTCTCCGCAACGAAGCGCGGCTCCTGAAAACCCCGAGTTTTAAAGAACTTTATGATTCAGTGATTCAAGAATACTCCCATTTGAATCATATGATCTCTGCTCACCCCGAACAAACCTCGCTCCATTCTGACACTTACTACTTACCTCACCATGCAGTCATCAAGCCAGAAAGCAGCTCCACCAAGGTGCGAGTTGTTTTTAACGCTTCATGCCCCAAAACCAACGGTCTCAGTCTCAATGGCACCCTTTAGCCCGGTCCGGCTTTACAAGCAGATCTCTCAGAACTTCTCGCAGAACTTTTCTCATTCTGAAATGGCGTCTTTATCAATATGTCTTCAACGGAGACATCGAGAAAATGTATCGCCAGATTCTGGTGGATCCGAAGCATTCGCGCTATCAACGAATTCTTTTCAGAAATTCACCAGATGATGAAGTGCACGAATTTGAACTTCAAACAGTCACCTTCGGTGTAAACTGTGCCCCCTATCTTGCAATTCGCACGCTTCATCAGCTGGCCCAGGATGTCGAAACCGAGTTCCCCCTGGCTGCTGCCATTTTGAGGACAGCCATGTATGTCGACGACGCGCTGTGTGGTGCTCATACTATCGACACGGCGCTCCGTGCGCGAAAGGAATTGACAGCAGCCCTTTGCTCTGCTGGATTTACCCTGCGAAAATGGACAGCTAACAATCAGGAAATTCTATCCGGAATACCTCCTGAAGACCTACTGAATAAGGATTTTCTAGAATTGGAAGACGCCAGCACAGCAAAAACACTCGGTATCCGATGGAATGCAAAGGCTGATTACTTCACCATTGAATCCAAATCATTCGATATTGCCCCCTCTTACACCAAACGAGAAATGCTGTCACTGCTTGCAAAATTATTTGATCCTGCAGGCTGGATGGCTCCGGTCATTATTATCGCAAAAACCCTCATGCAACAAGTTTGGCTGGATGCCACCGGCTGGGATGACCCCTTGACCCCGTCAACCCTACAACTCTGGATAAAATTCGTCCAGTGCTATCACCAAATTAACCTCGTAAAAATCCCTCGATGGATTCATTTCACTCCAACGAGTGGCATTGAAATCCATGCGTTTTGCGATGCTTCCGAAAAAGCATACGCAGGCGTAGTCTATGTACGCCTTCGTAACTCACGAAATCCGTAACTATCTACTTTATGCAAAAACCAAAGTTGCCCCCATCAAAACCATATCTGTACGTCGACTTGAATTGTGCGGTGCAGCCCTCTTAGCCGACATGTTAAATGCCTCATCTTGAGTTTCCTCAGTATGAACTCTACTGCTGGACTGATTCGACCATCGTGCTCGCTTGTGTAAAACGACCGCCATGCAACTGGACTACGTTCGTTGCTAACCGTGTGACCAAAATTGTGGAAATCGTAGATCCCACTCACTGGTCTCATGTCCAATCCCAACACAATCCAGCGGACTTAGCCAGTCGTGGCATGTATCCGCTTGAATTGCAACAAACCTCATTATGGTGGCAAGGTCCGGATTGATTGCGCCAAGAGAAAAAGTACTGGCCTCACTCCCCTCACCCCGACATCGTTGAAACCGAACTGGAAGCAAAACCCATCAAATCGTATTTTGCATATTTTTCCTCACTATGAAGACCTCTTGGAAAGATTTTCTTCTTTACCACGAGCTCTCCGCATACTTTCGTACATTTTCCGGTTCTTCCATCACTCACACGCCCAACATCGCCCCTCATTTAGATGACACGATAAAAGTATTGATTCGGATGAGATTCAATATGTTAAAACCCGACTAACTAATCTCATGCAGAAGGTTCATTTTGCCAATGAATATCACTGTCTGGAAATGAAGATGAATCTTGACAGAAAGAGTACAATTCTGTCACTCAATCCATTCTTATCTCAAGATAAGAAGAGTCCTCCGCGCAAGAGGACGTTTAACCTCATGTCCGTCACTCTCCTATGACGAACGTCATCCGATTATAATCCCCTACAATTGTGTTTTCACCCGACTCTTAATCCGTCTTATCCATGAGATCAGTTTGCATGGAGGAAACCAACTCGTGCTACGTTTGATTCGCACTCAATATTGGATCCCTAAAGCGAAAAATCTCATTCGCACCACCATTCACAATTGCTAAAGCTGCGCTCTTCAACGGAAACAAATCCAGACACAACTATGGCTGCACTGCCGCCTGAACGCACCTCTCTCTCTCTCGACCATTTGCTGCCACCGGTCTCGACTTCGCGGGACCTTTTGATATTAAAAATTATACCGGCAGGGCGTGCCTCATCACGAAAGGTTACGTCTGCATATTCGTCTGCTTCGCGACCAAGGCTATTCATCTCGAAGCTACCAGCGATCTATCGACGCCCACTTTTCTCGCTGCGTTCAGCCGTGTCACCGCACGCAGAGGATGTCCCAAGGATCTATACTCAGACAATGGGAAAAACTTCGTTGGAGCTTCTAAAGCCCTGCTGAACGACTGGAAAGCGTTCCTCCAGCAAAGTAAGGACGCCGTCCTCACTCAATTCTCCTACCAAAACTTGCAGTGGCATTTAATACCAGCCGCTGCGCCTCACATCGGTGGACTCTGGGAAGCTGGAGTCAAAAGCTTTAAGCTTCACTTCCGAAAATTTGTCGGAAATATGCATTTCACCTTTGAGGAATTTACGACCATTCTCTACAAAATTGAAGCATGTCTCAATTCGCGACCGCTGAACAGCATGTCCGAAGACCTCTCTGATTTGCAACCCCTTACACCAGGACACTTTCTCATCGGTGGTCCCGTTTTAGCGCCTGCTGAACCCGAAATACTCAATTCCCCTCTCAAAATTGTCAATCGATGGCAAAAGGTTAAATCCATGTATCAGCACTTTTGCAGCCGCTGGAAAAATGAATATTTAACTGAACTCCATAAAGAACTAAATGGAAATACCCTCAGTTGAATTTAAAACCCAATAACCTCGTAGTCTTACGAGACGATAACCTTCCACTAACGAAGTGGAGACTCGGTCGTATAACCCACACCTATCTCGGTTCTGATAGCAGAACGCGTGTCGCCGACGTCCGAACCGAAAAAGGAACCCTGACCCATCCAATCTCGAAATTAGTCGTGTTGCCCCAGTAACTCGACACAAAATCGGAACCTCGCCCCTTTATATTTTCCGCATTTACTAATTTTCTCATTCTAGACATGAATCCCGAAAACACATTCCCAACCGCAAAGAGCGCTACGGGCAAACAGAATCTACGCCCTCTATTAGTCCGTAGTCCATATTCTGTCCAACCAGCCGCTCCCCCCTCCCCCTTGGAGCTCACGGCAATTACCCACGGTTCGATACCTGGTGAGTTCTGCCACCGCTTTCTCTCACTCTCGGAGTGAAAGCGGCTCTTCTGCATCTCAGCAGAAGGGCAAGCAGCTCATCATTGGTTTCCGGAAGCGGCGAACTTTCATTCCATTCTAAGAAGCGGACACACGAGCACGCGTCTCGACAAACCCCCACATTCTATCGTGAGCAGTGTAAGCAAGCACCCGTCTTGCAATCGTGAGTAGTGAATAGAAAAAGCCCAAACGCAGTTCCACGCGTACTCTCCATCTACACAATCCTCATCCGGATCACCCTTTATCATCATCATCATCCAGACGGCGCCGTCCATCATCCACTCAGCAGACCACGCGTACATTTCATCCAACTCATCCACATTGTAAGAAGCATTCATCCGGTAAGTCTCCTTCATTATTTTATTATAAATCACGCACTCCCGCGTGAGCATTTATGGTCCTTCGAGCCGGATTCTCGACCGGCAGAAACCCCTCATAACCGGATTCTCTACCGGAAAACCCCCCAGAACCGGACTTTCTACCGGCAAATCTCCCTTTCACATTCCAGTGAAATATTTTACATAAATATATGCACTCTCGTGCATATATAATTATCACTTATCTGTTCGGCGTCGCGCGGCATTTGGAAAACCACCTTCCTTTTCCTTCCCTGGAATCTCAAGCCCGTGTGACCAAGTGCTAATCCCCCCCAAACGAATTACATATTTTTAGCTGGTTTTATGTGCATCCATCCCATAAAATTAGAAAACTTGTTCATAAAAATACATATATATATATATATACATATATATATATAATACATCTCACGCTGCTGCAGACTGTACTGCTGCTAAAATTCTAGTTGCTAAACTCGAAACGATCAACGGTAAATTTCAAATAACGTTTTAAATTTGACCGTTGTAGGCACTCTGTGCAAAATATAATATATATATATATATATATATATATATATATATATATATATATATATATATATATATATATATATATATATATATATATATATATATATATATATATATATATATATATATATATATATATATATATATATATATATATATATATATATATATATATATATATATATATATATATATATATATATATATATATATATATATATATATATATATATATATATATATATATATATATATATATATATATATATATATTATATTTTGCACAGAGTGCCTACAACGGTCAAATTTAAAACGTTATTTGAAATTTACCGTTGATCGTTTCGAGTTTAGCAACTAGAATTTTAGCAGCAGTACAGTCTGCAGCAGCGTGAGATCCTCAGCAAGAAAAAACCACCACCTTTCTACAGGCAAAAGCAAACTTTTTCGTGGTTTGCTTTCTGCTATATCCGCTTCCATCGTCGTCGACGTCGTACAAGCAGCGCACAAGCAGCAAGTGCCCGGTTGGGAAAACACATTTGTGAAAGTGGTTCAACTGGTTATATTTTAATTAGTTGAACTAGTTTCATTTAAATTACTTGTAATTTTTATTAAGTGACACTAATATAGCCCCCCGCTATACAACACTAATTGATCAGCGTATCAATCCAAATCAATACCAATTATTTTCCAATTAATTTGAAAAATTGATTAAAATTCTAATCTTATAATAATTGTGTCTCTTCATAAATTCTCTCAAACCCCTAAAAAATAAAAATATAATAACCTCCAAATCCCTTTGGTTTTTTTAATTCTTTGCTACCTCTCTGATATCTAATTTTTCACAACGATGGACCCTCTTCAGAATATCCTCAGCGTTGCCGAAACTTTAGAAGAATTCGAAGAAGAATACCTCGCCATCCCAGTGCGTGATCATTCGGAATTCTTCCTCGCTACTCATCTCGAGGAACTTAAGGCGGTCTGGTCAGACGTCAAATCTTCATACAACTCTTGCGTAGAGTACCTCATCACCTCGAAGGATCCCATCAACGACGCTAACCCAGAGGCTCGTGGAGCTGATATAATCGTCGTCAAAACGAAGTACCGACGCTGTTATCAAATATATGTTCGCTTCTCAGCAAAAATTAACGAACAGCAACATCTCGCTGCCTCACTTATATCTTCAGCTTCAGCGGCAGTCGCAATCCCCTCTCTCGCTTCCCATTTCTCGGGACACAACCTCAATTTACCACCGTGCGATACTGATGTCTTTAAAGGTGATTACCAATCATGGCCAACCTTTAGCGACATGTTCTCCGCGCTCTATATTAGAAATAATCGACTTTCTCCCGTCGAAAAATTGTTCCACCTAAACCAAAAAACCCAAGGTGAAGCAAAGGAGGTCGTTCAAAAATCTCCACTGATCGACAGCGGCTTCGAACAAGTGTGGAACAATTTGATCGACCGTTTCGAAAACAAGCGCATACTCATTAATACGCAACTCCGGACCCTATTTAACCTCACCCCAATCTCAAAAAAAATCCGGAGTTGCAATTAAACGACTTCAGCGGGAAATTAATAACTGTCTGTCCGCTTTAACTTTATATGATGTAAATGTCGAGAGTTGGGATGCCATTATAGTTCATCTTTGTTCAACTCGCCTCCCCGAAAACAACCTCTCTCTGTGGGAACAATCCATTTCCCAAAATCGCGATATTCCGAAGTGGAAGAAAATGGATTCGTTTTTAACATCCCATTTCCAAACCCTGGAAATAGTCTTCGATATTCGCAAATCCGCTGATTCGGTTAAAAAGGTATGGACCAGCAATGCTCGCAATCTCCCTGCTTCAAAGCCTGTGCACACTTTCCAGGCGAACATGCTCCCGACTAGCTGCAAACTATGCACAGATCAAACTCACCCTCTACGCCAATGTCCACGTTTTCTAGCTATAAGCTCCGAAACCCCTTGGTCAACAATTCAACGGCTGAAATTCTGTTCGAATTGTCTTGCGCATTCGCACCAAATGCGCGATTGTCAAAGTTTTTACACGTGTACGTCATGTAATAAACGACATCATACGCTATTACATCGCGAGGCGACCCCAATTCCCAATTCAAAGCTACGCTCGAGCTCTACCACCGCAACCTCACGCCCTCATACCTCCACTCATCGTGGCCCTACGCCAAATAATGCACAAAATAATTCGCAACAAATTATACCCTCGCACTCCCGAGCGACCCCTTCCACCTCTTCAACTCAACATCAATTACAGTCCACTGAAGCCCCTCAAACACCCAATGTGCTGACTTGCTTCACCTCTCGACCAAAGCAAATTTTACTCGCTACTGCAATGGTATATATCTGTTAACGCGAGGAAACATATCTCGCTCGTGCGCTTATAGATCCCTGATAAGAAGCCACTTTTCGCTCCGAGCGCATTCAAAAGCGCTTACATCTACCTACGAAAACCATTCAAGCGCGGGTGGCAATTGTCAACCAAGCTATCACAGCCCTTGTTAGCAAACTCTGTATGTTTAACATTGGACCCCCTCGCAATTCCGGAACTCGTATAGAAACCAAGGCTCTCGTCCTACTCAAACTAACCGGAAATCTTCCCGTATGCTCCCTTGACCGGAACCTCTGTGAATCCTTCCCTAATATCCCTTTGGCTGATGACCATTTCTACCAAAGTGATCAGATCGATGTTTTGATTGGAGCTGACATTTACCCTCTAAACCTGCTGGATGGCATTAAACGAAATATTCTGGGTTCACTCGTAGCCCAAGAAACGACATTCGGCTGGATTCTAACGGGTCTTCTTCCCCAGGACCTGCCAAACCCCTCAATTACCACGCGGGTCTCGTTTTTCAACGAAGTCTCTCTCGACCGTCAGATTTCGCGCTTCTGGGAACTAGAACAGCGTCCTCGGACTCCAACTGAAAAATACTGCAACGATTTGTATGAGAAAACAACACAAAGACGCCCCGATGGGCGTTACATCGTCTCGCTGCAGTTTAAAGAAGAATTCCCTTCGCAGTTACAACTTGGACGTCCAAGAGAAATAGCTCTTAAACAATTTCTCCGCAACGAAGCGCGGCTCCTGAAAACCCCGAGTTTTAAAGAACTTTATGATTCAGTGATTCAAGAATACTCACATTTGAATCATATGATCTCTGCTCATCCCGAACAAACCTCGCTCCATTCTGACACTTACTACTTACCTCACCATGCAGTCATCAAGCCAGAAAGCAGCTCCACCAAGGTGCGAGTTGTTTTTAACGCTTCATGCCCCAAAACCAACGGTCTCAGTCTCAATGGCACCCTTTAGCCCGGTCCGGCTTTACAAGCAGATCTCTCAGAACTTCTCGCAGAACTTTTCTCATTCTGAAATGGCGTCTTTATCAATATGTCTTCAACGGAGACATCGAGAAAATGTATCGCCAGATTCTGGTGGATCCGAAGCATTCGCGCTATCAACGAATTCTTTTCAGAAATTCACCAGATGATGAAGTGCACGAATTTGAACTTCAAACAGTCACCTTCGGTGTAAACTGTGCCCCCTATCTTGCAATTCGCACGCTTCATCAGCTGGCCCAGGATGTCGAAACCGAGTTCCCCCTGGCTGCTGCCATTTTGAGGACAGCCATGTATGTCGACGACGCGCTGTGTGGTGCTCATACTATCGACACGGCGCTCCGTGCGCGAAAGGAATTGACAGCAGCCCTTTGCTCTGCTGGATTTACCCTGCGAAAATGGACAGCTAACAATCAGGAAATTCTATCCGGAATACCTCCTGAAGACCTACTGAATAAGGATTTTCTAGAATTGGAAGACGCCAGCACAGCAAAAACACTCGGTATCCGATGGAATGCAAAGGCTGATTACTTCACCATTGAATCCAAATCATTCGATATTGCCCCCTCTTACACCAAACGAGAAATGCTGTCACTCCTTGCAAAATTATTTGATCCTGCAGGCTGGATGGCTCCGGTCATTATTATCGCAAAAACCCTCATGCAACAAGTTTGGCTGGATGCCACCGGCTGGGATGACCCCTTGACCCCGTCAACCCTACAACTCTGGATAAAATTCGTCCAGTGCTATCACCAAATTAACCTCGTAAAAATCCCTCGATGGATTCATTTCACTCCAACGAGTGGCATTGAAATCCATGCGTTTTGCGATGCTTCCGAAAAAGCATACGCAGGCGTAGTCTATGTACGCCTTCGTAACTCTCACGAAATCCGTAACTATCTACTTTATGCAAAAACCAAAGTTGCCCCCATCAAAACCATATCTGTACCTCGACTTGAATTGTGCGGTGCAGCCCTCTTAGCCGACATGTTAAATGCCTCATCTTGAGTTTCCTCAGTATGAACTCTACTGCTGGACTGATTCGACCATCGTGCTCGCTTGGGTAAAACGACCGCCTTGCAACTGGACTACGTTCGTTGCTAACCGTGTGACCAAAATTGTGGAAATCGTAGATCCCACTCACTGGTCTCATGTCCAATCCCAACACAATCCAGCGGACTTAGCCAGTCGTGGCATGTATCCGCTTGAATTGCAACAAACCTCATTATGGTGGCAAGGTCCGGATTGATTGCGCCAAGAGAAAAAGTACTGGCCTCACTCCCCTCACCCCGACATCTTTGAAACCGAACTGGAAGCAAAACCCATCAAATCGTATTTTGCATATTTTTCCTCACTATGAAGACCTCTTGGAAAGATTTTCTTCTTTACCACGAGCTCTCCGCGTACTTTCGTACATTTTCCGGTTCTTCCATCACTCACACGCCCAACATCGCCTCTCATTTAGATGACACGATAATAGTATTGATTCGGATGAGATTCAATATGTTAAAACCCGACTAACTAATCTCATGCAGAAGGTTCATTTTGCCAATGAATATCACTGTCTGGAAATGAAGATGAATCTTGACAGAAAGAGTACAATTCTGTCACTCAATCCATTCTTATCTCAAGATGGAGTCCTCCGCGCAAGAGGACGTTTAACCTCATATCCGTCACTCTCCTATGACGAACGTCATCCGATTATAATCCCCTACAATTGTGTTTTCACCCGACTCTTAGTCCGTCTTATCCATGAGATCAGTTTGCATGGAGGAAACCAACTCGTGCTACGTTTGATTCGCACTCAATATTGGATCCCTAAAGCGAAAAATCTCATTCGCACCACCATTCACAATTGCTAAAGCTGCGCTCTTCAACGGAAACAAATCCAGACACAACTATGGCTGCACTGCCGCCTGAACGCACCTCTCTCTCTCTCGACCATTTGCTGCCACCGGTCTCGACTTCGCGGGACCTTTTGATATTAAAAATTATACCGGCAGGGCGTGCCTCATCACGAAAGGTTACGTCTGCATATTCGTCTGCTTCGCGACCAAGGCTATTCATCTCGAAGCTACCAGCGATCTATCGACGCCCACTTTTCTCGCTGCGTTCAGCCGTGTCACCGCACGCAGAGGATGTCCCAAGGATCTATACTCAGACAATGAGAAAAACTTCGTTGGAGCTTCTAAAGCCCTGCTGAACGACTGGAAAGCGTTCCTCCAGCAAAGTAAGGACGCCGTCCTCACTCAATTCTCCTACCAAAACTTGCAGTGGCATTTAATACCAGCCGCTGCGCCTCACATCGGTGGACTCTGGGAAGCTGGAGTCAAAAGCTTTAAGCTTCACTTCCGAAAATTTGTCGGAAATATGCATTTCACCTTTGAGGAATTTACGACCATTCTCTACAAAATTGAAGCATGTCTCAATTCGCGACCGCTGAACAGCATGTCCGAAGACCTCTCTGATTTGCAACCCCTTACACCAGGACACTTTCTCATCGGTGGTCCCGTTTTAGCGCCTGCTGAACCCGAAATACTCAATTCCCCTCTCAAAATTGTCAATCGATGGCAAAAGGTTAAATCCATGTATCAGCCATTTAATACCATGTGCAGCCGCTGGAAAAATGAATATTTAACTGAACTCCATAAAAGAACTAAATGGAAATACCCTCAGTTGAATTTAAAACCCAATAACCTCGTAGTCTTACGAGACGATAACCTTCCACTAACGAAGTGGAGACTCGGTCGTATAACCCACACCTATCTCGGTTCTGATAGCAGAACGCGTGTCGCCGACGTCCGAACCGAAAAAGGAACCCTGACCCGTCCAATCTCGAAATTAATCGTGTTGCCCCAGTAACTCGACACAAAATCGGAACCTCCCCCCTTTATATTTTCCGCATTTACTAATTTTCTCATTCTAGACATGAATCCCGAAAACACATTCCCAACCGCAAAGAGCGCTACGGGCAAACAGAATCAACGCCCTCTATTAGTCCGTAGTCCATATTCTGTCCAACCAGCCGCTCCCCCCTCCCCCTTGGAGCTCACGGCAATTACCCACGGTTCGATACCTGGTGAGTTCTGCCACCGCTTTCTCTCACTCTCGGAGTGAAAGCGGCTCTTCTGCATCTCAGCAGAAGGGCAAGCAGCTCATCATTGGTTTCCGGAAGCGGCGAACTTTCATTCCATTCTAAGAAGCGGACACACGAGCACGCGTCTCGACAAACCCCCACATTCTATCGTGAGCAGTGTAAGCAAGCACCCGTCTTGCAATCGTGAGTAGTGAATAGAAAAAGCCCAAACGCAGTTCCACGCGTACTCTCCATCTACACAATCCTCATCCGGATCACCCTTTATCATCATCATCATCCAGACGGCGCCGTCCATCATCCACTCAGCAGACCACGCGTACATTTCATCCAACTCATCCACATTGTAAGAAGCATTCATCCGGTAAGTCTCCTTCATTATTTTATTATAAATCACGCACTCCCGCGTGAGCATTTAAGGTCCTTCGAGCCGGATCTCGCCCGCACTCGGAGACCACCCGAACATTTTGGTCCTTCGAGCCGGATTCTCGACCGGCAGAAACCCCTCATAACCGGATTCTCTACCGGAAAACCCCCCCAGAACCGGACTTTCTACCGGCAAATCTCCCTTGCACATTCCAGTGAAATATTTTACATAAATATATGCACTCTCGTGCATATATAATTATCACTCATCTGTTCGGCGTCGCGCGGCATTTGGAAAACCACCTTTCTTTTCCTTTCCTGGAATCTCAAGCCCGTGTGACCAAGTGCTAATCCCCCCCAAACGAATTACATATTTTTAGCTGGTTTTATGTGCATCCATCCCATAAAATTAGAAAACTTGTTCATAAAAATACATATATATATATATCATATTTTTCACAGAGTGCTTACAACGGTCAAATTTAAAACGTTATTTGAAATTTACCGTTGATCGTTTCGAGTTTAGCAACTAGAATTTTAGCAGCAGTACAGTCTGCAGCAGCGTGGGATCCTCAGCAAGAAAAAACCACCACCTTTCTACAGGCAAAAGCAAACTTTTTCGTGGTTTGCTTTCTGCTATATCCGCTTCCATCGTCGTCGACGTCGTACAAGCAGCGCACAAGCAGCAAGTGCCCGGTTGGGAAAACACATTTGTGAAAGTGGTTCAACTGGTTATATTTTAATTAGTTGAACTAGTTTCATTTAAATTACTTGTAAATTTATTAAGTGACACTAATATAGCCCCCCGCTATACAACAATACCAATTATTTGCAATTAATTTGAAAAATTGATTAAAATTCTAATCTTATAATAATTGTGTCTCTTCATAAATTCTCTCAAACCCCTAAAAAATAAAAATATAATAACCTCCAAATCCCTTTGGTTTTTTTTTATTCTTTGCTACCTCTCTGATATCTAATTTTTCACAACGATGGACCCTCTTCAGAATATCCTCAGCGTTGCCGAAACTTTAGAAGAATTCGAAGAAGAATACCTCGCCATCCCAGTGCGTGATCATTCGGAATTCTTCCTCGCTACTCATCTCGAGGAACTTAAGGCGGTCTGGTCAGACGTCAAATCTTCATACAACTCTTGCGTAGAGTACCTCATCACCTCGAAGGATCCCATCAACGACGCTAACCCAGAGGCTCGTGGAGCTGATATAATCGTCGTCAAAACGAAGTACCGACGCTGTTATCAAATATATGTTCGCTTCTCAGCAAAAATTAACGAACAGCAACATCTCGCTGCCTCACTTATATCTTCAGCTTCAGCGGCAGTCGCAATCCCCTCTCTCGCTTCCCATTTCTCGGGACACAACCTCAATTTACCACCGTGCGATACTGATGTCTTTAAAGGTGATTACCAATTATGGCCAACCTTTAGAGACATGTTCTCCGCGCTCTATATTAGAAATAATCGACTTTCTCCCGTCGAAAAATTGTTCCACCTAAACCAAAAAACCCAAGGTGAAGCAAAGGAGGTCGTTCAAAAATCTCCACTGATCGACAGCGGCTTCGAACAAGTGTGGAACAATTTGATCGACCGTTTCGAAAACAAGCGCATACTCATTAATACGCAACTCCGGACCCTATTTAACCTCACCCCAATCTCAAAAAAAATCCGGAGTTGCAATTAAACGGCTTCAGCGGGAAATTAATAACTGTCTGTCCGCTTTAACTTTATATGATGTAAATGTCGAGAGTTGGGATGCCATTATAGTTAATCTTTGTTCAACTCGCCTCCCCGAAAACAACCTCTCTCTGTGGGAACAATCCATTTCGCAAAATCGCGATATTCCGAAGTGGAAGAAAATGGATTCGTTTTTAACATCCCATTTCCAAACCCTGGAAATAGTCTTCGATATTCGCAAATCCGCTGATTCGGTTAAAAAGGCATGGACCAGCAATGCTCGCAATCTCCCTGCTCCAAAGCCTGTGCACACTTTCTAGGCGAACATGCTCCCGACTACCTGCAAACTATGCACAGATCAAACTCACCCTCTACGCCAATGTCCACGTTTTCTAGCTATGAGCTCCGAAACCCCTTGGTCAACAATTCAACGGCTGAAATTCTGTTCGAATTGTCTTGCGCATTTCCACCAAATGCGCGATTGTCAAAGTATTTACACGTGTACGTCATGTAATAAACGACATCATTCGCTGTTACATCGCGAGGCGACCCCAATTCCCAATTCAAAGCTCCGCTCGAGCTCTACCACCGCAACCTCACGCCCTCATACCTCAATTACAGTCCATACATTAATTACAGTCCACTGAAGCCCCTCAAACACCCAATGTGCTGACTTGCTTCACCTCTCGACCAAAGCAGGTTTTACTCGCTACTGCAATGGTATATATCTGTTAACGCGAGGAAACATATCTCGCTCGTGCGCTTATAGATCCCTGATAAGAAGCCACTTTTCTCTCCGAGCGCATTCAAAAGCGCTTACATCTACCTACGAAAACCATTCAAGCGCGGGTGGCAATTGTCAACCAAGCTATCACAGCCCTTGTTAGCAAACTCTGTATGTTTAACATTGGCTCCCCTCGCAATTCCGGAACTCGTATAGAAACCAAGGCTCTCGTCCTACTCAAACTAACCGGAAATCTTCCCGTATGCTCCCTTGACCGGAACCTCTGTGAATCCTTCCCTAATATCCCTTTGGCTGATGACCATTTCTACCAAAGTGATCAGATCGATGTTTTGATTGGAGCTGACATTTACCCTCTAAAACTGCTGGATGGCATTAAACGAAATATTCTGGGTTCACTCGTAGCCCAAGAAACGACATTCGGCTGGATTCTAACGGGTCTTCTTCCCCAGGACCTGCCAAACCCCTCAATTACCACGCGGGTCTCGTTTTTCAACGAAGTCTCTCTCGACCGTCAGATTTCGCGCTTCTGGGAACTAGAACAGCGTCCTCGGACTCCAACTGAAAAATACTGCAACGATTTGTATGAGAAAACAACACAAAGACGCCCCGATGGGCGTTACATCGTCTCGCTGCAGTTTAAAGAAGAATTCCCTTCGCAGTTACAACTTGGACGTCCAAGAGAAATAGCTCTTAAACAATTTCTCCGCAACGAAGCGCGGCTCCTGAAAACCCCGAGTTTTAAAGAACTTTATGATTCAGTGATTCAAGAATACTCCCATTTGAATCATATGATCTCTGTTCACCCCGAACAAACCTCGCTCCATTCTGACACTTACTACTTACCTCACCATACAGTCATCAAGCCAGAAAGCAGCTCCACCAAGGTGCGAGTTGTTTTTAACGCTTCATGCCCCACAACCAACGGTCTCAGTCTCAATGGCACCCTTTAGCCCGGTCCGGCTTTACAAGCAGATCTAACTTTTCTCATTCTCAAATGGCGTCTTTATCAATATGTCTTCAACGGAGACATCGAGAAAATGTATCGCCAGATTCTGGTGGATCCGAAGCATTCGCGCTATCAACGAATTCTTTTCAGAAATTCACCAGATGATGAAGTGCACGAATTTGAACTTCAAACAGTCACCTTCGGTGTAAACTGTGCCCCCTATCTTGCAATTCGCACGCTTCATCAGCTGGCCCAGGATGTCGAAACCGAGTTCCCCCTGGCTGCTGCCATTTTGAGGACAGCCATGTATGTCGACGACGCGCTGTGTGGTGCTCATACTATCGACACGGCGCTCCGTGCGCGAAAGGAATTGACAGCAGCCCTTTGCTCTGCTGGATTTACCCTGCGAAAATGGACAGCTAACAATCAGGAAATTCTATCCGGAATACCTCCTGAAGACCTACTGAATAAGGATTTTCTAGAATTGGAAGACGCCAGCACAGCAAAAACACTCGGTATCCGATGGAATGCAAAGGCTGATTACTTCACCATTGAATCCAAATCATTCGATATTGCCCCCTCTTACACCAAACGAGAAATGCTGTCACTCCTTGCAAAATTATTTGATCCTGCAGGCTGGATGGCTCCGGTCATTATTATCGCAAAAACCCTCATGCAACAAGTTTGGCTGGATGCCACCGGCTGGGATGACCCCTTGACCCCGTCAACCCTACAACTCTGGATAAAATTCGTCCAGTGCTATCACCAAATTAACCTCGTAAAAATCCCTCGATGGATTCATTTCACTCCAACGAGTGGCATTGAAATCCATGCGTTTTGCGATGCTTCCGAAAAAGCATACGCAGGCGTAGTCTATGTACGCCTTCGTAACTCTCACGAAATCCGTAACTATCTACTTTATGCAAAAACCAAAGTTGCCCCCATCAAAACCATATCTGTACCTCGACTTGAATTGTGCGGTGCAGCCCTCTTAGCCGACATGTTAAATGCCTCATCTTGAGTTTCCTCAGTATGAACTCTACTGCTGGACTGATTCGACCATCGTGCTCGCTTGGGTAAAACGACCGCCTTGCAACTGGACTACGTTCGTTGCTAACCGTGTGACCAAAATTGTGGAAATCGTAGATCCCACTCACTGGTCTCATGTCCAATCCCAACACAATCCAGCGGACTTAGCCAGTCGTGGCATGTATCCGCTTGAATTGCAACAAACCTCATTATGGTGGCAAGGTCCGGATTGATTGCGCCAAGAGAAAAAGTACTGGCCTCACTCCCCTCACCCCGACATCTTTGAAACCGAACTGGAAGCAAAACCCATCAAATCGTATTTTGCATATTTTTCCTCACTATGAAGACCTCTTGGAAAGATTTTCTTCTTTACCACGAGCTCTCCGCGTACTTTCGTACATTTTCCGGTTCTTCCATCACTCACACGCCCAACATCGCCTCTCATTTAGATGACACGATAATAGTATTGATTCGGATGAGATTCAATATGTTAAAACCCGACTAACTAATCTCATGCAGAAGGTTCATTTTGCCAATGAATATCACTGTCTGGAAATGAAGATGAATCTTGACAGAAAGAGTACAATTCTGTCACTCAATCCATTCTTATCTCAAGATGGAGTCCTCCGCGCAAGAGGACGTTTAACCTCATATCCGTCACTCTCCTATGACGAACGTCATCCGATTATAATCCCCTACAATTGTGTTTTCACCCGACTCTTAGTCCGTCTTATCCATGAGATCAGTTTGCATGGAGGAAACCAACTCGTGCTACGTTTGATTCGCACTCAATATTGGATCCCTAAAGCGAAAAATCTCATTCGCACCACCATTCACAATTGCTAAAGCTGCGCTCTTCAACGGAAACAAATCCAGACACAACTATGGCTGCACTGCCGCCTGAACGCACCTCTCTCTCTCTCGACCATTTGCTGCCACCGGTCTCGACTTCGCGGGACCTTTTGATATTAAAAATTATACCGGCAGGGCGTGCCTCATCACGAAAGGTTACGTCTGCATATTCGTCTGCTTCGCGACCAAGGCTATTCATCTCGAAGCTACCAGCGATCTATCGACGCCCACTTTTCTCGCTGCGTTCAGCCGTGTCACCGCACGCAGAGGATGTCCCAAGGATCTATACTCAGACAATGAGAAAAACTTCGTTGGAGCTTCTAAAGCCCTGCTGAACGACTGGAAAGCGTTCCTCCAGCAAAGTAAGGACGCCGTCCTCACTCAATTCTCCTACCAAAACTTGCAGTGGCATTTAATACCAGCCGCTGCGCCTCACATCGGTGGACTCTGGGAAGCTGGAGTCAAAAGCTTTAAGCTTCACTTCCGAAAATTTGTCGGAAATATGCATTTCACCTTTGAGGAATTTACGACCATTCTCTACAAAATTGAAGCATGTCTCAATTCGCGACCGCTGAACAGCATGTCCGAAGACCTCTCTGATTTGCAACCCCTTACACCAGGACACTTTCTCATCGGTGGTCCCGTTTTAGCGCCTGCTGAACCCGAAATACTCAATTCCCCTCTCAAAATTGTCAATCGATGGCAAAAGGTTAAATCCATGTATCAGCCATTTAATACCATGTGCAGCCGCTGGAAAAATGAATATTTAACTGAACTCCATAAAAGAACTAAATGGAAATACCCTCAGTTGAATTTAAAACCCAATAACCTCGTAGTCTTACGAGACGATAACCTTCCACTAACGAAGTGGAGACTCGGTCGTATAACCCACACCTATCTCGGTTCTGATAGCAGAACGCGTGTCGCCGACGTCCGAACCGAAAAAGGAACCCTGACCCGTCCAATCTCGAAATTAATCGTGTTGCCCCAGTAACTCGACACAAAATCGGAACCTCCCCCCTTTATATTTTCCGCATTTACTAATTTTCTCATTCTAGACATGAATCCCGAAAACACATTCCCAACCGCAAAGAGCGCTACGGGCAAACAGAATCAACGCCCTCTATTAGTCCGTAGTCCATATTCTGTCCAACCAGCCGCTCCCCCCTCCCCCTTGGAGCTCACGGCAATTACCCACGGTTCGATACCTGGTGAGTTCTGCCACCGCTTTCTCTCACTCTCGGAGTGAAAGCGGCTCTTCTGCATCTCAGCAGAAGGGCAAGCAGCTCATCATTGGTTTCCGGAAGCGGCGAACTTTCATTCCATTCTAAGAAGCGGACACACGAGCACGCGTCTCGACAAACCCCCACATTCTATCGTGAGCAGTGTAAGCAAGCACCCGTCTTGCAATCGTGAGTAGTGAATAGAAAAAGCCCAAACGCAGTTCCACGCGTACTCTCCATCTACACAATCCTCATCCGGATCACCCTTTATCATCATCATCATCCAGACGGCGCCGTCCATCATCCACTCAGCAGACCACGCGTACATTTCATCCAACTCATCCACATTGTAAGAAGCATTCATCCGGTAAGTCTCCTTCATTATTTTATTATAAATCACGCACTCCCGCGTGAGCATTTAAGGTCCTTCGAGCCGGATCTCGCCCGCACTCGGAGACCACCCGAACATTTTGGTCCTTCGAGCCGGATTCTCGACCGGCAGAAACCCCTCATAACCGGATTCTCTACCGGAAAACCCCCCCAGAACCGGACTTTCTACCGGCAAATCTCCCTTGCACATTCCAGTGAAATATTTTACATAAATATATGCACTCTCGTGCATATATAATTATCACTCATCTGTTCGGCGTCGCGCGGCATTTGGAAAACCACCTTTCTTTTCCTTTCCTGGAATCTCAAGCCCGTGTGACCAAGTGCTAATCCCCCCCAAACGAATTACATATTTTTAGCTGGTTTTATGTGCATCCATCCCATAAAATTAGAAAACTTGTTCATAAAAATACATATATATATATATCATATTTTTCACAGAGTGCTTACAACGGTCAAATTTAAAACGTTATTTGAAATTTACCGTTGATCGTTTCGAGTTTAGCAACTAGAATTTTAGCAGCAGTACAGTCTGCAGCAGCGTGGGATCCTCAGCAAGAAAAAACCACCACCTTTCTACAGGCAAAAGCAAACTTTTTCGTGGTTTGCTTTCTGCTATATCCGCTTCCATCGTCGTCGACGTCGTACAAGCAGCGCACAAGCAGCAAGTGCCCGGTTGGGAAAACACATTTGTGAAAGTGGTTCAACTGGTTATATTTTAATTAGTTGAACTAGTTTCATTTAAATTACTTGTAAATTTATTAAGTGACACTAATATAGCCCCCCGCTATACAACAATACCAATTATTTGCAATTAATTTGAAAAATTGATTAAAATTCTAATCTTATAATAATTGTGTCTCTTCATAAATTCTCTCAAACCCCTAAAAAATAAAAATATAATAACCTCCAAATCCCTTTGGTTTTTTTTTATTCTTTGCTACCTCTCTGATATCTAATTTTTCACAACGATGGACCCTCTTCAGAATATCCTCAGCGTTGCCGAAACTTTAGAAGAATTCGAAGAAGAATACCTCGCCATCCCAGTGCGTGATCATTCGGAATTCTTCCTCGCTACTCATCTCGAGGAACTTAAGGCGGTCTGGTCAGACGTCAAATCTTCATACAACTCTTGCGTAGAGTACCTCATCACCTCGAAGGATCCCATCAACGACGCTAACCCAGAGGCTCGTGGAGCTGATATAATCGTCGTCAAAACGAAGTACCGACGCTGTTATCAAATATATGTTCGCTTCTCAGCAAAAATTAACGAACAGCAACATCTCGCTGCCTCACTTATATCTTCAGCTTCAGCGGCAGTCGCAATCCCCTCTCTCGCTTCCCATTTCTCGGGACACAACCTCAATTTACCACCGTGCGATACTGATGTCTTTAAAGGTGATTACCAATTATGGCCAACCTTTAGAGACATGTTCTCCGCGCTCTATATTAGAAATAATCGACTTTCTCCCGTCGAAAAATTGTTCCACCTAAACCAAAAAACCCAAGGTGAAGCAAAGGAGGTCGTTCAAAAATCTCCACTGATCGACAGCGGCTTCGAACAAGTGTGGAACAATTTGATCGACCGTTTCGAAAACAAGCGCATACTCATTAATACGCAACTCCGGACCCTATTTAACCTCACCCCAATCTCAAAAAAAATCCGGAGTTGCAATTAAACGGCTTCAGCGGGAAATTAATAACTGTCTGTCCGCTTTAACTTTATATGATGTAAATGTCGAGAGTTGGGATGCCATTATAGTTAATCTTTGTTCAACTCGCCTCCCCGAAAACAACCTCTCTCTGTGGGAACAATCCATTTCGCAAAATCGCGATATTCCGAAGTGGAAGAAAATGGATTCGTTTTTAACATCCCATTTCCAAACCCTGGAAATAGTCTTCGATATTCGCAAATCCGCTGATTCGGTTAAAAAGGCATGGACCAGCAATGCTCGCAATCTCCCTGCTCCAAAGCCTGTGCACACTTTCTAGGCGAACATGCTCCCGACTACCTGCAAACTATGCACAGATCAAACTCACCCTCTACGCCAATGTCCACGTTTTCTAGCTATGAGCTCCGAAACCCCTTGGTCAACAATTCAACGGCTGAAATTCTGTTCGAATTGTCTTGCGCATTTCCACCAAATGCGCGATTGTCAAAGTATTTACACGTGTACGTCATGTAATAAACGACATCATTCGCTGTTACATCGCGAGGCGACCCCAATTCCCAATTCAAAGCTCCGCTCGAGCTCTACCACCGCAACCTCACGCCCTCATACCTCAATTACAGTCCATACATTAATTACAGTCCACTGAAGCCCCTCAAACACCCAATGTGCTGACTTGCTTCACCTCTCGACCAAAGCAGGTTTTACTCGCTACTGCAATGGTATATATCTGTTAACGCGAGGAAACATATCTCGCTCGTGCGCTTATAGATCCCTGATAAGAAGCCACTTTTCTCTCCGAGCGCATTCAAAAGCGCTTACATCTACCTACGAAAACCATTCAAGCGCGGGTGGCAATTGTCAACCAAGCTATCACAGCCCTTGTTAGCAAACTCTGTATGTTTAACATTGGCTCCCCTCGCAATTCCGGAACTCGTATAGAAACCAAGGCTCTCGTCCTACTCAAACTAACCGGAAATCTTCCCGTATGCTCCCTTGACCGGAACCTCTGTGAATCCTTCCCTAATATCCCTTTGGCTGATGACCATTTCTACCAAAGTGATCAGATCGATGTTTTGATTGGAGCTGACATTTACCCTCTAAAACTGCTGGATGGCATTAAACGAAATATTCTGGGTTCACTCGTAGCCCAAGAAACGACATTCGGCTGGATTCTAACGGGTCTTCTTCCCCAGGACCTGCCAAACCCCTCAATTACCACGCGGGTCTCGTTTTTCAACGAAGTCTCTCTCGACCGTCAGATTTCGCGCTTCTGGGAACTAGAACAGCGTCCTCGGACTCCAACTGAAAAATACTGCAACGATTTGTATGAGAAAACAACACAAAGACGCCCCGATGGGCGTTACATCGTCTCGCTGCAGTTTAAAGAAGAATTCCCTTCGCAGTTACAACTTGGACGTCCAAGAGAAATAGCTCTTAAACAATTTCTCCGCAACGAAGCGCGGCTCCTGAAAACCCCGAGTTTTAAAGAACTTTATGATTCAGTGATTCAAGAATACTCCCATTTGAATCATATGATCTCTGTTCACCCCGAACAAACCTCGCTCCATTCTGACACTTACTACTTACCTCACCATACAGTCATCAAGCCAGAAAGCAGCTCCACCAAGGTGCGAGTTGTTTTTAACGCTTCATGCCCCACAACCAACGGTCTCAGTCTCAATGGCACCCTTTAGCCCGGTCCGGCTTTACAAGCAGATCTAACTTTTCTCATTCTCAAATGGCGTCTTTATCAATATGTCTTCAACGGAGACATCGAGAAAATGTATCGCCAGATTCTGGTGGATCCGAAGCATTCGCGCTATCAACGAATTCTTTTCAGAAATTCACCAGATGATGAAGTGCACGAATTTGAACTTCAAACAGTCACCTTCGGTGTAAACTGTGCCCCCTATCTTGCAATTCGCACGCTTCATCAGCTGGCCCAGGATGTCGAAACCGAGTTCCCCCTGGCTGCTGCCATTTTGAGGACAGCCATGTATGTCGACGACGCGCTGTGTGGTGCTCATACTATCGACACGGCGCTCCGTGCGCGAAAGGAATTGACAGCAGCCCTTTGCTCTGCTGGATTTACCCTGCGAAAATGGACAGCTAACAATCAGGAAATTCTATCCGGAATACCTCCTGAAGACCTACTGAATAAGGATTTTCTAGAATTGGAAGACGCCAGCACAGCAAAAACACTCGGTATCCGATGGAATGCAAAGGCTGCTTACTTCACCATTGAATCCAAATCATTCGATATTGCCCCCTCTTACACCAAACGAGAAATGCTGTCACTCCTTGCAAAATTATTTGATCCTGCAGGCTGGATGGCTCCGGTCATTATTATCGCAAAAACCCTCATGCAACAAGTTTGGCTGGATGCCACCGGCTGGGATGACCCCTTGACCCCGTCAACCCTACAACTCTGGATAAAATTCGTCCAGTGCTATCACCAAATTAACCTCGTAAAAATCCCTCGATGGATTCATTTCACTCCAACGAGTGGCATTGAAATCCATGCGTTTTGCGATGCTTCCGAAAAAGCATACGCAGGCGTAGTCTATGTACGCCTTCGTAACTCTCACGAAATCCGTAACTATCTACTTTATGCAAAAACCAAAGTTGCCCCCATCAAAACCATATCTGTACCTCGACTTGAATTGTGCGGTGCAGCCCTCTTAGCCGACATGTTAAATGCCTCATCTTGAGTTTCCTCAGTATGAACTCTACTGCTGGACTGATTCGACCATCGTGCTCGCTTGGGTAAAACGACCGCCTTGCAACTGGACTACGTTCGTTGCTAACCGTGTGACCAAAATTGTGGAAATCGTAGATCCCACTCACTGGTCTCATGTCCAATCCCAACACAATCCAGCGGACTTAGCCAGTCGTGGCATGTATCCGCTTGAATTGCAACAAACCTCATTATGGTGGCAAGGTCCGGATTGATTGCGCCAAGAGAAAAAGTACTGGCCTCACTCCCCTCACCCCGACATCTTTGAAACCGAACTGGAAGCAAAACCCATCAAATCGTATTTTGCATATTTTTCCTCACTATGAAGACCTCTTGGAAAGATTTTCTTCTTTACCACGAGCTCTCCGCGTACTTTCGTACATTTTCCGGTTCTTCCATCACTCACACGCCCAACATCGCCTCTCATTTAGATGACACGATAATAGTATTGATTCGGATGAGATTCAATATGTTAAAACCCGACTAACTAATCTCATGCAGAAGGTTCATTTTGCCAATGAATATCACTGTCTGGAAATGAAGATGAATCTTGACAGAAAGAGTACAATTCTGTCACTCAATCCATTCTTATCTCAAGATGGAGTCCTCCGCGCAAGAGGACGTTTAACCTCATATCCGTCACTCTCCTATGACGAACGTCATCCGATTATAATCCCCTACAATTGTGTTTTCACCCGACTCTTAGTCCGTCTTATCCATGAGATCAGTTTGCATGGAGGAAACCAACTCGTGCTACGTTTGATTCGCACTCAATATTGGATCCCTAAAGCGAAAAATCTCATTCGCACCACCATTCACAATTGCTAAAGCTGCGCTCTTCAACGGAAACAAATCCAGACACAACTATGGCTGCACTGCCGCCTGAACGCACCTCTCTCTCTCTCGACCATTTGCTGCCACCGGTCTCGACTTCGCGGGACCTTTTGATATTAAAAATTATACCGGCAGGGCGTGCCTCATCACGAAAGGTTACGTCTGCATATTCGTCTGCTTCGCGACCAAGGCTATTCATCTCGAAGCTACCAGCGATCTATCGACGCCCACTTTTCTCGCTGCGTTCAGCCGTGTCACCGCACGCAGAGGATGTCCCAAGGATCTATACTCAGACAATGAGAAAAACTTCGTTGGAGCTTCTAAAGCCCTGCTGAACGACTGGAAAGCGTTCCTCCAGCAAAGTAAGGACGCCGTCCTCACTCAATTCTCCTACCAAAACTTGCAGTGGCATTTAATACCAGCCGCTGCGCCTCACATCGGTGGACTCTGGGAAGCTGGAGTCAAAAGCTTTAAGCTTCACTTCCGAAAATTTGTCGGAAATATGCATTTCACCTTTGAGGAATTTACGACCATTCTCTACAAAATTGAAGCATGTCTCAATTCGCGACCGCTGAACAGCATGTCCGAAGACCTCTCTGATTTGCAACCCCTTACACCAGGACACTTTCTCATCGGTGGTCCCGTTTTAGCGCCTGCTGAACCCGAAATACTCAATTCCCCTCTCAAAATTGTCAATCGATGGCAAAAGGTTAAATCCATGTATCAGCCATTTAATACCATGTGCAGCCGCTGGAAAAATGAATATTTAACTGAACTCCATAAAAGAACTAAATGGAAATACCCTCAGTTGAATTTAAAACCCAATAACCTCGTAGTCTTACGAGACGATAACCTTCCACTAACGAAGTGGAGACTCGGTCGTATAACCCACACCTATCTCGGTTCTGATAGCAGAACGCGTGTCGCCGACGTCCGAACCGAAAAAGGAACCCTGACCCGTCCAATCTCGAAATTAATCGTGTTGCCCCAGTAACTCGACACAAAATCGGAACCTCCCCCCTTTATATTTTCCGCATTTACTAATTTTCTCATTCTAGACATGAATCCCGAAAACACATTCCCAACCGCAAAGAGCGCTACGGGCAAACAGAATCAACGCCCTCTATTAGTCCGTAGTCCATATTCTGTCCAACCAGCCGCTCCCCCCTCCCCCTTGGAGCTCACGGCAATTACCCACGGTTCGATACCTGGTGAGTTCTGCCACCGCTTTCTCTCACTCTCGGAGTGAAAGCGGCTCTTCTGCATCTCAGCAGAAGGGCAAGCAGCTCATCATTGGTTTCCGGAAGCGGCGAACTTTCATTCCATTCTAAGAAGCGGACACACGAGCACGCGTCTCGACAAACCCCCACATTCTATCGTGAGCAGTGTAAGCAAGCACCCGTCTTGCAATCGTGAGTAGTGAATAGAAAAAGCCCAAACGCAGTTCCACGCGTACTCTCCATCTACACAATCCTCATCCGGATCACCCTTTATCATCATCATCATCCAGACGGCGCCGTCCATCATCCACTCAGCAGACCACGCGTACATTTCATCCAACTCATCCACATTGTAAGAAGCATTCATCCGGTAAGTCTCCTTCATTATTTTATTATAAATCACGCACTCCCGCGTGAGCATTTAAGGTCCTTCGAGCCGGATCTCGCCCGCACTCGGAGACCACCCGAACATTTTGGTCCTTCGAGCCGGATTCTCGACCGGCAGAAACCCCTCATAACCGGATTCTCTACCGGAAAACCCCCCCAGAACCGGACTTTCTACCGGCAAATCTCCCTTGCACATTCCAGTGAAATATTTTACATAAATATATGCACTCTCGTGCATATATAATTATCACTCATCTGTTCGGCGTCGCGCGGCATTTGGAAAACCACCTTTCTTTTCCTTTCCTGGAATCTCAAGCCCGTGTGACCAAGTGCTAATCCCCCCCAAACGAATTACATATTTTTAGCTGGTTTTATGTGCATCCATCCCATAAAATTAGAAAACTTGTTCATAAAAATACATATATATATATATCATATTTTTCACAGAGTGCTTACAACGGTCAAATTTAAAACGTTATTTGAAATTTACCGTTGATCGTTTCGAGTTTAGCAACTAGAATTTTAGCAGCAGTACAGTCTGCAGCAGCGTGGGATCCTCAGCAAGAAAAAACCACCACCTTTCTACAGGCAAAAGCAAACTTTTTCGTGGTTTGCTTTCTGCTATATCCGCTTCCATCGTCGTCGACGTCGTACAAGCAGCGCACAAGCAGCAAGTGCCCGGTTGGGAAAACACATTTGTGAAAGTGGTTCAACTGGTTATATTTTAATTAGTTGAACTAGTTTCATTTAAATTACTTGTAAATTTATTAAGTGACACTAATATAGCCCCCCGCTATACAACAATACCAATTATTTGCAATTAATTTGAAAAATTGATTAAAATTCTAATCTTATAATAATTGTGTCTCTTCATAAATTCTCTCAAACCCCTAAAAAATAAAAATATAATAACCTCCAAATCCCTTTGGTTTTTTTTTATTCTTTGCTACCTCTCTGATATCTAATTTTTCACAACGATGGACCCTCTTCAGAATATCCTCAGCGTTGCCGAAACTTTAGAAGAATTCGAAGAAGAATACCTTGCCATCCCAGTGCGTGATCATTCGGAATTCTTCCTCGCTACTCATCTCGAGGAACTTAAGGCGGTCTGGTCAGACGTCAAATCTTCATACAACTCTTGCGTAGAGTACCTCATCACCTCGAAGGATCCCATCAACGACGCTAACCCAGAGGCTCGTGGAGCTGATATAATCGTCGTCAAAACGAAGTACCGACGCTGTTATCAAATATATGTTCGCTTCTCAGCAAAAATTAACGAACAGCAACATCTCGCTGCCTCACTTATATCTTCAGCTTCAGCGGCAGTCGCAATCCCCTCTCTCGCTTCCCATTTCTCGGGACACAACCTCAATTTACCACCGTGCGATACTGATGTCTTTAAAGGTGATTACCAATTATGGCCAACCTTTAGAGACATGTTCTCCGCGCTCTATATTAGAAATAATCGACTTTCTCCCGTCGAAAAATTGTTCCACCTAAACCAAAAAACCCAAGGTGAAGCAAAGGAGGTCGTTCAAAAATCTCCACTGATCGACAGCGGCTTCGAACAAGTGTGGAACAATTTGATCGACCGTTTCGAAAACAAGCGCATACTCATTAATACGCAACTCCGGACCCTATTTAACCTCACCCCAATCTCAAAAAAAATCCGGAGTTGCAATTAAACGGCTTCAGCGGGAAATTAATAACTGTCTGTCCGCTTTAACTTTATATGATGTAAATGTCGAGAGTTGGGATGCCATTATAGTTAATCTTTGTTCAACTCGCCTCCCCGAAAACAACCTCTCTCTGTGGGAACAATCCATTTCGCAAAATCGCGATATTCCGAAGTGGAAGAAAATGGATTCGTTTTTAACATCCCATTTCCAAACCCTGGAAATAGTCTTCGATATTCGCAAATCCGCTGATTCGGTTAAAAAGGCATGGACCAGCAATGCTCGCAATCTCCCTGCTCCAAAGCCTGTGCACACTTTCTAGGCGAACATGCTCCCGACTACCTGCAAACTATGCACAGATCAAACTCACCCTCTACGCCAATGTCCACGTTTTCTAGCTATGAGCTCCGAAACCCCTTGGTCAACAATTCAACGGCTGAAATTCTGTTCGAATTGTCTTGCGCATTTCCACCAAATGCGCGATTGTCAAAGTATTTACACGTGTACGTCATGTAATAAACGACATCATTCGCTGTTACATCGCGAGGCGACCCCAATTCCCAATTCAAAGCTCCGCTCGAGCTCTACCACCGCAACCTCACGCCCTCATACCTCAATTACAGTCCATACATCAATTACAGTCCACTGAAGCCCCTCAAACACCCAATGTGCTGACTTGCTTCACCTCTCGACCAAAGCAGGTTTTACTCGCTACTGCAATGGTATATATCTGTTAACGTGAGGAAACATATCTCGCTCGTGCGCTTATAGATCCCTGATAAGAAGCCACTTTTCTCTCCGAGCGCATTCAAAAGCGCTTACATCTACCTACGAAAACCATTCAGGCGCGGGTGGCAATTGTCAACCAAGCTATCACAGCCCTTGTTAGCAAACTCTGTATGTTTAACATTGGCTCCCCTCGCAATTCCGGAACTCGTATAGAAACCAAGGCTCTCGTCCTACTCAAACTAACCGGAAATCTTCCCGTATGCTCCCTTGACCGGAACCTCTGTGAATCCTTCCCTAATATCCCTTTGGCTGATGACCATTTCTACCAAAGTGATCAGATCGATGTTTTGATTGGAGCTGACATTTACCCTCTAAAACTGCTGGATGGCATTAAACGAAATATTCTGGGTTCACTCGTAGCCCAAGAAACGACATTCGGCTGGATTCTAACGGGTCTTCTTCCCCAGGACCTGCCAAACCCCTCAATTACCACGCGGGTCTCGTTTTTCAACGAAGTCTCTCTCGACCGTCAGATTTCGCGCTTCTGGGAACTAGAACAGCGTCCTCGGACTCCAACTGAAAAATACTGCAACGATTTGTATGAGAAAACAACACAAAGACGCCCCGATGGGCGTTACATCGTCTCGCTGCAGTTTAAAGAAGAATTCCCTTCGCAGTTACAACTTGGACGTCCAAGAGAAATAGCTCTTAAACAATTTCTCCGCAACGAAGCGCGGCTCCTGAAAACCCCGAGTTTTAAAGAACTTTATGATTCAGTGATTCAAGAATACTCCCATTTGAATCATATGATCTCTGTTCACCCCGAACAAACCTCGCTCCATTCTGACACTTACTACTTACCTCACCATACAGTCATCAAGCCAGAAAGCAGCTCCACCAAGGTGCGAGTTGTTTTTAACGCTTCATGCCCCACAACCAACGGTCTCAGTCTCAATGGCACCCTTTAGCCCGGTCCGGCTTTACAAGCAGATCTAACTTTTCTCATTCTCAAATGGCGTCTTTATCAATATGTCTTCAACGGAGACATCGAGAAAATGTATCGCCAGATTCTGGTGGATCCGAAGCATTCGCGCTATCAACGAATTCTTTTCAGAAATTCACCAGATGATGAAGTGCACGAATTTGAACTTCAAACAGTCACCTTCGGTGTAAACTGTGCCCCCTATCTTGCAATTCGCACGCTTCATCAGCTGGCCCAGGATGTCGAAACCGAGTTCCCCCTGGCTGCTGCCATTTTGAGGACAGACATGTATGTCGACGACGCGCTGTGTGGTGCTCATACTATCGACACGGCGCTCCGTGCGCGAAAGGAATTGACAGCAGCCCTTTGCTCTGCTGGATTTACCCTGCGAAAATGGACAGCTAACAATCAGGAAATTCTATCCGGAATACCTCCTGAAGACCTACTGAATAAGGATTTTCTAGAATTGGAAGACGCCAGCACAGCAAAAACACTCGGTATCCGATGGAATGCAAAGGCTGCTTACTTCACCATTGAATCCAAATCATTCGATATTGCCCCCTCTTACACCAAACGAGAAATGCTGTCACTCCTTGCAAAATTATTTGATCCTGCAGGCTGGATGGCTCCGGTCATTATTATCGCAAAAACCCTCATGCAACAAGTTTGGCTGGATGCCACCGGCTGGGATGACCCCTTGACCCCGTCAACCCTACAACTCTGGATAAAATTCGTCCAGTGCTATCACCAAATTAACCTCATAAAAATCCCTCGATGGATTCATTTCACTCCAACGAGTGGCATTGAAATCCATGCGTTTTGCGATGCTTCCGAAAAAGCATACGCAGGCGTAGTCTATGTACGCCTTCGTAACTCTCACGAAATCCGTAACTATCTACTTTATGCAAAAACCAAAGTTGCCCCCATCAAAACCATATCTGTACCTCGACTTGAATTGTGCGGTGCAGCCCTCTTAGCCGACATGTTAAATGCCTCATCTTGAGTTTCCTCAGTATGAACTCTACTGCTGGACTGATTCGACCATCGTGCTCGCTTGGGTAAAACGACCGCCTTGCAACTGGACTACGTTCGTTGCTAACCGTGTGACCAAAATTGTGGAAATCGTAGATCCCACTCACTGGTCTCATGTCCAATCCCAACACAATCCAGCGGACTTAGCCAGTCGTGGCATGTATCCGCTTGAATTGCAACAAACCTCATTATGGTGGCAAGGTCCGGATTGATTGCGCCAAGAGAAAAAGTACTGGCCTCACTCCCCTCACCCCGACATCTTTGAAACCGAACTGGAAGCAAAACCCATCAAATCGTATTTTGCATATTTTTCCTCACTATGAAGACCTCTTGGAAAGATTTTCTTCTTTACCACGAGCTCTCCGCGTACTTTCGTACATTTTCCGGTTCTTCCATCACTCACACGCCCAACATCGCCTCTCATTTAGATGACACGATAATAGTATTGATTCGGATGAGATTCAATATGTTAAAACCCGACTAACTAATCTCATGCAGAAGGTTCATTTTGCCAATGAATATCACTGTCTGGAAATGAAGATGAATCTTGACAGAAAGAGTACAATTCTGTCACTCAATCCATTCTTATCTCAAGATGGAGTCCTCCGCGCAAGAGGACGTTTAACCTCATGTCCGTCACTCTCCTATGACGAACGTCATCCGATTATAATCCCCTACAATTGTGTTTTCACCCGACTCTTAGTCCGTCTTATCCATGAGATCAGTTTGCATGGAGGAAACCAACTCGTGCTACGTTTGATTCGCACTCAATATTGGATCCCTAAAGCGAAAAATCTCATTCGCACCACCATTCACAATTGCTAAAGCTGCGCTCTTCAACGGAAACAAATCCAGACACAACTATGGCTGCACTGCCGCCTGAACGCACCTCTCTCTCTCTCGACCATTTGCTGCCACCGGTCTCGACTTCGCGGGACCTTTTGATATTAAAAATTATACCGGCAGGGCGTGCCTCATCACGAAAGGTTACGTCTGCATATTCGTCTGCTTCGCGACCAAGGCTATTCATCTCGAAGCTACCAGCGATCTATCGACGCCCACTTTTCTCGCTGCGTTCAGCCGTGTCACCGCACGCAGAGGATGTCCCAAGGATCTATACTCAGACAATGGGAAAAACTTCGTTGGAGCTTCTAAAGCCCTGCTGAACGACTGGAAAGCGTTCCTCCAGCAAAGTAAGGACGCCGTCCTCACTCAATTCTCCTACCAAAACATGCAGTGGCATTTAATACCAGCCGCTGCGCCTCACATCGGTGGACTCTGGGAAGCTGGAGTCAAAAGCTTTAAGCTTCACTTCCGAAAATTTGTCGGAAATATGCATTTCACCTTTGAGGAATTTACGACCATTCTCTACAAAATTGAAGCATGTCTCAATTCGCGACCGCTGAACAGCATGTCCGAAGACCTCTCTGATTTGCAACCCCTTACACCAGGACACTTTCTCATCGGTGGTCCCGTTTTAGCGCCTGCTGAACCCGAAATACTCAATTCCCCTCTCAAAATTGTCAATCGATGGCAAAAGGTTAAATCCATGTATCAGCCATTTAATACCATGTGCAGCCGCTGGAAAAATGAATATTTAACTGAACTCCATAAAAGAACTAAATGGAAATACCCTCAGTTGAATTTAAAACCCAATAACCTCGTAGTCTTACGAGACGATAACCTTCCACTAACGAAGTGGAGACTCGGTCGTATAACCCACACCTATCTCGGTTCTGATAGCAGAACGCGTGTCGCCGACGTCCGAACCGAAAAAGGAACCCTGACCCGTCCAATCTCGAAATTAATCGTGTTGCCCCAGTAACTCGACACAAAATCGGAACCTCCCCCCTTTATATTTTCCGCATTTACTAATTTTCTCATTCTAGACATGAATCCCGAAAACACATTCCCAACCGCAAAGAGCGCTACGGGCAAACAGAATCAACGCCCTCTATTAGTCCGTAGTCCATATTCTGTCCAACCAGCCGCTCCCCCCTCCCCCTTGGAGCTCACGGCAATTACCCACGGTTCGATACCTGGTGAGTTCTGCCACCGCTTTCTCTCACTCTCGGAGTGAAAGCGGCTCTTCTGCATCTCAGCAGAAGGGCAAGCAGCTCATCATTGGTTTCCGGAAGCGGCGAACTTTCATTCCATTCTAAGAAGCGGACACACGAGCACGCGTCTCGACAAACCCCCACATTCTATCGTGAGCAGTGTAAGCAAGCACCCGTCTTGCAATCGTGAGTAGTGAATAGAAAAAGCCCAAACGCAGTTCCACGCGTACTCTCCATCTACACAATCCTCATCCGGATCACCCTTTATCATCATCATCATCCAGACGGCGCCGTCCATCATCCACTCAGCAGACCACGCGTACATTTCATCCAACTCATCCACATTGTAAGAAGCATTCATCCGGTAAGTCTCCTTCATTATTTTATTATAAATCACGCACTCCCGCGTGAGCATTTAAGGTCCTTCGAGCCGGATCTCGCCCGCACTCGGAGACCACCCGAACATTTTGGTCCTTCGAGCCGGATTCTCGACCGGCAGAAACCCCTCATAACCGGATTCTCTACCGGAAAACCCCCCCAGAACCGGACTTTCTACCGGCAAATCTCCCTTGCACATTCCAGTGAAATATTTTACATAAATATATGCACTCTCGTGCATATATAATTATCACTCATCTGTTCGGCGTCGCGCGGCATTTGGAAAACCACCTTTCTTTTCCTTTCCTGGAATCTCAAGCCCGTGTGACCAAGTGCTAATCCCCCCCAAACGAATTACATATTTTTAGCTGGTTTTATGTGCATCCATCCCATAAAATTAGAAAACTTGTTCATAAAAATACATATATATATATATCATATTTTTCACAGAGTGCTTACAACGGTCAAATTTAAAACGTTATTTGAAATTTACCGTTGATCGTTTCGAGTTTAGCAACTAGAATTTTAGCAGCAGTACAGTCTGCAGCAGCGTGGGATCCTCAGCAAGAAAAAACCACCACCTTTCTACAGGCAAAAGCAAACTTTTTCGTGGTTTGCTTTCTGCTATATCCGCTTCCATCGTCGTCGACGTCGTACAAGCAGCGCACAAGCAGCAAGTGCCCGGTTGGGAAAACACATTTGTGAAAGTGGTTCAACTGGTTATATTTTAATTAGTTGAACTAGTTTCATTTAAATTACTTGTAAATTTATTAAGTGACACTAATATAGCCCCCCGCTATACAACAATACCAATTATTTGCAATTAATTTGAAAAATTGATTAAAATTCTAATCTTATAATAATTGTGTCTCTTCATAAATTCTCTCAAACCCCTAAAAAATAAAAATATAATAACCTCCAAATCCCTTTGGTTTTTTTTTATTCTTTGCTACCTCTCTGATATCTAATTTTTCACAACGATGGACCCTCTTCAGAATATCCTCAGCGTTGCCGAAACTTTAGAAGAATTCGAAGAAGAATACCTCGCCATCCCAGTGCGTGATCATTCGGAATTCTTCCTCGCTACTCATCTCGAGGAACTTAAGGCGGTCTGGTCAGACGTCAAATCTTCATACAACTCTTGCGTAGAGTACCTCATCACCTCGAAGGATCCCATCAACGACGCTAACCCAGAGGCTCGTGGAGCTGATATAATCGTCGTCAAAACGAAGTACCGACGCTGTTATCAAATATATGTTCGCTTCTCAGCAAAAATTAACGAACAGCAACATCTCGCTGCCTCACTTATATCTTCAGCTTCAGCGGCAGTCGCAATCCCCTCTCTCGCTTCCCATTTCTCGGGACACAACCTCAATTTACCACCGTGCGATACTGATGTCTTTAAAGGTGATTACCAATTATGGCCAACCTTTAGAGACATGTTCTCCGCGCTCTATATTAGAAATAATCGACTTTCTCCCGTCGAAAAATTGTTCCACCTAAACCAAAAAACCCAAGGTGAAGCAAAGGAGGTCGTTCAAAAATCTCCACTGATCGACAGCGGCTTCGAACAAGTGTGGAACAATTTGATCGACCGTTTCGAAAACAAGCGCATACTCATTAATACGCAACTCCGGACCCTATTTAACCTCACCCCAATCTCAAAAAAAATCCGGAGTTGCAATTAAACGGCTTCAGCGGGAAATTAATAACTGTCTGTCCGCTTTAACTTTATATGATGTAAATGTCGAGAGTTGGGATGCTATTATAGTTAATCTTTGTTCAACTCGCCTCCCCGAAAACAACCTCTCTCTGTGGGAACAATCCATTTCGCAAAATCGCGATATTCCGAAGTGGAAGAAAATGGATTCGTTTTTAACATCCCATTTCCAAACCCTGGAAATAGTCTTCGATATTCGCAAATCCGCTGATTCGGTTAAAAAGGCATGGACCAGCAATGATCGCAATCTCCCTGCTCCAAAGCCTGTGCACACTTTCTAGGCGAACATGCTCCCGACTACCTGCAAACTATGCACAGATCAAACTCACCCTCTACGCCAATGTCCACGTTTTCTAGCTATGAGCTCCGAAACCCCTTGGTCAACAATTCAACGGCTGAAATTCTGTTCGAATTGTCTTGCGCATTTCCACCAAATGCGCGATTGTCAAAGTATTTACACGTGTACGTCATGTAATAAACGACATCATTCGCTGTTACATCGCGAGGCGACCCCAATTCCCAATTCAAAGCTCCGCTCGAGCTCTACCACCGCAACCTCACGCCCTCATACCTCAATTACAGTCCATACATCAATTACAGTCCACTGAAGCCCCTCAAACACCCAATGTGCTGACTTGCTTCACCTCTCGACCAAAGCAGGTTTTACTCGCTACTGCAATGGTATATATCTGTTAACGTGAGGAAACATATCTCGCTCGTGCGCTTATAGATCCCTGATAAGAAGCCACTTTTCTCTCCGAGCGCATTCAAAAGCGCTTACATCTACCTACGAAAACCATTCAGGCGCGGGTGGCAATTGTCAACCAAGCTATCACAGCCCTTGTTAGCAAACTCTGTATGTTTAACATTGGCTCCCCTCGCAATTCCGGAACTCGTATAGAAACCAAGGCTCTCGTCCTACTCAAACTAACCGGAAATCTTCCCGTATGCTCCCTTGACCGGAACCTCTGTGAATCCTTCCCTAATATCCCTTTGGCTGATGACCATTTCTACCAAAGTGATCAGATCGATGTTTTGATTGGAGCTGACATTTACCCTCTAAAACTGCTGGATGGCATTAAACGAAATATTCTGGGTTCACTCGTAGCCCAAGAAACGACATTCGGCTGGATTCTAACGGGTCTTCTTCCCCAGGACCTGCCAAACCCCTCAATTACCACGCGGGTCTCGTTTTTCAACGAAGTCTCTCTCGACCGTCAGATTTCGCGCTTCTGGGAACTAGAACAGCGTCCTCGGACTCCAACTGAAAAATACTGCAACGATTTGTATGAGAAAACAACACAAAGACGCCCCGATGGGCGTTACATCGTCTCGCTGCAGTTTAAAGAAGAATTCCCTTCGCAGTTACAACTTGGACGTCCAAGAGAAATAGCTCTTAAACAATTTCTCCGCAACGAAGCGCGGCTCCTGAAAACCCCGAGTTTTAAAGAACTTTATGATTCAGTGATTCAAGAATACTCCCATTTGAATCATATGATCTCTGTTCACCCCGAACAAACCTCGCTCCATTCTGACACTTACTACTTACCTCACCATACAGTCATCAAGCCAGAAAGCAGCTCCACCAAGGTGCGAGTTGTTTTTAACGCTTCATGCCCCACAACCAACGGTCTCAGTCTCAATGGCACCCTTTAGCCCGGTCCGGCTTTACAAGCAGATCTAACTTTTCTCATTCTCAAATGGCGTCTTTATCAATATGTCTTCAACGGAGACATCGAGAAAATGTATCGCCAGATTCTGGTGGATCCGAAGCATTCGCGCTATCAACGAATTCTTTTCAGAAATTCACCAGATGATGAAGTGCACGAATTTGAACTTCAAACAGTCACCTTCGGTGTAAACTGTGCCCCCTATCTTGCAATTCGCACGCTTCATCAGCTGGCCCAGGATGTCGAAACCGAGTTCCCCCTGGCTGCTGCCATTTTGAGGACAGCCATGTATGTCGACGACGCGCTGTGTGGTGCTCATACTATCGACACGGCGCTCCGTGCGCGAAAGGAATTGACAGCAGCCCTTTGCTCTGCTGGATTTACCCTGCGAAAATGGACAGCTAACAATCAGGAAATTCTATCCGGAATACCTCCTGAAGACCTACTGAATAAGGATTTTCTAGAATTGGAAGACGCCAGCACAGCAAAAACACTCGGTATCCGATGGAATGCAAAGGCTGCTTACTTCACCATTGAATCCAAATCATTCGATATTGCCCCCTCTTACACCAAACGAGAAATGCTGTCACTCCTTGCAAAATTATTTGATCCTGCAGGCTGGATGGCTCCGGTCATTATTATCGCAAAAACCCTCATGCAACAAGTTTGGCTGGATGCCACCGGCTGGGATGACCCCTTGACCCCGTCAACCCTACAACTCTGGATAAAATTCGTCCAGTGCTATCACCAAATTAACCTCGTAAAAATCCCTCGATGGATTCATTTCACTCCAACGAGTGGCATTGAAATCCATGCGTTTTGCGATGCTTCCGAAAAAGCATACGCAGGCGTAGTCTATGTACGCCTTCGTAACTCTCACGAAATCCGTAACTATCTACTTTATGCAAAAACCAAAGTTGCCCCCATCAAAACCATATCTGTACCTCGACTTGAATTGTGCGGTGCAGCCCTCTTAGCCGACATGTTAAATGCCTCATCTTGAGTTTCCTCAGTATGAACTCTACTGCTGGACTGATTCGACCATCGTGCTCGCTTGGGTAAAACGACCGCCTTGCAACTGGACTACGTTCGTTGCTAACCGTGTGACCAAAATTGTGGAAATCGTAGATCCCACTCACTGGTCTCATGTCCAATCCCAACACAATCCAGCGGACTTAGCCAGTCGTGGCATGTATCCGCTTGAATTGCAACAAACCTCATTATGGTGGCAAGGTCCGGATTGATTGCGCCAAGAGAAAAAGTACTGGCCTCACTCCCCTCACCCCGACATCTTTGAAACCGAACTGGAAGCAAAACCCATCAAATCGTATTTTGCATATTTTTCCTCACTATGAAGACCTCTTGGAAAGATTTTCTTCTTTACCACGAGCTCTCCGCGTACTTTCGTACATTTTCCGGTTCTTCCATCACTCACACGCCCAACATCGCCTCTCATTTAGATGACACGATAATAGTATTGATTCGGATGAGATTCAATATGTTAAAACCCGACTAACTAATCTCATGCAGAAGGTTCATTTTGCCAATGAATATCACTGTCTGGAAATGAAGATGAATCTTGACAGAAAGAGTACAATTCTGTCACTCAATCCATTCTTATCTCAAGATGGAGTCCTCCGCGCAAGAGGACGTTTAACCTCATGTCCGTCACTCTCCTATGACGAACGTCATCCGATTATAATCCCCTACAATTGTGTTTTCACCCGACTCTTAGTCCGTCTTATCCATGAGATCAGTTTGCATGGAGGAAACCAACTCGTGCTACGTTTGATTCGCACTCAATATTGGATCCCTAAAGCGAAAAATCTCATTCGCACCACCATTCACAATTGCTAAAGCTGCGCTCTTCAACGGAAACAAATCCAGACACAACTATGGCTGCACTGCCGCCTGAACGCACCTCTCTCTCTCTCGACCATTTGCTGCCACCGGTCTCGACTTCGCGGGACCTTTTGATATTAAAAATTATACCGGCAGGGCGTGCCTCATCACGAAAGGTTACGTCTGCATATTCGTCTGCTTCGCGACCAAGGCTATTCATCTCGAAGCTACCAGCGATCTATCGACGCCCACTTTTCTCGCTGCGTTCAGCCGTGTCACCGCACGCAGAGGATGTCCCAAGGATCTATACTCAGACAATGGGAAAAACTTCGTTGGAGCTTCTAAAGCCCTGCTGAACGACTGGAAAGCGTTCCTCCAGCAAAGTAAGGACGCCGTCCTCACTCAATTCTCCTACCAAAACTTGCAGTGGCATTTAATACCAGCCGCTGCGCCTCACATCGGTGGACTCTGGGAAGCTGGAGTCAAAAGCTTTAAGCTTCACTTCCGAAAATTTGTCGGAAATATGCATTTCACCTTTGAGGAATTTACGACCATTCTCTACAAAATTGAAGCATGTCTCAATTCGCGACCGCTGAACAGCATGTCCGAAGACCTCTCTGATTTGCAACCCCTTACACCAGGACACTTTCTCATCGGTGGTCCCGTTTTAGCGCCTGCTGAACCCGAAATACTCAATTCCCCTCTCAAAATTGTCAATCGATGGCAAAAGGTTAAATCCATGTATCAGCCATTTAATACCATGTGCAGCCGCTGGAAAAATGAATATTTAACTGAACTCCATAAAAGAACTAAATGGAAATACCCTCAGTTGAATTTAAAACCCAATAACCTCGTAGTCTTACGAGACGATAACCTTCCACTAACGAAGTGGAGACTCGGTCGTATAACCCACACCTATCTCGGTTCTGATAGCAGAACGCGTGTCGCCGACGTCCGAACCGAAAAAGGAACCCTGACCCGTCCAATCTCGAAATTAATCGTGTTGCCCCAGTAACTCGACACAAAATCGGAACCTCCCCCCTTTATATTTTCCGCATTTACTAATTTTCTCATTCTAGACATGAATCCCGAAAACACATTCCCAACCGCAAAGAGCGCTACGGGCAAACAGAATCAACGCCCTCTATTAGTCCGTAGTCCATATTCTGTCCAACCAGCCGCTCCCCCCTCCCCCTTGGAGCTCACGGCAATTACCCACGGTTCGATACCTGGTGAGTTCTGCCACCGCTTTCTCTCACTCTCGGAGTGAAAGCGGCTCATCTGCATCTCAGCAGAAGGGCAAGCAGCTCATCATTGGTTTCCGGAAGCGGCGAACTTTCATTCCATTCTAAGAAGCGGACACACGAGCACGCGTCTCGACATTCTATCGTGAGCAGTGTAAGCAAGCACCCGTCTTGCAATCGTGAGTAGTGAATAGAAAAAGCCCAAACGCAGTTCCACGCGTACTCTCCATCTACACAATCCTCATCCGGATCACCCTTTATCATCATCATCATCCAGACGGCGCCGTCCATCATCCACTCAGCAGACCACGCGTACATTTCATCCAACTCATCCACATTGTAAGAAGCATTCATCCGGTAAGTCTCCTTCATTATTTTATTATAAATCACGCACTCCCGCGTGAGCATTTAAGGTCCTTCGAGCCGGATCTCGCCCGCACTCGGAGACCACCCGAACATTTTGGTCCTTCGAGCCGGATTCTCGACCGGCAGAAACCCCTCATAACCGGATTCTCTACCGGAAAACCCCCCCAGAACCGGACTTTCTACCGGCAAATCTCCCTTGCACATTCCAGTGAAATATTTTACATAAATATATGCACTCTCGTGCATATATAATTATCACTCATCTGTTCGGCGTCGCGCGGCATTTGGAAAACCACCTTCCTTTTCCTTTCCTGGAATCTCAAGCCCGTGTGACCAAGTGCTAATCCCCCCCAAACGAATTACATATTTTTAGCTGGTTTTATGTGCATCCATCCCATAAAATTAGAAAACTTGTTCATAAAAATACATATATATATATATATCATATTTTTCACAGAGTGCTTACAACGGTCAAATTTAAAACGTTATTTGAAATTTACCGTTGATCGTTTCGAGTTTAGCAACTAGAATTTTAGCAGCAGTACAGTCTGCAGCAGCGTGGGATCCTCAGCAAGAAAAAACCACCACCTTTCTACAGGCAAAAGCAAACTTTTTCGTGGTTTGCTTTCTGCTATATCCGCTTCCATCGTCGTCGACGTCGTACAAGCAGCGCACAAGCAGCAAGTGCCCGGTTGGGAAAACACATTTGTGAAAGTGGTTCAACTGGTTATATTTTAATTAGTTGAACTAGTTTCATTTAAATTACTTGTAAATTTATTAAGTGACACTAATATAGCCCCCCGCTATACAACAATACCAATTATTTGCAATTAATTTGAAAAATTGATTAAAATTCTAATCTTATAATAATTGTGTCTCTTCATAAATTCTCTCAAACCCCTAAAAAATAAATTTATAATAACCTCCAAATCCCTTTGGTTTTTTTTTATTCTTTGCTACCTCTCTGATATCTAATTTTTCACAACGATGGACCCTCTTCAGAATATCCTCAGCGTTGCCGAAACTTTAGAAGAATTCGAAGAAGAATACCTCGCCATCCCAGTGCGTGATCATTCGGAATTCTTCCTCGCTACTCATCTCGAGGAACTTAAGGCGGTCTGGTCAGACGTCAAATCTTCATACAACTCTTGCGTAGAGTACCTCATCACCTCGAAGGATCCCATCAACGACGCTAACCCAGAGGCTCGTGGAGCTGATATAATCGTCGTCAAAACGAAGTACCGACGCTGTTATCAAATATATGTTCGCTTCTCAGCAAAAATTAACGAACAGCAACATCTCGCTGCCTCACTTATATCTTCAGCTTCAGCGGCAGTCGCAATCCCCTCTCTCGCTTCCCATTTCTCGGGACACAACCTCAATTTACCACCGTGCGATACTGATGTCTTTAAAGGTGATTACCAATTATGGCCAACCTTTAGAGACATGTTCTCCGCGCTCTATATTAGAAATAATCGACTTTCTCCCGTCGAAAAATTGTTCCACCTAAACCAAAAAACCCAAGGTGAAGCAAAGGAGGTCGTTCAAAAATCTCCACTGATCGACAGCGGCTTCGAACAAGTGTGGAACAATTTGATCGACCGTTTCGAAAACAAGCGCATACTCATTAATACGCAACTCCGGACCCTATTTAACCTCACCCCAATCTCAAAAAAAATCCGGAGTTGCAATTAAACGGCTTCAGCGGGAAATTAATAACTGTCTGTCCGCTTTAACTTTATATGATGTAAATGTCGAGAGTTGGGATGCCATTATAGTTAATCTTTGTTCAACTCGCCTCCCCGAAAACAACCTCTCTCTGTGGGAACAATCCATTTCGCAAAATCGCGATATTCCGAAGTGGAAGAAAATGGATTCGTTTTTAACATCCCATTTCCAAACCCTGGAAATAGTCTTCGATATTCGCAAATCCGCTGATTCGGTTAAAAAGGCATGGACCAGCAATGCTCGCAATCTCCCTGCTCCAAAGCCTGTGCACACTTTCTAGGCGAACATGCTCCCGACTACCTGCAAACTATGCACAGATCAAACTCACCCTCTACGCCAATGTCCACGTTTTCTAGCTATGAGCTCCGAAACCCCTTGGTCAACAATTCAACGGCTGAAATTCTGTTCGAATTGTCTTGCGCATTTCCACCAAATGCGCGATTGTCAAAGTATTTACACGTGTACGTCATGTAATAAACGACATCATTCGCTGTTACATCGCGAGGCGACCCCAATTCCCAATTCAAAGCTCCGCTCGAGCTCTACCACCGCAACCTCACGCCCTCATACCTCAATTACAGTCCATACATCAATTACAGTCCACTGAAGCCCCTCAAACACCCAATGTGCTGACTTGCTTCACCTCTCGACCAAAGCAGGTTTTACTCGCTACTGCAATGGTATATATCTGTTAACGCGAGGAAACATATCTCGCTCGTGCGCTTATAGATCCCTGATAAGAAGCCACTTTTCTCTCCGAGCGCATTCAAAAGCGCTTACATCTACCTACGAAAACCATTCAGGCGCGGGTGGCAATTGTCAACCAAGCTATCACAGCCCTTGTTAGCAAACTCTGTATGTTTAACATTGGGTCCCCTCGCAATTCCGGAACTCGTATAGAAACCAAGGCTCTCGTCCTACTCAAACTAACCGGAAATCTTCCCGTATGCTCCCTTGACCGGAACCTCTGTGAATCCTTCCCTAATATCCCTTTAGCTGATGACCATTTCTACCAAAGTGATCAGATCGATGTTTTGATTGGAGCTGACATTTACCCTCTAAAACTGCTGGATGGCATTAAACGAAATATTCTGGGTTCACTCGTAGCCCAAGAAACGACATTCGGCTGGATTCTAACGGGTCTTCTTCCCCAGGACCTGCCAAACCCCTCAATTACCACGCGGGTCTCGTTTTTCAACGAAGTCTCTCTCGACCGTCAGATTTCGCGCTTCTGGGAACTAGAACAGCGTCCTCGGACTCCAACTGAAAAATACTGCAACGATTTGTATGAGAAAACAACACAAAGACGCCCCGATGGGCGTTACATCGTCTCGCTGCAGTTTAAAGAAGAATTCCCTTCGCAGTTACAACTTGGACGTCCAAGAGAAATAGCTCTTAAACAATTTCTCCGCAACGAAGCGCGGCTCCTGAAAACCCCGAGTTTTAAAGAACTTTATGATTCAGTGATTCAAGAATACTCCCATTTGAATCATATGATCTCTGTTCACCCCGAACAAACCTCGCTCCATTCTGACACTTACTACTTACCTCACCATACAGTCATCAAGCCAGAAAGCAGCTCCACCAAGGTGCGAGTTGTTTTTAACGCTTCATGCCCCACAACCAACGGTCTCAGTCTCAATGGCACCCTTTAGCCCGGTCCGGCTTTACAAGCAGATCTAACTTTTCTCATTCTCAAATGGCGTCTTTATCAATATGTCTTCAACGGAGACATCTAGAAAATGTATCGCCAGATTCTGGTGGATCCGAAGCATTCGCGCTATCAACGAATAATTTTCAGAAATTCACCAGATGATGAAGTGCACGAATTTGAACTTCAAACAGTCACCTTCGGTGTAAAGTGTGCCCCCTATCTTGCAATTCGCACGCTTCATCAGCTGGCCCAGGATGTCGAAACCGAGTTCCCCCTGGCTACTGCCATTTTGAGGACAGCCATGTATGTCGACGACGCGCTGTGTGGTGCTCTCGTTTTTAACATCCCATTTCCAAACCCTGGAAATAGTCTTCGATATTCGCAAATCCGCTGATTCGGTTAAAAAGGCATGGACCAGCAATGCTCGCAATCTCCCTGCTTCAAAGCCTGTGCACACTTTCCAGGCGAACATGCTCCCGACTAGCTGCAAACTATGCACAGATCAAACTCACCCTCTACGCCAATGTCCACGTTTTCTAGCTATGAGCTCCGAAACCCCTTGGTCAACGAGGTATATATCTGTTAACGCGAGGAAACATATCTCGCTCTTTCCTAGAATTGGAAGACGCCAGCACAGCAAAAACACTCGGTATCCGATGGAATGCAAAGGCTGATTACTTCACCATTGAATCCAAATCATTCGATATTGCCCCCTCTTACACCAAACGAGAAATGCTGTCACTCCTTGCAAAATTATTTGATCCTGCAGGCTGGATGGCTCCGGTCATTATTATCGCAAAAACCCTCATGCAACAAGTTTGGCTGGATGCCACCGGCTGGGATGACCCCTTGACCCCGTCAACCCTACAACTCTGGATAAAATTCGTCCAGTGCTATCACCAAATTAACCTCGTAAAAATCCCTCGATGGATTCATTTCACTCCAACGAGTGGCATTGAAATCCATGCGTTTTGCGATGCTTCCGAAAAAGCATACGCAGGCGTAGTCTATGTACGCCTTCGTAACTCTCACGAAATCCGTAACTATCTACTTTATGCAAAAACCAAAGTTGCCCCCATCAAAACCATATTTGTACCTCGACTTGAATTGTGCGGTGCAGCCCTCTTAACCGACATGTTAAATGCGGTTATCCCTCATCTTGAGTTTCCTCAGTATGAACTCTACTGCTGGACTGATTCGACCATCGTGCTCGCTTGGGTAAAACGACCGCCTTGCAACTGGACTACGTTCGTTGCTAACCGTGTGACCAAAATTGTGGAAATCGTAGATCCCACTCACTGGTCTCATGTCCAATCCCAACACAATCCAGCGGACTTAGCCAGTCGTGGCATGTATCCGCTTGAATTGCAACAAACCTCATTATGGTGGCAAGGTCCGGATTGATTGCGCCAAGAGAAAAAGTACTGGCCTCACTCCCCTCACCCCGACATCGTTGAAACCGAACTGGAAGCAAAACCCATCAAATCGTATTTTGCATATTTTTCCTCACTATGAAGACCTCTTGGAAAGATTTTCTTCTTTACCACGAGCTCTCCGCGTACTTTCGTACATTTTCCGGTTCTTCCATCACTCACACGCCCAACATCGCCCCTCATTTAGATGACACGATAAAAGTATTGATTCGGGTGAGATTCAATATGTTAAAACCCGACTAACTAATCTCATGCAGAAGGTTCATTTTGCCAATGAATATCACTGTCTGGAAATGAAGATGAATCTTGACAGAAAGAGTACAATTCTGTCACTCAATCCATTCTTATCTCAAGATGGAGTCCTCCGCGCAAGAGGACGTTTAACCTCATGTCCGTCACTCTCCTATGACGAACGTCATCCGATTATAATCCCCTACAATTGTGTTTTCACCCGACTCTGAGTCCGTCTTATAAATGAGATCAGTTTGCATGGAGGAAACCAACTCGTGCTACGTTTGATTCGCACTCAATATTGGATCCCTAAAGCGAAAAATCTCATTCGCACCACCATTCACAATTGCTAAAGCTGCGCTCTTCAACGGAAACAAATCCAGACACAACTATGGCTGCACTGCCGCCTGAACGCACCTCTCTCTCTCTCGACCATTTGCTGCCACCGGTCTCGACTTCGCGGGACCTTTTGATATTAAAAATTATACCGGCAGGGCGTGCCTCATCACGAAAGGTTACGTCTGCATATTCGTCTGCTTCGCGACCAAGGCTATTCATCTCGAAGCTACCAGCGATCTATCGACGGCCACTTTTCTCGCTGCGTTCAGCCGTGTCACCGCACGCAGAGGATGTCCCAAGGATCTATACTCAGACAATGGGAAAAACTTCGTTGGAGCTTCTAAAGCCCTGCTGAACGACTGGAAAGCGATCCTCCAGCAAAGTAAGGACGCCGTCCTCACTCAATTCTCCTACCAAAACTTGCAGTGGCATTTAATACCAGCCGCTGCGCCTCACATCGGTGGACTCTGGGAAGCTGGAGTCAAAAGCTTTAAGCTTCACTTCCGAAAATTTGTCGGAAATATGCATTTCACCTTTGAGGAATTTACGACCATTCTCTACAAAATTGAAGCATGTCTCAATTCGCGACCGCTGAACAGCATGTCCGAAGACCTCTCTGATTTGCAACCCCTTACACCAGGACACTTTCTCATCGGTGGTCCCGTTTTAGCGCCTGCTGAACCCGAAATACTCAATTCCCCTCTCAAAATTGTCAATCGATGGCAAAAGGTTAAATCCATGTATCAGCACTTTTGCAGCCGCTGGAAAAATGAATATTTAACTGAACTCCATAAAAGAACTAAATGGAAATACCCTCAGTTGAATTTAAAACCCAATAACCTCGTAGTTTTACGAGACGATAACCTTCCACTAACGAAGTGGAGACTCGGTCGTATAACCCACACCTATCTCGGTTCTGATAGCAGAACGCGTGTCGCCGACGTCCGAACCGAAAAAGGAACCCTGACCCATCCAATCTCGAAATTAGTCGTGTTGCCCCAGTAACTCGACACAAAATCGGAACCTCCCCCCTTTATATTTTCCGCATTTACTAATTTTCTCATTCTAGACATGAATCCCGAAAACACATTCCCAACCGCAAAGAGCGCTACGGGCAAACAGAATCAACGCCCTCTATTAGTCCGTAGTCCACATTCTGTCCAACCAGCCGCTCCCCCCTCCCCCTTGGAGCTCACGGCAATTACCCACGGTTCGATACCTGGTGAGTTCTGCCACCGCTTTCTCTCACTCTCGGAGTGAAAGCGGCTCTTCTGCATCTCAGCAGAAGGGCAAGCAGCTCATCATTGGTTTCCGGAAGCGGCGAACTTTCATTCCATTCTAAGAAGCGGACACACGAGCACGCGTCTCGACAAACCCCCACATTCTATCGTGAGCAGTGTAAGCAAGCACCCGTCTTGCAATCGTGAGTAGTGAATAGAAAAAGCCCAAACGCAGTTCCACGCGTACTCTCCATCTACACAATCCTCATCCGGATCACCCTTTATCATCATCATCATCCAGACGGCGCCGTCCATCATCCACTCAGCAGACCACGCGTACATTTCATCCAACTCATCCACATTGTAAGAAGCATTCATCCGGTAAGTCTCCTTCATTATTTTATTATAAATCACGCACTCCCGCGTGAGCATTTATGGTCCTTCGAGCCGGATTCTCGACCGGCAGAAACCCCTCATAACCGGATTCTCTACCGGAAAACCCCCCAGAACCGGACTTTCTACCGGCAAATCTCCCTTTCACATTCCAGTGAAATATTTTACATAAATATATGCACTCTCGTGCATATATAATTATCACTTATCTGTTCGGCGTCGCGCGGCATTTGGAAAACCACCTTCCTTTTCCTTCCCTGGAATCTCAAGCCCGTGTGACCAAGTGCTAATCCCCCCCAAACGAATTACATATTTTTAGCTGGTTTTATGTGCATCCATCCCATAAAATTAGAAAACTTGTTCATAAAAATACATATATATATATCATATTTTTCACAGAGTGCTTACAACGGTCAAATTTAAAACGTTATTTGAAATTTACCGTTGATCGTTTCGAGTTTAGCAACTAGAATTTTAGCAGCAGTACAGTCTGCAGCAGCGTGGGATCCTCAGCAAGAAAAAACCACCACCTTTCTACAGGCAAAAGCAAACTTTTTCGTGGTTTGCTTTCTGCTATATCCGCTTCCATCGTCGTCGACGTCGTACAAGCAGCGCACAAGCAGCAAGTGCCCGGTTGGGAAAACACATTTGTGAAAGTGGTTCAACTGGTTATGTTTTAATTAGTTGAACTAGTTTCATTTAAATTACTTGTAAATTTATTAAGTGACACTAATATAGCCCCCCGCTATACAACACTAATTGATCAGCGTATCAATCCAAATCAATACCAATTATTTGCAATTAATTTGAAAAATTGATTAAAATTCTAATCTTATAATAATTGTGTCTCTTCATAAATTCTCTCAAACCCCTAAAAAATAAAAATATAATAACCTCCTTTAATTCTTTGCTACCTCTCTGATATCTAATTTTTCACAACGATGGACCCTCTTCAGAATATCCTCAGCGTTGCCGAAACTTTAGAAGAATTCGAAGAAGAATACCTCGCCATCCCAGTGCGTGATCATTCGGAATTCTTCCTCGCTACTCATCTCGAGGAACTTAAGGCGGTCTGGTCAGACGTCAAATCTTCATACAACTCTTGCGTAGAGTACCTCATCACCTCGAAGGATCCCATCAACGACGCTAACCCAGAGGCTCGTGGAGCTGATATAATCGTCGTCAAAACGAAGTACCGACGCTGTTATCAAATATATGTTCGCTTCTCAGCAAAAATTAACGAACAGCAACATCTCGCTGCCTCACTTATATCTTCAGCTTCAGCGGCAGTCGCAATCCCCTCTCTCGCTTCCCATTTCTCGGGACACAACCTCAATTTACCACCGTGCGATACTGATGTCTTTAAAGGTGATTACCAATCATGGCCAACCTTTAGCGACATGTTCTCCGCGCTCTATATTAGAAATAATCGACTTTCTCCCGTCGAAAAATTGTTCCACCTAAACCAAAAAACCCAAGGTGAAGCAAAGGAGGTCGTTCAAAAATCTCCACTGATCGACAGCGGCTTCGAACAAGTGTGGAACAATTTGATCGACCGTTTCGAAAACAAGCGCATACTCATTAATACGCAACTCCGGACCCTATTTATCCTCACCCCAATCTCAAAAAAAAATCCGGAGTTGCAATTAAACGACTTCAGCGGGAAATTAATAACTGTCTGTCCGCTTTAACTTTATATGATGTAAATGTCGAGAGTTGGGATGCCATTATAGTTCATCTTTGTTCAACTCGCCTCCCCGAAAACAACCTCTCTCTGTGGGAACAATCCATTTCCCAAAATCGCGATATTCCGAAGTGGAAGAAAATGGATTCGTTTTTAACATCCCATTTCCAAACCCTGGAAATAGTCTTCGATATTCGCAAATCCGCTGATTCGGTTAAAAAGGCATGGACCAGCAATGCTCGCAATCTCCCTGCTTCAAAGCCTGTGCACACTTTCCAGGCGAACATGCTCCCGACTAGCTGCAAACTATGCACAGATCAAACTCACCCTCTACGCCAATGTCCACGTTTTCTAGCTATGAGCTCCGAAACCCCTTGGTCAACAATTCAACGGCTGAAATTCTGTTCGAATTGTCTTGCGCATTTCCACCAAATGCGCGATTGTCAAAGTATTTACACGAGTACGTCATGTAATAAATGACATCATTCGCTATTACATCGCGAGGCGACCCCAATTCCCAATTCAAAGCTCCGCTCGAGCTCTACCACCGCAACCTCACGCCTTCATACCTCAATTACAGTCCATACATCAATTACAGTCCACTGAAGCCCCTCAAACACCCAATGTGCTGACTTGCTTCACCTCTCGACCAAAGCAAGTTTTACTCGCTACTGCAATGGTATATATCTGTTAACGCGAGGAAACATATCTCGCTCGTGCGCTTATAGATCCCTGATAAGAAGCCACTTTTCTCTCCGAGCGCATTCAAAAGCGCTTACATCTACCTACGAAAACCAATCAAGCGCGGGTGGCAATTTTCAACCAAGCTATCACAGCCCTTTTTAGCAAACTCTGTATGTTTAACATTGGCTCCCCTCGCAATTCCGGAACTCGTATAGAAACCAAGGCTCTCGTCCTACTCAAACTAACCGGAAATCTTCCCGTATGCTCCCTTGACCGGAACCTCTGTGAATCCTTCCCTAATATCCCTTTGGCTGATGACCATTTCTACCAAAGTGATCAGATCGATGTTTTGATTGGAGCTGACATTTACCCTCTAAACCTGCTGGATGGCATTAAACGAAATATTCTGGGTTCACTCGTAGCCCAAGAAACGACATTCGGCTGGATTCTAACGGGTCCTCTTCCCCAGGACCTGCCAAACCCCTCAATTACCACGCGGGTCTCGTTTTTCAACGAAGTCTCCCTCGACCGTCAGATTTCGCGCTTCTGGGAACTAGAACAGCGTCCTCGGACTCCAACTGAAAAATACTGCAACGATTTGTATGAGAAAACAACACAAAGACGTCCCGATGGGCGTTACATCGTCTCGCTGCAGTTTAAAGAAGAATTCCCTTCGCAGTTACAACTTGGACGTTCAAGAGAAATAGCTCTTAAACAATTTCTCCGCAACGAAGCGCGGCTCCTGAAAACCCCGAGTTTTAAAGAACTTTATGATTCAGTGATTCAAGAATACTCCCATTTGAATCATATGGTCTCTGTTCACCCCGAACAAACCTCGCTCCATTCTGACACTTACTACTTACCTCACCATACAGTCATCAAGCCAGAAAGCAGCTCCACCAAGGTGCAAGTTGTTTTTAACGCTTCATGCCCCACAACCAACGGTCTCAGTCTCAATGGCATCCTTTAGCCCGGTCCGGCTTTACAAGCAGATCTAACTTTTCTCATTCTCAAATGGCGTCTTTATCAATATGTCTTCAACGGAGACATCGAGAAAATGTATCGCCAGATTCTGGTGGATCCGAAGCATTCGCGCTATCAACGAATTCTTTTCAGAAATTCACCAGATGATGAAGTGCACGAATTTGAACTTCAAACAGTCACCTTCGGTGTAAACTGTGCCCCCTATCTTGCAATTCGCACGCTTCATCAGCTGGCCCAGGATGTCGAAACCGAGTTCCCCCTGGCTGCTGCCATTTTGAGGACAGCCATGTATGTCGACGACGCGCTGTGTGGTGCTCATACTATCGACACGGCGCTCCGTGCGCGAAAGGAATTGACAGCAGCCCTTTGCTCTGCTGGATTTACCCTGCGAAAATGGACAGCTAACAATCAGGAAATTCTATCCGGAATACCTCCTGAAGACCTACTGAATAAGGATTTTCTAGAATTGGAAGACGCCAGCACAGCAAAAACACTCGGTATCCGATGGAATGCAAAGGCTGATTACTTCACCATTGAATCCAAATCATTCGATATTGCCCCCTCTTACACCAAACGAGAAATGCTGTCACTGCTTGCAAAATTATTTGATCCTGCAGGCTGGATGGCTCCGGTCATTATTATCGCAAAAACCCTCATGCAACAAGTTTGGCTGGATGCCACCGGCTGGGATGACCCCTTGACCCCGTCAACCCTACAACTCTGGATAAAATTCGTCCAGTGCTATCACCAAATTAACCTCGTAAAAATCCCTCGATGGATTCATTTCACTCCAACGAGTGGCATTGAAATCCATGCGTTTTGCGATGCTTCCGAAAAAGCATACGCAGGCGTAGTCTATGTACGCCTTCGTAACTCTCACGAAATCCGTAACTATCTACTTTATGCAAAAACCAAAGTTGCCCCCATCAAAACCATATCTGTACCTCGACTTGAATTGTGCGGTGCAGCCCTCTTAGCCGACATGTTAAATGCCTCATCTTGAGTTTCCTCAGTATGAACTCTACTGCTGGACTGATTCGACCATCGTGCTCGCTTGGGTAAAACGACCGCCTTGCAACTGGACTACGTTCGTTGCTAACCGTGTGACCAAAATTGTGGAAATCGTAGATCCCACTCACTGGTCTCATGTCCAATCCCAACACAATCCAGCGGACTTAGCCAGTCGTGGCATGTATCCGCTTGAATTGCAACAAACCTCATTATGGTGGCAAGGTCCGGATTGATTGCGCCAAGAGAAAAAGTACTGGCCTCACTCCCCTCACCCCGACATCTTTGAAACCGAACTGGAAGCAAAACCCATCAAATCGTATTTTGCATATTTTTCCTCACTATGAAGACCTCTTGGAAAGATTTTCTTCTTTACCACGAGCTCTCCGCGTACTTTCGTACATTTTCCGGTTCTTCCATCACTCACACGCCCAACATCGCCTCTCATTTAGATGACACGATAATAGTATTGATTCGGATGAGATTCAATATGTTAAAACCCGACTAACTAATCTCATGCAGAAGGTTCATTTTGCCAATGAATATCACTGTCTGGAAATGAAGATGAATCTTGACAGAAAGAGTACAATTCTGTCACTCAATCCATTCTTATCTCAAGATGGAGTCCTCCGCGCAAGAGGACGTTTAACCTCATGTCCGTCACTCTCCTATGACGAACGTCATCCGATTATAATCCCCTACAATTGTGTTTTCACCCGACTCTTAGTCCGTCTTATCCATGAGATCAGTTTGCATGGAGGAAACCAACTCGTGCTACGTTTGATTCGCACTCAATATTGGATCCCTAAAGCGAAAAATCTCATTCGCACCACCATTCACAATTGCTAAAGCTGCGCTCTTCAACGGAAACAAATCCAGACACAACTGATGGCTGCACTGCCGCCTGAACGCACCTCTCTCTCTCGACCATTTGCTGCCACCGGTCTCGACTTCGCGGGACCTTTTGATATTAAAAATTATACCGGCAGGGCGTGCCTCATCACGAAATGTTACGTCTGCATATTCGTCTGCTTTGCGACCAAGGCTATTCATCTCGAAGCTACCAGCGATCTATCGACGCCCACTTTTCTCGCTGCGTTCAGCCGTTTCACTGCACGCAGAGGATGTCCCAAGGATCTATACTCAGACAATGGGAAAAACTTCGTTGGAGCTTCTACAGCCCTGCTGAACGACTGGAAAGCGTTCCTCCAGCAAAGTAAGGACGCCGTCCTCACTCAATTCTCCTACCAAAACTTGCAGTGGCATTTCATACCAGCCGCTGCGCCTCACATCGGTGGACTCTGGGAAGCTGGAGTCAAAAGCTTTAAGCTTCACTTCCGAAAATTTGTCGGAAATATGCATTTCACCTTTGAGGAATTTACGACCATTCTCTACAAAATTGAAGCATGTCTCAATTCGCGACCGCTGAACAGCATGTCCGAAGACCTCTCTGATTTGCAACCCCTTACACCAGGATACTTTCTCATCGGTGGTCCCGTTTTAGCGCCTGCTGAACCCGAAATACTCAATTCCCCTCTCAAAATTGTCAATCGATGGCAAAAGGTTAAATCCATGTATCAGCACTTTTGCAGCCGCTGGAAAAATGAATATTTAACTGAACTCCATAAAGAACTAAATGGAAATACCCTCAGTTGAATTTAAAACCCAATGACCTCGTAGTTTTACGAGACGATAACCTTCCACTAACGAAGTGGAGACTCGGTCGTATAACCCACACCTATCTCGGTTCTGATAGCAGAACGCGTGTCGCCGACGTCCGAACCGAAAAAGGAACCCTGACCCGTCCAATCTCGAAATTAATCGTGTTGCCCCAGTAACTCGACACAAAATCGGAACCTCCCCCCTTTATATTTTCCGCATTTACTAATTTTCTCATTCTAGACATGAATCCCGAAAACACATTCCCAACCGCAAAGGACGCTACGGGCAAACGGAATCAACGCCCTCTATTTGTCCGTAGTCCATATTCTGTCCAACCAGCCGCTCCCCCCTCCCCCTTGGAGCTCACGGCAATTACCCACGGTTCGATACCTGGTGAGTTCTGCCACCGCTTTCTCTCACTCTCGGAGTGAAAGCGGCTCTTCTGCATCTCAGCAGAAGGGCAAGCAGCTCATCATTGGTTTCCGGAAGCGGCGAACTTTCATTCCATTCTAAGAAGCGGACACACGAGCACGCGTCTCGACAAACCCCCACATTCTATCGTGAGCAGTGTAAGCAAGCACCCGTCTTGCAATCGTGAGTAGTGAATAGAAAAAGCCCAAACGCAGTTCCACGCGTACTCTCCATCTACACAATCCTCATCCGGATCACCCTTTATCATCATCATCATCCAGACGGCGCCGTCCATCATCCACTCAGCAGACCACGCGTACATTTCATCCAACTCATCCACATTGTAAGAAGCATTCATCCGGTAAGTCTCCTTCATTATTTTATTATAAATCACGCACTCCCGCGTGAGCATTTATGGTCCTTCGAGCCGGATTCTCGACCGGCAGAAACCCCTCATAACCGGATTCTCTACCGGAAAACCCCCCAGAACCGGACTTTCTACCGGCAAATCTCCCTTTCACATTCCAGTGAAATATTTTACATAAATATATGCACTCTCGTGCATATATAATTATCACTTATCTGTTCGGCGTCGCGCGGCATTTGGAAAACCACCTTCCTTTTCCTTCCCTGGAATCTCAAGCCCGTGTGACCAAGTGCTAATCCCCCCCAAACGAATTACATATTTTTAGCTGGTTTTATGTGCATCCATCCCATAAAATTAGAAAACTTGTTCATAAAAATACATATATATATATCATATTTTTCACAGAGTGCTTACAACGGTCAAATTTAAAACGTTATTTGAAATTTACCGTTGATCGTTTCGAGTTTAGCAACTAGAATTTTAGCAGCAGTACAGTCTGCAGCAGCGTGGGATCCTCAGCAAGAAAAAACCACCACCTTTCTACAGGCAAAAGCAAACTTTTTCGTGGTTTGCTTTCTGCTATATCCGCTTCCATCGTCGTCGACGTCGTACAAGCAGCGCACAAGCAGCAAGTGCCCGGTTGGGAAAACACATTTGTGAAAGTGGTTCAACTGGTTATATTTTAATTAGTTGAACTAGTTTCCCATTTCTCGGGACACAACCTCAATTTACCACCGTGCGATACTGATGTCCTTAAAAGTGATTACCAATCATGGCCAACCTTTAGAGACATGTTCTCCGCGCTCTATATTAGAAATAATCGACTTTCTCCCGTCGAAAAATTGTTCCATCTAAACCAAAAAACCCAAGGTGAAGCAAAGGAGGTCGTTCAAAAATCTCCACTGATCGACAGCGGCTTCGAACAAGTGTGGAACAATTTGATCGACCGTTTCGAAAACAAGCGCATACTCATTAATACGCATACTCATTAGCGGACCCTATACTCCGGACCCTATTTAACCTCACCCCAATCTAAAAAAAAATCCGGAGTTGCAATTAAACGACTTCAGCGGGAAATTAATAACTGTCTGTCCGCTTTAACTTTATATGATGTAAATGTCGAGAGTTGGGATGCCAGTATAGTTCATCTTTGTTCAACTCGCCTCCCCGAAAACAACCTCTCTCTGTGGGAACAATCCATTTCCCAAAATCGCGATATTCCGAAGTGGAAGAAAATGGATTCGTTTTTAACACCCCATTTCCAAACCCTGGAAATAGTCTTCGATATTCGCAAATCCGCTGATTCGGTTAAAAAGGCATGGACCAGCAATGCTCGCAATCTCCCTGCTTCAAAGCCTGTGCACACTTTCCAGGCGAACATGCTCCCGACTAGCTGCAAACTATGCACAGATCAAACTCACCCTCTACGCCAATGTCCACGTTTTCTAGCTATGAGCTCCGAAACCCCTTGGTCAACAATTCAACGGCTGAAATTCTGTTCGAATTGTCTTGCGCATTCGCACCAAATGCGCGATTGTCAAAGTTTTTACACGTGTACGTCATGTAATAAACGACATCATTCGCTATTACATCGCGAGGCGACCCCAATTCCCAATTCAAAGCTACGCTCGAGCTCTACCACCGCAACCTCACGCCCTCATACCTCCACTCATCGTGGCCCTACGCCAAATAATGCACAAAATAATTCGCAACAAATTATCCCCTCGCACTCCCGAGCGACCCCTTCCACCTCTTCAACTCAACATCAATTACAGTCCACTGAAGCCCCTCAAACACCCAATGTGCTGACTTGCTTCACCTCTCGACCAAAGCAAATTTTACTCGCTACTGCAATGGTATATATCTGTTAACGCGAGGAAACATATCTCACTCGTGCGCTTATAGATCCCTGATAAGAAGCCACTTTTCGCTCCGAGCGCATTCAAAAGCGCTTACATCTACCTACGAGAACCATTCAAGCGCGGGTGGCAATTGTCAACCAAGCTATCACAGCCCTTGTTAGCAAACTCTGTATGTTTAACATTGGCTCCCCTCGCAATTCCGGAACTCGTATAGAAACCAAGGCTCTCGTCCTACTCAAACTAACCGGAAATCTTCCCGTATGCTCCCTTGACCGGAACCTCTGTGAATCCTTCCCTAATATCCCTTTGGCTGATGACCATTTCTACCAAAGTGATCAGATCGATGTTTTGATTGGAGCTGACATTTACCCTCTAAACCTGCTGGATAGCATTAAACGAAATATTCTGTGTTCACTCGTAGCCCAAGAAACGACATTCGGCTGGATTCTAACGGGTCCTCTTCCCCAGGACCTGCCAAACCCCTCAATTACCACGCGGGTCTCGTTTTTCAACGAAGTCTCCCTCGACCGTCAGATTTCGCGCTTCTGGGAACTAGAACAGCGTCCTCGGACTCCAACTGAAAAATACTGCAACGATTTGTATGAGAAAACAACACAAAGACGTCCCGATGGGCGTTACATCGTCTCGCTGCAGTTTAAAGAAGAATTCCCTTCGCAGTTACAACTTGGACGTTCAAGAGAAATAGCTCTTAAACAATTTCTCCGCAACGAAGCGCGGCTCCTGAAAACCCCGAGTTTTAAAGAACTTTATGATTCAGTGATTCAAGAATACTCCCATTTGAATCATATGATCTCTGCTCACCCCGAACAAACCTCGCTCCATTCTGACACTTACTACTTACCTCACCATGCAGTCATCAAGCCAGAAAGCAGCTCCACCAAGGTGCGAGTTGTTTTTAACGCTTCATGCCCCAAAACCAACGGTCTCAGTCTCAATGGCACCCTTTAGCCCGGTCCGGCTTTACAAGCAGATCTCTCAGAACTTCTCGCAGAACTTTTCTCATTCTGAAATGGCGTCTTTATCAATATGTCTTCAACGGAGACATCGAGAAAATGTATCGCCAGATTCTGGTGGATCCGAAGCATTCGCGCTATCAACGAATTCTTTTCAGAAATTCACCAGATGATGAAGTGCACGAATTTGAACTTCAAACAGTCACCTTCGGTGTAAACTGTGCCCCCTATCTTGCAATTCGCACGCTTCATCAGCTGGCCCAGGATGTCGAAACCGAGTTCCCCCTGGCTGCTGCCATTTTGAGGACAGCCATGTATGTCGACGACGCGCTGTGTGGTGCTCATACTATCGACACGGCGCTCCGTGCGCGAAAGGAATTGACAGCAGCCCTTTGCTCTGCTGGATTTACCCTGCGAAAATGGACAGCTAACAATCAGGAAATTCTATCCGGAATACCTCCTGAAGACCTACTGAATAAGGATTTTCTAGAATTGGAAGACGCCAGCACAGCAAAAACACTCGGTATCCGATGGAATGCAAAGGCTGATTACTTCACCATTGAATCCAAATCATTCGATATTGCCCCCTCTTACACCAAACGAGAAATGCTGTCACTGCTTGCAAAATTATTTGATCCTGCAGGCTGGATGGCTCCGGTCATTATTATCGCAAAAACCCTCATGCAACAAGTTTGGCTGGATGCCACCGGCTGGGATGACCCCTTGACCCCGTCAACCCTACAACTCTGGATAAAATTCGTCCAGTGCTATCACCAAATTAACCTCGTAAAAATCTCTCGATGGATTCATTTCACTCCAACGAGTGGCATTGAAATCCATGCGTTTTGCGATGCTTCCGAAAAAGCATACGCAGGCGTAGTCTATGTACGCCTTCGTAACTCACGAAATCCGTAACTATCTACTTTATGCAAAAACCAAAGTTGCCCCCATCAAAACCATATCTGTACGTCGACTTGAATTGTGCGGTGCAGCCCTCTTAGCCGACATGTTAAATGCCTCATCTTGAGTTTCCTCAGTATGAACTCTACTGCTGGACTGATTCGACCATCGTGCTCGCTTGTGTAAAACGACCGCCTTGCAACTGGACTACGTTCGTTGCTAACCGTGTGACCAAAATTGTGGAAATCGTAGATCCCACTCACTGGTTTCATGTCCAATCCCAACACAATCCAGCGGACTTAGCCAGTCGTGGCATGTATCCGCTTGAATTGCAACAAACCTCATTATGGTGGCAAGGTCCGGATTGATTGCGCCAAGAGAAAAAGTACTGGCCTCACTCCCCTCACCCCGACATCGTTGAAACCGAACTGGAAGCAAAACCCATCAAATCGTATTTTGCATATTTTTCCTCACTATGAAGACCTCTTGGAAAGATTTTCTTCTTTACCACGAGCTCTCCGCATACTTTCGTACATTTTCCGGTTCTTCCATCACTCACACGCCCAACATCGCCCCTCATTTAGATGACACGATAAAAGTATTGATTCGGATGAGATTCAATATGTTAAAACCCGACTAACTAATCTCATGCAGAAGGTTCATTTTGCCAATGAATATCACTGTCTGGAAATGAAGATGAATCTTGACAGAAAGAGTACAATTCTGTCACTCAATCCATTCTTATCTCAAGATGGAGTCCTCCGCGCAAGAGGACGTTTAACCTCATGTCCGTCACTCTCCTATGACGAACGTCATCCGATTATAATCCCCTACAATTGTGTTTTCACCCGACTCTTAGTCCGTCTTATCCATGAGATCAGTTTGCATGGAGGAAACCAACTCATGCTACGTTTGATTCGCACTCAATATTGGATCCCTAAAGCGAAAAATCTCATTCGCACCACCATTCACAATTGCTAAAGCTGCGCTCTTCAACGGAAACAAATCCAGACACAACTATGGCTGCACTGCCGCCTGAACGCACCTCTCTCTCTCTCGACCATTTGCTGCCACCGGTCTCGACTTCGCGGGACCTTTTGATATTAAAAATTATACCGGCAGGGCGTGCCTCATCACGAAAGGTTACGTCTGCATATTCGTCTGCTTCGCGACCAAGGCTATTCATCTCGAAGCTACCAGCGATCTATCGACGCCCACTTTTCTCGCTGCGTTCAGCCGTGTCACCGCACGCAGAGGATGTCCCAAGGATCTATACTCAGACAATGGGAAAAACTTCGTTGGAGCTTCTAAAGCCCTGCTGAACGACTGGAAAGCGTTCCTCCAGCAAAGTAAGGACGCCGTCCTCACTCAATTCTCCTACCAAAACTTGCAGTGGCATTTAATACCAGCCGCTGCGCCTCACATCGGTGGACTCTGGGAAGCTGGAGTCAAAAGCTTTAAGCTTCACTTCCGAAAATTTGTCGGAAATATGCATTTCACCTTTGAGGAATTTACGACCATTCTCTACAAAATTGAAGCATGTCTCAATTCGCGACCGCTGAACAGCATATCCGAATACCTCTCTGATTTGCAACCCCTTACACCAGGACACTTTCTCATCGGTGGTCCCGTTTTAGCGCCTGCTGAACCCGAAATACTCAATTCCCCTCTCAAAATTGTCAATCGATGGCAAAAGGTTAAATCCATGTATCAGCACTTTTGCAGCCGCTGGAAAAATGAATATTTAACTGAACTCCATAAAGAACTAAATGGAAATACCCTCAGTTGAATTTAAAACCCAATAACCTCGTAGTCTTACGAGACGATAACCTTCCACTAACGAAGTGGAGACTCGGTCGTATAACCCACACCTATCTCGGTTCTGATAGCAGAACGCGTGTCGCCGACGTCCGAACCGAAAAAGGAACCCTGACCCATCCAATCTCGAAATTAGTCGTGTTGCCCCAGTAACTCGACACAAAATCGGAACCTCCCCCCTTTATATTTTCCGCATTTACTAATTTTCTCATTCTAGACATGAATCCCGAAAACACATTCCCAACCGCAAAGAGCGCTACGGGCAAACAGAATCAACGCCCTCTATTAGTCCGTAGTCCATATTCTGTCCAACCAGCCGCTCCCCCCTCCCCCTTGGAGCTCACGGCAATTACCCACGGTTCGATACCTGGTGAGTTCTGCCACCGCTTTCTCTCACTCTCGGAGTGAAAGCGGCTCTTCTGCATCTCAGCAGAAGGGCAAGCAGCTCATCATTGGTTTCCGGAAGCGGCGAACTTTCATTCCATTCTAAGAAGCGGACACACGAGCACGCGTCTCGACAAACCCCCACATTCTATCGTGAGCAGTGTAAGCAAGCACCCGTCTTGCAATCGTGAGTAGTGAATAGAAAAAGCCCAAACGCAGTTCCACGCGTACTCTCCATCTACACAATCCTCATCCGGATCACCCTTTATCATCATCATCATCCAGACGGCGCCGTCCATCATCCACTCAGCAGACCACGCGTACATTTCATCCAACTCATCCACATTGTAAGAAGCATTCATCCGGTAAGTCTCCTTCATTATTTTATTATAAATCACGCACTCCCGCGTGAGCATTTATGGTCCTTCGAGCCGGATTCTCGACCGGCAGAAACCCCTCATAACCGGATTCTCTACCGGAAAACCCCCCAGAACCGGACTTTCTACCGGCAAATCTCCCTTTCACATTCCAGTGAAATATTTTACATAAATATATGCACTCTCGTGCATATATAATTATCACTTATCTGTTCGGCGTCGCGCGGCATTTGGAAAACCACCTTCCTTTTCCTTCCCTGGAATCTCAAGCCCGTGTGACCAAGTGCTAATCCCCCCCAAACGAATTACATATTTTTAGCTGGTTTTATGTGCATCCATCCCATAAAATTAGAAAACTTGTTCATAAAAATACATATATATATATCATATTTTTCACAGAGTGCTTACAACGGTCAAATTTAAAACGTTATTTGAAATTTACCGTTGATCGTTTCGAGTTTAGCAACTAGAATTTTAGCAGCAGTACAGTCTGCAGCAGCGTGGGATCCTCAGCAAGAAAAAACCACCACCTTTCTACAGGCAAAAGCAAACTTTTTCGTGGTTTGCTTTCTGCTATATCCGCTTCCATCGTCGTCGACGTCGTACAAGCAGCGCACAAGCAGCAAGTGCCCGGTTGGGAAAACACATTTGTGAAAGTGGTTCAACTGGTTATATTTTAATTAGTTGAACTAGTTTCCCATTTCTCGGGACACAACCTCAATTTACCACCGTGCGATACTGATGTCCTTAAAGGTGATTACCAATCATGGCCAACCTTTAGAGACATGTTCTCCGCGCTCTATATTAGAAATAATCGACTTTCTCCCGTCGAAAAATTGTTCCATCTAAACCAAAAAACCCAAGGTGAAGCAAAGGAGGTCGTTCAAAAATCTCCACTGATCGACAGCGGCTTCGAACAAGTGTGGAACAATTTGATCGACCGTTTCGAAAACAAGCGCATACTCATTAATACGCATACTCATTAGCGGACCCTATACTCCGGACCCTATTTAACCTCACCCCAATCTAAAAAAAAATCCGGAGTTGCAATTAAACGACTTCAGCGGGAAATTAATAACTGTCTGTCCGCTTTAACTTTATATGATGTAAATGTCGAGAGTTGGGATGCCAGTATAGTTCATCTTTGTTCAACTCGCCTCCCCGAAAACAACCTCTCTCTGTGGGAACAATCCATTTCCCAAAATCGCGATATTCCGAAGTGGAAGAAAATGGATTCGTTTTTAACACCCCATTTCCAAACCCTGGAAATAGTCTTCGATATTCGCAAATCCGCTGATTCGGTTAAAAAGGCATGGACCAGCAATGCTCGCAATCTCCCTGCTTCAAAGCCTGTGCACACTTTCCAGGCGAACATGCTCCCGACTAGCTGCAAACTATGCACAGATCAAACTCACCCTCTACGCCAATGTCCACGTTTTCTAGCTATGAGCTCCGAAACCCCTTGGTCAACAATTCAACGGCTGAAATTCTGTTCGAATTGTCTTGCGCATTCGCACCAAATGCGCGATTGTCAAAGTTTTTACACGTGTACGTCATGTAATAAACGACATCATTCGCTATTACATCGCGAGGCGACCCCAATTCCCAATTCAAAGCTACGCTCGAGCTCTACCACCGCAACCTCACGCCCTCATACCTCCACTCATCGTGGCCCTACGCCAAATAATGCACAAAATAATTCGCAACAAATTATCCCCTCGCACTCCCGAGCGACCCCTTCCACCTCTTCAACTCAACATCAATTACAGTCCACTGAAGCCCCTCAAACACCCAATGTGCTGACTTGCTTCACCTCTCGACCAAAGCAAATTTTACTCGCTACTGCAATGGTATATATCTGTTAACGCGAGGAAACATATCTCACTCGTGCGCTTATAGATCCCTGATAAGAAGCCACTTTTCGCTCCGAGCGCATTCAAAAGCGCTTACATCTACCTACGAGAACCATTCAAGCGCGGGTGGCAATTGTCAACCAAGCTATCACAGCCCTTGTTAGCAAACTCTGTATGTTTAACATTGGCTCCCCTCGCAATTCCGGAACTCGTATAGAAACCAAGGCTCTCGTCCTACTCAAACTAACCGGAAATCTTCCCGTATGCTCCCTTGACCGGAACCTCTGTGAATCCTTCCCTAATATCCCTTTGGCTGATGACCATTTCTACCAAAGTGATCAGATCGATGTTTTGATTGGAGCTGACATTTACCCTCTAAACCTGCTGGATAGCATTAAACGAAATATTCTGTGTTCACTCGTAGCCCAAGAAACGACATTCGGCTGGATTCTAACGGGTCCTCTTCCCCAGGACCTGCCAAACCCCTCAATTACCACGCGGGTCTCGTTTTTCAACGAAGTCTCCCTCGACCGTCAGATTTCGCGCTTCTGGGAACTAGAACAGCGTCCTCGGACTCCAACTGAAAAATACTGCAACGATTTGTATGAGAAAACAACACAAAGACGTCCCGATGGGCGTTACATCGTCTCGCTGCAGTTTAAAGAAGAATTCCCTTCGCAGTTACAACTTGGACGTTCAAGAGAAATAGCTCTTAAACAATTTCTCCGCAACGAAGCGCGGCTCCTGAAAACCCCGAGTTTTAAAGAACTTTATGATTCAGTGATTCAAGAATACTCCCATTTGAATCATATGATCTCTGCTCACCCCGAACAAACCTCGCTCCATTCTGACACTTACTACTTACCTCACCATGCAGTCATCAAGCCAGAAAGCAGCTCCACCAAGGTGCGAGTTGTTTTTAACGCTTCATGCCCCAAAACCAACGGTCTCAGTCTCAATGGCACCCTTTAGCCCGGTCCGGCTTTACAAGCAGATCTCTCAGAACTTCTCGCAGAACTTTTCTCATTCTGAAATGGCGTCTTTATCAATATGTCTTCAACGGAGACATCGAGAAAATGTATCGCCAGATTCTGGTGGATCCGAAGCATTCGCGCTATCAACGAATTCTTTTCAGAAATTCACCAGATGATGAAGTGCACGAATTTGAACTTCAAACAGTCACCTTCGGTGTAAACTGTGCCCCCTATCTTGCAATTCGCACGCTTCATCAGCTGGCCCAGGATGTCGAAACCGAGTTCCCCCTGGCTGCTGCCATTTTGAGGACAGCCATGTATGTCGACGACGCGCTGTGTGGTGCTCATACTATCGACACGGCGCTCCGTGCGCGAAAGGAATTGACAGCAGCCCTTTGCTCTGCTGGATTTACCCTGCGAAAATGGACAGCTAACAATCAGGAAATTCTATCCGGAATACCTCCTGAAGACCTACTGAATAAGGATTTTCTAGAATTGGAAGACGCCAGCACAGCAAAAACACTCGGTATCCGATGGAATGCAAAGGCTGATTACTTCACCATTGAATCCAAATCATTCGATATTGCCCCCTCTTACACCAAACGAGAAATGCTGTCACTGCTTGCAAAATTATTTGATCCTGCAGGCTGGATGGCTCCGGTCATTATTATCGCAAAAACCCTCATGCAACAAGTTTGGCTGGATGCCACCGGCTGGGATGACCCCTTGACCCCGTCAACCCTACAACTCTGGATAAAATTCGTCCAGTGCTATCACCAAATTAACCTCGTAAAAATCTCTCGATGGATTCATTTCACTCCAACGAGTGGCATTGAAATCCATGCGTTTTGCGATGCTTCCGAAAAAGCATACGCAGGCGTAGTCTATGTACGCCTTCGTAACTCACGAAATCCGTAACTATCTACTTTATGCAAAAACCAAAGTTGCCCCCATCAAAACCATATCTGTACGTCGACTTGAATTGTGCGGTGCAGCCCTCTTAGCCGACATGTTAAATGCCTCATCTTGAGTTTCCTCAGTATGAACTCTACTGCTGGACTGATTCGACCATCGTGCTCGCTTGTGTAAAACGACCGCCTTGCAACTGGACTACGTTCGTTGCTAACCGTGTGACCAAAATTGTGGAAATCGTAGATCCCACTCACTGGTTTCATGTCCAATCCCAACACAATCCAGCGGACTTAGCCAGTCGTGGCATGTATCCGCTTGAATTGCAACAAACCTCATTATGGTGGCAAGGTCCGGATTGATTGCGCCAAGAGAAAAAGTACTGGCCTCACTCCCCTCACCCCGACATCGTTGAAACCGAACTGGAAGCAAAACCCATCAAATCGTATTTTGCATATTTTTCCTCACTATGAAGACCTCTTGGAAAGATTTTCTTCTTTACCACGAGCTCTCCGCATACTTTCGTACATTTTCCGGTTCTTCCATCACTCACACGCCCAACATCGCCCCTCATTTAGATGACACGATAAAAGTATTGATTCGGATGAGATTCAATATGTTAAAACCCGACTAACTAATCTCATGCAGAAGGTTCATTTTGCCAATGAATATCACTGTCTGGAAATGAAGATGAATCTTGACAGAAAGAGTACAATTCTGTCACTCAATCCATTCTTATCTCAAGATGGAGTCCTCCGCGCAAGAGGACGTTTAACCTCATGTCCGTCACTCTCCTATGACGAACGTCATCCGATTATAATCCCCTACAATTGTGTTTTCACCCGACTCTTAGTCCGTCTTATCCATGAGATCAGTTTGCATGGAGGAAACCAACTCATGCTACGTTTGATTCGCACTCAATATTGGATCCCTAAAGCGAAAAATCTCATTCGCACCACCATTCACAATTGCTAAAGCTGCGCTCTTCAACGGAAACAAATCCAGACACAACTATGGCTGCACTGCCGCCTGAACGCACCTCTCTCTCTCTCGACCATTTGCTGCCACCGGTCTCGACTTCGCGGGACCTTTTGATATTAAAAATTATACCGGCAGGGCGTGCCTCATCACGAAAGGTTACGTCTGCATATTCGTCTGCTTCGCGACCAAGGCTATTCATCTCGAAGCTACCAGCGATCTATCGACGCCCACTTTTCTCGCTGCGTTCAGCCGTGTCACCGCACGCAGAGGATGTCCCAAGGATCTATACTCAGACAATGGGAAAAACTTCGTTGGAGCTTCTAAAGCCCTGCTGAACGACTGGAAAGCGTTCCTCCAGCAAAGTAAGGACGCCGTCCTCACTCAATTCTCCTACCAAAACTTGCAGTGGCATTTAATACCAGCCGCTGCGCCTCACATCGGTGGACTCTGGGAAGCTGGAGTCAAAAGCTTTAAGCTTCACTTCCGAAAATTTGTCGGAAATATGCATTTCACCTTTGAGGAATTTACGACCATTCTCTACAAAATTGAAGCATGTCTCAATTCGCGACCGCTGAACAGCATATCCGAATACCTCTCTGATTTGCAACCCCTTACACCAGGACACTTTCTCATCGGTGGTCCCGTTTTAGCGCCTGCTGAACCCGAAATACTCAATTCCCCTCTCAAAATTGTCAATCGATGGCAAAAGGTTAAATCCATGTATCAGCACTTTTGCAGCCGCTGGAAAAATGAATATTTAACTGAACTCCATAAAGAACTAAATGGAAATACCCTCAGTTGAATTTAAAACCCAATAACCTCGTAGTCTTACGAGACGATAACCTTCCACTAACGAAGTGGAGACTCGGTCGTATAACCCACACCTATCTCGGTTCTGATAGCAGAACGCGTGTCGCCGACGTCCGAACCGAAAAAGGAACCCTGACCCATCCAATCTCGAAATTAGTCGTGTTGCCCCAGTAACTCGACACAAAATCGGAACCTCCCCCCTTTATATTTTCCGCATTTACTAATTTTCTCATTCTAGACATGAATCCCGAAAACACATTCCCAACCGCAAAGAGCGCTACGGGCAAACAGAATCAACGCCCTCTATTAGTCCGTAGTCCATATTCTGTCCAACCAGCCGCTCCCCCCTCCCCCTTGGAGCTCACGGCAATTACCCACGGTTCGATACCTGGTGAGTTCTGCCACCGCTTTCTCTCACTCTCGGAGTGAAAGCGGCTCTTCTGCATCTCAGCAGAAGGGCAAGCAGCTCATCATTGGTTTCCGGAAGCGGCGAACTTTCATTCCATTCTAAGAAGCGGACACACGAGCACGCGTCTCGACAAACCCCCACATTCTATCGTGAGCAGTGTAAGCAAGCACCCGTCTTGCAATCGTGAGTAGTGAATAGAAAAAGCCCAAACGCAGTTCCACGCGTACTCTCCATCTACACAATCCTCATCCGGATCACCCTTTATCATCATCATCATCCAGACGGCGCCGTCCATCATCCACTCAGCAGACCACGCGTACATTTCATCCAACTCATCCACATTGTAAGAAGCATTCATCCGGTAAGTCTCCTTCATTATTTTATTATAAATCACGCACTCCCGCGTGAGCATTTATGGTCCTTCGAGCCGGATTCTCGACCGGCAGAAACCCCTCATAACCGGATTCTCTACCGGAAAACCCCCCAGAACCGGACTTTCTACCGGCAAATCTCCCTTTCACATTCCAGTGAAATATTTTACATAAATATATGCACTCTCGTGCATATATAATTATCACTTATCTGTTCGGCGTCGCGCGGCATTTGGAAAACCACCTTCCTTTTCCTTCCCTGGAATCTCAAGCCCGTGTGACCAAGTGCTAATCCCCCCCAAACGAATTACATATTTTTAGCTGGTTTTATGTGCATCCATCCCATAAAATTAGAAAACTTGTTCATAAAAATACATATATATATATCATATTTTTCACAGAGTGCTTACAACGGTCAAATTTAAAACGTTATTTGAAATTTACCGTTGATCGTTTCGAGTTTAGCAACTAGAATTTTAGCAGCAGTACAGTCTGCAGCAGCGTGGGATCCTCAGCAAGAAAAAACCACCACCTTTCTACAGGCAAAAGCAAACTTTTTCGTGGTTTGCTTTCTGCTATATCCGCTTCCATCGTCGTCGACGTCGTACAAGCAGCGCACAAGCAGCAAGTGCCCGGTTGGGAAAACACATTTGTGAAAGTGGTTCAACTGGTTATATTTTAATTAGTTGAACTAGTTTCCCATTTCTCGGGACACAACCTCAATTTACCACCGTGCGATACTGATGTCCTTAAAAGTGATTACCAATCATGGCCAACCTTTAGAGACATGTTCTCCGCGCTCTATATTAGAAATAATCGACTTTCTCCCGTCGAAAAATTGTTCCATCTAAACCAAAAAACCCAAGGTGAAGCAAAGGAGGTCGTTCAAAAATCTCCACTGATCGACAGCGGCTTCGAACAAGTGTGGAACAATTTGATCGACCGTTTCGAAAACAAGCGCATACTCATTAATACGCATACTCATTAGCGGACCCTATACTCCGGACCCTATTTAACCTCACCCCAATCTAAAAAAAAATCCGGAGTTGCAATTAAACGACTTCAGCGGGAAATTAATAACTGTCTGTCCGCTTTAACTTTATATGATGTAAATGTCGAGAGTTGGGATGCCAGTATAGTTCATCTTTGTTCAACTCGCCTCCCCGAAAACAACCTCTCTCTGTGGGAACAATCCATTTCCCAAAATCGCGATATTCCGAAGTGGAAGAAAATGGATTCGTTTTTAACACCCCATTTCCAAACCCTGGAAATAGTCTTCGATATTCGCAAATCCGCTGATTCGGTTAAAAAGGCATGGACCAGCAATGCTCGCAATCTCCCTGCTTCAAAGCCTGTGCACACTTTCCAGGCGAACATGCTCCCGACTAGCTGCAAACTATGCACAGATCAAACTCACCCTCTACGCCAATGTCCACGTTTTCTAGCTATGAGCTCCGAAACCCCTTGGTCAACAATTCAACGGCTGAAATTCTGTTCGAATTGTCTTGCGCATTCGCACCAAATGCGCGATTGTCAAAGTTTTTACACGTGTACGTCATGTAATAAACGACATCATTCGCTATTACATCGCGAGGCGACCCCAATTCCCAATTCAAAGCTACGCTCGAGCTCTACCACCGCAACCTCACGCCCTCATACCTCCACTCATCGTGGCCCTACGCCAAATAATGCACAAAATAATTCGCAACAAATTATCCCCTCGCACTCCCGAGCGACCCCTTCCACCTCTTCAACTCAACATCAATTACAGTCCACTGAAGCCCCTCAAACACCCAATGTGCTGACTTGCTTCACCTCTCGACCAAAGCAAATTTTACTCGCTACTGCAATGGTATATATCTGTTAACGCGAGGAAACATATCTCACTCGTGCGCTTATAGATCCCTGATAAGAAGCCACTTTTCGCTCCGAGCGCATTCAAAAGCGCTTACATCTACCTACGAGAACCATTCAAGCGCGGGTGGCAATTGTCAACCAAGCTATCACAGCCCTTGTTAGCAAACTCTGTATGTTTAACATTGGCTCCCCTCGCAATTCCGGAACTCGTATAGAAACCAAGGCTCTCGTCCTACTCAAACTAACCGGAAATCTTCCCGTATGCTCCCTTGACCGGAACCTCTGTGAATCCTTCCCTAATATCCCTTTGGCTGATGACCATTTCTACCAAAGTGATCAGATCGATGTTTTAATTGGAGCTGACATTTACCCTCTAAACCTGCTGGATAGCATTAAACGAAATATTCTGTGTTCACTCGTAGCCCAAGAAACGACATTCGGCTGGATTCTAACGGGTCCTCTTCCCCAGGACCTGCCAAACCCCTCAATTACCACGCGGGTCTCGTTTTTCAACGAAGTCTCCCTCGACCGTCAGATTTCGCGCTTCTGGGAACTAGAACAGCGTCCTCGGACTCCAACTGAAAAATACTGCAACGATTTGTATGAGAAAACAACACAAAGACGTCCCGATGGGCGTTACATCGTCTCGCTGCAGTTTAAAGAAGAATTCCCTTCGCAGTTACAACTTGGACGTTCAAGAGAAATAGCTCTTAAACAATTTCTCCGCAACGAAGCGCGGCTCCTGAAAACCCCGAGTTTTAAAGAACTTTATGATTCAGTGATTCAAGAATACTCCCATTTGAATCATATGATCTCTGCTCACCCCGAACAAACCTCGCTCCATTCTGACACTTACTACTTACCTCACCATGCAGTCATCAAGCCAGAAAGCAGCTCCACCAAGGTGCGAGTTGTTTTTAACGCTTCATGCCCCAAAACCAACGGTCTCAGTCTCAATGGCACCCTTTAGCCCGGTCCGGCTTTACAAGCAGATCTCTCAGAACTTCTCGCAGAACTTTTCTCATTCTGAAATGGCGTCTTTATCAATATGTCTTCAACGGAGACATCGAGAAAATGTATCGCCAGATTCTGGTGGATCCGAAGCATTCGCGCTATCAACGAATTCTTTTCAGAAATTCACCAGATGATGAAGTGCACGAATTTGAACTTCAAACAGTCACCTTCGGTGTAAACTGTGCCCCCTATCTTGCAATTCGCACGCTTCATCAGCTGGCCCAGGATGTCGAAACCGAGTTCCCCCTGGCTGCTGCCATTTTGAGGACAGCCATGTATGTCGACGACGCGCTGTGTGGTGCTCATACTATCGACACGGCGCTCCGTGCGCGAAAGGAATTGACAGCAGCCCTTTGCTCTGCTGGATTTACCCTGCGAAAATGGACAGCTAACAATCAGGAAATTCTATCCGGAATACCTCCTGAAGACCTACTGAATAAGGATTTTCTAGAATTGGAAGACGCCAGCACAGCAAAAACACTCGGTATCCGATGGAATGCAAAGGCTGATTACTTCACCATTGAATCCAAATCATTCGATATTGCCCCCTCTTACACCAAACGAGAAATGCTGTCACTGCTTGCAAAATTATTTGATCCTGCAGGCTGGATGGCTCCGGTCATTATTATCGCAAAAACCCTCATGCAACAAGTTTGGCTGGATGCCACCGGCTGGGATGACCCCTTGACCCCGTCAACCCTACAACTCTGGATAAAATTCGTCCAGTGCTATCACCAAATTAACCTCGTAAAAATCCCTCGATGGATTCATTTCACTCCAACGAGTGGCATTGAAATCCATGCGTTTTGCGATGCTTCCGAAAAAGCATACGCAGGCGTAGTCTATGTACGCCTTCGTAACTCACGAAATCCGTAACTATCTACTTTATGCAAAAACCAAAGTTGCCCCCATCAAAACCATATCTGTACGTCGACTTGAATTGTGCGGTGCAGCCCTCTTAGCCGACATGTTAAATGCCTCATCTTGAGTTTCCTCAGTATGAACTCTACTGCTGGACTGATTCGACCATCGTGCTCGCTTGTGTAAAACGACCGCCATGCAACTGGACTACGTTCGTTGCTAACCGTGTGACCAAAATTGTGGAAATCGTAGATCCCACTCACTGGTCTCATGTCCAATCCCAACACAATCCAGCGGACTTAGCCAGTCGTGGCATGTATCCGCTTGAATTGCAACAAACCTCATTATGGTGGCAAGGTCCGGATTGATTGCGCCAAGAGAAAAAGTACTGGCCTCACTCCCCTCACCCCGACATCGTTGAAACCGAACTGGAAGCAAAACCCATCAAATCGTATTTTGCATATTTTTCCTCACTATGAAGACCTCTTGGAAAGATTTTCTTCTTTACCACGAGCTCTCCGCATACTTTCGTACATTTTCCGGTTCTTCCATCACTCACACGCCCAACATCGCCCCTCATTTAGATGACACGATAAAAGTATTGATTCGGATGAGATTCAATATGTTAAAACCCGACTAACTAATCTCATGCAGAAGGTTCATTTTGCCAATGAATATCACTGTCTGGAAATGAAGATGAATCTTGACAGAAAGAGTACAATTCTGTCACTCAATCCATTCTTATCTCAAGATGGAGTCCTCCGCGCAAGAGGACGTTTAACCTCATGTCCGTCACTCTCCTATGACGAACGTCATCCGATTATAATCCCCTACAATTGTGTTTTCACCCGACTCTTAGTCCGTCTTATCCATGAGATCAGTTTGCATGGAGGAAACCAACTCATGCTACGTTTGATTCGCACTCAATATTGGATCCCTAAAGCGAAAAATCTCATTCGCACCACCATTCACAATTGCTAAAGCTGCGCTCTTCAACGGAAACAAATCCAGACACAACTATGGCTGCACTGCCGCCTGAACGCACCTCTCTCTCTCTCGACCATTTGCTGCCACCGGTCTCGACTTCGCGGGACCTTTTGATATTAAAAATTATACCGGCAGGGCGTGCCTCATCACGAAAGGTTACGTCTGCATATTCGTCTGCTTCGCGACCAAGGCTATTCATCTCGAAGCTACCAGCGATCTATCGACGCCCACTTTTCTCGCTGCGTTCAGCCGTGTCACCGCACGCAGAGGATGTCCCAAGGATCTATACTCAGACAATGGGAAAAACTTCGTTGGAGCTTCTAAAGCCCTGCTGAACGACTGGAAAGCGTTCCTCCAGCAAAGTAAGGACGCCGTCCTCACTCAATTCTCCTACCAAAACTTGCAGTGGCATTTAATACCAGCCGCTGCGCCTCACATCGGTGGACTCTGGGAAGCTGGAGTCAAAAGCTTTAAGCTTCACTTCCGAAAATTTGTCGGAAATATGCATTTCACCTTTGAGGAATTTACGACCATTCTCTACAAAATTGAAGCATGTCTCAATTCGCGACCGCTGAACAGCATATCCGAAGACCTCTCTGATTTGCAACCCCTTACACCAGGACACTTTCTCATCGGTGGTCCCGTTTTAGCGCCTGCTGAACCCGAAATACTCAATTCCCCTCTCAAAATTGTCAATCGATGGCAAAAGGTTAAATCCATGTATCAGCACTTTTGCAGCCGCTGGAAAAATGAATATTTAACTGAACTCCATAAAGAACTAAATGGAAATACCCTCAGTTGAATTTAAAACCCAATAACCTCGTAGTCTTACGAGACGATAACCTTCCACTAACGAAGTGGAGACTCGGTCGTATAACCCACACCTATCTCGGTTCTGATAGCAGAACGCGTGTCGCCGACGTCCGAACCGAAAAAGGAACCCTGACCCATCCAATCTCGAAATTAGTCGTGTTGCCCCAGTAACTCGACACAAAATCGGAACCTCCCCCCTTTATATTTTCCGCATTTACTAATTTTCTCATTCTAGACATGAATCCCGAAAACACATTCCCAACCGCAAAGAGCGCTACGGGCAAACAGAATCAACGCCCTCTATTAGTCCGTAGTCCATATTCTGTCCAACCAGCCGCTCCCCCCTCCCCCTTGGAGCTCACGGCAATTACCCACGGTTCGATACCTGGTGAGTTCTGCCACCGCTTTCTCTCACTCTCGGAGTGAAAGCGGCTCTTCTGCATCTCAGCAGAAGGGCAAGCAGCTCATCATTGGTTTCCGGAAGCGGCGAACTTTCATTCCATTCTAAGAAGCGGACACACGAGCACGCGTCTCGACAAACCCCCACATTCTATCGTGAGCAGTGTAAGCAAGCACCCGTCTTGCAATCGTGAGTAGTGAATAGAAAAAGCCCAAACGCAGTTCCACGCGTACTCTCCATCTACACAATCCTCATCCGGATCACCCTTTATCATCATCATCATCCAGACGGCGCCGTCCATCATCCACTCAGCAGACCACGCGTACATTTCATCCAACTCATCCACATTGTAAGAAGCATTCATCCGGTAAGTCTCCTTCATTATTTTATTATAAATCACGCACTCCCGCGTGAGCATTTATGGTCCTTCGAGCCGGATTCTCGACCGGCAGAAACCCCTCATAACCGGATTCTCTACCGGAAAACCCCCCAGAACCGGACTTTCTACCGGCAAATCTCCCTTTCACATTCCAGTGAAATATTTTACATAAATATATGCACTCTCGTGCATATATAATTATCACTTATCTGTTCGGCGTCGCGCGGCATTTGGAAAACCACCTTCCTTTTCCTTCCCTGGAATCTCAAGCCCGTGTGACCAAGTGCTAATCCCCCCCAAACGAATTACATATTTTTAGCTGGTTTTATGTGCATCCATCCCATAAAATTAGAAAACTTGTTCATAAAAATACATATATATATATCATATTTTTCACAGAGTGCTTACAACGGTCAAATTTAAAACGTTATTTGAAATTTACCGTTGATCGTTTCGAGTTTAGCAACTAGAATTTTAGCAGCAGTACAGTCTGCAGCAGCGTGGGATCCTCAGCAAGAAAAAACCACCACCTTTCTACAGGCAAAAGCAAACTTTTTCGTGGTTTGCTTTCTGCTATATCCGCTTCCATCGTCGTCGACGTCGTACAAGCAGCGCACAAGCAGCAAGTGCCCGGTTGGGAAAACACATTTGTGAAAGTGGTTCAACTGGTTATATTTTAATTAGTTGAACTAGTTTCCCATTTCTCGGGACACAACCTCAATTTACCACCGTGCGATACTGATGTCCTTAAAAGTGATTACCAATCATGGCCAACCTTTAGAGACATGTTCTCCGCGCTCTATATTAGAAATAATCGACTTTCTCCCGTCGAAAAATTGTTCCATCTAAACCAAAAAACCCAAGGTGAAGCAAAGGAGGTCGTTCAAAAATCTCCACTGATCGACAGCGGCTTCGAACAAGTGTGGAACAATTTGATCGACCGTTTCGAAAACAAGCGCATACTCATTAATACGCATACTCATTAGCGGACCCTATACTCCGGACCCTATTTAACCTCACCCCAATCTAAAAAAAAATCCGGAGTTGCAATTAAACGACTTCAGCGGGAAATTAATAACTGTCTGTCCGCTTTAACTTTATATGATGTAAATGTCGAGAGTTGGGATGCCAGTATAGTTCATCTTTGTTCAACTCGCCTCCCCGAAAACAACCTCTCTCTGTGGGAACAATCCATTTCCCAAAATCGCGATATTCCGAAGTGGAAGAAAATGGATTCGTTTTTAACACCCCATTTCCAAACCCTGGAAATAGTCTTCGATATTCGCAAATCCGCTGATTCGGTTAAAAAGGCATGGACCAGCAATGCTCGCAATCTCCCTGCTTCAAAGCCTGTGCACACTTTCCAGGCGAACATGCTCCCGACTAGCTGCAAACTATGCACAGATCAAACTCACCCTCTACGCCAATGTCCACGTTTTCTAGCTATGAGCTCCGAAACCCCTTGGTCAACAATTCAACGGCTGAAATTCTGTTCGAATTGTCTTGCGCATTCGCACCAAATGCGCGATTGTCAAAGTTTTTACACGTGTACGTCATGTAATAAACGACATCATTCGCTATTACATCGCGAGGCGACCCCAATTCCCAATTCAAAGCTACGCTCGAGCTCTACCACCGCAACCTCACGCCCTCATACCTCCACTCATCGTGGCCCTACGCCAAATAATGCACAAAATAATTCGCAACAAATTATCCCCTCGCACTCCCGAGCGACCCCTTCCACCTCTTCAACTCAACATCAATTACAGTCCACTGAAGCCCCTCAAACACCCAATGTGCTGACTTGCTTCACCTCTCGACCAAAGCAAATTTTACTCGCTACTGCAATGGTATATATCTGTTAACGCGAGGAAACATATCTCACTCGTGCGCTTATAGATCCCTGATAAGAAGCCACTTTTCGCTCCGAGCGCATTCAAAAGCGCTTACATCTACCTACGAGAACCATTCAAGCGCGGGTGGCAATTGTCAACCAAGCTATCACAGCCCTTGTTAGCAAACTCTGTATGTTTAACATTGGCTCCCCTCGCAATTCCGGAACTCGTATAGAAACCAAGGCTCTCGTCCTACTCAAACTAACCGGAAATCTTCCCGTATGCTCCCTTGACCGGAACCTCTGTGAATCCTTCCCTAATATCCCTTTGGCTGATGACCATTTCTACCAAAGTGATCAGATCGATGTTTTAATTGGAGCTGACATTTACCCTCTAAACCTGCTGGATAGCATTAAACGAAATATTCTGTGTTCACTCGTAGCCCAAGAAACGACATTCGGCTGGATTCTAACGGGTCCTCTTCCCCAGGACCTGCCAAACCCCTCAATTACCACGCGGGTCTCGTTTTTCAACGAAGTCTCCCTCGACCGTCAGATTTCGCGCTTCTGGGAACTAGAACAGCGTCCTCGGACTCCAACTGAAAAATACTGCAACGATTTGTATGAGAAAACAACACAAAGACGTCCCGATGGGCGTTACATCGTCTCGCTGCAGTTTAAAGAAGAATTCCCTTCGCAGTTACAACTTGGACGTTCAAGAGAAATAGCTCTTAAACAATTTCTCCGCAACGAAGCGCGGCTCCTGAAAACCCCGAGTTTTAAAGAACTTTATGATTCAGTGATTCAAGAATACTCCCATTTGAATCATATGATCTCTGCTCACCCCGAACAAACCTCGCTCCATTCTGACACTTACTACTTACCTCACCATGCAGTCATCAAGCCAGAAAGCAGCTCCACCAAGGTGCGAGTTGTTTTTAACGCTTCATGCCCCAAAACCAACGGTCTCAGTCTCAATGGCACCCTTTAGCCCGGTCCGGCTTTACAAGCAGATCTCTCAGAACTTCTCGCAGAACTTTTCTCATTCTGAAATGGCGTCTTTATCAATATGTCTTCAACGGAGACATCGAGAAAATGTATCGCCAGATTCTGGTGGATCCGAAGCATTCGCGCTATCAACGAATTCTTTTCAGAAATTCACCAGATGATGAAGTGCACGAATTTGAACTTCAAACAGTCACCTTCGGTGTAAACTGTGCCCCCTATCTTGCAATTCGCACGCTTCATCAGCTGGCCCAGGATGTCGAAACCGAGTTCCCCCTGGCTGCTGCCATTTTGAGGACAGCCATGTATGTCGACGACGCGCTGTGTGGTGCTCATACTATCGACACGGCGCTCCGTGCGCGAAAGGAATTGACAGCAGCCCTTTGCTCTGCTGGATTTACCCTGCGAAAATGGACAGCTAACAATCAGGAAATTCTATCCGGAATACCTCCTGAAGACCTACTGAATAAGGATTTTCTAGAATTGGAAGACGCCAGCACAGCAAAAACACTCGGTATCCGATGGAATGCAAAGGCTGATTACTTCACCATTGAATCCAAATCATTCGATATTGCCCCCTCTTACACCAAACGAGAAATGCTGTCACTGCTTGCAAAATTATTTGATCCTGCAGGCTGGATGGCTCCGGTCATTATTATCGCAAAAACCCTCATGCAACAAGTTTGGCTGGATGCCACCGGCTGGGATGACCCCTTGACCCCGTCAACCCTACAACTCTGGATAAAATTCGTCCAGTGCTATCACCAAATTAACCTCGTAAAAATCCCTCGATGGATTCATTTCACTCCAACGAGTGGCATTGAAATCCATGCGTTTTGCGATGCTTCCGAAAAAGCATACGCAGGCGTAGTCTATGTACGCCTTCGTAACTCACGAAATCCGTAACTATCTACTTTATGCAAAAACCAAAGTTGCCCCCATCAAAACCATATCTGTACGTCGACTTGAATTGTGCGGTGCAGCCCTCTTAGCCGACATGTTAAATGCCTCATCTTGAGTTTCCTCAGTATGAACTCTACTGCTGGACTGATTCGACCATCGTGCTCGCTTGTGTAAAACGACCGCCATGCAACTGGACTACGTTCGTTGCTAACCGTGTGACCAAAATTGTGGAAATCGTAGATCCCACTCACTGGTCTCATGTCCAATCCCAACACAATCCAGCGGACTTAGCCAGTCGTGGCATGTATCCGCTTGAATTGCAACAAACCTCATTATGGTGGCAAGGTCCGGATTGATTGCGCCAAGAGAAAAAGTACTGGCCTCACTCCCCTCACCCCGACATCGTTGAAACCGAACTGGAAGCAAAACCCATCAAATCGTATTTTGCATATTTTTCCTCACTATGAAGACCTCTTGGAAAGATTTTCTTCTTTACCACGAGCTCTCCGCATACTTTCGTACATTTTCCGGTTCTTCCATCACTCACACGCCCAACATCGCCCCTCATTTAGATGACACGATAAAAGTATTGATTCGGATGAGATTCAATATGTTAAAACCCGACTAACTAATCTCATGCAGAAGGTTCATTTTGCCAATGAATATCACTGTCTGGAAATGAAGATGAATCTTGACAGAAAGAGTACAATTCTGTCACTCAATCCATTCTTATCTCAAGATGGAGTCCTCCGCGCAAGAGGACGTTTAACCTCATGTCCGTCACTCTCCTATGACGAACGTCATCCGATTATAATCCCCTACAATTGTGTTTTCACCCGACTCTTAATCCGTCTTATCCATGAGATCAGTTTGCATGGAGGAAACCAACTCGTGCTACGTTTGATTCGCACTCAATATTGGATCCCTAAAGCGAAAAATCTCATTCGCACCACCATTCACAATTGCTAAAGCTGCGCTCTTCAACGGAAACAAATCCAGACACAACTATGGCTGCACTGCCGCCTGAACGCACCTCTCTCTCTCTCGACCATTTGCTGCCACCGGTCTCGACTTCGCGGGACCTTTTGATATTAAAAATTATACCGGCAGGGCGTGCCTCATCACGAAAGGTTACGTCTGCATATTCGTCTGCTTCGCGACCAAGGCTATTCATCTCGAAGCTACCAGCGATCTATCGACGCCCACTTTTCTCGCTGCGTTCAGCCGTGTCACCGCACGCAGAGGATGTCCCAAGGATCTATACTCAGACAATGGGAAAAACTTCGTTGGAGCTTCTAAAGCCCTGCTGAACGACTGGAAAGCGTTCCTCCAGCAAAGTAAGGACGCCGTCCTCACTCAATTCTCCTACCAAAACTTGCAGTGGCATTTAATACCAGCCGCTGCGCCTCACATCGGTGGACTCTGGGAAGCTGGAGTCAAAAGCTTTAAGCTTCACTTCCGAAAATTTGTCGGAAATATGCATTTCACCTTTGAGGAATTTACGACCATTCTCTACAAAATTGAAGCATGTCTCAATTCGCGACCGCTGAACAGCATGTCCGAAGACCTCTCTGATTTGCAACCCCTTACACCAGGACACTTTCTCATCGGTGGTCCCGTTTTAGCGCCTGCTGAACCCGAAATACTCAATTCCCCTCTCAAAATTGTCAATCGATGGCAAAAGGTTAAATCCATGTATCAGCCATTTAATACCATGTGCAGCCGCTGGAAAAATGAATATTTAACTGAACTCCATAAAAGAACTAAATGGAAATACCCTCAGTTGAATTTAAAACCCAATAACCTCGTAGTCTTACGAGACGATAACCTTCCACTAACGAAGTGGAGACTCGGTCGTATAACCCACACCTATCTCGGTTCTGATAGCAGAACGCGTGTCGCCGACGTCCGAACCGAAAAAGGAACCCTGACCCGTCCAATCTCGAAATTAATCGTGTTGCCCCAGTAACTCGACACAAAATCGGAACCTCCCCCCTTTATATTTTCCGCATTTACTAATTTTCTCATTCTAGACATGAATCCCGAAAACACATTCCCAACCGCAAAGAGCGCTACGGGCAAACAGAATCAACGCCCTCTATTAGTCCGTAGTCCATATTCTGTCCAACCAGCCGCTCCCCCCTCCCCCTTGGAGCTCACGGCAATTACCCACGGTTCGATACCTGGTGAGTTCTGCCACCGCTTTCTCTCACTCTCGGAGTGAAAGCGGCTCTTCTGCATCTCAGCAGAAGGGCAAGCAGCTCATCATTGGTTTCCGGAAGCGGCGAACTTTCATTCCATTCTAAGAAGCGGACACACGAGCACGCGTCTCGACAAACCCCCACATTCTATCGTGAGCAGTGTAAGCAAGCACCCGTCTTGCAATCGTGAGTAGTGAATAGAAAAAGCCCAAACGCAGTTCCACGCGTACTCTCCATCTACACAATCCTCATCCGGATCACCCTTTATCATCATCATCATCCAGACGGCGCCGTCCATCATCCACTCAGCAGACCACGCGTACATTTCATCCAACTCATCCACATTGTAAGAAGCATTCATCCGGTAAGTCTCCTTCATTATTTTATTATAAATCACGCACTCCCGCGTGAGCATTTAAGGTCCTTCGAGCCGGATCTCGCCCGCACTCGGAGACCACCCGAACATTTTGGTCCTTCGAGCCGGATTCTCGACCGGCAGAAACCCCTCATAACCGGATTCTCTACCGGAAAACCCCCCCAGAACCGGACTTTCTACCGGCAAATCTCCCTTGCACATTCCAGTGAAATATTTTACATAAATATATGCACTCTCGTGCATATATAATTATCACTCATCTGTTCGGCGTCGCGCGGCATTTGGAAAACCACCTTTCTTTTCCTTTCCTGGAATCTCAAGCCCGTGTGACCAAGTGCTAATCCCCCCCAAACGAATTACATATTTTTAGCTGGTTTTATGTGCATCCATCCCATAAAATTAGAAAACTTGTTCATAAAAATACATATATATATATATCATATTTTTCACAGAGTGCTTACAACGGTCAAATTTAAAACGTTATTTGAAATTTACCGTTGATCGTTTCGAGTTTAGCAACTAGAATTTTAGCAGCAGTACAGTCTGCAGCAGCGTGGGATCCTCAGCAAGAAAAAACCACCACCTTTCTACAGGCAAAAGCAAACTTTTTCGTGGTTTGCTTTCTGCTATATCCGCTTCCATCGTCGTCGACGTCGTACAAGCAGCGCACAAGCAGCAAGTGCCCGGTTGGGAAAACACATTTGTGAAAGTGGTTCAACTGGTTATATTTTAATTAGTTGAACTAGTTTCATTTAAATTACTTGTAAATTTATTAAGTGACACTAATATAGCCCCCCGCTATACAACAATACCAATTATTTGCAATTAATTTGAAAAATTGATTAAAATTCTAATCTTATAATAATTGTGTCTCTTCATAAATTCTCTCAAACCCCTAAAAAATAAAAATATAATAACCTCCAAATCCCTTTGGTTTTTTTTTATTCTTTGCTACCTCTCTGATATCTAATTTTTCACAACGATGGACCCTCTTCAGAATATCCTCAGCGTTGCCGAAACTTTAGAAGAATTCGAAGAAGAATACCTCGCCATCCCAGTGCGTGATCATTCGGAATTCTTCCTCGCTACTCATCTCGAGGAACTTAAGGCGGTCTGGTCAGACGTCAAATCTTCATACAACTCTTGCGTAGAGTACCTCATCACCTCGAAGGATCCCATCAACGACGCTAACCCAGAGGCTCGTGGAGCTGATATAATCGTCGTCAAAACGAAGTACCGACGCTGTTATCAAATATATGTTCGCTTCTCAGCAAAAATTAACGAACAGCAACATCTCGCTGCCTCACTTATATCTTCAGCTTCAGCGGCAGTCGCAATCCCCTCTCTCGCTTCCCATTTCTCGGGACACAACCTCAATTTACCACCGTGCGATACTGATGTCTTTAAAGGTGATTACCAATTATGGCCAACCTTTAGAGACATGTTCTCCGCGCTCTATATTAGAAATAATCGACTTTCTCCCGTCGAAAAATTGTTCCACCTAAACCAAAAAACCCAAGGTGAAGCAAAGGAGGTCGTTCAAAAATCTCCACTGATCGACAGCGGCTTCGAACAAGTGTGGAACAATTTGATCGACCGTTTCGAAAACAAGCGCATACTCATTAATACGCAACTCCGGACCCTATTTAACCTCACCCCAATCTCAAAAAAAATCCGGAGTTGCAATTAAACGGCTTCAGCGGGAAATTAATAACTGTCTGTCCGCTTTAACTTTATATGATGTAAATGTCGAGAGTTGGGATGCCATTATAGTTAATCTTTGTTCAACTCGCCTCCCCGAAAACAACCTCTCTCTGTGGGAACAATCCATTTCGCAAAATCGCGATATTCCGAAGTGGAAGAAAATGGATTCGTTTTTAACATCCCATTTCCAAACCCTGGAAATAGTCTTCGATATTCGCAAATCCGCTGATTCGGTTAAAAAGGCATGGACCAGCAATGCTCGCAATCTCCCTGCTCCAAAGCCTGTGCACACTTTCTAGGCGAACATGCTCCCGACTACCTGCAAACTATGCACAGATCAAACTCACCCTCTACGCCAATGTCCACGTTTTCTAGCTATGAGCTCCGAAACCCCTTGGTCAACAATTCAACGGCTGAAATTCTGTTCGAATTGTCTTGCGCATTTCCACCAAATGCGCGATTGTCAAAGTATTTACACGTGTACGTCATGTAATAAACGACATCATTCGCTGTTACATCGCGAGGCGACCCCAATTCCCAATTCAAAGCTCCGCTCGAGCTCTACCACCGCAACCTCACGCCCTCATACCTCAATTACAGTCCATACATTAATTACAGTCCACTGAAGCCCCTCAAACACCCAATGTGCTGACTTGCTTCACCTCTCGACCAAAGCAGGTTTTACTCGCTACTGCAATGGTATATATCTGTTAACGCGAGGAAACATATCTCGCTCGTGCGCTTATAGATCCCTGATAAGAAGCCACTTTTCTCTCCGAGCGCATTCAAAAGCGCTTACATCTACCTACGAAAACCATTCAAGCGCGGGTGGCAATTGTCAACCAAGCTATCACAGCCCTTGTTAGCAAACTCTGTATGTTTAACATTGGCTCCCCTCGCAATTCCGGAACTCGTATAGAAACCAAGGCTCTCGTCCTACTCAAACTAACCGGAAATCTTCCCGTATGCTCCCTTGACCGGAACCTCTGTGAATCCTTCCCTAATATCCCTTTGGCTGATGACCATTTCTACCAAAGTGATCAGATCGATGTTTTGATTGGAGCTGACATTTACCCTCTAAAACTGCTGGATGGCATTAAACGAAATATTCTGGGTTCACTCGTAGCCCAAGAAACGACATTCGGCTGGATTCTAACGGGTCTTCTTCCCCAGGACCTGCCAAACCCCTCAATTACCACGCGGGTCTCGTTTTTCAACGAAGTCTCTCTCGACCGTCAGATTTCGCGCTTCTGGGAACTAGAACAGCGTCCTCGGACTCCAACTGAAAAATACTGCAACGATTTGTATGAGAAAACAACACAAAGACGCCCCGATGGGCGTTACATCGTCTCGCTGCAGTTTAAAGAAGAATTCCCTTCGCAGTTACAACTTGGACGTCCAAGAGAAATAGCTCTTAAACAATTTCTCCGCAACGAAGCGCGGCTCCTGAAAACCCCGAGTTTTAAAGAACTTTATGATTCAGTGATTCAAGAATACTCCCATTTGAATCATATGATCTCTGTTCACCCCGAACAAACCTCGCTCCATTCTGACACTTACTACTTACCTCACCATGCAGTCATCAAGCCAGAAAGCAGCTTCACCAAGGTGCGAGTTATTTTTAACGCTTCATGCCCCACAACCAACGGTCTCAGTCTCAATGGCACCCTTTAGCCCGGTCCGGCTTTACAAGCAGATCTAACTTTTCTCATTCTCAAATGGCGTCTTTATCAATATGTCTTCAACGGAGACATCGAGAAAATGTATCGCCAGATTCTGGTGGATCCGAAGCATTCGCGCTATCAACGAATACTTTTCAGAAATTCACCAGATGATGAAGTGCACGAATTTGAACTTCAAACAGTCACCTTCGGTGTAAACTGTGCCCCCTATCTTGCAATTCGCACGCTTCATCAGCTGGCCCAGGATGTCGAAACCGAGTTCCCCCTGGCTGCTGCCATTTTGAGGACAGCCATGTATGTCGACGACGCGCTGTGTGGTGCTCATACTATCGACACGGCGCTCCGTGCGCGAAAGGAATTGACAGCAGCCCTTTGCTCTGCTGGATTTACCCTGCGAAAATGGACAGCTAACAATCAGGAAATTCTATCCGGAATACCTCCTGAAGACCTACTGAATAAGGATTTTCTAGAATTGGAAGACGCCAGCACAGCAAAAACACTCGGTATCCGATGGAATGCAAAGGCTGCTTACTTCACCATTGAATCCAAATCATTCGATATTGCCCCCTCTTACACCAAACGAGAAATGCTGTCACTCCTTGCAAAATTATTTGATCCTGCAGGCTGGATGGCTCCGGTCATTATTATCGCAAAAACCCTCATGCAACAAGTTTGGCTGGATGCCACCGGCTGGGATGACCCCTTGACCCCGTCAACCCTACAACTCTGGATAAAATTCGTCCAGTGCTATCACCAAATTAACCTCGTAAAAATCCCTCGATGGATTCATTTCACTCCAACGAGTGGCATTGAAATCCATGCGTTTTGCGATGCTTCCGAAAAAGCATACGCAGGCGTAGTCTATGTACGCCTTCGTAACTCTCACGAAATCCGTAACTATCTACTTTATGCAAAAACCAAAGTTGCCCCCATCAAAACCATATCTGTACCTCGACTTGAATTGTGCGGTGCAGCCCTCTTAGCCGACATGTTAAATGCCTCATCTTGAGTTTCCTCAGTATGAACTCTACTGCTGGACTGATTCGACCATCGTGCTCGCTTGGGTAAAACGACCGCCTTGCAACTGGACTACGTTCGTTGCTAACCGTGTGACCAAAATTGTGGAAATCGTAGATCCCACTCACTGGTCTCATGTCCAATCCCAACACAATCCAGCGGACTTAGCCAGTCGTGGCATGTATCCGCTTGAATTGCAACAAACCTCATTATGGTGGCAAGGTCCGGATTGATTGCGCCAAGAGAAAAAGTACTGGCCTCACTCCCCTCACCCCGACATCTTTGAAACCGAACTGGAAGCAAAACCCATCAAATCGTATTTTGCATATTTTTCCTCACTATGAAGACCTCTTGGAAAGATTTTCTTCTTTACCACGAGCTCTCCGCGTACTTTCGTACATTTTCCGGTTCTTCCATCACTCACACGCCCAACATCGCCTCTCATTTAGATGACACGATAATAGTATTGATTCGGATGAGATTCAATATGTTAAAACCCGACTAACTAATCTCATGCAGAAGGTTCATTTTGCCAATGAATATCACTGTCTGGAAATGAAGATGAATCTTGACAGAAAGAGTACAATTCTGTCACTCAATCCATTCTTATCTCAAGATGGAGTCCTCCGCGCAAGAGGACGTTTAACCTCATATCCGTCACTCTCCTATGACGAACGTCATCCGATTATAATCCCCTACAATTGTGTTTTCACCCGACTCTTAGTCCGTCTTATCCATGAGATCAGTTTGCATGGAGGAAACCAACTCGTGCTACGTTTGATTCGCACTCAATATTGGATCCCTAAAGCGAAAAATCTCATTCGCACCACCATTCACAATTGCTAAAGCTGCGCTCTTCAACGGAAACAAATCCAGACACAACTATGGCTGCACTGCCGCCTGAACGCACCTCTCTCTCTCTCGACCATTTGCTGCCACCGGTCTCGACTTCGCGGGACCTTTTGATATTAAAAATTATACCGGCAGGGCGTGCCTCATCACGAAAGGTTACGTCTGCATATTCGTCTGCTTCGCGACCAAGGCTATTCATCTCGAAGCTACCAGCGATCTATCGACGCCCACTTTTCTCGCTGCGTTCAGCCGTGTCACCGCACGCAGAGGATGTCCCAAGGATCTATACTCAGACAATGAGAAAAACTTCGTTGGAGCTTCTAAAGCCCTGCTGAACGACTGGAAAGCGTTCCTCCAGCAAAGTAAGGACGCCGTCCTCACTCAATTCTCCTACCAAAACTTGCAGTGGCATTTAATACCAGCCGCTGCGCCTCACATCGGTGGACTCTGGGAAGCTGGAGTCAAAAGCTTTAAGCTTCACTTCCGAAAATTTGTCGGAAATATGCATTTCACCTTTGAGGAATTTACGACCATTCTCTACAAAATTGAAGCATGTCTCAATTCGCGACCGCTGAACAGCATGTCCGAAGACCTCTCTGATTTGCAACCCCTTACACCAGGACACTTTCTCATCGGTGGTCCCGTTTTAGCGCCTGCTGAACCCGAAATACTCAATTCCCCTCTCAAAATTGTCAATCGATGGCAAAAGGTTAAATCCATGTATCAGCCATTTAATACCATGTGCAGCCGCTGGAAAAATGAATATTTAACTGAACTCCATAAAAGAACTAAATGGAAATACCCTCAGTTGAATTTAAAACCCAATAACCTCGTAGTCTTACGAGACGATAACCTTCCACTAACGAAGTGGAGACTCGGTCGTATAACCCACACCTATCTCGGTTCTGATAGCAGAACGCGTGTCGCCGACGTCCGAACCGAAAAAGGAACCCTGACCCGTCCAATCTCGAAATTAATCGTGTTGCCCCAGTAACTCGACACAAAATCGGAACCTCCCCCCTTTATATTTTCCGCATTTACTAATTTTCTCATTCTAGACATGAATCCCGAAAACACATTCCCAACCGCAAAGAGCGCTACGGGCAAACAGAATCAACGCCCTCTATTAGTCCGTAGTCCATATTCTGTCCAACCAGCCGCTCCCCCCTCCCCCTTGGAGCTCACGGCAATTACCCACGGTTCGATACCTGGTGAGTTCTGCCACCGCTTTCTCTCACTCTCGGAGTGAAAGCGGCTCTTCTGCATCTCAGCAGAAGGGCAAGCAGCTCATCATTGGTTTCCGGAAGCGGCGAACTTTCATTCCATTCTAAGAAGCGGACACACGAGCACGCGTCTCGACAAACCCCCACATTCTATCGTGAGCAGTGTAAGCAAGCACCCGTCTTGCAATCGTGAGTAGTGAATAGAAAAAGCCCAAACGCAGTTCCACGCGTACTCTCCATCTACACAATCCTCATCCGGATCACCCTTTATCATCATCATCATCCAGACGGCGCCGTCCATCATCCACTCAGCAGACCACGCGTACATTTCATCCAACTCATCCACATTGTAAGAAGCATTCATCCGGTAAGTCTCCTTCATTATTTTATTATAAATCACGCACTCCCGCGTGAGCATTTAAGGTCCTTCGAGCCGGATCTCGCCCGCACTCGGAGACCACCCGAACATTTTGGTCCTTCGAGCCGGATTCTCGACCGGCAGAAACCCCTCATAACCGGATTCTCTACCGGAAAACCCCCCCAGAACCGGACTTTCTACCGGCAAATCTCCCTTGCACATTCCAGTGAAATATTTTACATAAATATATGCACTCTCGTGCATATATAATTATCACTCATCTGTTCGGCGTCGCGCGGCATTTGGAAAACCACCTTTCTTTTCCTTTCCTGGAATCTCAAGCCCGTGTGACCAAGTGCTAATCCCCCCCAAACGAATTACATATTTTTAGCTGGTTTTATGTGCATCCATCCCATAAAATTAGAAAACTTGTTCATAAAAATACATATATATATATATCATATTTTTCACAGAGTGCTTACAACGGTCAAATTTAAAACGTTATTTGAAATTTACCGTTGATCGTTTCGAGTTTAGCAACTAGAATTTTAGCAGCAGTACAGTCTGCAGCAGCGTGGGATCCTCAGCAAGAAAAAACCACCACCTTTCTACAGGCAAAAGCAAACTTTTTCGTGGTTTGCTTTCTGCTATATCCGCTGCCATCGTCGTCGACGTCGTACAAGCAGCGCACAAGCAGCAAGTGCCCGGTTGGGAAAACACATTTGTGAAAGTGGTTCAACTGGTTATATTTTAATTAGTTGAACTAGTTTCATTTAAATTACTTGTAAATTTATTAAGTGACACTAATATAGCCCCCCGCTATACAACAATACCAATTATTTGCAATTAATTTGAAAAATTGATTAAAATTCTAATCTTATAATAATTGTGTCTCTTCATAAATTCTCTCAAACCCCTAAAAAATAAAAATATAATAACTTCCAAATCCCTTTGGTTGTTTTTTATTCTTTGCTACCTCTCTGATATCTAATTTTTCACAACGATGGACCCTCTTCAGAATATCCTCAGCGTTGCCGAAACTTTAGAAGAATTCGAAGAAGAATACCTCGCCATCCCAGTGCGTGATCATTCGGAATTCTTCCTCGCTACTCATCTCGAGGAACTTAAGGCGGTCTGGTCAGACGTCAAATCTTCATACAACTCTTGCGTAGAGTACCTCATCACCTCGAAGGATCCCATCAACGACGCTAACCCAGAGGCTCGTGGAGCTGATATAATCGTCGTCAAAACGAAGTACCGACGCTGTTATCAAATATATGTTCGCTTCTCAGCAAAAATTAACGAACAGCAACATCTCGCTGCCTCACTTATATCTTCAGCTTCAGCGGCAGTCGCAATCCCCTCTCTCGCTTCCCATTTCTCGGGACACAACCTCAATTTACCACCGTGCGATACTGATGTCTTTAAAGGTGATTACCAATTATGGCCAACCTTTAGAGACATGTTCTCCGCGCTCTATATTAGAAATAATCGACTTTCTCCCGTCGAAAAATTGTTCCACCTAAACCAAAAAACCCAAGGTGAAGCAAAGGAGGTCGTTCAAAAATCTCCACTGATCGACAGCGGCTTCGAACAAGTGTGGAACAATTTGATCGACCGTTTCGAAAACAAGCGCATACTCATTAATACGCAACTCCGGACCCTATTTAACCTCACCCCAATCTCAAAAAAAATCCGGAGTTGCAATTAAACGGCTTCAGCGGGAAATTAATAACTGTCTGTCCGCTTTAACTTTATATGATGTAAATGTCGAGAGTTGGGATGCCATTATAGTTAATCTTTGTTCAACTCGCCTCCCCGAAAACAACCTCTCTCTGTGGGAACAATCCATTTCGCAAAATCGCGATATTCCGAAGTGGAAGAAAATGGATTCGTTTTTAACATCCCATTTCCAAACCCTGGAAATAGTCTTCGATATTCGCAAATCCGCTGATTCGGTTAAAAAGGCATGGACCAGCAATGCTCGCAATCTCCCTGCTCCAAAGCCTGTGCACACTTTCTAGGCGAACATGCTCCCGACTACCTGCAAACTATGCACAGATCAAACTCACCCTCTACGCCAATGTCCACGTTTTCTAGCTATGAGCTCCGAAACCCCTTGGTCAACAATTCAACGGCTGAAATTCTGTTCGAATTGTCTTGCGCATTTCCACCAAATGCGCGATTGTCAAAGTATTTACACGTGTACGTCATGTAATAAACGACATCATTCGCTGTTACATCGCGAGGCGACCCCAATTCCCAATTCAAAGCTCCGCTCGAGCTCTACCACCGCAACCTCACGCCCTCATACCTCAATTACAGTCCATACATCAATTACAGTCCACTGAAGCCCCTCAAACACCCAATGTGCTGACTTGCTTCACCTCTCGACCAAAGCAGGTTTTACTCGCTACTGCAATGGTATATATCTGTTAACGTGAGGAAACATATCTCGCTCGTGCGCTTATAGATCCCTGATAAGAAGCCACTTTTCTCTCCGAGCGCATTCAAAAGCGCTTACATCTACCTACGAAAACCATTCAGGCGCGGGTGGCAATTGTCAACCAAGCTATCACAGCCCTTGTTAGCAAACTCTGTATGTTTAACATTGGCTCCCCTCGCAATTCCGGAACTCGTATAGAAACCAAGGCTCTCGTCCTACTCAAACTAACCGGAAATCTTCCCGTATGCTCCCTTGACCGGAACCTCTGTGAATCCTTCCCTAATATCCCTTTGGCTGATGACCATTTCTACCAAAGTGATCAGATCGATGTTTTGATTGGAGCTGACATTTACCCTCTAAAACTGCTGGATGGCATTAAACGAAATATTCTGGGTTCACTCGTAGCCCAAGAAACGACATTCGGCTGGATTCTAACGGGTCTTCTTCCCCAGGACCTGCCAAACCCCTCAATTACCACGCGGGTCTCGTTTTTCAACGAAGTCTCTCTCGACCGTCAGATTTCGCGCTTCTGGGAACTAGAACAGCGTCCTCGGACTCCAACTGAAAAATACTGCAACGATTTGTATGAGAAAACAACACAAAGACGCCCCGATGGGCGTTACATCGTCTCGCTGCAGTTTAAAGAAGAATTCCCTTCGCAGTTACAACTTGGACGTCCAAGAGAAATAGCTCTTAAACAATTTCTCCGCAACGAAGCGCGGCTCCTGAAAACCCCGAGTTTTAAAGAACTTTATGATTCAGTGATTCAAGAATACTCCCATTTGAATCATATGATCTCTGTTCACCCCGAACAAACCTCGCTCCATTCTGACACTTACTACTTACCTCACCATACAGTCATCAAGCCAGAAAGCAGCTCCACCAAGGTGCGAGTTGTTTTTAACGCTTCATGCCCCACAACCAACGGTCTCAGTCTCAATGGCACCCTTTAGCCCGGTCCGGCTTTACAAGCAGATCTAACTTTTCTCATTCTCAAATGGCGTCTTTATCAATATGTCTTCAACGGAGACATCGAGAAAATGTATCGCCAGATTCTGGTGGATCCGAAGCATTCGCGCTATCAACGAATTCTTTTCAGAAATTCACCAGATGATGAAGTGCACGAATTTGAACTTCAAACAGTCACCTTCGGTGTAAACTGTGCCCCCTATCTTGCAATTCGCACGCTTCATCAGCTGGCCCAGGATGTCGAAACCGAGTTCCCCCTGGCTGCTGCCATTTTGAGGACAGCCATGTATGTCGACGACGCGCTGTGTGGTGCTCATACTATCGACACGGCGCTCCGTGCGCGAAAGGAATTGACAGCAGCCCTTTGCTCTGCTGGATTTACCCTGCGAAAATGGACAGCTAACAATCAGGAAATTCTATCCGGAATACCTCCTGAAGACCTACTGAATAAGGATTTTCTAGAATTGGAAGACGCCAGCACAGCAAAAACACTCGGTATCCGATGGAATGCAAAGGCTGCTTACTTCACCATTGAATCCAAATCATTCGATATTGCCCCCTCTTACACCAAACGAGAAATGCTGTCACTCCTTGCAAAATTATTTGATCCTGCAGGCTGGATGGCTCCGGTCATTATTATCGCAAAAACCCTCATGCAACAAGTTTGGCTGGATGCCACCGGCAGGGATGACCCCTTGACCCCGTCAACCCTACAACTCTGGATAAAATTCGTCCAGTGCTATCACCAAATTAACCTCGTAAAAATCCCTCGATGGATTCATTTCACTCCAACGAGTGGCATTGAAATCCATGCGTTTTGCGATGCTTCCGAAAAAGCATACGCAGGCGTAGTCTATGTACGCCTTCGTAACTCTCACGAAATCCGTAACTATCTACTTTATGCAAAAACCAAAGTTGCCCCCATCAAAACCATATCTGTACCTCGACTTGAATTGTGCGGTGCAGCCCTCTTAGCCGACATGTTAAATGCCTCATCTTGAGTTTCCTCAGTATGAACTCTACTGCTGGACTGATTCGACCATCGTGCTCGCTTGGGTAAAACGACCGCCTTGCAACTGGACTACGTTCGTTGCTAACCGTGTGACCAAAATTGTGGAAATCGTAGATCCCACTCACTGGTCTCATGTCCAATCCCAACACAATCCAGCGGACTTAGCCAGTCGTGGCATGTATCCGCTTGAATTGCAACAAACCTCATTATGGTGGCAAGGTCCGGATTGATTGCGCCAAGAGAAAAAGTACTGGCCTCACTCCCCTCACCCCGACATCTTTGAAACCGAACTGGAAGCAAAACCCATCAAATCGTATTTTGCATATTTTTCCTCACTATGAAGACCTCTTGGAAAGATTTTCTTCTTTACCACGAGCTCTCCGCGTACTTTCGTACATTTTCCGGTTCTTCCATCACTCACACGCCCAACATCGCCTCTCATTTAGATGACACGATAATAGTATTGATTCGGATGAGATTCAATATGTTAAAACCCGACTAACTAATCTCATGCAGAAGGTTCATTTTGCCAATGAATATCACTGTCTGGAAATGAAGATGAATCTTGACAGAAAGAGTACAATTCTGTCACTCAATCCATTCTTATCTCAAGATGGAGTCCTCCGCGCAAGAGGACGTTTAACCTCATGTCCGTCACTCTCCTATGACGAACGTCATCCGATTATAATCCCCTACAATTGTGTTTTCACCCGACTCTTAGTCCGTCTTATCCATGAGATCAGTTTGCATGGAGGAAACCAACTCGTGCTACGTTTGATTCGCACTCAATATTGGATCCCTAAAGCGAAAAATCTCATTCGCACCACCATTCACAATTGCTAAAGCTGCGCTCTTCAACGGAAACAAATCCAGACACAACTATGGCTGCACTGCCGCCTGAACGCACCTCTCTCTCTCTCGACCATTTGCTGCCACCGGTCTCGACTTCGCGGGACCTTTTGATATTAAAAATTATACCGGCAGGGCGTGCCTCATCACGAAAGGTTACGTCTGCATATTCGTCTGCTTCGCGACCAAGGCTATTCATCTCGAAGCTACCAGCGATCTATCGACGCCCACTTTTCTCGCTGCGTTCAGCCGTGTCACCGCACGCAGAGGATGTCCCAAGGATCTATACTCAGACAATGGGAAAAACTTCGTTGGAGCTTCTAAAGCCCTGCTGAACGACTGGAAAGCGTTCCTCCAGCAAAGTAAGGACGCCGTCCTCACTCAATTCTCCTACCAAAACTTGCAGTGGCATTTAATACCAGCCGCTGCGCCTCACATCGGTGGACTCTGGGAAGCTGGAGTCAAAAGCTTTAAGCTTCACTTCCGAAAATTTGTCGGAAATATGCATTTCACCTTTGAGGAATTTACGACCATTCTCTACAAAATTGAAGCATGTCTCAATTCGCGACCGCTGAACAGCATGTCCGAAGACCTCTCTGATTTGCAACCCCTTACACCAGGACACTTTCTCATCGGTGGTCCCGTTTTAGCGCCTGCTGAACCCGAAATACTCAATTCCCCTCTCAAAATTGTCAATCGATGGCAAAAGGTTAAATCCATGTATCAGCCATTTAATACCATGTGCAGCCGCTGGAAAAATGAATATTTAACTGAACTCCATAAAAGAACTAAATGGAAATACCCTCAGTTGAATTTAAAACCCAATAACCTCGTAGTCTTACGAGACGATAACCTTCCACTAACGAAGTGGAGACTCGGTCGTATAACCCACACCTATCTCGGTTCTGATAGCAGAACGCGTGTCGCCGACGTCCGAACCGAAAAAGGAACCCTGACCCGTCCAATCTCGAAATTAATCGTGTTGCCCCAGTAACTCGACACAAAATCGGAACCTCCCCCCTTTATATTTTCCGCATTTACTAATTTTCTCATTCTAGACATGAATCCCGAAAACACATTCCCAACCGCAAAGAGCGCTACGGGCAAACAGAATCAACGCCCTCTATTAGTCCGTAGTCCATATTCTGTCCAACCAGCCGCTCCCCCCTCCCCCTTGGAGCTCACGGCAATTACCCACGGTTCGATACCTGGTGAGTTCTGCCACCGCTTTCTCTCACTCTCGGAGTGAAAGCGGCTCTTCTGCATCTCAGCAGAAGGGCAAGCAGCTCATCATTGGTTTCCGGAAGCGGCGAACTTTCATTCCATTCTAAGAAGCGGACACACGAGCACGCGTCTCGACAAACCCCCACATTCTATCGTGAGCAGTGTAAGCAAGCACCCGTCTTGCAATCGTGAGTAGTGAATAGAAAAAGCCCAAACGCAGTTCCACGCGTACTCTCCATCTACACAATCCTCATCCGGATCACCCTTTATCATCATCATCATCCAGACGGCGCCGTCCATCATCCACTCAGCAGACCACGCGTACATTTCATCCAACTCATCCACATTGTAAGAAGCATTCATCCGGTAAGTCTCCTTCATTATTTTATTATAAATCACGCACTCCCGCGTGAGCATTTAAGGTCCTTCGAGCCGGATCTCGCCCGCACTCGGAGACCACCCGAACATTTTGGTCCTTCGAGCCGGATTCTCGACCGGCAGAAACCCCTCATAACCGGATTCTCTACCGGAAAACCCCCCCAGAACCGGACTTTCTACCGGCAAATCTCCCTTGCACATTCCAGTGAAATATTTTACATAAATATATGCACTCTCGTGCATATATAATTATCACTCATCTGTTCGGCGTCGCGCGGCATTTGGAAAACCACCTTTCTTTTCCTTTCCTGGAATCTCAAGCCCGTGTGACCAAGTGCTAATCCCCCCCAAACGAATTACATATTTTTAGCTGGTTTTATGTGCATCCATCCCATAAAATTAGAAAACTTGTTCATAAAAATACATATATATATATATCATATTTTTCACAGAGTGCTTACAACGGTCAAATTTAAAACGTTATTTGAAATTTACCGTTGATCGTTTCGAGTTTAGCAACTAGAATTTTAGCAGCAGTACAGTCTGCAGCAGCGTGGGATCCTCAGCAAGAAAAAACCACCACCTTTCTACAGGCAAAAGCAAACTTTTTCGTGGTTTGCTTTCTGCTATATCCGCTTCCATCGTCGTCGACGTCGTACAAGCAGCGCACAAGCAGCAAGTGCCCGGTTGGGAAAACACATTTGTGAAAGTGGTTCAACTGGTTATATTTTAATTAGTTGAACTAGTTTCATTTAAATTACTTGTAAATTTATTAAGTGACACTAATATAGCCCCCCGCTATACAACAATACCAATTATTTGCAATTAATTTGAAAAATTGATTAAAATTCTAATCTTATAATAATTGTGTCTCTTCATAAATTCTCTCAAACCCCTAAAAAATAAATTTATAATAACCTCCAAATCCCTTTGGTTTTTTTTTATTCTTTGCTACCTCTCTGATATCTAATTTTTCACAACGATGGACCCTCTTCAGAATATCCTCAGCGTTGCCGAAACTTTAGAAGAATTCGAAGAAGAATACCTCGCCATCCCAGTGCGTGATCATTCGGAATTCTTCCTCGCTACTCATCTCGAGGAACTTAAGGCGGTCTGGTCAGACGTCAAATCTTCATACAACTCTTGCGTAGAGTACCTCATCACCTCGAAGGATCCCATCAACGACGCTAACCCAGAGGCTCGTGGAGCTGATATAATCGTCGTCAAAACGAAGTACCGACGCTGTTATCAAATATATGTTCGCTTCTCAGCAAAAATTAACGAACAGCAACATCTCGCTGCCTCACTTATATCTTCAGCTTCAGCGGCAGTCGCAATCCCCTCTCTCGCTTCCCATTTCTCGGGACACAACCTCAATTTACCACCGTGCGATACTGATGTCTTTAAAGGTGATTACCAATTATGGCCAACCTTTAGAGACATGTTCTCCGCGCTCTATATTAGAAATAATCGACTTTCTCCCGTCGAAAAATTGTTCCACCTAAACCAAAAAACCCAAGGTGAAGCAAAGGAGGTCGTTCAAAAATCTCCACTGATCGACAGCGGCTTCGAACAAGTGTGGAACAATTTGATCGACCGTTTCGAAAACAAGCGCATACTCATTAATACGCAACTCCGGACCCTATTTAACCTCACCCCAATCTCAAAAAAAATCCGGAGTTGCAATTAAACGGCTTCAGCGGGAAATTAATAACTGTCTGTCCGCTTTAACTTTATATGATGTAAATGTCGAGAGTTGGGATGCTATTATAGTTAATCTTTGTTCAACTCGCCTCCCCGAAAACAACCTCTCTCTGTGGGAACAATCCATTTCGCAAAATCGCGATATTCCGAAGTGGAAGAAAATGGATTCGTTTTTAACATCCCATTTCCAAACCCTGGAAATAGTCTTCGATATTCGCAAATCCGCTGATTCGGTTAAAAAGGCATGGACCAGCAATGCTCGCAATCTCCCTGCTCCAAAGCCTGTGCACACTTTCTAGGCGAACATGCTCCCGACTACCTGCAAACTATGCACAGATCAAACTCACCCTCTACGCCAATGTCCACGTTTTCTAGCTATGAGCTCCGAAACCCCTTGGTCAACAATTCAACGGCTGAAATTCTGTTCGAATTGTCTTGCGCATTTCCACCAAATGCGCGATTGTCAAAGTATTTACACGTGTACGTCATGTAATAAACGACATCATTCGCTGTTACATCGCGAGGCGACCCCAATTCCCAATTCAAAGCTCCGCTCGAGCTCTACCACCGCAACCTCACGCCCTCATACCTCAATTACAGTCCATACATCAATTACAGTCCACTGAAGCCCCTCAAACACCCAATGTGCTGACTTGCTTCACCTCTCGACCAAAGCAGGTTTTACTCGCTACTGCAATGGTATATATCTGTTAACGTGAGGAAACATATCTCGCTCGTGCGCTTATAGATCCCTGATAAGAAGCCACTTTTCTCTCCGAGCGCATTCAAAAGCGCTTACATCTACCTACGAAAACCATTCAGGCGCGGGTGGCAATTGTCAACCAAGCTATCACAGCCCTTGTTAGCAAACTCTGTATGTTTAACATTGGCTCCCCTCGCAATTCCGGAACTCGTATAGAAACCAAGGCTCTCGTCCTACTCAAACTAACCGGAAATCTTCCCGTATGCTCCCTTGACCGGAACCTCTGTGAATCCTTCCCTAATATCCCTTTGGCTGATGACCATTTCTACCAAAGTGATCAGATCGATGTTTTGATTGGAGCTGACATTTACCCTCTAAAACTGCTGGATGGCATTAAACGAAATATTCTGGGTTCACTCGTAGCCCAAGAAACGACATTCGGCTGGATTCTAACGGGTCTTCTTCCCCAGGACCTGCCAAACCCCTCAATTACCACGCGGGTCTCGTTTTTCAACGAAGTCTCTCTCGACCGTCAGATTTCGCGCTTCTGGGAACTAGAACAGCGTCCTCGGACTCCAACTGAAAAATACTGCAACGATTTGTATGAGAAAACAACACAAAGACGCCCCGATGGGCGTTACATCGTCTCGCTGCAGTTTAAAGAAGAATTCCCTTCGCAGTTACAACTTGGACGTCCAAGAGAAATAGCTCTTAAACAATTTCTCCGCAACGAAGCGCGGCTCCTGAAAACCCCGAGTTTTAAAGAACTTTATGATTCAGTGATTCAAGAATACTCCCATTTGAATCATATGATCTCTGTTCACCCCGAACAAACCTCGCTCCATTCTGACACTTACTACTTACCTCACCATACAGTCATCAAGCCAGAAAGCAGCTCCACCAAGGTGCGAGTTGTTTTTAACGCTTCATGCCCCACAACCAACGGTCTCAGTCTCAATGGCACCCTTTAGCCCGGTCCGGCTTTACAAGCAGATCTAACTTTTCTCATTCTCAAATGGCGTCTTTATCAATATGTCTTCAACGGAGACATCGAGAAAATGTATCGCCAGATTCTGGTGGATCCGAAGCATTCGCGCTATCAACGAATTCTTTTCAGAAATTCACCAGATGATGAAGTGCACGAATTTGAACTTCAAACAGTCACCTTCGGTGTAAACTGTGCCCCCTATCTTGCAATTCGCACGCTTCATCAGCTGGCCCAGGATGTCGAAACCGAGTTCCCCCTGGCTGCTGCCATTTTGAGGACAGCCATGTATGTCGACGACGCGCTGTGTGGTGCTCATACTATCGACACGGCGCTCCGTGCGCGAAAGGAATTGACAGCAGCCCTTTGCTCTGCTGGATTTACCCTGCGAAAATGGACAGCTAACAATCAGGAAATTCTATCCGGAATACCTCCTGAAGACCTACTGAATAAGGATTTTCTAGAATTGGAAGACGCCAGCACAGCAAAAACACTCGGTATCCGATGGAATGCAAAGGCTGCTTACTTCACCATTGAATCCAAATCATTCGATATTGCCCCCTCTTACACCAAACGAGAAATGCTGTCACTCCTTGCAAAATTATTTGATCCTGCAGGCTGGATGGCTCCGGTCATTATTATCGCAAAAACCCTCATGCAACGAGTTTAGCTGGATGCCACCGGCAGGGATGACCCCTTGACCCCGTCAACCCTACAACTCTGGATAAAATTCGTCCAGTGCTATCACCAAATTAACCTCGTAAAAATCCCTCGATGGATTCATTTCACTCCAACGAGTGGCATTGAAATCCATGCGTTTTGCGATGCTTCCGAAAAAGCATACGCAGGCGTAGTCTATGTACGCCTTCGTAACTCTCACGAAATCCGTAACTATCTACTTTATGCAAAAACCAAAGTTGCCCCCATCAAAACCATATCTGTACCTCGACTTGAATTGTGCGGTGCAGCCCTCTTAGCCGACATGTTAAATGCCTCATCTTGAGTTTCCTCAGTATGAACTCTACTGCTGGACTGATTCGACCATCGTGCTCGCTTGGGTAAAACGACCGCCTTGCAACTGGACTACGTTCGTTGCTAACCGTGTGACCAAAATTGTGGAAATCGTAGATCCCACTCACTGGTCTCATGTCCAATCCCAACACAATCCAGCGGACTTAGCCAGTCGTGGCATGTATCCGCTTGAATTGCAACAAACCTCATTATGGTGGCAAGGTCCGGATTGATTGCGCCAAGAGAAAAAGTACTGGCCTCACTCCCCTCACCCCGACATCTTTGAAACCGAACTGGAAGCAAAACCCATCAAATCGTATTTTGCATATTTTTCCTCACTATGAAGACCTCTTGGAAAGATTTTCTTCTTTACCACGAGCTCTCCGCGTACTTTCGTACATTTTCCGGTTCTTCCATCACTCACACGCCCAACATCGCCTCTCATTTAGATGACACGATAATAGTATTGATTCGGATGAGATTCAATATGTTAAAACCCGACTAACTAATCTCATGCAGAAGGTTCATTTTGCCAATGAATATCACTGTCTGGAAATGAAGATGAATCTTGACAGAAAGAGTACAATTCTGTCACTCAATCCATTCTTATCTCAAGATGGAGTCCTCCGCGCAAGAGGACGTTTAACCTCATGTCCGTCACTCTCCTATGACGAACGTCATCCGATTATAATCCCCTACAATTGTGTTTTCACCCGACTCTTAGTCCGTCTTATCCATGAGATCAGTTTGCATGGAGGAAACCAACTCGTGCTACGTTTGATTCGCACTCAATATTGGATCCCTAAAGCGAAAAATCTCATTCGCACCACCATTCACAATTGCTAAAGCTGCGCTCTTCAACGGAAACAAATCCAGACACAACTATGGCTGCACTGCCGCCTGAACGCACCTCTCTCTCTCTCGACCATTTGCTGCCACCGGTCTCGACTTCGCGGGACCTTTTGATATTAAAAATTATACCGGCAGGGCGTGCCTCATCACGAAAGGTTACGTCTGCATATTCGTCTGCTTCGCGACCAAGGCTATTCATCTCGAAGCTACCAGCGATCTATCGACGCCCACTTTTCTCGCTGCGTTCAGCCGTGTCACCGCACGCAGAGGATGTCCCAAGGATCTATACTCAGACAATGGGAAAAACTTCGTTGGAGCTTCTAAAGCCCTGCTGAACGACTGGAAAGCGTTCCTCCAGCAAAGTAAGGACGCCGTCCTCACTCAATTCTCCTACCAAAACTTGCAGTGGCATTTAATACCAGCCGCTGCGCCTCACATCGGTGGACTCTGGGAAGCTGGAGTCAAAAGCTTTAAGCTTCACTTCCGAAAATTTGTCGGAAATATGCATTTCACCTTTGAGGAATTTACGACCATTCTCTACAAAATTGAAGCATGTCTCAATTCGCGACCGCTGAACAGCATGTCCGAAGACCTCTCTGATTTGCAACCCCTTACACCAGGACACTTTCTCATCGGTGGTCCCGTTTTAGCGCCTGCTGAACCCGAAATACTCAATTCCCCTCTCAAAATTGTCAATCGATGGCAAAAGGTTAAATCCATGTATCAGCCATTTAATACCATGTGCAGCCGCTGGAAAAATGAATATTTAACTGAACTCCATAAAAGAACTAAATGGAAATACCCTCAGTTGAATTTAAAACCCAATAACCTCGTAGTCTTACGAGACGATAACCTTCCACTAACGAAGTGGAGACTCGGTCGTATAACCCACACCTATCTCGGTTCTGATAGCAGAACGCGTGTCGCCGACGTCCGAACCGAAAAAGGAACCCTGACCCGTCCAATCTCGAAATTAATCGTGTTGCCCCAGTAACTCGACACAAAATCGGAACCTCCCCCCTTTATATTTTCCGCATTTACTAATTTTCTCATTCTAGACATGAATCCCGAAAACACATTCCCAACCGCAAAGAGCGCTACGGGCAAACAGAATCAACGCCCTCTATTAGTCCGTAGTCCATATTCTGTCCAACCAGCCGCTCCCCCCTCCCCCTTGGAGCTCACGGCAATTACCCACGGTTCGATACCTGGTGAGTTCTGCCACCGCTTTCTCTCACTCTCGGAGTGAAAGCGGCTCATCTGCATCTCAGCAGAAGGGCAAGCAGCTCATCATTGGTTTCCGGAAGCGGCGAACTTTCATTCCATTCTAAGAAGCGGACACACGAGCACGCGTCTCGACATTCTATCGTGAGCAGTGTAAGCAAGCACCCGTCTTGCAATCGTGAGTAGTGAATAGAAAAAGCCCAAACGCAGTTCCACGCGTACTCTCCATCTACACAATCCTCATCCGGATCACCCTTTATCATCATCATCATCCAGACGGCGCCGTCCATCATCCACTCAGCAGACCACGCGTACATTTCATCCAACTCATCCACATTGTAAGAAGCATTCATCCGGTAAGTCTCCTTCATTATTTTATTATAAATCACGCACTCCCGCGTGAGCATTTAAGGTCCTTCGAGCCGGATCTCGCCCGCACTCGGAGACCACCCGAACATTTTGGTCCTTCGAGCCGGATTCTCGACCGGCAGAAACCCCTCATAACCGGATTCTCTACCGGAAAACCCCCCCAGAACCGGACTTTCTACCGGCAAATCTCCCTTGCACATTCCAGTGAAATATTTTACATAAATATATGCACTCTCGTGCATATATAATTATCACTCATCTGTTCGGCGTCGCGCGGCATTTGGAAAACCACCTTCCTTTTCCTTTCCTGGAATCTCAAGCCCGTGTGACCAAGTGCTAATCCCCCCCAAACGAATTACATATTTTTAGCTGGTTTTATGTGCATCCATCCCATAAAATTAGAAAACTTGTTCATAAAAATACATATATATATATATATCATATTTTTCACAGAGTGCTTACAACGGTCAAATTTAAAACGTTATTTGAAATTTACCGTTGATCGTTTCGAGTTTAGCAACTAGAATTTTAGCAGCAGTACAGTCTGCAGCAGCGTGGGATCCTCAGCAAGAAAAAACCACCACCTTTCTACAGGCAAAAGCAAACTTTTTCGTGGTTTGCTTTCTGCTATATCCGCTTCCATCGTCGTCGACGTCGTACAAGCAGCGCACAAGCAGCAAGTGCCCGGTTGGGAAAACACATTTGTGAAAGTGGTTCAACTGGTTATATTTTAATTAGTTGAACTAGTTTCATTTAAATTACTTGTAAATTTATTAAGTGACACTAATATAGCCCCCCGCTATACAACAATACCAATTATTTGCAATTAATTTGAAAAATTGATTAAAATTCTAATCTTATAATAATTGTGTCTCTTCATAAATTCTCTCAAACCCCTAAAAAATAAATTTATAATAACCTCCAAATCCCTTTGGTTTTTTTTTATTCTTTGCTACCTCTCTGATATCTAATTTTTCACAACGATGGACCCTCTTCAGAATATCCTCAGCGTTGCCGAAACTTTAGAAGAATTCGAAGAAGAATACCTCGCCATCCCAGTGCGTGATCATTCGGAATTCTTCCTCGCTACTCATCTCGAGGAACTTAAGGCGGTCTGGTCAGACGTCAAATCTTCATACAACTCTTGCGTAGAGTACCTCATCACCTCGAAGGATCCCATCAACGACGCTAACCCAGAGGCTCGTGGAGCTGATATAATCGTCGTCAAAACGAAGTACCGACGCTGTTATCAAATATATGTTCGCTTCTCAGCAAAAATTAACGAACAGCAACATCTCGCTGCCTCACTTATATCTTCAGCTTCAGCGGCAGTCGCAATCCCCTCTCTCGCTTCCCATTTCTCGGGACACAACCTCAATTTACCACCGTGCGATACTGATGTCTTTAAAGGTGATTACCAATTATGGCCAACCTTTAGAGACATGTTCTCCGCGCTCTATATTAGAAATAATCGACTTTCTCCCGTCGAAAAATTGTTCCACCTAAACCAAAAAACCCAAGGTGAAGCAAAGGAGGTCGTTCAAAAATCTCCACTGATCGACAGCGGCTTCGAACAAGTGTGGAACAATTTGATCGACCGTTTCGAAAACAAGCGCATACTCATTAATACGCAACTCCGGACCCTATTTAACCTCACCCCAATCTCAAAAAAAATCCGGAGTTGCAATTAAACGGCTTCAGCGGGAAATTAATAACTGTCTGTCCGCTTTAACTTTATATGATGTAAATGTCGAGAGTTGGGATGCCATTATAGTTAATCTTTGTTCAACTCGCCTCCCCGAAAACAACCTCTCTCTGTGGGAACAATCCATTTCGCAAAATCGCGATATTCCGAAGTGGAAGAAAATGGATTCGTTTTTAACATCCCATTTCCAAACCCTGGAAATAGTCTTCGATATTCGCAAATCCGCTGATTCGGTTAAAAAGGCATGGACCAGCAATGCTCGCAATCTCCCTGCTCCAAAGCCTGTGCACACTTTCTAGGCGAACATGCTCCCGACTACCTGCAAACTATGCACAGATCAAACTCACCCTCTACGCCAATGTCCACGTTTTCTAGCTATGAGCTCCGAAACCCCTTGGTCAACAATTCAACGGCTGAAATTCTGTTCGAATTGTCTTGCGCATTTCCACCAAATGCGCGATTGTCAAAGTATTTACACGTGTACGTCATGTAATAAACGACATCATTCGCTGTTACATCGCGAGGCGACCCCAATTCCCAATTCAAAGCTCCGCTCGAGCTCTACCACCGCAACCTCACGCCCTCATACCTCAATTACAGTCCATACATCAATTACAGTCCACTGAAGCCCCTCAAACACCCAATGTGCTGACTTGCTTCACCTCTCGACCAAAGCAGGTTTTACTCGCTACTGCAATGGTATATATCTGTTAACGCGAGGAAACATATCTCGCTCGTGCGCTTATAGATCCCTGATAAGAAGCCACTTTTCTCTCCGAGCGCATTCAAAAGCGCTTACATCTACCTACGAAAACCATTCAGGCGCGGGTGGCAATTGTCAACCAAGCTATCACAGCCCTTGTTAGCAAACTCTGTATGTTTAACATTGGGTCCCCTCGCAATTCCGGAACTCGTATAGAAACCAAGGCTCTCGTCCTACTCAAACTAACCGGAAATCTTCCCGTATGCTCCCTTGACCGGAACCTCTGTGAATCCTTCCCTAATATCCCTTTAGCTGATGACCATTTCTACCAAAGTGATCAGATCGATGTTTTGATTGGAGCTGACATTTACCCTCTAAAACTGCTGGATGGCATTAAACGAAATATTCTGGGTTCACTCGTAGCCCAAGAAACGACATTCGGCTGGATTCTAACGGGTCTTCTTCCCCAGGACCTGCCAAACCCCTCAATTACCACGCGGGTCTCGTTTTTCAACGAAGTCTCTCTCGACCGTCAGATTTCGCGCTTCTGGGAACTAGAACAGCGTCCTCGGACTCCAACTGAAAAATACTGCAACGATTTGTATGAGAAAACAACACAAAGACGCCCCGATGGGCGTTACATCGTCTCGCTGCAGTTTAAAGAAGAATTCCCTTCGCAGTTACAACTTGGACGTCCAAGAGAAATAGCTCTTAAACAATTTCTCCGCAACGAAGCGCGGCTCCTGAAAACCCCGAGTTTTAAAGAACTTTATGATTCAGTGATTCAAGAATACTCCCATTTGAATCATATGATCTCTGTTCACCCCGAACAAACCTCGCTCCATTCTGACACTTACTACTTACCTCACCATACAGTCATCAAGCCAGAAAGCAGCTCCACCAAGGTGCGAGTTGTTTTTAACGCTTCATGCCCCACAACCAACGGTCTCAGTCTCAATGGCACCCTTTAGCCCGGTCCGGCTTTACAAGCAGATCTAACTTTTCTCATTCTCAAATGGCGTCTTTATCAATATGTCTTCAACGGAGACATCTAGAAAATGTATCGCCAGATTCTGGTGGATCCGAAGCATTCGCGCTATCAACGAATAATTTTCAGAAATTCACCAGATGATGAAGTGCACGAATTTGAACTTCAAACAGTCACCTTCGGTGTAAAGTGTGCCCCCTATCTTGCAATTCGCACGCTTCATCAGCTGGCCCAGGATGTCGAAACCGAGTTCCCCCTGGCTACTGCCATTTTGAGGACAGCCATGTATGTCGACGACGCGCTGTGTGGTGCTCTCGTTTTTAACATCCCATTTCCAAACCCTGGAAATAGTCTTCGATATTCGCAAATCCGCTGATTCGGTTAAAAAGGCATGGACCAGCAATGCTCGCAATCTCCCTGCTTCAAAGCCTGTGCACACTTTCCAGGCGAACATGCTCCCGACTAGCTGCAAACTATGCACAGATCAAACTCACCCTCTACGCCAATGTCCACGTTTTCTAGCTATGAGCTCCGAAACCCCTTGGTCAACGAGGTATATATCTGTTAACGCGAGGAAACATATCTCGCTCTTTCCTAGAATTGGAAGACGCCAGCACAGCAAAAACACTCGGTATCCGATGGAATGCAAAGGCTGATTACTTCACCATTGAATCCAAATCATTCGATATTGCCCCCTCTTACACCAAACGAGAAATGCTGTCACTCCTTGCAAAATTATTTGATCCTGCAGGCTGGATGGCTCCGGTCATTATTATCGCAAAAACCCTCATGCAACAAGTTTGGCTGGATGCCACCGGCTGGGATGACCCCTTGACCCCGTCAACCCTACAACTCTGGATAAAATTCGTCCAGTGCTATCACCAAATTAACCTCGTAAAAATCCCTCGATGGATTCATTTCACTCCAACGAGTGGCATTGAAATCCATGCGTTTTGCGATGCTTCCGAAAAAGCATACGCAGGCGTAGTCTATGTACGCCTTCGTAACTCTCACGAAATCCGTAACTATCTACTTTATGCAAAAACCAAAGTTGCCCCCATCAAAACCATATTTGTACCTCGACTTGAATTGTGCGGTGCAGCCCTCTTAGCCGACATGTTAAATGCGGTTATCCCTCATCTTGAGTTTCCTCAGTATGAACTCTACTGCTGGACTGATTCGACCATCGTGCTCGCTTGGGTAAAACGACCGCCTTGCAACTGGACTACGTTCGTTGCTAACCGTGTGACCAAAATTGTGGAAATCGTAGATCCCACTCACTGGTCTCATGTCCAATCCCAACACAATCCAGCGGACTTAGCCAGTCGTGGCATGTATCCGCTTGAATTGCAACAAACCTCATTATGGTGGCAAGGTCCGGATTGATTGCGCCAAGAGAAAAAGTACTGGCCTCACTCCCCTCACCCCGACATCGTTGAAACCGAACTGGAAGCAAAACCCATCAAATCGTATTTTGCATATTTTTCCTCACTATGAAGACCTCTTGGAAAGATTTTCTTCTTTACCACGAGCTCTCCGCGTACTTTCGTACATTTTCCGGTTCTTCCATCACTCACACGCCCAACATCGCCCCTCATTTAGATGACACGATAAAAGTATTGATTCGGGTGAGATTCAATATGTTAAAACCCGACTAACTAATCTCATGCAGAAGGTTCATTTTGCCAATGAATATCACTGTCTGGAAATGAAGATGAATCTTGACAGAAAGAGTACAATTCTGTCACTCAATCCATTCTTATCTCAAGATGGAGTCCTCCGCGCAAGAGGACGTTTAACCTCATGTCCGTCACTCTCCTATGACGAACGTCATCCGATTATAATCCCCTACAATTGTGTTTTCACCCGACTCTGAGTCCGTCTTATAAATGAGATCAGTTTGCATGGAGGAAACCAACTCGTGCTACGTTTGATTCGCACTCAATATTGGATCCCTAAAGCGAAAAATCTCATTCGCACCACCATTCACAATTGCTAAAGCTGCGCTCTTCAACGGAAACAAATCCAGACACAACTATGGCTGCACTGCCGCCTGAACGCACCTCTCTCTCTCTCGACCATTTGCTGCCACCGGTCTCGACTTCGCGGGACCTTTTGATATTAAAAATTATACCGGCAGGGCGTGCCTCATCACGAAAGGTTACGTCTGCATATTCGTCTGCTTCGCGACCAAGGCTATTCATCTCGAAGCTACCAGCGATCTATCGACGGCCACTTTTCTCGCTGCGTTCAGCCGTGTCACCGCACGCAGAGGATGTCCCAAGGATCTATACTCAGACAATGGGAAAAACTTCGTTGGAGCTTCTAAAGCCCTGCTGAACGACTGGAAAGCGATCCTCCAGCAAAGTAAGGACGCCGTCCTCACTCAATTCTCCTACCAAAACTTGCAGTGGCATTTAATACCAGCCGCTGCGCCTCACATCGGTGGACTCTGGGAAGCTGGAGTCAAAAGCTTTAAGCTTCACTTCCGAAAATTTGTCGGAAATATGCATTTCACCTTTGAGGAATTTACGACCATTCTCTACAAAATTGAAGCATGTCTCAATTCGCGACCGCTGAACAGCATGTCCGAAGACCTCTCTGATTTGCAACCCCTTACACCAGGACACTTTCTCATCGGTGGTCCCGTTTTAGCGCCTGCTGAACCCGAAATACTCAATTCCCCTCTCAAAATTGTCAATCGATGGCAAAAGGTTAAATCCATGTATCAGCACTTTTGCAGCCGCTGGAAAAATGAATATTTAACTGAACTCCATAAAAGAACTAAATGGAAATACCCTCAGTTGAATTTAAAACCCAATAACCTCGTAGTTTTACGAGACGATAACCTTCCACTAACGAAGTGGAGACTCGGTCGTATAACCCACACCTATCTCGGTTCTGATAGCAGAACGCGTGTCGCCGACGTCCGAACCGAAAAAGGAACCCTGACCCATCCAATCTCGAAATTAGTCGTGTTGCCCCAGTAACTCGACACAAAATCGGAACCTCCCCCCTTTATATTTTCCGCATTTACTAATTTTCTCATTCTAGACATGAATCCCGAAAACACATTCCCAACCGCAAAGAGCGCTACGGGCAAACAGAATCAACGCCCTCTATTAGTCCGTAGTCCACATTCTGTCCAACCAGCCGCTCCCCCCTCCCCCTTGGAGCTCACGGCAATTACCCACGGTTCGATACCTGGTGAGTTCTGCCACCGCTTTCTCTCACTCTCGGAGTGAAAGCGGCTCTTCTGCATCTCAGCAGAAGGGCAAGCAGCTCATCATTGGTTTCCGGAAGCGGCGAACTTTCATTCCATTCTAAGAAGCGGACACACGAGCACGCGTCTCGACAAACCCCCACATTCTATCGTGAGCAGTGTAAGCAAGCACCCGTCTTGCAATCGTGAGTAGTGAATAGAAAAAGCCCAAACGCAGTTCCACGCGTACTCTCCATCTACACAATCCTCATCCGGATCACCCTTTATCATCATCATCATCCAGACGGCGCCGTCCATCATCCACTCAGCAGACCACGCGTACATTTCATCCAACTCATCCACATTGTAAGAAGCATTCATCCGGTAAGTCTCCTTCATTATTTTATTATAAATCACGCACTCCCGCGTGAGCATTTATGGTCCTTCGAGCCGGATTCTCGACCGGCAGAAACCCCTCATAACCGGATTCTCTACCGGAAAACCCCCCAGAACCGGACTTTCTACCGGCAAATCTCCCTTTCACATTCCAGTGAAATATTTTACATAAATATATGCACTCTCGTGCATATATAATTATCACTTATCTGTTCGGCGTCGCGCGGCATTTGGAAAACCACCTTCCTTTTCCTTCCCTGGAATCTCAAGCCCGTGTGACCAAGTGCTAATCCCCCCCAAACGAATTACATATTTTTAGCTGGTTTTATGTGCATCCATCCCATAAAATTAGAAAACTTGTTCATAAAAATACATATATATATATCATATTTTTCACAGAGTGCTTACAACGGTCAAATTTAAAACGTTATTTGAAATTTACCGTTGATCGTTTCGAGTTTAGCAACTAGAATTTTAGCAGCAGTACAGTCTGCAGCAGCGTGGGATCCTCAGCAAGAAAAAACCACCACCTTTCTACAGGCAAAAGCAAACTTTTTCGTGGTTTGCTTTCTGCTATATCCGCTTCCATCGTCGTCGACGTCGTACAAGCAGCGCACAAGCAGCAAGTGCCCGGTTGGGAAAACACATTTGTGAAAGTGGTTCAACTGGTTATGTTTTAATTAGTTGAACTAGTTTCATTTAAATTACTTGTAAATTTATTAAGTGACACTAATATAGCCCCCCGCTATACAACACTAATTGATCAGCGTATCAATCCAAATCAATACCAATTATTTTCCAATTAATTTGAAAAATTGATTAAAATTCTAATCTTATAATAATTGTGTCTCTTCATAAATTCTCTCAAACCCCTAAAAAATAAAAATATAATAACCTCCTTTAATTCTTTGCTACCTCTCTGATATCTAATTTTTCACAACGATGGACCCTCTTCAGAATATCCTCAGCGTTGCCGAAACTTTAGAAGAATTCGAAGAAGAATACCTCGCCATCCCAGTGCGTGATCATTCGGAATTCTTCCTCGCTACTCATCTCGAGGAACTTAAGGCGGTCTGGTCAGACGTCAAATCTTCATACAACTCTTGCGTAGAGTACCTCATCACCTCGAAGGATCCCATCAACGACGCTAACCCAGAGGCTCGTGGAGCTGATATAATCGTCGTCAAAACGAAGTACCGACGCTGTTATCAAATATATGTTCGCTTCTCAGCAAAAATTAACGAACAGCAACATCTCGCTGCCTCACTTATATCTTCAGCTTCAGCGGCAGTCGCAATCCCCTCTCTCGCTTCCCATTTCTCGGGACACAACCTCAATTTACCACCGTGCGATACTGATGTCTTTAAAGGTGATTACCAATCATGGCCAACCTTTAGCGACATGTTCTCCGCGCTCTATATTAGAAATAATCGACTTTCTCCCGTCGAAAAATTGTTCCACCTAAACCAAAAAACCCAAGGTGAAGCAAAGGAGGTCGTTCAAAAATCTCCACTGATCGACAGCGGCTTCGAACAAGTGTGGAACAATTTGATCGACCGTTTCGAAAACAAGCGCATACTCATTAATACGCAACTCCGGACCCTATTTATCCTCACCCCAATCTCAAAAAAAAATCCGGAGTTGCAATTAAACGACTTCAGCGGGAAATTAATAACTGTCTGTCCGCTTTAACTTTATATGATGTAAATGTCGAGAGTTGGGATGCCATTATAGTTCATCTTTGTTCAACTCGCCTCCCCGAAAACAACCTCTCTCTGTGGGAACAATCCATTTCCCAAAATCGCGATATTCCGAAGTGGAAGAAAATGGATTCGTTTTTAACATCCCATTTCCAAACCCTGGAAATAGTCTTCGATATTCGCAAATCCGCTGATTCGGTTAAAAAGGCATGGACCAGCAATGCTCGCAATCTCCCTGCTTCAAAGCCTGTGCACACTTTCCAGGCGAACATGCTCCCGACTAGCTGCAAACTATGCACAGATCAAACTCACCCTCTACGCCAATGTCCACGTTTTCTAGCTATGAGCTCCGAAACCCCTTGGTCAACAATTCAACGGCTGAAATTCTGTTCGAATTGTCTTGCGCATTTCCACCAAATGCGCGATTGTCAAAGTATTTACACGAGTACGTCATGTAATAAATGACATCATTCGCTATTACATCGCGAGGCGACCCCAATTCCCAATTCAAAGCTCCGCTCGAGCTCTACCACCGCAACCTCACGCCTTCATACCTCAATTACAGTCCATACATCAATTACAGTCCACTGAAGCCCCTCAAACACCCAATACTGCAATGGTATATATCTGTTAACGCGAGGAAACATATCTCGCTCGTGCGCTTATAGATCCCTGATAAGAAGCCACTTTTCTCTCCGAGCGCATTCAAAAGCGCTTACATCTACCTACGAAAACCAATCAAGCGCGGGTGGCAATTTTCAACCAAGCTATCACAGCCCTTTTTAGCAAACTCTGTATGTTTAACATTGGCTCCCCTCGCAATTCCGGAACTCGTATAGAAACCAAGGCTCTCGTCCTACTCAAACTAACCGGAAATCTTCCCGTATGCTCCCTTGACCGGAACCTCTGTGAATCCTTCCCTAATATCCCTTTGGCTGATGACCATTTCTACCAAAGTGATCAGATCGATGTTTTGATTGGAGCTGACATTTACCCTCTAAACCTGCTGGATGGCATTAAACGAAATATTCTGGGTTCACTCGTAGCCCAAGAAACGACATTCGGCTGGATTCTAACGGGTCCTCTTCCCCAGGACCTGCCAAACCCCTCAATTACCACGCGGGTCTCGTTTTTCAACGAAGTCTCCCTCGACCGTCAGATTTCGCGCTTCTGGGAACTAGAACAGCGTCCTCGGACTCCAACTGAAAAATACTGCAACGATTTGTATGAGAAAACAACACAAAGACGTCCCGATGGGCGTTACATCGTCTCGCTGCAGTTTAAAGAAGAATTCCCTTCGCAGTTACAACTTGGACGTTCAAGAGAAATAGCTCTTAAACAATTTCTCCGCAACGAAGCGCGGCTCCTGAAAACCCCGAGTTTTAAAGAACTTTATGATTCAGTGATTCAAGAATACTCCCATTTGAATCATATGGTCTCTGTTCACCCCGAACAAACCTCGCTCCATTCTGACACTTACTACTTACCTCACCATACAGTCATCAAGCCAGAAAGCAGCTCCACCAAGGTGCAAGTTGTTTTTAACGCTTCATGCCCCACAACCAACGGTCTCAGTCTCAATGGCATCCTTTAGCCCGGTCCGGCTTTACAAGCAGATCTAACTTTTCTCATTCTCAAATGGCGTCTTTATCAATATGTCTTCAACGGAGACATCGAGAAAATGTATCGCCAGATTCTGGTGGATCCGAAGCATTCGCGCTATCAACGAATTCTTTTCAGAAATTCACCAGATGATGAAGTGCACGAATTTGAACTTCAAACAGTCACCTTCGGTGTAAACTGTGCCCCCTATCTTGCAATTCGCACGCTTCATCAGCTGGCCCAGGATGTCGAAACCGAGTTCCCCCTGGCTGCTGCCATTTTGAGGACAGCCATGTATGTCGACGACGCGCTGTGTGGTGCTCATACTATCGACACGGCGCTCCGTGCGCGAAAGGAATTGACAGCAGCCCTTTGCTCTGCTGGATTTACCCTGCGAAAATGGACAGCTAACAATCAGGAAATTCTATCCGGAATACCTCCTGAAGACCTACTGAATAAGGATTTTCTAGAATTGGAAGACGCCAGCACAGCAAAAACACTCGGTATCCGATGGAATGCAAAGGCTGCTTACTTCACCATTGAATCCAAATCATTCGATATTGCCCCCTCTTACACCAAACGAGAAATGCTGTCACTCCTTGCAAAATTATTTGATCCTGCAGGCTGGATGGCTCCGGTCATTATTATCGCAAAAACCCTCATGCAACAAGTTTGGCTGGATGCCACCGGCTGGGATGACCCCTTGACCCCGTCAACCCTACAACTCTGGATAAAATTCGTCCAGTGCTATCACCAAATTAACCTCGTAAAAATCCCTCGATGGATTCATTTCACTCCAACGAGTGGCATTGAAATCCATGCGTTTTGCGATGCTTCCGAAAAAGCATACGCAGGCGTAGTCTATGTACGCCTTCGTAACTCTCACGAAATCCGTAACTATCTACTTTATGCAAAAACCAAAGTTGCCCCCATCAAAACCATATCTGTACCTCGACTTGAATTGTGCGGTGCAGCCCTCTTAGCCGACATGTTAAATGCCTCATCTTGAGTTTCCTCAGTATGAACTCTACTGCTGGACTGATTCGACCATCGTGCTCGCTTGGGTAAAACGACCGCCTTGCAACTGGACTACGTTCGTTGCTAACCGTGTGACCAAAATTGTGGAAATCGTAGATCCCACTCACTGGTCTCATGTCCAATCCCAACACAATCCAGCGGACTTAGCCAGTCGTGGCATGTATCCGCTTGAATTGCAACAAACCTCATTATGGTGGCAAGGTCCGGATTGATTGCGCCAAGAGAAAAAGTACTGGCCTCACTCCCCTCACCCCGACATCTTTGAAACCGAACTGGAAGCAAAACCCATCAAATCGTATTTTGCATATTTTTCCTCACTATGAAGACCTCTTGGAAAGATTTTCTTCTTTACCACGAGCTCTCCGCGTACTTTCGTACATTTTCCGGTTCTTCCATCACTCACACGCCCAACATCGCCTCTCATTTAGATGACACGATAATAGTATTGATTCGGATGAGATTCAATATGTTAAAACCCGACTAACTAATCTCATGCAGAAGGTTCATTTTGCCAATGAATATCACTGTCTGGAAATGAAGATGAATCTTGACAGAAAGAGTACAATTCTGTCACTCAATCCATTCTTATCTCAAGATGGAGTCCTCCGCGCAAGAGGACGTTTAACCTCATGTCCGTCACTCTCCTATGACGAACGTCATCCGATTATAATCCCCTACAATTGTGTTTTCACCCGACTCTTAGTCCGTCTTATCCATGAGATCAGTTTGCATGGAGGAAACCAACTCGTGCTACGTTTGATTCGCACTCAATATTGGATCCCTAAAGCGAAAAATCTCATTCGCACCACCATTCACAATTGCTAAAGCTGCGCTCTTCAACGGAAACAAATCCAGACACAACTGATGGCTGCACTGCCGCCTGAACGCACCTCTCTCTCTCGACCATTTGCTGCCACCGGTCTCGACTTCGCGGGACCTTTTGATATTAAAAATTATACCGGCAGGGCGTGCCTCATCACGAAATGTTACGTCTGCATATTCGTCTGCTTTGCGACCAAGGCTATTCATCTCGAAGCTACCAGCGATCTATCGACGCCCACTTTTCTCGCTGCGTTCAGCCGTTTCACTGCACGCAGAGGATGTCCCAAGGATCTATACTCAGACAATGGGAAAAACTTCGTTGGAGCTTCTACAGCCCTGCTGAACGACTGGAAAGCGTTCCTCCAGCAAAGTAAGGACGCCGTCCTCACTCAATTCTCCTACCAAAACTTGCAGTGGCATTTCATACCAGCCGCTGCGCCTCACATCGGTGGACTCTGGGAAGCTGGAGTCAAAAGCTTTAAGCTTCACTTCCGAAAATTTGTCGGAAATATGCATTTCACCTTTGAGGAATTTACGACCATTCTCTACAAAATTGAAGCATGTCTCAATTCGCGACCGCTGAACAGCATGTCCGAAGACCTCTCTGATTTGCAACCCCTTACACCAGGATACTTTCTCATCGGTGGTCCCGTTTTAGCGCCTGCTGAACCCGAAATACTCAATTCCCCTCTCAAAATTGTCAATCGATGGCAAAAGGTTAAATCCATGTATCAGCACTTTTGCAGCCGCTGGAAAAATGAATATTTAACTGAACTCCATAAAGAACTAAATGGAAATACCCTCAGTTGAATTTAAAACCCAATGACCTCGTAGTTTTACGAGACGATAACCTTCCACTAACGAAGTGGAGACTCGGTCGTATAACCCACACCTATCTCGGTTCTGATAGCAGAACGCGTGTCGCCGACGTCCGAACCGAAAAAGGAACCCTGACCCGTCCAATCTCGAAATTAATCGTGTTGCCCCAGTAACTCGACACAAAATCGGAACCTCCCCCCTTTATATTTTCCGCATTTACTAATTTTCTCATTCTAGACATGAATCCCGAAAACACATTCCCAACCGCAAAGGACGCTACGGGCAAACGGAATCAACGCCCTCTATTTGTCCGTAGTCCATATTCTGTCCAACCAGCCGCTCCCCCCTCCCCCTTGGAGCTCACGGCAATTACCCACGGTTCGATACCTGGTGAGTTCTGCCACCGCTTTCTCTCACTCTCGGAGTGAAAGCGGCTCTTCTGCATCTCAGCAGAAGGGCAAGCAGCTCATCATTGGTTTCCGGAAGCGGCGAACTTTCATTCCATTCTAAGAAGCGGACACACGAGCACGCGTCTCGACAAACCCCCACATTCTATCGTGAGCAGTGTAAGCAAGCACCCGTCTTGCAATCGTGAGTAGTGAATAGAAAAAGCCCAAACGCAGTTCCACGCGTACTCTCCATCTACACAATCCTCATCCGGATCACCCTTTATCATCATCATCATCCAGACGGCGCCGTCCATCATCCACTCAGCAGACCACGCGTACATTTCATCCAACTCATCCACATTGTAAGAAGCATTCATCCGGTAAGTCTCCTTCATTATTTTATTATAAATCACGCACTCCCGCGTGAGCATTTATGGTCCTTCGAGCCGGATTCTCGACCGGCAGAAACCCCTCATAACCGGATTCTCTACCGGAAAACCCCCCAGAACCGGACTTTCTACCGGCAAATCTCCCTTTCACATTCCAGTGAAATATTTTACATAAATATATGCACTCTCGTGCATATATAATTATCACTTATCTGTTCGGCGTCGCGCGGCATTTGGAAAACCACCTTCCTTTTCCTTCCCTGGAATCTCAAGCCCGTGTGACCAAGTGCTAATCCCCCCCAAACGAATTACATATTTTTAGCTGGTTTTATGTGCATCCATCCCATAAAATTAGAAAACTTGTTCATAAAAATACATATATATATATCATATTTTTCACAGAGTGCTTACAACGGTCAAATTTAAAACGTTATTTGAAATTTACCGTTGATCGTTTCGAGTTTAGCAACTAGAATTTTAGCAGCAGTACAGTCTGCAGCAGCGTGGGATCCTCAGCAAGAAAAAACCACCACCTTTCTACAGGCAAAAGCAAACTTTTTCGTGGTTTGCTTTCTGCTATATCCGCTTCCATCGTCGTCGACGTCGTACAAGCAGCGCACAAGCAGCAAGTGCCCGGTTGGGAAAACACATTTGTGAAAGTGGTTCAACTGGTTATATTTTAATTAGTTGAACTAGTTTCATTTAAATTACTTGTAAATTTATTAAGTGACACTAATATAGCCCCCCGCTATACAACACTAATTGATCAGCGTATCAATCCAAATCAATACCAATTATTTTCCAATTAATTTGAAAAATTGATTAAAATTCTAATCTTATAATAATTGTGTCTCTTCATAAATTCTCTCAAACCCCTAAAAAATAAAAATATAATAACCTCCTTTAATTCTTTGCTACCTCTCTGATATCTAATTTTTCACAACGATGGACCCTCTTCAGAATATCCTCAGCGTTGCCGAAACTTTAGAAGAATTCGAAGAAGAATACCTCGCCATCCCAGTGCGTGATCATTCGGAATTCTTCCTCGCTACTCATCTCGAGGAACTTAAGGCGGTCTGGTCAGACGTCAAATCTTCATACAACTCTTGCGTAGAGTACCTCATCACCTCGAAGGATCCCATCAACGACGCTAACCCAGAGGCTCGTGGAGCTGATATAATCGTCGTCAAAACGAAGTACCGACGCTGTTATCAAATATATGTTCGCTTCTCAGCAAAAATTAACGAACAGCAACATCTCGCTGCCTCACTTATATCTTCAGCTTCAGCGGCAGTCGCAATCCCCTCTCTCGCTTCCCATTTCTCGGGACACAACCTCAATTTACCACCGTGCGATACTGATGTCTTTAAAGGTGATTACCAATCATGGCCAACCTTTAGCGACATGTTCTCCGCGCTCTATATTAGAAATAATCGACTTTCTCCCGTCGAAAAATTGTTCCACCTAAACCAAAAAACCCAAGGTGAAGCAAAGGAGGTCGTTCAAAAATCTCCACTGATCGACAGCGGCTTCGAACAAGTGTGGAACAATTTGATCGACCGTTTCGAAAACAAGCGCATACTCATTAATACGCAACTCCGGACCCTATTTATCCTCACCCCAATCTCAAAAAAAAATCCGGAGTTGCAATTAAACGACTTCAGCGGGAAATTAATAACTGTCTGTCCGCTTTAACTTTATATGATGTAAATGTCGAGAGTTGGGATGCCATTATAGTTCATCTTTGTTCAACTCGCCTCCCCGAAAACAACCTCTCTCTGTGGGAACAATCCATTTCCCAAAATCGCGATATTCCGAAGTGGAAGAAAATGGATTCGTTTTTAACATCCCATTTCCAAACCCTGGAAATAGTCTTCGATATTCGCAAATCCGCTGATTCGGTTAAAAAGGCATGGACCAGCAATGCTCGCAATCTCCCTGCTTCAAAGCCTGTGCACACTTTCCAGGCGAACATGCTCCCGACTAGCTGCAAACTATGCACAGATCAAACTCACCCTCTACGCCAATGTCCACGTTTTCTAGCTATGAGCTCCGAAACCCCTTGGTCAACAATTCAACGGCTGAAATTCTGTTCGAATTGTCTTGCGCATTTCCACCAAATGCGCGATTGTCAAAGTATTTACACGAGTACGTCATGTAATAAATGACATCATTCGCTATTACATCGCGAGGCGACCCCAATTCCCAATTCAAAGCTCCGCTCGAGCTCTACCACCGCAACCTCACGCCTTCATACCTCAATTACAGTCCATACATCAATTACAGTCCACTGAAGCCCCTCAAACACCCAATGTGCTGACTTGCTTCACCTCTCGACCAAAGCAAGTTTTACTCGCTACTGCAATGGTATATATCTGTTAACGCGAGGAAACATATCTCGCTCGTGCGCTTATAGATCCCTGATAAGAAGCCACTTTTCTCTCCGAGCGCATTCAAAAGCGCTTACATCTACCTACGAAAACCAATCAAGCGCGGGTGGCAATTTTCAACCAAGCTATCACAGCCCTTGTTAGCAAACTCTGTATGTTTAACATTGGCTCCCCTCGCAATTCCGGAACTCGTATAGAAACCAAGGCTCTCGTCCTACTCAAACTAACCGGAAATCTTCCCGTATGCTCCCTTGACCGGAACCTCTGTGAATCCTTCCCTAATATCCCTTTGGCTGATGACCATTTCTACCAAAGTGATCAGATCGATGTTTTGATTGGAGCTGACATTTACCCTCTAAACCTGCTGGATGGCATTAAACGAAATATTCTGGGTTCACTCGTAGCCCAAGAAACGACATTCGGCTGGATTCTAACGGGTCCTCTTCCCCAGGACCTGCCAAACCCCTCAATTACCACGCGGGTCTCGTTTTTCAACGAAGTCTCCCTCGACCGTCAGATTTCGCGCTTCTGGGAACTAGAACAGCGTCCTCGGACTCCAACTGAAAAATACTGCAACGATTTGTATGAGAAAACAACACAAAGACGTCCCGATGGGCGTTACATCGTCTCGCTGCAGTTTAAAGAAGAATTCCCTTCGCAGTTACAACTTGGACGTTCAAGAGAAATAGCTCTTAAACAATTTCTCCGCAACGAAGCGCGGCTCCTGAAAACCCCGAGTTTTAAAGAACTTTATGATTCAGTGATTCAAGAATACTCCCATTTGAATCATATGGTCTCTGTTCACCCCGAACAAACCTCGCTCCATTCTGACACTTACTACTTACCTCACCATACAGTCATCAAGCCAGAAAGCAGCTCCACCAAGGTGCAAGTTGTTTTTAACGCTTCATGCCCCACAACCAACGGTCTCAGTCTCAATGGCATCCTTTAGCCCGGTCCGGCTTTACAAGCAGATCTAACTTTTCTCATTCTCAAATGGCGTCTTTATCAATATGTCTTCAACGGAGACATCGAGAAAATGTATCGCCAGATTCTGGTGGATCCGAAGCATTCGCGCTATCAACGAATTCTTTTCAGAAATTCACCAGATGATGAAGTGCACGAATTTTAACTTCAAACAGTCACCTTCGGTGTAAACTGTGCCCCCTATCTTGCAATTCGCACGCTTCATCAGCTGGCCCAGGATGTCGAAACCGAGTTCCCCCTGGCTGCTGCCATTTTGAGGACAGCCATGTATGTCGACGACGCGCTGTGTGGTGCTCATACTATCGACACGGCGCTCCGTGCGCGAAAGGAATTGACAGCAGCCCTTTGCTCTGCTGGATTTACCCTGCGAAAATGGACAGCTAACAATCAGGAAATTCTATCCGGAATACCTCCTGAAGACCTACTGAATAAGGATTTTCTAGAATTGGAAGACGCCAGCACAGCAAAAACACTCGGTATCCGATGGAATGCAAAGGCTGCTTACTTCACCATTGAATCCAAATCATTCGATATTGCCCCCTCTTACACCAAACGAGAAATGCTGTCACTCCTTGCAAAATTATTTGATCCTGCAGGCTGGATGGCTCCGGTCATTATTATCGCAAAAACCCTCATGCAACAAGTTTGGCTGGATGCCACCGGCTGGGATGACCCCTTGACCCCGTCAACCCTACAACTCTGGATAAAATTCGTCCAGTGCTATCACCAAATTAACCTCATAAAAATCCCTCGATGGATTCATTTCACTCCAACGAGTGGCATTGAAATCCATGCGTTTTGCGATGCTTCCGAAAAAGCATACGCAGGCGTAGTCTATGTACGCCTTCGTAACTCTCACGAAATCCGTAACTATCTACTTTATGCAAAAACCAAAGTTGCCCCCATCAAAACCATATCTGTACCTCGACTTGAATTGTGCGGTGCAGCCCTCTTAGCCGACATGTTAAATGCCTCATCTTGAGTTTCCTCAGTATGAACTCTACTGCTGGACTGATTCGACCATCGTGCTCGCTTGGGTAAAACGACCGCCTTGCAACTGGACTACGTTCGTTGCTAACCGTGTGACCAAAATTGTGGAAATCGTAGATCCCACTCACTGGTCTCATGTCCAATCCCAACACAATCCAGCGGACTTAGCCAGTCGTGGCATGTATCCGCTTGAATTGCAACAAACCTCATTATGGTGGCAAGGTCCGGATTGATTGCGCCAAGAGAAAAAGTACTGGCCTCACTCCCCTCACCCCGACATCTTTGAAACCGAACTGGAAGCAAAACCCATCAAATCGTATTTTGCATATTTTTCCTCACTATGAAGACCTCTTGGAAAGATTTTCTTCTTTACCACGAGCTCTCCGCGTACTTTCGTACATTTTCCGGTTCTTCCATCACTCACACGCCCAACATCGCCTCTCATTTAGATGACACGATAATAGTATTGATTCGGATGAGATTCAATATGTTAAAACCCGACTAACTAATCTCATGCAGAAGGTTCATTTTGCCAATGAATATCACTGTCTGGAAATGAAGATGAATCTTGACAGAAAGAGTACAATTCTGTCACTCAATCCATTCTTATCTCAAGATGGAGTCCTCCGCGCAAGAGGACGTTTAACCTCATGTCCGTCACTCTCCTATGACGAACGTCATCCGATTATAATCCCCTACAATTGTGTTTTCACCCTTCCCTAATATCCCTTTGGCTGATGACCATTTCTACCAAAGTGATCAGATCGATGTTTTGATTGGAGCTGACATTTACCCTCTAAACCTGCTGGATGGCATTAAACGAAATATTCTGGGTTCACTCGTAGCCCAAGAAACGACATTCGGCTGGATTCTAACGGGTCCTCTTCCCCAGGACCTGCCAAACCCCTCAATTACCACGCGGGTCTCGTTTTTCAACGAAGTCTCCCTCGACCGTCAGATTTCGCGCTTCTGGGAACTAGAACAGCGTCCTCGGACTCCAACTGAAAAATACTGCAACGATTTGTATGAGAAAACAACACAAAGACGTCCCGATGGGCGTTACATCGTCTCGCTGCAGTTTAAAGAAGAATTCCCTTCGCAGTTACAACTTGGACGTTCAAGAGAAATAGCTCTTAAACAATTTCTCCGCAACGAAGCGCGGCTCCTGAAAACCCCGAGTTTTAAAGAACTTTATGATTCAGTGATTCAAGAATACTCCCATTTGAATCATATGGTCTCTGTTCACCCCGAACAAACCTCGCTCCATTCTGACACTTACTACTTACCTCACCATACAGTCATCAAGCCAGAAAGCAGCTCCACCAAGGTGCAAGTTGTTTTTAACGCTTCATGCCCCACAACCAACGGTCTCAGTCTCAATGGCATCCTTTAGCCCGGTCCGGCTTTACAAGCAGATCTAACTTTTCTCATTCTCAAATGGCGTCTTTATCAATATGTCTTCAACGGAGACATCGAGAAAATGTATCGCCAGATTCTGGTGGATCCGAAGCATTCGCGCTATCAACGAATTCTTTTCAGAAATTCACCAGATGATGAAGTGCACGAATTTGAACTTCAAACAGTCACCTTCGGTGTAAACTGTGCCCCCTATCTTGCAATTCGCACGCTTCATCAGCTGGCCCAGGATGTCGAAACCGAGTTCCCCCTGGCTGCTGCCATTTTGAGGACAGCCATGTATGTCGACGACGCGCTGTGTGGTGCGGTGGAAACAAATCCAGACACAACTGATGGCTGCACTGCCGTCTGAACGCACCTCTCTCTCTCGACCATTTGCTGCCACCGGTCTCGACTTCGCGGGACCTTTTGATATTAAAAATTATACCGGCAGGGCGTGCCTCATCACGAAATGTTACGTCTGCATATTCGTCTGCTTTGCGACCAAGGCTATTCATCTCGAAGCTACCAGCGATCTATCGACGCCCACTTTTCTCGCTGCGTTCAGCCGTTTCACTGCACGCAGAGGATGTCCCAAGGATCTATACTCAGACAATGGGAAAAACTTCGTTGGAGCTTCTACAGCCCTGCTGAACGACTGGAAAGCGTTCCTCCAGCAAAGTAAGGACGCCGTCCTCACTCAATTCTCCTACCAAAACTTGCAGTGGCATTTCATACCAGCCGCCGCGCCTCACATCGGTGGACTCTGGGAAGCTGGAGTCAAAAGCTTTAAGCTTCACTTCCGAAAATTTGTCGGAAATATGCATTTCACCTTTGAGGAATTTACGACCATTCTCTACAAAATTGAAGCATGTCTCAATTCGCGACCGCTGAACAGCATGTCCGAAGACCTCTCTGATTTGCAACCCCTTACACCAGGATACTTTCTCATCGGTGGTCCCGTTTTAGCGCCTGCTGAACCCGAAATTCCCCTCTCAAAATTGTCAATCGATGGCAAAAGGTTAAATCCATGTATCAGCACTTTTGCAGCCGCTGGAAAAATGAATATTTAACTGAACTCCATAAAGAACTAAATGGAAATACCCTCAGTTGAATTTAAAACCCAATGACCTCGTAGTTTTACGAGACGATAACCTTCCACTAACGAAGTGGAGACTCGGTCGTATAACCCACACCTATCTCGGTTCTGATAGCAGAACGCGTGTCGCCGACGTCCGAACCGAAAAAGGAACCCTGACCCGTCCAATCTCGAAATTAATCGTGTTGCCCCAGTAACTCGACACAAAATCGGAACCTCCCCCCTTTATATTTTCCGCATTTACTAATTTTCTCATTCTAGACATGAATCCCGAAAACACATTCCCAACCGCAAAGGACGCTACGGGCAAACGGAATCAACGCCCTCTATTTGTCCGTAGTCCATATTCTGTCCAACCAGCCGCTCCCCCCTCCCCCTTGGAGCTCACGGCAATTACCCACGGTTCGATACCTGGTGAGTTCTGCCACCGCTTTCTCTCACTCTCGGAGTGAAAGCGGCTCATCTGCATCTCAGCAGAAGGGCAAGCAGCTCATCATTGGTTTCCGGAAGCGGCGGACTTTCATTCCATTCTAAGAAGCGGACACACGAGCACGCGTCTCGACAAACCCCCACATTCTATCGTGAGCAGTGTAAGCAAGCACCCGTCTTCCAATCGTGAGTAGTGAATAGAAAAAGCCCAAACGCAGTTCCACGCGTACTCTCCATCTACACAATCCTCATCCGGATCACCCTTTAAAATCATCATCATCCAAACGGCGCCGTCCACTCAGCAGACCACGCGTACATTTCATCCAACTCATCCACATTGTAAGAAGCATTCATCCGGTAAGTCTCCTTCATTATTTTATTATAAATCACGCACTCCCGCGTGAGCATTTATGGTCCTTCGAGCCGGATCATCCACTCAGCAGACCACGCGTACATTTCATCCAACTCATCCACATTGTAAGAAGCATTCATCCGGTAAGTCTCCTTCATTATTTTATTATAAATCACGCACTCCCGCGTGAGCATTTATGGTCCTTCGAGCCGGATCTCGCCCGCACTCGGAAACCACCCGAACATTTTGGTCCTTCGAGCCGGATTCTCGACCGGCAGAAACCCCTCATAACCGGATTCTCTACCGGAAAACCCCCGCGAACCGGACTCTCTACCGGCAAATCTCCCTTTCACATTCCAGTGAAATATTTTACATAAATATATGCACTCTCGTGCATATATAATTATCACTTATCTGTTCGGCGTCGCGCAGCATTTGGAAAACCACCTTCCTTTTCCTTCCCTGCAATCTCAAGCCCGTGTGACCAAGTGCTAATCCCCCCCAAACGAATTACATATTTTTAGCTGGTTTTATGTGCATCCATCCCATAAAATTAGAATATATATATATATATATATATATATATATATATATATATATATATATATATATATATATATATATATATATATATATATATATATATATATATATATATATATATATATATATATATATATATATATATATATATTATATATATTATATATGTATATATATATATTATATTATATATATATATATATATATATATATATATATATATATATATATATATATATATATATATATATATATATATATATATATATATATATATATATTATATATATATATTCTAATTTTATGGGATGGATGCACATAAAACCAGCTAAAAATATGTAATTCGTTTGGGGGGGATTAGCATATATATATATATATTATATTTTTGACAGAGTGCTTACAACGGTCAAATTTAAAACGTTATTTGAAATTTACCGTTGATTGTTTCGAGTTTAGCAACTAGAATTTTAGCAGCAGTACAGTCTGCAGCAGCGTGGGATCCTCAGCAAGAAAAAACCACCACCTTTCTACAGGCAAAAGCAAACTTTTTCGTGGTTTGCTTTCTGCTATATCCGCTTCCATCGTCATCGACGTCGTACAAGCAGCGCACAAGCAGCAAGTGCCCGGTTGGGAAAACACATTTGTGAAAGTGGTTCAACTGGTTATATTTTAATTAGTTGAACTAGTTTCATTTAAATTACTTGTAAATTTATTAAGTGACACTAATATAGCTATACAACACTAATTGATCAACGTATCAATCCAAATCAATACCAATTATTTGCAATTAATTTGAAAAATTGATTAAAATTCTAATCTTATAATAATTGTGTCTCTTCATAAATTCTCTCAAACCCCTAAAAAATAAAAATATAATAACCTCCAAATCCCTTTGGTTTTTTTTATTCTTTGCTACCTCTCTGATATCTAATTTTTCACAACTATGGACCCTCTTCAGAATATCCTCAGCGTTGCCGAAACTTTAGAAGAATTCGTAGAAGAATACCTCGCCATCCCAGTGCGTGATCATTCGGAATTCTCCCTCAGACGTCAAATCTTCATACAACGACGCTAACCCAGAGGCTCGTGGAGCTGATATAATCGTCGTCAAAACGAAGAACCGAAGCTGTTATCAAATATATGTTCGCTTCTCAGCAAAAATTAACGAACAGCAACATCTCGCTGCCTCACTTCAGACTTCAACAATTGTGGATTAAGATGTCCGTGGTTTATATCAATCAAAAGGCTTATTATCGAAGACTGAATACTGCTACATTCATTTATAATTGCATTCAACTGTGAGGTTATAAGATGAAACACGAAGACACTTTTATCTGCATTTTGCCTCTTCGTGGATTCGTCAAAAAAACTCTCAGCTGAAGCCACAATTTGTCAAAATTGATGTTGATTTCATTCGTGGTTTTCTATAAAATATTTACCGTAGAATCTATTACAGAGATCTGTTTCTGGACATAATCCTTTATCTAAAAGTTATATTTAGATATCCGTTGGTTATCTAAAAGATTTCTCATATTTTGCTCAATTGTTTCTCTGTCATCCGCGCCCATCATACCGAAGCATGATATAATGATCGCGTAAATTCAAATAGAGCTCTTTTCGGCCGCTTCGCTCTTACAAGGAAGTCATTATTTTGTTTAAGAAAAGTGTAACGGCGTTCCATATACACTACCGGCCAAAAGTTTCGAACCACCCTTAAAATTTCAACAAATCTTACTAATAGTTATCCAAAGCTTTTAAAAATAAAAAGTTTCATTATACATTTTAAAGTTTATTATATTTGCTTTCAAATTACATTAAAATTAAATTTTAGAAACATTTTTATTATCAAAATTTTTACAAAAATGTCTAAACTGAATTTTCATCAAAAAAGCCCCCTTTGCACTGAATAACTTTTGCTACAATTCTTGGCATTCTGGCGATTAATTTCTTTATGGTTTCCTGTTGTATATTGTTCCAGGATTCCAACAATGCATTCCACATTTCCTCTTTCGACGTAGTCGCTTTTTCTCGCACCTTTCGGTCCAGCTCCTCCCATAGAAGCTCTATTGGATTAAGATCGGGTGACTGGGCAGGCCAAATCATATTTTTTAATATTCCAGATGTTTGCTTCATCTCTAAATAGCCTCTGCACAATTTGGAACTGTGTTTGGGATCGTTATCTTGCTGCATCACGAATCCTTCGCCGATCAATCGTAGGCCTGATGGTATGGCATTATGCTCCAGTATCTTTCTATAGTCCTCCTTTCGCATAATTCCATCGATTCGAATTAAATCGCCTACTCCATTGCTTGAGAAGCATCCCCAGACCATAACGGAACCGCCGCCGTGCTTCACCGTTGGGATTACACACTCCGGCAGCATCTTCTCTTGGGCACTACGTCTGACGTAAATTCTTCGATTTGACCCAAACAGCTCGAACTTTGATTCGTCGGTCCAAAGAACATTTTTGAAGTCGTCTTCGGTCCATTCCTTATAGGTTAGAGCCCATTGAAGTCTTCTGTTTTTATTTCGTGGTCGAAGTAAGGGTTTTTTTGTAGCAACCCTTCCATGAAGATCAGCATCTCTTAGACGCCTTTTTACAGTTGTTAGTGACACCGGGTTTGATCGACTGTTATTGATCTCTGCTTGTATTTCTGGAGCCGTTTTTCTTCTGTTTCGTCTGCTTGATATTACTATTGCTCTATCTTCACGATTTGTTGTCGATCTTGGCCTTCCGGACCGCGGAAGGTCCTCAAGAGTTCCATAATCCGTGTGCCTTTGTATGGTGCGATGCACAGAACTTTTCGAAATTTTTAATTTGTGCGCTATTATCCGCTCGGAATTGCCTTCCTTATAAAGAGTAATCACTGCAGATCTTATGTCAATCTTTTTTTTTGGCATGGCTTAGCTTTTTTTAACGTTTGATCAGTTTGAATCTTGAGGAACAAATAATGCTGTCAATATTCTGGGTCAGCTTTTTATACTTGACCTAGGGTAAAAAATGGAAGGTGATAATTATTCATAATTACCTGTAGTAATTACCCCATAAAAAAAAAAATACCCTGAGTACCTGAAAAACGTTTTTTATAACCCTTTTTCTCGATTTTGTATGGCAAGTGCAATAAACAAAAAACCCCAATTTCTTGACTTAGTGTATTGTTTGAGCATGCAGTTAAACAATGAACGCCGTAAATCCATTTTGGGTTCCATATTACAATTATCACTTTACAACCATCCTATTAAAAAAGAAAAAATCAAAATTTATACAATAATAAAGAAATGCCACACGATTTTCTATGAACAGGAGTGGTGGTTCGAAACTTTTGGCCGGTAGTGTATGTTGACATAGCTTGGCACGCTTCACTGTATTTTTCTAAGTACCGTCGTGACCACGGACGAGGGTGGATATCCACTTATATCCGTCCGAAAATGGAGTACAACTCGCATATTTGGTCTGGAGCTTCGAAAACATATCTTCAGCTTCTGGACCGTATACAAGGTCGTACGATAAAACTTATAGGGGACAGTAGGGTATCCAGCTCTATTGAAACCTTGGGATGTCGTCGGGATGTGGGGTGTGTAACCTTATCCCTTCGGTTCAGATATTCAACAGATCTACTCGGCTTTCCAGAGCGGTGCACCCCTTTTACGTCTCGATCCCGTTCCATCGCACTATCCACTACCGCGATAATTCGTTTTTCGGTCGCGCAGTTAAATTGTGGAATAGTCTCCCTGCGCATGTTTTCCCACACACTTATAACGTCGATGCTTTTAAAAGAGGTGTAAATCGACACTACTCCCACTTTTCCCCTTCCTACTAACCTTTACCCTTCTAAACCAACGAATGCTTTGCATGGATATGGGGCATCCCCTGAGCTTGGTTCTATCTGCCATAAACAAAAAAAAAAAAAAAAGGATAAACTTAAATCGTAATATATAATTAGATTCCATTTTGAGCTCTCTACGTAGAGTTGGCCAATTTTATCAAAATATATTGCGGTTCTGTTATGAAGTGGTGAGATGGCTGATCCATTTAGAAATGCCGCCGCCTTTATGCCTTTTACCGACAGTATGAGGTAAAGAAGAACGAACCAAAGGATTGTATAATTTGGGCCTTTTTGTTCTTTCGATTTAAAGGTTGTTAGATTGACAGCCTTTGGTCTTTCATCCTCTGTTTCTGCTTGAGTTTCAATCGTACTCAGTGGAAAAATGTTGCTAATTGGTCGCTGCAAGCTTGTAGCTTTACAGTCACCACCTTGTCATCCTTTCCAAAATTAACGTCAGTAATTCTTCCCAGTGGCCATCTTGAAGGTGGCGTAGTTTCCTGTTTAACCAACACCACGTTACCAATCTTTACATTTTCCTACGGGAATTTCCATTTGTTTTGCTGTTGTAATGTAGTTAAGTATTTTGTTTTCCAACGATGCCAATAATCTCTTTTGATTTTTTTAATTACTTTCCATCTGTCTAGTGAGACCTTGTTCGGCTCGCAGGTTGCCTCAGGAAAGTCAAGCAGTAGTTGACCAATTAAAAAATTACCCGGCGTTAAGACATCTATATCTTCTGTAATATTTGAGCTCAATGTACAGAGTAGTCGTGAATTTAGTAATGCTTCTATTTGTGTTAGCAATGTTGTGATTTCCTCGAATGTTAGCCTCGTTTCTCCGATTACTCGTTTGATATGATGTTTGATTGATTATACTCCGGCTTCCCAAATTCCTCCCATGTGAGGAGCTCCAGGCGGGATAAAATGCCACTGAATATTCTCGTTTGCCAGTATCGGCGCGATCGACGAATTATTGTTCAATGCTTTCTTAAATTCTGCATCTAGTTTTTGTTTTGCCCCGATGAAATTTGTTCCATTGTCGAAGTATAGATGGCTACTTTTTCCTCCCCTTGCAAAAAGCCTTCTGAGAGCTGCTAAGAACTCCTCTGACGATAGGTCGCTTACGGATTCCAGATGAATGGCCTTTGTTGCAAAGCACACAAAAACCGAGATGTAACCTTTATATGTTTTTTTAACTTTTCCCTTTGAAACTCTAATTGACACAGGTCCTGCATAATCAATGCCTGTATGTATGAAAGGATGTGATACGGTTACCCGTGGTTCCGGAAGATTTCCCATTATTTGCGTGAGATGCGTGATATCGGATACACTTTGGGCATGATCGGACGTAGTTTTTCAATGCATTTTTCATTCCAATGATCCAGTGTTTGCGCCTTATTATTGCTTCCATAATTTTTGGGCCTCCATGTAATGTTGAAGAGTGTACTTCTTGGATCAGCAACATCGAATACCCGCCTTTTCCCAGTATCATTGGGTGCCTGCAATTGAAAGGCAGATCTGTGTTTTGCAACCTTCCACCGACGCGGAGGATCCCTTCGTTGTCCAAAAATTTTTACAAGGTTGCTATTTTGCTGTTTGTGCCTACGGTTTTCTCTTGTTTCAGATGTTTAATCTCCTCTTGGAATTCTTTGGACTGATGATGTCTTATTAAAATTTTGTTCGCCCTATGAAGTTCTTTCACTTCTAAAAACCCTTTTAAATTTGCTCCCTTGATTTGTTGATAAAGCGTAGAATATATGACAAGACTTGTTTTAGTTTTGAGTAACTTGAATACTTTCCCACTAAATCGTCCATAAATTGGTTTTGTTTAATTTGTAGAACGTATATTGACGCTTTTGGGTCCCTTACGACCTCTTTGTTTTGTTTTGGCCATCGGTTTTTTGGTTCGGAAATCCAGGCTGGAAATTTCCACCATAATTCAAAGCTGTTGAATTTCTGAGCTATGATTCCTCTCGATGCTAAATCAGCTGGATTATCTTTGTTGAAACGTGTCTCCATTCAGCTTCTGGGATGAGGGCTCTTATATCTTCTGTTCGGGATCGTACGAATTTATCGTTCTTTTTAGGGTTATTGATCCATCCCCCAATGTGATGTAGGAATCACTCCAAGCAACAATTTTCGCCTTATATTTCAATATCTCTTTTGTTTTGTATAATAATTTGGACAATAAATGAGCTGCACATAGTTCCAGCTTCGGCAAATTTTTCGATTTTTAATTGGGTTTACCTTGCTTTTCGAAGTGATGAGCGATATTTCTGTGTCAACTTTTGCATATATAACCAAGGCATATGCTTTTCCAGAGGCATCAGCAAATCCATGTAGTTCTAAATTCTTATTGCTGGTTGTTTTGATCCATCTTGGTATATCCACTTTTTGAAGATTCTTAATATCCTCCTTAAAAACATCCCATTCTTACTGTAGCTCTTCTGGCAGTTCAATATCCCAAGGTGTTTGCAAAATCCACAGTTTCTGAATGATTAATTTTCCTACAATCGTTACAGGAGATAGCAAACCAAGTGGATCAAATATTTGAGCTAGATATGACAATGCCTGCCGTTTCGTTCTGCAATCGTTTGATGAAGTATTTATTCTGAATTTCAATGTTCGCGTACGGGCTCCCAATGCAAACCAAGTGATTTTACTGCCTCGTTGTCCCTTATTGGAATGATTTGATTATCATCGGATCTGGGTATGTGTTGTAGAATTTCTGATTGATTCGTATTCCACTTACGCAGTTAGAATCCATACTTGTTAAGTTGAGTGGCAACAGATTTTTGATTTTTAATGCATCCTTCTATCGTGTCAGCTCCGGTCATTAAATCGTCCATATAAAAATATTCTTTGATTATGTCGTGTATTAGTTTATCGTTGGTGTTCTCAGCGATCTCGTGTAGTGAGCGTGTGGCCAAAAATGGCGCTGATGCTGTGCCATACGTCACGGTCTTCAATTTGTATTTCTTTATTGGGCTGTTCTTATTTTCTCTCCGAAGGATATACTGGTAATCTTGGTCTTCCTCTGCTACCTCTATTTGTCGAAACATCTTTTCCACATCAGCTGTTATGACATTTTGCCAATATCGCCATTTAATTATTATATCGAAGATGTCTTTCTGAAGTCTTGGTCCTACCAACATTATGTCCTTTAAGCTTCTCCCGTTGGAAGTTTTGGCAGAAGCATCAAATACGACCCTTAATTTTGTGGTTAAACTTTCTTGGCGAATTACCGGTTGATGAGGCATGTAATATTTTCCCATTCGCAACTGTGGATTTTCTTCCATGTGTTTCAAATCTAGGTATTCTCTCATGAATTGTACGTAGTCGTTTTTCAATTGGAGATTTCTTTCAAATTTTCGTTCTAGAGCTAGAAAAGGAGCCGTCGCTGGCTTTCTGGAATCACCTAACTCCTTGCCATCTATGAAAGGGAGCTTTACAATTATTTTGCCTGTGTTGTGGTATCCTTCCGCTGAAGGATATCGCAACGAGCCATCGCTTGCTTTCTGGAATCGCCTAACTCCTTGTCATCTATGAAGGGCAGCTTTACAATTATTTTGCCCGTGTTGTGGTATCCTTCCGCTGAAGGATATCGCAACGAGCCATTGCTTTCTTTCTGGAATCGCCTAACTCCTTGTCATCTATGAAGGGAGCTTTACAATTATTTTGCCTGTGTTGTGGTATCCTTCCGCTGAAGGACACCCACGACAAAAGAAATTAAACTTAAATAATGTATTCTTCCACTGAAGGATACCCGCGACAAAGGAAACTCTATTTTTTAAGATTTTTACGATGGACACGACGGATTTTTACGACCGTACTTTATTGACTTCGAAAACGGACTCAATGCTTAAAATTAAAACAAATTACTAGCCAGCTCGGTTGGGCCAGCTAAGTGGGTCAATCTCTGCACTTTGTCCCATTGTGCAATATGCCTTTCTTGCAGAATTGAAATTCTGCTGGAAATTATTGGATGTTGGGCAAGTGGAAGTTTCGCAACTCAAACTTTGATGCCTCGCTTGCGGAACTTGGATTCCGCAATGTTGATGATTCACGTAGATATAAAGGCCAGTCTTCCTCTGAAAAAATTCCAATGTATATCATGAAAATCAGGACCTATAGTTTTGCGTGAAGTTATCGGATGCTAAGTTCACATTTCAGTGATTTTAACAAAATCTGCAAAAAATTTTTTAAAAGCATTCTACACGAAATGGCCATATACAAAGGTATTGAGCCCAGTCCTCCACTGAACAAATTCCGGCATAAATTTCCAAAATCGGTACCTACAGTTTTGCTTAAAGTTGTCGGATGCTAAGTTCACACTTGTGAGATTTTAACAAAACCTGCTCAAATTTTGCTTTCTCAATTTCTCACCTTCGTTATTTCACCTGATTCTTCTCATACTAACATATTTGAACACTCTATTATAAACTCACATAATTGGTAAAATTTTAAACAAGATTTTCTTCTGGTGTCGCTGGAAAAAGTTGTGAGTGGCTATCCCAGCTTCAGTAGGGATTTATTATTGTTTGCAATAGGATATTCGGAAGAAAGTGGACTGTTTAGACGAAGCACTAGTTATACACATCAGCATTTTACTTCATTATAAAAGCAAATAATTTTCACTTCTTAAATGTTAAAAAATAATTTTATTTGATTTTATTTTTCTTTATAGTCTGAGTACAACAGAACTTAAAGTGCTTGAATACAAAAAACAACTATTAATAATCGCTAAGGATCATGAGAAAGCCAGGGAGCTTGAGCAAGTAAAGCGTTATAAAATACCGCAGGGCAACTTAGAGGAAGATAAAGGTAGGATATAGATTTCCCAAAAGAGTCAGTTTTTACATTGTTTCATTGATTAGAAAGCCATGCAAAAATAGATCACATTGAAAGATATCAAAATTGTGATCAAAAAAAGTGGGAAGCCGAACAAATCGCTTCGGGTAAATTTCAGTTCGGTGCTAAAGATGTAAAAACGAATGAAGAATACCATCTACTTCTTGAATCTAAAATTGATTTTATTAAGACTCTGCCAGGTAATGACAAAGAGTCTAAAAGGAATATCCCTAAAATTAATGAAAAGAAGGAGGTCAGCCTCGAAGATTCCAGAATATCTCTTCCTGTTTATCCTTTTAAAGATGATATAATAGCTGCTCTTCGCGAACATCAAGTAAGTTCATATGTACATACGGTATATATAGTGTAGCAAAAGGTTTAAATCAAGAGGACAGTCGGGAGACAGTCGTTTACGACAAATGGATGTGACCGCGGACGGAGGCGGATGGTGCGCCCGCCGACAGCTTTCTTATTGCTCATTATAATAAAATAAAACAATAGAACAAAAAAACCAGTTTAACCTACGCCGCGTTTTACATTTTTACAACTGTGCAAAAAAAAAATATTGAACAATAATAGTGAATTCAATAAGCGGACAACAATTAATTCAATATCAAATCAACAAAATTCAATAATACAACAAACAAATAGCAGATCAAACGGATAGCAGAGAACCATGCGAGGGGCCTTTTTATGCTCAATTTTAAGTCTCTCAGTAAGCTTTGCATTTTGTTTGTTTCACCTCTTCCTACTTCTTCCCGGTCCCGTTAGGTGTGCAGGCGGCTGTGAATGCACTGTGGGCTGAAGCGCGGCAAGATAAAGGCATAACACTTATCTTGTCGCGTTTTGCTTTGCTTGCGGCGTACGCTCGGCCGCTTGTACAGCTGACCTTACACTTCCTTACAGTGGGCGGTAATGGAAAAATTCCGCATAGATTCCACTGATATACGTGGCTTGAGGGCGAATTTCTCCGCGGCTTATGCGCATATTTGTACTCACCAACCGCATATAATGGCACTAGGTGAGACCCAGGTGTCTGAGGGTGGAGATCCACTGGATTTTCATATGCCTGGGTACCATTTACTGCCATTGCTTTCATCACACAGAGGCCTCGCCTTATATATTCGCAGTGATGTTGCGTATCAGTGTCAGCAGCACCTTGGCACGACGGATGCCGAATTTAGCTCCATGTGGGTTAAGTTCAAAATCCTGCACATCCTGCACTTCTGCTTCATTTATAGAAGCCCGGGTCTAGAGAGGGTGCCAACTTTTGATAAACTGGACAGTCTCTCTGATTCGATTTCTAAAATTCTGGAATCGTATCCGAACAGTGAAATTATTTCTGCTGGTGATTTCAATGTTCATAATTCCAATTGGCTACTTCATTCGAGTCACACAACACCCGAGGGTTTCTATGTTGAGTTATTTGCTGAGTCTAATAATTTGACTCAATTAGTGAAGGAACCAACGCACTTTCCCTGAGTTGATGGGCAAAACCAAAATATTCTGGACCTTTTTCTAACTTCACATCACATCAAGTATGATGTGAATGTTCTTGCACCTCTTGGTAATTCGGACCACGCTACAATTTCTGCTACCTTCCCATATTCTAGTCTTCAATCCACTCACCAGCCAGCTCCGAAGCGGACATTGTAGCTTTATGAGAAGGCTAATTGGGATGCGCTTAAGCTCTTTTTCAGCCGTTTCAATTGGCAATTATGTTTCAGGGATAGAAACATAATTGCTGCGGCATTTTACTGGTAGAAAATATAATTTTAGATTGTGGAATAATCTCCCTGCGAATGTCTTCCCGCCCACTTACAGCGTCGAAACATTCAAGCGAAGTGTAAACCGTCACTACTCCCTCTTTCCCCCTTCCCACTAACCTGTCATCCCTTCGGAACCAACAAATGCTGTGCATGGATAGGGGGCATCCCCTGAGCTTGGTTTCATCTGTCATAAAAAAAAAAAAAAAAAAAAAAATAATTTTAGGTGGTATGAAGTCTTTCATACCCAATAAAAGAATTTGCATTAAACCAAAAGACAATTCCTGGTTTAATGCGACTTGCCACTCTAAACCGTGAAAAAGTTCTCTACGAACAGCGGCTTAGACTTAGAGTTATTCAATACCATAAGGGTAGTAAGCACTTTTGATCGTTCGTGGGGAGAGTGAAGAATCTGTCGCGATCGTCTATTACAACTCTCCTCAAGGATGATCAGATCTTCACTCACTCGGTTGATAAAGCAAACTTATTAGCCAATATGTTTGCTGAAAACTGCTCTCTTCCTGAGTAGCCAACCAGTGATCGATGGTGTGTCTCATATTATGCCTGAGATGCACTTTCGAAAGCGGGCTGTCAAAATAGTGCTTGTAAACCTCAAAGTCAATAAATCATCGGGACCGGATGGCATTTCAGCCCACATGTTGAGAAAGTGCGCCTTAACACCGGCTCGCCCATTGCACAATCTCTTTAACTTATCATATATTTCAGGAGTTTTTCCCATTTCCTGGAAGATTGCCAATGTGCAGCCAGTTCCCAAAAAAGGTGATGCTACGAATCCTGCCAATTACCGGCCCTTACCAATCTGTTCAATGCTCTCCAAAGTTATGGAGAGAATTATGAATTTTAACTTGATGAGGTATCTGGAGAGCAACCAATTGGTCAGTGATCGCCAGTACGGTTTCCGTGCTCACTGCTCCACAGGCTATTTGATGGCGTTCCTCACTGAGCGGTGGAACAGTTTTGTTCACCAATTAAGTGAAAGTAAGGTTGTTGCTTTGGATATCTCCAAGGCATTGACCGGGTGTGGCATAAAGCACTCGTGTCTAAACTGGCTGCTTATGGTGTCGGTGATACATTCACTCGATGGATATCGAGTTTCCTCAGCGGCCGTTCTATTCGGGTTGTGATAGACGGCTTTGCTTTCGAAGAGCACTCCATTAATGCTGGAGTTCCACAGGGTTCGGTCCTGTCTCCAACTCTTTTTCTCATTTTTATCAATGACGTTCTGTCATTGACATCAAACCCGTCTGTCATTCATATCCATTCTCCAGACGTCCTTCTATTCTGGAGATCAATAGAAAACGTAGAATTATGAATGATACACTCCAATCCGACCTCAACAAAATCCAGGAGTGGGGTCGAGCGAATCGGGTCGAATTTAATGCGCAGAAGAACCAATGCTGTTTGTTGACCCACAAACGTCTGGCAGGTGACAACTTCCCACCTCTAAATATGGGTGGTGTGGATATTAATGAGTCGGAGGCTCTTGATGTTCTGGGCATGTCAATCCAATACGATCTTCGTTGGATCAATCACATTTTTGATGTGTCGAAATAAGCAGCCAAGTGCTTGGATTTCTTAAGCGGTGTAAGAAATACTTCGCTCCAACCGATCTTCGTTGTATCTACACCATCTATATACGTCCGAAAATGAAGTACAACTCGCATATATGGTCGGAAGCTTCGCGAACAAATCTTCAGCTTCTAGACCGTGTCCAATGTCGTGCGTTAAAACTTATAGGGGACAGTAGGGTATCCAGCTCTATTGAAACCTTGGAGCGTCGTCGTGATGTAGGGTGTGTATCATTATCTTACGGTTACCTTCATGGTAAATGTTCTTTCGAAGTAGCCAGCCTGAGTCCTCCGGTTCAGGTATTTAGCAGAACTACTCGGCTTTCCAGAGTGGTGCACCCCTTTTATGTCACGATTCCGTTCCAACGAACCACGCATTATCGTGGGAATTCGTTTTTCGGTCGCGTCATTAGATTGTGGAATAGTCTCCCTGCGAATGTCTTCCCGCCCACTTACAGCGTCGAAACTTTTAAGCGAAGTGTAAACCGTCACTACTCCCTCTTTCCCTTCCCCCTTCCCCTTAACCTGTCATCCCTTCGGAACCAACAGATGCTGTGTATGGATAAGGGCATCCCCTGAGCTTGTTTTCATCTGCCATAAAAAAAAATATAGTGTCACCTAACAATTCGGCCGTAGGGATACTCTATAAAACTTCAGTGAGAGGTGATCCGTGATAATTGTGAAAGCGTATCCTTTAAGGTGCGGAAGGACGCATTATGAATGTCAGCCAAAGAACCGTCAGGCATTCCTTCTTGGTTGTAGTATTGTTTTTCTCGGCTCTGTTGAGATGTCGATTAGCGTATGCAATAACTTTTTCCTGTTCACTTACTGTCTGCATGAGAACCGCTCCGAGGCCATAGTCGCATGCATGGGTTTGTAGTAAGAATCGTTGGTTGAAGTCTGACCATGCCAATACAGCTTCTGTGAATTTGTGTTTTTTTCCTCAAATGCATCCTGTTGTTATGTGTTCCAATTGAAATATCACCCTTTTTTTACTTAAGATGTAAGGGTATACCCCCTTACTTTTGGAAAAATCTGACACAAAGTATCGATACAAGGAAGCGATCCCTGGGCAGCCTCGTAGTTCACGGACGTTCTGAGGGGGTCGTAACTCTCTGATAGCGGCAACCTTGGCTGGATCCGTATGTATTCCCTGAGCTTATTGCGCGCCCGAGATATTTTATTTTCCTTTTGAATAATTCGCATTTTTTAAAAGGAAAATAACGTAAACTCGGTTTAAATTTTGCTAGTCTCCGCCATCGGAATTTGCCAATAGCCGTTTTTGAGACCTATTTCACGGATAAATTTCGCATCCTTAACTGTGTCTATTACATGATTTATTCGCTGAATTGGATAAGTAACGAGTTCAGTTCAGCTAAACCGACTACCAAAAAGGGACGCAGACACTGTTGCGAAAATACTCGCTCATCATTGTTGTATCGTTTACAGCAATGATTTTGGCACATACTCACCGATCGTACGATGAATCACGGAGCGTTAGTCTTATGATTTGGGGACCGCAACAAAGTGTTAAGCGGCTCACGATCATATGACTGACCAAGCGGTCCAATCAAATTCTACCGTGATGATATGCATATATGCGTTTACTATTATAAATTATATATGCATACGAACGTCACAGTACTCCTCCCCTAGGGACACTGTCGTTATGCGAGAAGTACAATGATAACGTGAATATTAAAGAAATTTCTCAGGGGAGCGTACACGCCTGCTGCTCCTCGTTGTCGTATGACTCCCTTGTCCCGTTGCGGCTGCGTCCTTGGCGATGGTTTTGTCGTCACCAGAGGTTGCGATGATTTCTGCTCGTGTTGTGTGTCGGAGTCGGCGCTCTCGTTTGTGGGTATGCTGCTTTCAGCCGGTCGATCGAAACCTTAACAGACTTCTCTCCAACTAGAACCACAAAGACCTTGTCTGTCCGCCGGAGGACTTCGTAAGGGCTGTTGTAAAGTGGTTGAAGTGGGCGCTGTACGTTATCCATGCGTTGAATACGTGTGTGCACGTTGCCAGGTCTCGTTGTAGACCCTCGAATTTCGGTGATGGGCGGTCTGCGTCGGAAGTACCTTGTTCATCAATCATCGCAAGACCTTGATGAAATCGGCTTCGGTAGGTGAACAAGGACGGGGTAAAAAACTCGCCGGGAATTCTCAACGTCGTACCGTAGGCCATTTCGGCTGGGCTCGCAGCGATATAGTCCTTCACCGAAGTTCGGAGGCCCAATAATACCAAGGGCAACGCCCCGCCATAGTCGTCACACCAGGGCCGCAAGTTATCGCGGCCCTCAGTCTACAATGCCAACGCTCGATTATGCCATTCATTTGGGGATGATATGGCGTCGTGGTGAAATGCTGGATCCCAAGGAGCCTGTCAAGTTGCCTGACATGTCAGATTCTAATTGTTGCCGTGAATCTTCGTCATAACCTGTTTCCTTAGGCTGGCTGGTACTAACGGTCGAATTCAATCCCGGGAGTGTCGCACAGAATTGTCGTTTCGCTGCCGGGGAGGGTCAGAGTCTTGATGACGACCGATGAAGGCTCTGCAGTAGCGTCGGCGAGCCTCCTAATTTCTGGATCCGCTGCCTGTTCCCTCGCTAGCTCGTTATAAGCCACTAGGCTGTTCGAATCGTGGATCCGTTGAATTCGGGATAGCAAATCCGCGACGTCGACTTTCCCGGGCACGTGCTTAATGTACGTCGTCAACTACCCTATGCAGTCTAAATGTCGAATCTGTCGTGGGGAAGCTTTCTATGGATTCTGTTGGAACGCAAATATCAGGGGCGTGTGATCCGTGAAAATTGTAAATTCTCGTCCTTTTACCATGTGCTTAAAAGACGGCCCGCTTGGTACATCTTTAACAGCTCACGCTCGTACGTTATGTACTTCCTCTGCGCGTCCGTTTTCTTTTTCGAGTAGAATCCCAACGGCTGACGTTCAATGTTGACAATTTAGTGTAAAACTTACACCAAATTGTAAGCAATGCGCCTACAGCAAAATATGAATCATTCACGTTGAGTGTCAACTTAGAAATAGGCGCAGCAATAGGCCAAACGGTGTTAAACCGCAGATTTCGGAATGTCCACTGGCTCAATTGGAATTTGGTGATACGCTCCATGCAAATCGATGGTAACGAAATTCTTCCATGGCAGCCTTGAGCTTGTCTGGAGCGAGGCGGCGCAGTCGTGCGCACACTGGTAGTCCATTCGTGACTTTCATCGCCGTCGATTTCGCACCGATCACCGTCACGTCCAGAAATGCCGATTGAAATTACTGCATTGCTGGCTCGCGCTATAATAAACTCCCGGGTGAAATCCCTCCTAAGACCCATATCCAGCTTAACTCGCTTTCTCCTGAAAGTAGCGATGCTGTAACCGTTAGACGCAAAAAGTTTGTAGGAGTTTGGGAGGCGGCTCTAGTTTTTTTGCCATTGACATGGTGGCCTGCAGTTGACCGCCTTGCCGCCCTGTTGCAGCCCTTTGCTGTAGGTCAGCCGGCGAGGCCTGCAGGATCGCGCGGACTTGCTTAGGCAAACGTATTACCCACAGGCTCTCTAATAACTGCTCGGCGACGTTCCTTGCTGCTCCGATGCATCCAATTGTTCAATCAACCGCTGCTTGAGATTCGCGTACCGGTTTTCACCAGGTAGTCTCGTGACCGCGTTGTAGATCTGATTCAACACTCTTGTCTCCATAGACCCTACCACCGTGTTAAATTTTACGCTCTCCGAGGTCAGCCGTACAACGGCGCACTGCGGTTCAAGTTGCGCAAACCACACCTCCGGATTACCGTGCCAAAACGGCAGAACTTTTATTGCCACCCGTGATACCTCGGCATCGCCAGAAACGCTTACTGGTGGGGGCTCTGGTCTCGTGACCATCCTCCACTACACAACCCTAACCTCACCGGCGGTTTCGCTCTCTACCATCCATTGGCCGGTAGTAACTTTAATACCATTTATTTATAATTTATTTAATTTTTGCTTTAGTCCTTTTCTATAATTTGGGCATATTGTCTTTGGTGGAGACTGGAATCTGAAATTTCCACAAGACAAATATTTAGGAAAGAATTCAGGTTTGATCTAAAAAAAATTCATATCTTATTAATTGACTTTTTTAGTAAACCATTTCGGAGTTAACAAATTCTTATTTGTATACATGTATCTACTTTACAAAATCATTGAAAACTTAAAAATTTGTTCCTCCTCTATTCACAACAGGTTTTAATAATTGAAGGTGAAACCGGATCTGGGAAAACAACTCAAATTCCCCAGTATTTAGTAGAAGCAGGATTTGCAAAGAAAAACCTAAAAGTTGGATGTACTCAGCCCAGACGAGTTGCGGCTATGTCTGTAGCTGCTCGGGTTGCTGCAGAAATGGGTGTGAAATTGGGCAACGAAGTCGGGTATAGTATTCGGTTCGAAGATTGCACTTCTGGTGAGTATTAGAAAGCTGCATCAGTTGTATTCACTAGCTAAGGGAAGTTTACTGTTTTTTCTAATATTTCGTCCACACTGTTCAGCTATATCCGGGTTTACGTTTTCGAATATGAAACAGCTGTTCGTATTGTTTACGAAAACCTGCTATCAGATCAAGTGTATCAGCTAGCAGATCAGATGTCTCAGTTATCAGTCATGTTTGTTTCAACATGATCATTGTATATGTGCTTTAAGTCCATCTCATCTTGCTTAAACATAATACGAGAGCAGTCTGAAAAGTTCTCGTCCTAACAACGAAAGAAACATTTTTTTGACGTAAAGTAAATTTTATTTTTCGATATAATCTCCTGAAATTTTCAGGTTTGGAAGCAGATAATAGTCAGAGGGATCCAAATCTGGTGATTAGGTTGTATGTTGAAGGCTGTATTGTCTTGATGAAAACTTATTCTGTTCGTCTTTAAAACAGGTCTTTTATGCATGCAATTGATCCAAAAGGTTATAATAATATTCAGAGCTAATTGTTTTACCTTTTTAAAGATAACCGATCAACAAAACACCTTTGTAATCCCAAAACACTGTTGTCATAATCTTTCCTGCTGATGGAACCAGCTTTGCCTTCTTTGGTGCACTTAGACGGTCTTCAATCCATTGTTTCGATCGTTCCTTTCGCTATGGTGTATATTGGTGATTCCAAGATTCGTTAACAATCATGAAACGATGCTTGAAATTTATTTTATTTTGCTTAAAACGATCTAAACATTCGTGAGAAATACGCATTCGAATGCGTTTTTGGTCAATTGTTAGCAAATGCGGTACCCATCTTGCACAAAGCTTTTACAAAAGCAAGCACATAGTTGTAGCAGTTTTTTAACGACCTTCGCGTGGATCATCTTCGAAGCTTGTACGACCAGATTTAAAGAGAGTAGACCATTTTTTCACAGTATAAAGTGAAGGTGATGCAATCCTTATACACTTTTAGCAATTTGGTGATCAATTTCTGTTGGTGTTAAACCATCCAAAACTTTAATTTAATCACCAATAAAGAATTTAATTACTTATATTCAATTTTTTCCATTTAAAAAAATCAATGACATGCCAGTATTCAACAGCTGCTACTACTCGAATGAATTAGCAGATAGAAATACAATTTGTCATTTATTTATATAAAGGACCGGGATAAAATATCTTGCACAGTTTATGAGATATTGGTAACTTGTTATGAGTGGGCGTGGCCTCCCATTTTTGGCAAACAGATTGGTAATGCCTCCATGTATCTCGCGATAAAATTACGTTTTCACATCCTACACACCGTTCATTCATCATATTGCCAACTTGTGTATGAGTGGGCGGACCGCGCCCATTTTTTGCAAGAATTTTTGTGATGACGCTATACGTTCCGCAATAGAATTATGCCACAATATCTCATACGGTTTATGAGAAAATTTTTTAAAACGAGGTCGCTATACATTTCTTATGTAAAGTAGGCGTGGCTGTTAACCGATATTGCCCATTTTCAATCCCAACAGCCCTAAATAACAAAGAATATTTGTGCTAATTTTCATCGCGATACATCTTTTGTTCTCTCGTAATCGTGATTTCAACAGACAGAAGGGCAGACAAACAGACAGACGGACGGACAGGTCTAAATATTATTTATATTTAGACCTGTCCGATATTGCCCATTTTCAATCCCAACAGCCCTACATAACAAAGAATATTTGTGCCAATTTTCATCGCGATACATCTTTTGTTCTCTCGTAATCGTGATTTCAACAGACAGAAGGGCAGACAAACAGACAGACGAACGGACAGGTCTAAATCGATTCAGGAGCTGACGCTGAGCAAGAATATATCTCGTCTCCTTCTCTGCGTTACAAACGGAAGAACAAAGTGAATATACCCTCCTCCCTTCGGGTGTATAAAAAAAATTTTACTAGTTGCGATTACCGGGTCAAGTTAAATCCTCGATGTGAAATCACGCGAAGCATCTGCGTTGGTGGTCGGTAGCTAAAAGAGAGCGAGCTCCCTCCGTGATCTTCTTTAATGCTGTTAACTTTTTCTTTCCCTATAGGTTCGAACTCTCGTTGTTCTTCTCGTGTGAGAAAGAAAACCAGTTTCGGCCGCGTTGGCTCGAATGTTCCAATTGCTCGTTCTAATCTGGAACTTTCAATTTGCCTTTCGGTTCTGAGGAAAAAAAGGTTTTGAGTGCACATGTAAATATTTCTGGTGTTGCTCTTTGGCTCCGTTTCTTGCGAGAACAACCTGCCCACATGGTGCAGAGTGTTCCTCACACAATAATATAATTGAATAAAACTGAGTGAGATCGAGCTCGCTGTGGCTTTGAAAAGTATGAGCTTAGACACTGTGGCTTTGAAAAGTACCATTTGTCTGCGATTAAGGAGGCAATCCATCTTGTAAGAGTATGAGGGAAGCCAAATAGATTGAGTTTTAAAATTAGCAACTTATGATGATCGTCAGTGAAATGCTGCTGAAATGCAACGAAATCGAACCATTTTTGAAGCGACTCAGGCAATGAAAAATGGGTGAAATACGAGAAAGGTCAAAGGCTGGTGACCCTCCACAAACGACTTCAAAGCCTGGATTGTCGGCATGTTATGTTGAGTATTTGGTGGGATTGGACGGGAATTGTCCATTATCAGCTGCTGCAACCTGGTTAAACCATCAATTCGGTCCTGTACTGTGCACAACTCGACCGTTTGAACGAAACAATACAGAAAGAGCGACCAGAATTGGCCAACAGAAAGGGAGTTGTGTTACATCATGACAATGCGCGGCCACACACATATTTGATGACTCAGAAAAAATTGACGGAACTTGGTTGGGAAGTTTTGATGCATCCACCGTATAGCCCGGATCTTGCACCGCCTGACTACCCTTTGTTTCTGTCTCTGCAAAGCTCTTGATGGTAAAAAAATTGGTCGACCGGAGCGCCGCTGAAAATCACTTGGCCAAGTTTTTCGACGATAAACCACAGAAGTTCTACACCGATGGAATTATGAAGCTACCCGAAAAGTGGTAAAAGGTCATAGTTAATAAGGGTCAATATGTACTTGATGAAAATTAATTTTCAATAAAGAAAGTTTTTTGTCAAAAATGTACCTAAAACCGCGGAGACATTTTATATGACCCAATAGTTCTATATAAGAGAGCAGGTTTTCAGGCTGTTAAAGCAACTGCTCTCGTTGGCCGAGCACTTTCAGTGCCTGCGGTTGACTAAAATAGACGAGCCGCCAGAGGAGTTTTAGACACGGCAAGTAGCGTCAAAACAATGGTCGACAGAACGTAACCGTGTGGTGAGGCAGTCGCTGCCCAGACCTTTCAAGCAGATGGCGTGTAGACGATGCGGCACAAGGGGATGCGCGGAAATGCCAAAATCCCATCGTGCTTTTCTGCTGAGAGTGTGGACTTGAGGGAATTAAGAGGATTGATTGCTGCAGACCAAAACAGGGAAACGACCCGCCGGAGGCATGAGGAGGCGGTTCCCATCTCGGGGACCTCTCGCAACCACTAGAGATCCTATTAAACAACAATCGACGCATCGTGGCCGTGTTGTCTATCAATGGCTCACACAGGCGACTGTGGATATGGTTGCAATGTAGAGTTTTGTGAGTAAAACGCTCGCAGAACGGCTGGTAGGAGATAGTTACTTCGAGAAAACGGAGTTGGATGTTCCAATGGCAGACGTGGCAGTCAGGAAGGTGGCAGACGGGGCAATCAGGAAGGTGACCGACTGTGTTCAACTCGAAGTTGTGCTGGAAAATGCTAAGTGTTAGTTACCGCTACTTGTCCTCGGCGACTTGCCGCAGCGGATGGATTTCTTATGTGAAGTTGGAACTTCACTCTCCTGCGGAGGCGAAACCGTAACTTTGGGCCCTATGGAGGAGCATGAAAGGCCGGGGTTGTATGTCGCATTCACACCGTCAAGGCAAGAACATTGGCACTTGTTAGTGAGTCAAGGTCAAATTCAGCCTTAAGTGCAAGCCAAGCATTTTGTTTTTGGAAGCTCGAAAGCCAAGCTAGCAACCAGCACTCTGCATGGTAGCAAGTGTGGAAGCTAATTATAAGCTCGGGGCAAAGCTCTGGAAAGTCAAGATAGTAACCAGCACCGTCTGCATGGTAGCAAGTGTGGAAGCTAATTGCCACCAAATAGCTTTTCTCGAGCTCAAACCAAGCAGCTTTCGGAATAAATAAAATTAGCTAAAACAAAAAGCAAAGAGCAAACGCGGAAGAATTAAATCGTTCCCCATTTAATTCTGGCAAATGTGAATTAATATTGGCAAATATGAATATTAAGAATTTGCTATTACGAAATAGTGGAATCAACGACGGCTACGCCGATCGAGCTTAAGTGGAAATAAGAAAATGCTTGAAAGGAGAGTTCTGTTTGTGAGACCAAAGGGAGCAGACCGCTGCTGAGTTTAAGTGAATAATAAAGGACACTAGATCATCCGTTTTCAGCAGGACACCACAACATTTTGGATTTTCGAGCCGAGGATCGCTCGAAGGAGAGTAAGGGTAATTGAGTGAAGATTTTGCTGAAAATTGTGGATTAATTAAAAGGAGTGCCAGCGTCAAGCACGGCACCCTTGTCTGTCCAATGGCGTTCCACGCCGGAAGAAACCTTTGCTGAGGTCGACCCTTCCACTCTGGGAAGTTACTTGGAAATTTTTATACCCTCCCGAAGGGAGTAGGGTATATTCACTTTGTTCTTCCGTTTGTAACGCAGAGAAGGAGACGATATAGATATAGAAAAGTATATATATTCTTCCTCAGCGTCACCTCCTGAATCGATTTAGCCCTGTCCGTCCGTCTGTATGTCTGTTGAAATCACGATTACGATAGAACGAAAAGAGATATCGCGATGAAATTTGGCACAAATATTCTTTGTTATGTAGGGCTGTTTGAATCCACCTCCTGAATCGATTTAGCCCTGTCCGTCCGTCTGTCTGTCTGTCTGTCTGTTGAAATCACGACTACGAGAGAACGAAAAGAGATATCGCGATGAAATTTGGCACGAATATTCTTTGTTATGTAGGGCTGTTTGGGATTGAAAATGGGCGAGATCGGTAAAAAGCCACGCCTACTTTACATACGGAATGTAAAGACACCTCGTTTAAAAAAATTTTATAATCTGAATATTTCATAAACCGTGTGAGATATTAAGGTATAATTTGATTCCGGAACATATAGCGTCATTACTAAAACTTTTGAAAAAATTGGCAAAATTGGCAATATCTCATGAACGGTATAAGATATTGATATGTAATTTTATCGGAATATATAGGCAAGCATTACCAATAAGCTTGCCAAAAATATGCGTGCCACGCCCACTGATAACAAAGTTGGCAATATCTCATGAACGGTACAAGATTGATATGTAATTTTATCAGGAGATATAGGGAAGCATTACCAAAAAGCTTGACAAAAATTGGCGTGCCACGCCCACTCATACAAAAGTTGTCAATATCTTGTAAACGGTATAAGATATTAAAACGAAATTTTATCACCGAGGTATCTACAAGTACTACCAATTTGTGTACAAAATGGGCGTGATCCGGCCACTTATACAAAAGCTGTCAATGTCCCATAAATGAGTCAAAATATTAATACGTTCGTAATTCTATCTAGCAGTACCTAAAGACATTAGAAAAACATTTGCCCGAAATGGGCGTGGTACTCATACTTACACAAAAGTTGTTAAGTGGCGAAATTATAATTTTTTCAGTTACTCGGGTGTAGGGTATTTTGATTTCGGCCAGGCCGAAGACAGCACTTCTACTTGTTTTAATAGTTTTTAAATTAATTTAAGGTGAAATTTAAATTTAGTGAAAGTGAATTGTTGGAGAAATAAATAAATTATTGAGGGAAATTTTAATGGAAATTTTAAACGTATTAGGAAGAACTTATTAATTGAAATTTTCACGTGCGCTCAATGCAGTTTTAAAGAGTTGAAAGAAGCTACAGCGATAACCTTTGGCGGGTGGTTGTAGAAAATATATTTTTGACTACCTTTTACAAATTTTGTCAATAATAAAACCCGTAAGGATAATTTGGTTATTTAACGGAGTTATGTTATGTACGATTTAGGCTTTTCTAATTTCCACATTGGCATTTTGTCTGTCCAACGCCAAGTGGGTTGTGTCAATGCCCAGTTAAAGCGAACTGATTAAAATCGGGAGCTAAAATCTACGATTTTTGGAGTCGCTTGCTGAATAAAATTAGTTTAAAAAAAAAAAATTAAATTTTATTGCAAGCGAGGACAATATTGTTTATTTTAAATGGTTTTTGTGGAAGATATTAAAGTGGATATTTGTTGTATAATATGAACATGAAGCGAAACTCAAGGGTGGCTTTGGCGCTTACGCTTGCTTGAGTTCAGATTTCAGCGCAAAAGTTACTGTGTTTTTTTTTTATTGTTTTGCTTGTAAGCGCGTCAGAACGAAAGCGTTTGCAAAATTGTAAGCGTGTGGTTTTTGTTTTGTGGGCTTTATTTCGTTCGACTCTGAGGAGCAAGTCAAGAAATTCGACGCTCGTTTTAATGCAGCCACTGTCGCTGGCCTTGATTTTGTTATTCTAAAAGGGAAATTAGGTCAATAGTAGCACATAAGAGATTTGCTGATTGCTGCAGTTTTGCTAACTAGGTGGGTTAAATGCTACTTAATTGGAAATATTAAAGATATGAGAGGGAAAAATTAAAAGAGACGAAAAGCAATTTAATCGATGGCAGAGTCAGTGCAAGAACAAATTTATTTAGACTTGAAGAGAACCCTTGAAGAATTGCAAAGAAAGCTAGGGGAGTTTTTAGCGAAAATTTGGGAGGTTCTTAAAAGCACAGTAGCGAATAAAAATAATTGGGAGCTTAATTAAAACAAGAATAGTAGAATTAGGTGATATCACGAAAGTTTAAAAAGCGGATTCTATTGTAGAAGAGCTGCTGCAGTTTATGCAGCATAAGGTGGAAATTACAGTTCGCGGCATTAAAGAATAGATATGATAGCTATTTAGTTGATAGAATATTTCAGGAGGAATTAATAAAAAACGTGGAATCCGAAAACGAGAGCTTAAGAAATTGTTGAATAGAAAAGATTTAGCAGGGAGTACAATAGAGCTTGCATTAACGAATGAATCCGCACAGAAGACAAGGGAAGATTGTTTATCCTTAGAAGCAGCGAACAAAAGAATTCAGGAACTGAAAGAACAGAACAGACTGCTAAACCAGGAAATTTCGTTAGCCCATGAGCAGACTCTCTATCATAAAGAAGCCACCCCTCGAGAGCGTGTCAAATAGTTGACAGATCACGCTCCTTTCCTCAAGCTAGACTCAGAAGCCAAGCTAGCTTTCCTCAAGCTAGATTCATAAACCCAACTAAATAAGATGGGTATAGGAGAAATAGTACTTACATAGAAATAGGAGAAATAGTACAATAGAAACTTACAAACAGTCTGGTTCCACTGTTTTCAGGAACCCAGTCGCCAGTAATCTGGGAACCCAATAATTATAGTAACTTAAGGCCAAATGAGGTGGCAACAGTAAGTCCGACGTCGGAAACGATTGTGGATACGTTACCAACCTCAATGAATGAAGTGGTAACTGTAAGTCCAACATCGAGAACGGTTGTGGATACTTCAACTTCAACTAATGTGAGAGTACATGTAGATTCAAAAATGAAAAACCACGACCTGGAACAGAAGTCTTTTTGGTTGAATTATAATTTGTACAACAGTGATAAACAAACTGAGACAGGAGTATCTAGCTGGACTCAAACCCAGGCAAATGACGTGTTCATTGAATTACCTTGCGCGGTGGCTATAAATGGAAAACTCATTTTACTGGTGGATACGGGAGCGGATACAAGCCTGATAAAGGAAGTTTCGTTAAAGGATGATACAATTGTAAACCGGGAGGATATGAAGAGTTTAAGTGGAGCATTTGGTGGATGCGTGACCACTAAACGGTCACTGATAGTGAAGCATAATGAAAATGAAAACCTCGATTTTACGCTGCATATAGTATCCTCAGAGCAGGGAGTGCCAGCAGATGGCATAATTGGCAGGGACAATCTATGGAATAGGTCGATTATAAACACGATTACTAAGCAAGTAACGTTTATAGATGAGAAAAAGAAACACATCGAGACCCTGGTTATGCGGTCAAGGGAGGAATTAGATAATATTTTATATAATAAAGATTCAAAAGTAATGGCAAGGACTATTAGAATAGTTCCAGTTAAGATTAGAACAAATATTCTGGAGATAATAGTCCGTAAACAGGAAATTGTTCCAGGAGTTTACCTAGAAGACACTTTGCTTAGTGCGAAAAATTTAAAAATTTCTGCACCCGTATTAAAATCAAGCGGGCAAGATTTCGCCTTTAACCACAATTTCGCATCGGATTTCACAAATCTTGATAACTTGCAGTTAACAAAGCAAGCTAATATGAATGACATGACGATACATGTGAAAAATCGAAGAAGAAAGATTAGTAGAAGACTGGAATTTAAATCAAAAAAAACAAAAAACAAAAGCCTTGATGAATAAAAATTTTAAATATTATTGGTCTTAAGCTAGTAGAATTAATGACAAAAAATTTAGTAAAACTATAAAAGTAATAAAATTAATGAGAATAAATTAATAAAATAACTAAAATATCAATGGGGAAATAGGAAAAATAGCTCAGGCTAATATGTGAATACATATTCAAAAGAACACATGTATTAAATATTTGATTTAGGATAGCCGAATTCGACTTTAGTTGATACGATGGAAGTTGGTCCGAGAGGAAGGCAATCCTCACCACTCCAAAGGATATGACATTGGCAAAATGACCTAAAACAATGTCCAACGATTCGAATATTCTACTTACAAACTAACCCTCAATGTTGAAAAAAAAGAAAAATAACACAATATACAAAAAAAAATAACTCAAAAAAAAACAAAAAAAAATATATAAGAATTAATATTGAAATAAGAACAAATTTGATTTCTAAAAAAAAAATACAGAAAGAGAAATAAAAATGTAGAATAGAATAAGAAAAACAAATAAATATGAAATATAAAAAAAGAGTTAAAGAGAGAAAAAAAAAGAAAGACAAGAAAATAAAAAAAGGAAAAATTTACTAACACAACTAATTTAAACCAACCACTAACTTTTAGCTACGTGCGTTTCAATAAGCAAAAACCTGCTTACTTAAACGCAAATTACAACATTTGTACAAGAAAGGGTCCAAAACAAAGGGACAAATTACCTCGTTGCTCCAAAACAGCAACGTCCCAGATTTTTGAAAACCAAAGAAATTCGAAACCTAAAAAAGAAAAAAAAACCTGAGGAAGATTTGTTTCAAGCCATTTTTAGGGCATCCGCAAGCACATTATGCTTGCGACGCGTTTAATTGCGACCATTTAATTACGTAAACAGTAGAATTTTTTCAAAGGGAAAGAAAAAGAAAAATCGCTTCAGCAAGCAAGAAAATTTGCTTATTAAAACGAAGCTTAAATGAGAAAGAGGGAAAAAAAATTATATTGTAATTAAGTTGAAAAATAATTTATAATATCATGCTATGGAGTTTTCAAGAAAATTTATTATTAGAAACTTATATTTATTGAAACTACGATTAAATAAATTGTATAGTTTTATATAGAAAATTTGTATTAAATTTAATTAAAATTCAATATTACAATATGTGCCTGCTAATTTGTAGCATTATACCTATAAATAGAATTAATAGACACAGAAGCATAACAACATCGAGCAAGCAGCTACAAACAACAACTATAACAACGGCGAGCAAACAGCAACAACAACAGCGACAAAAACTCCAAAACTCGAACGTCGCTGATATGCTGCGAATTGATCCAGAAATGTCATTCGCGTCTTTTGCGGAAACTCCAAAATTTGAATGCCGCTACGTACCAATTAATTTCCTGGATGTTGTCACCAATCTGAGAGGCAATGAACAGACTACACCATATTATATCTCGAGACAATAAGTCATCTCTTTTCTCTAACACCGAACCAAGCTACAGTCTGCCACAGCTACGGATATTACACTACATCACTACCGAGCATGATTTTTTTTTTATTTTTTTTTTATGGCAGATAGAACCAAACTCAGGGTATGCCCCCTATCCATGCAAAGCATTCGTTGGTTTAGAAGGGAAAAGGTTAGTGGGAAGGGGATGATTCTGCTTAATTGCGCTTTTATAAACAAACTTCGTCCAAACAATCGTTGAAGAAGGCGGATTGATCGCACATGACGAATCTAATTAGGAAGTTGGAAAAGATGCAATGAAAATAGCAATGAAGTTGGCTCCAGTTTTATTTCTCTGCTTGAAATGTAGTTGGGCCTACAAACCGGTGGTTATGGTGCACGGAATACTTCCGGGGTCAGAGTCGATGGTGCTGTTGGTTCGCCAAGTGGAACAGCAACATCCAGGAACCAGGATCTACAATTGCAATGTGTAGAGCGTTTGGTACAGATTAGAGAGTACATGGAAACAAGTCCAGGAGCTGCGTGACTACACACACAACAACCACAACACATGTGAACAACGAGGATACACTAAGGTAGATTTAAGTTAGATAATATTAGAGAATTAAAATAAACCACTCCTATATCATATTGTACAGAAAAAATTAATATCGCTTCACGATATCGCTTCACGATATTAATTTTTTTCCCCTAAGGGTGGAGGGATGTTGTATGCCGTCAAGGCAAGTACATTGGCACTTGTTAATAATTCAGTTAGTGAGTCAAGGTCAAGTTTAGCCTTTAGTGCAAGCCAAGCCTTTTGTTTTGGGAAGCTCCAAAGCTAAGCTAGCAACCAGCACTCTGCATGGTAGCAAGTGTGGAAGCTAATTATAAGCTCTGGGCAAAGCTCTGGAAAGCCAAGATAGTAACCAGCACCGTCTGCATGGTAGCAAGTGTGAAGCTAATTGCCACCAAATAGCTTTTCTCGAGCTCAAACCAAGCAGCTTTCGGAATAAATAAAATTAGCTAAAACAAGAAGCAAAGAGCAAACGCGGAAGAATTAAATCGTTCCCAATTTAATTCTGCCGACGTTAATATTGGCAAATATGAATATTAAGAATTTGCTATTACGACATAGTGGAATTGCGACATACCGGTCCACTTTAGTTTCGTCGACGGCTACGCCGACCGAGCTTAAGTGGAAGTAAGAAAATGTTTGAAAGGAGAGTTCTGTTTGTGAGACCATAGCGCGCAGACCGCCGCTGAGTTTTAGTGAATAATAAAGGACACTAGAAGGCATTCCGGTCTTTTCATTGGGGGGATCAGCATCATCCGTTTTCAGCAGGACACCACAACACCGGACAAGGTAGTCGTTTGCACGTCGGTGCAGGAATCGCGCCCGGGGTAACAAGAGAACATCGAGCGTTTCTTTGGTGAAGAATTCCGGAAGATTGAAACCCTAAACGGAGTCTCTAACATCAAAGAACACCGAATCGTAATGCGCGACGAGCGCCCAATAAGACAACTTTCATCGACAAAGAGATTTCGTCGACAAAGAGAAGCAGTGCATACAATGTACGAATCGTTTTGGTGAGAAAGAAGACTGGTGAATGGTGACTATGCGTGGACTGTCGCCAGGTGAACGTCCGATCGATACCAGACGCTTATCCTATTCCGAGTGAATACTGGCAAATCCCAATGACGGTGGATAGTAAACAGTACACTGCATTTACTGTGCCCGGAAGAGGACTCTTTCAGTGGCGGATGATTTCCCTTGAGCTGCATTGGGCTCCAGAGACGTTTTAGCGAGCTCTAGACAAGGTTATCACTCCCGACTTGGAACCCAAAGCTTTCGCCTATTTGGACGACATAATTGTCACAGGTTCGTCCACGGAAGAGCACGTTGCACACCTTGTCACTTGAGGCAAGCAAATCTCAAGCTCAATGTCGACAAATGTGAATTCTTCAAAAAAGAATTGAAATACCTGGGAAATGTGGTCAGCGAATAAGGCATACAAGATCACGATTGCATAAACAAAATGCACGAAGGAACAGAACTCTCAAAAGTATACAAATACTCGCGAAAATTCCACAAGTTCTTCAAAATACAAAAACAAGAAAAAGGAGGACAATGGATAAAAAAAGAAATCTAAATTAACGAATTTTGGGCAAAGAAGTTGGTCAAAATACATTCAAGCCGGAAAATAAAAAATGAATGGAAAAGCTTATCATTTTTACTATCCTTATCATCAACATTTTCAACACCGACTAAACCCAGCATATATATATATATATATATATATATATATATATATATATATATATATATATATATATATATATATATATATATATATATATATACATATATATATATATATATATATATATATATATATATATATATACACATATATATATATATATATATATATATATACATATATATATATATATATATATATATATATATATATATATATATATATATATATATATATATATATATATATATATATATATATATAGTCGCTGAAATCAGTTAATTGTTGAAATCAAATAGCAAGTGCAGTGAAAGAAAGAGAAAATACAAGAAGTGAAAGTGAGGAATACAAAGTGAACAAAGGAATACGTATAAAACGAGAGCAAAATCAAGAGAAGCACGAAGTGAAAATATTAAAGTGAAAGAAAGAGAAAATACAAGAAGTGAGAGCGAGTCAGATGCACCACATGATAGCACAGAAGTGAAGAGTGCGAAATACGGAGCAGGTATAAGTGAAAACGATTATAAAACAAGTACTATAACTGCAATCAAAATGTCTACAGAGTCAGAATTGGGCGAACTAATAAAATCACTCACTTTAAAAATACAAGAATACAAAGATAGAAACAAAAATGTAGTTACAGTAGACACGTTTGCAAAAATTCTTAGTGATTTCGATGGGGAAAACATACCAGTGAAAAAGTGGTTCGAAATATTTGAGGAAAATGCGGACGCTTATGGCCTAAGTGATAAGCAAATGTATGTGCACGCAAGAAACAAAATCACAGGTGTTGCAAAATCATTTATAGAAACCGAAAGTGTGTCTGACTATGAGCAGTTAAAGGCTACGCTAATTACAGAATTTGAGCGCGAGTATGACAGTTTCGAAAGACACTAAATGCTGTCTAAAACGAGAAAGAAATATTCGGAGTCGTTTTATGAGTACGTTTTAAATATGAAACGTATTGCAGCTCTAGCCAACATTGAGGAGCGTGCAACGATACGTTACATAGTGGATGGTATAAATGTATCTGACAATTTCAAAGTTAATTTGTACAATGCAAAGTCCTTTAAACAACTACGGGAGCAGTACGAGATTTACGAACATATAATGCGACGCGAGGCAGAAACACATAATAAAAATAAATATTATGTAATGAGCAAAACAGCAGTTGACAAACAGAAACATTGCTTTATTTGTGGCTCTAAAGAGCATCAAAAAAGTGATTGTAAAACTGCTCCAAAGTCCTTTAAATGCAACCAATTTGGGCATATCGCGAAAAATTGTTATTCAAATAAAACTGTTGAAAAGAAGGTGAATATAGTTAAAAATCAAACACGGTTTGAATCGGTGTGGCTGGATGGTACGCAAATAGAATGCTTAATAGACACCGGTGCCGACGTGTCATTAATTCAGGAAAGTGTCTATAGGGAAAAGATTAGTAATTTGAGCTTACAGCCGAGTCGCTCGGTGTTGTTTGGACTTGGTAACACAAAAACAAAATTATAGGACTTATTAATGCCGAGATAAGTGTTGATAACATTAAGACTACTCACGAATTCCTGGTAATTGAAGATGAAAAATAAAAAGTTGAAGCCGTTATAGGGCATGACTTTATAAGCAAATTTGTGTTGTACGTCGATGAAAATGGTTATGTGTTCAAGTTCAAGACACTAAAGCCAAACAAGTAGAAAATGAACTAATGGTTTATAATGTGGCAGAAATTGATGTTGATTTTAAATATAAAAGTGATGTGGAAAAATTAATACAAGACTATAATGTTGCTACTGTAAGTGAAACCTGTCCTATTTATATGAAAATTATTCCGAATGAGAATATGAAGCCATTTCGACATGCTCCAAGTTGATTGTCGATCGAGGAGGAAAATGCAGTAAACAAACAAGTTGAAGAATGGTTACAAACTGACGTAATAAGAAAATCATGTTCCTATAAAGTAAGCAGAGTGGTGGTAACAAAAAAGAAAAATGGGGAGTATAGAATGTGCATCGATTTTCGCCAGTTAAATAAAATGGTTCTTAAAGATGGTTTTCCAGTGCCAGTTATTGATGAAGTACTGCAAAAGTTACAGAGAGCGAAATATTTTACGGTTACAGATTTACGCAATGGGTTTTTCCACGTACCAATCGAAGAAAACAGCAAAAAATATACAGCGTTCGTAACGAAAAGAGGTCTTTTTGAGTTCAACAGAGCACCTTTCGGGTTTTGTAACTCACCAGCCTGTTTCATTAGATATGTAACCCATATTTTTCAAGACTTAATAAACGACAATATAATGGAACTTTACGTTGATGATATAGTAGTATTCGCCGAGACTGCGGAAGAATGTTTGAGTAAATTAAAACTGGTGTTTCAAACAGCTGCAAAGTATGGATTATATTTTAACTGGAAAAAATGTGCATTTGTGAAAACAAAAATTGAGTTTCTTGGACATATCGTTGAGAATGGGACAATAACTCCAGCAAAAGCAAAGTGCAATGCGGTGCAAAATTTCGCTGTACCCAAAAATGTTAAATATGTGCAGTCGCTCTTAGGGCTCACTGGTTATTTTAGAAAGTTTGTCGAAGGATATCCACAAATTGTTCGTCCTCTAACAGATTTACTAAAACAAAATATGCCGTTCAGAATGAATATTGAGCAAATCAACGCTATAGATGGTATTAAAAAAAATTATCCAGTGAACCAGTACTCAGAATATACGACAGAAATGCTGAAACTGAGGTGCACACCGATGCCTCGAAACATGGTTTTGGCGCTACAATCATGCAAAAATATAATGGTCGTTTCCATCCAGTTTTCTTCTGGAGCAAAAAAGCTTCAGTACAAGAAAGCAAGCTGCATAGTTATATACTAGAGGTAAAAGCAGCATATTTGACCTTCAAAAAGTTTAGGCACTATTTGCTAGGAGTCTGTTTTAGATTGGTCACAGATTGTTCAGCATTTAAACAAACGGTTGAGAAAAAAGATGTACCTAGAGACGTCGCGCAATGGATTATGTACATCCAAGATTTTACCTACACAGTCGAGCACAGAGCAGCGAACCGGATGAAGCACGTTGACGGTTTGAGCAGATATCCTGTTAATGTCATGATGGTTCAGTCCGAACTAACGGCAAGACTAAGTAAGCTACAACAAAACGATGATCAAGTAAAAGCAATAATTACAGCGCTTAATATTGGACCGTATGAAAACTACAAGATAAAAGGTGGACTTGTCTACAAAAACGTTGATGGCAATGACCTACTCTTGGTACCACGATCTATGGAAAGCGAGATTATTAGAAATGCACATGACAACGGACATTTTTCAGTTGAAAAAACGGCTCATAACATTAAACAACAATACCTCGTTACGCATCTGGAGAAAAAAGTCGAGCAACGAATTCAAAATTGTATCCAGTGTATTCATAACAGGAAGCTAGGCAAAAAAGAGGGTTACCTACAATACATTGATAAAGGTAACACACCGCTATGCATCTTACATGTGGATCACTTAGGACCAATGGATATTACAGTAAAACGATACAAATATATCTTCGCCATGATTGACGGATTTAGCAAGTTTGTGTGGCTTTTTCCGACAAAGACAACAAATACAGATGAAGTCATTAAAAACCTTAATGTTTGGTCGAGTACGTTTGGGTTCCCGAGAAGAGTTATCAGCGACCGAGGAGCGGCTTTTACATCGAAAGCATTCAACGAGTTTTGTCGCGTAGCAGATATTGATCATGTGGTTACAACGACCGGAGTTCCACGCGGAAATGGCCAAGTAGAACGATTAAACAGAACGATCCTGGCCGTTATAAGCAAATTGTCGTCAGATGAGTCAGCAAAATGGTACAAGTGGGTGGGACAAGTACAAAAAACAATCAACTCCTGCGTCCACAGTACTACAATGTCAACACCATTTGAAATACTTTTCGGTTTAAAAATGAGAGCGAAGGTCAACGACAGATTACTTGAAACGTTAGAAGAAGAACTGGTAAATAGTTTTGACGAGGAACGGCGACACTTAAGACAGGAGGTTAAACAACAAATACTAAAAGCGCAAGAAAACTATAAGAAGCAGCACGACAAAAAGTGCAAAGGCTTAGTCGAACACATAACGGGTGACCTGGTGGCGATTAAAAGAACTCAATTCGTAGCGGGGAAAAAGATAGCAAGTGAATATTTGGGCCCGTATGAAGTAACCAAGGTGAAACGAGGAGGGCGTTATGAAGTCAGCAAGGCAGCGGAGTTCGAAGGTCCAAATTCAACATCTACAAGTTGTGATTATATGAAACCCTGGCGGCAATCAACAGATGATGGTTTTGTGTTATCCGGGTCGAATGACAGTCAGGAAGGCCGAATGTAACAAAGGAGTCATTATTCGCTTTTGACAACGAGCGATCGTGAGTCGCAGGCAGCAGACAGCAGTCGATAAGAGCAGCCAGTCGTTGACAGTCAGCAGTCGTGGTCAGTAGTTTCAGTAGGTCAGTCGTCGTCGGTTGTCATCGGTCGAAAACATTAACTACTATCCATTACATTTAACTATTATATTACCATAATTATTTCCATTACCTTGAATTATCAAATAAACATAATTATTTTCCATTACCTTTAATTATCACATAAACATAATTATTCTTGCCATTACATTTGGGGGCTCAACCTGACGCTCAATAGTCGCTGAAATCAGTTAATTGTTGAAATCAAATAGCAAGTGCAGTGAAATCACCAAAATTTGACAAAATATTTGTTTGTAATGCACATGGGTCGTCACATGTTTTTTCATCGAAGAAACAAATTTACTTTCGGTAAAAACCCTAACGGGAAGATCATACGACGAATGCTCATAAAATTCAAGAAAATATTGCAATAGCAAATATACGGGTTGAAGAAGATAACTGCGTGCATTTACCCAAGAGCATTGGTGTACATTATTAGTAGTGAGTAAACAGAACATGCATAAATGAGTGACAAAAGCGAACCAGCAAGTAATCTTGAAAGCGAACAAAGGAATACGTATAAAACGAGAGCAAAATCAAGAGAAGCACGAAGTGAAAATATTAAAGTGAAAGAAAGAGAAAATACAAGAAGTGAGAGCGAGTCAGATGCACCACATGATAGCACAGAAGTGAAGAGTGCGAAATACGGAGCAGGTATAAGTGAAAACGATTATAAAACAAGTACTATAACTGCCATCAAAATGTCTACAGAGTCAGAATTGGGCGAACTAATAAAATCACTCACTTTAAAAATACAAGAATACAAAGATAGAAACAAAAATGTAGTTACAGTAGACACGTTTGCAAAAATTCTTAGTGATTTCGATGGGGAAAACATACCAGTGAAAAAGTGGTTCGAAATATTTGAGGAAAATGCGGACGCTTATGGCCTAAGTGATAAGCAAATGTATGTGCACGCAAGAAACAAAATCACAGGTGTTGCAAAATCATTTATAGAAACCGAAAGTGTGTCTGGCTATGAGCAGTTAAAGGCTACGCTAATTACAGAATTTGAGCGCGAGTATGACAGTTTCGAAAGACACTAAATGCTGTCTAAAACGAGAAAGAAATATTCGGAGTCGTTTTATGAGTACGTTTTAAATATGAAACGTATTGCAGCTCTAGCCAACATTGAGGAGAGCGCAACGATACGTTACATAGTGGATGGTATAAATGTATCTGACAATTTCAAAGTTAATTTGTACAATGCAAAGTCCTTTAAACAACTACGGGAGCAGTACGAGATTTACGAACATATAATGCGACGCGAGGCAGAAACACATAATAAAAATAAATATTATGTAATGAGCAAAACAGCAGTTGACAAACAGAAACATTGCTTTATTTGTGGCTCTGTTATGTCTATTAAGCATTCTATTTGCGTACCATCCAGCCACACCGATTCAAACCGTGTTTGATTTTTAACTATATTCACCTTCTTTTCAACAGTTTTATTTGAATAACAATTTTTCGCGATATGCCCAAATTGGTTGCATTTAAAGGACTTTGGAGCAGTTTTACAATCACTTTTTTGATGCTCTTAAAAAAGTGATTGTAAAACTGCTCCAAAGTCCTTTAAATGCAACCAATTTGGGCATATCGCGAAAAATTGTTATTCAAATAAAACTGTTGAAAAGAAGGTGAATATAGTTAAAAATCAAACACGGTTTGAATCGGTGTGGCTGGATGGTACGCAAATAGAATGCTTAATAGACACCGGTGCCGACGTGTCATTAATTCAGGAAAGTGTCTATAGGGAAAAGATTAGTAATTTGAGCTTACAGCCGAGTCGCTCGGTGTTGTTTGGACTTGGTAACACAAAAACAAAATTATAGGACTTATTAATGCCGAGATAAGTGTTGATAACATTAAGACTACTCACGAATTCCTGGTAATTGAAGATGAAAAATAAAAAGTTGAAGCCGTTATAGGGCATGACTTTATAAGCAAATTTGTGTTGTACGTCGATGAAAATGGTTATGTGTTCAAGTTCAAGACACTAAAGCCAAACAAGTAGAAAATGAACTAATGGTTTATAATGTGGCAGAAATTGGTGTTGATTTTAAATATAAAAGTGATGTGGAAAAATTAATACAAGACTATAATGTTGCTACTGTAAGTGAAACCTGTCCTATTTATATGAAAATTATTCCGAATGAGAATATGAAGCCATTTCGACATGCTCCAAGTTGATTGTCGATCGAGGAGGAAAATGCAGTAAACAAACAAGTTGAAGAATGGTTACAAACTGACGTAATAAGAAAATCATGTTCCTATAAAGTAAGCAGAGTGGTGGTAACAAAAAAGAAAAATGGGGAGTATAGAATGTGCATCGATTTTCGCCAGTTAAATAAAATGGTTCTTAAAGATGGTTTTCCAGTGCCAGTTATTGATGAAGTACTGCAAAAGTTACAGAGAGCGAAATATTTTACGGTTACAGATTTACGCAATGGGTTTTTCCACGTACCAATCGAAGAAAACAGCAAAAAATATACAGCGTTCGTAACGAAAAGAGATCTTTTTGAGTTCAACAGAGCACCTTTCGGGTTTTGTAACTCACCAGCCTGTTTCATTAGATATGTAACCCATATTTTTCAAGACTTAATAAACGACAATATAATGGAACTTTACGTTGATGATATAGTAGTATTCGCCGAGACTGCGGAAGAATGTTTGAGTAAATTAAAACTGGTGTTTCAAACAGCTGCAAAGTATGGATTATATTTTAACTGGAAAAAATGTGCATTTGTGAAAACAAAAATTGAGTTTCTTGGACATATCGTTGAGAATGGGACAATAACTCCAGCAAAAGCAAAGTGCAATGCGGTGCAAAATTTCGCTGTACCCAAAAATGTTAAATATGTGCAGTCGCTCTTAGGGCTCACTGGTTATTTTAGAAAGTTTGTCGAAGGATATCCACAAATTGTTCGTCCTCTAACAGATTTACTAAAACAAAATATGCCGTTCAGAATGAATATTGAGCAAATCAACGCTATAGATGGTATTAAAAAAAATTATCCAGTGAACCAGTACTCAGAATATACGACAGAAATGCTGAAACTGAGGTGCACACCGATGCCTCGAAACATGGTTTTGGCGCTACAATCATGCAAAAATATAATGGTCGTTTCCATCCAGTTTTCTTCTGGAGCAAAAAAGCTTCAGTACAAGAAAGCAAGCTGCATAGTTATATACTAGAGGTAAAAGCAGCATATTTGACCTTCAAAAAGTTTAGGCACTATTTGCTAGGAGTCTGTTTTAGATTGGTCACAGATTGTTCAGCATTTAAACAAACGGTTGAGAAAAAAGATGTACCTAGAGACGTCGCGCAATGGATTATGTACATCCAAGATTTTACCTACACAGTCGAGCACAGAGCAGCGAACCGGATGAAGCACGTTGACGGTTTGAGCAGATATCCTGTTAATGTCATGATGGTTCAGTCCGAACTAACGGCAAGACTAAGTAAGCTACAACAAAACGATGATCAAGTAAAAGCAATAATTACAGCGCTTAATATTGGACCGTATGAAAACTACAAGATAAAAGGTGGACTTGTCTACAAAAACGTTGATGGCAATGACCTACTCTTGGTACCACGATCTATGGAAAGCGAGATTATTAGAAATGCACATGACAACGGACATTTTTCAGTTGAAAAAACGGCTCATAACATTAAACAACAATACCTCGTTACGCATCTGGAGAAAAAAGTCGAGCAACGAATTCAAAATTGTATCCAGTGTATTCATAACAGGAAGCTAGGCAAAAAAGAGGGTTACCTACAATACATTGATAAAGGTAACACACCGCTATGCATCTTACATGTGGATCACTTAGGACCAATGGATATTACAGTAAAACGATACAAATATATCTTCGCCATGATTGACGGATTTAGCAAGTTTGTGTGGCTTTTTCCGACAAAGACAACAAATACAGATGAAGTCATTAAAAACCTTAATGTTTGGTCGAGTACGTTTGGGTTCCCGAGAAGAGTTATCAGCGACCGAGGAGCGGCTTTTACATCGAAAGCATTCAACGAGTTTTGTCGCGTAGCAGATATTGATCATGTGGTTACAACGACCGGAGTTCCACGCGGAAATGGCCAAGTAGAACGATTAAACAGAACGATCCTGGCCGTTATAAGCAAATTGTCGTCAGATGAGTCAGCAAAATGGTACAAGTGGGTGGGACAAGTACAAAAAACAATCAACTCCTGCGTCCACAGTACTACAAAGTCAACACCATTTGAAATACTTTTCGGTTTAAAAATGAGAGCGAAGGTCAACGACAGATTACTTGAAACGTTAGAAGAAGAACTGGTAAATAGTTTTGACGAGGAACGGCGACACTTAAGACAGGAGGTTAAACAACAAATACTAAAAGCGCAAGAAAACTATAAGAAGCAGCACGACAAAAAGTGCAAAGGCTTAGTCGAACACATAACGGGTGACCTGGTGGCGATTAAAAGAACTCAATTCGTAGCGGGGAAAAAGATAGCAAGTGAATATTTGGGCCCGTATGAAGTAACCAAGGTGAAACGAGGAGGGCGTTATGAAGTCAGCAAGGCAGCGGAGTTCGAAGGTCCAAATTCAACATCTACAAGTTGTGATTATATGAAACCCTGGCGGCAATCAACAGATGATGGTTTTGTGTTATCCGGGTCGAATGACAGTCAGGAAGGCCGAATGTAACAAAGGAGTCATTATTCGCTTTTGACAACGAGCGATCGTGAGTCGCAGGCAGCAGACAGCAGTCGATAAGAGCAGGCAGTCGTTGACAGTCAGCAGTCGTGGTCAGTAGTTTCAGTAGGTCAGTCGTCGTCGGTTGTCATCGGTCGAAAACATTAACTACTATCCATTACATTTAACTATTATATTACCATAATTATTTCCATTACCTTGAATTATCAAATAAACATAATTATTTTCCATTACCTTTAATTATCACATAAACATAATTATTCTTGCCATTACATTTGGGGGCTCAACCTGACGCTCAATAGTCGCTGAAATCAGTTAATTGTTGAAATCAAATAGCAAGTGCAGTGAAATCACCAAAATTTGACAAAATATTTGTTTGTAATGCACATGGGTCGTCACATGTTTTTTCATCGAAGAAACAAATTTACTTTCGGTAAAAACCCTAACGGGAAGATCATACGACGAATGCTCATAAAATTCAAGAAAATATTGCAATAGCAAATATACGGGTTGAAGAAGATAACTGCGTGCATTTACCCAAGAGCATTGGTGTACATTATTAGTAGTGAGTAAACAGAACATGCATAAATGAGTGACAAAAGCGAACCAGCAAGTAATCTTGAAAGCGAACAAAGGAATACGTATAAAACGAGAGCAAAATCAAGAGAAGCACGAAGTGAAAATATTAAAGTGAAAGAAAGAGAAAATACAAGAAGTGAGAGCGAGTCAGATGCACCACATGATAGCACAGAAGTGAAGAGTGCGAAATACGGAGCAGGTATAAGTGAAAACGATTATAAAACAAGTACTATAACTGCCATCAAAATGTCTACAGAGTCAGAATTGGGCGAACTAATAAAATCACTCACTTTAAAAATACAAGAATACAAAGATAGAAACAAAAATGTAGTTACAGTAGACACGTTTGCAAAAATTCTTAGTGATTTCGATGGGGAAAACATACCAGTGAAAAAGTGGTTCGAAATATTTGAGGAAAATGCGGACGCTTATGGCCTAAGTGATAAGCAAATGTATGTGCACGCAAGAAACAAAATCACAGGTGTTGCAAAATCATTTATAGAAACCGAAAGTGTGTCTGGCTATGAGCAGTTAAAGGCTACGCTAATTACAGAATTTGAGCGCGAGTATGACAGTTTCGAAAGACACTAAATGCTGTCTAAAACAAGAAAGAAATATTCGGAGTCGTTTTATGAGTACGTTTTAAATATGAAACGTATTGCAGCTCTAGCCAACATTGAGGAGCGCGCAACGATACGTTACATAGTGGATGGTATAAATGTATCTGACAATTTCAAAGTTAATTTGTACAATGCAAAGTCCTTTAAACAACTACGGGAGCAGTACGAGATTTACGAACATATAATGCGACGCGAGGCAGAAACACATAATAAAAATAAATATTATGTAATGAGCAAAACAGCAGTTGACAAACAGAAACATTGCTTTATTTGTGGCTCTAAAGAGCATCAAAAAAGTGATTGTAAAACTGCTCCAAAGTCCTTTAAATGCAACCAATTTGGGCATATCGCGAAAAATTGTTATTCAAATAAAACTGTTGAAAAGAAGGTGAATATAGTTAAAAATCAAACACGGTTTGAATCGGTGTGGCTGGATGGTACGCAAATAGAATGCTTAATAGACACCGGTGCCGACGTGTCATTAATTCAGGAAAGTGTCTATAGGGAAAAGATTAGTAATTTGAGCTTACAGCCGAGTCGCTCAGTGTTGTTTGGACTTGGTAACACAAAAACAAAATTATAGGACTTATTAATGCCGAGATAAGTGTTGATAACATTAAGACTACTCACGAATTCCTGGTAATTGAAGATGAAAAATAAAAAGTTGAAGCCGTTATAGGGCATGACTTTATAAGCAAATTTGTGTTGTACATCGATGAAAATGGTTATGTGTTCAAGTTCAAGACACTAAAGCCAAACAAGTAGAAAATGAACTAATGGTTTATAATGTGGCAGAAATTGATGTTGATTTTAAATATAAAAGTGATGTGGAAAAATTAATACAAGACTATAATGTTGCTACTGTAAGTGAAACCTGTCCTATTTATATGAAAATTATTCCGAATGAGAATATGAAGCCATTTCGACATGCTCCAAGTTGATTGTCGATCGAGGAGGAAAATGCAGTAAACAAACAAGTTGAAGAATGGTTACAAACTGACGTAATAAGAAAATCATGTTCCTATAAAGTAAGCAGAGTGGTGGTAACAAAAAAGAAAAATGGGGAGTATAGAATGTGCATCGATTTTCGCCAGTTAAATAAAATGGTTCTTAAAGATGGTTTTCCAGTGCCAGTTATTGATGAAGTACTGCAAAAGTTACAGAGAGCGAAATATTTTACGGTTACAGATTTACGCAATGGGTTTTTCCACGTACCAATCGAAGAAAACAGCAAAAAATATACAGCGTTCGTAACGAAAAGAGATCTTTTTGAGTTCAACAGAGCACCTTTCGGGTTTTGTAACTCACCAGCCTGTTTCATTAGATATGTAACCCATATTTTTCAAGACTTAATAAACGACAATATAATGGAACTTTACGTTGATGATATAGTAGTATTCGCCGAGACTGCGGAAGAATGTTTGAGTAAATTAAAACTGGTGTTTCAAACAGCTGCAAAGTATGGATTATATTTTAACTGGAAAAAATGTGCATTTGTGAAAACAAAAATTGAGTTTCTTGGACATATCGTTGAGAATGGGACAATAACTCCAGCAAAAGCAAAGTGCAATGCGGTGCAAAATTTCGCTGTACCCAAAAATGTTAAATATGTGCAGTCGCTCTTAGGGCTCACTGGTTATTTTAGAAAGTTTGTCGAAGGATATCCACAAATTGTTCGTCCTCTAACAGATTTACTAAAACAAAATATGCCGTTCAGAATGAATATTGAGCAAATCAACGCTATAGATGGTATTAAAAAAAATTATCCAGTGAACCAGTACTCAGAATATACGACAGAAATGCTGAAACTGAGGTGCACACCGATGCCTCGAAACATGGTTTTGGCGCTACAATCATGCAAAAATATAATGGTCGTTTCCATCCAGTTTTCTTCTGGAGCAAAAAAGCTTCAGTACAAGAAAGCAAGCTGCATAGTTATATACTAGAGGTAAAAGCAGCATATTTGACCTTCAAAAAGTTTAGGCACTATTTGCTAGGAGTCTGTTTTAGATTGGTCACAGATTGTTCAGCGTTTAAACAAACGGTTGAGAAAAAAGATGTACCTAGAGACGTCGCGCAATGGATTATGTACATCCAAGATTTTACCTACACAGTCGAGCACAGAGCAGCGAACCGGATGAAGCACGTTGACGGTTTGAGCAGATATCCTGTTAATGTCATGATGGTTCAGTCCGAACTAACGGCAAGACTAAGTAAGCTACAACAAAACGATGATCAAGTAAAAGCAATAATTACAGCGCTTAATATTGGACCGTATGAAAACTACAAGATAAAAGGTGGACTTGTCTACAAAAACGTTGATGGCAATGACCTACTCTTGGTACCACGATCTATGGAAAGCGAGATTATTAGAAATGCACATGACAACGGACATTTTTCAGTTGAAAAAACGGCTCATAACATTAAACAACAATACCTCGTTACGCATCTGGAGAAAAAAGTCGAGCAACGAATTCAAAATTGTATCCAGTGTATTCATAACAGGAAGCTAGGCAAAAATGAGGGTTACCTACAATACATTGATAAAGTAACACACCGCTATGCATCTTACATGTGGATCACTTAGGACCAATGGATATTACAGTAAAACGATACAAATATATCTTCGCCATGATTGACGGATTTAGCAAGTTTGTGTGGCTTTTTCCGACAAAGACAACAAATACAGATGAAGTCATTAAAAACCTTAATGTTTGGTCGAGTACGTTTGGGTTCCCGAGAAGAGTTATCAGCGACCGAGGAGCGGCTTTTACATCGAAAGCATTCAACGAGTTTTGTCGCGTAGCAGATATTGATCATGTGGTTACAACGACCGGAGTTCCACGCGGAAATGGCCAAGTAGAACGATTAAACAGAACGATCCTGGCCGTTATAAGCAAATTGTCGTCAGATGAGTCAGCAAAATGGTACAAGTGGGTGGGACAAGTACAAAAAACAATCAACTCCTGCGTCCACAGTACTACAAAGTCAACACCATTTGAAATACTTTTCGGTTTAAAAATGAGAGCGAAGGTCAACGACAGATTACTTGAAACGTTAGAAGAAGAACTGGTAAATAGTTTTAAATGCTGAAACTGAGGTGCACACCGATGCCTCGAAACATGGTTTTGGCGCTACAATCATGCAAAAATATAATGGTCGTTTCCATCCAGTTTTCTTCTGGAGCAAAAAAGCTTCAGTACAAGAAAGCAAGCTGCATAGTTATATACTAGAGGTAAAAGCAGCATATTTGACCTTCAAAAAGTTTAGGCACTATTTGCTAGGAGTCTGTTTTAGATTGGTCACAGATTGTTCAGCATTTAAACAAACGGTTGAGAAAAAAGATGTACCTAGAGACGTCGCGCAATGGATTATGTACATCCAAGATTTTACCTACACAGTCGAGCACAGAGCAGCGAACCGGATGAAGCACGTTGACGGTTTGAGCAGATATCCTGTTAATATCATGATGGTTCAGTCCGAACTAACGGCAAGACTAAGTAAGCTACAACAAAACGATGATCAAGTAAAAGCAATAATTACAGCGCTTAATATTGGACCGTATGAAAACTACAAGATAAAAGGTGGACTTGTCTACAAAAACGTTGATGGCAATGACCTACTCTTGGTACCACGATCTATGGAAAGCGAGATTATTAGAAATGCACATGACAACGGACATTTTTCAGTTGAAAAAACGGCTCATAACATTAAACAACAATACCTCGTTACGCATCTGGAGAAAAAAGTCGAGCAACGAATTCAAAATTGTATCCAGTGTATTCATAACAGGAAGCTAGGCAAAAATGAGGGTTACCTACAATACATTGATAAAGGTAACACACCGCTATGCATCTTACATGTGGATCACTTACGACCAATGGATATTACAGTAAAACGATACAAATATATCTTCGCCATGATTGACGGATTTAGCAAGTTTGTGTGGCTTTTTCCGACAAAGACAACAAATACAGATGAAGTCATTAAAAACCTTAATGTTTGGTCGAGTACGTTTGGGTTCCCGAGAAGAGTTATCAGCGACCGAGGAGCGGCTTTTACATCGAAAGCATTCAACGAGTTTTGTCGCGTAGCAGATATTGATCATGTGGTTACAACGACCGGAGTTCCACGCGGAAATGGCCAAGTAGAACGATTAAACAGAACGATCCTGGCCGTTATAAGCAAATTGTCGTCAGATGAGTCAGCAAAATGGTACAAGTGGGTGGGACAAGTACAAAAAACAATCAACTCCTGCGTCCACAGTACTACAAAGTCAACACCATTTGAAATACTTTTCGGTTTAAAAATGAGAGCAATGGTCAACGACAGATTACTTGAAACGTTAGAAGAAGAACTGGTAAATAGTTTTAAATGCTGAAACTGAGGTGCACACCGATGCCTCGAAACATGGTTTTGGCGCTACAATCATGCAAAAATATAATGGTCGTTTCCATCCAGTTTTCTTCTGGAGCAAAAAAGCTTCAGTACAAGAAAGCAAGCTGCATAGTTATATACTAGAGGTAAAAGCAGCATATTTGACCTTCAAAAAGTTTAGGCACTATTTGCTAGGAGTCTGTTTTAGATTGGTCACAGATTGTTCAGCATTTAAACAAACGGTTGAGAAAAAAGATGTACCTAGAGACGTCGCGCAATGGATTATGTACATCCAAGATTTTACCTACACAGTCGAGCACAGAGCAGCGAACCGGATGAAGCACGTTGACGGTTTGAGCAGATATCCTGTTAATGTCATGATGGTTCAGTCCGAACTAACGGCAAGACTAAGTAAGCTACAACAAAACGATGATCAAGTAAAAGCAATAATTACAGCGCTTAATATTGGACCGTATGAAAACTACAAGATAAAAGGTGGACTTGTCTACAAAAACGTTGATGGCAATGACCTACTCTTGGTACCACGATCTATGGAAAGCGAGATTATTAGAAATGCACATGACAACGGACATTTTTCAGTTGAAAAAACGGCTCATAACATTAAACAACAATACCTCGTTACGCATCTGGAGAAAAAAGTCGAGCAACGAATTCAAAATTGTATCCAGTGTATTCATAACAGGAAGCTAGGCAAAAAAGAGGGTTACCTACAATACATTGATAAAGGTAACACACCGCTATGCATCTTACATGTGGATCACTTAGGACCAATGGATATTACAGTAAAACGATACAAATATATCTTCGCCATGATTGACGGATTTAGCAAGTTTGTGTGGCTTTTTCCGACAAAGACAACAAATACAGATGAAGTCATTAAAAACCTTAATGTTTGGTCGAGTACGTTTGGGTTCCCGAGAAGAGTTATCAGCGACCGAGGAGCGGCTTTTACATCGAAAGCATTCAACGAGTTTTGTCGCGTAGCAGATATTGATCATGTGGTTACAACGACCGGAGTTCCACGCGGAAATGGCCAAGTAGAACGATTAAACAGAACGATCCTGGCCGTTATAAGCAAATTGTCGTCAGATGAGTCAGCAAAATGGTACAAGTGGGTGGGACAAGTACAAAAAACAATCAACTCCTGCGTCCACAGTACTACAATGTCAACACCATTTGAAATACTTTTCGGTTTAAAAATGAGAGCGAAGGTCAACGACAGATTACTTGAAACGTTAGAAGAAGAACTGGTAAATAGTTTTGACGAGGAACGGCGACACTTAAGACAGGAGGTTAAACAACAAATACTAAAAGCGCAAGAAAACTATAAGAAGCAGCACGACAAAAAGTGCAAAGGCTTAGTCGAACACATAACGGGTGACCTGGTGGCGATTAAAAGAACTCAATTCGTAGCGGGGAAAAAGATAGCAAGTGAATATTTGGGCCCGTATGAAGTAACCAAGGTGAAACGAGGAGGGCGTTATGAAGTCAGCAAGGCAGCGGAGTTCGAAGGTCCAAATTCAACATCTACAAGTTGTGATTATATGAAACCCTGGCGGCAATCAACAGATGATGGTTTTGTGTTATCCGGGTCGAATGACAGTCAGGAAGGCCGAATGTAACAAAGGAGTCATTATTCGCTTTTGACAACGAGCGATCGTGAGTCGCAGGCAGCAGACAGCAGTCGATAAGAGCAGCCAGTCGTTGACAGTCAGCAGTCGTGGTCAGTAGTTTCAGTAGGTCAGTCGTCGTCGGTTGTCATCGGTCGAAAACATTAACTACTATCCATTACATTTAACTATTATATTACCATAATTATTTCCATTACCTTGAATTATCAAATAAACATAATTATTTTCCATTACCTTTAATTATCACATAAACATAATTATTCTTGCCATTACATTTGGGGGCTCAACCTGGCGCTCAATAGTCGCTGAAATCAGTTAATTGTTGAAATCAAATAGCAAGTGCAGTGAAATCACCAAAATTTGACAAAATATTTGTTTGTAATGCACATGGGTCGTCACATGTTTTTTCATCGAAGAAACAAATTTACTTTCGGTAAAAACCCTAACGGGAAGATCATACGACGAATGCTCATAAAATTCAAGAAAATATTGCAATAGCAAATATACGGGTTGAAGAAGATAACTGCGTGCATTTACCCAAGAGCATTGGTGTACATTATTAGTAGTGAGTAAACAGAACATGCATAAATGAGTGACAAAAGCGAACCAGCAAGTAATCTTGAAAGCGAACAAAGGAATACGTATAAAACGAGAGCAAAATCAAGAGAAGCACGAAGTGAAAATATTAAAGTGAAAGAAAGAGAAAATACAAGAAGTGAGAGCGAGTCAGATGCACCACATGATAGCACAGAAGTGAAGAGTGCGAAATACGGAGCAGGTATAAGTGAAAACGATTATAAAACAAGTACTATAACTGCAATCAAAATGTCTACAGAGTCAGAATTGGGCGAACTAATAAAATCACTCACTTTAAAAATACAAGAATACAAAGATAGAAACAAAAATGTAGTTACAGTAGACACGTTTGCAAAAATTCTTAGTGATTTCGATGGGGAAAACATACCAGTGAAAAAGTGGTTCGAAATATTTGAGGAAAATGCGGACGCTTATGGCCTAAGTGATAAGCAAATGTATGTGCACGCAAGAAACAAAATCACAGGTGTTGCAAAATCATTTATAGAAACCGAAAGTGTGTCTGGCTATGAGCAGTTAAAGGCTACGCTAATTACAGAATTTGAGCGCGAGTATGACAGTTTCGAAAGACACTAAATGCTGTCTAAAACGAGAAAGAAATATTCGGAGTCGTTTTATGAGTACGTTTTAAATATGAAACGTATTGCAGCTCTAGCCAACATTGAGGAGCGCGCAACGATACGTTACATAGTGGATGGTATAAATGTATCTGACAATTTCAAAGTTAATTTGTACAATGCAAAGTCCTTTAAACAACTACGGGAGCAGTACGAGATTTACGAACATATAATGCGACGCGAGGCAGAAACACATAATAAAAATAAATATTATGTAATGAGCAAAACAGCAGTTGACAAACAGAAACATTGCTTTATTTGTGGCTCTAAAGAGCATCAAAAAAGTGATTGTAAAACTGCTCCAAAGTCCTTTAAATGCAACCAATTTGGGCATATCGCGAAAAATTGTTATTCAAATAAAACTGTTGAAAAGAAGGTGAATATAGTTAAAAATCAAACACGGTTTGAATCGGTGTGGCTGGATGGTACGCAAATAGAATGCTTAATAGACACCGGTGCCGACGTGTCATTAATTCAGGAAAGTGTCTATAGGGAAAAGATTAGTAATTTGAGCTTACAGCCGAGTCGCTCGGTGTTGTTTGGACTTGGTAACACAAAAACAAAATTATAGGACTTATTAATGCCGAGATAAGTGTTGATAACATTAAGACTACTCACGAATTCCTGGTAATTGAAGATGAAAAATAAAAAGTTGAAGCCGTTATAGGGCATGACTTTATAAGCAAATTTGTGTTGTACGTCGATGAAAATGGTTATGTGTTCAAGTTCAAGACACTAAAGCCAAACAAGTAGAAAATGAACTAATGGTTTATAATGTGGCAGAAATTGATGTTGATTTTAAATATAAAAGTGATGTGGAAAAATTAATACAAGACTATAATTGTTGCTACTGTAAGTGAAACCTGTCCTATTTATATGAAAATTATTCCGAATGAGAATATGAAGCCATTTCGACATGCTCCAAGTTGATTGTCGATCGAGGAGGAAAATGCAGTAAACAAACAAGTTGAAGAATGGTTACAAACTGACGTAATAAGAAAATCATGTTCCTATAAAGTAAGCAGAGTGGTGGTAACAAAAAAGAAAAATGGGGAGTATAGAATGTGCATCGATTTTCGCCAGTTAAATAAAATGGTTCTTAAAGATGGTTTTACAGTGCCAGTTATTGATGAAGTACTGCAAAAGTTACAGAGAGCGAAATATTTTACGGTTACAGATTTACGCAATGGGTTTTTCCACGTACCAATCGAAGAAAACAGCAAAAAATATACAGCGTTCGTAACGAAAAGAGATCTTTTTGAGTTCAACAGAGCACCTTTCGGGTTTTGTAACTCACCAGCCTGTTTCATTAGATATGTAACCCATATTTTTCAAGACTTAATAAACGACAATATAATGGAACTTTACGTTGATGATATAGTAGTATTCGCCGAGACTGCGGAAGAATGTTTGAGTAAATTAAAACTGGTGTTTCAAACAGCTGCAAAGTATGGATTATATTTTAACTGGAAAAAATGTGCATTTGTGAAAACAAAAATTGAGTTTCTTGGACATATCGTTGAGAATGGGACAATAACTCCAGCAAAAGCAAAGTGCAATGCGGTGCAAAATTTCGCTGTACCCAAAAATGTTAAATATGTGCAGTCGCTCTTAGGGCTCACTGGTTATTTTAGAAAGTTTGTCGAAGGATATCCACAAATTGTTCGTCCTCTAACAGATTTACTAAAACAAAATATGCCGTTCAGAATGAATATTGAGCAAATCAACGCTATAGATGGTATTAAAAAAAATTATCCAGTGAACCAGTACTCAGAATATACGACAGAAATGCTGAAACTGAGGTGCACACCGATGCCTCGAAACATGGTTTTGGCGCTACAATCATGCAAAAATATAATGGTCGTTTCCATCCAGTTTTCTTCTGGAGCAAAAAAGCTTCAGTACAAGAAAGCAAGCTGCATAGTTATATACTAGAGGTAAAAGCAGCATATTTGACCTTCAAAAAGTTTAGGCACTATTTGCTAGGAGTCTGTTTTAGATTGGTCACAGATTGTTCAGCATTTAAACAAACGGTTGAGAAAAAAGATGTACCTAGAGACGTCGCGCAATGGATTATGTACATCCAAGATTTTACCTACACAGTCGAGCACAGAGCAGCGAACCGGATGAAGCACGTTGACGGTTTGAGCAGATATCCTGTTAATATCATGATGGTTCAGTCCGAACTAACGGCAAGACTAAGTAAGCTACAACAAAACGATGATCAAGTAAAAGCAATAATTACAGCGCTTAATATTGGACCGTATGAAAACTACAAGATAAAAGGTGGACTTGTCTACAAAAACGTTGATGGCAATGACCTACTCTTGGTACCACGATCTATGGAAAGCGAGATTATTAGAAATGCACATGACAACGGACATTTTTCAGTTGAAAAAACGGCTCATAACATTAAACAACAATACCTCGTTACGCATCTGGAGAAAAAAGTCGAGCAACGAATTCAAAATTGTATCCAGTGTATTCATAACAGGAAGCTAGGCAAAAAAGAGGGTTACCTACAATACATTGATAAAGGTAACACACCGCTATGCATCTTACATGTGGATCACTTAGGACCAATGGATATTACAGTAAAACGATACAAATATATCTTCGCCATGATTGACGGATTTAGCAAGTTTGTGTGGCTTTTTCCGACAAAGACAACAAATACAGATGAAGTCATTAAAAACCTTAATGTTTGGTCGAGTACGTTTGGGTTCCCGAGAAGAGTTATCAGCGACCGAGGAGCGGCTTTTACATCGAAAGCATTCAACGAGTTTTGTCGCGTAGCAGATATTGATCATGTGGTTACAACGACCGGAGTTCCACGCGGAAATGGCCAAGTAGAACGATTAAACAGAACGATCCTGGCCGTTATAAGCAAATTGTCGTCAGATGAGTCAGCAAAATGGTACAAGTGGGTGGGACAAGTACAAAAAACAATCAACTCCTGCGTCCACAGTACTACAAAGTCAACACCATTTGAAATACTTTTCGGTTTAAAAATGAGAGCGAAGGTCAACGACAGATTACTTGAAACGTTAGAAGAAGAACTGGTAAATAGTTTTAAATGCTGAAACTGAGGTGCACACCGATGCCTCGAAACATGGTTTTGGCGCTACAATCATGCAAAAATATAATGGTCGTTTCCATCCAGTTTTCTTCTGGAGCAAAAAAGCTTCAGTACAAGAAAGCAAGCTGCATAGTTATATACTAGAGGTAAAAGCAGCATATTTGACCTTCAAAAAGTTTAGGCACTATTTGCTAGGAGTCTGTTTTAGATTGGTCACAGATTGTTCAGCATTTAAACAAACGGTTGAGAAAAAAGATGTACCTAGAGACGTCGCGCAATGGATTATGTACATCCAAGATTTTACCTACACAGTCGAGCACAGAGCAGCGAACCGGATGAAGCACGTTGACGGTTTGAGCAGATATCCTGTTAATATCATGATGGTTCAGTCCGAACTAACGGCAAGACTAAGTAAGCTACAACAAAACGATGATCAAGTAAAAGCAATAATTACAGCGCTTAATATTGGACCGTATGAAAACTACAAGATAAAAGGTGGACTTGTCTACAAAAACGTTGATGGCAATGACCTACTCTTGGTACCACGATCTATGGAAAGCGAGATTATTAGAAATGCACATGACAACGGACATTTTTCAGTTGAAAAAACGGCTCATAACATTAAACAACAATACCTCGTTACGCATCTGGAGAAAAAAGTCGAGCAACGAATTCAAAATTGTATCCAGTGTATTCATAACAGGAAGCTAGGCAAAAAAGAGGGTTACCTACAATACATTGATAAAGGTAACACACCGCTATGCATCTTACATGTGGATCACTTAGGACCAATGGATATTACAGTAAAACGATACAAATATATCTTCGCCATGATTGACGGATTTAGCAAGTTTGTGTGGCTTTTTCCGACAAAGACAACAAATACAGATGAAGTCATTAAAAACCTTAATGTTTGGTCGAGTACGTTTGGGTTCCCGAGAAGAGTTATCAGCGACCGAGGAGCGGCTTTTACATCGAAAGCATTCAACGAGTTTTGTCGCGTAGCAGATATTGATCATGTGGTTACAACGACCGGAGTTCCACGCGGAAATGGCCAAGTAGAACGATTAAACAGAACGATCCTGGCCGTTATAAGCAAATTGTCGTCAGATGAGTCAGCAAAATGGTACAAGTGGGTGGGACAAGTACAAAAAACAATCAACTCCTGCGTCCACAGTACTACAAAGTCAACACCATTTGAAATACTTTTCGGTTTAAAAATGAGAGCGAAGGTCAACGACAGATTACTTGAAACGTTAGAAGAAGAACTGGTAAATAGTTTTAAATGCTGAAACTGAGGTGCACACCGATGCCTCGAAACATGGTTTTGGCGCTACAATCATGCAAAAATATAATGGTCGTTTCCATCCAGTTTTCTTCTGGAGCAAAAAAGCTTCAGTACAAGAAAGCAAGCTGCATAGTTATATACTAGAGGTAAAAGCAGCATATTTGACCTTCAAAAAGTTTAGGCACTATTTTCTAGGAGTCTGTTTTAGATTGGTCACAGATTGTTCAGCATTTAAACAAACGGTTGAGAAAAAAGATGTACCTAGAGACGTCGCGCAATGGATTATGTACATCCAAGATTTTACCTACACAGTCGAGCACAGAGCAGCGAACCGGATGAAGCACGTTGACGGTTTGAGCAGATATCCTGTTAATGTCATGATGGTTCAGTCCGAACTAACGGCAAGACTAAGTAAGCTACAACAAAACGATGATCAAGTAAAAGCAATAATTACAGCGCTTAATATTGGACCGTATGAAAACTACAAGATAAAAGGTGGACTTGTCTACAAAAACGTTGATGGCAATGACCTACTCTTGGTACCACGATCTATGGAAAGCGAGATTATTAGAAATGCACATGACAACGGACATTTTTCAGTTGAAAAAACGGCTCATAACATTAAACAACAATACCTCGTTACGCATCTGGAGAAAAAAGTCGAGCAACGAATTCAAAATTGTATCCAGTGTATTCATAACAGGAAGCTAGGCAAAAAAGAGGGTTACCTACAATACATTGATAAAGGTAACACACCGCTATGCATCTTACATGTGGATCACTTAGGACCAATGGATATTACAGTAAAACGATACAAATATATCTTCGCCATGATTGACGGATTTAGCAAGTTTGTGTGGCTTTTTCCGACAAAGACAACAAATACAGATGAAGTCATTAAAAACCTTAATGTTTGGTCGAGTACGTTTGGGTTCCCGAGAAGAGTTATCAGCGACCGAGGAGCGGCTTTTACATCGAAAGCATTCAACGAGTTTTGTCGCGTAGCAGATATTGATCATGTGGTTACAACGACCGGAGTTCCACGCGGAAATGGCCAAGTAGAACGATTAAACAGAACGATCCTGGCCGTTATAAGCAAATTGTCGTCAGATGAGTCAGCAAAATGGTACAAGTGGGTGGGACAAGTACAAAAAACAATCAACTCCTGCGTCCACAGTACTACAAAGTCAACACCATTTGAAATACTTTTCGGTTTAAAAATGAGAGCGAAGGTCAACGACAGATTACTTGAAACGTTAGAAGAAGAACTGGTAAATAGTTTTAAATGCTGAAACTGAGGTGCACACCGATGCCTCGAAACATGGTTTTGGCGCTACAATCATGCAAAAATATAATGGTCGTTTCCATCCAGTTTTCTTCTGGAGCAAAAAAGCTTCAGTACAAGAAAGCAAGCTGCATAGTTATATACTAGAGGTAAAAGCAGCATATTTGACCTTCAAAAAGTTTAGGCACTATTTTCTAGGAGTCTGTTTTAGATTGGTCACAGATTGTTCAGCATTTAAACAAACGGTTGAGAAAAAAGATGTACCTAGAGACGTCGCGCAATGGATTATGTACATCCAAGATTTTACCTACACAGTCGAGCACAGAGCAGCGAACCGGATGAAGCACGTTGACGGTTTGAGCAGATATCCTGTTAATGTCATGATGGTTCAGTCCGAACTAACGGCAAGACTAAGTAAGCTACAACAAAACGATGATCAAGTAAAAGCAATAATTACAGCGCTTAATATTGGACCGTATGAAAACTACAAGATAAAAGGTGGACTTGTCTACAAAAACGTTGATGGCAATGACCTACTCTTGGTACCACGATCTATGGAAAGCGAGATTATTAGAAATGCACATGACAACGGACATTTTTCAGTTGAAAAAACGGCTCATAACATTAAACAACAATACCTCGTTACGCATCTGGAGAAAAAAGTCGAGCAACGAATTCAAAATTGTATCCAGTGTATTCATAACAGGAAGCTAGGCAAAAAAGAGGGTTACCTACAATACATTGATAAAGGTAACACACCGCTATGCATCTTACATGTGGATCACTTAGGACCAATGGATATTACAGTAAAACGATACAAATATATCTTCGCCATGATTGACGGATTTAGCAAGTTTGTGTGGCTTTTTCCGACAAAGACAACAAATACAGATGAAGTCATTAAAAACCTTAATGTTTGGTCGAGTACGTTTGGGTTCCCGAGAAGAGTTATCAGCGACCGAGGAGCGGCTTTTACATCGAAAGCATTCAACGAGTTTTGTCGCGTAGCAGATATTGATCATGTGGTTACAACGACCGGAGTTCCACGCGGAAATGGCCAAGTAGAACGATTAAACAGAACGATCCTGGCCGTTATAAGCAAATTGTCGTCAGATGAGTCAGCAAAATGGTACAAGTGGGTGGGACAAGTACAAAAAACAATCAACTCCTGCGTCCACAGTACTACAAAGTCAACACCATTTGAAATACTTTTCGGTTTAAAAATGAGAGCGAAGGTCAACGACAGATTACTTGAAACGTTAGAAGAAGAACTGGTAAATAGTTTTAAATGCTGAAACTGAGGTGCACACCGATGCCTCGAAACATGGTTTTGGCGCTACAATCATGCAAAAAATATAATGGTCGTTTCCATCCAGTTTTCTTCTGGAGCAAAAAAGCTTCAGTACAAGAAAGCAAGCTGCATAGTTATATACTAGAGGTAAAAGCAGCATATTTGACCTTCAAAAAGTTTAGGCACTATTTTCTAGGAGTCTGTTTTAGATTGGTCACAGATTGTTCAGCATTTAAACAAACGGTTGAGAAAAAAGATGTACCTAGAGACGTCGCGCAATGGATTATGTACATCCAAGATTTTACCTACACAGTCGAGCACAGAGCAGCGAACCGGATGAAGCACGTTGACGGTTTGAGCAGATATCCTGTTAATGTCATGATGGTTCAGTCCGAACTAACGGCAAGACTAAGTAAGCTACAACAAAACGATGATCAAGTAAAAGCAATAATTACAGCGCTTAATATTGGACCGTATGAAAACTACAAGATAAAAGGTGGACTTGTCTACAAAAACGTTGATGGCAATGACCTACTCTTGGTACCACAATCTATGGAAAGCGAGATTATTAGAAATGCACATGACAACGGACATTTTTCAGTTGAAAAAACGGCTCATAACATTAAACAACAATACCTCGTTACGCATCTGGAGAAAAAAGTCGAGCAACGAATTCAAAATTGTATCCAGTGTATTCATAACAGGAAGCTAGGCAAAAAAGAGGGTTACCTACAATACATTGATAAAGGTAACACACCGCTATGCATCTTACATGTGGATCACTTAGGACCAATGGATATTACAGTAAAACGATACAAATATATCTTCGCCATGATTGACGGATTTAGCAAGTTTGTGTGGCTTTTTCCGACAAAGACAACAAATACAGATGAAGTCATTAAAAACCTTAATGTTTGGTCGAGTACGTTTGGGTTCCCGAGAAGAGTTATCAGCGACCGAGGAGCGGCTTTTACATCGAAAGCATTCAACGAGTTTTGTCGCGTAGCAGATATTGATCATGTGGTTACAACGACCGGAGTTCCACGCGGAAATGGCCAAGTAGAACGATTAAACAGAACGATCCTGGCCGTTATAAGCAAATTGTCGTCAGATGAGTCAGCAAAATGGTACAAGTGGGTGGGACAAGTACAAAAAACAATCAACTCCTGCGTCCACAGTACTACAAAGTCAACACAATTTGAAATACTTTTCGGTTTAAAAATGAGAGCGAAGGTCAACGACAGATTACTTGAAACGTTAGAAGAAGAACTGGTAAATAGTTTTGACGAGGAACGGCGACACTTAAGACAGGAGGTTAAACAACAAATACTAAAAGCGCAAGAAAACTATAAGAAGCAGCACGACAAAAAGTGCAAAGGCTTAGTCGAACACAAATCGGGTGACCTGGTGGCGATTAAAAGAACTCAATTCGTAGCGGGGAAAAAGATAGCAAGTGAATATTTGGGCCCGTATGAAGTAACCAAGGTGAAACGAGGAGGGCGTTATGAAGTCAGCAAGGCAGCGGAGTTCGAAGGTCCAAATTCAACATCTACAAGTTGTGATTATATGAAACCCTGGCGGCAATCAACAGATGATGGTTTTGTGTTATCCGGGTCGAATGACAGTCAGGAAGGCCGAATGTAACAAAAGAGTCATTATTCGCTTTTGACAACGAGCGATCGTGAGTCGCAGGCAGCAGACAGCAGTCGATAAGAGCAGGCAGTCGTTGACAGTCAGCAGTCGTGGTCAGTAGTTTCAGTAGGTCAGTCGTCGTCGGTTGTCATCGGTCGAAAACATTAACTACTATCCATTACATTTAACTATTATATTACCATAATTATTTCCATTACCTTGAATTATCAAATAAACATAATTATTTTCCATTACCTTTAATTATCACTTAAACATAATTATTCTTGCCATTACATTTGGGGGCTCAACCTGGCGCTCAATAGTCGCTGAAATCAGTTAATTGTTGAAATCAAATAGCAAGTGCAGTGAAATCACCAAAATTTGACAAAATATTTGTTTGTAATGCACATGAGTCGTCACATGTTTTTTTCATCGAACGAATTTACTTTCGGTAAAAACCCTAACGGGAAGATCATACGACGAATGCTCATAAAATTCAAGAAAATATTGCAATAACAAATATACGGGTTGAAGAAGATAACTGCGTGCATTTACCCAAGAGCATTGGTGTACATTATTAGTAGTGAGTAAACAGAACATGCATAAATAAGTGACAATAGCGAACCAGCAAGTAATCTTGAAAGCGAACAAAGGAATACGTATAAAACGAGAGCAAAATCAAGAGAAGCACGAAGTGAAAATATTAAAGTGAAAGAAAGAGAAAATACAAGAAGTGAGAGCGAGTCAGATGCACCACATGATAGCACAGAAGTGAAGAGTGCGAAATACGGAGCAGGTAAAAGTGAAAACGATTATAAAACAAGTATTATAACTGCAACCAAAATGCCTACAGAGTCAGAATTGGGCGAACTAATAAAAGCACTCACTTTAAAAATACAAGAAGACAAAGATAGAAACAAAAATGTATTTACAGTAGACATGTTTGCAAAAATTCTTAGTGATTTCGATGGGGAAAACATACCAGTGAAAAAGTGGTTCGAAATATTTGAGGAAAATGCGAACGCTTATGGCCTAAGTGATAAGCAAATGTATGTGTATCGGTCGAAAACATTAATTACTATCCATTACATTTAACTATTATATTACCATAATTATTTCCATTACCTTGAATTATCAAATAAACAATATTATTTTCCATTACCTCTAATTATCACATAAACGTAATTATTCTTGCCATTACATTTGGGGGCTACACCTGACGCTCAATAGTCGCTGAAATCAGTTAATTGTTGAAATCAAATAGCAAGTGCAGTGAAATCACCAAAATTTGACAAAATATTTGTTTGTAATGCACATGAGTCGTCACATGTTTTTTTCATCGAAGAAACAAATTTACTTTCGGTAAAAACCCTAACGGGAGGATCATACGACGAATGCTCAATTCAAGAAAATATTGCAATAACAAAATATACGGGTTGAAGAAGATAACTGCATGCATTTACCCAAGAGCATTGGTGTACATTATTAGTAGTGAGTAAACAGAACATGCATAAATGAGTGACAAAAGCGAACCAGCAAGTAATCTTGAAAGCGAACAAAGGAATACGTATAAAACGAGAGCAAAATCAAGAGAAGCACGAAATGAAAATATTAAAGTGAAAGAAATAGAAAATACAAGAAGTGAGAGCGAGTCAGATGCACTACATGATAGCACAGAAGTGAAGAGTGGGAAATACGGAGCAGGTAAAAGTGAAAACGATTATAAAACAAGTATTATAACTGCAACCAAAATGCCTACAGAGTCAGAATTGGGCGAACTAATAAAAGCACTCACTTTAAAAATACAAGAAGACAAAGATAGAAACAAAAATGTAGTTACAGTAGACATGTTTGCAAAAATTCTTAGTGATTTCGATGGGGAAAACATACCAGTGAAAAAGTGGTTCGAAATATTTGAGGAAAATGCGAACGCTTATGGCCTAAGTGATAAGCAAATGTATGTGCACACAAGAAACAAAATCACAGGTGTTGCAAAATCATTTATAGAAACCGAAAGTGTGTCTGGCTATGAGCAGTTAAAGGCTACGCTAATTACAGAATTTGAGCGCGAGTATGACAGTTTCGAAAGACACCAAATGCTGGCTAAAACGAGAAAGAAAAATTCGGAGTCGTTTTATGAGTACGTTTTAAATATGAAACGTATTGCAGCTCTAGCCAACATTGAGGAGCGCGCAACGATACGTTACATAGTGGATGGTATAAATGTATCTGACAATTTCAAAGTTAATTTGTACAATGCAAAGTCCTTTAAACAACTACGGGAGCAGTACGAGATTTACGAACATATAATGCGACGCGAGGCAGAAACACATAATAAAAATAAATATTATGTAATGAGCAAAACAGCAGTTGACAAACAGAAACATTGCTTTAATTGTGGCTCTAAAGAGCATCAAAAAAGTGATTGTAAAACTGCTCTAAAGTCCTTTAAATGCAACCAATTTGGGCATATCGCGAAAAATTGTTATTCAAATAAAACTGTTGAAAAGAAGGTGAATATAGTTAAAAATCAAACACGGTTTAAATCGGTGTGGCTGGATGGTACGCAAATAGAATGCTTAATAGACACCGGTGCCGACGTGTCATTAATTCAGGAAAGTGTCTATAGGGAAAAGATTAGTAATTTGATCTTACAGCCGAGTTGCTCGGTGTTGTTTGGACTTGGTAACACAAAAACAAAATTATAGGACTTATTAATGCCGAGATAAGTGTTGATAACATTAAGACTACTCACGAATTCCTGGTAATTGAAGATGAAAAATAAAAAGTTGAAGCCGTTATAGGGCATGACTTTATAAGCAAATTTGTGTTGTACGTCGATGAAAATGGTTATGTGTTCATGTTCAAGACACTAAAGCCAAACAAGTAGAAAATGAACTAATGGTTTATAATGTGGCAGAAATTGATGTTGATTTTAAATATAAAAGTGATGTGGAAAAATTAGTACAAGACTATAATGTTGCTACTGTAAGTGAAACCTGTCCTATTTATATGAAAATTATTCCGAATGAGAATATGAAGCCATTTCGACATGCTCCAAGTCGATTGTCGATCGAGGAGGAAAATGCAGTAAACAAACAAGTTGAAGAATGGTTACAAACTGACGTAATAAGAAAATCATGTTCCTATAAAGTAAGCAGAGTGGTGGTAACAAAAAAGAAAAATGGGGAGTATAGAATATGCATAGATTTTCGCCAGTTAAATAAAATGGTTCTTAAAGATGGTTTTCCAGTGCCAGTTATTGATGAAGTACTGCAAAAGTTACAGAGAGCGAAATATTTTACGGTTACAGATTTACGCAATGGGTTTTTCCACGTACCAATCGAAGAAAACAGCAAAAAATATACAGCGTTCGTAACGAAAAGAGATCTTTTTGAGTTCAACAGAGCACCTTTCGGGTTTTGTAACTCACCAGCCTGTTTCATTAGATATGTAACCCATATTTTTCAAGACTTAATAAACGACAATATAATGGAACTTTACGTTGATGATATAGTAGTATTCGCCGAGACTGCGGAAGAATGTTTGAGTAAATTAAAACTGGTGTTTCAAACAGCTGCAAAGTATGGATTATATTTTAACTGGAAAAAATGTGCATTTATGAAAACAAAAATTGAGTTTCTTGGACATATCGTTGAGAATGGGACAATAACTCCAGCAAAAGCAAAGTGCAATGCGGTGCAAAATTTCGCTGTACCCAAAAATGTTAAAGATGTGCAGTCGCTCTTAGGGCTCACTGGTTATTTTAGAAAGTTTGTCGAAGGATATCCACAAATTGTTCGTCCTCTAACAGATTTATTAAAACAAAATATGCCGTTCAGAATGAATATTGAGCAAATCAACGCTATAGATGGTATTAAGAAAAATTATCCAGTGAACCAGTACTCAGAATATACGACAGAAATGCTGAAACTGAGGTGCACACCGATGCCTCGAAACATCGTCCTCTAACAGATTTATTAAAACAAAGTATGCCGTTCAGAATGAATATTGAGCAAATCAACGCTATAGATGGTATTAAAAAAAATTATCCAGTGAACCAGTACTCAGAATATACGACAGAAATGCTGAAACTGAGGTGCACACCGATGCCTCGTAACATCCAGTTTTCTTCGTCCCCCGTCCCACTAACCTGTCATCCCTTCGGAACCAACAAATGCTGTGGATGGATAGGGCCCCTGAGCTTGGTTTCATCTGTGATAAAAAAAAAAAAGCTTCAGTACAAGAAAGCAAGCTGCATAGTTATATACTAGAGGTAAAAGCAGCATATTTGACCTTCAAAAAGTTTAGGCACTATTTGCTAGGAGTCTGTTTTAGATTGGTCACAGATTGTTCAGCATTTAAACAAACGGTTGAGAAAAAAGATGTACCTAGAGACGTCGCGCAATGGATTATGTACATCCAAGATTTTACCTACACAGTCGAGCACAGAGCAGCGAACCGGATGAAGCACGTTGACGGTTTGAGCAGATATCCTGTTAATGTCATGATGGTTCAGTCCGAACTAACGGCAAGACTAAGTAAGCTACAACAAAACGATGATCAAGTAAAAGCAATAATTACAGCGCTTAATATTGGACCGTATGAAAACTACAAGATAAAAGGTGGACTTGTCTACAAAAACGTTGATGGCAATGACCTACTCTTGGTACCACGATCTATGGAAAGCGAGATTATTAGAAATGCACATGACAACGGACATTTTTCAGTTGAAAAAACGGCTCATAACATTAAACAACAATACCTCATTACGCATCTGGAGAAAAAAGTCGAGCAACGAATTCAAAATTGTATCCAGTGTATTCATAACAGGAAGCTAGGCAAAAAAGAGGGTTACCTACAATACATTGATAAAGGTAACACACCGCTATGCATCTTACATGTGGATCACTTAGGACCAATGGATATTACAGTAAAACGATACAAATATATCTTCGCCATGATTGACGGATTTAGCAAGTTTGTGTGGCTTTTTCCGACAAAGACAACAAATACAGATGAAGTCATTAAAAACCTTAATGTTTGGTCGAGTACGTTTGGGTTACCGAGAAGAGTTATCAGCGACCGAGGAGCGGCTTTTACATCGAAAGCATTCAACGAGTTTTGTCGCGTAGCAGATATTGATCATGTGGTTACAACGACCGGAGTTCCACGCGGAAATGGCCAAGTAGAACGATTAAACAGAACGATCCTGGCTGTTATAAGCAAATTGTCGTCAGATGAGTCAGCAAAATGGTACAAGTGGGTGGGACAAGTACAAAAAACAATCAACTCCTGCGTCCACAGTACTACAAAGTCAACACCATTTGAAATACTTTTCGGTTTAAAAATGAGAGCGAAGGTCAACGACAGATTACTTGAAACGTTAGAAGAAGAACTGGTAAATAGTTTTGACGAGGAACGGCGACACTTAAGACAGGAGGTTAAACAACAAATACTAAAAGCGCAAGAAAACTATAAGAAGCAGCACGACAAAAAGTGCAAAGGCTTAGTCGAACACATAACGGGTGACCTGGTGGCGATTAAAAGAACTCAATTCGTAGCGGGGAAAAAGATAGCAAGTGAATATTTGGGCCCGTATGAAGTAACCAAGGTGAAACGAGGAGGGCGTTATGAAGTCAGCAAGGCAGCGGAGTTCGAAGGTCCAAATTCAACATCTACAAGTTGTGATTATATGAAACCCTGGCGGCAATCAACAGATGATGGTTTTGTGTTATCCGGGTCGAATGACAGTCAGGAAGGCCGAATGTAACAAAGGAGTCATTATTCGCTTTTGACAACGAGCGATCGTGAGTCGCAGGCAGCAGACAGCAGTCGATAAGAGCAGGCAGTCGTTGACAGTCAGCAGTCGTGGTCAGTAGTTTCAGTAGGTCAGTCGTCGTCGGTTGTCATCGGTCGAAAACATTAACTACTATCCATTACATTTAACTATTATATTACCATAATTATTTCCATTACCTTGAATTATCAAATAAACATAATTATTTTCCATTACCTTTAATTATCACATAAACATAATTATTCTTGCCATTACATTTGGGGGCTCAACCTGGCGCTCAATAGTCGCTGAAATCAGTTAATTGTTGAAATCAAATAGCAAGTGCAGTGAAATCACCAAAATTTGACAAAATATTTGTTTGTAATGCACATGGGTCGTCACATGTTTTTTCATCGAAGAAACAAATTTACTTTCGGTAAAAACCCTAACGGGAAGATCATACGACGAATGCTCATAAAATTCAAGAAAATATTGCAATAGCAAATATACGGGTTGAAGAAGATAACTGCGTGCATTTACCCAAGAGCATTGGTGTACATTATTAGTAGTGAGTAAACAGAACATGCATAAATGAGTGACAAAAGCGAACCAGCAAGTAATCTTGAAAGCGAACAAAGGAATACGTATAAAACGAGAGCAAAATCAAGAGAAGCACGAAGTGAAAATATTAAAGTGAAAGAAAGAGAAAATACAAGAAGTGAGAGCGAGTCAGATGCACCACATGATAGCACAGAAGTGAAGAGTGCGAAATACGGAGCAGGTAAAAGTGAAAACGATTATAAAACAAGTATTATAACTGCAACCAAAATGCCTACAGAGTCAGAATTGGGCGAACTAATAAAAGCACTCACTTTAAAAATACAAGAAGACAAAGATAGAAACAAAAATGTATTTACAGTAGACATGTTTGCAAAAATTCTTAGTGATTTCGATGGGGAAAACATACCAGTGAAAAAGTGGTTCGAAATATTTGAGGAAAATGCGAACGCTTATGGCCTAAGTGATAAGCAAATGTTTGTGTATCGGTCGAAAACATTAATTACTATCCATTACATTTAACTATTATATTACCATAATTATTTCCATTACCTTGAATTATCAAATAAACAATATTATTTTCCATTACCTCTAATTATCACATAAACGTAATTATTCTTGCCATTACATTTGGGGGCTACACCTGACGCTCAATAGTCGCTGAAATCAGTTAATTGTTGAAATCAAATAGCAAGTGCAGTGAAATCACCAAAATTTGACAAAATATTTGTTTGTAATGCACATGAGTCGTCACATGTTTTTTTCATCGAAGAAACAAATTTACTTTCGGTAAAAACCCTAACGGGAGGATCATACGACGAATGCTCAATTCAAGAAAATATTGCAATAACAAAATATACGGGTTGAAGAAGATAACTGCATGCATTTACCCAAGAGCATTGGTGTACATTATTAGTAGTGAGTAAACAGAACATGCATAAATGAGTGACAAAAGCGAACCAGCAAGTAATCTTGAAAGCGAACAAAGGATACGTATAAAACGAGAGCAAAATCAAGAGAAGCACGAAATGAAAATATTAAAGTGAAAGAAATAGAAAATACAAGAAGTGAGAGCGAGTCAGATGCACTACATGATAGCACAGAAGTGAAGAGTGGGAAATACGGAGCAGGTAAAAGTGAAAACGATTATAAAACAAGTATTATAACTGCAACCAAAATGCCTACAGAGTCAGAATTGGGCGAACTAATAAAAGCACTCACTTTAAAAATACAAGAAGACAAAGATAGAAACAAAAATGTAGTTACAGTAGACATGTTTGCAAAAATTCTTAGTGATTTCGATGGGGAAAACATACCAGTGAAAAAGTGGTTCGAAATATTTGAGGAAAATGCGAACGCTTATGGCCTAAGTGATAAGCAAATGTATGTGCACACAAGAAACAAAATCACAGGTGTTGCAAAATCATTTATAGAAACCGAAAGTGTGTCTGGCTATGAGCAGTTAAAGGCTACGCTAATTACAGAATTTGAGCGCGAGTATGACAGTTTCGAAAGACACCAAATGCTGGCTAAAACGAGAAAGAAAAATTCGGAGTCGTTTTATGAGTACGTTTTAAATATGAAACGTATTGCAGCTCTAGCCAACATTGAGGAGCGCGCAACGATACGTTACATAGTGGATGGTATAAATGTATCTGACAATTTCAAAGTTAATTTGTACAATGCAAAGTCCTTTAAACAACTACGGGAGCAGTACGAGATTTACGAACATATAATGCGACGCGAGGCAGAAACACATAATAAAAATAAATATTATGTAATGAGCAAAACAGCAGTTGACAAACAGAAACATTGCTTTAATTGTGGCTCTAAAGAGCATCAAAAAAGTGATTGTAAAACTGCTCTAAAGTCCTTTAAATGCAACCAATTTGGGCATATCGCGAAAAATTGTTATTCAAATAAAACTGTTGAAAAGAAGGTGAATATAGTTAAAAATCAAACACGGTTTAAATCGGTGTGGCTGGATGGTACGCAAATAGAATGCTTAATAGACACCGGTGCCGACGTGTCATTAATTCAGGAAAGTGTCTATAGGGAAAAGATTAGTAATTTGATCTTACAGCCGAGTTGCTCGGTGTTGTTTGGACTTGGTAACACAAAAACAAAATTATAGGACTTATTAATGCCGAGATAAGTGTTGATAACATTAAGACTACTCACGAATTCCTGGTAATTGAAGATGAAAAATAAAAAGTTGAAGCCGTTATAGGGCATGACTTTATAAGCAAATTTGTGTTGTACGTCGATGAAAATGGTTATGTGTTCATGTTCAAGACACTAAAGCCAAACAAGTAGAAAATGAACTAATGGTTTATAATGTGGCAGAAATTGATGTTGATTTTAAATATAAAAGTGATGTGGAAAAATTAGTACAAGACTATAATGTTGCTACTGTAAGTGAAACCTGTCCTATTTATATGAAAATTATTCCGAATGAGAATATGAAGCCATTTCGACATGCTCCAAGTCGATTGTCGATCGAGGAGGAAAATGCAGTAAACAAACAAGTTGAAGAATGGTTACAAACTGACGTAATAAGAAAATCATGTTCCTATAAAGTAAGCAGAGTGGTGGTAACAAAAAAGAAAAATGGGGAGTATAGAATATGCATAGATTTTCGCCAGTTAAATAAAATGGTTCTTAAAGATGGTTTTCCAGTGCCAGTTATTGATGAAGTACTGCAAAAGTTACAGAGAGCGAAATATTTTACGGTTACAGATTTACGCAATGGGTTTTTCCACGTACCAATCGAAGAAAACAGCAAAAAATATACAGCGTTCGTAACGAAAAGAGATCTTTTTGAGTTCAACAGAGCACCTTTCGGGTTTTGTAACTCACCAGCCTGTTTCATTAGATATGTAACCCATATTTTTCAAGACTTAATAAACGACAATATAATGGAACTTTACGTTGATGATATAGTAGTATTCGCCGAGACTGCGGAAGAATGTTTGAGTAAATTAAAACTGGTGTTTCAAACAGCTGCAAAGTATGGATTATATTTTAACTGGAAAAAATGTGCATTTATGAAAACAAAAATTGAGTTTCTTGGACATATCGTTGAGAATGGGACAATAACTCCAGCAAAAGCAAAGTGCAATGCGGTGCAAAATTTCGCTGTACCCAAAAATGTTAAAGATGTGCAGTCGCTCTTAGGGCTCACTGGTTATTTTAGAAAGTTTGTCGAAGGATATCCACAAATTGTTCGTCCTCTAACAGATTTATTAAAACAAAATATGCCGTTCAGAATGAATATTGAGCAAATCAACGCTATAGATGGTATTAAGAAAAATTATCCAGTGAACCAGTACTCAGAATATACGACAGAAATGCTGAAACTGAGGTGCACACCGATGCCTCGAAACATCGTCCTCTAACAGATTTATTAAAACAAAGTATGCCGTTCAGAATGAATATTGAGCAAATCAACGCTATAGATGGTATTAAAAAAAATTATCCAGTGAACCAGTACTCAGAATATACGACAGAAATGCTGAAACTGAGGTGCACACCGATGCCTCGTAACATCCAGTTTTCTTCGTCCCCCGTCCCACTAACCTGTCATCCCTTCGGAACCAACAAATGCTGTGGATGGATAGGGCCCCTGAGCTTGGTTTCATCTGTGATTAAAAAAAAAAAGCTTCAGTACAAGAAAGCAAGCTGCATAGTTATATACTAGAGGTAAAAGCAGCATATTTGACCTTCAAAAAGTTTAGGCACTATTTGCTAGGAGTCTGTTTTAGATTGGTCACAGATTGTTCAGCATTTAAACAAACGGTTGAGAAAAAAGATGTACCTAGAGACGTCGCGCAATGGATTATGTACATCCAAGATTTTACCTACACAGTCGAGCACAGAGCAGCGAACCGGATGAAGCACGTTGACGGTTTGAGCAGATATCCTGTTAATGTCATGATGGTTCAGTCCGAACTAACGGCAAGACTAAGTAAGCTACAACAAAACGATGATCAAGTAAAAGCAATAATTACAGCGCTTAATATTGGACCGTATGAAAACTACAAGATAAAAGGTGGACTTGTCTACAAAAACGTTGATGGCAATGACCTACTCTTGGTACCACGATCTATGGAAAGCGAGATTATTAGAAATGCACATGACAACGGACATTTTTCAGTTGAAAAAACGGCTCATAACATTAAACAACAATACCTCATTACGCATCTGGAGAAAAAAGTCGAGCAACGAATTCAAAATTGTATCCAGTGTATTCATAACAGGAAGCTAGGCAAAAAAGAGGGTTACCTACAATACATTGATAAAGGTAACACACCGCTATGCATCTTACATGTGGATCACTTAGGACCAATGGATATTACAGTAAAACGATACAAATATATCTTCGCCATGATTGACGGATTTAGCAAGTTTGTGTGGCTTTTTCCGACAAAGACAACAAATACAGATGAAGTCATTAAAAACCTTAATGTTTGGTCGAGTACGTTTGGGTTACCGAGAAGAGTTATCAGCGACCGAGGAGCGGCTTTTACATCGAAAGCATTCAACGAGTTTTGTCGCGTAGCAGATATTGATCATGTGGTTACAACGACCGGAGTTCCACGCGGAAATGGCCAAGTAGAACGATTAAACAGAACGATCCTGGCTGTTATAAGCAAATTGTCGTCAGATGAGTCAGCAAAATGGTACAAGTGGGTGGGACAAGTACAAAAAACAATCAACTCCTGCGTCCACAGTACTACAAAGTCAACACCATTTGAAATACTTTTCGGTTTAAAAATGAGAGCGAAGGTCAACGACAGATTACTTGAAACGTTAGAAGAAGAACTGGTAAATAGTTTTGACGAGGAACGGCGACACTTAAGACAGGAGGTTAAACAACAAATACTAAAAGCGCAAGAAAACTATAAGAAGCAGCACGACAAAAAGTGCAAAGGCTTAGTCGAACACATAACGGGTGACCTGGTGGCGATTAAAAGAACTCAATTCGTAGCGGGGAAAAAGATAGCAAGTGAATATTTGGGCCCGTATGAAGTAACCAAGGTGAAACGAGGAGGGCGTTATGAAGTCAGCAAGGCAGCGGAGTTCGAAGGTCCAAATTCAACATCTACAAGTTGTGATTATATGAAACCCTGGCGGCAATCAACAGATGATGGTTTTGTGTTATCCGGGTCGAATGACAGTCAGGAAGGCCGAATGTAACAAAGGAGTCATTATTCGCTTTTGACAACGAGCGATCGTGAGTCGCAGGCAGCAGACAGCAGTCGATAAGAGCAGGCAGTCGTTGACAGTCAGCAGTCGTGGTCAGTAGTTTCAGTAGGTCAGTCGTCGTCGGTTGTCATCGGTCGAAAACATTAACTACTATCCATTACATTTAACTATTATATTACCATAATTATTTCCATTACCTTGAATTATCAAATAAACATAATTATTTTCCATTACCTTTAATTATCACATAAACATAATTATTCTTGCCATTACATTTGGGGGCTCAACCTGGCGCTCAATAGTCGCTGAAATCAGTTAATTGTTGAAATCAAATAGCAAGTGCAGTGAAATCACCAAAATTTGACAAAATATTTGTTTGTAATGCACATGGGTCGTCACATGTTTTTTCATCGAAGAAACAAATTTACTTTCGGTAAAAACCCTAACGGGAAGATCATACGACGAATGCTCATAAAATTCAAGAAAATATTGCAATAGCAAATATACGGGTTGAAGAAGATAACTGCGTGCATTTACCCAAGAGCATTGGTGTACATTATTAGTAGTGAGTAAACAGAACATGCATAAATGAGTGACAAAAGCGAACCAGCAAGTAATCTTGAAAGCGAACAAAGGAATACGTATAAAACGAGAGCAAAATCAAGAGAAGCACGAAGTGAAAATATTAAAGTGAAAGAAAGAGAAAATACAAGAAGTGAGAGCGAGTCAGATGCACCACATGATAGCACAGAAGTGAAGAGTGCGAAATACGGAGCAGGTAAAAGTGAAAACGATTATAAAACAAGTATTATAACTGCAACCAAAATGCCTACAGAGTCAGAATTGGGCGAACTAATAAAAGCACTCACTTTAAAAATACAAGAAGACAAAGATAGAAACAAAAATGTATTTACAGTAGACATGTTTGCAAAAATTCTTAGTGATTTCGATGGGGAAAACATACCAGTGAAAAAGTGGTTCGAAATATTTGAGGAAAATGCGAACGCTTATGGCCTAAGTGATAAGCAAATGTTTGTGTATCGGTCGAAAACATTAATTACTATCCATTACATTTAACTATTATATTACCATAATTATTTCCATTACCTTGAATTATCAAATAAACAATATTATTTTCCATTACCTCTAATTATCACATAAACATAATTATTCTTGCCATTACATTTGGGGGCTCAACCTGACGCTCAATAGTCGCTGAAATCAGTTAATTGTTGAAATCAAATAGCAAGTGCAGTGAAATCACCAAAATTTGACAAAATATTTGTTTGTAATGCACATGAGTCGTCACATGTTTTTTTCATCGAAGAAACAAATTTACTTTCGGTAAAAACCCTAACGGGAGGATCATACGACGAATGCTCAATTCAAGAAAATATTGCAATAACAAAATATACGGGTTGAAGAAGATAACTGCATGCATTTACCCAAGAGCATTGGTGTACATTATTAGTAGTGAGTAAACAGAACATGCATAAATGAGTGACAAAAGCGAACCAGCAAGTAATCTTGAAAGCGAACAAAGGAATACGTATAAAACGAGAGCAAAATCAAGAGAAGCACGAAGTGAAAATATTAAAGTGAAAGAAAGAGAAAATACAAGAAGTGAGAGCGAGTCAGATGCACTACATGATAGCACAGAAGTGAAGAGTGCGAAATACGGAGCAGGTAAAAGTGAAAACGATTATAAAACAAGTATTATAACTGCAACCAAAATGCCTACAAAGTCAGAATTGGGCGAACTAATAAAAGCACTCACTTTAAAAATACAAGAAGACAAAGATAGAAACAAAAATGTAGTTACAGTAGACATGTTTGCAAAAATTCTTAGTGATTTCGATGGGGAAAACATACCAGTGAAAAAGTGGTTCGAAATATTTGAGGAAAATGCGAACGCTTATGGCCTAAGTGATAAGCAAATGTATGTGCACGCAAGAAACAAAATCACAGGTGTTGCGAAATCATTTATAGAAACCGAAAATGTGTCTGGCTATGAGCAGTTAAAGGCTACGCTAATTACAGAATTTGAGCGCGAGTATGACAGTTTCGAAAGACACCAAATGCTGGCTAAAACGAGAAAGAAAAATTCGGAGTCGTTTTATGAGTACGTTTTAAATATGAAACGTATTGCAGCTCTAGCCAACATTGAGGAGCGCGCAACGATACGTTACATAGTGGATGGTATAAATGTATCTGACAATTTCAAAGTTAATTTGTACAATGCAAAGTCCTTTAAACAACTACGGGAGCAGTACGAGATTTACGAACATATAATGCGACGCGAGGCAGAAACACATAATAAAAATAAATATTATGTAATGAGCAAAACAGCAGTTGACAAACAGAAACATTGCTTTAATTGTGGCTCTAAAGAGCATCAAAAAAGTGATTGTAAAACTGCTCTAAAGTCCTTTAAATGCAACCAATTTGGGCATATCGCGAAAAATTGTTATTCAAATAAAACTGTTGAAAAGAAGGTGAATATAGTTAAAAATCAAACACGGTTTAAATCGGTTAGGCTGGATGGTACGCAAATAGAATGCTTAATAGACACCGGTGCCGACGTGTCATTAATTCAGGAAAGTGTCTATAGGGAAAAGATTAGTAATTTGATCTTACAGCCGAGTTGCTCGGTGTTGTTTGGACTTGGTAACACAAAAACAAAATTATAGGACTTATTAATGCCGAGATAAGTGTTGATAACATTAAGACTACTCACGAATTCCTGGTAATTGAAGATGAAAAATAAAAAGTTGAAGCCGTTATAGGGCATGACTTTATAAGCAAATTTGTGTTGTACGTCGATGAAAATGGTTATGTGTTCAAGTTCAAGACACTAAAGCCAAACAAGTAGAAAATGAACTAATGGTTTATAATGTGGCAGAAATTGATGTTGATTTTAAATATAAAAGTGATGTGGAAAAATTAATACAAGACTATAATGTTGCTACTGTAAGTGAAACCTGTCCTATTTATATGAAAATTATTCCGAATGAGAATATGAAGCCATTTCGACATGCTCCAAGTCGATTGTCGATCGAGGAGGAAAATGCAGTAAACAAACAAGTTGAAGAATGGTTACAAACTGACGTAATAAGAAAATCATGTTCCTATAAAGTAAGCAGAGTGGTGGTAACAAAAAAGAAAAATGGGGAGTATAGAATGTGCATCGATTTTCGCCAGTTAAATAACATGGTTCTTAAAGATGGTTTTCCAGTGCCAGTTATTGATGAAGTACTGCAAAAGTTACAGAGAGCGAAATATTTTACGGTTACAGATTTACGCAATGGGTTTTTCCACGTACCAATCGAAGAAAACAGCAAAAAATATACAGCGTTCGTAACGAAAAGAGATCTTTTTGAGTTCAACAGAGCACCTTTCGGGTTTTGTAACTCACCAGCCTGTTTCATTAGATATGTAACCCATATTTTTCAAGACTTAATAAACGACAATATAATGGAACTTTACGTTGATGATATAGTAGTATTCGCCGAGACTGCGGAAGAATGTTTGAGTAAATTAAAACTGGTGTTTCAAACAGCTGCAAAGTATGGATTATATTTTAACTGGAAAAAATGTGCATTTATGAAAACAAAAATTGAGTTTCTTGGACATATCGTTGAGAATGGGACAATAACTCCAGCAAAAGCAAAGTGCAATGCGGTGCAAAATTTCGCTGTACCCAAAAATGTTAAAGATGTGCAGTCGCTCTTAGGGCTCACTGGTTATTTTAGAAAGTTTGTCGAAGGATATCCACAAATTGTTCGTCCTCTAACAGATTTATTAAAACAAAATATGCCGTTCAGAATGAATATTGAGCAAATCAACGCTATAGATGGTATTAAGAAAAATTATCCAGTGAACCAGTACTCAGAATATACGACAGAAATGCTGAAACTGAGGTGCACACCGATGCCTCGAAACATCGTCCTCTAACAGATTTATTAAAACAAAGTATGCCGTTCAGAATGAATATTGAGCAAATCAACGCTATAGATGGTATTAAAAAAAATTATCCAGTGAACCAGTACTCAGAATATACGACAGAAATGCTGAAACTGAGGTGCACACCGATGCCTCGTAACATCCAGTTTTCTTCGTCCCCCGTCCCACTAACCTGTCATCCCTTCGGAACCAACAAATGCTGTGGATGGATAGGGCCCCTGAGCTTGGTTTCATCTGTGATAAAAAAAAAAAAGCTTCAGTACAAGAAAGCAAGCTGCATAGTTATATACTAGAGGTAAAAGCAGCATATTTGACCTTCAAAAAGTTTAGGCACTATTTGCTAGGAGTCTGTTTTAGATTGGTCACAGATTGTTCAGCATTTAAACAAACGGTTGAGAAAAAAGATGTACCTAGAGACGTCGCGCAATGGATTATGTACATCCAAGATTTTACCTACACAGTCGAGCACAGAGCAGCGAACCGGATGAAGCACGTTGACGGTTTGAGCAGATATCCTGTTAATGTCATGATGGTTCAGTCCGAACTAACGGCAAGACTAAGTAAGCTACAACAAAACGATGATCAAGTAAAAGCAATAATTACAGCGCTTAATATTGGACCGTATGAAAACTACAAGATAAAAGGTGGACTTGTCTACAAAAACGTTGATGGCAATGACCTACTCTTGGTACCACGATCTATGGAAAGCGAGATTATTAGAAATGCACATGACAACGGACATTTTTCAGTTGAAAAAACGGCTCATAACATTAAACAACAATACCTCATTACGCATCTGGAGAAAAAAGTCGAGCAACGAATTCAAAATTGTATCCAGTGTATTCATAACAGGAAGCTAGGCAAAAAAGAGGGTTACCTACAATACATTGATAAAGGTAACACACCGCTATGCATCTTACATGTGGATCACTTAGGACCAATGGATATTACAGTAAAACGATACAAATATATCTTCGCCATGATTGACGGATTTAGCAAGTTTGTGTGGCTTTTTCCGACAAAGACAACAAATACAGATGAAGTCATTAAAAACCTTAATGTTTGGTCGAGTACGTTTGGGTTACCGAGAAGAGTTATCAGCGACCGAGGAGCGGCTTTTACATCGAAAGCATTCAACGAGTTTTGTCGCGTAGCAGATATTGATCATGTGGTTACAACGACCGGAGTTCCACGCGGAAATGGCCAAGTAGAACGATTAAACAGAACGATCCTGGCTGTTATAAGCAAATTGTCGTCAGATGAGTCAGCAAAATGGTACAAGTGGGTGGGACAAGTACAAAAAACAATCAACTCCTGCGTCCACAGTACTACAAAGTCAACACCATTTGAAATACTTTTCGGTTTAAAAATGAGAGCGAAGGTCAACGACAGATTACTTGAAACGTTAGAAGAAGAACTGGTAAATAGTTTTGACGAGGAACGGCGACACTTAAGACAGGAGGTTAAACAACAAATACTAAAAGCGCAAGAAAACTATAAGAAGCAGCACGACAAAAAGTGCAAAGGCTTAGTCGAACACATAACGGGTGACCTGGTGGCGATTAAAAGAACTCAATTCGTAGCGGGGAAAAAGATAGCAAGTGAATATTTGGGCCCGTATGAAGTAACCAAGGTGAAACGAGGAGGGCGTTATGAAGTCAGCAAGGCAGCGGAGTTCGAAGGTCCAAATTCAACATCTACAAGTTGTGATTATATGAAACCCTGGCGGCAATCAACAGATGATGGTTTTGTGTTATCCGGGTCGAATGACAGTCAGGAAGGCCGAATGTAACAAAGGAGTCATTATTCGCTTTTGACAACGAGCGATCGTGAGTCGCAGGCAGCAGACAGCAGTCGATAAGAGCAGGCAGTCGTTGACAGTCAGCAGTCGTGGTCAGTAGTTTCAGTAGGTCAGTCGTCGTCGGTTGTCATCGGTCGAAAACATTAACTACTATCCATTACATTTAACTATTATATTACCATAATTATTTCCATTACCTTGAATTATCAAATAAACATAATTATTTTCCATTACCTTTAATTATCACATAAACATAATTATTCTTGCCATTACATTTGGGGGCTCAACCTGGCGCTCAATAGTCGCTGAAATCAGTTAATTGTTGAAATCAAATAGCAAGTGCAGTGAAATCACCAAAATTTGACAAAATATTTGTTTGTAATGCACATGGGTCGTCACATGTTTTTTCATCGAAGAAACAAATTTACTTTCGGTAAAAACCCTAACGGGAAGATCATACGACGAATGCTCATAAAATTCAAGAAAATATTGCAATAGCAAATATACGGGTTGAAGAAGATAACTGCGTGCATTTACCCAAGAGCATTGGTGTACATTATTAGTAGTGAGTAAACAGAACATGCATAAATGAGTGACAAAAGCGAACCAGCAAGTAATCTTGAAAGCGAACAAAGGAATACGTATAAAACGAGAGCAAAATCAAGAGAAGCACGAAGTGAAAATATTAAAGTGAAAGAAAGAGAAAATACAAGAAGTGAGAGCGAGTCAGATGCACCACATGATAGCACAGAAGTGAAGAGTGCGAAATACGGAGCAGGTAAAAGTGAAAACGATTATAAAACAAGTATTATAACTGCAACCAAAATGCCTACAGAGTCAGAATTGGGCGAACTAATAAAAGCACTCACTTTAAAAATACAAGAAGACAAAGATAGAAACAAAAATGTATTTACAGTAGACATGTTTGCAAAAATTCTTAGTGATTTCGATGGGGAAAACATACCAGTGAAAAAGTGGTTCGAAATATTTGAGGAAAATGCGAACGCTTATGGCCTAAGTGATAAGCAAATGTTTGTGTATCGGTCGAAAACATTAATTACTATCCATTACATTTAACTATTATATTACCATAATTATTTCCATTACCTTGAATTATCAAATAAACAATATTATTTTCCATTACCTCTAATTATCACATAAACATAATTATTCTTGCCATTACATTTGGGGGCTCAACCTGACGCTCAATAGTCGCTGAAATCAGTTAATTGTTGAAATCAAATAGCAAGTGCAGTGAAATCACCAAAATTTGACAAAATATTTGTTTGTAATGCACATGAGTCGTCACATGTTTTTTTCATCGAAGAAACAAATTTACTTTCGGTAAAAACCCTAACGGGAGGATCATACGACGAATGCTCAATTCAAGAAAATATTGCAATAACAAAATATACGGGTTGAAGAAGATAACTGCATGCATTTACCCAAGAGCATTGGTGTACATTATTAGTAGTGAGTAAACAGAACATGCATAAATGAGTGACAAAAGCGAACCAGCAAGTAATCTTGAAAGCGAACAAAGGAATACGTATAAAACGAGAGCAAAATCAAGAGAAGCACGAAGTGAAAATATTAAAGTGAAAGAAAGAGAAAATACAAGAAGTGAGAGCGAGTCAGATGCACTACATGATAGCACAGAAGTGAAGAGTGCGAAATACGGAGCAGGTAAAAGTGAAAACGATTATAAAACAAGTATTATAACTGCAACCAAAATGCCTACAAAGTCAGAATTGGGCGAACTAATAAAAGCACTCACTTTAAAAATACAAGAAGACAAAGATAGAAACAAAAATGTAGTTACAGTAGACATGTTTGCAAAAATTCTTAGTGATTTCGATGGGGAAAACATACCAGTGAAAAAGTGGTTCGAAATATTTGAGGAAAATGCGAACGCTTATGGCCTAAGTGATAAGCAAATGTATGTGCACGCAAGAAACAAAATCACAGGTGTTGCGAAATCATTTATAGAAACCGAAAATGTGTCTGGCTATGAGCAGTTAAAGGCTACGCTAATTACAGAATTTGAGCGCGAGTATGACAGTTTCGAAAGACACCAAATGCTGGCTAAAACGAGAAAGAAAAATTCGGAGTCGTTTTATGAGTACGTTTTAAATATGAAACGTATTGCAGCTCTAGCCAACATTGAGGAGCGCGCAACGATACGTTACATAGTGGATGGTATAAATGTATCTGACAATTTCAAAGTTAATTTGTACAATGCAAAGTCCTTTAAACAACTACGGGAGCAGTACGAGATTTACGAACATATAATGCGACGCGAGGCAGAAACACATAATAAAAATAAATATTATGTAATGAGCAAAACAGCAGTTGACAAACAGAAACATTGCTTTAATTGTGGCTCTAAAGAGCATCAAAAAAGTGATTGTAAAACTGCTCTAAAGTCCTTTAAATGCAACCAATTTGGGCATATCGCGAAAAATTGTTATTCAAATAAAACTGTTGAAAAGAAGGTGAATATAGTTAAAAATCAAACACGGTTTAAATCGGTTAGGCTGGATGGTACGCAAATAGAATGCTTAATAGACACCGGTGCCGACGTGTCATTAATTCAGGAAAGTGTCTATAGGGAAAAGATTAGTAATTTGATCTTACAGCCGAGTTGCTCGGTGTTGTTTGGACTTGGTAACACAAAAACAAAATTATAGGACTTATTAATGCCGAGATAAGTGTTGATAACATTAAGACTACTCACGAATTCCTGGTAATTGAAGATGAAAAATAAAAAGTTGAAGCCGTTATAGGGCATGACTTTATAAGCAAATTTGTGTTGTACGTCGATGAAAATGGTTATGTGTTCAAGTTCAAGACACTAAAGCCAAACAAGTAGAAAATGAACTAATGGTTTATAATGTGGCAGAAATTGATGTTGATTTTAAATATAAAAGTGATGTGGAAAAATTAATACAAGACTATAATGTTGCTACTGTAAGTGAAACCTGTCCTATTTATATGAAAATTATTCCGAATGAGAATATGAAGCCATTTCGACATGCTCCAAGTCGATTGTCGATCGAGGAGGAAAATGCAGTAAACAAACAAGTTGAAGAATGGTTACAAACTGACGTAATAAGAAAATCATGTTCCTATAAAGTAAGCAGAGTGGTGGTAACAAAAAAGAAAAATGGGGAGTATAGAATGTGCATCGATTTTCGCCAGTTAAATAACATGGTTCTTAAAGATGGTTTTCCAGTGCCAGTTATTGATGAAGTACTGCAAAAGTTACAGAGAGCGAAATATTTTACGGTTACAGATTTACGCAATGGGTTTTTCCACGTACCAATCGAAGAAAACAGCAAAAAATATACAGCGTTCGTAACGAAAAGAGATCTTTTTGAGTTCAACAGAGCACCTTTCGGGTTTTGTAACTCACCAGCCTGTTTCATTAGATATGTAACCCATATTTTTCAAGACTTAATAAACGACAATATAATGGAACTTTACGTTGATGATATAGTAGTATTCGCCGAGACTGCGGAAGAATGTTTGAGTAAATTAAAACTGGTGTTTCAAACAGCTGCAAAGTATGGATTATATTTTAACTGGAAAAAATGTGCATTTATGAAAACAAAAATTGAGTTTCTTGGACATATCGTTGAGAATGGGACAATAACTCCAGCAAAAGCAAAGTGCAATGCGGTGCAAAATTTCGCTGTACCCAAAAATGTTAAAGATGTGCAGTCGCTCTTAGGGCTCACTGGTTATTTTAGAAAGTTTGTCGAAGGATATCCACAAATTGTTCGTCCTCTAACAGATTTATTAAAACAAAATATGCCGTTCAGAATGAATATTGAGCAAATCAACGCTATAGATGGTATTAAGAAAAATTATCCAGTGAACCAGTACTCAGAATATACGACAGAAATGCTGAAACTGAGGTGCACACCGATGCCTCGAAACATCGTCCTCTAACAGATTTATTAAAACAAAGTATGCCGTTCAGAATGAATATTGAGCAAATCAACGCTATAGATGGTATTAAAAAAAATTATCCAGTGAACCAGTACTCAGAATATACGACAGAAATGCTGAAACTGAGGTGCACACCGATGCCTCGTAACATCCAGTTTTCTTCGTCCCCCGTCCCACTAACCTGTCATCCCTTCGGAACCAACAAATGCTGTGGATGGATAGGGCCCCTGAGCTTGGTTTCATCTGTGATAAAAAAAAAAAAGCTTCAGTACAAGAAAGCAAGCTGCATAGTTATATACTAGAGGTAAAAGCAGCATATTTGACCTTCAAAAAGTTTAGGCACTATTTGCTAGGAGTCTGTTTTAGATTGGTCACAGATTGTTCAGCATTTAAACAAACGGTTGAGAAAAAAGATGTACCTAGAGACGTCGCGCAATGGATTATGTACATCCAAGATTTTACCTACACAGTCGAGCACAGAGCAGCGAACCGGATGAAGCACGTTGACGGTTTGAGCAGATATCCTGTTAATGTCATGATGGTTCAGTCCGAACTAACGGCAAGACTAAGTAAGCTACAACAAAACGATGATCAAGTAAAAGCAATAATTACAGCGCTTAATATTGGACCGTATGAAAACTACAAGATAAAAGGTGGACTTGTCTACAAAAACGTTGATGGCAATGACCTACTCTTGGTACCACGATCTATGGAAAGCGAGATTATTAGAAATGCACATGACAACGGACATTTTTCAGTTGAAAAAAGGCTCATAACATTAAACAACAATACCTCATTACGCATCTGGAGAAAAAAGTCGAGCAACGAATTCAAAATTGTATCCAGTGTATTCATAACAGGAAGCTAGGCAAAAAAGAGGGTTACCTACAATACATTGATAAAGGTAACACACCGCTATGCATCTTACATGTGGATCACTTAGGACCAATGGATATTACAGTAAAACGATACAAATATATCTTCGCCATGATTGACGGATTTAGCAAGTTTGTGTGGCTTTTTCCGACAAAGACAACAAATACAGATGAAGTCATTAAAAACCTTAATGTTTGGTCGAGTACGTTTGGGTTACCGAGAAGAGTTATCAGCGACCGAGGAGCGGCTTTTACATCGAAAGCATTCAACGAGTTTTGTCGCGTAGCAGATATTGATCATGTGGTTACAACGACCGGAGTTCCACGCGGAAATGGCCAAGTAGAACGATTAAACAGAACGATCCTGGCCGTTATAAGCAAATTGTCGTCAGATGAGTCAGCAAAATGGTACAAGTGGGTGGGACAAGTACAAAAAACAATCAACTCCTGCGTCCACAGTACTACAAAGTCAACACCATTTGAAATACTTTTCGGTTTAAAAATGAGAGCGAAGGTCAACGACAGATTACTTGAAACGTTAGAAGAAGAACTGGTAAATAGTTTTGACGAGGAACGGCGACACTTAAGACAGGAGGTTAAACAACAAATACTAAAAGCGCAAGAAAACTATAAGAAGCAGCACGACAAAAAGTGCAAAGGCTTAGTCGAACACAAAACGGGTGACCTGGTGGCGATTAAAAGAACTCAATTCGTAGCGGGGAAAAAGATAGCAAGTGAATATTTGGGCCCGTATGAAGTAACCAAGGTGAAACGAGGAGGGCGTTATGAAGTCAGCAAGGCAGCGGAGTTCGAAGGTCCAAATTCAACATCTACAAGTTGTGATTATATGAAACCCTGGCGGCAATCAACAGATGATGGTTTTGTGTTATCCGGGTCGAATGACAGTCAGGAAGGCCGAATGTAACAAAGGAGTCATTATTCGCTTTTGACAACGAGCGATCGTGAGTCGCAGGCAGCAGACAGCAGTCGATAAGAGCAGGCAGTCGTTGACAGTCAGCAGTCGTGGTCAGTAGTTTCAGTAGGTCAGTCGTCGTCGGTTGTCATCGGTCGAAAACATTAACTACTATCCATTACATTTAACTATTATATTACCATAATTATTTCCATTACCTTGAATTATCAAATAAACATAATTATTTTCCATTACCTTTAATTATCACATAAACATAATTATTCTTGCCATTACATTTGGGGGCTCAACCTGGCGCTCAATAGTCGCTGAAATCAGTTAATTGTTGAAATCAAATAGCAAGTGCAGTGAAATCACCAAAATTTGACAAAATATTTGTTTGTAATGCACATGGGTCGTCACATGTTTTTTCATCGAAGAAACAAATTTACTTTCGGTAAAAACCCTAACGGGAAGATCATACGACGAATGCTCATAAAATTCAAGAAAATATTGCAATAGCAAATATACGGGTTGAAGAAGATAACTGCGTGCATTTACCCAAGAGCATTGGTGTACATTATTAGTAGTGAGTAAACAGAACATGCATAAATGAGTGACAAAAGCGAACCAGCAAGTAATCTTGAAAGCGAACAAAGGAATACGTATAAAACGAGAGCAAAATCAAGAGAAGCACGAAGTGAAAATATTAAAGTGAAAGAAAGAGAAAATACAAGAAGTGAGAGCGAGTCAGATGCACCACATGATAGCACAGAAGTGAAGAGTGCGAAATACGGAGCAGGTAAAAGTGAAAACGATTATAAAACAAGTATTATAACTGCAACCAAAATGCCTACAGAGTCAGAATTGGGCGAACTAATAAAAGCACTCACTTTAAAAATACAAGAAGACAAAGATAGAAACAAAAATGTATTTACAGTAGACATGTTTGCAAAAATTCTTAGTGATTTCGATGGGGAAAACATACCAGTGAAAAAGTGGTTCGAAATATTTGAGGAAAATGCGAACGCTTATGGCCTAAGTGATAAGCAAATGTTTGTGTATCGGTCGAAAACATTAATTACTATCCATTACATTTAACTATTATATTACCATAATTATTTCCATTACCTTGAATTATCAAATAAACAATATTATTTTCCATTACCTTTAATTATCACATAAACATAATTATTCTTGCCATTACATTTGGGGGCTCAACCTGACGCTCAATAGTCGCTGAAATCAGTTAATTGTTGAAATCAAATAGCAAGTGCAGTGAAATCACCAAAATTTGACAAAATATTTGTTTGTAATGCACATGAGTCGTCACATGTTTTTTTCATCGAAGAAACAAATTTACTTTCGGTAAAAACCCTAACGGGAGGATCATACGACGAATGCTCAATTCAAGAAAATATTGCAATAACAAAATATACGGGTTGAAGAAGATAACTGCATGCATTTACCCAAGAGCATTAGTGTACATTATTAGTAGTGAGTAAACAGAACATGCATAAATGAGTGACAAAAGCGAACCAGCAAGTAATCTTGAAAGCGAACAAAGGAATACGTATAAAACGAGAGCAAAATCAAGAGAAGCACGAAGTGAAAATATTAAAGTGAAAGAAAGAGAAAATACAAGAAGTGAGAGCGAGTCAGATGCACCACATGATAGCACAGAAGTGAAGAGTGCGAAATACGGAGCAGGTAAAAGTGAAAACGATTATAAAACAAGTATTATAACTGCAACCAAAATGCCTACAAAGTCAGAATTGGGCGAACTAATAAAAGCACTCACTTTAAAAATACAAGAAGACAAAGATAGAAACAAAAATGTAGTTACAGTAGACATGTTTGCAAAAATTCTTAGTGATTTCGATGGGGAAAACATACCAGTGAAAAAGTGGTTCGAAATATTTGAGGAAAATGCGAACGCTTATGGCCTAAGTGATAAGCAAATGTATGTGCACGCAAGAAACAAAATCACAGGTGTTGCGAAATCATTTATAGAAACCGAAAATGTGTCTGGCTATGAGCAGTTAAAGGCTACGCTAATTACAGAATTTGAGCGCGAGTATGACAATTTCGAAAGACACCAAATGCTGGCTAAAACGAGAAAGAAAAATTCGGAGTCGTTTTATGAGTACGTTTTAAATATGAAACGTATTGCAGCTCTAGTCAACATTGAGGAGCGCGCAACGATACGTTACATAGTGGATGGTATAAATGTATCTGACAATTTCAAAGTTAATTTGTACAATGCAAAGTCCTTTAAACAACTACGGGAGCAGTACGAGATTTACGAACATATAATGCGACGCGAGGGAGAAACACATAATAAAAATAAATATTATGTAATGAGCAAAACAGCAGTTGACAAACAGAAACATTGCTTTAATTGTGGCTCTAAAGAGCATCAAAAAAGTGATTGTAAAACTGCTCTAAAGTCCTTTAAATGCAACCAATTTGGGCATATCGCGAAAAATTGTTATTCAAATAAAACTGTTGAAAAGAAGGTGAATATAGTTAAAAATCAAACAGGGTTTAAATCGGTTAGGCTGGATGGTACGCAAATAGAATGCTTAATAGACACCGGTGCCGACGTGTCATTAATTCAGGAAAGTGTCTATAGGGAAAAGATTAGTAATTTGATCTTACAGCCGAGTTGCTCGGTGTTGTTTGGACTTGGTAACACAAAAACAAAATTATAGGACTTATTAATGCCGAGATAAGTGTTGATAACATTAAGACTACTCACGAATTCCTGGTAATTGAAGATGAAAAATAAAAAGTTGAAGCCGTTATAGGGCATGACTTTATAAGCAAATTTGTGTTGTACGTCGATGAAAATGGTTATGTGTTCAAGTTCAAGACACTAAAGCCAAACAAGTAGAAAATGAACTAATGGTTTATAATGTGGCAGAAATTGATGTTGATTTTAAATATAAAAGTGATGTGGAAAAATTAATACAAGACTATAATGTTGCTACTATAAGTGAAACCTGTCCTATTTATATGAAAATTATTCCGAATGAGAATATGAAGCCATTTCGACATGCTCCAAGTCGATTGTCGATCGAGGAGGAAAATGCAGTAAACAAACAAGTTGAAGAATGGTTACAAACTGACGTAATAAGAAAATCATGTTCCTATAAAGTAAGCAGAGTGGTGGTAACAAAAAAGAAAAATGGGGAGTATAGAATGTGCATCGATTTTCGCCAGTTAAATAACATGGTTCTTAAAGATGGTTTTCCAGTGCCAGTTATTGATGAAGTACTGCAAAAGTTACAGAGAGCTAAATATTTTACGGTTACAGATTTACGCAATGGGTTTTTCCACGTACCAATCGAAGAAAACAGCAAAAAATATACAGCGTTCGTAACGAAAAGAGATCTTTTTGAGTTCAACAGAGCACCTTTCGGGTTTTGTAACTCACCAGCCTGTTTCATTAGATATGTAACCCATATTTTTCAAGACTTAATAAACGACAATATAATGGAACTTTACGTTGATGATATAGTAGTATTCGCCGAGACTGCGGAAGAATGTTTGAGTAAATTAAAACTGGTGTTTCAAACAGCTGCAAAGTATGGATTATATTTTAACTGGAAAAAATGTGCATTTATGAAAACAAAAATTGAGTTTCTTGGACATATCGTTGAGAATGGGACAATAACTCCAGCAAAAGCAAAGTGCAATGCGGTGCAAAATTTCGCTGTACCCAAAAATGTTAAAGATGTGCAGTCGCTCTTAGGGCTCACTGGTTATTTTAGAAAGTTTGTCGAAGGATATCCACAAATTGTTCGTCCTCTAACAGATTTATTAAAACAAAATATGCCGTTCAGAATGAATATTGAGCAAATCAACGCTATAGATGGTATTAAGAAAAATTATCCAGTGAACCAGTACTCAGAATATACGACAGAAATGCTGAAACTGAGGTGCACACCGATCCCTCGAAACATCGTCCTCTAACAGATTTATTAAAACAAAGTATGCCGTTCAGAATGAATATTGAGCAAATCAACGCTATAGATGGTATTAAAAAAAATTATCCAGTGAACCAGTACTCAGAATATACGACAGAAATGCTGAAACTGAGGTGCACACCGATGCCTCGTAACATCCAGTTTTCTTCGTCCCCCGTCCCACTAACCTGTCATCCCTTCGGAACCAAGAAATGCTGTGGATGGATAGGGCCCCTGAGCTTGGTTTCATCTGTGATAAAAAAAAAAAAAAAGCTTCAGTACAAGAAAGCAAGCTGCATAGTTATATACTAGAGGTAAAAGCAGCATATTTGACCTTCAAAAAGTTTAGGCACTATTTGCTAGGAGTCTGTTTTAGATTGGTCACAGATTGTTCAGCATTTAAACAAACGGTTGAGAAAAAAGATGTACCTAGAGACGTCGCGCAATGGATTATGTACATCCAAGATTTTACCTACACAGTCGAGCACAGAGCAGCGAACCGGATGAAGCACGTTGACGGTTTGAGCAGATATCCTGTTAATGTCATGATGGTTCAGTCCGAACTAACGGCAAGACTAAGTAAGCTACAACAAAACGATGATCAAGTAAAAGCAATAATTACAGCGCTTAATATTGGACCGTATGAAAACTACAAGCTAAAAGGTGGACTTGTCTACAAAAACGTTGATGGCAATGACCTACTCTTGGTACCACGATCTATGGAAAGCGAGATTATTAGAAATGCACATGACAACGGACATTTTTCAGTTGAAAAAACGGCTCATAACATTAAACAACAATACCTCATTACGCATCTGGAGAAAAAAGTCGAGCAACGAATTCAAAATTGTATCCAGTGTATTCATAACAGGAAGCTAGGCAAAAAAGAGGGTTACCTACAATACATTGATAAAGGTAACACACCGCTATGCATCTTACATGTGGATCACTTAGGACCAATGGATATTACAGTAAAACGATACAAATATATCTTCGCCATGATTGACGGATTTAGCAAGTTTGTGTGGCTTTTTCCGACAAAGACAACAAATACAGATGAAGTCATTAAAAACCTTAATGTTTGGTCGAGTACGTTTGGGTTCCCGAGAAGAGTTATCAGCGACCGAGGAGCGGCTTTTACATCGAAAGCATTCAACAAGTTTTGTCGCGTAGCAGATATTGATCATGTGGTTACAACGACCGGAGTTCCACGCGGAAATGGCCAAGTAGAACGATTAAACAGAACGATCCTGGCCTTTATAAGCAAATTGTCGTCAGATGAGTCAGCAAAATGGTACAAGTGGGTGGGACAAGTACAAAAAGCAATCAACTCCTGCGTCCACAGTACTACAAAGTCAACACCATTTGAAATACTTTTCGGTTTAAAAATGAGAGCGAAGGTCAACGACAGATTACTTGAAACGTTAGAAGAAGAACTGGTAAATAGTTTTGACGAGGAACGGCGACACTTAAGACAGGAGGTTAAACAACAAATACTAAAAGCGCAAGAAAACTATAAGAAGCAGCACGACAAAAAGTGCAAAGGCTTAGTCGAACACAAAACGGGTGACCTGGTGGCGATTAAAAGAACTCAATTCGTAGCGGGGGAAAAGATAGCAAGTGAATATTTGGGCCCGTATGAAGTAACCAAGGTGAAACGAGGAGGGCGTTATGAAGTCAGCAAGGCAGCGGAGTTCGAAGGTCCAAATTCAACATCTACAAGTTGTGATTATATGAAACCCTGGCGGCAATCAACAGATGATGGTTTTGTGTTATCCGGGTCGAATGACAGTCAGGAAGGCCGAATGTAACAAAGGAGTTATTATTCGCTTTTGACAACGAGCGATCGTGAGTCGCAGGCAGCAGACAGCAGTCGATAAGAGCAGGCAGTCGTTGACAGTCAGCAGTCGTGATCAGTAGTTTCAGTAGGTCAGTCGTCGTCGGTTGTCATCGGTCGAAAACATTAACTACTATCCATTACATTTAACTATTATATTACCATAATTATTTCCATTACCTTGAATTATCAAATAAACATAATTATTTTCCATTACCTTTAATTATCACATAAACATAATTATTCTTGCCATTACATTTGGGGGCTCAACCTGGCGCTCAATAGTCGCTGAAATCAGTTAATTGTTGAAATCAAATAGCAAGTGCAGTGAAATCACCAAAATTTGACAAAATATTTGTTTGTAATGCACATGGGTCGTCACATGTTCACACATTTCATCGAAGAAACAAATTTACTTTCGGTAAAAACCCTAACGGGAAGATCATACGACGAATGCTCATAAAATTCAAGAAAATATTGCAATAGCAAATATACGGGTTGAAGAAGATAACTGCGTGCATTTACCCAAGAGCATTGGTGTACATTATTAGTAGTGAGTAAACAGAACATGCATAAATGAGTGACAAAAGCGAACCAGCAAGTAATCTTGAAAGCGAACAAAGGAATACGTATAAAACGAGAGCAAAATCAAGAGAAGCACGAAGTGAAAATATTAAAGTGAAAGAAAGAGAAAATACAAGAAGTGAGAGCGAGTCAGATGCACCACATGATAGCACAGAAGTGAAGAGTGCGAAATACGGAGCAGGTAAAAGTGAAAACGATTATAAAACAAGTATTATAACTGCAACCAAAATGCCTACAGAGTCAGAATTGGGCGAACTAATAAAAGCACTCACTTTAAAAATACAAGAAGACAAAGATAGAAACAAAAATGTAGTTACAGTAGACATGTTTGCAAAAATTCTTAGTGATTTCGATGGGGAAAACATACCAGTGAAAAAGTGGTTCGAAATATTTGAGGAAAATGCGAACGCTTATGGCCTAAGTGATAAGCAAATGTATGTGTATCGGTCGAACACATTAATTACTATCCATTACATTTAACTATTATATTACCATAATTATTTCCATTACCTTGAATTATCAAATAAACAATATTATTTTCCCATACCTTTAATTATCACATAAACATAATTATTCTTGCCATTACATTTGCGGGCTCAACCTGACGCTCAATAGTCGCTGAAATCAGTTAATTGTTGAAATCAAATAGCAAGTGCAGTGAAATCACCAAAATTTGACAAAATATTTGTTTGTAATGCACATGAGTCGTCACATGTTTTTTTCATCGAAGAAACAAATTTACTTTCGGTAAAAACCCTAACGGGAGGATCATACGACGAATGCTCAATTCAAGAAAATATTGCAATAACAAAATATACGGGTTGAAGAAGATAACTGCATGCATTTACCCAAGAGCATTGGTGTACATTATTAGTAGTGAGTAAACAGAACATGCATAAATGAGTGACAAAAGCGAACCAGCAAGTAATCTTGAAAGCGAACAAAGGAATACGTATAAAACGAGAGCAAAATCAAGAGAAGCACGAAGTGAAAATATTAAAGTGAAAGAAAGAGAAAATACAAGAAGTGAGAGCGAGTCAGATGCACTACATGATAGCACAGAAGTGAAGAGTGCGAAATACGGAGCAGGTAAAAGTGAAAACGATTATAAAACAAGTATTATAACTGCAACCAAAATGCCTACAAAGTCAGAATTGGGCGAACTAATAAAAGCACTCACTTTAAAAATACAAGAAGACAAAGATAGAAACAAAAATGTAGTTACAGTAGACATGTTTGCAAAAATTCTTAGTGATTTCGATGGGGAAAACATACCAGTGAAAAAGTGGTTCGAAATATTTGAGGAAAATGCGAACGCTTATGGCCTAAGTGATAAGCAAATGTATGTGTATCGGTCGAAAACATTAATTACTATCCATTACATTTAACTATTATATTACCATAATTATTTCCATTACCTTGAATTATCAAATAAACAATATTATTTTCCATTACCTTTAATTATCACATAAACATAATTATTCTTGCCATTACATTTGGGGGCTCAACCTGACGCTCAATAGTCGCTGAAATCAGTTAATTGTTGAAATCAAATAGCAAGTGCAGTGAAATCACCAAAATTTGACAAAATATTTGTTTGTAATGCACATGAGTCGTCACATGTTTTTTTCATCGAAGAAACAAATTTACTTTCGGTAAAAACCCTAACGGGAGGATCATACGACGAATGCTCAATTCAAGAAAATATTGCAATAACAAAATATACGGGTTGAAGAAGATAACTGCATGCATTTACCCAAGAGCATTGGTGTACATTATTAGTAGTGAGTAAACATAACATGCATAAATGAGTGACAAAAGCGAACCAGCAAGTAATCTTGAAAGCGAACAAAGGAATACGTATAAAACGAGAGCAAAATCAAGAGAAGCACGAAGTGAAAATATTAAAGTGAAAGAAAGAGAAAATACAAGAAGTGAGAGCGAGTCAGATGCACCACATGATAGCACAGAAGTGAAGAGTGCGAAATACGGTGCAGGTATAAGTGAAAACGATTATAAAACAAGTACTATAACTGCAATCAGAACTGCAGTTCTCGGTGGCTCGGTGGTTTAGTGTGTGGCACACTAGCCATCGATTTTCCGGGGACGTGGGTTCGAGTCCCGCCGTGTGCATGGGTGTTAACTTTTCTTATCGTGACGTCTCAATTTCTAATGCGTACTTAAGGCATCGCCTAGCGCTAGTTGTGAAATTAAGAACCATTCGTTGACTCCGGCAGTGTTTGCAATAATAGAGAAAAAATCGTCTCACTTAACTCGGTCAACATGTTCTTGGCTCCAACGAAATTTGTTGCATTATCAGAATATAATGTTTGACATCTTCCCCGTCTGCTAATAAATCTTTTTATTGCGCCAATAAATGCTTCAGTGGTTAGATCGCTGACCAATTCCAGGTGAACAGCTTTAGTCGAGAAACAGCAAAATATTGCGAGATAAATCTTATGTGGTTTTTTACCTCGAATTTTATAATGCACCCAATAGGGGCCACAATAATCTACTCCTGAAGTAATAAACGGTCGCGCGGGCGATATTCTTTCTGCTGGTAGGTTTCCCATTATTTGCTTAAATAGGTGAGGCTTTGCTCGATTACATCGAACACAATTTTTAATAACACTTCTCGTCATATATTTGCCCTTTATGATCCAGAATTGTTGTCTGGATATAGCCAGAAGTGCCTGGGCTCCGCAATGTCTGTTGTCTTCATGCAGACCCTGGAGCAGTAACCTTACCAATGAATCATTATATGGTAAGAGTAGTGGATGTTTTGCATCGTATGATAGATTAGCTGCTTGTAGACGACCTCCCACTCGAAGAAGATTGTGTTCATCCATAAATGGTGATAAATTATTTATTGAATTTGCTTTGTCTAGTGCCTTGTGTTGAGTAAGTGCTTTTATTTCTGTTGCGAAGTCTGACTGCTGTATCGTTTGTACTATTAGTTGTAGGCCCTTTTGTAATTCCTGTGGTGATAATTCTCTTTCCTGTAACCGTGGTGCAGTATGACGTACGTTGCTGATGAACCGCAAGACATAGGCGACAATGCGTTGCAGTGTGCGAAAAGAATTCCTGTGATTAATACCATATATAAGTTCTTCTCTTCCCGCCGTGCTTATTAACGAGGTTGCTGCGATTGATTTCCTTTCTAATTCGGGTTCATGGCTTGAGGGTTTTGATAATGACGCAGGCCAGTGAGATTCATTGCCGTGCAAGAAGAAGGGACCGTAGAACCACATATCGCAATTTGGTAATTTATCCGCCGTTAGACCTCTTGATAGGACGTCTGCGGGATTTTCCTTCGTATTGACATACCGCCACTGCGTAGGTGTTGTTCTTTGTTGAATTTTTGCGATCCTAGTGGCCACAAAGGTGTGAAAGGATGACGCTGTTGAGTGTATCCAGCATAGTACCACCTGAGAGTCCGACCATAAGAAGGCCTTGGCGTCTTGCAATCTTAGATCAGTTCTTACCCTGGTTGTAAGTTCGGCGCCTAAAACAGCTGCACATAGTTCTAGGCGTGGTATAGTTTGCTTTTTAAGAGGAACAACTCTAGATCTCGTACACAGCAATTGCAGTATAACCTGTCCGTTTCTGAATGTAGATCTTAGATATACTGCTGCCCCGTAAGCCTTTTCTGAGGCGTCTGCAAATGTGTGGATTTGCACTGAGGTTGGTATTTCCTTTCTGAAGACATGTCTATCAATTCTAATTTTATTTAGAGCTGCCGACATTTCTTGAAAGCTCCGCCATTCCTTTTGTAGTTGCTCTGGTAAAACGTCATCCCATGACAGCTTTAATTGCCAAAGCTGCTGAATGAATATTTTGGCAATTACCACTACAGGTGCGAGGATTCCCAGAGGATCAAAAATGCGAGCCAGATCTGAAGTAACTGATCGCTTTGTTGAACATTGTGTAGGAGTCATTTTCACCCGCACGGAGAATTGATCATCCCTTGGTAGCCATATTACACCTAGTGTCTTTATGTAAGGAGAATGTGCAGAGTGGAGATCAAGATCAACTTCTTGGTCATGAGATGCAATGTTCTCGAGCAATTTCGCATCATTAGCGCACCACTTGCGCAGCTTAAACCCTGCGTTATCTAAGATGTGCCTCAGTTGCGCTTGAATTTCTAATGTTGCGGCAATACTGTTTGCACCGCTCAAGCAATCATCCATATAAAAGTCATCTAGTAGCACTTGAGATAAAATCGGCTAAGAGCCATTGAAAATTACTCTCCCAATGCTTCACCCTTTTCTGCTAATGGTAACCGGACTATGAAACGTCCAGTTGCGGATCTCGATACTGTTTGCGTAAGGCTGGTTTCACATAACTGCTCTGCCACCGTCAATTGTTTTTTCTCGTCCTCAGTGTTCTTTAATAACCAAAATCTTTCGATTAACTCGTCTGTGATCTCGTTGCTGTTAGGGGAGATTCCTCACGTAACAGGTTGATGAGTTGTTGAGTTCATTTTTCCTGATACTATCCATTCTAATTTTGTATTTTGTAGGATGGGCATATCCTTGCCGAGGTGTAACTGTTCGATTTGCATTACATCGTAGAAGATCTCTGCTCCTAGGAGTATATCGATTTTGCCCGGTTTGTCGAAAGTTGGATCCGCTAATTTAACGTTACTTGGTATGGACCATTTTGAAATGTCTAACGTCTGTGTCGGCTGTGGTGCCACAATTTGCGGTAATACATAAGCCTCGAGCCTGGTGTAGACTCCATCTTGTGATTGAAGTCCTACATTGACCCTGTTGCTAGAATCACGAGTCTTACGTCCGATGCCTTCGATTTGAAGTGATGAAGTTCGAGGCGATAGGGATAGCTTCTTGATGAGCCTCTGAGTTACCAGATTAACTTGCGAACCGGAATCTAAAACAGCCTTAAAGTTGAATGACTTGCCATTGGCTGCAGAAATTGAAACTACAGAGGTAGCTAATATAACATACGCCTGCCTGTTGCCTTGCTCATTGGCTGATGCTACTGTAGTTGGTGCGTTGTTTGCCTTAACATGTGTAGAGTTTGTTGGCCGAGTGCTGTCCTTAAATTGCTGATTGTTCTGCCCTGTACTGAAGTTTTGAGTGTGCTCCAAATGTAATAACGTGTTGTGCTTTTTATTACACCGACTGCAACTTCGCGAAGGACACTGACCAGCCAGATGACCTGCCTTCAAACAATGTACACAAAGATTTTGCTTGCGCACAAAATTTAATCGGTCTGATGCTCCAAGCTGAAGAAAGTGTGGACACGCAAATAACGGATGCGTGCTTCATTTGCATGATCGACATGTGTTCTTGCCCTGAGGTTACGAGACGAATGTTGCATGGACATGTGCAGTTTTCTGAGCTGCTGGAACCTTATCCCTTTGTCCTATAATTTCCAGTGATAAGAATTGTCCTTCCAAAAAGGTAAGAAAGTCGGGAATTGTTTGCACTTGTCTGGGATTCGAAATTGTTTGCACATATCGAATCAATGACTGTCTGTCCAGCTTTTTCGTAAGTAAATTTAATAATAAGGGGTCCCACTGTGCCGCGGCAATTTCCAAATTGTTTAGGGCCAGAAGACATTCCTGAGTTGTATCGTGTAATCCTTTTAACGTCATTACTGATCCAGATACTGATGGTTGATCGACGATTTTTTGGATTAGAGTTGATACCAATACCCTTCTATTGTTGTAGCGCTGTCGCAGCATTGTCAAAGCAACATCATAATTTTCCTCAGTAGGGGCTAAGTGACTGATTAATCTTTCGGCTTCTCCAAGAAGGTTCGATTTCAAGTAAAACATTTTTTGAACTTTGGGAATTGGTTGTTGGTCCACCATTTGCGAAAAGAGATCGAAGAACTGACGCCATTGAAGATAACTTCCATCAAATTTAGGAATTGTTAGCTTAGGCAGATGTATTTTAGTTTGCAATGCTGAATTATTTGTAGTTGAAGTTGTTGATATATCGCTACTTGTTTTCTGTTGTTCTGCAATGACCTGGCGATATTTAATTTCCTTTAATTGCTCTTGTAGTTGTTTTGGCGTCAGCAGTAGTGGACTGACGCGCTCATGATGTACAGCAGTCATTACATCCAAGATTGCGGTTTGAACTCTTCTTAGATTTACGGCCATTGCTGAGAGTTGTGTGGAAAGCGATATATACCATTGAAAGGTTTTGTAATGGTAGATTTCATCCATTAGTTCAGCAAGTTGATCATTAATGTGTTTCAGATTAGCTTGTGATTCCAATTCCTTTCTCTTGACAATATTTATTGTTGAATCTATTATGGAGGTTTGATTTTTCACTAACTCCAGTAGGAATTCTTCATTGTTTCGGACTTTGTTGATGGTGGTGGACATTTCTTTAGCATATTCACTATCTAACACTCCAAATAGAGACCGGGCGACATTTCCAACAATGTCTAATGCTGCTCGTTTTTTGCGAGTACTATGTAGGATATCACTGTCAACTTGCAGTTCCTTAATGTTCTAAAGTGCGCTGTTAAGGCGAGGCAAGGTTTATTATCCTTTAGTTTCCGACATATGTGGTCTAATGCATTTGTCCCGTTCTCAAAGTCCTTTAGTTCGTTTTGAAGTGGTAGAAGATCGTAATATACAATTAACGTCCAGGCTGGAGGAGAAATCTCAGTGAATCCTATTCCATCGAAATATATTCCAAGTCCGTTGTTGAAATTCGTTATACTTATAGAACCAGCGCATATAAGTGGCAGCAAGAAAAGAGCAATTATACAGTTGATCACCATTGAGGTGTGAGATATTCGCTTTCTTTTCGACGGGTTAGAAGATCCTTCGGTGAGCTCCTTCTGAGGCTTCGGTGGAATTTCAGCTCCTTCGCGTGAATGTTTCTGAGCCACTGAGGTAGTTGACCCTTCATCTGGGGTTGCAGCTGTGCTAGAATCCTCCTTCATTAATGGAGCTAAATTGTGGATTGGTCGACGAAGCATACCAGACGCGGTTTTTAGGTCCACGACTCGTACTGCTCCATCAGGACCGCGGTATATTTTGGTCACTCTTCCCAGAGGCCAGTTGAGTACTGGAACGTTGTCAGTTTTAATGATTACTAGAGTGTCTTCCTTAATATCAGCGATCTGCTTCGTCTATTTTTGTCTGTCTTGTAATTGGTTTAAATACTCCACGTTCCATCGTTTCCAAAATTATTGCTTTAGCTCAGACACTAATTTCCATCTTGTACTAAGGGTTGTATTCAGTTTAGGTGCGCACACATCTACCTGGGCAGTCAGGGGTTCGCCGATTAAAAAATTACCAGGTGTTAATGCTGTGAGGTCATTAGGATCATTGTACATAGGAGTTAAAGGGCGTGAATTCAAATTGCTTCGACTTCTACTATGACTGTTTCCAGTTCTTCATATGTCAGAGATGCTGTTGATACGCTTCTCAGCAACAGATGCTTTGCAGATTTCACCGCCGCTTCCCAAAGGCCTCCGAAATGTGGTGCCCTAGGAGGAATGAATTTGAACTCGATTCCCTTGGCGCCACATGCCCCCTTAATGCTGTTTTGCGCCTAATCCGAAAAAATCGTCTCACTTAACTCGGTCAACATGTTCTTGGCTCCAACGAAATTTGTTGCATTATCAGAATATAATGTTTGACATCTTCCCCGTCTGCTAATAAATCTTTTTATTGCGCCAATAAATGCTTCAGTGGTTAGATCGCTGACCAATTCCAGGTGAACAGCTTTAGTCGAGAAACAGCAAAATATTGCGAGATAAATCTTATGTGGTTTTTTACCTCGAATTTTATAATGCACCCAAAAGGGGCCACAATAATCTACTCCTGATGTAATAAACGGTCGCGCGGGCGATATTCTTTCTGCTGGTAGGTTTCCCATTATTTGCTTAAATAGGTGAGGCTTTGCTCGATTACATCGAACACAATTTTTAATAACACTTCTCGTCATATATTTGCCCTTTATGATCCAGAATTGTTGTCTGGATATAGCCAGAAGTGCCTGGGCTCCGCAATGTCTGTTGTCTTCATGCAGACCCTGGAGCAGTAACCTTACCAATGAATCATTATATGGTAAGAGTAGTGGATGTTTTGCATCGTATGATAGATTAGCTGCTTGTAGACGACCTCCCACTCGAAGAAGATTGTGTTCATCCATAAATGGTGATAAATTATTTATTGAATTTGCTTTGTCTAGTGCCTTGTGTTTAGTAAGTGCTTTTATTTCTGTTGCGAAGTCTGACTGCTGTATCGTTTGTACTATTAGTTGTAGGCCCTTTTGTAATTCCTGTGGTGATAATTCTCTTTCCTGTAACCGTGGTGCAGTATGACGTACGTTGCTGATGAACCGCAAGACATAGGCGACAATGCGTTGCAGTGTGCGAAAAGAATTCCTGTGATTAATACCATATATAAGTTCTTCTCTTCCCGCCGTGCTTATTAACGAGGTTGCTGCGATTGATTTCCTTTCTAATTCGGGTTCATGGCTTGAGGGTTTTGATAATGACGCAGGCCAGTGAGATTCATTGCCGTGCAAGAAGAAGGGACCGTAGAACCACATATCGCAATTTGGTAATTTATCCGCCGTTAGACCTCTTGATAGGACGTCTGCGGGATTTTTCTTCGTATTGACATACCGCCACTGCGTAGGTGTTGTTCTTTGTTGAATTTTTGCGATCCTAGTGGCCACAAAGGTGTGAAAGGATGACGCTGTTGAGTGTATCCAGCATAGTACCACCTGAGAGTCCGACCATAAGAAGGCCTTGGCGTCTTGCAATCTTAGATCAGTTCTTACCCTGGTTGTAGGTTCGGCGCCTAAAACAGCTGCACATAGTTCTAGGCGTGGTATAGTTTGCTTTTTAAGAGGAACAACTCTAGATCTCGCACACAGCAATCGCAGTATAACCTGTCCGTTTCTGAATGTAGATCTTAGATATACTGCTGCCCCGTAAGCCTTTTCTGAGGCGTCTGCAAATGTGTGGATTTGCACTGAGGTTGGTATTTCCTTTCTGAAGACATGTCTATCAATTCTAATTTTATTTAGAGCTGCCGACATTTCTTGAAAGCTCCGCCATTCCTTTTGTAGTTGCTCTGGTAAAACGTCATCCCATGACAGCTTTAATTGCCAAAGCTGCTGAATGAATATTTTGGCAATTACCACTACAGGTGCGAGGATTCCCAGAGGATCAAAAATGCGAGCCAGATCTGAAGTAACTGATCGCTTTGTTGAACATTGTGTAGGAGTCATTTTCACCCGCACGGAGAATTGATCATCCCTTGGTAGCCATATTACACCTAGTGTCTTTATGTAAGGAGAATGTGCAGAGTGGAGATCAAGATCAACTTCTTGGTCATGAGATGCAATGTTCTCGAGCAATTTCGCATCATTAGCGCACCACTTGCGCAGCTTAAACCCTGCGTTATCTAATATGTGCCTCAGTTGCGCTTGAATTTCTAATGTTGCGGCAATACTGTTTGCACCGCTCAAGCAATCATCCATATAAAAGTCATCTAGTAGCACTTGAGATAAAATCGGCTAAGAGCCATTGAAAATTACTCTCCCAATGCTTCACCCTTTTCTGCTAATGGTAACCGGACTATGAAACGTCCAGTTGCGGATCTCGATACTGTTTGCGTAAGGCTGGTTTCACATAACTGCTCTGCCACCGTCAATTGTTTTTTCTCGTCCTCAGTGTTCTCTAATAACCAAAATCTTTCGATTAACTCGTCTGTGATCTCGTTGCTGTTAGGGGAGATTCCTCACGTAACAGGTTGATGAGTTGTTGAGTTCATTTTTCCTGATACTATCCATCCTAATTTTGTATTTTGTAGGATGGGCATATCCTTGCCGAGGTGTAACTGTTCGATTTGCATTACATCGTAGAAGATCTCTGCTCCTAGGAGTATATCGATTTTGCCCGGTTTGTCGAAAGTTGGATCCGCTAATTTAACGTTACTTGGTATGGACCATTTTGAAATGTCTAACGTCTGTGTCGGCTGTGGTGCCACAATTTGCGGTAATACATAAGCCTCGAGCCTGGTGTAGACTCCATCTTGTGATTGAAGTCCTACATTGACCCTGTTGCTAGAATCACGAGTCTTACGTCCGATGCCTTCGATTTGAAGTGATGAAGTTCGAGGCGATAGGGATAGCTTCTTGATGAGCCTCTGAGTTACCAGATTAACTTGCGAACCGGAATTTAAAACAGCCTTAAAGTTGAATGACTTGCCATTGGCTGCAGAAATTGAAACTACAGAGGTAGCTAATATAACATACGCCTGCCTGTTGCCTTGCTCATTGGCTGATGCTACTGTAGTTGGTGCGTTGTTTGCCTTAACATGTGTAGAGTTTGTTGGCCGAGTGCTGTCCTTAAATTGCTGATTGTTCTGCCCTGTACTGAAGTTTTGAGTGTGCTCCAAATGTAATAACGTGTTGTGCTTTTTATTACACCGACTGCAACTTCGCGAAGGACACTGACCAGCCAGATGACCTGCCTTCAAACAATGTACACAAAGATTTTGCTTGCGCACAAAATTTAATCGGTCTGATGCTCCAAGCTGAAGAAAGTGTGGACACGCAAATAACGGATGCGTGCTTCATTTGCATGATCGACATGTGTTCTTGCCCTGAGGTTACGAGACGAATGTTGCATGGACATGTGCAGTTTTCTGAGCTGCTGGAACCTTATCCCTTTGTCCTATAATTTCCAGTGATAAGAATTGTCCTTCCAAAAAGGTAAGAAAGTCGGGAATTGTTTGCACTTGTCTGGGATTCGAAATTGTTTGCACATATCGAATCAATGACTGTCTGTCCAGCTTTTTCGTAAGTAAATTTAATAATAAGGGGTCCCACTGTGCCGCGGCAATTTCCAAATTGTTTAGGGCCAGAAGACATTCCTGAGTTGTATCGTGTAATCCTTTTAACGTCATTACTGATCCAGATACTGATGGTTGATCGACGATTTTTTGGATTAGAGTTGATACCAATACCCTTCTATTGTTGTAGCGCTGTCGCAGCATTGTCCAAGCAACATCATAATTTTCCTCAGTAGGGGCTAAGTGACTGATTAATCTTTCGGCTTCTCCAAGAAGGTTCGATTTCAAGTAAAACATTTTTTGAACTTTGGGAATTGGTTGTTGGTCCACCATTTGCGGAAAGAGATCGAAGAACTGACGCCATTGAAGATAACTTCCATCAAATTTAGGAATTGTTAGCTTAGGCAGATGTATTTTAGTTTGCAATGCTGAATTATTTGTAGTTGAAGTTGTTGATATATCGCTACTTGTTTTCTGTTGTTCTGCAATGACCTGGCGATATTTAATTTCCTTTAATTGCTCTTGTAGTTGTTTTGGCGTCAGCAGTAGTGGACTGACGCGCTCATGATGTACAGCAGTCATTACATCCAAGATTGCGGTTTGAACTCTTCTTAGATTTACGGCCATTGCTGAGAGTTGTGTGGAAAGCGATATATACCATTGGAAGATTTTGTAATGGTAGATTTCATCCATTAGTTCAGCAAGTTGATCATTAATGTGTTTCAGATTAGCTTGTGATTCCAATTCCTTTCTCTTGACAATATTTATTGTTGAATCTATTATGGAGGTTTGATTTTTCACTAACTCCAGTAGGAATTCTTCATTGTTTCGGACTTTGTTGATGGTGGTGGACATTTCTTTAGCATATTCACTATCTAACACTCCAAATAGAGACCGGGCGACATTTCCAGCAATGTCTAATGCTGCTCGTTTTTTGCGAGTACTATGTAGGATATCACTGTCAACTTGCAGTTCCTTAATGTTCTAAAGTGCGCTGTTAAGGCGAAGCAAGGTTTATTATCCTTTAGTTTCCGACATATGTGGTCTAATGCATTTGTCCCGTTTTCAAAGTCCTTTAGTTCGTTTTGAAGTGGTAGAAGATCGTAATATACAATTAACGTCCAGGCTGGAGGAGAAATCTCAGTGAATCCTATTCCATCGAAATATATTCCAAGTCCGTTGTTGAAATTCGTTATACTTATAGAACCAGCGCATATAAGTGGCAGCAAGAAAAGAGCAATTATACAGTTGATCACCATTGAGGTGTGAGATATTCGCTTTCTTTTCGACGGGTTAGAAGATCCTTCGGTGAGCTCCTTCTGAGGCTTCGGTGGAATTTCAGCTCCTTCGCGTGAATGTTTCTGAGCCACTGAGGTATTTGACCCTTCATCTGGGGTTGCAGCTGTGCTAGAATCCTCCTTCATTAATGGAGCTAAATTGTGGATTGGTCGACGAAGCATACCAGACGCGGTTTTTAGGTCCACGACTCGTACTGCTCCATCAGGACCGCGGTATATTTTGGTCACTCTTCCCAGAGGCCAGTTGAGTACTGGAACGTTGTCAGTTTTAATGATTACTAGAGTGTCTTCCTTAATATCAGCGATCTGCTTCGTCTATTTTTGTCTGTCTTGTAATTGGTTTAAATACTCCACGTTCCATCGTTTCCAAAATTATTGCTTTAGCTCAGACACTAATTTCCATCTTGTACTAAGGGTTGTATTCAGTTTAGGTGCGCACACATCTACCTGGGCAGTCAGGGGTTCGCCGATTAAAAAATTACCAGGTGTTAATGCTGTGAGGTCATTAGGATCATTGTACATAGGAGTTAAAGGGCGTGAATTCAAATTGCTTCGACTTCTACTATGACTGTTTCCAGTTCTTCATATGTCAGAGATGCTGTTGATACGCTTCTCAGCAACAGATGCTTTGCAGATTTCACCGCCGCTTCCCAAAGGCCTCCGAAATGTGGTGCCCTAGGAGGAATGAATTTGAACTCGATTCCCTTGGCGCCACATGCCCCCTTAATGCTGTTTTGCGCCTAATCCGAAAAAATCGTCTCACTTAACTCGGTCAACATGTTCTTGGCTCCAACGAAATTTGTTGCATTATCAGAATATAATGTTTGACATCTTCCCCGTCTGCTAATAAATCTTTTTATTGCGCCAATAAATGCTTCAGTGGTTAGATCGCTGACCAATTCCAGGTGAACAGCTTTAGTCGAGAAACAGCAAAATATTGCGAGATAAATCTTATGTGGTTTTTTACCTCGAATTTTATAATGCACCCAAAAGGGGCCACAATAATCTACTCCTGATGTAATAAACGGTCGCGCGGGCGATATTCTTTCTGCTGGTTGGTTTCCCATTATTTGCTTAAATAGGTGAGGCTTTGCTCGATTACACCGAACACAATTTTTAATAACACTTCTCGTCATATATTTGCCCTTTATGATCCAGAATTGTTGTCTGGATATAGCCAGAAGTGCCTGGGCTCCGCAATGTCTGTTGTCTTCATGCAGACCCTGGAGCAGTAACCTTACCAATGAATCATTATATGGTAAGAGTAGTGGATGTTTTGCATCGTATGATAGATTAGCTGCTTGTAGACGACCTCCCACTCGAAGAAGATTGTGTTCATCCATAAATGGTGATAAATTATTTATTGAATTTGCTTTGTCTAGTGCCTTGTGTTGAGTAAGTGCTTTTATTTCTGTTGCGAAGTCTGACTGCTGTATCGTTGTACTATTAGTTGTAGGCCCTTTTGTAATTCCTGTGGTGATAATTCTCTTTCCTTTAACCGTGGTGCAGTATGACGTACGTTGCTGATGAACCGCAAGACATAGGCGACAATGCGGTGCAGTGTGCGAAAAGAATTCCTGTGATTAATACCATATATAAGTTCTTCTCTTCCCGCCGTGCTTATTAACGAGGTTGCTGCGATTGATTTCCTTTCTAATTCGGGTTCATGGCTTGAGGGTTTTGATAATGACGCAGGCCAGTGAGATTCATTGCCGTGCAAGAAGAAGGGACCGTAGAACCACATATCGCAATTTGGTAATTTATCCGCCGTTAGACCTCTTGATAGGACGTCTGCGGGATTTTTCTTCGTATTGACATACCGCCACTGCGTAGGTGTTGTTCTTTGTTGAATTTTTGCGATCCTAGTGGCCACAAAGGTGTGAAAGGATGACGCTGTTGAGTGTATCCAGCATAGTACCACCTGAGAGTCCGACCATAAGAAGGCCTTGGCGTCTTGCAATCTTAGATCAGTTCTTACCCTGGTTGTAAGTTCGGCGCCTAAAACAGCTGCACATAGTTCTAGGCGTGGTATAGTTTGCTTTTTAAGAGGAACAACTCTAGATCTCGCACACAGCAATCGCAGTATAACCTGTCCGTTTCTGAATGTAGATCTTAGATATACTGCTGCCCCGTAAGCCTTTTCTGAGGCGTCTGCAAATGCGTGGATTTGCGCTGAGGTTGGTATTTCCTTTCTGAAGACATGTCTATCAATTCTAATTTTATTTAGAGCTGCCGACATTTCTTGAAAGCTCCGCCATTCCTTTTGTAGTTGCTCTGGTAAAACGTCATCCCATGACAGCTTTAATTGCCAAAGCTGCTGAATGAATATTTTGGCAATTACCACTACAGGTGCGAGGATTCCCAGAGGATCAAAAATGCGAGCCAGATCTGAAGTAACAATTCAGTAACGAGCAATTTCGCATCATTAGCGCACCACTTGCGCAGCTTAAACCCTGCGTTATCTAAGATGTGCCTCAGTTGCGCTTGAATTTCTAATGTTGCGGCAATACTGTTTGCACCGCTCAAGCAATCATCCATATAAAAGTCATCTAGTAGCACTTGAGATAAAATCGGCTAAGAGCCATTGAAAATTACTCTCCCAATGCTTCACCCTTTTCTGCTAATGGTAACCGGACTATGAAACGTCCAATTGCGGATCTCGATACTGTTTGCGTAAGGCTGGTTTCACATAACTGCTCTGCCACCGTCAATTGTTTTTTCTCGTCCTCAGTGTTCTCTAATAACCAAAATCTTTCGATTAACTCGTCTGTGATCTCGTTGCTGTTACGGGAGATTCCTCACGTAACAGGTTGATGAGTTGTTGAGTTCATTTTTCCTGATACTATCCATCCTAATTTTGTATTTTGTAGGATGGGCATATCCTTGCCGAGGTGTAACTGTTCGATTTGCATTACATCGTAGAAGATCTCTGCTCCTAGGAGTATATCGATTTTGCCCGGTTTGTCGAAAGTTGGATCCGCTAATTTAACGTTACTTGGTATGGACCATTTTGAAATGTCTAACGTCTGTGTCGGCTGTGGTGCCACAATTTGCGGTAATACATAATCCTCGAGCCTGGTGTAGAAAGTTCCATCTTGTGATTGAAGTCCTACATTGACCCTGTTGCTAGAATCACGAGTCTTACGTCCGATGCCTTCGATTTGAAGTGATGAAGTTCGAGGCGATAGGGATAGCTTCTTGATGAGCCTCTGAGTTACCAGATTAACTTGCGAACCGGAATCTAAAACAGCCTTAAAGTTGAATGACTTGCCATTGGCTGCAGAAATTGAAACTACAGAGGTAGCTAATATAACATACGCCTGCCTGTTGCCTTGCTCATTGGCTGATGCTACTGTAGTTGGAGCGTTGTTTGCCTTAACATGTGTAGAGTTTGTTGGCCGAGTGCTGTCCTTAAATTGCTGATTGTTCTGCCCTGTACTGAAGTTTTGAGTGTGCTCCAAATGTAATAACGTGTTGTGCTTTTTATTACACCGACTGCAACTTCGCGAAGGACACTGACCAGCCAGATGACCTGCCTTCAAACAATGTACACAAAGATTTTGCTTGCGCACAAAATTTAATCGGTCTGATGCTCCAAGCTGAAGAAAGTGTGGACACGCAAATAACGGATGCGTGCTTCATTTGCATGATCGACATGTGTTCTTGCCCTGAGGTTTCGAGACGAATGTTGCATGGACATGTGCAGTTTTCTGAGCTGCTGGAACCTTATCCCTTTGTCCTATAATTTCCAGTGATAAGAATTGTCCTTCCAAAAAGGTAAGAAAGTCGGGAATTGTTTGCACTTGTCTGGGATTCGAAATTGTTTGCACATATCGAATCAATGACTGTCTGTCCAGCTTTTTCGTAAGTAAATTTAATAATAAGGGGTCCCACTGTGCCGCGGCAATTTCCAAATTGTTTAGGGCCAGAAGACATTCCTGAGTTGTATCGTGTAATCCTTTTAACGTCATTACTGATCCAGATACTGATGGTTGATCGACGATTTTTTGGATTAGAGTTGATACCAATACCCTTCTATTGTTGTAGCGCTGTCGCAGCATTGTCCAAGCAACATCATAATTTTCCTCAGTAGGGGCTAAGTGACTGATTAATCTTTCGGCTTCTCCAAGAAGGTTCGATTTCAAGTAAAACATTTTTTGAACTTTGGGAATTGGTTGTTGGTCCACCATTTGCGGAAAGAGATCGAAGAACTGACGCCATTGAAGATAACTTCCATCAAATTTAGGAATTGTTAGCTTAGGCAGATGTATTTTAGTTTGCAATGCTGAATTATTTGTAGTTGAAGTTGTTGATATATCGCTACTTGTTTTCTGTTGTTCTGCAATGACCTGGCGATATTTAATTTCCTTTAATTGCTCTTGTAGTTGTTTTGGCGTCAGCAGTAGTGGACTGACATGAGTAGTGGCGCTCATGATGTACAGCAGTCATTACATCCAAGATTGCGGTTTGAACTCTTCTTAGATTTACGGCCATTGCTGAGAGTTGTGTGGAAAGCGATATATACCATTGGAAGATTTTGTAATGGTAGATTTCATCCATTAGTTCAGCAAGTTGATCATTAATGTGTTTCAGATTAGCTTGTGATTCCAATTCCTTTCTCTTGACAATATTTATTGTTGAATCTATTATGGAGGTTTGATTTTTCACTAACTCCAGTAGGAATTCTTCATTGTTTCGGACTTTGTTGATGGTGGTGGACATTTCTTTAGCATATTCACTATCTAACACTCCAAATAGAGACCGGGCGACATTTCCAGCAATGTCTAATGCTGCTCGTTTTTTGCGAGTACTATGTAGGATATCACTGTCAACTTGCAGTTCCTTAATGTTCTAAAGTGCGCTGTTAAGGCGAAGCAAGGTTTATTATCCTTTAGTTTCCGACATATGTGGTCTAATGCATTTGTCCCGTTTTCAAAGTCCTTTAGTTCGTTTTGAAGTGGTAGAAGATCGTAATATACAATTAACGTCCAGGCTGGAGGAGAAATCTCAGTGAATCCTATTCCATCGAAATATATTCCAAGTCCGTTGTTGAAATTCGTTATACTTATAGAACCAGCGCATATAAGTGGCAGCAAGAAAAGAGCAATTATACAGTTGATCACCATTGAGGTGTGAGATATTCGCTTTCTTTTCGACGGGTTAGAAGATCCTTCGGTGAGCTCCTTCTGAGGCTTCGGTGGAATTTCAGCTCCTTCGCGTGAATGTTTCTGAGCCACTGAGGTATTTGACCCTTCATCTGGGGTTGCAGCTGTGCTAGAATCCTCCTTCATTAATGGAGCTAAATTGTGGATTGGTCGACGAAGCATACCAGACGCGGTTTTTAGGTCCACGACTCGTACTGCTCCATCAGGACCGCGGTATATTTTGGTCACTCTTCCCAGAGGCCAGTTGAGTACTGGAACGTTGTCAGTTTTAATGATTACTAGAGTGTCTTCCTTAATATCAGCGATCTGCTTCGTCTATTTTTGTCTGTCTTGTAATTGGTTTAAATACTCCACGTTCCATCGTTTCCAAAATTATTGCTTTAGCTCAGACACTAATTTCCATCTTGTACTAAGGGTTGTATTCAGTTTAGGTGCGCACACATCTACCTGGGCAGTCAGGGGTTCGCCGATTAAAAAATTACCAGGTGTTAATGCTGTGAGGTCATTAGGATCATTGTACATAGGAGTTAAAGGGCGTGAATTCAAATTGCTTCGACTTCTACTATGACTGTTTCCAGTTCTTCATATGTCAGAGATGCTGTTGATACGCTTCTCAGCAACAGATGCTTTGCAGATTTCACCGCCGCTTCCCAAAGGCCTCCGAAATGTGGTGCCCTAGGAGGAATGAATTTGAACTCGATTCCCTTGGCGCCACATGCCCCCTTAATGCTGTTTTGCGCCTAATCCGAAAAAATCGTCTCACTTAACTCGGTCAACATGTTCTTGGCTCCAACGAAATTTGTTGCATTATCAGAATATAATGTTTGACATCTTCCCCGTCTGCTAATAAATCTTTTTATTGCGCCAATAAATGCTTCAGTGGTTAGATCGCTGACCAATTCCAGGTGAACAGCTTTAGTCGAGAAACAGCAAAATATTGCGAGATAAATCTTATGTGGTTTTTTACCTCGAATTTTATAATGCACCCAAAAGGGGCCACAATAATCTACTCCTGATGTAATAAACGGTCGCGCGGGCGATATTCTTTCTGCTGGTTGGTTTCCCATTATTTGCTTAAATAGGTGAGGCTTTGCTCGATTACACCGAACACAATTTTTAATAACACTTCTCGTCATATATTTGCCCTTTATGATCCAGAATTGTTGTCTGGATATAGCCAGAAGTGCCTGGGCTCCGCAATGTCTGTTGTCTTCATGCAGACCCTGGAGCAGTAACCTTACCAATGAATCATTATATGGTAAGAGTAGTGGATGTTTTGCATCGTATGATAGATTAGCTGCTTGTAGACGACCTCCCACTCGAAGAAGATTGTGTTCATCCATAAATGGTGATAAATTATTTATTGAATTTGCTTTGTCTAGTGCCTTGTGTTGAGTAAGTGCTTTTATTTCTGTTGCGAAGTCTGACTGCTGTATCGTTGTACTATTAGTTGTAGGCCCTTTTGTAATTCCTGTGGTGATAATTCTCTTTCCTTTAACCGTGGTGCAGTATGACGTACGTTGCTGATGAACCGCAAGACATAGGCGACAATGCGTTGCAGTGTGCGAAAAGAATTCCTGTGATTAATACCATATATAAGTTCTTCTCTTCCCGCCGTGCTTATTAACGAGGTTGCTGCGATTGATTTCCTTTCTAATTCGGGTTCATGGCTTGAGGGTTTTGATAATGACGCAGGCCAGTGAGATTCATTGCCGTGCAAGAAGAAGGGACCGTAGAACCACATATCGCAATTTGGTAATTTATCCGCCGTTAGACCTCTTGATAGGACGTCTGCGGGATTTTTCTTCGTATTGACATACCGCCACTGCGTAGGTGTTGTTCTTTGTTGAATTTTTGCGATCCTAGTGGCCACAAAGGTGTGAAAGGATGACGCTGTTGAGTGTATCCAGCATAGTACCACCTGAGAGTCCGACCATAAGAAGGCCTTGGCGTCTTGCAATCTTAGATCAGTTCTTACCCTGGTTGTAAGTTCGGCGCCTAAAACAGCTGCACATAGTTCTAGGCGTGGTATAGTTTGCTTTTTAAGAGGAACAACTCTAGATCTCGCACACAGCAATCGCAGTATAACCTGTCCGTTTCTGAATGTAGATCTTAGATATACTGCTGCCCCGTAAGCCTTTTCTGAGGCGTCTGCAAATGCGTGGATTTGCGCTGAGGTTGGTATTTCCTTTCTGAAGACATGTCTATCAATTCTAATTTTATTTAGAGCTGCCGACATTTCTTGAAAGCTCCGCCATTCCTTTTGTAGTTGCTCTGGTAAAACGTCATCCCATGACAGCTTTAATTGCCAAAGCTGCTGAATGAATATTTTGGCAATTACCACTACAGGTGCGAGGATTCCCAGAGGATCAAAAATGCGAGCCAGATCTGAAGTAACTGATCGCTTTGTTGAACATTGTGTAGGAGTCATTTTCACCCGCACGGAGAATTGATCATCCCTTGGTAGCCATATTACACCTAGTGTCTTTATGTAAGGAGAATGTGCAGAGTGGAGATCAAGATCAACTTCTTGGTCATGAGATGCAATGTTCTCGAGCAATTTCGCATCATTAGCGCACCACTTGCGCAGCTTAAACCCTGCGTTATCTAAGATGTGCCTCAGTTGCGCTTGAATTTCTAATGTTGCGGCAATACTGTTTGCACCGCTCAAGCAATCATCCATATAAAAGTCATCTAGTAGCACTTGAGATAAAATCGGCTAAGAGCCATTGAAAATTACTCTCCCAATGCTTCACCCTTTTCTGCTAATGGTAACCGGACTATGAAACGTCCAATTGCGGATCTCGATACTGTTTGCGTAAGGCTGGTTTCACATAACTGCTCTGCCACCGTCAATTGTTTTTTCTCGTCCTCAGTGTTCTCTAATAACCAAAATCTTTCGATTAACTCGTCTGTGATCTCGTTGCTGTTACGGGAGATTCCTCACGTAACAGGTTGATGAGTTGTTGAGTTCATTTTTCCTGATACTATCCATCCTAATTTTGTATTTTGTAGGATGGGCATATCCTTGCCGAGGTGTAACTGTTCGATTTGCATTACATCGTAGAAGATCTCTGCTCCTAGGAGTATATCGATTTTGCCCGGTTTGTCGAAAGTTGGATCCGCTAATTTAACGTTACTTGGTATGGACCATTTTGAAATGTCTAACGTCTGTGTCGGCTGTGGTGCCACAATTTGCGGTAATACATAATCCTCGAGCCTGGTGTAGAAAGTTCCATCTTGTGATTGAAGTCCTACATTGACCCTGTTGCTAGAATCACGAGTCTTACGTCCGATGCCTTCGATTTGAAGTGATGAAGTTCGAGGCGATAGGGATAGCTTCTTGATGAGCCTCTGAGTTACCAGATTAACTTGCGAACCGGAATCTAAAACAGCCTTAAAGTTGAATGACTTGCCATTGGCTGCAGAAATTGAAACTACAGAGGTAGCTAATATAACATACGCCTGCCTGTTGCCTTGCTCATTGGCTGATGCTACTGTAGTTGGAGCGTTGTTTGCCTTAACATGTGTAGAGTTTGTTGGCCGAGTGCTGTCCTTAAATTGCTGATTGTTCTGCCCTGTACTGAAGTTTTGAGTGTGCTCCAAATGTAATAACGTGTTGTGCTTTTTATTACACCGACTGCAACTTCGCGAAGGACACTGACCAGCCAGATGACCTGCCTTCAAACAATGTACACAAAGATTTTGCTTGCGCACAAAATTTAATCGGTCTGATGCTCCAAGCTGAAGAAAGTGTGGACACGCAAATAACGGATGCGTGCTTCATTTGCATGATCGACATGTGTTCTTGCCCTGAGGTTTCGAGACGAATGTTGCATGGACATGTGCAGTTTTCTGAGCTGCTGGAACCTTATCCCTTTGTCCTATAATTTCCAGTGATAAGAATTGTCCTTCCAAAAAGGTAAGAAAGTCGGGAATTGTTTGCACTTGTCTGGGATTCGAAATTGTTTGCACATATCGAATCAATGACTGTCTGTCCAGCTTTTTCGTAAGTAAATTTAATAATAAGGGGTCCCACTGTGCCGCGGCAATTTCCAAATTGTTTAGGGCCAGAAGACATTCCTGAGTTGTATCGTGTAATCCTTTTAACGTCATTACTGATCCAGATACTGATGGTTGATCGACGATTTTTTGGATTAGAGTTGATACCAATACCCTTCTATTGTTGTAGCGCTGTCGCAGCATTGTCCAAGCAACATCATAATTTTCCTCAGTAGGGGCTAAGTGACTGATTAATCTTTCGGCTTCTCCAAGAAGGTTCGATTTCAAGTAAAACATTTTTTGAACTTTGGGAATTGGTTGTTGGTCCACCATTTGCGGAAAGAGATCGAAGAACTGACGCCATTGAAGATAACTTCCATCAAATTTAGGAATTGTTAGCTTAGGCAGATGTATTTTAGTTTGCAATGCTGAATTATTTGTAGTTGAAGTTGTTGATATATCGCTACTTGTTTTCTGTTGTTCTGCAATGACCTGGCGATATTTAATTTCCTTTAATTGCTCTTGTAGTTGTTTTGGCGTCAGCAGTAGTGGACTGACATGAGTAGTGGCGCTCATGATGTACAGCAGTCATTACATCCAAGATTGCGGTTTGAACTCTTCTTAGATTTACGGCCATTGCTGAGAGTTGTGTGGAAAGCGATATATACCATTGGAAGATTTTGTAATGGTAGATTTCATCCATTAGTTCAGCAAGTTGATCATTAATGTGTTTCAGATTAGCTTGTGATTCCAATTCCTTTCTCTTGACAATATTTATTGTTGAATCTATTATGGAGGTTTGATTTTTCACTAACTCCAGTAGGAATTCTTCATTGTTTCGGACTTTGTTGATGGTGGTGGACATTTCTTTAGCATATTCACTATCTAACACTCCAAATAGAGACCGGGCGACATTTCCAGCAATGTCTAATGCTGCTCGTTTTTTGCGAGTACTATGTAGGATATCACTGTCAACTTGCAGTTCCTTAATGTTCTAAAGTGCGCTGTTAAGGCGAAGCAAGGTTTATTATCCTTTAGTTTCCGACATATGTGGTCTAATGCATTTGTCCCGTTTTCAAAGTCCTTTAGTTCGTTTTGAAGTGGTAGAAGATCGTAATATACAATTAACGTCCAGGCTGGAGGAGAAATCTCAGTGAATCCTATTCCATCGAAATATATTCCAAGTCCGTTGTTGAAATTCGTTATACTTATAGAACCAGCGCATATAAGTGGCAGCAAGAAAAGAGCAATTATACAGTTGATCACCATTGAGGTGTGAGATATTCGCTTTCTTTTCGACGGGTTAGAAGATCCTTCGGTGAGCTCCTTCTGAGGCTTCGGTGGAATTTCAGCTCCTTCGCGTGAATGTTTCTGAGCCACTGAGGTATTTGACCCTTCATCTGGGGTTGCAGCTGTGCTAGAATCCTCCTTCATTAATGGAGCTAAATTGTGGATTGGTCGACGAAGCATACCAGACGCGGTTTTTAGGTCCACGACTCGTACTGCTCCATCAGGACCGCGGTATATTTTGGTCACTCTTCCCAGAGGCCAGTTGAGTACTGGAACGTTGTCAGTTTTAATGATTACTAGAGTGTCTTCCTTAATATCAGCGATCTGCTTCGTCTATTTTTGTCTGTCTTGTAATTGGTTTAAATACTCCACGTTCCATCGTTTCCAAAATTATTGCTTTAGCTCAGACACTAATTTCCATCTTGTACTAAGGGTTGTATTCAGTTTAGGTGCGCACACATCTACCTGGGCAGTCAGGGGTTCGCCGATTAAAAAATTACCAGGTGTTAATGCTGTGAGGTCATTAGGATCATTGTACATAGGAGTTAAAGGGCGTGAATTCAAATTGCTTCGACTTCTACTATGACTGTTTCCAGTTCTTCATATGTCAGAGATGCTGTTGATACGCTTCTCAGCAACAGATGCTTTGCAGATTTCACCGCCGCTTCCCAAAGGCCTCCGAAATGTGGTGCCCTAGGAGGAATGAATTTGAACTCGATTCCCTTGGCGCCACATGCCCCCTTAATGCTGTTTTGCGCCTAATCCGAAAAAATCGTCTCACTTAACTCGGTCAACATGTTCTTGGCTCCAACGAAATTTGTTGCATTATCAGAATATAATGTTTGACATCTTCCCCGTCTGCTAATAAATCTTTTTATTGCGCCAATAAATGCTTCAGTGGTTAGATCGCTGACCAATTCCAGGTGAACAGCTTTAGTCGAGAAACAGCAAAATATTGCGAGATAAATCTTATGTGGCTTTTTACCTCGAATTTTATAATGCACCCAAAAGGGGCCACAATAATCTACTCCTGATGTAATAAACGGTCGCGCGGGCGATATTCTTTCTGCTGGTAGGTTTCCCATTATTTGCTTAAATAGGTGAGGCTTTGCTCGATTACATCGAACACAATTTTTAATAACACTTCTCGTCATATATTTGCCCTTTATGATCCAGAATTGTTGTCTGGATATAGCCAGAAGTGCCTGGGCTCCGCAATGTCTGTTGTCTTCATGCAGACCCTGGAGCAGTAACCTTACCAATGAATCATTATATGGTAAGAGTAGTGGATGTTTTGCATCGTATGATAGATTAGCTGCTTGTAGACGACCTCCCACTCGAAGAAGATTGTGTTCATCCATAAATGGTGATAAATTATTTATTGAATTTGCTTTGTCTAGTGCCTTGTGTTGAGTAAGTGCTTTTATTTCTGTTGCGAAGTCTGACTGCTGTATCGTTTGTACTATTAGTTGTAGGCCCTTTTGTAATTCCTGTGGTGATAATTCTCTTTCCTGTAACCGTGGTGCAGTATGACGTACGTTGCTGATGAACCGCAAGACATAGGCGACAATGCGTTGCAGTGTGCGAAAAGAATTCCTGTGATTAATACCATATATAAGTTCTTCTCTTCCCGCCGTGCTTATTAACGAGGTTGCTGCGATTGATTTCCTTTCTAATTCGGGTTCATGGCTTGAGGGTTTTGATAATGACGCAGGCCAGTGAGATTCATTGCCGTGCAAGAAGAAGGGACCGTAGAACCACATATCGCAATTTGGTAATTTATCCGCCGTTAGACCTCTTGATAGGACGTCTGCGGGATTTTTCTTCGTATTGACATACCGCCACTGCGTAGGTGTTGTTCTTTGTTGAATTTTTGCGATCCTAGTGGCCACAAAGGTGTGAAAGGATGACGCTGTTGAGTGTATCCAGCATAGTACCACCTGAGAGTCCGACCATAAGAAGGCCTTGGCGTCTTGCAATCTTAGATCAGTTCTTACCCTGGTTGTAAGTTCGGCGCCTAAAACAGCTGCACATAGTTCTAGGCGTGGTATAGTTTGCTTTTTAAGAGGAACAACTCTAGATCTCGCACACAGCAATCGCAGTATAACCTGTCCGTTTCTGAATGTAGATCTTAGATATACTGCTGCCCCGTAAGCCTTTTCTGAGGCGTCTGCAAATGTGTGGATTTGCGCTGAGGTTGGTATTTCCTTTCTGAAGACATGTCTATCAATTCTAATTTTATTTAGAGCTGCCGACATTTCTTGAAAGCTCCGCCATTCCTTTTGTAGTTGCTCTGGTAAAACGTCATCCCATGACAGCTTTAATTGCCAAAGCTGCTGAATGAATATTTTGGCAATTACCACTACAGGTGCGAGGATTCCCAGAGGATCAAAAATGCGAGCCAGATCTGAAGTAACTGATCGCTTTGTTGAACATTGTGTAGGAGTCATTTTCACCCGCACGGAGAATTGATCATCCCTTGGTAGCCATATTACACCTAGTGTCTTTATGTAAGGAGAATGTGCAGAGTGGAGATCAAGATCAACTTCTTGGTCATGAGATGCAATGTTCTCGAGTAATTTCGCATCATTAGCGCACCACTTGCGCAGCTTAAACCCTGCGTTATCTAAGATGTGCCTCAGTTGCGCTTGAATTTCTAATGTTGCGGCAATACTGTTTGCACCGCTCAAGCAATCATCCATATAAAAGTCATCTAGTAGCACTTGAGATAAAATCGGCTAAGAGCCATTGAAAATTACTCTCCCAATGCTTCACCCTTTTCTGCTAATGGTAACCGGACTATGAAACGTCCAATTGCGGATCTCGATACTGTTTGCGTAAGGCTGGTTTCACATAACTGCTCTGCCACCGTCAATTGTTTTTTCTCGTCCTCAGTGTTCTCTAATAACCAAAATCTTTCGATTAACTCGTCTGTGATCTCGTTGCTGTTACGGGAGATTCCTCACGTAACAGGTTGATGAGTTGTTGAGTTCATTTTTCCTGATACTATCCATCCTAATTTTGTATTTTGTAGGATGGGCATATCCTTGCCGAGGTGTAACTGTTCGATTTGCATTACATCGTAGAAGATCTCTGCTCCTAGGAGTATATCGATTTTGCCCGGTTTGTCGAAAGTTGGATCCGCTAATTTAACGTTACTTGGTATGGACCATTTTGAAATGTCTAACGTCTGTGTCGGCTGTGGTGCCACAATTTGCGGTAATACATAAGCCTCGAGCCTGGTGTAGAAAGTTCCATCTTGTGATTGAAGTCCTACATTGACCCTGTTGCTAGAATCACGAGTCTTACGTCCGATGCCTTCGATTTGAAGTGATGAAGTTCGAGGCGATAGGGATAGCTTCTTGATGAGCCTCTGAGTTACCAGATTAACTTGCGAACCGGAATCTAAAACAGCCTTAAAGTTGAATGACTTGCCATTGGCTGCAGAAATTGAAACTACAGAGGTAGCTAATATAACATACGCCTGCCTGTTGCCTTGCTCATTGGCTGATGCTACTGTAGTTGGTGCGTTGTTTGCCTTAACATGTGTAGAGTTTGTTGGCCGAGTGCTGTCCTTAAATTGCTGATTGTTCTGCCCTGTACTGAAGTTTTGAGTGTGCTCCAAATGTAATAACGTGTTGTGCTTTTTATTACACCGACTGCAACTTCGCGAAGGACACTGACCAGCCAGATGACCTGCCTTCAAACAATGTACACAAAGATTTTGCTTGCGCACAAAATTTAATCGGTCTGATGCTCCAAGCTGAAGAAAGTGTGGACACGCAAATAACGGATGCGTGCTTCATTTGCATGATCGACATGTGTTCTTGCCCTGAGGTTTCGAGACGAATGTTGCATGGACATGTGCAGTTTTCTGAGCTGCTGGAACCTTATCCCTTTGTCCTATAATTTCCAGTGATAAGAATTGTCCTTCCAAAAAGGTAAGAAAGTCGGGAATTGTTTGCACTTGTCTGGGATTCGAAATTGTTTGCACATATCGAATCAATGACTGTCTGTCCAGCTTTTTCGTAAGTAAATTTAATAATAAGGGGTCCCACTGTGCCGCGGCAATTTCCAAATTGTTTAGGGCCAGAAGACATTCCTGAGTTGTATCGTGTAATCCTTTTAACGTCATTACTGATCCAGATACTGATGGTTGATCGACGATTTTTTGGATTAGAGTTGATACCAATACCCTTCTATTGTTGTAGCGCTGTCGCAGCATTGTCAAAGCAACATCATAATTTTCCTCAGTAGGGGCTAAGTGACTGATTAATCTTTCGGCTTCTCCAAGAAGGTTCGATTTCAAGTAAAACATTTTTTGAACTTTGGGAATTGGTTGTTGGTCCACCATTTGCGAAAAGAGATCGAAGAACTGACGCCATTGAAGATAACTTCCATCAAATTTAGGAATTGTTAGCTTAGGCAGATGTATTTTAGTTTGCAATGCTGAATTATTTGTAGTTGAAGTTGTTGATATATCGCTACTTGTTTTCTGTTGTTCTGCAATGACCTGGCGATATTTAATTTCCTTTAATTGCTCTTGTAGTTGTTTTGGCGTCAGCAGTAGTGGACTGACGCGCTCATGATGTACAGCAGTCATTACATCCAAGATTGCGGTTTGAACTCTTCTTAGATTTACGGCCATTGCTGAGAGTTGTGTGGAAAGCGATATATACCATTGGAAGGTTTTGTAATGGTAGATTTCATCCATTAGTTCAGCAAGTTGATCATTAATGTGTTTCAGATTAGCTTGTGATTCCAATTCCTTTCTCTTGACAATATTTATTGTTGAATCTATTATGGAGGTTTGATTTTTCACTAACTCCAGTAGGAATTCTTCATTGTTTCGGACTTTGTTGATGGTGGTGGACATTTCTTTAGCATATTCACTATCTAACACTCCAAATAGAGACCGGGCGACATTTCCAACAATGTCTAATGCTGCTCGTTTTTTGCGAGTACTATGTAGGATATCACTGTCAACTTGCAGTTCCTTAATGTTCTAAAGTGCGCTGTTAAGGCGAGGCAAGGTTTATTATCCTTTAGTTTCCGACATATGTGGTCTAATGCATTTGTCCCGTTTTCAAAGGCCTTTAGTTCGTTTTGAAGTGGTAGAAGATCGTAATATACAATTAACGTCCAGGCTGTAGGAGAAATCTCAGTGAATCCTATTCCATCGAAATACATTCCAAGTCCGTTGTTGAAATTCGTTATACTTATAGAACCAGCGCATATAAGTGGCAGCAAGAAAAGAGCAATTATACAGTTGATCACCATTGAGGTGTGAGATATTCGTTTTCTTTTCGACGGGTTAGAAGATCCTTCGGTGAGCTCCTTCTGAGGCTTCGGTGGAATTTCAGCTCCTTCGCGTGAATGTTTCTGAGCCACTGAGGTAGTTGACCCTTCATCTGGGGTTGCAGCTGTGCTAGAATCCTCCTTCATTAATGGAGCTAAATTGTGGATTGGTCGACGAAGCATACCAGACGCGGTTTTTAGGTCCACGACTCGTACTGCTCCATCAGGACCGCGGTATATTTTGGTCACTCTTCCCAGAGGCCAGTTGAGTACTGGAACGTTGTCAGTTTTAATGATTACTAGAGTGTCTTCCTTAATATCAGCGATCTGCTTCGTCTATTTTTGTCTGTCTTGTAATTGATTTAAATACTCCACGTTCCATCGTTTCCAAAATTAATGCTTTAGCTCAGACACTAATTTCCATCTTGTACTAAGGGTTGTATTCAGTTTAGGTGCGCACACATCTACCTGGGCAGTCAGGGGTTCGCCGATTAAAAAATTACAAGGTGTTAATGCTGTGAGGTCATTAGGATCATTGTACATAGGAGTTAAAGGGCGTGAATTCAAAATTGCTTCGACTTCTACTATGACTGTTTCCAGTTCTTCATATGTCAGAGATGCTGTTGATACGCTTCTCAGCAACAGATGCTTTGCAGATTTCACCGCCGCTTCCCAAAGGCCTCCGAAATGTGGTGCCCTAGGAGGAATGAATTTGAACTCGATTCCCTTGGCGCCACATGCCCCCTTAATGCTGTTTTGCGCCTAATCCGAAAAAATCGTCTCACTTAACTCGGTCAACATGTTCTTGGCTCCAACGAAATTTGTTGCATTATCAGAATATAATGTTTGACATCTTCCCCGTCTGCTAATAAATCTTTTTATTGCGCCAATAAATGCTTCAGTGGTTAGATCGCTGACCAATTCCAGGTGAACAGCTTTAGTCGAGAAACAGCAAAATATTGCGAGATAAATCTTATGTGGTTTTTTACCTCGAATTTTATAATGCACCCAAAAGGGGCCACAATAATCTACTCCTGATGTAATAAACGGTCGCGCGGGCGATATTCTTTCTGCTGGTAGGTTTCCCATTATTTGCTTAAATAGGTGAGGCTTTGCTCGATTACATCGAACACAATTTTTAATAACACTTCTCGTCATATATTTGCCCTTTATGATCCAGAATTGTTGTCTGGATATAGCCAGAAGTGCCTGGGCTCCGCAATGTCTGTTGTCTTCATGCAGACCCTGGAGCAGTAACCTTACCAATGAATCATTATATGGTAAGAGTAGTGGATGTTTTGCATCGTATGATAGATTAGCTGCTTGTAGACGACCTCCCACTCGAAGAAGATTGTGTTCATCCATAAATGGTGATAAATTATTTATTGAATTTGCTTTGTCTAGTGCCTTGTGTTGAGTAAGTGCTTTTATTTCTGTTGCGAAGTCTGACTGCTGTATCGTTTGTACTATTAGTTGTAGGCCCTTTTGTAATTCCTGTGGTGATAATTCTCTTTCCTGTAACCGTGGTGCAGTATGACGTACGTTGCTGATGAACCGCAAGACATAGGCGACAATGCGTTGCAGTGTGCGAAAAGAATTCCTGTGATTAATACCATATATAAGTTCTTCTCTTCCCGCCGTGCTTATTAACGAGGTTGCTGCGATTGATTTCCTTTCTAATTCGGGTTCATGGCTTGAGGGTTTTGATAATGACGCAGGCCAGTGAGATTCATTGCCGTGCAAGAAGAAGGGACCGTAGAACCACATATCGCAATTTGGTAATTTATCCGCCGTTAGACCTCTTGATAGGACGTCTGCGGGATTTTTCTTCGTATTGACATACCGCCACTGCGTAGGTGTTGTTCTTTGTTGAATTTTTGCGATCCTAGTGGCCACAAAGGTGTGAAAGGATGACGCTGTTGAGTGTATCCAGCATAGTACCACCTGAGAGTCCGACCATAAGAAGGCCTTGGCGTCTTGCAATCTTAGATCAGTTCTTACCCTGGTTGTAAGTTCGGCGCCTAAAACAGCTGCACATAGTTCTAGGCGTGGTATAGTTTGCTTTTTAAGAGGAACAACTCTAGATCTCGCACACAGCAATCGCAGTATAACCTGTCCGTTTCTGAATGTAGATCTTAGATATACTGCTGCCCCGTAAGCCTTTTCTGAGGCGTCTGCAAATGTGTGGATTTGCGCTGAGGTTGGTATTTCCTTTCTGAAGACATGTCTATCAATTCTAATTTTATTTAGAGCTGCCGACATTTCTTGAAAGCTCCGCCATTCCTTTTGTAGTTGCTCTGGTAAAACGTCATCCCATGACAGCTTTAATTGCCAAAGCTGCTGAATGAATATTTTGGCAATTACCACTACAGGTGCGAGAATTCCCAGAGGATCAAAAATGCGAGCCAGATCTGAAGTAACTGATCGCTTTGTTGAACATTGTGTAGGAGTCATTTTCACCCGCACGGAGAATTGATCATCCCTTGGTAGCCATATTACACCTAGTGTCTTTATGTAAGGAGAATGTGCAGAGTGGAGATCAAGATCAACTTCTTGGTCATGAGATGCAATGTTCTCGAGCAATTTCGCATCATTAGCGCACCACTTGCGCAGCTTAAACCCTGCGTTATCTAAGATGTGCCTCAGTTGCGCTTGAATTTCTAATGTTGCGGCAATACTGTTTGCACCGCTCAAGCAATCATCCATATAAAAGTCATCTAGTAGCACTTGAGATAAAATCGGCTAAGAGCCATTGAAAATTACTCTCCCAATGCTTCACCCTTTTCTGCTAATGGTAACCGGACTATGAAACGTCCAATTGCGGATCTCGATACTGTTTGCGTAAGGCTGGTTTCACATAACTGCTCTGCCACCGTCAATTGTTTTTTCTCGTCCTCAGTGTTCTCTAATAACCAAAATCTTTCGATTAACTCGTCTGTGATCTCGTTGCTGTTACGGGAGATTCCTCACGTAACAGGTTGATGAGTTGTTGAGTTCATTTTTCCTGATACTATCCATCCTAATTTTGTATTTTGTAGGATGGGCATATCCTTGCCGAGGTGTAACTGTTCGATTTGCATTACATCGTAGAAGATCTCTGCTCCTAGGAGTATATCGATTTTGCCCGGTTTGTCGAAAGTTGGATCCGCTAATTTAACGTTACTTGGTATGGACCATTTTGAAATGTCTAACGTCTGTGTCGGCTGTGGTGCCACAATTTGCGGTAATACATAAGCCTCGAGCCTGGTGTAGAAAGTTCCATCTTGTGATTGAAGTCCTACATTGACCCTGTTGCTAGAATCACGAGTCTTACGTCCGATGCCTTCGATTTGAAGTGATGAAGTTCGAGGCGATAGGGATAGCTTCTTGATGAGCCTCTGAGTTACCAGATTAACTTGCGAACCGGAATCTAAAACAGCCTTAAAGTTGAATGACTTGCCATTGGCTGCAGAAATTGAAACTACAGAGGTAGCTAATATAACATACGCCTGCCTGTTGCCTTGCTCATTGGCTGATGCTACTGTAGTTGGTGCGTTGTTTGCCTTAACATGTGTAGAGTTTGTTGGCCGAGTGCTGTCCTTAAATTGCTGATTGTTCTGCCCTGTACTGAAGTTTTGAGTGTGCTCCAAATGTAATAACGTGTTGTGCTTTTTATTACACCGACTGCAACTTCGCGAAGGACACTGACCAGCCAGATGACCTGCCTTCAAACAATGTACACAAAGATTTTGCTTGCGCACAAAATTTAATCGGTCTGATGCTCCAAGCTGAAGAAAGTGTGGACACGCAAATAACGGATGCGTGCTTCATTTGCATGATCGACATGTGTTCTTGCCCTGAGGTTTCGAGACGAATGTTGCATGGACATGTGCAGTTTTCTGAGCTGCTGGAACCTTATCCCTTTGTCCTATAATTTCCAGTGATAAGAATTGTCCTTCCAAAAAGGTAAGAAAGTCGGGAATTGTTTGCACTTGTCTGGGATTCGAAATTGTTTGCACATATCGAATCAATGACTGTCTGTCCAGCTTTTTCGTAAGTAAATTTAATAATAAGGGGTCCCACTGTGCCGCGGCAATTTCCAAATTGTTTAGGGCCAGAAGACATTCCTGAGTTGTATCGTGTAATCCTTTTAACGTCATTACTGATCCAGATACTGATGGTTGATCGACGATTTTTTGGATTAGAGTTGATACCAATACCCTTCTATTGTTGTAGCGCTGTCGCAGCATTGTCAAAGCAACATCATAATTTTCCTCAGTAGGGGCTAAGTGACTGATTAATCTTTCGGCTTCTCCAAGAAGGTTCGATTTCAAGTAAAACATTTTTTGAACTTTGGGAATTGGTTGTTGGTCCACCATTTGCGAAAAGAGATCGAAGAACTGACGCCATTGAAGATAACTTCCATCAAATTTAGGAATTGTTAGCTTAGGCAGATGTATTTTAGTTTGCAATGCTGAATTATTTGTAGTTGAAGTTGTTGATATATCGCTACTTGTTTTCTGTTGTTCTGCAATGACCTGGCGATATTTAATTTCCTTTAATTGCTCTTGTAGTTGTTTTGGCGTCAGCAGTAGTGGACTGACGCGCTCATGATGTACAGCAGTCATTACATCCAAGATTGCGGTTTGAACTCTTCTTAGATTTACGGCCATTGCTGAGAGTTGTGTGGAAAGCGATATATACCATTGGAAGGTTTTGTAATGGTAGATTTCATCCATTAGTTCAGCAAGTTGATCATTAATGTGTTTCAGATTAGCTTGTGATTCCAATTCCTTTCTCTTGACAATATTTATTGTTGAATCTATTATGGAGGTTTGATTTTTCACTAACTCCAGTAGGAATTCTTCATTGTTTCGGACTTTGTTGATGGTGGTGGACATTTCTTTAGCATATTCACTATCTAACACTCCAAATAGAGACCGGGCGACATTTCCAACAATGTCTAATGCTGCTCGTTTTTTGCGAGTACTATGTAGGATATCACTGTCAACTTGCAGTTCCTTAATGTTCTAAAGTGCGCTGTTAAGGCGAGGCAAGGTTTATTATCCTTTAGTTTCCGACATATGTGGTCTAATGCATTTGTCCCGTTTTCAAAGGCCTTTAGTTCGTTTTGAAGTGGTAGAAGATCGTAATATACAATTAACGTCCAGGCTGTAGGAGAAATCTCAGTGAATCCTATTCCATCGAAATACATTCCAAGTCCGTTGTTGAAATTCGTTATACTTATAGAACCAGCGCATATAAGTGGCAGCAAGAAAAGAGCAATTATACAGTTGATCACCATTGAGGTGTGAGATATTCGTTTTCTTTTCGACGGGTTAGAAGATCCTTCGGTGAGCTCCTTCTGAGGCTTCGGTGGAATTTCAGCTCCTTCGCGTGAATGTTTCTGAGCCACTGAGGTAGTTGACCCTTCATCTGGGGTTGCAGCTGTGCTAGAATCCTCCTTCATTAATGGAGCTAAATTGTGGATTGGTCGACGAAGCATACCAGACGCGGTTTTTAGGCCCACGACTCGTACTGCTCCATCAGGACCGCGGTATATTTTGGTCACTCTTCCCAGAGGCCAGTTGAGTACTGGAACGTTGTCAGTTTTAATGATTACTAAAGTGTCTTCCTTAATATCAGCGATCTGCTTCGTCTATTTTTGTCTGTCTTGTAATTGATTTAAATACTCCACGTTCCATCGTTTCCAAAATTAATGCTTTAGCTCAGACACTAATTTCCATCTTGTACTAAGGGTTGTATTCAGTTTAGGTGCGCACACATCTACCTGGGCAGTCAGGGGTTCGCCGATTAAAAAATTACAAGGTGTTAATGCTGTGAGGTCATTAGGATCATTGTACATAGGAGTTAAAGGGCGTGAATTCAAAATTGCTTCGACTTCTACTATGACTGTTTCCAGTTCTTCATATGTCAGAGATGCTGTTGATACGCTTCTCAGCAACAGATGCTTTGCAGATTTCACCGCCGCTTCCCAAAGGCCTCCGAAATGTGGTGCCCTAGGAGGAATGAATTTGAACTCGATTCCCTTGGCGCCACATGCCCCCTTAATGCTGTTTTGCGCCTAATCCGAAAAAATCGTCTCACTTAACTCGGTCAACATGTTCTTGGCTCCAACGAAATTTGTTGCATTATCAGAATATAATGTTTGACATCTTCCCCGTCTGCTAATAAATCTTTTTATTGCGCCAATAAATGCTTCAGTGGTTAGATCGCTGACCAATTCCAGGTGAACAGCTTTAGTCGAGAAACAGCAAAATATTGCGAGATAAATCTTATGTGGTTTTTTACCTCGAATTTTATAATGCACCCAAAAGGGGCCACAATAATCTACTCCTGATGTAATAAACGGTCGCGCGGGCGATATTCTTTCTGCTGGTAGGTTTCCCATTATTTGCTTAAATAGGTGAGGCTTTGCTCGATTACATCGAACACAATTTTTAATAACACTTCTCGTCATATATTTGCCCTTTATGATCCAGAATTGTTGTCTGGATATAGCCAGAAGTGCCTGGGCTCCGCAATGTCTGTTGTCTTCATGCAGACCCTGGAGCAGTAACCTTACCAATGAATCATTATATGGTAAGAGTAGTGGATGTTTTGCATCGTATGATAGATTAGCTGCTTGTAGACGACCTCCCACTCGAAGAAGATTGTGTTCATCCATAAATGGTGATAAATTATTTATTGAATTTGCTTTGTCTAGTGCCTTGTGTTGAGTAAGTGCTTTTATTTCTGTTGCGAAGTCTGACTGCTGTATCGTTTGTACTATTAGTTGTAGGCCCTTTTGTAATTCCTGTGGTGATAATTCTCTTTCCTGTAACCGTGGTGCAGTATGACGTACGTTGCTGATGAACCGCAAGACATAGGCGACAATGCGTTGCAGTGTGCGAAAAGAATTCCTGTGATTAATACCATATATAAGTTCTTCTCTTCCCGCCGTGCTTATTAACGAGGTTGCTGCGATTGATTTCCTTTCTAATTCGGGTTCATGGCTTGAGGGTTTTGATAATGACGCAGGCCAGTGAGATTCATTGCCGTGCAAGAAGAAGGGACCGTAGAACCACATATCGCAATTTGGTAATTTATCCGCCGTTAGACCTCTTGATAGGACGTCTGCGGGATTTTCCTTCGTATTGACATACCGCCACTGCGTAGGTGTTGTTCTTTGTTGAATTTTTGCGATCCTAGTGGCCACAAAGGTGTGAAAGGATAACGCTGTTGAGTGTATCCAGCATAGTACCACCTGAGAGTCCGACCATAAGAAGGCCTTGGCGTCTTGCAATCTTAGATCAGTTCTTACCCTGGTTGTAAGTTCGGCGCCTAAAACAGCTGCACATAGTTCTAGGCGTGGTATAGTTTGCTTTTTAAGAGGAGCAACTCTAGATCTCGCACACAGCAATCGCAGTATAACCTGTCCGTTTCTGAATGTAGATCTTAGATATACTGCTGCCCCGTAAGCCTTTTCTGAGGCGTCTGCAAATGTGTGGATTTGCACTGAGGTTGGTATTTCCTTTCTGAAGACATGTCTATCAATTCTAATTTTATTTAGAGCTGCCGACATTTCTTGAAAGCTCCGCCATTCCTTTTGTAGTTGCTCTGGTAAAACGTCATCCCATGACAGCTTTAATTGCCAAAGCTGCTGAATGAATATTTTGGCAATTACCACTACAGGTGCGAGGATTCCCAGAGGATCGAGCCAGATTCCCAGAGGATCGAGCCAGAATGCGAGCCAGATCTGAAGTAACTGATCGCTTTGTTGAACATTGTGTAGGAGTCATTTTCACCCGCACTGAGAATTGATCATCCCTTGGTAGCCATATTACACCTAGTGTCTTTATGTAAGGAGAATGTGCAGAGTGGAGATCAAGATCAACTTCTTGGTCATGAGATGCAATGTTCTCGAGCCATATTACACCTAGTGTCTTTATGTAAGGAGAATGTGCAGAGTGGAGATCAAGATCAACTTCTTGGTCATGAGATGCAATGTTCTCGAGCAAGTTGTGATGTGACCGCGGATGGAGGCGGACGGTGCGCCCGCCAATTCAGCTTATAAACAGTGTTCGCGAAAATAAACAAAACAATAGTGAAAACCCACGCCGCGAAAATAAAACAATAACCCCTCACCATACAACACTTTTTAACAAACAAAATAGTGCACTACTTAACTCAATACTTCTTAACAAATAAATAAAACCTGATGAAACTATAACATATAAATAGACAATCTAACGCAATGCAGAGAAACATGCGAGGGGCTTGTTTATGCTCTCCGCAGTAAAGCTCAGCATTTCGTTGGTTTTCACTCTTCCTCCTTCTTCCTGGTCCCGTTAGGTGTGCAGGCGGCTGTGAGTGCACCGTGGGCTGAAGCGCGGCAAGATAAAGGCATAACACTTGTCTTGTCGCGTTTTGCTTTGCTTGCGGCGTACGCGTGGCTGCTTGTACGGCTGACCTTACACTTCGCTACAGTGGGCGGCGATGACAAAATTCCGCATAGACTCCACTAATGTACGTGGCTTGAGGGCGAATTTCTTCGCGGTCTATGCGCATATTTGTACTCACCAACCGCATATAATGGCACTGGGTGAGACCCAGGTGTCTGAGGGTGCAGATCCACTGGACTTTCACATGCCGGGGTACCATCTACTGCCATTATTTTTACCTCACAGAGGCCTCGCCTTATACATTCGCAGTGATGTTGCGTACCAGTGTCAGCAACACCTTTGCACGTCGGATGCCGAATTTAGCTCCATGTGGGTTAAGTTCAAAATCCAGTCGCACATCCTGCACTTCTGCTTCGTTTATAGAAGCCCGGGTCTAGGGAGGCTGCCAACTTTTGATAAATTGGACAGTCTCTCTGATTCGATCTCTAAAATTCTGGAATCGTATCCGAACAGTGAAATTGTTGTTGCTGGTGATTTCAATGTTCATAATTCCAATTGGCTACGTCATTCGAGTCACACAACACCTGAGGGTTTGTATGTTGAGTTGTTTGCTGAGTCTAATAATTTGACTCAATTAGTGAAGGAACCAACGCACTTTCCCTGCGTTGATGGGCAAAACCAAAATATTCTGGAACTCTTTCTAACTTCACATCACAGCAAGTATGATGTGAATGTTCTTGCACCTCTTGGTAATTCGGACCACGCTACAATTTCTGCTACCTTCCCATATTCTAGTCTTCAATCCGCTCACCAGACAGCTCCGAAGCGGAAAGTGTGGCTTTATGAGAAGGCTAATTGGGATGCGCTGAACTGCTTTTTCAGCCGTTTCAATTGGCAATTGTGTTTCAGAGATAGAAACATAAATGCTGCAGCAAAATTGGTAGAAAATATAATTTTATTTGGTATGAGGTCTTTCATACCTTATAAAAGAATTTCCATTAAACCAAAAGACCATTCCTGGTTTAATGCGACTTGCAGACAAGCAGTCAGGTCTAAAGAGGAAGCATTTAGGAATTGGCGTTTAAATAAAACTGCTGATACTAAACTGCTGCGCAATCAGGCCAGAAATAGGTGCAATGCCACTCTAAGGCGCGAAAAAGTTCTTTACTAGCAGCGCCTTAGACGCAGAGTTCTTGAATACCATAAGGGTAGCAAGAACTTTTGGTCGTTTGTGGGGAGGGTGAAAAATCAGACGAAATCGTCTATTCCAACTCTCCTTAAGGACGATCAGATCTTCACTCACTCGGTTGATAAAGCAAACTTATTAGCCAAAATGTTTGCTGAAAACTGCTCTCTTCCTGAGAGTAGTCAACCACTGCCCGCGGTTGATGGTGTATCTCATGCTATGCCTCAGATGCATTTTCGAACGCGAGCTGTTAAAAGAGTGCTTGCAGACCTCAATGTCAATAAGTCCTCGGGACCGGATGGCATTTCAGCCCATGTGTTGAGAAAGTGCGCCTCAACACTGGCTCGCCCATTGCGCAATCTCTTTAATTTATCTTTTACTTCAGGAGTTTTTCCCGCTTCCTGGAAGATTGCCAACGTGCAGCCAGTTCCCAAAGGTGAGGCTACGAATCCTGCAAATTACCGGCCCATAGCAATCTGCTCAGTGCTCTCTAAAGTCATGGAGAGCATTGTAAATTTTAAATTGATGAGGTATCAGAGAGCAACGAGTTGATCAGCGATCGCCAGTACGGCTTCCGTGCTCACCGTTCCACCGGCGACCTGATGGCGTTTCTCACAGAACGGTGGAGCAGTTGCATTCACCGGTTCGGTGAGAGCAAGGTTGTTGCTCTGGATATCTCCAAGGCATTTGACCGGGTGTGGCATAAAGCACTCGTGTCTAAACTGGCTGCTTATGGTGTCGGTAATACTTTCACTCGATGGATATCGAGTTTCCTCAGCGGCCGTTCTATTCGGGTTGTGATAGACGGCTTTGCTTCCGAAGAGCACTCCATTAATGCTGGAGTTCCGCAGGGTTCGGTCCTGTCTCCGACACTTTTTCTTATTTTCATCAATGACCTTCTGTCATTGACATCAAACCCCGTCTACTCGTTTGCTGATGACAGCAGCATTTGTCATTCATATTCATTCTCCAGGCGTCCTTCTATTCTGGAGATCAATAGAAGGCGCAGAATTATGAATGACACACTCCAATCTGACCTCAACAAAATCCAGGAGTGGGGTCAAGCGAATCGGGTCGATTTTAATGCGCGGAAGACCCAATGCTGTTTGTTGACCCACAAGCGTCTGGCGGGCGACAACTTTCCACCTTTAAATATGGGTGGTGTGGATATTAATGAGTCGGAGGCTCTTGATGTTTTGGGCATGTCAATCCAATGCGATCTTCGCTGGAACGATCACATCTTTGACGTGTCGAAAGAAGCAGCCAAGTGCTTAGGCTTTCTTAAGCGGTGTAAGAAGTACTTCACTCCAACCGATCTTCGTTGTATCTACACCACTTATATCCGTCCGAAAATGGAGTACAATTCGCATATATGGTGGGGAGCTTCGCGGGCATATCTTCAGCTTCTCGACCGTGTCCAATGTCGTGCGTTAAAACTTATAGGGGACAGTAGGGTATCCAGCTCTATTGAAACCTTGGAGCGTCGTCGTGATGTGGGGTGTGTATCACTATTTTACCGCTACTTTCACGGTAAATGTTCTTCTGAAGTAGCCAGCCTGATTCCTCCGATTCAGGTATTTAGCAGAACTATGAGAGCAACGAGTTGATCAGCGATCGCCAGTACGGCTTCCGTGCTCACCGTTCCACCGGCGACCTGATGGCGTTTCTCACAGAACGGTGGAGCAGTTGCATTCACCGGTTCGGTGAGAGCAAGGTTGTTGCTCTGGATATCTCCAAGGCATTTGACCGGGTGTGGCATAAAGCACTCGTGTCTAAACTGGCTGCTTATGGTGTCGGTAATACTTTCACTCGATGGATATCGAGTTTCCTCAGCGGCCGTTCTATTCGGGTTGTGATAGACGGCTTTGCTTCCGAAGAGCACTCCATTAATGCTGGAGTTCCGCAGGGTTCGGTCCTGTCTCCGACACTTTTTCTTATTTTCATCAATGACCTTCTGTCATTGACATCAAACCCCGTCTACTCGTTTGCTGATGACAGCAGCATTTGTCATTCATATTCATTCTCCAGGCGTCCTTCTATTCTGGAGATCAATAGAAGGCGCAGAATTATGAATGACACACTCCAATCTGACCTCAACAAAATCCAGGAGTGGGGTCAAGCGAATCGGGTCGATTTTAATGCGCGGAAGACCCAATGCTGTTTGTTGACCCACAAGCGTCTGGCGGGCGACAACTTTCCACCTTTAAATATGGGTGGTGTGGATATTAATGAGTCGGAGGCTCTTGATGTTTTGGGCATGTCAATCCAATGCGATCTTCGCTGGAACGATCACATCTTTGACGTGTCGAAAGAAGCAGCCAAGTGCTTAGGCTTTCTTAAGCGGTGTAAGAAGTACTTCACTCCAACCGATCTTCGTTGTATCTACACCACTTATATCCGTCCGAAAATGGAGTACAATTCGCATATATGGTGGGGAGCTTCGCGGGCATATCTTCAGCTTCTCGACCGTGTCCAATGTCGTGCGTTAAAACTTATAGGGGACAGTAGGGTATCCAGCTCTATTGAAACCTTGGAGCGTCGTCGTGATGTGGGGTGTGTATCACTATTTTACCGCTACTTTCACGGTAAATGTTCTTCTGAAGTAGCCAGCCTGATTCCTCCGATTCAGGTATTTAGCAGAACTACTCGGCTTTCCAGAGCGGTGCACCCCTTTTATGTCGCGATTCCGTTCCAACGAACCACGCATTACCGTGAGAGTTCGTTTTTCGGTCGCGTCGTTAGATTGTGGAATAATCTCCCTGCGAATGTCTTCCCGCCCACTTACAGCGTCGAAACATTCAAGCGAAGTGTAAACCGTCACTACTCCCTCTTTCCCCCTTCCCACTAACCTGTCATCCCTTCGGAACCAACAAATGCTGTGCATGGATAGGGGGCATCCCCTGAGCTTGGTTTCATCTGTCATAAAAAAAAAAAAAAAAAAAAAAAAAAAATTCGCATCATTAGCGCACCACTTGCGCAGCTTAAACCCTGCGTTATCTAAGATGTGCCTCAGTTGCGCTTGAATTTCTAATGTTGCGGCAATACTGTTTGCACCGCTCAAGCAATCATCCATATAAAAGTCATCTAGTAGCACTTGAGATAAAATCGGCTAAGAGCCATTGAAAATGACTCTCCTAATGCTTCACCCTTTTCTGCTAATGGTAACCGGACTATGAAACGTCCAGTTGCGGATCTCGATACTGTTTGCGTAAGGCTGGTTTCACATAACTGCTCTGCCACCGTCAATTGTTTTTTCTCGTCCTCAGTGTCCTCTAATAACCAAAATCTTTCGATTAACTCGTCTGTGATCTCGTTGCTGTTAGGGGAGATTCCTCACGTAACAGGTTGATGAGTTGTTGAGTTCATTTTTCCTGATACTATCCATCCTAATTTTGTATTTTGTAGGATGGGCATATCCTTGCCGAGGTGTAACTGTTCGATTTGCATTAAATCGTAGAAGAACTCTGCTCCTAGGAGTATATCGATTTTGCCCGGTTTGTTGAAAGTTGGATCCGCTAATTTAACGTTACTTGGTATGGACCATTTTGAAATGTCTAACGTCTGTGTCGGCTGTGGTGCCACAATTTGCGGTAATACATAAGCCTCGAGCCTGGTGTAGACTCCATCTTGTGATTGAAGTCCTACATTGACCCTGTTGCTAGAATCACGAGTCTTACGTCCGATGCCTTCGATTTGAAGTGATGAAGTTCGAGGCGATAGGGATAGCTTCTTGATGAGCCTCTGAGTTACCAGATTAACTTGCGAACCGGAATCTAAAACAGCCTTAAAGTTGAATGACTTGCCATTGGCTGCAGAAATTGAAACTACAGAGGTAGCTAATATAACATACGCCTGCCTGTTGCCTTGCTCATTGGCTGATGCTACTGTAGTTGCAAACAACGCACGCCTTAACATGTGTAGAGTTTGTTGGCCGAGTGCTGTCCTCAAATTGCTGATTGTTCTGCCCTGTACTGAAGTTTTGAGTGTGCTCCAAATGTAATAACGTGTTGTGCTTTTTATTACACCGACTGCAACTTCGCGAAGGACACTGACCAGCCAGAAAACCTGCCTTCAAACAATGTACACAAAGATTTTGCTTGCGCACAACATTTAATCGGTCTGATGCTCCAAGCTGAAGAAAGTGTGGACACGCAAATAACGGATGCGTGCCACATTTGCATGATCGACATGTGTTCTTGCCCTGAGGTTTCGAGACGAATGTTGCATGGACATGTGCAGTTTTCTGAGCTGCTGGAACCTTATCCCTTTGTCCTATAATTTCCAGTGATAAGAATTGTCCTTCCAAAAAGGTAAGAAAGTCGGGAATTGTTTGCACTTGTCTGGGATTCGAAATTGTTTGCTCATATCGAATCAATGACTGTCTGTCCAGCTTTTTCGTAAGTAAATTTAATAATAAGGGGTCCCACTGTGCCACGGCAATTTCCAAATTGTTTAGGGCCAGAAGACATTCCTGAGTTGTATCGTGTAATCCTTTTAACGTCATTACTAATCCAGATACTGATGGTTGATCGACGATTTTTTGGATTAGAGTTGATACCAATACCCTTCTATTGTTGTAGCGCTGTCGCAGCATTGTCCAAGCAACATCATAATTTTCCTCAGTAGGGCCTAAGTGACTGATTAATCTTTCGGCTTCTCCAAGAAGGTTCGATTTCAAGTAAAACATTTTTTGAACTTTGGGAATTGGTTGTTGGTCCACCATTTGCGAAAAGAGATCGAAGAACTGACGCCATTGAAGATAACTTCCATCAAATTTAGGAATTGTTAGCTTAGGCAGATGTATTTAAGTTTGCAATGCTGAATTATTTGTAGTTGAAGTTGTTGATATATCGCTACTTGTTTTCTGTTGTTCTGCAATGACCTGGCGATATTTAATTTCCTTTAATTGCTCTTGTAGTTGTTTTGGCTTCAGCAGTAGTGGACTGACGCGCTCATGATGTACAGCAGTCATTACATCCAAGATTGCGGTTTGAACTCTTCTTAGATTTACGGCCATTGCTGAGAGTTGTGTGGAAAGCGATATATACCATTGGAAGATTTTGTAATGGTAGATTTCATCCATTAGTTCAGCAAGTTGATCATTAATGTGTTTCAGATTAGCTTGTGATTCCAATTCCTTTCTCTTGACAATATTTATTGTTGAATCTATTATGGAGGTTTGATTTTTCACTAACTCCAGTAGGAATTCTTCATTGTTTCGGACTTTGTTGATGGTGGTGGACATTTCTTTAGCATATTCACTATCTAACACTCCAAATAGAGACCGGGCGACATTTCCAACAATGTCTAATGCTGCTCGTTTTTTGCGAGTACTATGTAGGATATCACTGTCAACTTGCAGTTCCTTAATGTTCTAAAGTGCGCTGTTAAGGCGAGGCAAGGTTTATTATCCTTTAGTTTCCGACATATGTGGTCTAATGCATTTGTCCCGTTTTCAAAGGCTGTTTAGCCGGCCGTTTTTTTTAAAAAAAAGGCCGTTTTTTTTAAAACGCCAAAGGCGTTTTAGTTCATTTTGAAGTGGTAGAAGATCGTAATATACAATTAACGTCCAGGCTGTAGGTGAAATCTCAGAAACTTCCTTAAAGAACGAGACCCGCGTGGTAATGGAAGATGTTGGCAGGTCCTGAGGGAGAGGACTCGTTAAAATCCAGCCGAATATTGTTTCTTGGGCTACGAGTGAACCCAGAATATTTCGTTTAATGCCATCCAGCAGGATTAGAGGGTAAATGTCAGCTCCAATCAAGACATCGCTCTGATCACTTTGGTAGAAATGGTCATCAGCCAAAGGGATATTAGGGAAGGATTCACAGAGGTTCCGGTCAAGGGAGCATACGGGAAGATTTCCGGTTAGTTTGAGTAGGACGAGAGCCTTGGTTTCTATACGAGTTGACACTTGCCACCCGCGCTTGAATGGTTCTGAATGCGCTCGTAGAGAAAAGTGGCTTCTGATCCGGGATCTATGAGCGCACGAGCGAGATATGTTTCCTCGCGGTAACAGATATGTACCATTGCAGTAGCGAGTAAAACCTGCTTTGGTCTAGATGTGAAGCCAGTCAGCACATTGGGTGTTTGAGGGGCTTCAGTGGACTGTATTTGACGTTGAGTTGAATAGGTAGAGAGGGTAGCTCGGGAGTGAGAGGGGGAAATTTGTTGCGAATTCTATTGTGCATTATTTGGCGCAGGGCCACGATGAACAGTGGTATGAGGGCGCAGGGTTGCGGCGGTAAAGTTCGAGCGGAGCTTTGAATTGGGAATTGGGGCCGCCTCGCGAATGATGTCGTTTATTACATGACATACACGTGTAAATACTTTGACAATCGCGCATCTGGTGCGAATGCGCAAGACAATTCGAACAGAATTTTAGCCGTTGAATCGTTGGCCAACGGGTTTCGGAGCTCACAGCTAGAGAACGTGGACACTGACGTAGAGGGTGAGTTTGATCCGTGTATAGTTTGCAGCTAGTCGGGAGCATATTCGCCTGGAAAGTGTGCACAGGCTTTAAAGCAGGGAGATTGCGAGCATTGCTGGTCGATACCTTTTTAACCGAATCAGCGGACTTGCGAATATCGAAGACTGTTTCCAGGGTTTGGAAATGGGATGTTAAAAACGAATCCATTTCCTTCCACTTCGGAATATCGCGATTTTGGAAATGGATTGTTCCCACAGAGAGAGGGTGTTTTCGGGGAGACGAGTCGAACAAAGATGCACTATAATGGCATCCCAACTCTCTACATCTACATCGTATAAAGTTAAAGCGGACAGACAGTTGTTAATTTCCCGCTGAAGTCGTTTGATTGCAACTCCAGATTCTTAGAGATTGGGGTGAGGTTAAATAGGGTCCGAAGTTGCGTATTAATGAGTATGCGCTTGTTTTCAAAACGGTCGATTAAATTGTTCCACGCTTGTTGGAAGCCGCTGTCGATCAGTGGAGATTTTTGGACTATCTCCTTTGCTTCACCTTGGGTTTTTTGGTTCAAGTGGAGCAATTTTTCGACGGGAGAAAGTCGATTATTTCGAATATAGAGCGCGGAAAACATGTCTCTAAAGGTTGGCCATGATTGGTAATCACCCTTAAAGACATCAGTATCGCACGGTGGCAAATTGAGGTTGTGTCCCGAGAAATTGGAAGCGAGAGACGGGATTGGGACTGCCGCTGAAGATGAAAATTAGCGTCGTTGATGGGATCCTTCGAGGTGTTGAGGTACTCTACGCAAGAGTTGTATGAAGGCTTGATGTCTGACCAGACCGCTTTAAGTTCCTCGAGATGAGTAGCGAGGGAGAATTCCGAATGGTCACGCGCTAGGATGACGAGATATTCCTCTTCGAGTTCTTCTATAGTTTCGGCAACGCTGAGGAATCTCGCAAGAGGATCCATTGTAGTGAAGAATTAGAGCGAAGAATAAAACCAACAAGAGGAATTTGAAATTTATTATAGTATACTTAATTTTTTAGGGGTTTGTAAGAATTGATCCAGAGACGCAATTATTAAAGATTGGCATTTTAATTGATTTTAAAATTAATTGGTATTTATTTTCAAAATAATTGGTATTTAATTGAGATGGTGATCAATGGGCGTTGTAAAGCGGGGGGGGGGGGCTATATTAGTGCCACTTAATGAATTTTAACAAGTATTTTAAATGAAACTAGTTCAACTAATTAAATACAACCAGTTGAACCCGTTTCACAAATGTGATTTCCCAACCGGGCAATTACTTCTTGTGCGTTGCTTGTACGACGTCGGCGACGATGGCAACGGATATAGCAGAAAGCAAACCACGAAAAAGCTTGCTTTTGCCTCTAGAAAGGCTTGCTTTTGCCTCTAGAAAGGTGGTAGGTTTTTCTTGCTGAGGATCCCACGCTGCTGCTAAGAGACTGTACTGCTGCTAAAATATATGTATTTTTAGGAATAACTTTTGTGGGAAAATTACTAATTTGATGTGCACCACGGAATGTATGCACATAAATCCAGCTAAAACCTTAGATTTGTTGAGGGGGTTAGCACTTGGTCACACGGGCTTTAGCTTCCAGGGGAGGAAACTAAGGAACTGCGTGGTATTTCAACTGCTGCCGCGCGATGCCGAACCGATAAGTCGTAGAGTTATATATGCACGAGAGTGCAATATAAAATATTTATTAATAATTTCACTGGAATGTGAAAGGGGGGGGGGTTTTGCCGGTGAAATATCCGATTATGAGGGGTTTTTGCCGGTAGAGAATCCGGTTGGTTGCCGGTACAGTATCGGGTTCGATTGGACCAAAACATGTTGGGGTGGTCTCCGAGATCGGGCGTGATCCGGCTCGAAGTACCGTAATATTATAATTGATGAAAAATGAGGCTTACCGGATTAATTTTCCTTTAAAGTTGGATGACTGGTTGCGTAGGATAAAGATGAAATGGTGGACGGCGCCGTCGTCGATGGTGAGGATGATTGGGATGAAGAAAAGTGTAGCACGTTGTCCAAATAATTGTTTCACTTTCACTGGTCACTTTTGCATGACGGGTGCTTGCTTCACTGATCAAAGGGGAATGCGAGTCTGCCGCTCCCGGAAACCAATGATGAGCTGCTTGCCTTTCTGCTGAGATGCAGAAGAGCCGCTTTCACTCAGAGAGTGAGAGAAAGTGGTGGGAGGTTCGTACGGGATGGACTGGACTTTGATCTGTGCGACGAGAGATGCGGATCAGATCAACGTAATTTCCGGGAGCTCCAAAGGCGGCGGGAGGAGCGGCTGGTTAGTATAAAGTAAGTTGTGTTAGTAAATTTTTTCTCTTGTGTTTTCCTATGAGTTTTGTACTCTACCCCCCTTTTGTTTTAGGAGCGCAAACATCGAATCTTGGTCAATGCTGGTCCTTTAGTAAACACTTACACGTTTCTCCTGCTTGTGCAAGTTAAACAGAAAAATAAATATATATATCTATTTCTTTCTGTTTTGGGTCTTATATAGTACATGACCCAATTCTTCTTGAATATTCTTTTTACCTAAAAGTTGTCTATACTATAGTTATATACAATTTAATTGCTACTATCCTAATTTCTAATTTTCTTATACATTCCTACACTCTGTGCCTGTTGCCATTAATTTAAGAAGATTATTGTGAAAGGGTTTATCTTTTCCATTAATCTCTAAAAATGTAGGAATTGGACTCTTTATTTTTTTAACTTTGTAGGGACCTATCCATATTGGAGAAAACTTTTTCCTTCAAAGGTGCGCAGTGTCTCTTAATACTAGCGGCATTTACGTCACTTTTGAACTTTTGTTGACTTGACATCTGGGACATGTTTTAACATATTCTTTTATCTGTTTTTGCATGCCTGGCCACCTGTATTCTTGCCTAATCCGTAAATAGGTCTTCACTGCCCCTTGATGGGCTCCTAACGGTGAGCCGTGGAAATCTTTCATAGCAATACTGCATTTTCAGATTTCACCTTTTCTGCATCGTATGTTGTTGCGTACCCTTGCTGTGAGTTTTGACATGAACTGTCTACCTCATCCTGTTCCTTTGCCTTCGTTTTGAGTGAGTCTGTACGGCAACAATACCATTATTTTCCTGCGGAATCCTGCTTAATGCGTCTGCATTCAAATTCTTCTTACCGGGTTTATATATAATTTCGAATTCGTATCCTGATAGTTTATTCCTAACCTGGGTAGACGAGAAGTCTGATCCTTCAAATTCGCTATACCTTTCAAGGGTTGGTGGTCTGTCACTATCTTAAAAGGCATGCCCAGAATATATGCTCTGAAATTTCGTGTAGCCCAGACAATGGCCAATAATTCCCTGTAGTTGAGTATATAGTTGAGTATCTCTTCTCGGTGTCACTCAACACTCTTCGTGAGTGACATCTTCGCCAATTTTCCCTTGCGACAACACAGCTCCTAGAGCTTCGCCACTAGCATCGGTGGTCAACAGAAATTCCCCGCTAAAATCCGGGTATGTCAATACCGGTGGTTATTGCTTCTTTCAGCTTACCGAACGCGTTCTGACAGTCCTCCGACCATTGGAACTTGGTATCCTTTCTCAGTATTTTGCTAATTGGCAAAGCGATTTTTGCTATGCTTCCAATAAATTTTCTATAGTAGTTGACTAACCGCAAGAATGCCTGTTCCTCCTTTTTGTTCCTGGGAGGTTTTATATTCCTTACACACTCAACCTTCTGTGGGTCGGGCAGTGCACCCTGCTCAGAGCACTTATGGCCTAAATAAGTTTATTTCTCGTTTTAACAACTGACACTTCTCTGTGTTTAGTTTTAAACTATTCTCCCTAAGGGCGTTAAATACCTTAAATAGCCCATCCTCATGCTGTTTTAAGTTCCTACCATAAATTACTATATCATCTAAATAAACGAAACAATCTATTCCATGAAGCCCAGTTAGACTATGATTCATTACCCTCTGAAACGTCTCGGGCGCCCCCGTTAAACCAAAAGGCATCCTGTTGAATTCGAAATGACCCAATCCTGAACTAAACGCGGTTTTCTCTTTGTCTTTTTCATCAACCAAAACCTGGTGATACCCACTAGCAAGGTTGAGAAATACCTACTATGCCCCAACTGCTCTAAAATCTCCTCAATTCTAGGTATAGGGAAAACCTGCTTAATCGTAACGTCATTTAATTTTTTAAAGTCAATCACCAGACGCCATTTTTTTCTGACCGTCTTTTGCGGCTTTCTTTGGTACTAGCAACAATGGCGAATTCCAAGGCGATTTGCTGGGGTATGTAATCCCGTCGTCTAGCAGCTTCCGCACCTGCCTGTTTACTTCCTCCCTATGGATTTGTGGTAACCTATACTGCTTTTGATTAATCGGTGATTAGTCTTGCCTGGTCGGTATTTCATGCTTTAATACCGGCATATAGGATAATTCATCCCCTTCTAGCAGAAAAATATCGTGAAAAGCTGCGCATAATCTCTCTACTGAATCCCTTTCCTCCTCGTTTAAACTAACGTCTAAATTCACTATATCGTCTTAATTTACTATATCTATATTATTCTACCCTTAACATCTATTTCACCTACTCAATTTTTCATACTAACACGGGGAGTTTCAAATTTATTGAAACTAGAAAACCGCGGCCTAAAACCACTGTCTATATCTACATCCTTCTCCGTTGAATTCAGTACTGGAACGTAAACTACGTCCCTATTTACCTTCGCTAAAGTTTCCCCCATATACACTCCTGGAACAATTTCCTGTTTATAAACTATTATCTCCGGAATATTCGTCCTGATCCTAACTGGAACTACTCTAATAGTTCTCGCCATTACTTTTGAATCTTTATTATGTAAAATTTGATCTAACTCCCCTTTTGACCGCATAACCAGAGTCTGGATGTGTTTCTTCTTCCCATCTATAAATGTTACTTGCTTAGTAACTGTGTTTATAAGCGACCTATTCCACAAATTTTCCCTGCCAATTATGCCATCTGCTGGCACTCCCTGCTCTGAGGATACTATATGCGTAAAATCGAGGTTTTTCTTTTCATTATGCTTAACTATCAGTGACGCTTTAGTGGTCACGCATCCACCAAGTGCTCCGCTTAAACTCTTCGTATCCTTCTGGTTTACAATTGTACCATACTTTAACGAAACTTCATTTATCAGGCTTGTATCCTCTCCCGTATCCACCAATAAAACGAGTTTTCCATTTATAGCCTCCGCGCAAGGTAATTCAATGAACACGTCGTTTGACTGGGTTTGAGTAAAGCTAGATACTCCTGTCTGAGTCTGTTTATCACTATTGGATAAATTATAATTCAACCAAAAAGACTTCTCCAGATCCTGGTTTTGCATTTTTGGATCTACTGCTCCTATAACCGTATGCTTCTTCTGCAAATTGTTCTTCCCTTCATCATTAGTACTATTTGGCCTTGTACTAATTCCAAAATTTCTTGAAGTTGGTAACGTATCCACAATTACCCCTCAAAAATTATTGTACTTCTTCCATCCTTTCTAGTGTTTGAACACTAAAAAACAGATTTAGAGAACTTTTTGACGCATTTCCAGAGACAGGAGTGAGCTGTTTGGACGCCTGCAAATACGTTTAAATTTCCCTGACTTTACCGCTTTTCAGCCGAGTGGTAATCAGATTTAAGTCAAGAGAAGCAGCTTCCATACACATGACGAGAAGACAAAAATGCAAAAATGTGGGTACAGAAAGTCTGAGCTGAACAATTGCGATTGTAAAAATCTAAATTTGATAAGAGATTTTCTTAATAGTTTATTTAATGCTCTCAATTTTTTCAAGTCTTATATTGCAAATCACAGTCAATCACTACGCGTACAACTCTTTTTCTCTATAATTACCGAGCGATATAGCTGTTAAATAATGTAACGAACCTTCTTGTCTTCTTCTAAGGCTTGGATTAGCTCGCCGGGACTCCAGGGTTCGATTACAAGACAAGAGTATTTAGGTTCAATATCTTTATTCACCTTAGAAATATCTTATTCTAACATTTGTGTTTGGTTTGCTTGTACAGTTGGTAGTCGTACTAGAAATGCAATAATATACTGTCGTCGGTACCTCTACGCGCTTTGCGCTTTGTGCTGCTGGGTTGTTGATATCTCACCGCGTTTGTGAGATCACTGGTATTCTGCCGGATTATTGATGTCTCGCTGTTGCTGATTCCTCACTGGGTCTGTGGGATCACTGGTGTTCTGTTGACTTGCTGATATCTCACTGCGTTTGTGAGATCACTTGTGCTCTGTTGACTCGCTGATATCTCCCTGCGTTGTGAGATCACTGGTGTCCCGCTGGCTTGTTGATATCTCACTGCGTTTGTGAGATCACTGATGTTCTGCTGACTTGCTGATACCTCACTGCGTTTGTGAGATCACTGATGTTTTACTGACATGCTGATATCTCACTGCGTTTATGAGATCACACGTGTTCTGTTGACTCGCTGATATCTCACTGCGTGTGTGAGATCACTGGTGTCCCGCTGGCTTGTTGATATCTCACTGCGTTTGTGAGATCACTGATGTTCTGCTGACTTGCTGATACCTCACTACGTTTGTGAGATCACTGATGTTTTACTGACATGCTGATATCTCACTGCGTTTATGAGATTACACGTGTTCTACTGACTTGCTGATATCTCACTACGTTTGTGAGATAGCTGGTGGTTACGCGTCTCTTTACGGGTAATTACAGGAGGGCATTTGAGCCACTACAACTGTGAATTCGACTCTTTACGAGCACTAACAGGAGGGCATTTGAGCCACTGCGACTGTGAATTCGTCCCTTTGTGAGTTTTAGCAGGAGGGCATTTGAGCCACTACGACTGCGAATTTAACAGGAGGGCGTTTGAGCCACTGCGACTGTGAATTCGTGCCTTTGTGAGTTTTAGCAGGAGGGCATTTGAGCCACTACGACTGCGAATTTAACAGGAGGGCATTTGAGCCACTGCGACTGTGAATTCAACTCCTTGCGAGTACTAACAGGAGGGCATTTGAGCCACTACAACTGTGAATTCGTCCCTTTGTGAGTTTTAGCAGGAGGGCATTTGAGCCACTACGACTGCGAATTCGACTCTTTACGAGCTTTAACAGGAGGGCATTTGAGCCACTACGACTGTGAATTCAACTCTTTAAGGGTACTAACAGGAGGGCATTTGAGCCACTACGACTGTGAATTCGTACTGCGCGTTGCCTGCTTGATCACTTTTCACTACTTCACTCTTTAATTTTCTCGAGTACTGCCAAACTGACAGCACAACTGATCTGGCTGAACCACTGCTTTCACTGAACCGACTGAGCAATTGCACCGTGTGAACTTGTTGAACTTATGAAACGAGAATCAGACTGAGAACTGAACCGAAAGGTAGACTGCACTGAACAACCTCGAGTTCTGTTTTGCAGTCTGTTTTATACTCGTTGGCGTCCGTTTTCCAGAATGTTCGATTTTAACGGAGTGCGGTATTTCGTACTCCGTTAAGCAGTTTTCGTGCAAAAAAGTATTTTTTCCAAATAGCCGCTTTCCCAAGGTTAAGAAGTTCTACGGTCAGTGAACTTCACTGCCGTTTTCTTGCATACATTGTTTTGCGGTATATAAACTGCAACAGTGGTTCACTCTAGATCAGCTGAGAGCTGATCTGTGTACTTACTGCACTCTCAGCACAAAACAGGTTATTAGTACTCAGCGCACTTTGATTGCTTGCTCTCCTCGCTGGAATCACTTGCATATAGCCGCTCTGACGCTCAGTTGCATTTGCATGTAACATGCACACCACGTCACTTTTGCTTTCTTTCCATTTCTCCGCTGAGCGTCGGTGTGTGGGCGTTTCTAAACGAACGTCTGTAGTAGTAGCGTAAATGCGTGTGCTTTCTGATGAGACCTGTTCTTGGGAACAGTTTTTAAGTCTGTTCGACTGCTTGTTATTTTTGTGCGCCAAATTTGCACAGCAAATTTGCACAGCAAATTTGGGTCGTCACACTCCCCCTCTACTTCGGGGTAAAAGAAAAAAAATCCTTTTTTTTTCTTTTTTTTTCTCTCTCTTGTCTTTAATTTCTAATTAATTTTCAATGCGGTTCCAATTAATCCATTTAATAAATTCATATATAGCTTAATTCCTTGTGAAACAACGCCTTCCTTTCTTCCGGCGTGAAGTCGCCGAATTTCAAGTGCTCGCGACCTTGCGAATATGCTCGAGTCGTTTGTTTCTCGTTCGCCGGATGTGTAGCCTTCTGCTTATTTTTTATGTCTGCGCCACGGGTGTCCACCTGTGGCCTGTTGTAAGTCTGTCGCCGCGTTTGCGGATTCTGCCTGTGTTTTGCTTTCGGGTCGCTGTTGAATTCTTCGCTAGCTATGGCGATTCTTGCTGAAGCCGGTTTTCCCTTCCTGTAATCGGGTTCTGGCCGACACAATTTCCTTCTGCCTCCGCGTTTGTTTGTTTCTGCTCTTGATTTGGTTGGACCGTCAGCGTCCGCGGTTGGCGGGCTTCCTGTGCTCTGAATCAGACGTACGTTGCCAGAAACTCCCTCGGGTGTATGGTCACTTTGCGCTGCCGCCTGTTGGTACGCCTTGAGCTCGCTCACATGAGCCGTTTTAGGCCGGGTCTCACCTTCTTTCTGTAAACGCACGATCACTGGTGACACGAATCCGATTACCTGGTACGGGCCGTCGAATTTCGGAGACAATTTCGCCGCGAAGCTGTCGATTGCTTTCGACAGCGGGTGCTGTCGCACGAGTACTGATTGCCCAATTTCTGGTTTCCACTGTCGTCGTCGCAAGTTATAGTGGTGCGCCTGATCCTGCGTTGCCTTTTCCAAGTTTCTCACCACCAATTTGAAGACCTCTCTTAGATTTTCCCCCCTCTCTGAGGGCTGTATGGGTTCTTGACCGCTGCCTGGCGTTTGTTCGTCGTAGTAAGTTCCAGGAAGTCTTGGCTCTCGTCCTTGAGTGAGATATGCCGGGCTGTATCCCGTGGACTCGGATACGCTGCTATTAATGGCTAGCGTAATTTCTGGGAGCAGTTCGTCCCAGTTCCGATGCTTGTTGTCCGAAAGTTGTGCAATAATCGTTTTTATCGTTCTGTTGATTCTCTCCGTGGGATTCTCCTGTGGTGTGTATGGAGCAGTATACTGTTGCTTCACACCCATGTCCTGGAGGAAACGACGAAAACTGCGACTCGTAAACTGAGTCCCGTTATCCGTGACCAGAATCTTGGGTACCCCGAACCGGGCTAGAATTCGTTCTCGGAACGCTCGCTGCAAGTGTTCTGTTGAAGCTTTGCGTAACGGTATCATTTCTGTCCATTTCGAAAATTTGTCGAAGAATACGAGAAGCGTTGTGTTTCCGTGTGTTGAACGGGGTAGCGGACCCACAAAATCCGCGCAGAGTATCGCCCAAGGTTCTTCTGCCAATTGAGTGAGCATTTTCCCTGCAGCCTTTTGCTGATTCGGCTTGTAACGTTGACACGATCCACATTGCCGCACATATTTCCTCGCATCCTGGAACATCCCGGGCCAGTAATATTTACTTGTTAGCCGGCATATCGTCTTGCGGACTCCCCCGTGGCCAGCACACGGATGGTCGTGATTCTCTTTGAGAACTCGGCCTCTCATGGTCCTGGGCACGCACAATTTCCACGGCGTGCAGTCCTCGTCTCCAAGTCGATTTGGAATATGCCGCTACAAATTTCCATTCTCCAAGGTATAATCTGGGAACTTCTCCGGATTTTGTTCCACTTCTTTGACCTTCGCTTGTAACCACTTGCAGTGGTGCTCGCGTGTCTCTGCTGCTGTCACTCTAGCGACGGTTTCTTGCGGCTGTCGGGATAGTGCATCCGCGATTACATTCAGCTTCCCCTTCCGGTACTGGATTTCAAAGGAAAACTGTTGTAACTCCAAAGCCCATCTCGCTATTCTCCCGGATGGACTCTCAATAGAATTTAGCCACTTCAGCGCCAGATGATCTGTGATTACGGTGAACCGGTATCCCTCAAGGTAAGCGCGCATCTTGCGAATACCCCACACTATGGCCAGGCATTCTTTTTCTGTTGCCGAGTAATTCTTTTCGGCCTTGTTAAGATGTCGACTGGCGTACGCGATAACACGCTCCTGACCTTCCAGTTGTTGTGTGAGCACGGCTCCAAGTCCGAAGTCGCTCGCGTCCGTTTGCAGTTGGAATCTCTCGTTGAAATCTGGGCACGCCAGTATTGGTGCCTCTGTGAGTTTTTGTTTGAGGGTTTCAAACGCTTCCTGTTGCGCCTCGCCCCACTTCCAATGTTTCCCTTTACGTAGCAGCGTGGTCATTGGCTGGACGGTCTTCGCGAAATCTGGCACGAACCTGCGATACCAGGAGGCAATGCCCAAGCATCTTCGCAATTCTTTGGTGGTGGTTGGCGGTTTCAATTTTTGAATCGCCGAAATTTTCTCCGGGTCTGTCTGGATGCCTTGCTCGCTTACCACATGACCCAGGTATTTTAGTTCTTTCTTAAAGAACTCGCATTTGTTCACGTTGAGTTTGAGATTTGCCTGTCTCAAACGCCGGAAAACCTCTCGAAGATTGGCGATGTGCTCTTCCGCGGACGAACCTGTGACAATTATGTCGTCCAGATAGGCGAAAGCTTTAGGCTCCAAATCGGGACCGATAACCTGGTCCAAGGCTCGCTGAAAAGTGGCTGGAGCCGAATGCAGCCCGAAAGGCATCACCCGCCACTGGAAAAGTCCTCTTCCAGGTACAGTAAACGCCGTGTATTGCTTACTGTCTTCTGCCATTGGAATCTGCCAGTACCCGCTCTTCAGATCCAGGCTACTGATATATTTCGCATCTCGCAACCGCTCCAGAATATGTTGAATCCTTGGAATGGGGTATGCATCCGGAATCGATCGGGCGTTCAGCTGGCGATAATCCACGCATAATCTCCATTCACCAGACTTCTTTTTCACCAACACGATTGGTGCGCTGTATGGACTGCTTGAGGTTTCTATGCAGCCCTTTTCTAGGAGTTCGTCGATCTCCTTGTCGATGACAGCCTGCATCGCCGGATTTCTGGGAAAATACCGTTGTTGTATAGGACGCTCATCCCGCATCACTATTTTATGCTCCGTAATATTGGAGACGCCTTTCAGGGTTTCAAATTTCTTCAATTCCTCCTGAAGAAAACTCTCCATGTCCTCTGGTTGTCCAGGACCTGATTCTTGTGCTGATGTGCAAATGACTGCGCCATTCGCCTTCTTCTGTTTCTCCGTTGGGCCCAGAGACACGGTTTCGCCTCCGAAGGAGAGTGTCGCTCCTATCCCGCACAGAAAATCCATTCCGAGGAGCACGTCGTCTAGGACTTCCGTCAACACAAGAAAGGACAACTTGCATGTACCATTTCCCATGGCAAGTTCTAGTGAGGTACATTCGGACACTTTTCTGGTTGTCCCGTCCGCCATACGAATTTCCACCTTCGCTTTCTCAAACAGCCTCTTTCCCACCAGTCTTTCCGCGAGCGCCCTGCTCACGAAACTTCGCGTCGCTCCCGTGTCCACTGTCGCCTGTATTTGCTTGCCTTGGATGGACACCATAGCCACGGTGCGCCGATTGTTAATCCGGAGGGGCTTTAATTTCTGCGAGAGATCCTCTGGCTGGGGCCCGCCTCCTCTCGCTTTCGGCGGGGTCCCAGGTCGTTTCCCTGTCTCTGTCTGCAACAGTCAATGGTTCTGGTTCCCTCTCGGCCACACTCCCAGCAGAAAATCACGACCGGGTTTCGGCAATCACGGCGCATGTGACCTTCCTGCCTGCAGCGTCCGCATGCCGTTTTCGGGTTGAAAGGCCTTGCGACCGCCTGGCTCACCGCATGGTTGCGCTCAGATGGCCACTGTCTTGAGGCTACTGGCCGCGTCTGGTATTTTTCTGAAGACTCGTCTGTCTTGGCGAATCGCAAGCACTCGAAATCCTCCGCCAACGAGAGCAACTCCTTCAGCTCCCGGAAATCTTGTCTTTTTATATAAAACTGGTACTCAAACGCAGAGTTTTTGTATATCCTCTCCAGCTTTTCTTTCTCTGTGCACCTGCTATGTCTCATTAGATTTTGCAGGCTAATGACGTAGTCCCTGAACTTCTCGTTTGCGCGCTGTTGTCGACTGCGAATGTCGTCGTCGAGTCTTTCAAAGAAACGCCTGGGTAGGAAGAAGTCCAGGAAGTCTTGCTTAAAAGCCTCCCACGACCGCCAATGATTATTGTTGTTTCGATACCAGAGCAAGGCTTTGTCTTCCAGCAGCTCTGGCATCGCGCGTGGCAACAGATTGCTGTCGATGCCATACGTCTCGGTTAGCTCCTCCATCCGCTCTACGAAGGCCAAAGGGTCGACACCGCCATCATACCTCACGGACCATTTTCTCACCTTGTCAATAACATCGGGGTACGAATGTCGCTCGACTCTTTCCAACAGGTTACTGTCCGTCACCCGCGGGGTGTTTACTCACTCACTCACTCGGCCACCCGGGCTGCGTTCTCTCGTCGGAACATCCATCATTAGCACTTTCGGCAGGTCACTGGGTTCCGGTGTTGTGCGACCGTCTTCCGCTTCATACGCCCTCAACCTTCGTTCCACGCTCTCCGCGTGGTTTCCTTCATTGACGAACTCGACAAGTCCTCTTGTCATTGAGAGTTCCTTCGGCGACGAGTCCAAACTCAGACAAGCACTGAGCCAGCGATTCTTTATTTAGCCGGTATAACCATCCTGTTCGGTATGTTTTGGTCCCAGTTGGCTCCATGATAAGTTTTAATTTATTATATTATATATATTTCTAGTCGAGTCTTAGCTATTGGTGAATATGATATTGTCCCTGTTCGGGCGCCACTTGTAACGAACCTTCTTGTCTTCTTCTAAGGCTTGAATTAGCTCGCCGGGACTCCAGGGTTCGATTACAAGACAAGAGTATTTAGGTTCAATATCTTTATTCACCTTAGAAATATCTTATTCTAACATTTGTGTTTGGTTTGCTTGTACAGTTGGTAGTCGTACTAGAAATGCAATAATATACTGTCGTCGGTACCTCTACGCGCTTTGCGCTTTGTGCTGCTGGGTTGTTGATATCTCACCGCGTTTGTGAGATCACTGGTATTCTGCCGGATTATTGATGTCTCGCTGTTGCTGATTCCTCACTGGGTCTGTGGGATCACTGGTGTTCTGTTGACTTGCTGATATCTCACTGCGTTTGTGAGATCACTTGTGCTCTGCTGACTTGCTGATATCTCACTGCATTTGTGAGATCACACGTGTTCTGTTGACTCGCTGATATCTCCCTGCGTTGTGAGATCACTGGTGTCCCGCTGGCTTGTTGATATCTCACTGCGTTTGTGAGATCACTGATGTTCTGCTGACTTGCTGATACCTCACTGCGTTTGTGAGATCACTGATGTTTTACTGACATGCTGATATCTCACTGCGTTTATGAGATCACACGTGTTCTGTTGACTCGCTGATATCTCACTGCGTGTGTGAGATCACTGGTGTCCCGCTGGCTTGTTGATATCTCACTGCGTTTGTGAGATCACTGATGTTCTGCTGACTTGCTGATACCTCACTACGTTTGTGAGATCACTGATGTTTTACTGACATGCTGATATCTCACTGCGTTTATGAGATTACACGTGTTCTACTGACTTGCTGATATCTCACTACGTTTGTGAGATAGCTTGTGGTTACGCGTCTCTTTACGGGTAATTACAGGAGGGCATTTGAGCCACTACAACTGTGAATTCGACTCTTTACGAGCACTAACAGGAGGGCATTTGAGCCACTGCGACTGTGAATTCGTCCCTTTGTGAGTTTTAGCAGGAGGGCATTTGAGCCACTACGACTGCGAATTTAACAGGAGGGCGTTTGAGCCACTGCGACTGTGAATTCGTGCCTTTGTGAGTTTTAGCAGGAGGGCATTTGAGCCCCTACGACTGCGAATTTAACAGGAGGGCATTTGAGCCACTGCGACTGTGAATTCAACTCCTTGCGAGTACTAACAGGAGGGCATTTGAGCCACTACAACTGTGAATTCGTCCCTTTGTGAGTTTTAGCAGGAGGGCATTTGAGCCACTACGACTGCGAATTCGACTCTTTACGAGCTTTAACAGGAGGGCATTTGAGCCACTACGACTGTGAATTCAACTCTTTAAGGGTACTAACAGGAGGGCATTTGAGCCACTACGACTGTGAATTCGTACTGCGCGTTGCCTGCTTGATCACTTTTCACTACTTCACTCTTTAATTTTCTCGAGTACTGCCAAACTGACAGCACAACTGATCTGGCTGAACCACTGCTTTCACTGAACCGACTGAGCAATTGCACCGTGTGAACTTGTTGAACTTATGAAACGAGAATCAGACTGAGAACTGAACCGAAAGGTAGACTGCACTGAACAACCTCGAGTTCTGTTTTGCAGTCTGTTTTATACTCGTTGGCGTCCGTTTTCCAGAATGTTCGATTTTAACGGAGTGCGGTATTTCGTACTCCGTTAAGCAGTTTTCGTGCAAAAAAGTATTTTTTCCAAATAGCCGCTTTCCCAAGGTTAAGAAGTTCTACGGTCAGTGAACTTCACTGCCGTTTTCTTGCATACATTGTTTTGCGGTATATAAACTGCAACAGTGGTTCACTCTAGATCAGCTGAGAGCTGATCTGTGTACTTACTGCACTCTCAGCACAAAACAGGTTATTAGTACTCAGCGCACTTTGATTGCTTGCTCTCCTCGCTGGAATCACTTGCATATAGCCGCTCTGACGCTCAGTTGCATTTGCATGTAACATGCACACCACGTCACTTTTGCTTTCTTTCCATTTCTCCGCTGAGCGTCGGTGTGTGGGCGTTTCTAAACGAACGTCTGTAGTAGTAGCGTAAATGCGTGTGCTTTCTGATGAGACCTGTTCTTGGGAACAGTTTTTAAGTCTGTTCGACTGCTTGTTATTTTTGTGCGCCAAATTTGCACAGCAAATTTGGGTCGTCACAATAATAATAATATAATAAAATTAATACGTCCATTCACCCTGATATCTCTTTTTTTTATGGCTGATGAAACCAAGCTCAGGGGATGCCCCTGTCCATGCAAAGCATTTGTTGGTTCCGAAGATTAGTGGGAAGGGGGAAAGAGTAGTGACAGTTTACACTTCATTTAAAAGTTTCGACGCTGTAAGTGGGCGGGAAGACATGCGCAGGGAGACTATTCCACAATCTAATGACGCGACCGAAAAACGAATTCTCACGGTAATGCGTGGTTCGTTGGAACGGAATCGCGACATAAAAGAGGGTGCACCCCTCTGGAAAGCCGAATAGTTCTGCTAAATTCCTGAACCGTAGGAATCAGACCGGCTACTTCAGAGGAACATATACCATGAAAGTAACGGTAAAATAATGATACATACCCTACATCACGACGATGCTCCAAGGTTTCAATAGAGCTGGATACCCTACTGTCCCTTATAAGTTTTAACGCACGACATTGGACACTGTCTAGAAGCTGAATATATGCTCGCGAAGCTCCCGACCATATATGTGAATTGTACTCCATTTTCGGACGGATATAGGTGGTGTAGATACAACGAAGATCGGTTGGAGTGAAGTATTTCTTCTAAGCACTTGTCTGCTTCGTTCGACACGTCAAAGATGTGATCGTTCCAGCGAAGATCGCATTGGATTGACATGCCCAGAAAATCAAGAGCCTCCGACTCATTAATATCTACACCACCCATATTTAGAGGTGGGAAGTTGTCAGCCGCCAGACGTTTGTGCGTCAACAATCTCTTCTATTTATTGCGTATTTTTTTTGCGCAACCATTTTTATTGTACAATATTCTTTCCCGTTTCACAACACTGGATAAAACAATAGTTGTAGAACTGTTAAAATTAAGCCTTTTTAAAACCATTTTCCTATTAAATTTTAAAAAATTTGCCTTTCATTTTCAGAACGAACTGTTTTAAAATATATGACAGATGGCATGCTACATAGAGAATTCCTCTCAGAACCAGATCTAGCGTCATATGGTGTAATAATCATAGACGAGGCTCACGAACGGACTTTACATACGGATATCCTATTTGGCTTAGTGAAAGATATTGCCAGATTTCGGCCTGAGTTTAGGTTATTAATTTCTAGTGCTACACTGGATGCTGAAAAATTTTCAAAATTTTTTGATGATGCTCCTATTTTTAGGATTCCGGGCAGGCGATATCCGGTAATTTTTTATTCGTAAGCGTTCTAGTTTAACTTGTGAAGAATTTCTTATTAGGTAGATATATTTTATACGAAGTCTCCTGAAGCGGACTATATTGATGCTTGCTGTATATCAATACTACAAATTCATGCAACGCAACCCCTTGGAGATATATTGGTTTTCCTAACAGGCCAAGATGAAATTGAAGTCTGTCATGAGATCCTGCAGGATAGAATAAAACGCCTGGGTTCACAAATAAAAGAGCTTGTTATTATTCCAGTATACGCAAACTTACCTAGTGAGTTACAATCTAGAATTTTTGAGCCTGCGCCTTTAAATGCACGAAAAGTTATTTTGGCGACTAATATTGCTGAAACGTCTGTTACAATAAATAATATTATTTACGTTATTGATCCGGGTTTTTCCAAACAAAATAATTTTAATTCACGAACTGGAATGGAATCGTTAATGGTTGTTCCCATTTCAAAAGCTTCAGCTAATCAAAGGGCCGGTCGAGCGGGACGAACCGCACCAGGCAAATGCTTCCGTTTATATACCGCGTGGGCTTACAGATATGAACTTGAAGATAATACTGTTCCTGAGATTCAAAGAATTAATTTGGGAAATGCTGTGCTAATGCTTAAGGCTTTGGGTATTCACGATTTAATTCATTTCGACTTTTTAGATCCTCCACCACATCAAACACTTGTTGTAGCTTTAGAACAGTTGTATGCATTGGGTGCATTAAATCATCATGGAGAACTTACAAAACTAGGCAGACGAATGGCAGAATTTCCTGTTGACCCCATGATGGCGAAAATGTTGCTAGCAAGTGAAAGGTATTTATGAAAAGGACATTATCTTATGAAAAAGAAAATAACTTAAATTCTTAGGTACAAATGCTCTGAAGAAATGGTTTCTATTGCAGCCATGCTATCTGTAAATAGCGCCGTATTTCATAGACCTAAGGATAAACTTATTCATGCCGACACTGCAAGAAAGAACCTGAGCCACATAAATGGTGACCATCTCAGTTTGCTACAAATTTACAGTCAGTGGTCAGAATCAAACTTCAGTACGCAGTGGTGTTATGAACACTTTATTCAGCACAGATCTATGAAACAAGCACGCGATGTTCGCGAGCAATTGGTTGGTCTTATGCAACGTGTCGAAATTAGTATGACTTCTTGCCTTCCCGAAACTGTTAACATCCGTAAAGCTATAACTGCTGGATACTTTTATCACATTGCAAGACTGGCGAAAGGAGGAAATTATAAAACTATTAAACATAATCAAACAGTCATGATTCATCCAAATTCCTCTCTTTTTGAGGAACTCCCAAGATGGGTTTTATACCATGAATTGGTTTTTACCACAAAGGAGTATATGCGCCAGGTTACTCAAATAGACAGCATGTGGTTGTTAGAGGTCGCACCGCATTACTATAAATCAAAGGATTTGGATGATAGCACGAACCAAATGCAGAAACATCCTAAAAATTAAAACCAATTATGGACGTGAAAAGCGAAATGCAAAAACTTTTTGCTTTTTGCTATGAACTGTTTTTGTTTTCAACAAAAAGAAAAATATATTTTACAACTGAAAAGATATATAATTTATGTTCGCAATTCTTAGCATAAAAAACTTGTTAACGATAACATTAGCCACAGTTCATTTAACATTACAGCCGACAACTCGGATTTGGATTTGCATTTTCTTTTTACATGCATATCAAAGCGAAGAACAAAATACAGTTTTGAAGTAAGATAATCCTGAAATTGTTTTACGCTATCTCAATGAGATGGCACCATGGTAGTTACGATGGGAAAAATTTTTAACTCAAACGACTATTTTTCTGTTTAGAAGGTTGGCAGTGAGTACCTTTGTTTTCGTTTGTCTAGTTTTATAAATGTATAGCTGTTTCTAATATTAATCACTTTATACAAATTTGATTAGGAAAATTTTCAGAAAACGCACCTGGTCCGAGAGGGAGACCACAGTTTTTCTCGATGCATATGCTGTCCGAAAGAGGATTTTAGCCCTCCAAAGAAAAATAGGGTGGCTTATTCTCTCAGTTTGGAAATTACCGAAACGTGTAGGTAATCATAACTTGGTAGTCAAAGCTCACAGCATTCCTTTTACTATTAAATAGAATGGAGAAAATATCTGGGAACAGGCCAATCCGTAACTCATTGCCTAGCTTTTCCCGGCATTCTTCAAAAATCATTGTCAGATACTGGACTTGAAGTGCTGGATGTATCCTTTGAACAAATAAAAAATTATAAATTTCAGAGAATGACACGAAATCAAAAATCAAATTAATGCTTCAGAAGTAGAAATTAGAAATAAAGGAAGGCGCCATAGAGACAGAATTTAAAAAAAAAAGCCTTACAAATTTCTTAAATGTATTATATATAACTATATTACATTATAAATTACTTTTTGCTTGTTTCTGTCTTTCTTTTATCCTTCCATATACATTCCTGTACCATTCATCCGATTGCGATGAAACTTTGGCGAGTTGATATGCTTACGGCCGCGAAAGTTTCTGTATATTTTTTTAAAATCCAACTGAATTCTTTAAAGAAAATTGATTTGCCGGCCATTCCGCCGTTTTAGCATTGAAAATCGGCGTGCTTATCATTTTTCCCCGAAACATGAATTCAATACGACTGTGCAGCGCACAATATGGAAAAACAAAAAATATGTATCCAAAAGTAATTCAATAAAAGGAATTACAACAACACTTTCCTTGTTAGAGTGGCATTGCAATGCATGTTGGATACTAGTAGTGAATATATTATAGCATTAAATTGAAGACTGTGCGAACGAAGTATCGGGTAACAGCTGGTTCTTTATAAATCTTTCGATAACAAAACAATGAACATGCTATTTTTATTTACACGGCAAGTGTGTCAAAGCACCATCTAGTTGTCATCCTGAGCATTGCAGATAATCCAAATCCAAGTAGGAAAAAGGGGGTTATTACAGTTTAATATTAATTTTACCTTTCATAAAAATTTAAATCAATATGTTTAGTAATATGACAACGAGAGCCGACGAGCGATGGCGATGAGTCTCTGATGTCAAAATGTAATGGGTTCTTTTGGAAAAGAAAAAAAAATTATTTTCGCTCATCGTGGCTAGTGATAGATCTATTTCTTTTTTTATGGTATACAGAAATTTGCTAAGCAAACGGCAGCGCCAGTCGCACATTGCTATCTATGCATTTTTGTTTAATCGCTGCCGTATGATAACTCCAGTCACTCGCGCTATGATTGTGTTCGGGCATTCAAAATAAAGGCTCATGTTGATATTATTTGCTTTGGATATTTCAATTTCCATCTCTTCAATTATTCTCAAGGTGCATTACGCAGTGGGACTTTAAGCGCAAATATATCGTATTTTATTTTTTAATTTATTACCCACACCCTATTTTGAGAGCGATTAAATCCGATGAACATGAAAGGTCGAGAGCTTCGCGGGCATATCTTCAGCTTCTAGACTGTGTCCAATGTCGTGCGTTAAAGCTTATAGGGGACAGTAGGGTATCCAGCTCTATTGAAACCTTGGAGCATCATCGTGATGTAGGGTGTGTATCATTATTTTACCGTTACTTTCATGGTATATGTTCCTCTGAAGTAGCCGGCCTGATTTCTCCGGTTCAGGTATTTAGCAGAACTACTCGGCTTTCCCCTTTTATGTCGCGATTCCGTTCCAACGAACCACGCATTAGCGTGAGAATTCATTTTTCGGTCGCGTCATTAGATTGTGGAATAGTCTCCCTGCGCATGGCTTCCCACCCACTTACAGCGTCGAAACCTTCCCCTCTTTCCCCCTTCCCAATAATCTGTCATCCCTTCGGAGCCAACAAATACTTTGCATGGATAGGGGGCATCCCCTGAGCTTGGTTTCATCTGCCATAAAAGAAAAGCAACGTGGCTATAGCAATGGTTATATAACTAACACAAGTTATATAACCACGCCTTTCGAAGTAAAGTAGTATATAGTATTGTGTTGATCGTTTTATCCATATCCTTCCGTCGCTGTTAAAGATCTTTAAAAATATAATAAACTACTTTGCGACTTAAGAAAAAAAAAATAGAGTCCCTTTTGCGGTTATGTATGACTTCCCCGCTTCAGGGCATACAGAGCTAATTCAATCGAATTGGAATCTTGACAAGAATAATCATATTCTTTTTTCGCTATATTTATTTAGGGGTCTTGATAGAGTGAACGATAACATTCTTGCTCTGAAACAAATAAGTTTTAGTTATTCGCAAATTTTCGTGTGTTAACAATACAGCGCCGATTTTTGTGAAAATTTTTTAATGTCGCTACATACTCTAGAATAAAATTACGTTATCTCACACCGTTTATGAGGTATTGAAAAATTTTGTATGAATGAGCGGACCCTTTTTATTGGAAATATTTTGATAATAGTATATGCTTTAATAAAATATAAGGAATAAAATTATGTTTTAATATCTCATTTTGTTTCTGAGATATTAAATTTTTAGCATTTTTGAAAAGAGGTGCCCTTACATTCGGCACCTAAAAAAGAATCGGTTAATAACCATGTTACAAAGAAAGCATGGTTATTAACCGATATAGACATCTTCAATCGATTTTGATTTCAACGGATAAATCGTAATTTCAACGGATAGGTAGACAGACAGACGAACGGAAAGGGTAAATAGACTCGGTATACTTTTCTGTATTTGTCTTGTCTCCTTTTCTGCGTTACAAACAGAAGAACAAAGTGAATGTACGTTTTCCCTACGGGTGTAGAGTATAAAAAGGTTTAGTTCTACACGAGAATTCTTTGTTGTAATAAGTAAATAATAATTGTTCGCCCTCGCTTTTAATAACTCCAAAAAATCAAAAGTAATTCAAAGATTAAACCTTAATGAACTTATGCAGTGTTCAACATAATTTTTAGTCTTTCGAAACGGATCTTTTATAAAAATTACTGAAGCAGAGTGAAATGAACGGTCGCTAGTTGTACGCTACGACAATACTGTACGACCTAAATAATTGCGTTAACGAGAGCAAACTGTAAAATGCTTGAAGTCTTCATTCGATAACGCTGAGGCCATAAATAAGACGTCAGTTCCCAAATTTCAAATTAGGCTTAACAAACAATAACGAGTATTTAAACCATATTATGTATTAGTATTAATTACAGCTCTTAAAAGTGATATGTAGAACTTGATAAACGAGTTTTGTAAATTCTTTCGTCGAAGTTAAAGTAAAAATGTAAGGAGTTTAAGGTTATATGAGATATCACCTGCAGATAAATTCCAACATCTCCGTTCATGCCGAAATGCATTTCACATCTGAAATATAACAATTTTTCTAATTGTGGATATTAAAGTTGTATTCCAAGTGTACAATACGACTACTTGTTTTTTTTTTGTCTTTTTAGCTTTATTTTCGCTTGAAAATTCATAACTTTAAAGTACAATGTAAAAACCTTCCAGATGGAAAAACATCCAAATCAGCCTTCTTCGTTCTAAAATAATGCATACATATTTAAATCCCAATTTTGCTTATACCAAAACATCAATTAGCTTTTGTTACTCAGAAAATTATTTCCGACTAAGGTCGAAAACCGCATCGCAATAGGTCCCTATTGTAGTATTTATCTATTGTAAATATTGAATTTTTGGGCACACGATGAAAAATTTTTGAAAAGTAATACATATTGCTGTTACCAACAAGCAGTAGAGCTTTTCGGTGGCGTAGTTTGGTCACAGGCTATTTCGCTATAAAAATCCCTTATGCCACAATGCAAAGTATTCAAATCGGTGTCTAACGGTGTAAACATCAATAAAATTGGTCACTCCGTAACTGAGATATGCATTTTTCTTGATGCTTCATTTTGCTTCTACCAAAGGGGCACAGCGCCTTCCGTGGTGACACTTTGAAAACGCCATAGCCTGTGCCCCTCTGTCCCAATACAATGTACTGCGCCCCTCTGGATGTAATGTATTTTCCTTTTTAAATATCTTTATTTCTGTACTGTATAACAATTTTTAGTGACTTGTACTCTACAATATGTATATTAATTAATTATTAATTAATAATACACACACACACACACACATATATATATATATATATATAGATATATATATATATATATATATATATATATATATATATATATATATATATATATATATATATATATATATATAAAAATATTGAGGCGCGCCCAAGCTGTCTCAAATGCGGATTCAATAACCGCTATATTTCGAATTAACTCGGCGGCGTCATTCTGTAACACCAATCACATCTCATGAAGAAGCTCCCATGTTACGTCAGATTGCAGATGGAGCAAACGCAGTGTTGAGAGGTTTGACCTCCGTAGGATATGAGGACCGCGACTGCTGGTTGATTTTCATCTTATTGAATAAGCTTGACTCGAATACTACTCGAAGGTGGATACACGAAAGCAGAAGCATGGTTCGTCCAACGATTCAAAATTTTCTTGAGTTTCTCGACTCACGATGTGAGGAGCTTGAACTAGGAGCTGTAAACTGCAGTTTAGCATCGAAACCGTAGTCAGGGAAGTGTAGAACTACAAGGTCATTTGTTACCGGCCAACAGAAGTCAATTCGCTGTATAGTTGTGATGGATCTGATCACATTTTGCGCAAATGTGAGTCGTTTTTAAAGTGTTAAAGATCGGCGTCGACAAGTAAGAGATAAGGTTCTCTGCTTTAATTGCCTTCAACATGGACACTCGGTGGCTCAGTGTCGGTCTAAATTGAAATGCAGAATATGCCACCAACGTAACCACACACTCGTGCACGACCCAGCAGAGCGGTAGGCAGCCACGACTTCAGCGTCGGCGTTGGTATCGGCAATTTCATCAAGCCCTGATGAAGGGTCAGCTTCAGCAGTGAAACACGCGGCGACAACGGTCAGCGCTTTGGCGTCAGTGGGGGTTTCACTTATATCGGTTGCAGGCAGGACCAAGGCGGAGTTAACACCAATTTTACCTACTGCATTGGTCGATATCGTGGATGTCCATGCTGAAACCATCGCGTGTAGAGCCCTACTCGATTGTGCTTCAGAATTATCCTATATATCAGAACATTGCATACAGCGTTTGGGCATATCACGCACACATTCTCGTATCTTAGTCACAAGCATTGCGTCAGCCAATGCCGATTACACACGCGGTCTTTGCAATGCTCGCATACAGTCGCGCATCAATACATTTGGATTCAATGCATGCCTATATGTTTTACGCCAGATCACTGCCTCACTGCCATCTACTCGGGTGCATGATATGATGCCGCATACGCTGCATGGATTAACCCTTGCAAATCCAACATTTAATGTTACAGCGCTCATTGACATCTTCATTGGTGGACAATACGTTTGGGATATTTTCACGGCAGAGAAGCTGGCAAATCCAGAAGGGGACATCATAGCAGTATCATCACTTTTGGATGGGTGGTAACTCAAGGTAAACCGCGATCAGTTACGCATTCAGTCTCGTTCGTCACCTTGGCTGACATTGATGCGTCGATTCGGTGTTTATGGGAGTTAGAGGATACCTCACCGCCTGCTGCTGACCCGAACGAAACTTTAGTCGAGCAGCACTTTGTTAGAAATTTAAGGAAACGACACCGCAGTCCGCAGGCACAGTTTCAGGTGAAGACACGTCAAAGATGTGATCGTTCCACGAAGATCGCATTGGATTGACATGCCCAGAACATCAAGAGCCTCCGACTCATTACTATCCACACTACGGGTGATATTTAGAGGTGGGAAGTTGTCACCCGCCAGACGTTTGTGGGTCAACAATCTCTTCTATTTATTGCGTATTTTTTTGCGCAACCATTTTTATTGTACAATATTCTTTCCCGTTTCACAACACTGGATAAAACAATAGTTGTAGAACTGTTAAAAAAATTAAGCCTTTTTAAAACCATTTTCCTATTAAATTTTAAAAAATTTGCCTTTCATTTTCAGAACGAACTGTTTTAAAATATATGGCAGATGGCATGCTACATAGAGAATTCCTCTCAGAACCAGATCTAGCGTCATATGGTGTAATAATCATAGTCGAGGCTCACGAACGGACTTTACATACGGATATCCTATTTGGCTTAGTGAAAGATATTGCCAGATTTCGGCCTGAGTTTAAGTTATTAATTTCTAGTGCTACACTGGATGTTGAAAAATTTTCAAAATTTTTTGATGATGCTCCTATTTTTAGGATTCCGGGCAGGCGATATCCGCTAATTTTTTATTCGTAAGCGTGCTAGTTTAACTTGTGAAGAATTTCTTATTAGGTATATATATTTTATACGAAGTCTCCTGAAGCGGACTATATCGATGCTTGCTGTATATCAATACTACAAATTCATGCAACGCAACCCCTTGGAGATATATTGGTTTTCCTAACAGGCCAAGATGAAATTGAAGTCTGTCATGAGATCCTGCAGGATAGAATAAAACGCCTGTGTTCACAAATAAAAGAGCTTGTTATTATTCCAGTATACGCAAACTTACCTAGTGAGTTACAATCTAGAATTTTTGAGCCTGCGCCTTTAAATGCACGAAAAGTTATTTTGGCGACTAATATTGCTGAAACGTCTGTTACAATAAATAATATTATTTACGTTATTGATCCGGGTTTTTCCAAACAAAATAATTTTAATTCACGAACTGGAATGGAATCGTTAATGGTTGTTCCCATTTCAAAAGCTTCAGCTAATCAAAGGGCCGGTCGAGCGGGACGAACCGCACCAGGCAAATGCTTCCGTTTATATACCGCGTGGGCTTACAGATATGAACTTGAAGATAATACTGTTCCTGAGATTCAAAGAATTAATTTGGGAAATGCTGTGCTAATGCTTAAGGCTTTGGGTATTCGCGATTTAATTCATTTCGACTTTTTAGATCCTCCACCACATGAAACACTTGTTGTAGCTTTAGAACAGTTGTATGCATTGGGTGCATTAAATCATCATGGAGAACTTACAAAACTAGGCAGACGAATGGCAGAATTTCCTGTTGACCCCATGATGGCGAAAATGTTGCTAGCAAGTGAAAGGTATTTATGAAATGGACATTATCTTATGAAAAAGAAAATAACTTAGGTACAAATGCTCTGAAGAAATGGTTTCTATTGCAGCCATGCTATCTGTAAATAGCGCCGTATTTCATAGACCTAAGGATAAACTTATTCATGCCGACACTTCAAGAAAGAACCTGAGCCACATAAATGGTGACCATCTCAGTTGACTACAAATTTACAGTCAGTGGTCAGAATCAAACTTCAGTACGCAGTGGTGTTATGAACATTTTATTCAGCACAGATCAATTGGTTGGTCTTATGCAACGTGTCTTTCTTAGTATGACTTCTTGCCTTCCCGAAACTGTTAACATCCGTAAAGCTATAACTGCTGGATACTTTTATCACATTGCAAGACTGGCGAAAGAAGGAAATTATAAAACTATTACACATAATCAAACAGTCATGATTCATCCAAATTCCTCTCTTTTTGAGGAACTCCCAAGAGGGGTTTTATACCATGAATTGGTTTTTACCACAAAGGAGTATATGCGCCAGGTTACTCAAATAGACAGCATGTGGTTGTTAGAGGTCGCACCGCATTACTATAAATCAAAGGATTTGGATGATAGCACGAACCAAATGCAGAAACATCCTAAAAATTAAAACCAATTATGGACATGAAAAGCGAAATGCAAAAACTTTTTGCTTTTTGCTATGAACTGTTTTTGTTTTCAACAAAAAGAAAAATATATTTTACAACTGAAAAGATATATAATTTATTTTCGCAATTCTTAGCATAAAAAACTTGTTAACGATAACATTAGCCACAGTTCATTTAACATTACAGCCGACAACTCGGATTTGGATTTGGATTTTCTTTTTACATGCATATCAAAGCGAAGAACAAAATACAGTTTTGAAGTAAGATAATCCTGAAATTGTTTTACGCTATCTCAATGAGATGGCACCATGGTAGTTACGATGGGAAAAATTTTTAACTCAAACGACTATTTTTCTGTTTAGAAGGTTGGCAGTGAGTACCTTTGTTTTCGTTCGTCTAGTTTTATAAATGTATAGCTGTTTCTAATATTAATCACTTTATACAAATTTGATTAGGAAAATTTTCAGAAAATGCACCTGGTCCGAGAGGGAGACCACAGTTTTTCTCGATGCATATGCTGTCCGAAAGAGGATTTTAGCCCTCCAAAGAAAAATAGGGTGGCTTATTCTCTCAGTTTGGAGATTACCGAAACGTGTAGGTAATCATAACTTGGTAGTCAAAGCTCAGCGCATTCCTTTTACTATTAAATAGAATGGAGAAAATATCTGGGAACAGGCCAATCCGTAACTCATTGCCTACCTTTTCCCGGCATTCTTCAAAAATCATTGTCAGATACTGGACTTGAAGTGCTGGATGTATCCTTTGAACAAATAAAAAATTATAAATTTCAGAGAATGACACGAAATCAAAAATCAAATTAATGCTTCAGAAGTAGAAATTAGAAATAAAGGAAGGCGCCATAGAAACAGAATTTAAAAAAAAAAGCCTTAAAAATTTCTTAAATGTATTATATATAACTATATTACATTATAAATTACTTTTTGCTTGTTTCTGTCTTTCTTTTATCCTTCCATATACATTCCTGTACCATTCATCCGATTGCGATGAAACTTTGGCGAGTTGATATGCTTACGGCCGCGAAAGTTTCTGTATATTTTTTTAAAATCCAACTGAATTCTTTAAAGAAAATTGATTTGCCGGCCATTCCGCCGTTTTAGCATTGAAAATCGGCGTGCCTATCATTTTTCCCCGAAACATGAATTCAATACGACTGTGCAGCGGTACCAGGCTTTTAGTGAAAAGGATGATGAATAATATAATCGAAACTACAAATTTGTCGATATGTAGGGTGTGTGTCGTTATTCCACCGTTATTTTCATGATAGATGTTTGAGGGAATTAGAAGCGTGGTTCCACCGATCCAGGTATGTCTTCCCGACCGCTTATAATGTAAAATCCTTGAAAGAAAGTGTCTACAGTCACTACTCTCCTTTTCTCCCCTCCCACCAACCTATCTTCCTCTTATGGAACAAATTCATTGCATGGAAAGGAGAGCATCCCCTGAGTTTGGTCTAATACGAGATAAAAAAATATACTATTTGAATTCAAACGTTTGCAGTTTCCAGTGCGACTCGCATTTGCAATGACCATACAAAAAAAACAATTACTACAAATGTGGACATCGCATCGACAGCTGTATGTGACCTGCTCACGCGTCGGAAAACTTTCAGATTTATTCGTGTGCGCACAATATGGAAAAACAAAAAATATGTATCCAAAAGTAATTCAATAAAAAGAATTACAACAACACTTTCCTTGTTAGAGTGGCACTGCAATGCATGTTGGATACTAGTAGTGAATATATTATAGCATTAAATTGAAGACTGTGCGAACGAAGTATCGGGTAACAGCTGGTTCTTTATAAATCTTTCGATAACAAAACAATGAACATGCTATTTTTATTTACACGGCAAGTGTGTCAAAGCACCATCTAGTTGTCATCCTGAGCATTGCAGATAATCCAAATCCAAGTAGGAAAAAGGGGGTTATTACAGTTTAATATTAATTTTACCTTTCATAAAAATTTAAATCAATATGTTTAGTAATATGACAACGAGAGCCGACGAGCGATGGCGATGAGTCTCTGATGTCAAAATGTAATGGGTTCTTTTGGAAAAGAAAAAAAAATTATTTTCGCTCATCGTGGCTAGTGATAGATCTATTTCTTTTTTTATGGTATACAGAAATTTGCTAAGCAAACGGCAGCGCCAGTCGCACATTGCTATCTATGCATTTTTGTTTAATCGCTGCCGTATGATAACTCCAGTCACTCGCGCTATGATTGTGTTCGGGCATTCAAAATAAAGGCTCATGTTGATATTATTTGCTTTGGATATTTCAATTTCCATCTCTTCAATTATTCTCAAGGTGCATTACGCAGTGGGACTTTAAGCGCAAATATATCGTATTTTATTTTTTAATTTATTACCCACACCCTATTTTGAGAGCGATTAAATCCGATGAACATGAAAGGTCGAGAGCTTCGCGGGCATATCTTCAGCTTCTAGACTGTGTCCAATGTCGTGCGTTAAAGCTTATAGGGGACAGTAGGGTATCCAGCTCTATTGAAACCTTGGAGCATCATCGTGATGTAGGGTGTGTATCATTATTTTACCGTTACTTTCATGGTATATGTTCCTCTGAAGTAGCCGGCCTGATTTCTCCGGTTCAGGTATTTAGCAGAACTACTCGGCTTTCCCCTTTTATGTCGCGATTCCGTTCCAACGAACCACGCATTAGCGTGAGAATTCATTTTTCGGTCGCGTCATTAGATTGTGGAATAGTCTCCCTGCGCATGGCTTCCCACCCACTTACAGCGTCGAAACCTTCCCCTCTTTCCCCCTTCCCAATAATCTGTCATCCCTTCGGAGCCAACAAATACTTTGCATGGAAAGGGGGCATCCCCTGAGCTTGGTTTCATCTGCCATAAAAGAAAAGCAACGTGGCTATAGCAATGGTTATATAACTAACACAAGTTATATAACCACGCCTTTCGAAGTAAAGTAGTATATAGTATTGTGTTGATCGTTTTATCCATATCCTTCCGTCGCTGTTAAAGATCTTTAAAAATATAATAAACTACTTTGCGACTTAAGAAAAAAAAATAGAGTCCCTTTTGCGGTTATGTATGACTTCCCCGCTTCAGGGCATACAGAGCTAATTCAATCGAATTGGAATCTTGACAAGAATAATCATATTCTTTTTTCGCTATATTTATTTAGGGGTCTTGATAGAGTGAACGATAACATTCTTGCTCTGAAACAAATAAGTTTTAGTTATTCGCAAATTTTCGTGTGTTAACAATACAGCGCCGATTTTTGTGAAAATTTTTTAATGTCGCTACATACTCTAGAATAAAATTACGTTATCTCACACCGTTTATGAGGTATTGAAAAATTTTGTATGAATGAGCGGACCCTTTTTATTGGAAATATTTTGATAATAGTATATGCTTTAATAAAATATAAGGAATAAAATTATGTTTTAATATCTCATTTTGTTTCTGAGATATTAAATTTTTAGCATTTTTGAAAAGAGGTGCCCTTACATTCGGCACCTAAAAAAGAATCGGTTAATAACCATGTTACAAAGAAAGCATGGTTATTAACCGATATAGACATCTTCAATCGATTTTGATTTCAACGGATAAATCGTAATTTCAACGGATAGGTAGACAGACAGACGAACGGAAAGGGTAAATAGACTCGGTATACTTTTCTGTATTTGTCTTGTCTCCTTTTCTGCGTTACAAACAGAAGAACAAAGTGAATGTACGTTTTCCCTACGGGTGTAGAGTATAAAAAGGTTTAGTTCTACACGAGAATTCTTTGTTGTAATAAGTAAATAATAATTGTTCGCCCTCGCTTTTAATAACTCCAAAAAATCAAAAGTAATTCAAAGATTAAACCTTAATGAACTTATGCAGTGTTCAACATAATTTTTAGTCTTTCGAAACGGATCTTTTATAAAAATTACTGAAGCAGAGTGAAATGAACGGTCGCCAGTTGTACGCGACGACAATACTGTACGACCTAAATAATTGCGTTAACGAGAGCAAACTGTAAAATGCTTGAAGTCTTCATTCGATAACGCTGAGGCCATAAATAAGACGTCAGTTCCCAAATTTCAAATTAGGCTTAACAAACAATAACGAGTATTTAAACCATATTATGTATTAGTATTAATTACAGCTCTTAAAAGTGATATGTAGAACTTGATAAACGAGTTTTGTAAATTCTTTCGTCGAAGTTAAAGTAAAAATGTAAGGAGTTTAAGGTTATATGAGATATCACCTGCAGATAAATTCCAACATCTCCGTTCATGCCGAAATGCATTTCACATCTGAAATATAACAATTTTTCTAATTGTGGATATTAAAGTTGTATTCCAAGTGTACAATACGACTACTTGTTTTTTTTTTGTCTTTTTAGCTTTATTTTCGCTTGAAAATTCATAACTTTAAAGTACAATGTAAAAACCTTCCAGATGGAAAAACATCCAAATCAGCCTTCTTCGTTCTAAAATAATGCATATTTAAATCCCAATTTTGCTTATACCAAAACATCAATTAGCTTTTGTTACTCAGAAAATTATTTCCGACTAAGGTCGAACCGCATCGCAATAGGTCCCTATTGTAGTATTTATCTATTGTAAATATTGAATTTTCGGGCACACGATGAAAAATTTTTGAAAAGTAATACATATTGCTGTTACCACAAGCAGTAGAGCTTTTCGCTGGCGTAGTTTGGTCACAGGCTATTTCGCTATAACAATCCCTTATGCCACAATGCAAAGTATTCAAATCGGTGTCTAACGGTGTAAACATCAATAAAATTGGTCACTCCGTAACTGAGATATGCATTTTTCTTGATGCTTCATTTTGCTTCTACCAAAGGGGCACAGCGCCTTCCGTGGTGACACTTTGAAAACGCCATAGCCTGTGCCCCTCTGTCCCAATACAATGTACTGCGCCCCTCTGGATGTAATGTATTTTCCTTTTTAAATATCTTTATTTCTGTACTGTATAACAATTTTTAGTGACTTGTACTCTACAATATGTATATTAATTAATTATTAATTAATAATACACACACACACACACATATATATATATATATATATATATATAGATATATATATATATATATATATATATATATAAAAATATTGAGGCGCGCCCAAGCTGTCTCAAATGCGGATTCAATAACCGCTATATTTCGAATTAACTCGGCGGCGTCATTCTGTAACACCAATCACATCTCATGAAGAAGCTCCCATGTTACGTCAGATTGCAGATGGAGCAAACGCAGTGTTGAGAGGTTTGACCTCCGTAGGATATGAGGACCGCGACTGCTGGTTGATTTTCATCTTATTGAATAAGCTTGACTCGAATACTACTCGAAGGTGGATACACGAAAGCAGAAGCATGGTTCGTCCAACGATTCAAAATTTTCTTGAGTTTCTCGACTCACGATGTGAGGAGCTTGAACTAGGAGCTGTAAACTGCAGTTTAGCATCGAAACCGTAGTCAGGGAAGTGTAAAACTACAAGGTCATTTGTTACCGGCCAACAGAAGTCAATTCGCTGTATAGTTGTGATGGATCTGATCACATTTTGCGCAAATGTGAGTCGTTTTTAAAGTGTTAAAGATCGGCGTCGACAAGTAAGAGATAAGGTTCTCTGCTTTAATTGCCTTCAACATGGACACTCGGTGGCTCAGTGTCGGTCTAAATTGAAATGCAGAATATGCCACCAACGTAACCACACACTCGTGCACGACCCAGCAGAGCGGTAGGCAGCCACGACTTCAGCGTCGGCGTTGGTATCGGCAATTTCATCAAGCCCTGATGAAGGGTCAGCTTCAGCAGTGAAACACGCGGCGACAACGGTCAGCGCTTTGGCGTCAGTGGGGGTTTCACTTACATCGGTTGCAGGCAGGACCAAGGCGGAGTTAACACCAATTTTACCTACTGCATTGGTCGATATCGTGGATGTCCATGCTGAAACCATCGCGTGTAGAGCCCTACTCGATTGTGCTTCAGAATTATCCTATATATCAGAACATTGCATACAGCGTCTGGGCATATCACGCACACATTCTCGTATCTTAGTCACAAGCATTGCGTCAGCCAATGCCGATTACACACGCGGTCTTTGCAATGCTCGCATACAGTCGCGCATCAATACATTTGGATTCAATGCATGCCTATATGTTTTACGCCAGATCACTGCCTCACTGCCATCTACTCGGGTGCATGATATGATGCCGCATACGCTGCATGGATTAACCCTTGCAAATCCAACATTTAATGTTACAGCGCTCATTGACATCTTCATTGGTGGACAATACGTTTGGGATATTTTCACGGCAGAGAAGCTGGCAAATCCAGAAGGGGACATCATAGCAGTATCATCACTTTTGGATGGGTGGTAACTCAAGGTAAACCGCGATCAGTTACGCATTCAGTCCCGTTCGTCACCTTGGCTGACATTGATGCGTCGATTCGGTGTTTATGGGAGTTAGAGGATACCTCACCGCCTGCTGCTGACCCGAACGAAACTTTAGTCGAGCAGCACTTTGTTAGAAATTTAAGGAAACGACACCGCAGTCCGCAGGCACAGTTTCAGGTGAAGACACGTCAAAGATGTGATCGTTCCACGAAGATCGCATTGGATTGACATGCCCAGAACATCAAGAGCCTCCGACTCATTACTATCCACACTATGGGTGATATTTAGAGGTGGGAAGTTGTCACCCGCCAGACGTTTGTGGGTCAACAATCTCTTCTATTTATTGCGTATTTTTTTGCGCAACCATTTTTATTGTACAATATTCTTTCCCGTTTCACAACACTGGATAAAACAATAGTTGTAGAACTGTTAAAAAAATTAAGCCTTTTTAAAACCATTTTCCTATTAAATTTTAAAAAATTTGCCTTTCATTTTCAGAACGAACTGTTTTAAAATATATGGCAGATGGCATGCTACATAGAGAATTCCTCTCAGAACCAGATCTAGCGTCATATGGTGTAATAATCATAGTCGAGGCTCACGAACGGACTTTACATACGGATATCCTATTTGGCTTAGTGAAAGATATTGCCAGATTTCGGCCTGAGTTTAAGTTATTAATTTCTAGTGCTACACTGGATGCTGAAAAATTTTCAAAATTTTTTGATGATGCTCCTATTTGTAGGATTCCGGGCAGGCGATATCCGCTAATTTTTTATTCGTAAGCGTGCTAGTTTAACTTGTGAAGAATTTCTTATTAGGTATATATATTTTATACGAAGTCTCCTGAAGCGGACTATATCGATGCTTGCTGTATATCAATACTACAAATTCATGCAACGCAACCCCTTGGAGTTTTCCTAACAGGCCAAGATGAAATTGAAGTCTGTCATGAGATCCTGCAGGATAGAATAAAACGCCTGTGTTCACAAATAAAAGAGCTTGTTATTATTCCAGTATACGCAAACTTACCTAGTGAGTTACAATCTAGAATTTTTGAGCCTGCGCCTTTAAATGCACGAAAAGTTATTTTGGCGACTAATATTTCTGAAACGTCTGTTATAATAAATAATATTATTTACGTTATTGATCCGGGTTTTTCCAAACAAAATAATTTTAATTCACGAACTGGAATGGAATCGTTAATGGTTGTTCCCATTTCAAAAGCTTCAGCTAATCAAAGGGCCGGTCGAGCGGGACGAACCGCACCAGGCAAATGCTTCCGTTTATATACCGCGTGGGCTTACAGATATGAACTTGAAGATAATACTGTTCCTGAGATTCAAAGAATTAATTTGGGAAATGCTGTGCTAATGCTTAAGGCTTTGGGTATTCGCGATTTAATTCATTTCGACTTTTTAGATCCTCCACCACATGAAACACTTGTTGTAGCTTTAGAACAGTTGTATGCATTGGGTGCATTAAATCATCATGGAGAACTTACAAAACTAGGCAGACGAATGGCAGAATTTCCTGTTGACCCCATGATGGCGAAAATGTTGCTAGCAAGTGAAAGGTATTTATGAAATGGACATTATCTTATGAAAAAGAAAATAACTTAGGTACAAATGCTCTGAAGAAATGGTTTCTATTGCAGCCATGCTATCTGTAAATAGCGCCGTATTTCATAGACCTAAGGATAAACTTATTCATGCCGACACTTCAAGAAAGAACCTGAGCCACATAAATGGTGACCATCTCAGTTGACTACAAATTTACAGTCAGTGGTCAGAATCAAACTTCAGTACGCAGTGGTGTTATGAACATTTTATTCAGCACAGATCAATTGGTTGGTCTTATGCAACGTGTCTTTCTTAGTATGACTTCTTGCCTTCCCGAAACTGTTAACATCCGTAAAGCTATAACTGCTGGATACTTTTATCACATTGCAAGACTGGCGAAAGAAGGAAATTATAAAACTATTACACATAATCAAACAGTCATGATTCATCCAAATTCCTCTCTTTTTGAGGAACTCCCAAGATGGGTACCATGAATTGGTTTTTTTTTTTTTTTTTTTTTTTTTTATGGCAGATAGAACCAAGCTCAGGGGATGCCCCCTATCCATGCAAAGCATTCGTTGGTTTAGAAGGGTAAAGGTTAGTGGGAAGGAGAAAAGTGGGAGTAGTGTCGATTTACACCTCTTTTAAAAGCATCGACGTTATAAGTGGGTGGGAAAACACGCGCAGGGAGACTATTCCACAATTTAACTGCGCGACCGAAAAACGAATTATCGCGGTAGTGGGCAGTGCGATGGAACGGGATCGAAACGTAAAGGGGGTGCACCGCTCTGGAAAGCCGAGTAGATCTGTTGAATACCTGAACCGAAGGGATCAGGCTGGCTACTTCAGAGGAACAGTTACCATTAAAGTAACGGTAAAATAAGGTTACACACCCCACATCCCGACGACATCCCAAGGTTTCAATAGAGCTGGATACCCTACTGTCCCCTATAAGTTTTATCGCACGACCTTGTATACGGTCCAGAAGCTGAAGATATGTTTTCGAAGCTCCAGACCAAATATGCGAGTTGTACTCCATTTTCGGACGGATATAAGTGGTGTAGATACAACGAAGGTCGGTTGAAGTGAAGTATTTCTTGCACCGCTTTAAAAAGCCTAAGCACTTGGCTGCTTCTTTCGACACGTCAAAGATGTGATCGTTCCAGCGAAGATCACATTGGATTGACATGCCCAGAACATCAAGAGCCTCCGACTCATTAATATCCACACCACCCATATTTAAAGGTGGAAAGTTGTCGCCCGCCAGACGCTTGTGGGTCAACAAACAGCATTGGGTCTTCCGCGCATTAAAATCGACCCGATTCGCTTGACCCCACTCCTGGATTTTGTTGAGGTCAGATTGGAGTGTGTCATTCATAATTTTGCGTTTTCTATTGATCTCCAGAAGAGAAGGACGCCTGGAGAATGAATATGAATGACAAATGCTGCTGTCATCAGCAAACGAGTAGACGGGGTTTGATGTCAATGACAGAAGGTCATTGATAAAAATGAGAAAAAGTGTTGGAGACAGGACCGAACCCTGCGGAACTCCAGCATTTATGGAGTGCTCTTCGGAAGCAAAGCCGTCTATCACAACCCGAATAGAACGGCCGCTGAGGAAACTCGATATCCATCGAGTGAATGTATCACCGACACCATAAGCAGCCAGTTTAGACACAAGTGCTTTATGCCACACTCGGTCAAATGCCTTGGAGATATCCAAAGCAACAACCTTACTCTCACCGAATTGGTGAACACAACTGTTCCACCGCTACTGTGTAACTGTTTTTACCACAAAGGAGTATATGCGCCAGGTTACTCAAATAGACAGCATGTGGTTGTTAGAGGTCGCACCGCATTACTATAAATCAAAGGATTTGGATGATAGCACGAACCAAATGCAGAAACATCCTAAAAATTAAAACCAATTATGGACATGAAAAGCGAAATGCAAAAACGTTTTGCTTTTTGCTATGAACTGTTTTTGTTTTCAACAAAAAGAAAAATATATTTTACAACTGAAAAGATATATAATTTATTTTCGCAATTCTTAGCATAAAAAACTTGTTAACGATAACATTAGCCACAGTTCATTTAACATTACAGCCGACAACTCGGATTTGAATTTGCATTTTCTTTTTACATGCATATCAAAGCGAAGAACAAAATACAGTTTTGAAGTAAGATAATCTTGAAATTGTTTTACGCTATCTCAATGAGATGGCACCATGGTAGTTACGATGGGAAAAATTTTTAACTCAAACGACTATTTTTCTGTTTAGAAGGTTGGCAGTGAGTACCTTTGTTTTCGTTTGTCTAGTTTTATAAATGTATAGCTGTTTCTAATATTAATCACTTTATACAAATTTGATTAGGAAAATTTTCAGAAAATGCACCTGGTCCGAGAGGGAGACCACAGTTTTTCTCGATGCATATGCTGTCCGAAAGAGGATTTTAGCCCTCCAAAGAAAAATAGGGTGGCTTATTCTCTCAGTTTGGAGATTACCGAAACGTGTAGGTAATCATAACTTGGTAGTCAAAGCTCACAGCATTCCTTTTACTATTAAATAGAATGGAGAAAATATCTGGGAACAGGCCAATCCGTAACTCATTGCCTAGCTTTTCCCGGCATTCTTCAAAAATCATTGTCAGATACTGGACTTGAAGTGCTGGATGTATCCTTTGAACAAATAAAAAATTATAAATTTCAGAGAATGACACGAAATCAAAAATCAAATTAATGCTTCAGAAGTAGAAATTAGAAATAAAGGAAGGCGCCATAGAGACAGAATTTAAAAAAAAAAAAGCCTTACAAATTTCTTAAATGTATTATATATAACTATATTACATTAGAAATTACTTTTTGCTTGTTTCTGTCTTTCTTTTATCCTTCCATATACATTCCTGTACCATTCATCCGATTGCGATGAAACTTTGGCGAGTTGATATGCTTACGGCCGCGAAAGTTTCTGTATATTTTTTTAAAATCCAACTGAATTCTTTAAAGAAAATTGATTTGCCGGCCATTCCGCCGTTTTAGCATTGAAAATCGGCGTGCCTATCATTTTTCCCCGAAACATGAATTCAATACGACTGTGCAGCGGTACCAGGCTTTTAGTGAAAAGGATGATGAATAATATAATCGAAACTACAAATTTGTCGATATGTAGGGTGTGTGTCCTTATTCCACCGTTATTTTCATGGTAGATGCTCGAGGTAATTAGAAGCGTGGTTCCACCGATCCAGGTATGTCTTCCCGACCGCTTATAATGTAAAATCCTTGAAAGAAAGTGTCTACAGTCACTACTCTCCTTTTCTCCCCTCCCACCAACCTATCTTCCTCTTATGGAACAAATTCATTGCATGGAAAGGAGAGCATCCCCTGAGTTTGGTCTAATACGAGATAAAAAATATACTATTTGAATTCAAACGTTTGCAGTTTCCAGTGCGACTCGCATTTGCAATGACCATACAAAAAAAACAATTACTACAAATGTGGACATCGCATCGACAGCTGTATATGTGACCTGCTCACGCGTCGGAAAACTTTCAGATTTATTCGTGTGCGCACAATATGGAAAAACAAAAAATATGTATCCAAAAGTAATTCAATAAAAAGAATTACAACAACACTTTCCTTGTTAGAGTGGCATTGCAATGCATGTTGGATACTAGTAGTGAATATATTATAGCATTAAATTGAAGACTGTGCGAACGAAGTATCGGGTAACAGCTGGTTCTTTATAAATCTTTCGATAACAAAACAATGAACATGCTATTTTTATTTACACGGCAAGTGTGTCAAAGCACCATCTAGTTGTCATCCTGAGCATTGCAGATAATCCAAATCCAAGTAGGAAAAAGGGGGTTATTACAGTTTAATATTAATTTTACCTTTCATAAAAATTTAAATCAATATGTTTAGTAATATGACAACGAGAGCCGACGAGCGATGGCGATGAGTCTCTGATGTCAAAATGTAATGGGTTCTTTTGGAAAAGAAAAAAAAATTATTTTCGCTCATCGTGGCTAGTGATAGATCTATTTCTTTTTTTATGGTATACAGAAATTTGCTAAGCAAACGGCAGCGCCAGTCGCACATTGCTATCTATGCATTTTTGTTTAATCGCTGCCGTATGATAACTCCAGTCACTCGCGCTATGATTGTGTTCGGGCATTCAAAATAAAGGCTCATGTTGATATTATTTGCTTTGGATATTTCAATTTCCATCTCTTCAATTATTCTCAAGGTGCATTACGCAGTGGGACTTTAAGCGCAAATATATCGTATTTTATTTTTTAATTTATTACCCACACCCTATTTTGAGAGCGATTAAATCCGATGAACATGAAAGGTCGAGAGCTTCGCGGGCATATCTTCAGCTTCTAGACTGTGTCCAATGTCGTGCGTTAAAGCTTATAGGGGACAGTAGGGTATCCAGCTCTATTGAAACCTTGGAGCATCATCGTGATGTAGGGTGTGTATCATTATTTTACCGTTACTTTCATGGTATATGTTCCTCTGAAGTAGCCGGCCTGATTTCTCCGGTTCAGGTATTTAGCAGAACTACTCGGCTTTCCCCTTTTATGTCGCGATTCCGTTCCAACGAACCACGCATTAGCGTGAGAATTCATTTTTCGGTCGCGTCATTAGATTGTGGAATAGTCTCCCTGCGCATGGCTTCCCACCCACTTACAGCGTCGAAACCTTCCCCTCTTTCCCCCTTCCCAATAATCTGTCATCCCTTCGGAGCCAACAAATACTTTGCATGGATAGGGGGCATCCCCTGAGCTTGGTTTCATCTGCCATAAAAGAAAAGCAACGTGGCTATAGCAATGGTTATATAACTAACACAAGTTATATAACCACGCCTTTCGAAGTAAAGTAGTATATAGTATTGTGTTGATCGTTTTATCCATATCCTTCCGTCGCTGTTAAAGATCTTTAAAAATATAATAAACTACTTTGCGACTTAAGAAAAAAAAATAGAGTCCCTTTTGCGGTTATGTATGACTTCCCCGCTTCAGGGCATACAGAGCTAATTCAATCGAATTGGAATCTTGACAAGAATAATCATATTCTTTTTTCGCTATATTTATTTAGGGGTCTTGATAGAGTGAACGATAACATTCTTGCTCTGAAACAAATAAGTTTTAGTTATTCGCAAATTTTCGTGTGTTAACAATACAGCGCCGATTTTTGTGAAAATTTTTTAATGTCGCTACATACTCTAGAATAAAATTACGTTATCTCACACCGTTTATGAGGTATTGAAAAATTTTGTATGAATGAGCGGACCCTTTTTATTGGAAATATTTTGATAATAGTATATGCTTTAATAAAATATAAGGAATAAAATTATGTTTTAATATCTCATTTTGTTTCTGAGATATTAAATTTTTAGCATTTTTGAAAAGAGGTGCCCTTACATTCGGCACCTAAAAAAGAATCGGTTAATAACCATGTTACAAAGAAAGCATGGTTATTAACCGATATAGACATCTTCAATCGATTTTGATTTCAACGGATAAATCGTAATTTCAACGGATAGGTAGACAGACAGACGAACGGAAAGGGTAAATAGACTCGGTATACTTTTCTGTATTTGTCTTGTCTCCTTTTCTGCGTTACAAACAGAAGAACAAAGTGAATGTACGTTTTCCCTACGGGTGTAGAGTATAAAAAGGTTTAGTTCTACACGAGAATTCTTTGTTGTAATAAGTAAATAATAATTGTTCGCCCTCGCTTTTAATAACTCCAAAAAATCAAAAGTAATTCAAAGATTAAACCTTAATGAACTTATGCAGTGTTCAACATAATTTTTAGTCTTTCGAAACGGATCTTTTATAAAAATTACTGAAGCAGAGTGAAATGAACGGTCGCTAGTTGTACGCGACGACAATACTGTACGACCTAAATAATTGCGTTAACGAGAGCAAACTGTAAAATGCTTGAAGTCTTCATTCGATAACGCTGAGGCCATAAATAAGACGTCAGTTCCCAAATTTCAAATTACGCTTAACAAACAATAACGAGTATTTAAACCATATTATGTATTAGTATTAATTACAGCTCTTAAAAGTGATATGTAGAACTTGATAAACGAGTTTTGTAAATTCTTTCGTCGAAGTTAAAGTAAAAATGTAAGGAGTTTAAGGTTATATGAGATATCACCTGCAGATAAATTCCAACATCTCCGTTCATGCCGAAATGCATTTCACATCTGAAATATAACAATTTTTCTAATTGTGGATATTAAAGTTGTATTCCAAGTGTACAATACGACTACTTGTTTTTTTTTTGTCTTTTTAGCTTTATTTTCGCTTGAAAATTCATAACTTTAAAGTACAATGTAAAAACCTTCCAGATGGAAAAACATCCAAATCAGCCTTCTTCGTTCTAAAATAATGCATATTTAAATCCCAATTTTGCTTATACCAAAACATCAATTAGCTTTTGTTACTCAGAAAATTATTTCCGACTAAGGTCGAACCGCATCGCAATAGGTCCCTATTGTAGTATTTATCTATTGTAAATATTGAATTTTCGGGCACACGATGAAAAATTTTTGAAAAGTAATACATATTGCTGTTACCACAAGCAGTAGAGCTTTTCGGTGGCGTAGTTTGGTCACTGGCTATTTCGCTATAACAATCCCTTATGCCACAATGCAAAGTATTCAAATCGGTGTCTAACGGTGTAAACATCAATAAAATTGGTCACTCCGTAACTGAGATATGCATTTTTCTTGATGCTTCATTTTGCTTCTACCAAAGGGGCACAGCGCCTTCCGTGGTGACACTTTGAAAACGCCATAGCCTGTGCCCCTCTGTCCCAATACAATGTACTGCGCCCCTCTGGATGTAATGTATTTTCCTTTTTAAATATCTTTATTTCTGTACTGTATAACAATTTTTAGTGACTTGTACTCTACAATATGTATATTAATTAATTATTAATTAATAATACACACACACACACACACACACATATATATATATATATATATATATATATATTTTTTAATTCGATATATAGCGGTTATTGAATCCGCATTTGAGACAGCTTGGGCGCGCCTCAATATTTATATATATATATATATATATATATATATATATATATATATATATATATATATATATATATATATATATATATATATATATATATATATATATATATATATATATATATATATATATATATATATATATATAAATATTGAGGCGCGCCCAAGCTGTCTCAAATGCGGATTCAATAACCGCTATATATCGAATTAACTCGGCGGCGTCATCCTGTAACACCAATCACATCTCATGAAGAAGCTCCCATGTTACGTCAGATTGCAGATGGAGCAAACGCAGTGTTGAGAGGTTTGACCTCCGTAGGATATGAGGACCGCGACTGCTGGTTGATTTTCATCTTATTGAATAAGCTTGACTCGAACACAACTCGAAGGTGGATACACGAAAGCAGAAGCATGGTTCGTCCAACGATTCAAAATTTTCTTGAGTTTCTCGACTCACGATGTGAGGAGCTTGAACTAGGAGCTGTAAACTGCAGTTTAGCATCGAAACCGTAGTCAGGGAAGTGTAAAACTACAAGGTCATTTGTTACCGGCCAACAGAAGTCAATTCGCTGTATAGTTGTGATGGATCTGATCACATTTTGCGCAAATGTGAGTCGTTTTTAAAGTGTTAAAGATCGGCGTCGACAAGTAAGAGATAAGGTTCTCTGCTTTAATTGCCTTCAACATGGACACTCGGTGGCTCAGTGTCGGTCTAAATTGAAATGCAGAATATGCCACCAACGTAACCACACACTCGTGCACGACCCAGCAGAGCGGTAGGCAGCCACGACTTCAGCGTCGGCGTTGGTATCGGCAATTTCATCAAGCCCTGATGAAGGGTCAGCTTCAGCAGTGAAACACGCGGCGACAACGGTCAGCGCTTTGGCGTCAGTGGGGGTTTCACTTACATCGGTTGCAGGCAGGACCAAGGCGGAGTTAACACCAATTTTACCTACTGCATTGGTCGATATCGTGGATGTCCATGCTGAAACCATCGCGTGTAGAGCCCTACTCGATTGTGCTTCAGAATTATCCTATATATCAGAACATTGCATACAGCGTCTGGGCATATCACGCACACATTCTCGTATCTTAGTCACAAGCATTGCGTCAGCCAATGCCGATTACACACGCGGTCTTTGCAATGCTCGCATACAGTCGCGCATCAATACATTTGGATTCAATGCATGCCTATATGTTTTACGCCAGATCACTGCCTCACTGCCATCTACTCGGGTGCATGATATGATGCCGCATACGCTGCATGGATTAACCCTTGCAAATCCAACATTTAATGTTACAGCGCTCATTGACATCTTCATTGGTGGACAATACGTTTGGGATATTTTCACGGCAGAGAAGCTGGCAAATCCAGAAGGGGACATCATAGCAGTATCATCACTTTTGGATGGGTGGTAACTCAAGGTAAACCGCGATCAGTTACGCATTCAGTCCCGTTCGTCACCTTGGCTGACATTGATGCGTCGATTCGGTGTTTATGGGAGTTAGAGGATACCTCACCGCCTGCTGCTGACCCGAACGAAACTTTAGTCGAGCAGCACTTTGTTAGAAATTTAAGGAAACGACACCGCAGTCCGCAGGCACAGTTTCAGGTGAAGACACGTCAAAGATGTGATCGTTCCACGAAGATCGCATTGGATTGACATGCCCAGAACATCAAGAGCCTCCGACTCATTACTATCCACACTACGGGTGATATTTAGAGGTGGGAAGTTGTCACCCGCCAGACGTTTGTGGGTCAACAATCTCTTCTATTTATTGCGTATTTTTTTGCGCAACCATTTTTATTGTACAATATTCTTTCCCGTTTCACAACACTGGATAAAACAATAGTTGTAGAACTGTTAAAAAAATTAAGCCTTTTTAAAACCATTTTCCTATTAAATTTTAAAAAATTTGCCTTTCATTTTCAGAACGAACTGTTTTAAAATATATGGCAGATGGCATGCTACATAGAGAATTCCTCTCAGAACCAGATCTAGCGTCATATGGTGTAATAATCATAGTCGAGGCTCACGAACGGACTTTACATACGGATATCCTATTTGGCTTAGTGAAAGATATTGCCAGATTTCGGCCTGAGTTTAAGTTATTAATTTCTAGTGCTACACTGGATGCTGAAAAATTTTCAAAATTTTTTGATGATGCTCCTATTTTTAGGATTCCGGGCAGGCGATATCCGCTAATTTTTTATTCGTAAGCGTGCTAGTTTAACTTGTGAAGAATTTCTTATTAGGTATATATATTTTATACGAAGTCTCCTGAAGCGGACTATATCGATGCTTGCTGTATATCAATACTACAAATTCATGCAACGCAACCCCTTGGAGATATATTGGTTTTCCTAACAGGCCAAGATGAAATTGAAGTCTGTCATGAGATCCTGCAGGATAGAATAAAACGCCTGTGTTCACAAATAAAAGAGCTTGTTATTATTCCAGTATACGCAAACTTACCTAGTGAGTTACAATCTAGAATTTTTGAGCCTGCGCCTTTAAATGCACGAAAAGTTATTTTGGCGACTAATATTGCTGAAACGTCTGTTACAATAAATAATATTATTTACGTTATTGATCCGGGTTTTTCCAAACAAAATAATTTTAATTCACGAACTGGAATGGAATCGTTAATGGTTGTTCCCATTTCAAAAGCTTCAGCTAATCAAAGGGCCGGTCGAGCGGGACGAACCGCACCAGGCAAATGCTTCCGTTTATATACCGCGTGGGCTTACAGATATGAACTTGAAGATAATACTGTTCCTGAGATTCAAAGAATTAATTTGGGAAATGCTGTGCTAATGCTTAAGGCTTTGGGTATTCGCGATTTAATTCATTTCGACTTTTTAGATCCTCCACCACATGAAACACTTGTTGTAGCTTTAGAACAGTTGTATGCATTGGGTGCATTAAATCATCATGGAGAACTTACAAAACTAGGCAGACGAATGGCAGAATTTCCTGTTGACCCCATGATGGCGAAAATGTTGCTAGCAAGTGAAAGGTATTTATGAAATGGACATTATCTTATGAAAAAGAAAATAACTTAGGTACAAATGCTCTGAAGAAATGGTTTCTATTGCAGCCATGCTATCTGTAAATAGCGCCGTATTTCATAGACCTAAGGATAAACTTATTCATGCCGACACTTCAAGAAAGAACCTGAGCCACATAAATGGTGACCATCTCAGTTGACTACAAATTTACAGTCAGTGGTCAGAATCAAACTTCAGTACGCAGTGGTGTTATGAACATTTTATTCAGCACAGATCAATTGGTTGGTCTTATGCAACGTGTCTTTCTTAGTATGACTTCTTGCCTTCCCGAAACTGTTAACATCCGTAAAGCTATAACTGCTGGATACTTTTATCACATTGCAAGACTGGCGAAAGAAGGAAATTATAAAACTATTACACATAATCAAACAGTCATGATTCATCCAAATTCCTCTCTTTTTGAGGAACTCCCAAGATGGGTTTTATACCATGAATTGGTTTTTTTTTTTTTTTTTTTTTTTTTTTTATGGCAGATAGAACCAAGCTCAGGGGATGCCCCCTATCCATGCAAAGCATTCGTTGGTTTAGAAGGGTAAAGGTTAGTGGGAAGGAGAAGAGTGGGAGTAGTGTCGATTTACACCTCTTTTAAAAGCATCGACGTTATAAGTGGGTGGGAAAACACGCGCAGGGAGACTATTCCACAATTTAACTGCGCGACCGAAAAACGAATTATCGCGGTAGTGGGCAGTGCGATGGAACGGGATCGAAACGTAAAGGGGGTGCACCGCTCTGGAAAGCCGAGTAGATCTGTTGAATACCTGAACCGAAGGGATCAGGCTGGCTACTTCAGAGGAACAGTTACCATTAAAGTAACGGTAAAATAAGGTTACACACCCCACATCCCGACGACATCCCAAGGTTTCAATAGAGCTGGATACCCTACTGTCCCCTATAAGTTTTATCGCACGACCTTGTATACGGTCCAGAAGCTGAAGATATGTTTTCGAAGCTCCAGACCAAATATGCGAGTTGTACTCCATTTTCGGACGGATATAAGTGGTGTAGATACAACGAAGGTCGGTTGAAGTGAAGTATTTCTTGCACCGCTTTAAAAAGCCTAAGCACTTGGCTGCTTCTTTCGACACGTCAAAGATGTGATCGTTCCAGCGAAGATCACATTGGATTGACATGCCCAGAACATCAAGAGCCTCCGACTCATTAATATCCACACCACCCATATTTAAAGGTGGAAAGTTGTCGCCCGCCAGACGCTTGTGGGTCAACAAACAGCATTGGGTCTTCCGCGCATTAAAATCGACCCGATTCGCTTGACCCCACTCCTGGATTTTGTTGAGTTCAGATTGGAGTGTGTCATTCATAATTTTGCGTTTTCTATTGATCTCCAGAAGAGAAGGACGCCTGGAGAATGAATATGAATGACAAATGCTGCTGTCATCAGCAAACGAGTAGACGGGGTTTGATGTCAATGACAGAAGGTCATTGATAAAAATGAGAAAAAGTGTTGGAGACAGGACCGAACCCTGCGGAACTCCAGCATTTATGGAGTGCTCTTCGGAAGCAAAGCCGTCTATCACAACCCGAATAGAACGGCCGCTGAGGAAACTCGATATCCATCGAGTGAATGTATCACCGACACCATAAGCAGCCAGTTTAGACACAAGTGCTTTATGCCACACTCGGTCAAATGCCTTGGAGATATCCAAAGCAACAACCTTACTCTCACCGAATTGGTGAACACAACTGTTCCACCGCTACTGTGTAACTGTTTTTACCACAAATGAGTATATGCGCCAGGTTACTCAAATAGACAGCATGTGGTTGTTAGAGGTCGCACCGCATTACTATAAATCAAAGGATTTGGATGATAGCACGAACCAAATGCAGAAACATCCTAAAAATTAAAACCAATTATGGACATGAAAAGCGAAATGCAAAAACGTTTTGCTTTTTGCTATGAACTGTTTTTGTTTTCAACAAAAAGAAAAATATATTTTACAACTGAAAAGATATATAATTTATTTTCGCAATTCTTAGCATAAAAAACTTGTTAACGATAACATTAGCCACAGTTCATTTAACATTACAGCCGACAACTCGGATTTGAATTTGCATTTTCTTTTTACATGCATATCAAAGCGAAGAACAAAATACAGTTTTGAAGTAAGATAATCTTGAAATTGTTTTACGCTATCTCAATGAGATGGCACCATGGTAGTTACGATGGGAAAAATTTTTAACTCAAACGACTATTTTTCTGTTTAGAAGGTTGGCAGTGAGTACCTTTGTTTTCGTTTGTCTAGTTTTATAAATGTATAGCTGTTTCTAATATTAATCACTTTATACAAATTTGATTAGGAAAATTTTCAGAAAATGCACCTGGTCCGAGAGGGAGACCACAGTTTTTCTCGATGCATATGCTGTCCGAAAGAGGATTTTAGCCCTCCAAAGAAAAATAGGGTGGCTTATTCTCTCAGTTTGGAGATTACCGAAACGTGTAGGTAATCATAACTTGGTAGTCAAAGCTCACAGCATTCCTTTTACTATTAAATAGAATGGAGAAAATATCTGGGAACAGGCCAATCCGTAACTCATTGCCTAGCTTTTCCCGGCATTCTTCAAAAATCATTGTCAGATACTGGACTTGAAGTGCTGGATGTATCCTTTGAACAAATAAAAAATTATAAATTTCAGAGAATGACACGAAATCAAAAATCAAATTAATGCTTCAGAAGTAGAAATTAGAAATAAAGGAAGGCGCCATAGAGACAGAATTTAAAAAAAAAAGCCTTACAAATTTCTTAAATGTATTATATATAACTATATTACATTAGAAATTACTTTTTGCTTGTTTCTGTCTTTCTTTTATCCTTCCATATACATTCCTGTACCATTCATCCGATTGCGATGAAACTTTGGCGAGTTGATATGCTTACGGCCGCGAAAGTTTCTGTATATTTTTTTAAAATCCAACTGAATTCTTTAAAGAAAATTGATTTGCCGGCCATTCCGCCGTTTTAGCATTGAAAATCGGCGTGCCTATCATTTTTCCCCGAAACATGAATTCAATACGACTGTGCAGCGGTACCAGGCTTTTAGTGAAAAGGATGATGAATAATATAATCGAAACTACAAATTTGTCGATATGAAGGGTGTGTGTCCTTATTCCACCGTTATTTTCATGGTAGATGCTCGAGGTAATTAGAAGCGTGGTTCCACCGATCCAGGTATGTCTTCCCGACCGCTTATAATGTAAAATCCTTGAAAGAAAGTGTCTACAGTCACTACTCTCCTTTTCTCCCCCCCCCCCCTCCCACCAACCTATCTTCCTCTTATGGAACAAATTCATTGCATGGAAAGGAGAGCATCCCCTGAGTTTGGTCTAATACGAGATAAAAAATATACTATTTGAATTCAAACGTTTGCAGTTTCCAGTGCGACTCGCATTTGCAATGACCATACAAAAAAAACAATTACTACAAATGTGGACATCGCATCGACAGCTGTATGTGACCTGCTCACGCGTCGGAAAACTTTCAGATTTATTCGTGTGCGCACAATATGGAAAAACAAAAAATATGTATCCAAAAGTAATTCAATAAAAAGAATTACAACAACACTTTCCTTGTTAGAGTGGCATTGCAATGCATGTTGGATACTAGTAGTGAATATATTATAGCATTAAATTGAAGACTGTGCGAACGAAGTATCGGGTAACAGCTGGTTCTTTATAAATCTTTCGATAACAAAACAATGAACATGCTATTTTTATTTACACGGCAAGTGTGTCAAAGCACCATCTAGTTGTCATCCTGAGCATTGCAGATAATCCAAATCCAAGTAGGAAAAAGGGGGTTATTACAGTTTAATATTAATTTTACCTTTCATAAAAATTTAAATCAATATGTTTAGTAATATGACAACGAGAGCCGACGAGCGATGGCGATGAGTCTCTGATGTCAAAATGTAATGGGTTCTTTTGGAAAAGAAAAAAAAATTATTTTCGCTCATCGTGGCTAGTGATAGATCTATTTCTTTTTTTATGGTATACAGAAATTTGCTAAGCAAACGGCAGCGCCAGTCGCACATTGCTATCTATGCATTTTTGTTTAATCGCTGCCGTATGATAACTCCAGTCACTCGCGCTATGATTGTGTTCGGGCATTCAAAATAAAGGCTCATGTTGATATTATTTGCTTTGGATATTTCAATTTCCATCTCTTCAATTATTCTCAAGGTGCATTACGCAGTGGGACTTTAAGCGCAAATATATCGTATTTTATTTTTTAATTTATTACCCACACCCTATTTTGAGAGCGATTAAATCCGATGAACATGAAAGGTCGAGAGCTTCGCGGGCATATCTTCAGCTTCTAGACTGTGTCCAATGTCGTGCGTTAAAGCTTATAGGGGACAGTAGGGTATCCAGCTCTATTGAAACCTTGGAGCATCATCGTGATGTAGGGTGTGTATCATTATTTTACCGTTACTTTCATGGTATATGTTCCTCTGAAGTAGCCGGCCTGATTTCTCCGGTTCAGGTATTTAGCAGAACTACTCGGCTTTCCCCTTTTATGTCGCGATTCCGTTCCAACGAACCACGCATTAGCGTGAGAATTCATTTTTCGGTCGCGTCATTAGATTGTGGAATAGTCTCCCTGCGCATGGCTTCCCACCCACTTACAGCGTCGAAACCTTCCCCTCTTTCCCCCTTCCCAATAATCTGTCATCCCTTCGGAGCCAACAAATACTTTGCATGGATAGGGGGCATCCCCTGAGCTTGGTTTCATCTGCCATAAAAGAAAAGCAACGTGGCTATAGCAATGGTTATATAACTAACACAAGTTATATAACCACGCCTTTCGAAGTAAAGTAGTATATAGTGTTGTGTTGATCGTTTTATCCATATCCTTCCGTCGCTGTTAAAGATCTTTAAAAATATAATAAACTACTTTGCGACTTAAGAAAAAAAAATAGAGTCCCTTTTGCGGTTATGTATAACTTCCCCGCTTCAGGGCATACAGAGCTAATTCAATCGAATTGGAATCTTGACAAGAATAATCATATTCTTTTTTCGCTATATTTATTTAGGGGTCTTGATAGAGTGAACGATAACATTCTTGCTCTGAAACAAATAAGTTTTAGTTATTCGCAAATTTTCGTGTGTTAACAATACAGCGCCGATTTTTGTGAAAATTTTTTAATGTCGCTACATACTCTAGAATAAAATTACGTTATCTCACACCGTTTATGAGGTATTGAAAAATTTTGTATGAATGAGCGGACCCTTTTTATTGGAAATATTTTGATAATAGTATATGCTTTAATAAAATATAAGGAATAAAATTATGTTTTAATATCTCATTTTGTTTCTGAGATATTAAATTTTTAGCATTTTTGAAAAGAGGTGCTCACCTTTTTTGGGAACTGGCTGCACATTGGCAATCTTCCAGGAACTAGGAAAAACTCCTGAAGTGAACGATAAGTTAAACAGATTGCGCAATGGGCGAGCCAATGTTGAGGCGCACTTTCTCAACACGTGGGCTGAAATGCCATCCGGTCCCGAGGATTTATTGACGTTGAGGTTTACAAGCACTCTTTTAACAGCCCGCGTTCGAAAGTGCATCTCAGGCATAATATGAGACACACCGTCGATCACGGGTAGTGGTTGGCTACTCTCAGGAAGAGAGCAGTTTTCAGCAAACATTTTGGCTAATAAGTTTGCCTTATCAACCGAGTGAGTGAAGATCTGATCGTCCTTGAGGAGAGTTGGAATAGACGATCGCGTCTGATTCTTCACCCTCCCCACGAACGACCAAAAGTTCTTGCTACCCTTATGGTATTCAAGAACTCTGCGTCTAAGGCGCTGTTCGTAGAGAACTTTTTGCATTAGAGTGGCATTGCACATATTTCTGGCCTGATTGCGCAGCAGTTTAGTATCAGCAGTTTTATTTAAACGCCAATTCCTAAATGCTTCCTCTTTAGACCTGACTGCTTGTCTGCAAGTCGCATTAAACCAGGAATGGTCTTTTGGTTTAATGGAAATTCTTTTATTAGGTATGAAAGACCTCATACCAAATAAAATTATATTTTCTACCAATTTTGCTGCAGCATTTATGTTTCTATCCCTGAAACACAATTGCCAATTGAAACGGCTGAAAAAGGAGTTCAGCGCATCCCAATTAGCCTTCTCATAAAGCCACACTGTCCGCTTCGGAGCTGGCTGATGAGCTGACATTGATGCGTCGATTCGGTGTTTATGGGAGTTAGAGGATACCTCACCGCCTGCTGCTGACCCGAACGAAACTTTAGTCGAGCAGCACTTTGTTAGAAATTTAAGGAAACGACACCGCAGTCCGCAGGCACAGTTTCAGGTGAAGACACGTCAAATATGTGATCGTTCCACGAAGATCGCATTGGATTGACATGCCCAGAACATCAAGAGCCTCCGACTCATTACTATCCACACCACCCATATTTAGAGGTGGGAAGTTGTCACCCGCCAGACGTTTGTGGGTCAACAATCTCTTCTATTTATTGCGTATTTTTTTGCGCAACCATTTTTATTGTACAATATTCTTTCCCGTTTCACAACACTGGATAAAACAATAGTTGTAGAACTGTTAAAAAAATTAAGCCTTTTTAAAACCATTTTCCTATTAAATTTTAAAAAATTTGCCTTTCATTTTCAGAACGAACTGTTTTAAAATATATGGCAGATGGCATGCTACATAGAGAATTCCTCTCAGAACCAGATCTAGCTTCATATGGTGTAATAATCATAGTCGAGGCTCACGAACGGACTTTACATACGGATATCCTATTTGGCTTAGTGAAAGATATTGCCAGATTTCGGCCTGAGTTTAAGTTATTAATTTCTAGTGCTACACTGGATGCTGAAAAATTTTCAAAATTTTTTGATGATGCTCCTATTTTTAGGATTCCGGGCAGGCGATATCCGCTAATTTTTTATTCGTAAGCGTGCTAGTTTAACTTGTGAAGAATTTCTTATTAGGTATATATATTTTATACGAAGTCTCCTGAAGCGGACTGTATCGATGCTTGCTGTATATCAATACTACAAATTCATGCAACGCAACCCCTTGGAGATATATTGGTTTTCCTAACAGGCCAAGATGAAATTGAAGTCTGTCATGAGATCCTGCAGGATAGAATAAAACGCCTGTGTTCACAAATAAAAGAGCTTGTTATTATTCCAGTATACGCAAACTTACCTAGTGAGTTACAATCTAGAATTTTTGAGCCTGCGCCTTTAAATGCACGAAAAGTTATTTTGGCGACTAATATTGCTGAAACGTCTGTTACAATAAATAATATTATTTACGTTATTGATCCGGGTTTTTCCAAACAAAATAATTTTAATTCACGAACTGGAATGGAATCGTTAATGGTTGTTCCCATTTCAAAAGCTTCAGCTAATCAAAGGGCCGGTCGAGCGGGACGAACCGCACCAGGCAAATGCTTCCGTTTATATACCGCGTGGGCTTACAGATATGAACTTGAAGATAATACTGTTCCTGAGATTCAAAGAATTAATTTGGGAAATGCTGTGCTAATGCTTAAGGCTTTGGGTATTCACGATTTAATTCATTTCGACTTTTTAGATCCTCCACCACATGAAACACTTGTTGTAGCTTTAGAACAGTTGTATGCATTGGGTGCATTAAATCATCATGGAGAACTTACAAAACTAGGCAGACGAATGGCAGAATTTCCTGTTGACCCCATGATGGCGAAAATGTTGCTAGCAAGTGAAAGGTATTTATGAAATGGACATTATCTTATGAAAAAGAAAATAACTTAGGTACAAATGCTCTGAAGAAATGGTTTCTATTGCATCTGTAAATAGCGCCGTATTTCATAGACCTAAGGATAAACTTATTCATGCCGACACTTCAAGAAAGAACCTGAGCCACATAAATGGTGACCATCTCAGTTGACTACAAATTTACAGTCAGTGGTCAGAATCAAACTTCAGTACGCAGTGGTGTTATGAACATTTTATTCAGCACAGATCAATTGGTTGGTCTTATGCAACGTGTCTTTCTTAGTATGACTTCTTGCCTTCCCGAAACTGTTAACATCCGTAAAGCTTTAACTGCTGGATACTTTTATCACATTGCAAGACTGGCGAAAGAAGGAAATTATAAAACTATTACACATAATCAAACAGTCATGATTCATCCAAATTCCTCTCTTTTTGAGGAACTCCCAAGATGGGTTTTATACCATGAATTGGTTTTTACCACAAAGGAGTATATGCGCCAGGTTACTCAAATAGACAGCATGTGGTTGTTAGAGGTCGCACCGCATTATTATAAATCAAAGGATTTGGATGATAGCACGAACCAAATGCAGAAACATCCTAAAAATTAAAACCAATTATGGACATGAAAAGCGAAATGCAAAAACTTTTTGCTTTTTGCTATGAACTGTTTTTGTTTTCAACAAAAAGAAAAATATATTTTACAGCTGAAAAGATATATAATTTATTTTCGCAATTCTTAGCATATACTTGTTAACGATAACATTAGCCACAGTTCATTTAACATTACAGCCGACAACTCGGATTTGGATTTGGATTTTCTTTTTACATGCATATCAAAGCGAAGAACAAAATACAGTTTTGAAGTAAGATAATCCTGAAATTGTTTTACGCTATCTCAATGAGATGACACCATGGTAGTTACGATGGGAAAAATTTTTAACTCAAACGACTATTTTTCTGTTTAGAAGGTTGGCAGTGAGTACCTTTGTTTTCGTTTGTCTAGTTTTATAAATGTATAGCTGTTTCTAATATTAATCACTTTATACAAATTTGATTAGGAAAATTTTCAGAAAACGCACCTGGTCCGAGAGGGAGACCACAGTTTTTCTCGATGCATATGCTGTCCAAAAGAGGATTTTAGCCCTCCAAAGAAAAATAGGGTGGCTTATTCTCTCAGTTTGGAGATTACCGAAACGTGTAGGTAATCATAACTTGGTAGTCAAAGCTCACAGCATTCCTTTTACTATTAAATAGAATGGAGAAAATATCTGGGAACAGGCCAATCCGTAACTCATTGCCTAGCTTTTCCCGGCATTCTTCAAAAATCATTGTCAGATACTGGACTTGAAGTGCTGGATGTATCCTTTGAACAAACAAAAAATTATAAATTTCAGAGAATGACACGAAATCAAAAATCAAATTAATGCTTCAGAAGTAGAAATTAGAAATAAAGGAAGGCGCCATAGAGACAGAATTTAAAAAAAAAAAGCCTTACAAATTTCTTCAATGTATTATATATAACTATATTACATTATAAATTACTTTTTGCTTGTTTCTGTCTTTCTTTTATCATTCCATATACATTCCTATACCATTCATCCGATTGCGATGAAACTTTGGCGAGTTGATATGCTTACGGCCGCGAAAGTTTCTGTATATTTTTTTAAAATCCAACTGAATTCTTTAAAGAAAATTGATTTGCCGGCCATTCCGCCGTTTTAGCATTGAAAATCGGCGTGCCTATCATTTTTCCCCGAAACATGAATTCAATACGACTGTGCAGCGGTACCAGGCTTTTAGTGAAAAGGATGATGAATAATATAATCGAAACTACAAATTTGTCGATATGTAGGGTGTGTGTCCTTATTCCACCGTTATTTTCATGGTAGATGCTCGAGGTAATTAGAAGCGTGGTTCCACCGATCCAGGTATGTCTTCCCGACCGCTTATAATGTAAAATCCTTGAAAGCAAGTGTCTACAGTCACTACTCTCCTTTTCTCCCCTCCCACCAACCTATCTTCCTCTTATGGAACAAATTCATTGCATGGAAAGGAGAGCATCCCCTGAGTTTGGTCTAATACGAGATAAAAAAATATACTATTTGAATTCAAACGTTTGCAGTTTCCAGTGCGACTCGCATTTGCAATGACCATACAAAAAAAACAATTACTACAAATGTGGACATCGCATCGACAGCTGTATGTGACCTGCTCACGCGTCGGAAAACTTTCAGATTTATTCGTGTGCGCACAATATGGAAAAACAAAAAATATGTATCCAAAAGTAATTCAATAAAAAGAACTACAACAACACTTTCCTTGTTAGAGTGGCATTGCAATGCATGTTGGATACTAGTAGTGAATATATTATAGCATTAAATTGAAGACTGTGCGAACGAAGTATCGGGTAACAGCTGGTTCTTTATAAATCTTTCGATAACAAAACAATGAACATGCTATTTTTATTTACACGGCAAGTGTGTCAAAGCACCATCTAGTTGTCATCCTGAGCATTGCAGATAATCCAAATCCAAGTAGGAAAAACGGGGTTATTACAGTTTAATATTAATTTTACCTTTCATAAAAATTTAAATCAATATGTTTAGTAATATGACAACGAGAGCCGACGAGCGATGGCGATGAGTATCTGATGTCAAAATGTAATGGGTTCTTTTGGAAAAGAAAAAAAAATTATTTTCGCTCATCGTGGCTAGTGATAGATCTATTTCTGCTCTTCTTTTTTTTATGGTATACAGAAATTTGCTAAGCAAACGGCAGCGCCAGTCGCTCATTGCTATCTATGCATTTTTGTTTAATCGCTGCCGTATGATAACTCCAGTCACTCGCGCTATGATTGTGTTCGGGCATTCGAAATAAAGGCTCATGTTGATATTATTTGCTTTGGATATTTCAATTTCCATCTCTTCAATTATTCTCAAGGTGCATTACGCAGTGGGACTTTAAGCGCAAATATATCGTATTTTATTTTTTAATTTATTACCCACACCCTATTTTGAGAGCGATTAAATCCGATGAACATGAAAGGTCGAGAGCTTCGCGGGCATATCTTCAGCTTCTAGACTGTGTCCAATGTCGTGCGTTAAAGCTTATAGGGGACAGTAGGGTATCCAGCTCTATTGAAACCTTGGAGCATCATCGTGATGTAGGGTGTGTATCATTATTTTACCGTTACTTTCATGGTATATGTTCCTCTGAAGTAGCCGTCCTGATTTCTCCGGTTCAGGTATTTAGCAGAACTACTCGGCTTTCCCCTTTTATGTCGCGATTCCGTTCCAACGAACCACGCATTAGCGTGAGAATTCATTTTTCGGTCGCGTCATTAGATTGTGGAATAGTCTCCCTGCGCATGGCTTCCCACCCACTTACAGCGTCGAAACCTTCCCCTCTTTCCCCCTTCCCAATAATCTGTCATCCCTTCGGAGCCAACAAATACTTTGCATGGATAGGGGGCATCCCCTGAGCTTGGTTTCATCTGCCATAAAAGAAAAGCAACGTGGCTATAGCAATGGTTATATAACTAACACAAGTTATATAACCACGCCTTTCGAAGTAAAGTAGTATATAGTATTGTGTTGATCGTTTTATCCATATCCTTCCGTCGCTGTTAAAGATCTTTAAAAATATAATAAACTACTTTGCGACTTAAGAAAAAAAAATAGAGTCCCTTTTGCGGTTATGTATAACTTCCCCGCTTCAGGGCATACAGAGCTAATTCAATCGAATTGGAATCTTGACAAGAATAATCATATTCTTTTTTCGCTATATTTATTTAGGGGTCTTGATAGAGTGAACGATAACATTCTTGCTCTGAAACAAATAAGTTTTAGTTATTCGCAAATTTTCGTGTGTTAACAATACAGCGCCGATTTTTGTGAAAATTTTTTAATGTCGCTACATACTCTAGAATAAAATTACGTTATCTCACACCGTTTATGAGGTATTGAAAAATTTTGTATGAATGAGCGGACCCTTTTTATTGGAAATATTTTGATAATAGTATATGCTTTAATAAAATATAAGGAATAAAATTATGTTTTAATATCTCATTTTGTTTCTGAGATATTAAATTTTTAGCATTTTTGAAAAGAGGTGCCCTTACATTCGGCACCTAAAAAAGAATCGGTTAATAACCATGTTACAAAGAAAGCATGGTTATTAACCGATATAGACATCTTCAATCGATTTTGATTTCAACGGATAAATCGTAATTTCAACGGATAGGTAGACAGACAGACGAACGGAAAGGGTAAATAGACTCGGTATACTTTTCTGTATTTGTCTTGTCTCCTTCTCTGCGTTACAAACAGAAGAACAAAGTGAATGTACGTTCTCCCTACGGGTGTAGAGTATAAAAAGGTTTAGTTCTACACGAGAATTCTTTGTTGTAATAAGTAAATAATAATTGTTCGCCCTCGCTTTTAATAACTCCAAAAAATCAAAAGTAATTCAAAGATTAAACCTTAATGAACTTATGCAGTGTTCAACATAATTTTTAGTCTTTCGAAACGGATCTTTTATAAAAATTACTGAAGCAGAGTGAAATGAACGGTCGCCAGTTGTACGCGACGACAATACTGTACGACCTAAATAATTGCGTTAACGAGAGCAAACTGTAAAACGCTTGAAGTCTTCATTCGATAACGCTGAGGCCATAAATAAGACGTCAGTTCCCAAAATTCAAATTAGGCTTAACAAACAATAACGAGTATTTAAACCATATTATGTATTAGTATTAATTACAGCTCTTAAAAGTGATATGTAGAACTTGATAAACGAGTTTTGTAAATTCTTTCGTCGAAGTTAAAGTAAAAATGTAAGGAGTTTAAGGTTATATGAGATATCACCTGCAGATAAATTCCAACATCTCCGTTCATGCCGAAATGCATTTCACATCTGAAATATAACAATTTTTCTAATTGTGGATATTAAAGTTGTATTCCAAGTGTACAATACGACTACTTGTTTTTTTTTGTCTTTTTAGCTTTATTTTCGCTTGAAAATTCATAACTTTAAAGTACAATGTAAAAACCTTCCAGATGGAAAAACATCCAAATCAGCCTTCTTCGTTCTAAAATAATGCATATTTAAATCCCAATTTTGCTTATACCAAAACATCAATTAGCTTTTGTTACTCAGAAAATTATTTCCGACTAAGGTCGAAAACCGCATCGCAATAGGTCCCTATTGTAGTATTTATCTATTGTAAATATTGAATTTTCGGGCACACGATGAAAAATTTTTGAAAAGTAATACATATTGCTGTTACCACAAGCAGTAGAGCTTTTCGGTGGCGTAGTTTGGTCACAGGCTATTTCGCTATAAAAATCCCTTATGCCACAATGCAAAGTATTCAAATCGGTGTCTAACGGTGTAAACATCAATAAAATTGGTCACTACGTAACTGAGATATGCATTTTTCTTGATGCTTTATTTTGCTTCTACCAAAGGGGCACAGCGCCTTCCGTGGTGACACTTTGAAAACGCCATAGCCTGTGCCCCTCTGTCCCAATACAATGTACTGCGCCCCTCTGGATGTAATGTATTTTCCTTTTTAAATATCTTTATTTCTGTACTGTATAACAATTTTTAGTGACTTGTACTCTACAATATATATATTAATTAATTATTAATTAATAAACACACACACACACACACACACACACTTTTAAGGTGGGAGTAGAAAAAATCCTGGGAGAAGAGGCAAAGGTGAAGTCCTACGGAGATGAAGTTCAAATTCTAATCCGCGATTTGGACGAAATAACATCGAAAGAGGAGGTATTGAATGCTATAGTCAGCCAGGATTTACAGGGAGAAAATGTAGAAGTCAAGTCAATTCGTAAAGCTTATGGTGATACGCAAACTGCCATCGTGAGTGTACCTATAGGAGCTGCAAAAAAGCTACTAGAAATAGGCAAAATTAAAATAGGCTGGGCAGTGTGCAGAATAAGAAGGGCAGAAAATAATCCGCGGTGCTACAAATGCCTGGAATTCGGGCATATCGCTAAAATGTGCAAAAGCGAGTTTGACTTAAGTAAGTGCTGCTACAACTGTGGACAAAGAGGTCACCTGGCAAAGGGCTGTAAGAACGCAGCCTCATGCCTTATGTGCGCGGAAAAGAAATTAGAAAGCGACCATCCCATGGGCAAGTGTAAATGTCGGCTTGAGACCACTATACGCAGATGAGGCTATTACAAGTTAACCTAAATCATTGTGAAGCGGCCCAGGAGCTTCTAAGGCAAACAGTTGTCGAGCGAAAAGTAGACGTCGCCATCATTGCTGAACAATATAGAAACCAGCCTGGATGGTTTATCGATGAATCAGGGAAAGCTGCAATCTGGTTATGTGGCCCGTATCCAATGCAGGAAATAAATGAAAATTCGAGGATGTATTATGTCGCCCTAAAGACAGGAGGGGTTACTATTTACAGCTGCTACTGCCCGCCGAGTCTGACGTTTGCGGAGTATACAGGAGTGATTGACAACCTGGTCAGTGATGTACGCAGTTCGCACCCAGCGATAATAGCAGGCGATTTTAATGCGTGGGCAGTTGAATGGGGAAGCCTTTACACTAATGAAAGGGGCCGAATCCTGCTGGATGCTTTTGCGAACCTGGATGTCGTGTTACTAAATGATGGTCATAGTTGCACATTTGAACGAAATGGTAGAACCTCCATTATAGACCTTACTTTTGCGAGTAGTTCGTTAGTGAGAAATATCGATTGGGAGGTTAGTGATATTTATACAAATAGCGACCACCGTGCTATTGTGACGGATCTCCGTGCTGAAATGAGAACCAATTGCATACAAAATGCAAGTCAAAAAGGGTGGAGAATCCAGACATTGGATAAGGAAGTCTTCGAGGAAATGCTGCAGTCGGCTATTCCGCCATCATTAACGGTTGATGAAGGAGCAAAACGTGTTGTCTCGTGGTTAAGCAATGCCTGCGATGCGGCCATGTGCAGAAAAGGAAGTAGACCAGTGCGCCGTCCTGTTTATTGGTGGAATGAAGAGATCGCTGAATTAAGAAGAAGATGCATATTCGCCCGGAGAAAGCTGCAGCGAGGAATTGGTCCGGCCGTTCTCACAACATGTAGAATGATCTATACCAAGGCGCGCAAAGAACTGAAGAAGGCGATCAGAAATAGCAAGCAGAAATGTTTCAAAGAGATGTGCAATGATGTAGAGGTCGACCCTTGGGGAGGGGCTTATAGGAAAATCATGGCGAAAGTTAAGAGTATAAATCGGCAAACGCCCACTTCAGCCGAATATATACTGAATATAATATCCACGCTCTTCCCGAGACACGAATTATGCACGCTGCCGTCGTCAGAACTATACGAGGGACTCCCTCCAGAACTTTCTAGAGAGGAGGTCAGTTCAGCAATAACATCCTTTAAGAATAAAAAGGCGCCCGGACCGGATGGCATTACAAATGAAGTCCTGAAGATAGCGTTTAACATGCAGTCTCAGCCGTTTCTACAATTATATAGCAGATGCTTACGGGAAGGCGTTTTCCCAAAAATCTGGAAAGTGCAGCGTTTGGTCCTGCTTCCTAAACCAGGCAGGCCAGCGAACGAACCAGCCTCTTACCGGCCGCTTTGCATGATCGATGCCCTTGGCAAGGTGTTGGAGTACATTATTAGAAATCGCCTGCAACAATATGTAGATGATATCCGAGCATTATAAGATCATCAGTATGGATTTCGAAGAGGCCGCTCAACCCTTGATGCCCTTAATCAGGTAGTCGAAATAGCCGAAAACGCTATTGAAGGTACTCGGTGGTTACATGGCACTAAGAAATACTATCTAGTCGTCACGTTAGATGTAAAGAATGGCTTTAACTCCGCCAGTTGGAAGCGAATTTGCGAAGTGATAGAACGATTGCAAACACCGCAGTATATAGTAAATATAATAAAGAGTTTTTCGGCGGAAAGAACTCTGCTCTACACGACTGTAGAGCATTATTATGAATCACATGGTGTTTAACAATTTTTTTTACACAATATACAGTGGTGTGTAAAAAATCTACCACTGGAAAATTATTGAAATCAGAGACTTTTTTTTTTCGTATGAGGGGAAAGCATCGAAAGCCGGCGTGCGGGACTTCTTGCGCAGGTTTAACTCCCTACGCTCAACTCCCTCCCAAAGAGTTCACCGGGACACGTTACCAATCCTTCACAAACAAAAAACCTTTCCCCGCCGATCTCCGGCCAAATACTTTACTTTACAGAGTTTACAACAACAAAAAAGGATTCAGTAGCTTATTTCTTAAAAAAAAACAAGATCGAAACAATTTTTCAAACAGACCCATTTATATTGATTCAGTTTATTGATCATGAACGCCTGGTCACCTCATGTTCTGTACGGTATTATTCCGCAACAGCTGACGTCTGATTCATTGCGCGTTGTTGTTGCGGTCGCGCCACGAGCATGGTTTTTTATATAGCACGGTTTAGGAATCGCTCGCTGACTTGTGAATATTTCAATCTGATTTAGCAGATGTCTGTTACAGGATGACGCTGCCGAGTTAATTCGACATATAGCTCAAAGAGCGATATGATCGACCGCGGCAGATAATCAACTCCTTTATCGATCGGTTGTGATCGCTTTTTGAGGCGCGCCCAAGCTGTCTCAAACGCGGATTCAGTAACCGCTATATGTCGAATTAACTCGGCAGCGTCATCCTGTAACACCAATCATATCTCATGAAGAAGCTCCCATGTTACGTCAGATTGCAGATGGAGCAAACGCAGTGTTGAGAGGTTTGACCTCCGTAGGATATGAGGACCGCGACTGCTGGTTAATTTTCATCTTATTGAATAAGCTTGACTCGAACACTACTCGAAGGTGGATACACGAAAGCAGAAGCATGGTTCGTCCAACGATTCAAAATTTTCTTGAGTTTCTCGACTCACGATGTGAGGAGCTTGAACTAGGAGCTGTAAACTGCAGTTCAGCATCGAAGCCGTAGTCAGGGAAGTGTAAAACTACAAGGTCATTTGTTACCGGCCAACAGAAGTCAATTCGCTGTATAGTTGTGATGGATCTGATCACATTTTGCGCAAATGTGAGTCGTTTTTAAAGCGCAGTGTTAAAGATCGGCGTCGACAAGTAAGAGATAAGGTTCTCTGCTTTAATTGCCTTCAACATGGACACTCGGTGGCTCAGTGTCGGTCTCAATTCAAATGCAGAATATGCCCCCAACGTCACCACGCACTCGTACACGACAAATGCGGGAGTAAAACAGTATGAAGTGACAGCCGGAGTTCCACAGGGTTCAGTGTTGGGACCTCTTCTCTGGAACTTAATGTATGATGCAGTCCTTCGTATATCAGTGCCAAGTGGCGTTAAAATAATTGGTTATGCCGATGATGTAGCAGTGATAATCGTAGCCAAGGAACTTTACCGGCTCCAGGAGATAGCTTCCAACGTAGTAAGCAGCATCAAAACATGGCTTGAAGCAAACTGCTTGCAGCTGGCTAGCCAGAAAACGGAGGCCCTGTTAATAACTAGCAGGAAAAGGATGGAATCCCTGACGCTCAATATTGATGGGCACATGATTTGCACAAAACCTGCTGTCAAATATCTGGGAGTCACTCTGGATGCTAGATTGTCCTTTGCAGCGCATGTAGAGACGGTGTGTGGTAAGGCAATGCGGACATATACTGCACTTGCCCGTATAATGGCAAATACATATGGACCAGGCCAAAAAAATAGGCTGTTGCTGTCAAAAGTCGTCCAATCCGTGGTAATGTACGCGGCACCTGTTTGGGCAAAGGCAGCCAAGAAAAAAGGAAATATGCGGAAGCTGAACCAACTATTTCGTTTATGTGCACTAAGGGTGTGCTGTGGTTTCCGTACCATATCACAAGAGGCAGCAGGGATTTTGGCAGGAATACCTCCAGCGGATCTGATTATCGCTGAGTTAAACGAAATGCACCGTATGAGAGTGGCGGTTGGAAGAGGCCTCACGCATCAGGAGACCATGACCATCAAGGATGTCACTTTGTCGAAATGGCAGCAGAGATGGGATCATTGCAATAAAGGCAGGTGGACGTATCATCTAATACCAGAGATCAGGACATGGATAGAGAGACGCCATGGGGAACTAGATTTTTACATGACGCAGATGCTCAGCGGTCATGGATGTTTCCGAAGTTATCTCTACAAGTACGGCCATGACTCTGAGGAATTTTGCGCGCAGTGCCCCAACCTCTGCGAAGATGCAAACCATATTTTTCGAGTGTGATGGCCTTGCACAAAAGCGAGAAATGACAGAGGCGGCGTTGCGACAACCAATAACAGCGCAGAATATCGTCGAGTGCATGTTAAAATCGCCAGAGGCGTGGGATGTGTTGATGTCCATGTGCGCGAAAGTCATGAGAGAGCAGCGCAGTCTGGAGCGTGCACGTAACAGTCAGATGATGGCAAGGCAAGTGGACAGAACTGGACCGACTAACGTAGGGTGAACAGGGACGTTAGGGTGAGATAATGTTACACAATTGGACGATTACGAACGCTTGAGTGTTAAGCTCCTTCTGCCTCCCGACGTATTACTTAGCGTTAGTTCCGGGAGGACTGACAGACTAGGGGGAGGGGTTTTAGCGTGGTTAAAGTCCCGCACGCCGGCTTTCGATGCTTTCCCCTCATACGAAAACACACACACACACACACACACACACACACACACACACACACATATATATATATATATATATATATATATATATATATATATATATATATATATATATATATATATATATATATATATATATATATATATATATATATATATATATATATATATATATATATATATATATATATATATATATATATATATATATATATATATATATATATATATATATATATATATATATATATATATATATATATATATATATATATATATATATATATATATATATATATATATTAGACCGGTCCTTATTTCTTTTTTTTCGAATTCGTATGACGGCAAGCGCTAAAACCATTTTATTTGATCCTAAAAATACACAAAAAAAATTTGAGCTTGATTGGACAATTTTTAGCCGTGCCCCCGCCAACATTGAAATTTTTTTCCCCGGTTTTTCTTGAAATGTATCTGGCAGCCCTGTTGGTAAGTACTTATTGAAATGTGTACTCACACACTCTCTCTTTTTTTGTGGCGGCCCAGTACTGTGTTGTTGTTGTGTACGTCTGACGAAAATTCGCATAAATAAATCATTTTGTATTGCAACTTTCACACGTAGAGATCGACGAATTTAGTGAAATCGTGAAGTTCAAACAAAAAAATTTAAAAGAATATTGTCCAAAAGATTACCATTAAAAAAATTGAACAAATAAATTTTAAAATTAAAAATCCAAAGCGATGACAACCAAAAGATTTCGATCGGATGATGATATTATGTTAATTGGCGTAATTGACCACCAAATTACTGGAGCTAAATTACCAGGAAGAAAACAAGTGCTACAAGTTTTATTTTATAATTTAAGAATAGTTGGTTTAAATTTAAGAGAAAGTTCTAAATTAGTTGTTGCTGAGGTTAGTACGTTTTGGCAAAAAGCACGAATTCCAACACACCATGAAAAACACTGCATTGAGAAGCTGGAAAAATTATACAACGAGTGGAGAGATATTACAAAGCATCATGGTCGAAAAACAGAATGTCAAAACAGGAAAGAAACTGAATTTCAAGATAAATTACATGATTTATTCGATATCGCACACGCAAACGCGATAGAATTAATTAAAATACAAGAAGACAAAGAGTTCTTAAAAAAGCAACGAGAAAAAGGAAGACCAGGTTGTATGCTAGGAACGGATAGAATTGTCATGCAGAAAGAAAAGCGAAAGGCAGTCCAGAAAGAACAAGAAAACCAGCGTCGAATAAAAGAAGATGAACGAAAAGAGTTATATGAACAACATACTCAAAGAGGTATACAATTAAGAATTATATCTTTTAAGCAAATCAGAATTATTGTTGTAAAACAGGTATGATTGACATTGACGACGAAAACGATATTGAAGTTGTAGCATCAACATCAGCAGGAAATGCATATCCAGGTATATCAGGTATATCCAGAGGTAAAACAAATTTGTTTACACCAAGACTGCTTTCAACTTTGGATAAGTGGAAAATCACTGATGGTGCTGCAGTTCATATCCTAAGTGCAACTGCTGACGCGTTGGGCTATGATATCGAAGATCTTATACTAAATCGTTCATCAATTCGTCGAATGCGTCAGAAACATCGTGCAACAACAGCACAAAACATTGCAGCAAACTTTGATGTAAGTACTGTAATGTGTTTGTGTTTTTCCCTATGCTTCTTTTTTTATGTTTTGAGTATAAATTAAGAAACTTGAGTTTTTTTTTCCAGATTCCACGTAGTTTTGTTTTGCATTGGGATGGTACAATGTTACCAGAAATTAGTGGCAGGGAAAAAGTTGATCGCTTGCCAATCATAGTCTCATCTCAAGGTATCGATAAACTACTTGGCATTCCAAAGTTAAAATCTTCGAGTGGAAAAGAAATATCAGATGCCGTGTTTAATTCAATAAAAGAATATGAAATGCTTGATCGAGTTGAAATTATCTGCTTCGACACAACTGCTCATAATACAGGAGCACAAAACGGTGCTGCTGCTCTGCTTGAAGGAAAACTAGGTCGCGATTTATTATATTTTCCCTGCAGACACCATATTTACGAGTTGTTGATCCGTAAAGTGTTTGAAATTAGAGTGGCTACTACAGCCGGTCCAGAAGTGCTAATTTTTAATCGCTTTAGCAAATACTGGAATAATATTGACAAATTAAATTACAAGAGTTGTTTAGAAGATGAACACATTATTACAGTATTGACAGCTGAAGAACGTGGAACAATTTTAAATTACTGTCTAGATAACTTAAAACAAGCTCATAGCAGACGCGACTACAAAGAATTATTACAATTAGTTGTCAGTTTTCTTGGTGGTACGGTGCCGAATTTTAACACCTTTCGTATACCTGGTGCAACTTCTCATGCTCGATGGATGTCAAAATCTATTTATGCACTTAAAATTTATTTGTTTCGTAATGAATTCAATATGACCAAACAAGAGCTAAACGGTATACGTAGTGTCTGTCTGTTTATAGTTCGTATTTATGTAAAAGCCTGGTTTGGATGCACTAAAGCAATTGAAGCACCAAATCAAGACCTAAATTTAATTAAAAATATTATAGCTTATCCTGAAAGGGATATAGCTCTTGCTTTGCTACAAAAAATAAGCAATCATTTGTGGTATTTGTCGGAAGAAGCAGTCGGTCTTTCATTCTTCGATCCTAATGTAAGCGTTACAATTAAAAAAAAAATGGTTCAGGCAATTAATGTTAAAGCAAATACAGAAAAATGCAAGCGAATAATAACTAATCCAACAAATATCGACACATTTGCGCAAAAAGATTTAAGCGATTTTGTAAATTCCAATACACACGCGTTCTTTGATCGCTTAGAAATTTCAAAAGAATTTTTGCAAGTCGATCCGTCGGATTGGAATGAAAGATTTGACTACGCTCAGGGATCACAAATTTGTAAAAACTTATCTGTAGTAAATGATGCAGCTGAAAGAGGCGCCAAATTCATTACAGATTATAATAATAAATTAACCCACAATGAAGAGGAGAAACAATTCCTTTTTCAAGTGGTTAAAGAATATAACATGAATTATCCCACTTTTAAAAAGACTTCACTATTAAATTAAAATAATATTAATGTTACTATGAGTATGTAATTAATAAAAATATTTCAGTTTATTCTTACTTTTCAAATAAATGCAAATAAAATAAAAAAATATATTTTTTTTGCCTTATTTCTCATAATAAAAACAAAAAGGTGCTTGGGGCACGGCTAAAAATTATCCAATCGTTGTCAAATTTTTTTTTATGCTTTGTGAGACTAAAACGAATATTTTTAGCGCTTGCCGTAACATATATTCGAGAAAATAAATTTGTCCATATAAATAAGGACCGGTCTAATATATATATATATATATATATATATATATATATATATATATATATATATATATATATATATATATATATATATATATATATATATATATATATATATATATATATATATATATATATATATATATATATATATATATATATATATATATATATATATATATATAATACACACACACACACACATATATATATATATATATATATATATATGTGTGTGTACACACACACACACATATATATATATATATATATATATGTGTGTGTGTGTGTGTGTGTGTTTTATATATATATATATATATATATATATATATATATATATATATATATATATATATATATATATATATATATATATATATATATATATATATATATATATATATATATATATATATATATATATATATATATATATATATATATATATATATATATATATATATATATATAGATATATATATGTGTGTGTGTGTGTATTTTTTTTTCGTATGAGGGGAAAGCATCGAAAGCCGGCGTGCGGGACTTTAACCACGCTAAAACCCCTCCCCCTAGTATATATATATATATATATATATATATATATATATATATGTGTATTATAAAAAAATTACAGGAAAATTATTGAAATCAGAGACTTTTTTTTTTCGTATGAGGGGAAAGCATCGAAAGCCGGCGTGCGGGACTTCTTGCGCAGGTTTAACTCCCTACGCTCAACTCCCTCCCAAAGAGTTCACCGGGACACGTTACCAATCCTTCACAAACAAAAAACCTTTCCCCGCCGATCTCCGGCCAAATACTTTACTTTACAGAGTTTACAACAACAAAAAAGGATTCAGTAGCTTATTTCTTAAAAAAAAACAAGATCGAAACAATTTTTCAAACAGACCCATTTATATTGATTCAGTTTATTGATCATGAACGCCTGGTCACCTCATGTTCTGTACGGTATTATTCCGCAACAGCTGACGTCTGATTCATTGCGCGTTGTTGTTGCGGTCGCGCCACGAGCATGGTTTTTTATATAGCACGGTTTAGGAATCGCTCGCTGACTTGTGAATATTTCAATCTGATTTAGCAGATGTCTGTTACAGGATGACGCTGCCGAGTTAATTCGACATATAGCTCAAAGAGCGATATGATCGACCGCGGCAGATAATCAACTCCTTTATCGATCGGTTGTGATCGATATTGTATCTTAGTCACAAGCATTGCGTCAGCCAATGCCGATTACACACGCGGTCTTTGCAATGCTCGCATACAGTCGCGCATCAATACATTTGGATTCAATGCATGCCTATATGTTTTACGCCAGATCACTGCCTCACTGCCATCTACTCGGGTGCATGATATGATGCCGCATACGCTGCATGGATTAACCCTTGCAAATCCAACATTTAATGTTACAGCGCTCATTGACATCTTCATTGGTGGACAATACGTTTGGGATATTTTCACGGCAGAGAAGCTGGCAAATCCAGAAGGGGACATCATAGCAGTATCATCACTATTTGGATGGGTGGTAACTCAAGGTAAACCGCGATCAGTTACGCATTCAGTCTCGTTCGTCACCTTGGCTGACATTGATGCGTCGATTCGGTGTTTATGGGAGCTAGAGGATACCTCACCGCCTGCTGCTGACCCGAACGAAACTTTAGTCGAGCAGCACTTTGTTAGAAATTTAAGGAAACGACACCGCAGTCCGCAGGCACAGTTTCAGGTGAAGACACGTCAAAGATGTGATCGTTCCACGAAGATCGCATTGGATTGACATGCCCAGAACATCAAGAGCCTCCGACTCATTACTATCCACACCACCCATATTTAGAGGTGGGAAGTTGTCACCCGCCAGACGTTTGTGGGTCAACAATCTCTTCTATTTATTGCGTATTTTTTTGCGCAACCATTTTTATTGTACAATATTCTTTCCCGTTTCACAACACTGGATAAAACAATAGTTGTAGAACTGTTAAAAAAATTAAGCCTTTTTAAAAGCATTTTCCTATTAAATTTTAAAAAATTTGCCTTTCATTTTCAGAACGAACTGTTTTAAAATATATGGCAGATGGCATGCTCCATAGAGAATTACTCTCAGAACCAGATCTAGCGTCATATGGTGTAATAATCATAGTCGAGGCTCACGAACGGACTTTACATACGGATATCCTATTTGGCTTAGTGAAAGATATTGCCAGATTTCGGCCTGAGTTTAAGTTATTAACTTCTAGTGCTACACTGGATGCTGAAAAATTTTCAAAATTTTTTGATGATGCTCCTATTTTTAGGATTCCGGGCAGGCGATATCCGCTAATTTTTTATTCGTAAGCGTGCTAGTTTAACTTGTGAAGAATTTCTTATTAGGTATATATATTTTATACGAAGTCTCCTGAAGCGGACTATATCGATGCTTGCTGTATATCAATACTACAAATTCATGCAACGCAACCCCTTGGAGATATATTGGTTTTCCTAACAGGCCAAGATGAAATTGAAGTCTGTCATGAGATCCTGCAGGATAGAATAAAACGCCTGTGTTCACAAATAAAAGAGCTTGTTATTATTCCAGTATACGCAAACTTACCTAGTGAGTTACAATCTAGAATTTTTGAGCCTGCGCCTGTAAATGCACGAAAAGTTATTTTGGCGACTAATATTGCTGAAACGTCTGTTACAATAAATAATATTATTTACGTTATTGATCCGGGTTTTTCCAAACATAATAATTTTAATTCACGAACTGGAATGGAATCGTTAATGGTTGTTCCCATTTCAAAAGCTTCAGCTAATCAAAGGGCCGGTCGAGCGGGACGAACCGCACCAGGCAAATGCTTCCGTTTATATACCGCGTGGGCTTACAGATATGAACTTGAAGATAATACTGTTCCTGAGATTCAAAGAATTAATTTGGGAAATGCTGTGCTAATGCTTAAGGCTTTGGGTATTCACGATTTAATTCATTTCGACTTTTTAGATCCTCCACCACATGAAACACTTGTTGTAGCTTTAGAACAGTTGTATGCATTGGGTGCATTAAATCATCATGGAGAACTTACAAAACTAGGCAGACGAATGGCAGAATTTCCTGTTGACCCCATGATGGCGAAAATGTTGCTAGCAAGTGAAAGGTATTTATGAAATGGACATTATCTTATGAAAAAGAAAATAACTTAGGTACAAATGCTCTGAAGAAATGGTTTCTATTGCAGCCATGCTATCTATAAATAGCTTTAGAACAGTTGTATGCATTGGGTGCATTAAATCATCATGGAGAACTTACAAAACTAGGCAGACGAATGGCAGAATTTCCTGTTGACCCCATGATGGCGAAAATGTTGCTAGCAAGTGAAAGGTATTTATGAAATGGACATTATCTTATGAAAAAGAAAATAACTTAGGTACAAATGCTCTGAAGAAATGGTTTCTATTGCAGCCATGCTATCTATAAATAGCGCCGTATTTATAGATAGACCTAAGGATAAACTTATTCATGCCGACACTTCAAGAAAGAACCTGAGCCACATAAATGGTGACCATCTCAGTTGGCTACAAATTTACAGTCAGTGGTCAGAATCAAACTTCAGTACGCAGTGGTGTTATGAACATTTTATTCAGCACAGATCAATTGGTTGGTCTTATGCAACGTGTCTTTCTTAGTATGACTTCTTGCCTTCCCGAAACTGTTAACATCCGTAAAGCTATAACTGCTGGATACTTTTATCACATTGCAAGACTGGCGAAAGGAGGAAATTATAAAACTATTACACATAATCAAACAGTCATGATTCATCCAAATTCCTCTCTTTTTGAGGAACTCCCAAGATGGGTTTTATACCATGAATTGGTTTTTACCACAAAGGAATATATGCGCCAGGTTACTCAAATAGACAGCATGTCGTTGTTAGAGGTCGCACCGCATTACTATAAATCAAAGGATTTGGATTTGGATTTTGGATAGCACGAACCAAATGCAGAAACATCCTAAAAATTAAAACCAATTATGGACATGAAAAGCGAAATGCAAAAACTTTTTGCTTTTTGCTATGAACTGTTTTTGTTTTCAACAAAAAGAAAAATATATTTTACAACTGAAAAGATATATAATTTATTTTCGCAATTCTTAGCATAAAAAACTTGTTAACGATAACATTAGCCAGAGTTCATTTAACATTACAGCCGACAACTCGGATTTGGATTTGGATTTTCTTTTTACATGTATTTCAAAGCGAAGAACAAAATACAGTTTTGAAGTAAGATAATCCTGAAATTGTTTTACGCTATCCCAATGAGATGGCACCATGATAGTTACGATGGAATTTTTAACTCAAACGACTATTTTTCTGTTTAAAAGGTTGGCAGTGAGTACCTTTGTTTTCGTTTGTCTAGTTTTATAAATGTATAGCTGTTTCTAATATTAATCACTTTATACAAATTTGATTAGGAAAATTTTCAGAAAACGCACCTGGTCCGAGAGGGAGACCACAGTTTTTCTCGATGCATATGCTGTCCGAAAGAGGATTTTAGCCCTCCAAAGAAAAATAGGGTGGCTTATTCTCTCAGTTTGGAGATTACCGAAACGTGTAGGTAATCATAACTTGGTAGTCAAAGCTCACAGCATTCCTTTTACTATTAAATAGAATGGAGAAAATATCTGGGAACAGGCCAATCCGTAACTCATTGCCTAGCTTTTCCCGGCATTCTTCAAAAATCATTGTCAGATACTGGACTTGAAGTGCTGGATGTATCCTTTGAACAAATATAAAATTATAAATTTCAGAGAATGACACGAAATCAAAAATCAAATTAATGCTTCAGAAGTAGAAATTAGAAATAAAGGAAGGCGCCATAGAGACAGAATTTAAAAAAAAAAAGCCTTACAAATTTCTTAAATGTATTATATATAACTATATTACATTAGAAATTACTTTTTGCTTGTTTCTGTCTTTCTTTTATCCTTCCATATACATTCCTGTACCATTCATCCGATTGCGATGAAACTTTGGCGAGTTGATATGCTTACGGCCGCGAAAGTTTCTGTATATTTTTTTAAAATCCAACTGAATTCTTTAAAGAAAATTTATTTGCCGGGCATTCCGCCGTTTTAGCATTAAAATTCGGCGTGCCTATCATTCTTCCCCGAAACATGAATTCAATACGACTGTGCAGCGGTACCAGGCTTTTAGTGAAAAGGATGATGAATAATATAATCGAAACTACAAATTTGTCGATATGTAGGGTGTGTGTCGTTATTCCACCGTTATTTTCATGATAGATGTTTGAGGGAATTAGAAGCCTGGTTCCACCGATCCAGGTATGTCTTCCCGACCGCTTATAATGTAAAATCCTTGAAAGCAAGTGTCTACAGTCACTACTCTCCTTTCCTCCCCTCCCACCAACCTATCTTCCTCTTATGGAACAAATTCATTGCATGGAAAGGAGAGCATCCCCTGAGTTTGGTCTAATACGAGATAAAAAAATATACCATTTGAATTCAAACGTTTGCAGTTTCCAGTGCGACTCGCATTTGCAATGACCATACAAAAAAAACAATTACTACAAATGTGGACATCGCATCGACAGCTGTATGTGACCTGCTCACGCGTCGGAAAACTTTCAGATTTATTCGTGTGCGCACAATATGGAAAAACAAAAAATATGTATCCAAAAGTAATTCAATAAAAAGAATTACAACAACACTTTCCTTGTTAGAGTGGGGTAACAGCTGGTTCTTTATAAATCTTTCGATAACAAAACAATGAACATGCTATTTTTATTTACACGGCAAGTGTGTCAAAGCACCATCTAGTTGTCATCCTGAGCATTGCAGATAATCCAAATCCAAGTAGGAAAAACGGGGTTATTACAGTTTAATATTAATTTTACCTTTCATAAAAATTTAAATCAATATGTTTAGTAATATGACAACGAGAGCCGACGAGCGATGGCGATGAGTCTCTGATGTCAAAATGTAATGGGTTCTTTTGGAAAAGAAAAAAAAAATATTTTCGCTCATCGTGGCTAGTGATAGATCTATTTCTGCTCTACTTTTTTTTATGGTATACAGAAATTTGCTAAGCAAACGGCAGCGCCAGTCGCTCATTGCTATCTATGCATTTTTGTTTAATCGCTGCCGTATGATAACTCCAGTCACTCGCGCTATGATTGTGTTCGGGCATTCAAAATAAAGGCTCATGTTGATATTATTTACTTTGGATATTTCAATTTCCATCTCTTCAATTATTCTCAAGGTGCATTACGCAGTGGGACTTTAAGCGCTAATATATCGTATTTTATTTTTTAATTTATTACCCACACCCTATTTTGAGAGCGATTAAATCCGATGAACATGAAAGGTCGAGAGCTTCGCGGGCATATCTTCAGCTTCTAGACTGTGTCCAATGTCGTGCGTTAAAGCTTATAGGGGACAGTAGGGTATCCAGCTCTATTGAAACCTTGGAGCATCATCGTGATGTAGGGTGTGTATCATTATTTTACCGTTACTTTCATGGTATATGTTCCTCTCAAGTAGCCGGCCTGATTTCTCCGGTTCAGGTATTTAGCAGAACTACGCGGCTTTCCAGAGGGGTGCACCCCTTTTATGTCTCGATTCCGTTCCAACGAACCACGCATTAGCGTGAGAATTCATTTTTCGGTCGCGTCATTAGATTGTGGAATTGTCTCCCTGCGCATGGCTTCCCACCCACTTACAGCGTCGAAACCTTCCCCTCTTCCCAATAATCTGTCATCCCTTCGGAGCCAACAAATACTTTGCATGGATAGGGGGCATCCCCTGAGCTTGGTTTCATCTGCCATAAAAGAAAAGCAACGTGGCTATAGTAATGGTTATATAACTAACACAAGTTATATAACCACGCCTTTCGAAGGAAAGTAGTATATAGTATTGTGTTGATCGTTTTATCCATATCCTTCCGTCGCTGTTTAAGATCTTTAAAAATATAATAAACTACTTTGCGACTTAAGAAAAAAAAATAGAGTCCCTTTTGCGGTTATGTATGACTTCCCCGCTTCAGGGCATACAGAGCTAATTCAATCGAATTGGAATCTTGACAAGAATAATCATATTCTTTTTTCGCTATATTTATTTAGGGGTCTTGATAGAGTGAACGATAACATTCTTGCTCTGAAACAAATAAGTTTTAGTTATTCGCAAATTTTCGTGTGTTAACAATACAGCGCCGATTTTTGTGAAAATTTTTTAATGTCGCTACATACTCTAGAATAAAATTACGTTATCTCACACCGTTTATGAGGTATTGAAAAATTTTATATGAATGAGCGGACCCTTTTTATTGGAAATATTTTGATAATAGTATATGCTTTAATAAAATATAAGGAATAAAATTATTTTTTAATATCTCATTTTGTTTCTGAGATATTAAATTTTTAGCATTTTTGAAAAGAGGTGCCCTTACATTCGGCACCTAAAAAAGAATCGGTTAATAACCATGTTACAAAGAAAGCATGGTTATTAACCGATATAGACATCTTCAATCGATTTTGATTTCAACGGATAAATCGTAATTTCAACGGATAGGTAGACAGACAGACGAACGGAAAGGGTAAATAGACTCGGTATACTTTTCTGTATTTGTCTTGTCTCCTTTTCTGCGTTACAAACAGAAGAACAAAGTGAATGTACGTTTTCCCTACGGGTGTAGAGTATAAAAAGGTTTAGTTCTACACGAGAATTATTTGTTGTAATAAGTAAATAATAATTGTTCGCCCTCGCTTTTAATAACTCCAAAAAATCAAAAGTAATTCAAAGATTAAACCTTAATGAACTTATGCAGTGTTCAACATAATTTTTAGTCTTTCGAAACTGATCTTTTATAAAAATTACTGAAGCAGAGTGGAATGAACGGTCGCCAGTTGTACGCGACGACAATACTGTACGACCTAAATAATTGCGTTAACGAGAGCAAACTGTAAAATGCTTGAAGTCTTCATTCGATAACGCTGAGGCCATAAATAAGACGTCAGTTCCCAAATTTCAAATTAGGCTTAACAAACAATAACGAGTATTTAAACCATATTATGTATTAGTATTAATTACAGCTCTTAAAAGTGATAGGTAGAACTTGATAAACGAGTTTTGTAAATTCTTTCGTCGAAGTTAAAGTAAAAATGTAAGGAGTTTAAGGTAGATGAGATATCACCTGCAGATAAATTCCAACATCTCCGTTCATGCCGAAATGCATTTCACATCTGAAATATAACAATTTTTCTAATTGTGGATATTAAAGTTGTATTCCAAGTTCCAATACGACTACTTGTTTTTTTTTTTGTCTTTTTAGCTTTATTTTCGCTTGAAAATTCATAACTTTAAAGTACAATGTAAAAACCTTCCAGATGGAAAAACATCCAAATCAGCCTTCTTCGTTCTAAAATAATGCATATTTAAATCCCAATTTTGCTTATACCAAAACATCAATTAGCTTTTGTTACTCAGAAAATTATTTCCGACTAAGGTCGAAAACCGCATCGCAAAAGGTCCCTATTGTAGTATTTATCTATTGTAAATATTGAATTTTCGGGCACACGATGAAAAATTTTTGAAAAGTAATACATATTGCTGTTACCACAAGCAGTAGAGCATTTCGGTGGCGTAGTTTGGTCACAGGCTATTTCGCTATAAAAATCCCTTATGCCACAATGCAAAGTATTCAAATCGGTGTCTAACGGTGTAAACATCAATAAAAGTGGTCACTCCGTAACTGAGATATGCATTTTTCTTGATGCTTCATTTTGCTTCTACCAAAGGGGCACAGCGCCTTCCGTGGTGACACTTTGAAAACGCCATAGCCTGTGCCCCTCTGTCCCAATACAATGTACTGCGCCCCTCTGGATGTAATGTATTTTCCTTTTTAAATATCTTTATTTCTGTACTGTATAACAATTTTTAGTGACTTGTACTCTACAATATATATATATTAATTAATTATTAATTAATAATACACACACACCCACACACACACACAAAAACACACACACACACACACACACATACATATATATATATATATATATATATATATATATATATATATATATATATATATATATATATATATATATATATATATATATATATATATATATATATATATATATATATATATATATATATATATATATATATATATATATATATATATATATATATATATATATATATATATATATATATATATATATATATATATATATATATATATATATATATATATATATATATATATATATATATATATATATGTATGTATTATTAATTACGTAAATTAATAGTTCCATCAAGTCTTATGACCGCGAGTCTCGTAACAGAAAGTCTCGGCCGATGGGTCAAACGAGTGTCGTTGTTTATTATGAATCACATGGTGTTTCACAATTTTTTTTACACAATATACAGTGGTGTGTAAAAAATCTACCACTAGAAAATTATTGAAATCAGAGACTTATGTTTCATATAACTTTTAAAGAATTTATTATTCTACCAAAGATTAATGATAAATCAACAATAAAAAATTTTCATAACTAAAATAAAAACTCGCATCCGCATTGCCCTTCCATTCCCCCCACCCGTGTACCAAAAAAAATTAACGCCTCGTCGGGTTTGCAAACTTTTTTTCAGTACTATAAAAAACTATCTAAAAATTACAGATTATAAAAATTAAAATAAAAGACTACGATAGTAAAGCTCATGCGCCATCAACGCGGTCTTCTTGCGCAGGTTTAACTCCCTATGCTCAACTCCCTCCCAAAGAGTTCACCGGGACACGTTACCAATCCTTCACAAACAAAAAACCTTTCCCCGCCGATCTCCGGCCAAATACTTTACTTTACAGAGCCAACAATAAAAAATACATTAATACATTGAACTCATATACATACGCTCGCTACTCTCCGAAAGATGTTTACAACAACAAAAAAGGATTCAGTAGCTTATTTCTAAAAAAAACAAGATCGAAACAATTTTTCAAACAGACCCATTTATATTGATTCAGTTTATTGATCATGAACGCCTGGTCACCTCATGTTCTGTGCGGTATTATTCCGCAACTCAGATTGCAGCTGACGTCTGATTCATTGCGCGTTGTTGTTGCGGTCGCGCTACGAGCATGGTTTTTTATACACGTACTTGTTCATAACGTCTGGTCTAGCGGCTTATTTTGGAAATGGCGCTGTTGCGGTAGGCCAGGAAGCGCTCGCTGACTTGTGAATATTTCAATCTGATTTAGCAGATGTCTGTTACAGGATGACGCTGCCGAGTTAATTCGACATATAGCGGTTACTGAATCCACGTTTGAGACAGTTTAGGCGCGCCTCAGATATTCAAAGAATTAATTTGGGAAATGCTGTGCTAATGCTTAAGGCTTTGGGTATTCACGATTTAATTCATTTCGACTTTTTAGATCCTCCAGCACATGAAACACTTGTTGTAGCTTTAGAACAGTTGTATGCATTGGGTGCATTAAATCATCATGGAGAACTTACAAAACTAGGCAGACGAATGGCAGAATTTCCTGTTGACCCCATGATGGCGAAAATGTTGCTAGCAAATGAAAGGTATTTATGAAATGGACATTATCTTATGAAAAAGAAAATAACTTAGGTACAAATGCTCTGAAGAAATGGTTTCTATTGCAGCCATGCTATCTGTAAATAGCGCCGTATTTCATAGACCTAAGGATAAACTTATTCATGCCGACACTTCAAGAAAGAACCTGAGCCACATAAATGGTGACCATCTCAGTTGACTACAAATTTACAGTCAGTGGTCAGAATCAAACTTCAGTACGCAGTGGTGTTATGAACATTTTATTCAGCACAGATCAATTGGTTGGTCTTATGCAACGTGTCTTTCTTAGTATGACTTCTTGCCTTCCCGAAACTGTTAACATCCGTAAAGCTATAACTGCTGGATACTTTTATCACATTGCAAGACTGGCGAAAGAAGGAAATTATAAAACTATTACACATAATCAAACAGTCATAATTCATCCAAATTCCTCTCTTTTTGAGGAACTCCCAAGATGGGTTTTATACCATGAATTGGTTTTTACCACAAAGGAGTATATGCGCCAGGTTACTCAAATAGACAGCATGTGGTTGTTAGAGGTCGCACCTCATTACTATAAATCAAAGGATTTGGATGATAGCACGAACCAAATGCAGAAACATCCTAAAAATTAAAACCAATTATGGACATGAAAAGCGAAATGCAAAAACTTTTTGCTTTTTGCTATGAACTGTTTTTGTTTTCAACAAAAAGAAAAATATATTTTACAACTGAAAAGATATATAATTTATTTTCGCAATTCTTAGCATAAAAAACTTGTTAACGATAACATTAGCCAGAGTTCATTTAACATTACAGCCGACAACTCGGATTTGGATTTGGATTTTCTTTTGACATGTATTTCAAAGCGAAGAACAAAATACAGTTTTGAAGTAAGATAATCCTGAAATTGTTTTACGCTATCCCAATGAGATGGCACCATGGTAGTTACGATGGGAAAAATTTTTAACTCAAACGACTATTTTTCTGTTTAATGGCCAGATTTTCAATTATCACTGTCACTAAGAAGCGAGAAATCGTTACTCGTCACCGTGAATGTAAAATGCGATTTCTAAACACTTACGTAGCGAGTAGTTCGCTTCTCGTAGGCACTTTAAAGATGTGTTTAATATTTTAAGGGTACACTCGGATTTCTCTTTTCTTCGCATGCTTTCTAATTTTTGCTTATCATTCTTACTCGCTCATTATTTTACCCTGGTTTCCCCTATGTTTATAAACATATTGTTACTTTTGATGTGTTGTGTTTCAAGTGCTGAAAATTGTGAATTATGAAGCGGAAAATTTGTATTCGGGGTTATTGGTCATTTCCCGCAGCAGCAGGTTGAACTGCACGTTGTTCGTAATTCTAAGAAAAAGTTAAAATTAATTTTCATTCTGTTTAAAATTCACCATTAAATAGAAAATAACCTCTTCTTGTTGGAATTCATTGCTACACGTTCAGATTACAGATTTTTCTATCAGATATTTCAGATTCACAAAAATTTGCGCCAGTTTAGCTGAAAGAATGGAGTAACGACAGCCTTTTAGCAGTCGTTACTTTTGACAGTTCATATCGCTGAAATAATGATTGAAAATACCATGTAACGAACGAGAACTCGTAACAAGTATGGAAAGTGTTGTTGTGTTTTTAACGAACGAGCTGCTCGTTGTTTGAAAATCACAAAGTAACGATATCGCGAAAATAAGAAAGCAGAATCACGAAGAATCACCTCGTTCGTTGGTTGAAAATCTGGCCATAAAAGGTTGGCAGTGAGTACCTTTGTTTTCGTTTGTCTAGTTTTATAAATGTATAGCTGTTTCTAATATTAATCACTTTATACAAATTTGATTAGGAAAATTTTCAGAAAACGCACCTGGTCCGAGAGGGAGACCACAGTTTTTCTCGATGCATATGCTGTCCGAAAGAGGATTTTAGCCCTCCAAAGAAAAATAGGGTGGCTTATTCTCTCAGTTTGGAGATTACCGAAACGTGTAGGTAATCATAACTTGGTAGTCAAAGCTCACAGCATTCCTTTTACTATTAAATAGAATGGAGAAAATATCTGGGAACAGGCCAATCCGTAACTCATTGCCTAGCTTTTCCCGGCATTCTTCAAAAATCATTGTCAGATACTGGACTTGAAGTGCTGGATGTATCCTTTGAACAAATAAAAAATTATAAATTTCAGAGAATGACACGAAATCAAAAATCAAATTAATGCTTCAGAAGTAGAAATTAGAAATAAAGGAAGGCGCCATAGAGACAGAATTTAAAAAAAAAGCCTTACAAATTTCTTAAATGTATTATATATAACTATATTACATTATAAATTACTTTTTGCTTGTTTCTTTCTTTTATCCTTCCATATACATTCCTATACCATTCATCCGATTGCGATGAAACTTTGGTGAGTTGATATGCTTACGGCCGCGAAAGTTTCTGTATATTTTTTTAAAATCCAACTGAATTCTTTAAAGAAAATTGATTTGCCGTGCATTCCGCCGTTTTAGCATTGAAAATCGGCGTGCCTATCATTCTTCCCCGAAACATGAATTCAATACGACTGTGCAACGGTACCAGGCTTTTAGTGCAAAGGATGATGAATAATATAATCGAAACTACAAATTTGTCGATATGTAGAGTGTGTGTCGTTATTCCACCGTTATTTTCATGGTAGATGCTCGAGGGAATTAGAAGCCTGGTTCCACCGATCCAGGTATGTCTTCCCGACCGCTTATAATGTAAAATCCTTGAAAGCAAGTGTCTACAGTCACTACTCTTCTTCAGTGACACTGTGACTGCAGTAACTACCCTCCCACCAACCTATCTTCCTCTTATTGAACAAATTCATTGCATGGAAAGGAGAGCATCCCCTGAGTTTGGTCTAATACGAGATAAAAAAATATACCATTTGAATTCATACGTTTGCAGTTTCCGGTGCGACTCGCATTTGCAATGACCACACAAAAAAAAAGGGACAATTACTAGAAATGTGGACATCGCATCGACAGCTGTATGTGACCTGCTCACGCGTCGGAAAACTTTCAGATTTATTCGTGTGCGCACAAGATGGAAAAACAAAAAATATGTATCCAAAAGTAATTCAATAAAAAGAATTACAACAACACTTTCCTTGTTAGAGTGGCATTGCAATGCATGTTGGATACTAGTAGTGAATATATTATAGCATTAAATTGAAGACTATGCGAACGAAGTATCGGGTAACAGCTGGTTCTTTATAAATCTTTCGACAACAAAACAATGAACATGCTATTTTTATTTACACGGCAAGTGTGTCAAAGCACCATCTAGTTGTCATCATGAGCATTGCAGATAATCCAAATCCACGTAGGAAAAACGGGGTCTCTGCTGTCAAAATGTCATGGGTTCTTTTGGAAAAGAAAAAAAATTATTTTCGCTCATCGTGGCTAGTGATAGATCTATTTCTGCTCTTCTTTTTTTTATGGTATACAGAAATTTGCTAAGCAAATGGCAGCGCCAGTCGCTCATTGCTATCTAAGCAATTGTGTTTAATCGCTGCCGTATGACAACTCCAGTCACTCGCGCTATGATTGTGTTCGGGCATTCAAAATAAATGGCTAATGTTGATATTATTTGCTTTGGATATTTCAATTTCCATCTCTTCAATTATTCTCAAGGTGCATTACGCAGTGGGACTTTAAGCTCAAATATATCGAATTTTATTTTTTAATTTATTACCCACACCCTGACTGCGCGAGTCGTTAGACTTGGTTGCCAACTATAGTAGTCAGCGCGAATCGGTGGACTCATATCCCGACGATGCATACATAAGCCACGTAGCCCGCGGACCCACGAAGAACCGGGACGAAGACTTACATTGAGTGTGACCCAAGCGACGGACGACAGCAAACATCGAACGTCACGTTAAGCAAAGGGCCAGTCAGCGTGTCTCCGCTCCGCAACATACAAGCCCTCTAATGCCTTAAACACAATCAAGGACGCAAGACGCAGATTCAAGACGCAGACGTAGGAAATTGCTCGGATTTAAACCAAATAGCAGAGAAGCGTTTTCGGGAAGCAGAAGTATGAAATGTCAAAAATTAGAAAAATACTCACATGATTTTACAGCAGCTGATTTAAAAAGAATGAATTGTCAAAAAACAAACAACGAATAACAACAAAAACGCTTTTGCATCCGTCAAAATTAGAATTAGCTCGAATGCGGGATGCAAAGTGCGGCTGCAAAACAGGGAAGCAAAATGGAAACAAACTTTTTTCTCGATCTCCATAAGAGCCCGTGTAATTTTGACAGTTCAAAAGTGAATCTGCGTCTTGCGTCCGTGATTGTGTTTAAGGCATAAGGCATAGATTTAAGTTCCGTGTACAAAGAAAACAGTGAATAAAAGTTGTATTTAGACAGAAGTCCCAACAGAGTATAAATTTTCTGTTGACGAACTGTGGCCATCCGACGAGCCCATCCGCGCTTAAGACCGCGGAAGACCGGAACTTCGTTACAAACTTTTAAGCATAATCAAGCAGTCTTGATTCATCCAAATTCCTCTCTTTTTGAGGAACTCCCAAGATGGGTTTTATACCATGAATTGGTTTTTACCACAAAGGAGTATATGCGCCAGGTTACTCAAATAGACAGCATGTGGTTGTTAGAGGTCGCACCGCACTACTATAAATCAAAGGATTTGGATGATAGCACGAACCAAATGCAGAAACATCCTAAAAATTAAAACCAATTATGGACATAAAAAGCGAAAACTTTTCGCTTTTTGCTATGAACTGTTTTTGTTTTCAACAAAAAGAAAAATATATTTTACAACTGAAAAGATATATAATTTATTTTCGCAATTCTTAGCATAAAAAACTTGTTCGCGGGCATATCTTCAGCTTCTAGAATGTGTCCAATGTCGTGCGTTAAAGCTTATAGGGGACAGTAGGGTATCCAGCTCTATTGAAACCTTGGAACATCGTCGTGATGTAGGGTGTGTATCATTATTTTACCGTTACTTTCATGGTATATGTTCCTCTGAAGTAGCCGGCCTGATATCTCCGGTTCAGGTATTTAACAGAAGTACGCGGCTTTCCAGGGGGGTGCTCCCCTTTTATGTAGCGATTCCGTTCCAACGAACCACGCATTAGCGTGAGAGTTCGTTTTTCGGTCGCGTCATTAGATTGTGGAATAGTCTCCCTGCGCATGGCTTCCCACCCACTTACAGCGTCGAAACCCTCCTCCTCTTTCCCCCTTCCCAATAATCTGTCATCCCTTCGGAGCCAACAAATGAACAAATGCTTTGCATGGATAGGGGGCATCCCCTGAGCTTGGTTTCATCTGCCATAAAAGAAAAGCAACGTGGCTATAGCAATGGTTATATAACTAACACAATACGCCTTTCGAAGGAAAGTAGTATATAGTATTGTGTTGACCGTTTTATCCATATCCTTCCGTCGCTGTTAAAGATCTTTAAAAATATAATAAACTACTTTGCGACTTAAGAAAAAAAATAGAGTCCCTTTTGCGGTTATGTATGACTTCCCCGCTTCAGGGCATACAGAGCTAATTCAATCGAATTGGAATTTTGAATAAGAATAATCATATTCTTTTTTCGCTATATATTTAGGGGTCCTGATAGAGTGAACGATAACATTCTTTCTCTGAAACAAATAAGTTTTAGTTATTCGCAAATTTTCGTGTGTTAACATTACAGCGCCGATTTTTGTGAACATTTTTTAATGTCGCTACATACTCTAGAATAAAATTACGTTATCTCACACCGTTTATGAGGTATTGAAAAATTTTGTATGAATGAGCGGACCCTTTTTATTGGAAATATTTTGATAGTAGTATATGCTTTAATAAAATATAAGGAATAAAATTATGTTTTAATATCTCATTTTGTTTCTGAGATATTAAATTTTTAGCATTTTTGAAAAGAGGTGCCCTTACATTCGGCACCTAAAAAAGAATCGGTTAATAACCATGTTACAAAGAAAGCATGGTTATTAACCGATATAGACATCTTCAATCGATTTTGATTTCAACGGATAAATCGTAATTTCAACGGATAGGTAGACAGACAGACGAACGGAAAGGGTAAATAGACTCGGTATACTTTTCTGTATTTGTCTTGTCTCCTTCTCTGCGTTACAAACAGAAGAACAAAGTGAATGTACGTTCTCCCTACGGGTGTAGAGTATAAAAAGGTTTAGTTCTACACGAGAATTCTTTGTTGTAATAAGTAAATAATAATTGTTCGCCCTCGCTTTTAATAACTCCAAAAAATCAAAAGTAATTCAAAGATTAAACCTTAATGAACTTATGCAGTGTTCAACATAATTTTTAGTCTTTCGAAACGGATCTTTTATAAAAATTACTGAAGCAGAGTGAAATGAACGGTCGCCAGTTGCACGCGTCGACAATACTGTACGACCTAAATAATTGCGTTAACGAGAGCAAACTGTAAAATGCTTGAAGTCTTCATTCGATAACGCTGAGGCCATAAATAAGAAGTCAGTTCCCAAATTTCAAATTAGGCTTAACAAACAATAACGAGTATTTAAACCATATTATGTATTAGTATTAATTACAGCTCTTAAAAGTGACATGTAGAACTTGATAAACGAGTTTTGTAAATTCTTTCGTCGAAGTTAAAGTAAAAATGTAAGGAGTTTAAGGTTATATGAGATATCACCTGCAGATAAATTCCAACATCTCCGTTCATGCCGAAATGCATTTCACATCTGAAATATAACAATTTTCCTAATTGTGGATATTAAAGTTGTATTCCAAGTGTACAATACGACTACTTGTTTTTTTTGTCTTTTTAGCTTTATTTTCGCTTGAAAATTCATAACTTTATAGTACAATGTAAAAACCTTCCAGATGGAAAAGCATCCAAATCAGCCTTCTTCGTTCTAAAATAATGCATATTTAAATCCCAATTTTGCTTATACCAAAACATCAATTAGCTTTTGTTACTCAGAAAATTATTTCCGACTAAGGTCGAAAACCGCATTCCAATAGGTTCCTATTGTAATATGTAGTATTTATCTATTGTAAATATTGAATTTTCGGGCACACGATGAAAAATTTTTGAAAAGTAATACATATTGCTGTTACCACAAGCAGTAGAGCATTTCGATGGCGTAGCTTGGTCACAGGCTACTACGCTATAAAAATCCCTTATGCCACAATGCAAAGTATTCAAATCGGTGTCTAACGGTGTAAACATCAATAAAATTGGTCACTCCGTAACTGAGATATGCATTTTTCTTGATGCATCATTTTGCTTCTACCAAAGGGGCACAGCGCCTTCCGTAGTGACACTTTGAAAACGCCATAGCCTGTGCCCCTCTGTCCTAATACAATGTACTGCGCCCCTCTGGATGTAATGTATTTTCCTTTTTAAATATCTTTATTTCTGTACTGTATAACAATTTGTAGTGACTTGTACTTTACAATATATATATATGTATTATTAATTACGTAAATTAATAGTTCCATCAAGTCCTATGATCGCGAGTCTCGTAACAGAAAGTCTCGGCCGATGGGTCAAACGAGTGTCGTTGTTTATTATGAATCACATGGTGTTTCACAATTTTTTTTACACAATATACAGTGGTGTGTAAAAAATCTACCACTAGAAAATTATTGAAATCAGAGACTTATGTTTCATATAACTTTTAAAGAATTTATTATTCTACCAAAGATTAATGATAAATCAACAATAAAAAATTTTCATAACTAAAATAAAAACTCGCATCCGCATTGCCCTTCCATTCCCCCCACCCGTGCACCAAAAAAAATTAACGCCTCGTCGGGTTTGCAAACTTTTTTTCAGTACTATAAAAAACTATCTAAAAATTACAGATTATAAAAATTAAAATAAAAGACTACGATAGTAAAGCTCATGCGCCATCAACGCGGTCTTCTTGCGCAGGTTTAACTCCCTACGCTCAACTCCTTCCCAAAGAGTTCACCGGCACACGTTACCAATCCTTCACAAACAAAAAAACCTTTCCCCGTCGATCTCCGGCCAAATACTTTGCTTTACAGAGTCAACAACAAAAAATACATTAATACATTGAACTCATATACATACGCTCGCTACTCTCCGAAAGATGTTTACAACAACAAAAAAGGATTCAGTAGCTTATTTCTAAAAAAAAACAAGATCGAAACAATTTTTCAAACAGACCCATTTATATTGATTCAGTTTATTGATCATGAACGCCTGGTCACCTCATGTTCTGTGCGGTATTATTCCGCAACTCACATTGCAACTGACGTCTGATTCATTGCGCGTTGTTGTTGCGGTCGCGCCACGAGCATGGTTTTTTATACACGTACTTGTTCATAAGGTCTGGTCTAGCGGTTATTTTAAATGGCGCTGTTGCGGTAGGCCAGGAATCGCTCGCTGACTTGTGAATATTTCAATCTGATTTAGCAGCCGTGGACTACACATGAGTCGTCAACCAATTTCCTTTTTTCTTTCTCATCATCATTATAATATTATCGGCGTAACATTATGAGAAACTGTTAAAATTAAACTTACGTAGGTTTAAAATGTCAATTACGAAAGCTTATACGTTCGCACAGCAGGCAGTTGAGAACGTTACCCTTGAGCAAATAGTCACGCGGATGGAACGACTTGAGCAGTTTTTTGAAGCATTCACGCAAAATACAGACAGCATTCTGCCTCTCACAGATGCAACGGCTTATACAGATCCGAATGTGGATTTCGATGAGTATGAGGAGAAGTATTTGTCAACCAGGGCTTTATCTCTATCGTTGGAGTCGAGGTTATGTCCGCAAGTGGAACCTACAAATCAATCATCAAGCGTAGCTCTATTGGCAGAGCAGTAAGCTTCGTTTTTGCAGCAGGTCTCTGGTGCTAGCGCACCCAGCGCAGTTAATGAATTACCCAAAATCAATATTCCGAAGTTCTCTGGAGATTATAGTGAATGGCCGTCGTTTAGTGACATTTTCTCGAGTAGTGTCGCCACAAGATCAAGACTCTCCAACACGCAAAAATTATACTGTTTAAAGTCGGTGTTACAGGATGACGCTGCCGAGTTAATTCGACATATAGCGGTTACTGAATCCACGTTTGAGACAGCTTGGGCGCGCCTCAAAGAGCGATATGATCGACAGCGGCAGATAATCAACTCCTTTATCGATCGGTTGTGATCGCTCTTTGAGGCGCGCCCAAGCTGTCTCAAACGCGGATTCAGTAACCGCTATATGTCGAATTAACTCGGCAGCGTCATCCTGTAACACCAATCACATCTCATGAAGAAGCTCCCATGTTACGTCAGATTGCAGATGGAGCAAACGCAGTGTTGAGAGGTTTGACCTCCGTAGGATATGAGGACCGCGACTGCTGGTTGATCTTCATCTTATTGAATAAGCTTGACTCGAACACTACTCGAAGGTGGATACACGAAAGCAGAAGCATGGTTCGTCCAACGATTCAAAATTTTCTTGAGTTTCTCGACTCACGATGTTAGGAGCTTGAACTAGGGGCTGTAAACTGCAGTTCAGCATCGAAACAGAAGTCAGGGAAGTGTAAAACTACAAGGTCATTTGTTACCGGCCAACAGAAGTCAATTCGCTGTTATAGTTGTGATGAAACTGATCACCTTTTGAAAAAATGTAAGTCGTTTTTAAAGCGCAGTTTTAAAGATCGGCGTCGACAAGTAAGAGATAAGGTTCTCTGCTTTAATTGCCTTCAACATGGACACTCGATGGCTCAGTGTCGGTTTAAATTCAACTGCAGAATATGTCACCAACGTCACCACACACTCGTGCACGACCCAGCAGAGCGGTAGTCACCCACGACTTCAGCGTCGGCGTTGGTATCGGCAATTTCATCAAGCCCTGATGAAGGGTCAGCTTCAGCAGTGAAACACGCGGCGACAACGGTCAGCGCCTTGGCGTCAGTGGGGGTTTCACTTACATCGGTTGCAGGCAGGACCAAGGCGGAGTTAACACCAATTTTACCTACTGCATTGGTCGATAGCGTGGATGTCCATGGTCAAACCATCGCGTGTAGAGCCCTACTCGATTGTGCTTCAGAATTATCCTATATATCAGAACATTGCATACAGCGTCTGGGCATATCACGCACACATTCTCGTATCTTAGTCACAAGCATTGCGTCAGCCAATGCCGATTACACACGCGGTCTTTGCAATGCTCGCATACAGTCGCGCATCAATACATTTGGATTCAATGCATGCCTATATGTTTTGCGCCAGATCACTGCCATCTACTCGGGTGCATGATATGATGCCGCATACGCTGCATGGATTAACCCTTGCAAATCCAACATTTAATGTTACAGCGCCCATTGACATCTTGATTGGTGGACAATACGTTTGGGATATTTTCACGGCAGAGAAGCTGGCAGATCCAGAAGGGAACATCATAGCAGTATCATCACTATTTGGATGGGTGGTAACACAAGGTAAACCGCGACCAGTTACGCATTCAGTCTCGTTCGTCACCTTGGCTGACATTGATGCGTCGATTCGGTGTTTATGGGAGTTAGAGGATACCTCACCGCCTGCTGCTGATCCGAATGAAACTTTAGTCGAGCAACACTTCGTTAGAAATTTAAGGAAACGACACCGCAGTCCGCAGGCACAGTTTCAGGTGCTTTGTCTCGCCTTTATTCGTTGGAACGACGTTTCAACAAATATGAGCAGCTGCGTGAACAATATACTTCGAAATTACTCGTAGTGTTTGATGGCTCGTACAAGGGCGGAGGTGATATCTCGCTAAACGATTGTCTTCATGTCGGACCCAACCTTCAACGAGACTTGGTCTCAGTCTGTGTGCGATTTCGGTTTCATCGGTTTGCTTTCTCGGCCGATATCGTAAAGATGTTACGTCAGATATGGGTTACCGATGCTCATCGTAATTTTCAACGAATCTTATATTTCTTACACCGCTTAAGAAAGCCGCACTTGGCTGCTTCTTTCGACACGTCAAAGATGTGATCGTTACAGCGAAGATCGCATTGGATTGACATGCCCAGAACATCAAGAGCCTCCGACTCATTACTATCCACACCACCCATATTTAGAGGTGGGAAGTTGTCACCCGCCAGACGTTTGTGGGTCAACAATCTCTTCTCTTTATTGCGTATTTTATTTGCGCAACAATTTTTATTGTACAATATTCTTTCCCGTTTCACAACACTGGATAAAACAATAGTTGTAGAACTGTTAAGAAAAATTAAGCCTTTTTAAAAGCATTTTCCTATTAAATTTTAAAAAATTTGCTTTTCATTTTCAGAACGAGCTGTTTTAGAATATATGACAGATGGCATGCTACATAGAGAATTCCTTTCAGAACCAGATCTAGCGTCATATGGTGTAATAATCATAGACGAGGCTCACGAACGGACTTTACATACGGATATCCTATTTGGCTTAGTGAAAGATATTACCAGATTTCGGCCTGAGTTGAAGTTATTAATTTCTAGTGCTACACTGGATGCTGAAAAATTTTCAAAATTTTTTGATGATGCTCCTATTTTTAGGATTCCGGGCAGGCGATATCCGGTAATTTTTTTATTCGTAAGCGTGCTAGTTTAACTTGCGAAGAATTTCTTATTAGGTAGATATATTTTATACGAAGTCTCCTGAAGCGGACTATATCGATGCTTCCTGTATATCAATACTACAAATTCATGCATCGCAACCCCTTGGAGATATATTGGTTTTCCTAACAGGCCAAGATGAAATTGAAGTCTGTCATGAGATCCTGCAGGATAGAATAAAACGCCTGTGTTCACAAATAAAAGAGCTTGTTAATAATAACTATTATTATATAATAACCAGTATACGCAAACTTACCTAGTGAGTTACAATCTAGAATTTTTGAGCCTGCGCCTTTAAATGCACGAAAAGTTATTTTGGCGACTAATATTGCTGGAACGTCTATTACAATAAATAATATTATTTACGTTATTGATCCGGGTTTTTCCAAACAAAATAATTTTAATTCACGAACTGGAATGGAATCGTTAATGGTTGTTCCCATTTCAAAAGCTTCAGCTAATCAAAGGGCCGGTCGAGCGGGACGAACCGCACCAGGCAAATGCTTCCGTTTATATACCGCGTGGGCTTACAGATATGAACTTGAAGATAATACTGTTCCTGAGATTCAAAGAATTAATTTGGGAAATGCTGTGCTAATGCTTAAGGCTTTGGGTATTCACGATTTAATTCATTTCGACTTTTTAGATCCTCCACCACATGAAACACTTGTTGTAGCTTTAGAACAGTTGTATACATTGGGTGCATTAAATCATCACGGAGAACTTACAAAACTAGGCAGACGTATGGCAGAATTTCCTGTTGACCCCATGATGGCGAAAATGTTGCTAGCAAGTGAAAGGTATTTATGAAAAGGATATTATCTTATGAAAAAGAAAATAACTCAAATTCTTAGGTATTTCATAGACCTAAGGATAAACTTATTCATGCCGACACTTCAAGAAAGAACCCGAGCCACATAAATGGTGACCATCTCAGTTTGCTACTAATTTACAGTCAGTGGTCAGAATCAAACTTCAGTACGCAGTGGTGTTATGAACATTTTATTCAGCACAGATCTATGAAACAAGCACGCGATGTTCGCGAGCAATTGGTTTGTCTTATGCAACGTGTCGAAATGACTTCTTGCCTTCCCGAAAGTGTTAACATCCGTAAAGCTATAACTGCTGGATACTTTTATCACATTGCAAGACTGGCGAAAGAAGGAAATTATAAAACTATTACACATAATCAAACAGTCATGATTCATCCAAATTCCTCTCTTTTTGAGGAAGTCCCAAGATGGGTTTCATACCATGAATTGGTTTTTACCACAAAGGAGTATATGCGCCGGGTTACTCAAATAGACAGCATGTGGTTGTTAGAGGTCGCACCGCATTACTATAAATCAAAGGATTTGGATGATAGCACGAACCAAATGCAGAAACATCCTAAAAATTAAAACCAATTATGGACATGAAAAGCGAAATGCAAAAACTTTTTGCTTTTTGCTATGAACTGTTTTTGTTTTCAACAAAAAGAAAAATATATTTTACAACTGAAAAGATATATAATTTATTTTCGCAATTCTTAGCATAAAAAACTTGTTAACGATAACATTAGCCAGAGTTCATTTAACATTACAGCCGACAACTCGGATTTGGATTTGGATTTTCTTTTGACATGTATTTCAAAGCGAAGAACAAAATACAGTTTTGAAGTAAGATAATCCTGAAATTGTTTTACGCTATCCCAATGAGATGGCACCATGGTAGTTACGATGGGAAAAATTTTTAACTCAAACGACTATTTTTCTGTTTAAAAGGTTGGCAGTGAGTACCTTGGTTTTCGTTTGTCTATTTTTATAGACTGTATAGCTGTATAGCTGTTTCTAATATTAATCACTTTATACAAATTTGATTAGGAAAATTTTCAGAAAACGCACCTGGTCCGAGAGGGAGACCACAGTCTTTCTCGATGTATATGCTGTCCGAAAGAGGATTTTAGCCCTCCAAAGAAAAATAAGGTGGCTTATTCTCTCATTTTGGAGATTACCGAAAAGTAGTCAAAGCTCACAGCATTCCTTTTACTATTAAATAGAATGGAGAAAATATCTGAGAACAGGCCAATCCGTAACTCATTGCCTAGCTCTTCCCGGCATTCTTCAAAAATCATTGTCAGATACTGGACTTGAAGTGCTGGATGTATCCTTTGAACAAATAAAAAATTATAAATTTCAGAGAATGACACGAAATCAAAAATCAAATTAATACTTCAGAAGTAAAAATTAGAAATAAAGGAAGGCGCCATAGAGAAAGAATTTAAAAAAAATAAAAGCCTTAAAAATTTCTTAAATGTATTATATATAACTATAATATATTATATTATAAATGACTTTTTGCTTGTTTCTGTCTTTCTTTTGTCCTTCCATATACATTCCTATACCATTCATCCGATTGCGATGAAACTTTGGTGAGTTGATATGCTTACGGCCGCGAAAGTTTCTGTATATTTTTTTAAAATCCAACTGAATTCTTTAAAGAATATTGATTTGCCGGGCATTCCGCCGTTTTAGCATTGAAAATCGGCGTGCCTATCATTCTTCCCCGAAACATGAATTCAATACGACTGTGCAACGGTACCAGGCTTTTAGTGAAAAGGATGATGAATAATATAATCGAAACTACAAATTTGTCGATATGTAGTGTGTGTCGTTATTCCACCGTTATTTTCATGGTAGATGCTCGAGGGAATTAGAAGCCTGGTTCCACCGATCCAGGTATGTCTTCCCGACCGCTTATAATGTAAAATCCTTGAAAGCAAGTGTCTACAGTCATTACTCTCCTTCAGTGACACTGTGATTACAGTCACTACCCTAACACCAACCTATCTTCCTCTTATGGAACAAATTCATTCCATGGAAAGGAGAGCAACCCCTGAGTTTGGTCTAATACGAGATAAAAAATATACCATTTGAATTCAAACGTTTGCAGTTTCCGGTGCGACTCGCATTTGCAATGACCATACAAAAAAAAAAAGGGACAATTACTACAAATGTGGACATCGCATCGACAGCTGTATGTGACCTGCTCACGCGTCGGAAAACTTTCAGATTTATTCGTGTGCGCACAAGATGGAAAAACAAAAAATATGTATCCAAAAGTAATTCAATAAAAAGAATTACAACAACACTTTCCTTGTTAGAGTGGCATTGCAATGCATGTTGGATACTAGTAGTGAATATATTCTAGCATTAAATTGAAGACTGTGCGAACGAAGTATCGGGTAACAGCTGGTTCTTTATAAATCTTTCGACAACAAAACAATGAACATGCTATTTTTATTTACACGGCAAGTGTGTCAAAGCACCATCTAGTTGTCATCCTGAGCATTGCAGATAATCCAAATCCAAGTAGGAAAAACGGGGTTATTACAGTTTAATATTAATTTTCCCTTTCATAAAAATTTAAATCAATATGTTGAGTAATATGACAACGAGAGCCGACGAGCGATGGCGATGAGTCTCTGCTGTCAATATGTCATGGGTTCTTTTGGAAAAGAAAAAAAATTATTTTCGCTCATCGTGGCTAGTGATTGATCTATTTCTGCTCTTCTTTTTTTTATGGTATACAGAAATTTGCTAAGCAAATGGCAGCGCCAGTCGTTCATTGCTATCTATGCAATTGTGTTTAATCGCTGCCGTATGACAACTCCAGTCACTAGCGCTATGATTGTGTTCGGGCATTCAAAATAAATGGCTAATGTTGATATTATTTGCTTTGGATATTTCAATTTCCATCTCTTCAATTATTCTCAAGATGCACTACGCAGTGGGACTTTAAGCTCAAATATATCGAATTTTATTTTTTAATTTATTACCCACACCCTGTCAGCGCGAATCGGTGGACTTATATCCCGACGATACATACATAAGCCACGTAGCCCGCGGACCCACGAAGAACCGGGACGAAGACTTACATTGAGTGTGACCCAAGCGACGGACGACAGCAAAACATCGAACGTCACGTTAAGCGAAGGGCCAGTCAGCGTGTCTCCGCTCCGCAACATACAAGCCCTCTAAGGCATAGATTTAAGTTCCGTGTACAAAGAAAACAGTGAATAAAAGTTCTATTTAGACAGAAGTCCCAACAGAGTATAAATTTTCTGTTGACGAACCGTGGCTATCCGACGAGCCCATCCGCGCTTAAGACCGGAAGACCGGAAGACCGGAACTTCGTTACAAACTATTAAGCATAATCAAACAGTCATGATTCATCCAAATTCCTCTCTTTTTGAGGAACTCCCAAGATGGGTTTTATACCATGAATTGGTTTTTACCACAAAGGAGTATATGCGCCAGGATACCCAAATAGACAGCATGTGGTTGTTAGAGGTTGCACCGCATTACTATAAATCAAAGGATTTGGATGATAGCACGAACCAAATGCAGAAACATCCTAAAAATTAAAACCAATTATGGACATGAAAAGCGAAATGCAAAAACTTTTCGCTTTTTGCTATGAACTGTTTTTGTTTTCAACAAAAAGATCTATTGAAACCTTGGAGCATCGTCGTGATGTAGGGTGTGTATCATTATTTTACCGTTACTTTCATGGTATATGTTCCTCTGAAGTAGCCGGCCTGATATCTCCGGTTCAGGTATTTAGCAGAACTACGCGGCTTTCCAGAGGGGTGCACCCCTTTTATGTCGCGATTCCGTTCCAACGAACCACGCATTAGCGTGAGAATTCGTTTTTCGGTCGCGTCATTAGATTGTGGAATAGTCTCCCTGCGCATGGCTTCCCACCCACTTACAGCGTCGAAACCCTCCTCTTCTTTCCCCCTTCCCAATAATCTGTCATCTCTTCGGAGCCAACAAATGAACAAATGCTTTGCATGGATAGGGGGCATCCCCTGAGCTTGGTTTCATCTGCCATAAAAGAAAAGCAACGTGGCTATAGCAATGGTTATATAACTAACACAATACGCCTTTCGAAGGAAAGTAGTATATAGTATTGTGTTGACCGTTTTATCCATATCCTTCCGTCGCTGTTAAAGATCTTTAAAAATATAATAAACTACTTTGCGACTTAAGACAAAAAAATAGAGTCCCTTTTGCGGTTATGTATGACTTCCCCGCTTCAGGGCATACAGAGCTAATTCAATCGAATTGGAATCTTGACAAGAATAATCATATTCTTTTTTCGCTATATATTTAGGGGTCCTGATAGAGTGAACGATAACATTCTTGCTCTGAAACAAATAAGTTTTAGTTATTCGCAAATTTTCGTGTGTTAACATTACAGCGCCGATTTTTGTGAACATTTTTTAATGTCGCTAGATACTCTAGAATAAAATTAAGTTATCTCACACCGTTTATGAGTTATTGAAAAATTTTGTATGAATGAGCGGACCCTTTTTATTAGAAATATTTTGATAGTAGTATATGCTTTAATAAAATATAAGGAATAAAATTATGTTTTAATATCTCATTTTGTTTCTGAGATATTAAATTTTTAGCATTTTTGAAAAGAGGTGCCCTTACATTCGGCACCTAAAAAAGAATCGGTTAATAACCATGTTACAAAGAAAGCATGGTTATTAACCGATATAGACATCTTCAATCGATTTTGATTTCAACGGATAAATCGTAATTTCAACGGATAGGTAGACAGACAGACGAACGGAAAGGGTAAATAGACTCGGTATACTTTTCTGTATTTGTCTTGTCTCCTTCTCTGCGTTACAAACAGAAGAACAAAGTGAATGTACGTTCTCCCTACGGGTGTAGAGTATAAAAAGGTTTAGTTCTACACGAGAATTCTTTGTTGTAATAAGTAAATAATAATTGTTCGCCTTCGCTTTTAATAACTCCAAAAAATGAAAAGTAATTCAAAGATTAACCCTTAATGAATTATGCAGTGTTCAACATAATTTTTAGTCCTTCGAAACGGATCTTTTACAAAAATTACTGAAGCAGAGTGAAATGAACGGTCGCCAGTTGTACGCGACGACAATACTGTACGACCTAAATAATTGCGTTAACGAGAGCAAACTGTAAAATGCTTGAAGTCTTCATTCGATAACGCTGAGGTCATAAATAAGACGTCAGTTCCCAAATTTCAAATTAGGCTTAACAAACAATAACGAGTATTTAAACCATATTATGTATTAGTATTAATTACAGCCCTTAAAAGTGATATGTAGAACTTGATAAACGAGTTTTGTAAATTCTTTCGTCGAAGTTAAAGTAAAAATGTAATGAGTTTAAGGTTATATGAGATATCACCTGCAGATAAATTCCAACATCTCCGTTCATGCCGAAATGCATTTCACATCTGAAATATAACAATTTTTCTAATTGTGGATATTAAAGTTGTATTCCAAGTGTACAATACGACTACTTGTTTTTTTTTGTCTTTTTAGCTTTATTTTCGCTTGAAAATTCCTAACTTTAAAGTACAAACTAAAAACCTTCCAGATGGAAAAACATCCAAATCAGCCTTCTTCGTTTTAAAATAATGCATATTTAAATCCCAATTTTGCTTATACCAAAACATCAATTAGCTTTTGTTACTCAGAAAATTATTTCCGACTAAGGTCGAAAACCGCATTCCAATAGGTCCCTATTGTAATATGTAGTATTTATCTATTGTAAATTTTGAATTTTCGGACACACGATGAAAAATTTTTGAAAAGTAATACATATTGCTGTTACCACAAGCAGTAGAGCATTTCGATGGCGTAGCTTGGTCACAGGCTACTACGCTATAAAAATCCCTTATGCCACAATGCAAAGTATTCAAATTGGTGTCTAACGGTTTAAACATCAATAAAATTGGTCACTCCGTAACTGAGATATGCATTTTTCTTGATGCATCATTTTGCTTCTACCAAAGGGCACAGCGCCTTCCGTAGTGACACTTTGAAAACGCCATAGCCTGTGCCCCTCTGTCCCAATACAATGTACTGCGCCCCTCTGGATGTAATGTATTTTCCTTTTTAAATATCTTTATTTCTGTACTGTATAACAATTTGTAGTGACTTGTACTCTACAATATATATATATGTATTATTAATTACGTAAATTAATAGTTCCATCAAGTCCTATGATCGCGAGTCTCGTAACAGAAAGTCTCGGCCGATGGGTCAAACGAGTGTCGTTGTTTATTATGAATCACATGGTGTTTCACAATTTTTTTTTACACAATATACAGTGGTGTGTAAAAAACCTACCACTGGAAAATTATTGAAATCAGAGACTTATGTTTCATATAACTTTTAAAGAATTTATTATTCTACCAAAGATTAATGATAAATCAACAATAAAAAATTTTCATAACTAAAATAAAAACTCTCATCCGCATTGCCCTTCCATTCCCCCCACCCGTGCACCAAAAAAAATTAATGCCTCGTCGGGTTTGCAAACTTTTTTCAGTACTATAAAAAACTATCTAAAAATTACAGATTATAAAAATTAAAATAAAAGACTACGATAGTAAAGCTCATGCGCCATCAACGCGGTCTTCTTGCGCAGGTTTAACTCCCTACGCTCAACTCCTTCCCAAAGAGTTCACCGGCACACATTACCAATCCTTCACAAACAAAAAAACCTTTCCCCGTCGATCTCCGGCCAAATACTTTGCTTTACAGAGTCAACAACAAAAAATACATTAACACATTGAACTCATATACATACGCTCGCTACTCTCCGAAAGATGTTTACAACAACAAAAAAGGATTCAGTAGCTTATTTCTAAAAAAAACAAGATCGAAACAATTTTTCAAACAGACCCATTTATATTGATTCAGTTTATTGATCATAAACGCCTGGTCACCTCATGTTCTGTGCGGTATTATTCCGCAACTCACATTGCAACTGACGTCTGATTCATTGCGCGTTGTTGTTGCGGTCGCGCCACGAGCATGGTTTTTTATACACGTACTTGTTCATAAGGTCTGGTCTAGCGGTTATTTTAAATGGCGCTGTTGCGGTAGGCCAGGAATCGCTCGCTGACTTGTGAATATTTCAATCTGATTTAGCAGCCGTGGACTACACATGAGTCGTCAACCAATTTCCTTTTTTCTTTCTCATCATCATTATAATATTATCGGCGTAACATTATGAGAAACTGTTAAAATTAAACTTACGTAGGTTTAAAATGTCAATTACGAAAGCTTATACGTTCGCACAGCAGGCAGTTGAGAACGTTACCCTTGAGCAAATAGTCACGCGGATGGAACGACTTGAGCAGTTTTTTGAAGCATTCACGCAAAATACAGACAGCATTCTGCCTCTCACAGATGCAACGGCTTATACAGATCCGAATGTGGATTTCGATGAGTATGAGGAGAAGTATTTGTCAACCAGGGCTTTATTTCTGTCGTTGGAGTCGAGGTTATGTCCGCAAGTGAAACCTACAAATCAATCATCAAGCGTAGCTCTATTGGCAGAGCAGTAAGCTTCGTTTTTGCAGCAGGTCTCTGGTGCTAGCGCACCCAGTGCAGTTAATGAATTACCCAAAATCAATATTCCGAAGTTCTCTGGAGATTATAGTGAATGGCCGTCGTTTAGTGACATTTTCTCGAGTAGTGTCGCCACAAGATCAAGACTATCCAACACGCAAAAATTATACTGTTTAAAGTCGGTGTTTCAGGATGACGCTGCCGAGTTAATTCGACATATAGCGGTTACTGCATCCACGTTTGAGACAGCTTGGGCGCGCCTCAAAGAGCGATATGATCGACAGCGGCAGATAATCAACTCCTTTATCGATCGGTTGTGATCGCTCTTTGAGGCGCGCTCAAGCTGTCTCAAACGCGGATTCAGTAACCGCTATATGTTGAATTAACTCGGCAGCGTCATCCTGTAACACCAATCACATCTCATGAAGAAGCTCCCATGTTACGTCAGATTGCAGATGGAGCAAACGCAGTGTTGAGAGGTTTGACCTCCGTAAGATATGAGGACCGCGACTGCTGGTTGATCTTCATCTTATTGAATAAGCTTGACTCGAACACTACTCGAAGGTAGATACACGAAAGCAGAAGCATGGTTCGTCCAACGATTCAAAATTTTCTTGAGTTTCTCGACTCACGATGTGAGGAGCTTGAACTAAACTGCAGTTCAGCATCGAAACAGAAGTCAGGGAGGTGTAAAACTACAAGGTCATTTGTTACCGGTCAACAGAAGTCAATTCGCTGTTATAGTTGTGATGGAACTTTTTTTTTGTTTTTTTTCTTTTTTTTTTTATCAGATTCTAGCAGTAGCCCTTAAGAGGTTAATCTCTTTTTTCATGATTGGCTACTGGTGGAATGGGTGACAGAGGGAGAGGAAGGGAAAGGGAACTTTTTCGCATTCTACTAATTCAACTCCGGCAAGTGTTGCGAAGCAAAGCTTTCTAAGAACAGCTATTTTGCTTTATTATTGCAAACACTGCCGGAGTCAACGAATGGTTCTTAATTTTACAACTAGCGCTAGGCGAGGCCTTAAGTACGCATTAGAATTTGAGACGTCACGATAAGAAAAGTTAACACCCATGCGCAAGGCGGGACTCGAACCCACGTCCCCGGAAAATCGATGGCTAGTGTGCCACACACTACACCACCGAGCCACCGAGAACTGCAACTGATCACCTTTTGCAAAAATGTAAGTCGTTTTTAAAGCGCAGTTTTAAAGATCGGCGTCGACAAGTAAGAGATTAGGTTCTCTGCTTTAATTGCCTTCTACATGGACACCCGATGGGTCAGTGTCGGTCTAAATTCAACTGCAGAATATGCCACCAACGTCACCACACACTCGTGCACGACCCAGCAGAGCGGTAGGCAGCCACGACTTCAGCGTCGGCGTTGGCATCGGCAATTTCATCAAGCCATGATGAGGGTTCAGCTTCAGCAGTGAAACACGCGGCGACAACGGTCAGCGCCTTGGCGTCAGGGGGGGGGGTTTCACTTACATCGGTTGCAGGCAGGACCAAGGCGGAGTTAACACCAATTTTACCTACTGCATTGGTCGATAGCGTGGATGTCCATGGTCAAACCATCGCGTGTAGAGCCCTACTCGATTGTGCTTCAGAATTATCCTATATATCAGAACATTGCATACAGCGTCTGGGCATATCACGCACACATTCTCGTATCTTAGTCACAAGCATTGCGTCAGCCAATGCCGATTACACACGCGGTCTTTGCAATGCTCGCATACAGTCGCGCATCAATACATTTGGATTCAATGCATGCCTATATGTTTTGCGCCAGATCACTGCCTCACTGCCATCTACTCGGGTGCATATAGACAGCATGTGGTTGTTAGAGGTCGCACCGCATTACTATAAATCAAAGGATTTGGATGATAGCACGAACCAAATGCAACATCCTAACAGAAACATCCTAAAAATTAAGGCTTTGTTTTCAACAAAAAGAAAAATATATTTTACAACTGAAAAGATATATAATTTATTTTCGCAATTCTTAGCATAAAAAACTTGTTAACGATAACATTAGCCACAGTTCATTTAACATTACAGCCGACAACTCGGATTTGGATTTGCATTTTCTTTTTACATGCATATCAAAGCGAAGAACAAAATACAGTTTTGAAGTAAGATAATCTTGAAATTGTTTTACGCTATCTCAATGAGATGGCACCATGGTAGTTACGATGGGAAAAATTTTTAACTCAAACGACTATTTTTCTGTTTAGAAGGTTGGCAGTGAGTACCTTTGTTTTCGTTTGTCTAGTTTTATAAATGTATAGCTGTTTCTAATATTAATCACTTTATACAAATTTGATTAGGAAAATTTTCAGAAAACGCACCTGGTCCGAGAGGGAGACCACAGTTTTTCTCGATGCATATGCTGTCCGAAAGAGGATTTTAGCCCTCCAAAGAAAAATAAGGTGGCTTATTCTCTCATTTTGGAGATTGCCGAAACGTGTAGGTAATCATAACTTGGTAGTCAAAGCTCACATCATTCCTTTTACTATTAAATAGAATGGAGAAAATATTTGAGAACAGGCCAATCCGTAACTCATTGCCTAGCTCTTCCCGGCATTCTTCAAAAATCATTGTCAGATACTGGACTTGAAGTGCTGGATGTATCCTTTGAACAAATAAAAAATTATAAATTTCAGAGAATGACACGAAATCAAAAATCAAATTAATGCTTCAGAAGTAGAAATTAGAAATAAAGGAAGGCGCCATAGAGACAGAATTTAAAAAAAAAAGCCTTAAAAATTTCTTAAATGTATTATATATAACTATAGTATATTACATTATAAATTACTTTTTGCTTGTTTCTGTCTTTCTTTTATCCTTCCATATACATTCCTATACCATTCATCCGATTGCGATGAATCTTTGGTGAGTTGATATGCTTACGGCCGCGAAAGTTTCTGTATATTTTTTTAAAATCCAACTGAATTCTTTAAAGAAAATTGATTTGCCGGGCATTCCGCCGTTTTAGCATTGAAAATCGGCGTGCCTATCATTCTTCCCCGAAACATGAATTCAATACGACTGTGCAACGGTACCAGGCTTTTAGTGAAAAGGATGATGAATAATATAATCGAAACTACAAATTTGTCGATATGTAGGGTGTGTGTCCTTATTCCACCGTTATTTTCATGGTAGATGCTCGAGGGAATTAGAAGCCTGGTTCCACCGATCCAGGTATGTCTTCCCGACCGCCTATAATGTAAAATCCTTGAAAGCAAGTGTCTACAGTCACTACTATCCTTTCCTCCCCTCCCACCAACCTATCTTCCTCTTATGGAACAAATTCATTCCATGGAAAGGAGAGCATCCCCCGAGTTTGGTCTAATACGAGATAAAAAATTACACCATTTGAATTCAAACGTTTGCAGTTTCCGGTGCGACTCGCATTTGCAATGACCATACAAACAAAAAAAAAACAATTACTACAAATGTGGACATCGCATCGACAGCTGTATGTGACCTGCTCACGCGTCGGAAAACTTTTAGATTTATTCGTGTGCGCACAAGATGGAAAAACAAAAAATATGTATCCAAAAGTAATTCAATAAAAAGAATTACAACAACACTTTCCTTGTTAGAGTGGCATTGCAATGCCTGTTGGATACTAGTAGTAAATATATTATAGCATTAAATTGAAGACTATGCGAACGAAGTATCGGGTAACAGCTGGTTCTTTATAAATCTTTCGACAACAAAACAATGAACATGCTATTTTTATTTACACGGCAAGTGTGTCAAAGCACCATCTAGTTGTCATCCTGAGCATTGCAGATAATCCAAATCCAAGTAGGAAAAACGGGGTTATTACAGTTTAATATTAATTTTCCCTTTCATAAAAATTTAAATCAATATGTTGAGTAATATGACAACGAGAGCCGACGAGCGATGACGATGAGTCTCTGCTGTCAAAATGTCATGGGTTCTTTTGGAAAAGAAAAAAATTATTTTCGCTCATCGTGGCTAGTGATAGATCTATTTCTGCTCTTCTTTTTTTTTATGGTATACAGAAATTTGCTAAGCAAATGGCAGCGCCAGTCGTTCATTGCTATCTATGCAATTGTGTTTAATCGCAGCCGTATGACAACTCCAGTCACTCGCGCTATGATTGTGTTCGGGCATTCAAAATAAATGGCTAATGTTGATATTATTTGCTTTGGATATTTCAATTTCCATCTCTTCAATTATTCTCAAGGTGCACTACGCAGTGGGACTTTAAGCGCAAATATATCGTATTTTATTTTTTAATTTATTACCCACACCCTATTTTGAGAGCGATTAAATCCGATGAACATGAAAGGTCGAGAGCTTCGCGGGCATATCTTCAGCTTCTAGACTGTGTCCAATGTCGTGCGTTAAAACTTATAGGGGACAGTAGTATCCAGCTCTATTGAAACCTTGGAGCATCGTCGTGATGTAGGGTGTGTATCATTATTTTACCGTTACTTTCATGGTATATGTTCCTCTGAAGTAGCCGGCCTGATATTTCCGGTTCAGGTATTTAGCAGAACTACGCGGCTTTCCAGAGGGGTGCACCCCTTTTATGTAGCGATTCCGTTCCAACGAACCACGCATTAGCGTGAGAATTCGTTTTCGGTCGCGTCATTAGATTGTGGAATAGTCTCCCTGCGCATGGCTTCCCACCCACTTACAGCGTCGAAACCTTACCCCTCCCCAATAATCTGTCATCCCTTCGGAGCCAACAAATGAACAAATGCTTTGCATGGATAGAGGGCATCCCCTGAGCTTGGTTTTATCTGCCATAAAAAAAAAAGCAACGTGGCTATAGCAATGGTTATATAACTAACACAATACGCCTTTCGAAGGAAAGTAGTATATAGTATTGTGTTGATCGTTTTATCCATATCCTTGCGTCGCTGTTAAAGATCTTTAAAAATATAATAAACTACTTTGCGACTTAAGAAAAAAAAATAGAGTCCCTTTTGCGGTTATGTATGACTTCCCGGCTTAACTCGACAAGAATAATCATATTCTTTTTTCGCTATATTTATTTAGGGGGTCTTGATAGAGTGAACGATAACATTCTTGCTCTGAAACAAATTAGTTTTAGTTGTTCGCAAATTTTCGTGTGTTAACATTACAGCGCCGATTTTTGTGAACGTTTTTTAATGTCGCTACATACTCTAGAATAAAATTACGTTATCTCACACCGTTTATGAGGTATTGAAAAATTTTGTATGAATGAGCGGACCCTTTTTATTGGAAATATTTTGATAATAGTATATGCCTTAATAAAATATAAGGAATAAAATTATGTTTTAATATCTCATTTTGTTTCTGAGATATTAAATATTTAGCATTTCTGAAAAGAGGTGCCCTTACATTCGGCACCTACAAAGAATCGGTTAATAACCATGTTACAAAGAAAGCATGGTTATTAACCGATATAGACATCTTCAATCGATTTTGATTTCAACGGATAAATCGTAATTTCAACGGATAGGTAGACAGACAGACGAACGGAAAGGGTAAATAGACTCGGTATACTTTTCTGTATGTCTTCTTGTCTCCTTCTCTGCGTTACAAACAGAAGAACAAAGTGAATGTACGTTCTCCCTACGGGTGTAGAGTATAAAAAGGTTTAGTTATACACGAGAATTCTTTGTTGTAATAAGTAAATAATAATTGTTCGCCCTCGCTTTTAATAACTCCAAAAAATCAAAAGTAATTCAAAGATTAAACCTTAATGAAATTGTGCAGTGTTCAACATAATTTTTAGTCTTTCGAAACGGATCTTTTATAAAAATTACTGAAGCAGAGTGAAATGAACGGTCGCCAGTTGTACGCGACGACAATACTGTATATATAATAAATATATACCCACTTGCCGTCCTTGGCATATATATATATATATATATATATATATATATATTATTAATTACCACTTATATATATATATATATATATATATATATATATATATATATATATATATATATATATATATATATATATATATATATATATATATATATATATATATATATATATATATATATATATATATATATATATATATATATATATATATATATATATATATATATATATATATATATATATATATATATATATATATATATATATATATATATATATATATATATATATATATATATATATATATATATATATATATATATATATATATATATATATTATATATTATATATATATATATATATATATATATATATATATATATATATATATATATATATATATATATATTATATTATTAATTACGTAAATTAATAGTTCCATCAAGACCGCGAGTCTCGTAACAGAAAGTCTCGGCTGATGGGTCAAACGAGTGTCGTTGTTTATTATGAATCACATGGTGTTTTACATTTCTTTACACAATATAAAAATTTACCACTGGCAAATTATTGAAATCAGAGACTTATGTTTCATATAACTTTTAAAGAATTTATTATTCTACAAAAGATTAATGGCAAATCAACAATAAAAAATTTTCATAACTAAAATAAAAACTCTCATCCGCATTGCCCTTCCATTCCCACCATCCGAGCACCAAAAAAAAATTAACGCCTCGTCGGGTTTGCAAACTTTTTTTCAGTACTATAAAAAACTATCTAAAAATTACAGATTATAAAAATTAAAATAAAATACTACGATAGTAAAGCTCATGCGCCATCAACGTGGTCTTCTTGCGCAGGTTTAACTCCCTACGCTCAACTCCCTCTCAAAGAGTTCACCGGGACACGTTACCAATCCTTCACAAACAAAAAAACCTTTCCCCGCCGATCTCCGGCCAAATACTTTGCTTTACAGAGTCAACAACAAAAAATACATTAATACATTGAACTCATATACATACGCTCGCTACTCTCCGAAAGATGTTTACAACAACAAAAAAGGATTCAGTAGCTTATTTCTAAAAAAAACAAGATCGAAACAATTTTTCAAACAGACCCATTTATATTGATTCAGTTTATTGATCATGAACGCCTTGTCACCTCATGTTCTGTGCGGTATTATTCCGCAACTCAGATTGCAGCAGACGTCTGATTCAATGCGCGTTGTTGTTGCGGTCGCACCGCGAGCATGGTTTTTTATACACGTACTTGTTCATAAGGTCTGGTCTAGCGGTTCATTTTGGAAATGGCGCTGTTGCGGTAGGCCAGGAATCGCTCGCTGACTTGTGAATATTTCAATCTGATTTAGCAGCCGTGGACTACACATGAGTCGTCAACCAATTTCCTTTTTTCTTTCTCATCATCATTATAATATTATCGGCGGAACATTATGAGAAACTGTTAAAATTAAACTTACCAAATAAATCAACAATATTCATCATCATAAAAGTTGGTCCTTCGAGCCGGATTTTGTGGAATAAATCAGCAATGGCAGCAACTCAGTACACAGCACTTATGCAGATTCGAGGTAGGTTTAAAATGTCAATTACGAAAGCTTATACGTTCGCACAGCAGGCAGTTGAGAACGTTACCCTTGAGCAAATAGTCACGCGGATGGAACGACTTGAGCAGTTTTTTGAAGCATTCACGCAAAATATAGACAGCATTCTGCCTCTCATAGATGCAACGGCTTATACAGATCCGAATGTGGATTTCGATGAGTATGAGGAGAAGTATTTGTCAACCAGGGTTTTATTGCTATCGTTGGAGTCGAGGTTATGTCCGCAAGTGGAACCTACAAATCAATCATCAAGCGTAGCTCTGTTGGCAGAGCAGTAAGCTTCGTTTTTGCAGTAGGTCTCTAGTGCTAGCGTACCCAGCGCAGTTAATGAATTACCCAAAATCAATATTCCGAAGTTCTCTGGAGATTATAGTGAATGGCCGTCGTTTAGTGACATTTTCTCGAGTAGTGTCGCCACATGATCAAGACTCTCCAACACGCAAAAATTATACTATTTAAAGTCGGTGTTACAGGATGACGCTGCCGAGTTAATTCGACATATAGTGGTTACTGAATCCACGTTTGAGACAGCTTGGGCGCGCCTCAAAGATCGATATGATCGACCGCGGCAGATAATCTTTTATCGATCTCCGTTATCGATCGGTTGTGATCGCTCTTTGAGGCGCGCCCAAGCTGTCTCAAACGCGGATTCAGTAACCGCTATATGTCGAATTAACTCGGCAGCGTCATCCTGTAACACCAATCACATCTTATGAAGAAGCTCCCATGTGACGTCAGATTGCAGATGGAGCAAACGAAGTGTTGAGAGGTGTGACCTCCGTAGGATAGGAGGACCGCGACTGTTGGTTGATTTTCATCTTATTGAATAAGCTTGACTCGAACACTACTCGAAGGTGGATACACGAAAGCAGAAGCATGGTTCGTCCAACGATTCAAAATTTTCTTGAGTTTCTCGACTCACGATGTGAGGAGCTTGAACTAGGAGCTGTAAACTGCAGTTCAGCATCGAAACCGAAGTCAGGGAAGTGTAAAACTACAAGGTCATTTGTTACCGGCCAACAGAAGTCAATTCGCTGTATAGTTGTGATGGATCTGATTACATTTTGCACAAATGTGAGTCGTTTTTAAAGCGCAGTGTTAAAGATCTTTGTCGACAAGTAAGAGATAAGGTTCTCTGCTTTAATTTCCTTAAACATGGACACTCGGTGGCTCAGTGTCGGTCTAAATTCAACTGCAGAATATGCCACCAACGTCACCACACACTCGTGCACGACCCAGCAGAGCGGTAGGCAGCCACGACTTCAGCGTCGGCGTTGGCATCGGCAATTTCATCAAGCCATGATGAGGGTTCAGCTTCAGCAGTGAAACACGCGGCGACAACGGTCAGCGCCTTGGCGTCAGGGGGGGGTTTCACTTACATCGGTTGCAGGCAGGACCAAGGCGGAGTTAACACCAATTTTACCTACTGCATTGGTCGATATCGTGGATGTCCATGGTCAAACCATCGCGTGTAGAGCCCTACTCGATTGTGCTTCAGAATTATCCTATATATCAGAACATTGCATACAGCATCTGGGCATATCACGCACACATTCTCGTATCTTAGTCACAAGCATTGCGTCAGCCAATGTCGATTACACACGCGGTCTTTGCAATGATCGTACACAGTCGCGCATCAATACATTTTGATTCAATGCATGCCTATATGTTTTACGCCAGATCACTGCCTCACTGCCATCTACTCGGGTGCATGATATGATGCCGCATACGCTGCATGGATTAACCATTGCAAATCCAACATTTAATGTTACAGCGCCCATTGACATTTTGATTGGTGGACAATACGTTTGGGATATTTTCACGGCAGAGAAGCAGGCAGATCCAGAAGGGAACATCATAGCAGTATCATCACTATTTGGATGGATGGTAACTCAAGGTAAACCGCGACCAGTTACGCATTCAGTCTCGTATGTCACCTTGGCTGACATTGATGCGTCGATTCGATGTTTATGGGAGTTAGAGTATACCTCACCGCCTGCTGCTGATCCGAACGAAACTTTAGTTGAGCAGCACTTGTTAGAAATTTAAGAAAACGACACCGCAGTCCGCAGGCACAGTTTCAGATGCTTTGTCTCACCTTTATTCGTTGGAACGGCGTTTCAACAAATATGAGCAGCTGCGTGAACAATATACTTCGAAACTACTCGTAGTGTTTGATGGCGCGTACAAGGGCGGAGGTGATATCTCGCTAAACGATTGTCTTCATGTCGGACCCAACCTTCAACGAGACTTGGTCTCAGTCTGTGTGCGATTTCGGTTTCATCGGTTTGCTTTCTCGGCCGATATCGTAAAGATGTTACGTCAGATATGGGTTACCGATGCTCATCGTAATTTTCAACGAGTCTTATAGAGGTAATACAGGTAATAAAACCAATACAGCATTTTCAGTTATGCACCGTTACGTATGGTACTTCCTGTGTACCATTCCTTTCGGTTCGAGTATTGAAGCAATTAGCTGAGAATTACCGGACAGTTTCCTTGGGCTTCAAATGTGGTAGCGGAAGATTTATATGTGGATGATGTACTATCTGGCGCAAATACAGAAGCTGAGTTAAAGCTAATACATCTATTTTCCCGAGCAGGTATGGAGTTAAGTATATGGGTATCTAACGCGATCGGTGCTAACGTTACTCGCATTCAGCAACCGATTGTAATTCCTTTACAAGACGGTTCCAAAGACCCGAAGGTGCTTGGGTTGTATTGGAATCCGGAGGCAGACTGTCTTCATTATCATGTATGAAAACCCTGCGCTAGTGTTACAAGGCGTCTGGTACTATCAGAAATCTCCAGCTCTTTTCACCCATTGGGGCTGCTGGCACCGCTGACTACGGGGCTTAAGATTTTCTTCCAAGAATTGTGGCTGACAGACTTAGAATTGTGGACGACCCGCTGCCAGCAAATCTCTCAAACTGATGGATTGCGTGTCGTCAAGATATGCATCGAATACGAGCAATTTCATTACCACGATTCGTTCCATCAAACGAGCACGCCCTCGAGATGCACGGGTTTTGTGACGCATCTACAAAGGCTTACGTGGCAGCAGTTTATTGTCGAGAGGTGACATCAGACGTAAAGGTCACGGTGACTCATGGCGTCCCGTACTCGAGTGGCTCTACTGAAACCGGTATCTGTACCTCGTCTTGAGTTATGTGGAGCGTTGCTGTTATCACGGCTAATTAAGCGGTTTCAATCGATCGGCTTAGGAAAGCCACTTAAACTATACGCCTGGGCGGACTCCACGATGGTACTCGCATATCGCAGCTCCTACTGCTAACCACGAGCTGAACGCACGGTCTAACCTGAAGCATTTGGTTCCATTCATCGACTCCTCAGGACTGCTACGTATAGGCGGACGAATTTGTCACTCCAACTTACCATTTGCTATGAAACACCCGATATTGCTTCCCAAAGGTGGTCAAGTAGCAGAATTGATTCTGCACGATGAGCATATACGAAATCTACATCCGGGTGTTTCCACGCTCTGTGTGATCGTTCGTCAAAAATACTGGATTCTTGCTGCAAGTAATTTGATCCGAAAACTCACCCATCAGCGCCTGAAGTGCTTTCGCCAACGTCAACTGACGACCAAACAACTGATGGCTGATCTTCCATCATATCGAGTGCGACAGGGTTATCCCTTTGAGAATACCGGTTGCGATTACGCCGGTCCACTTACACTCCAGCTGTATCATGGACGAAACGCACGAATCACTAAGGGCTACATAAGTCTCTTTGTAGACTCTTTGGAACTCGTGGCCAACCTAATTTCTGACGCGTTTTTGGCTTCACTGCGATACTTTATGTCGAGACGTGGGAAATGTGCGCAAATCTTTAGTGACAACGGGAGGAATTACGTGGGCGTTGCCCAAGCTCTCAATCAGCTCATCAACTCTCAGGAGCACAACGATACGGTAGCAGCAACGGTGGCCAATGACGGGGTTCTCTGGGTGGAACCCAATGCTTCACACTGGGGTGGAATGTGGGAGTCGGCTGTACGATCAGTGAAGTTGCATTTACGACGCGTAATTGGCGAAACTGTTCTCACTATCGAGCAGATGCGGACCTTGTTGGTACAAATTGAAGGCGTGGTGAATTCAAGACCTCTGGGAACGACCTCTGATGCTCACATTGGTAACTTGTCGCCATCACACTTCCTTATTGGAAGGCCATTAATCCTCCTGCCGGAGGAGGATTTAAGAGATGTACCTGTTTTGGCGTCAATGGCACCACGAATATCTTACTTCGTTGCAGCAAAGACCAAAATGGGATACGCGACTACCGAATCTCGAGCTGGATGCGCTCGTCGTCATCAAGGATCCAAACTCGCGCCCAGGAAATTGGTGTTTGGGCCGAGTAATTGAAGTTCATACCGGAAAGGATGGGCTGGTCCGTGCGGAATATATATATATATATATATATATATTGAATATGTATATATTATATTGGAATATATATATATATTTAGGAACTTAAAGGTTAGGAATATTTAAACCCACATTATGGGATTTTCCTGTGTTAAGTAGACTTTCACAAGGACTTGAAGAGACATGCCGGATACGATGAGTCTCGACAGTTTTTGAGGCGCGCCCAAGCTGTCTCAAACGCGGATTCAGTAACCGCTATATGTCGACTTAACTCGGCAGCGTCATCCTGTAACACCAATCACATCTTATGAAGAAGCTCCCATGTGACGTCAGATTGCAGATGGAGCAAACGAAGTGTTGAGAGGTGTGACCTCCGTAGGATAGGAGGACCGCGACTGTTGGTTGATTTTCATCTTATTGAATAAGCTTGACTCGAACACTACTCGAAGGTGGATACACGAAAGCAGAAGCATGGTTCGTCCAACGATTCAAAATTTTCTTGAGTTTCTCGACTCACGATGTGAGGAGCTTGAACTAGGAGCTGTAAACTGCAGTTCAGCATCGAAACCGAAGTCAGGGAAGTGTAAAACTACAAGGTCATTTGTTACCGGCCAACAGAAGTCAATTCGCTGTATAGTTGTGATGGATCTGATTACATTTTGCACAAATGTGAGTCGTTTTTAAAGCGCAGTGTTAAAGATCTTCGTCGACAAGTAAGAGATAAGGTTCTCTGCTTTAATTTCCTTAAACATGGACACTCGGTGGCTCAGTGTCGGTCTAAATTCAACTGCAGAATATGCCACCAACGTCACCACACACTCGTGCACGACCCAGCAGAGCGGTAGGCAGCCACGACTTCAGCGTCGGCGTTGGCATCGGCAATTTCATCAAGCCATGATGAGGGTTCAGCTTCAGCAGTGAAACACGCGGCGACAACGGTCAGCGCCTTGGCGTCAGGGGGGGGGGTTTCACTTACATCGGTTGCAGGCAGGACCAAGGCGGAGTTAACACCAATTTTACCTACTGCATTGGTCGATATCGTGGATGTCCATGGTCAAACCATCGCGTGTAGAGCCCTACTCGATTGTGCTTCAGAATTATCCTATATATCAGAACATTGCATACAGCATCTGGGCATATCACGCACACATTCTCGTATCTTAGTCACAAGCATTGCGTCAGCCAATGTCGATTACACACGCGGTCTTTGCAATGATCGTACACAGTCGCGCATCAATACATTTTGATTCAATGCATGCCTATATGTTTTACGCCAGATCACTGCCTCACTGCCATCTACTCGGGTGCATGATATGATGCCGCATACGCTGCATGGATTAACCATTGCAAATCCAACATTTAATGTTACAGCGCCCATTGACATTTTGATTGGTGGACAATACGTTTGGGATATTTTCACGGCAGAGAAGCAGGCAGATCCAGAAGGGAACATCATAGCAGTATCATCACTATTTGGATGGATGGTAACTCAAGGTAAACCGCGACCAGTTACGCATTCAGTCTCGTATGTCACCTTGGCTGACATTGATGCGTCGATTCGATGTTTATGGGAGTTAGAGTATACCTCACCGCCTGCTGCTGATCCGAACGAAACTTTAGTTGAGCAGCACTTGTTAGAAATTTAAGAAAACGACACCGCAGTCCGCAGGCACAGTTTCAGATGCTTTGTCTCACCTTTATTCGTTGGAACGGCGTTTCAACAAATATGAGCAGCTGCGTGAACAATATACTTCGAAACTACTCGTAGTGTTTGATGGCGCGTACAAGGGCGGAGGTGATATCTCGCTAAACGATTGTCTTCATGTCGGACCCAACCTTCAACGAGACTTGGTCTCAGTCTGTGTGCGATTTCGGTTTCATCGGTTTGCTTTCTCGGCCGATATCGTAAAGATGTTACGTCAGATATGGGTTACCGATGCTCATCGTAATTTTCAACGAGTCTTATAGAGGTAATACAGGTAATAAAACCAATACAGCATTTTCAGTTATGCACCGTTACGTATGGTACTTCCTGTGTACCATTCCTTTCGGTTCGAGTATTGAAGCAATTAGCTGAGAATTACCGGACAGTTTCCTTGGGCTTCAAATGTGGTAGCGGAAGATTTATATGTGGATGATGTACTATCTGGCGCAAATACAGAAGCTGAGTTAAAGCTAATACATCTATTTTCCCGAGCAGGTATGGAGTTAAGTATATGGGTATCTAACGCGATCGGTGCTAACGTTACTCGCATTCAGCAACCGATTGTAATTCCTTTACAAGACGGTTCCAAAGACCCGAAGGTGCTTGGGTTGTATTGGAATCCGGAGGCAGACTGTCTTCATTATCATGTATGAAAACCCTGCGCTAGTGTTACAAGGCGTCTGGTACTATCAGAAATCTCCAGCTCTTTTCACCCATTGGGGCTGCTGGCACCGCTGACTACGGGGCTTAAGATTTTCTTCCAAGAATTGTGGCTGACAGACTTAGAATTGTGGACGACCCGCTGCCAGCAAATCTCTCAAACTGATGGATTGCGTGTCGTCAAGATATGCATCGAATACGAGCAATTTCATTACTACGATTCGTTCCATCAAACGAGCACGCCCTCGAGATGCACGGGTTTTGTGACGCATCTACAAAGGCTTACGTGGCAGCAGTTTATTGTCGAGAGGTGACATCAGACGTAAAGGTCACGGTGACTCATGGCGTCCCGTACTCGAGTGGCTCTACTGAAACCGGTATCTGTACCTCGTCTTGAGTTATGTGGAGCGTTGCTGTTATCACGGCTAATTAAGCGGTTTCAATCGATCGGCTTAGGAAAGCCACTTAAACTATACGCCTGGGCGGACTCCACGATGGTACTCGCATATCGCAGCTCCTACTGCTAACCACGAGCTGAACGCACGGTCTAACCTGAAGCATTTGGTTCCATTCATCGACTCCTCAGGACTGCTACGTATAGGCGGACGAATTTGTCACTCCAACTTACCATTTGCTATGAAACACCCGATATTGCTTCCCAAAGGTGGTCAAGTAGCAGAATTGATTCTGCACGATGAGCATATACGAAATCTACATCCGGGTGTTTCCACGCTCTGTGTGATCGTTCGTCAAAAATACTGGATTCTTGCTGCAAGTAATTTGATCCGAAAACTCACCCATCAGCGCCTGAAGTGCTTTCGCCAACGTCAACTGACGACCAAACAACTGATGGCTGATCTTCCATCATATCGAGTGCGACAGGGTTATCCCTTTGAGAATACCGGTTGCGATTACGCCGGTCCACTTACACTCCAGCTGTATCATGGACGAAACGCACGAATCACTAAGGGCTACATAAGTCTCTTTGTAGACTCTTTGGAACTCGTGGCCAACCTAATTTCTGACGCGTTTTTGGCTTCACTGCGATACTTTATGGCGAGACGTGGGAAATGTGCGCAAATCTTTAGTGACAACGGGAGGAATTACGTGGGCGTTGCCCAAGCTCTCAATCAGCTCATCAACTCTCAGGAGCACAACGATACGGTAGCAGCAACGGTGGCCAATGACGGGGTTCTCTGGGTGGAACCCAATGCTTCACACTGGGGTGGAATGTGGGAGTCGGCTGTACGATCAGTGAAGTTGCATTTACGACGCGTAATTGGCGAAACTGTTCTCACTATCGAGCAGATGCGGACCTTGTTGGTACAAATTGAAGGCGTGGTGAATTCAAGACCTCTGGGAACGACCTCTGATGCTCACATTGGTAACTTGTCGCCATCACACTTCCTTATTGGAAGGCCATTAATCCTCCTGCCGGAGGAGGATTTAAGAGATGTACCTGTTTTGGCGTCAATGGCACCACGAATATCTTACTTCGTTGCAGCAAAGACCAAAATGGGATACGCGACTACCGAATCTCGAGCTGGATGCGCTCGTCGTCATCAAGGATCCAAACTCGCGCCCAGGAAATTGGTGTTTGGGCCGAGTAATTGAAGTTCATACCGGAAAGGATGGGCTGGTCCGTGCGGAATATATATATATATATATATATTGAATATGTATATATTATATTGGAATATATATATATATTTAGGAACTTAAAGGTTAGGAATATTTAAACCCACATTATGGGATTTTCCTGTGTTAAGTAGACTTTCACAAGGACTTGATGAGACATGCCGGATACGATGAGTCTCGACAGTTGGAAAGGATATTCCGAAACAGTCACATGGTTACCAACTGTACATCAAAAGGAAAGGTTTTTCGAGCTTGGCCGAATTGACCGCACTAGCCCAGGACCTGGAGTGTGTCGCTCAGATCACTAGCGAACAAGTAAATACGAAGACAGCACGCCGCAGGTGCGGACAGGATGGTCACGTCAGGTATGGATGTCACAACCCGGAACTGACATTTTGTTGGCAGTGCGGCTGGAAAGGAGTGAAAACATACCAATGCTGCTCCCCACGACAGGGAAACGGAAATCGAATTCATCAAAACGAAGGCGTAATGAATTCCAAAGATGTCACGCCTCCGGAATAGGACAACCAGTGAGATCGTTGAAACTGAAGAACGGCAGATTTGCTGCAGAGGTAGCTATCGAGGGCAAAATCTACACAGCAACTATAGATATAGGAGCGACCTGCAGTTTTATGAATCAAGAGATGGCAGATCAATTATGGACACCAGACAGCAATGAGCCAACAACAACCACGGTCAGATTGGCCACCGGAGAGTCCATAGGAATACGCAGGTCTGTGATCAAGCGAGTGGCGATCAACAATAGGGAATGTGAAGTGCAACTATTACTATTACCGGAAGCATTTGACTTGCTCTTACTTGGACTGGATTTTCTGGACAAAATGAGGGCCTCTATGATGATCGGTGGGTTCACAACGAACTTCAAAAACACTGGTGAAAACATTGGCCCACATGTTTGCCCAATCATACGCAGTGAAGAGGTGCTTGTCAAGGAATTTTTAGACACAGAATTGCGAGCATTTGATGCCTTACAGAGCCCAGAAAAAGTCACGCCCCATCGAATTGTTATGTGAGATGATCAGCCGATTAAGCGGCGTTATTTTCCCCGGAACCCCGCGATGCAGGCAATTATCAATAAGCAGGTCGATGAGTCATTTTCAGCAGGCTGCATTGAACCCTGTACGGACTGCGCGCCCATCGTGTTGGCCAAAAAGAAGAATGGGAAATGGAGGCTCTATGTGGATTATCGACAACTTAATGCGGAGTCAGTGCCAGACGCGTATCCGCTCCCAAGAATGCAACACGTCCTGGATGAACTCCGTAATGCCAAAGTAATCAGCACATTGGACCTCAAAAATGGCTACTTACAGGTCCCCATGGACAAGGACAGCAAGCAATTCACTGCCTTCACGGTACCCGGGCGTGGATTATTTCAATGGCGCGTTATACCTTTTGGATTGCACTCTGCGCCGGCCACATTTCGAAGAGCCCTCGACGGAGTCATCGGGCCTTCGCCTATCTTGACGATGTTGTCGTCATAGGAGAATTCCTGCAAGATCATATGCTGAAGTTGCGCCAGGTATTTCGGAAGCTGAGGTAGGCCAACCTGAAGATAAATGTAGAAAAATGCGAATTTTTCAAACGCGAGATCCGTTACTTGGGACATATTGTAACCACACGGACCCGGAAAAGATAGCCGCCATCTAGGAGCTGAAACCACCTTCAAACCTTCGAGAGCTGCGTCAGTATTTAGGAGTGGCGTCGTGGTATAGGAGATTTGTTCCAGAATTCTCCAAGCTGGTGCAACCACTCACCGAGCTACTAAGAAAGGGACGCAAAAGGAAATGGGAACCTGCGCAAGAGAATGCGTTTCCAGAACTGAAAAAGCGGCTTACCGAAGCCCGTGTATTAGCCTGTCCAGATTTCCATGTGTAAAAAATATAATGGTCCGTCCTGTGTGCCGATTTCGTGGGTCCTCTTCCTAGATCCACGCATGGGAATACAGTAATGTTGGCATTCGTGGATAAATTCACGAAATGGACAGAAATCATTCCACTACGAGCGGCAACCGTCGAAACCCTCATAAAAGAGTTCCAGGAGAGGATAATTACAAGGTTTGGGTTACCAAAAATTCTGGTGACGGACAACGGTTCCCAATTTACTGCCCGCAAATTCCAAAAATTTATGCAGGACATCGTAGTCAAACACCGAATCACTGCACCCTACTGCCCTCAGAAAACGCGACAGAACGAGTGAATCGAACCATGGTGTCGCAGTTCGCAGAGGAAAATCAGCGGAGATGGGATGACCTGCTCCCAGAAATCTCATTATAACTTACGTCGACGGAACTGGACACCGAAAAGTGGAGACCGGGTTATGGTCAAGGAATACCATTTATCCAAGGCCATCGAGGGATTCGCCGCGAAACTTGCTCCGAAGTACAACGGTCCCTACCGAGTCATAAATTTTGTTTCACCAGTAATTGCCGTAGTAAAACGAGAATGTGACAGGAAAATACGTAAAACTCATGTACAAGATATAAAAATATTCTATGAAGACTCTGCAGCGGAGAAAACGATGTTAAGCAACACATCTCAAACCACAGAACTCACCACAGTGTAAGCATGCCCATAACGTATTTTTAATTATTACAGGCGAATCTCACGCTAACGAAGTTAAGCACCGGAAAGCGAATATGAGCGACGACAGGAAACTACGCGCGAGTGTCGAGCGAATGCATCGGCGATACTACACCATAGACACAGTCAAAAGGAGAACAATCTGCATCGCCAGTTATTTCGAGCAGGATCCTGCCCACGTGGCGCGTATGGATCGACACCGGATCACCACGGGAGCGCCGTCGACGAGTGTAAACACCATGGCCACCACTGCTGATTACTGCGAGACGTCCCTTCCCAAACGACAAAAACTGGGAGTGGTGAGTGAAGCTAGTTTGCATCAGATAGCAAAGGTCACCAGTGCTGCTGCTAGCGACAAAGGGGAGGAAAACCCCAGGGTATTGTTCCGATACCTAGCTAGGCGCGGCGGCATCGTCATCAACACTGACGATTACAAGAGGTTGGCCAAGGGCCGCTTCCACAATGATGTCGTCCTGGATGTCTACCACCCGTGTCTGTGGAAGGCAGGTCTACCCGAGGAACTGCGAGAGCAGGTCTACATATTCTCCAGGCATTTCGCAAGCCGCCTTCGAAGAGCCCCTTCGAGCGGACAAAACGCAACCACGGTTACCCCAATGGAACGACACAGCTGGGTACGTGGCTGGACCAAAGGTGTTGACATCTTCCCCAAACGGGTGGTGATAATACTGTTGTGGGTCAATCTGCACACCCTAAAACCAGCGCAAGTATTTTGGTTAATACGGTACTTTGCCAATTTACGCTGCATACTTCCAACGTGGAGGCTTGCAGTAATTTTTTTGGAAGGCATGCTTTTAGGCCAAACTGTGGGCGCTTCTCGATCACAGTTCAATAAATTTAAAGTAGAATTTAAATTGCGCTTGTGCATTTTTTTCAAAATAGCAAATCCGCTTGCGGAATCCAAGTTCCGCAAGCGAGGCATTAAAGTTTGAGTTGCGGAACTCCCGTTTGCCCAACAGCCAATTCCAATCCAGAATTCCAATTCTGCAAGAAAGGGATATTGCACAATGGGGCAAAGTGCAGCGATTGACCCACTTAGCTGGCTCAACCGAGCTGGCTAGTAATTTGTTTTAATTTTAAGCAAAGAGTCTGATTTTGGAGTTAAATAAAAAGCGGACGTCGTGTCCGCAATGAAATTTTAAAAGTAGTGTTTGCTTTGCCGCGGGTATCCTTCAGCGGAAGGATACCACAACATATTTAGCGCAGCCGGTAGGATTGTTTGCTTTGTCGCGGGTATCCTTCCGTTGAAGTATTTGGAGTTATTTAACTCCAAAATCAGACTCTTTGCTTAAAATTAAAACAAATTACTAGCCAGCTCGGTTGAGCCAGCTAAGTGGGTCAATCGCTGCACTTTGTCCCATTGTGCAATATGCCTTTCTTGCAGAATTGGAATTCTGGATTGGAATTGGCTGTTGGGCAAACGGGAGTTTCGCAACTCAAACTTTAATGCCTTGCTTGCGGAACTTGGATTCCGCAAGCGGATTTGCTATTTTGAAAAAAATGCACAAGCGCAATTTAAATTCTACTTCAACGGAAGGATACCACCACATAAGTTTAATTTCATATGTCGTGGGTGTCCTTCAGCGGAAGGATACCACAACATATTTGTCGCAGCCGGTCCGCGAACCGAAGATCGCGGAAGTTTTAAAAATTTAAATTAAAGTGAAAAGTCAGTGAAAAGTGTAGATGAGAAAGTCGAAAGTTCACGAATAGCGTATTAGAAGAATTTACGGTAAAATAAACTGTTGAAAACGAATATAGTAGTATATAAAACAAGTAAAAGTGTTGTCTTCGGCCTGACCGAAATCTAAATACTCTACACCCGAGTAACTGAAAAATTATAATTTCGCCACTTAACACTTTTTGTATAAGTAGGCGGACCACGCCCATTTCGGCAAAATGTTTTTGTAATGTCTCTAGATACTGGTAGATAGAATTACGTATCAATATTTTGAACCGTTTATGGGATATTGATAACTTTTGTACAAGTGGGCGGACCACGCCCATTTTTATATAGATTGGTAATACGTGTAGATACCTCGTGATAACATTTCGTATTAATATCTTATACCGTTTACAAGATATTGACAACTTTTGTACGAGTGGGCGTGGAATGCCCATTTTTTATTGGTAATGCTTCCCTATATATCCTGATGAAATTACATGTCCATATCTTACACCGTTCATTAGATATTGCCAACTTTGTTGTCAGTGGGCGTGGCACGCCAATTTTTTTCAAACATTTTAGCAATGACGCTACATGTTCTGGAATAAAATTATACCTTAATATCTCACACGGTTTATAAAATATTCAGATTTTAACATTTTTTGAAACGAGGTGCCTTTACTTTCCGTACGTAAAGTAGGCGTGGCTGTTTACCGATCTTGCCCCAATCCCAAACAGCCCTACATAACAAAGAATATTTGTGCCAAAGTTCATCGCGATATCTCTTTTCGTTCTCTCGTAATCGTGATTTCAACAGACGGACGGACAGGGCTAAATCGGTTCAGGAGGTGACGCTGAGCAAGAATATATATACTTTTCTATAGTATATCTATCTCGTCTCCTTCTCTGCGTTACAAACGGAAAAACAAAGTGAATAATAGTGTGAAAGTGAATAATAATAATAAAAGGAGAATTCTAAAGGGATTCTAAGATTCTAAATCAATAAAGCCCATTTGTGAAAAATTGATGTAAAGGCAGAAGTGAACAGAAAGTGAAGTGAAGTGTTGGGCCGTTGAGTGGTTTCCCCTCCTAATCAGTTCCACAAGGTTGCTACTTTCGTGAAAATTTGTCATTTTACTGTCAGGGACTTTAGATTTATTCAATATTCCCTGTTTTATTGTAGTATGATATATATAAGCATCAGACACTAAATATAAAAATATCTAAGACAAAAAATTTAAAAGTGAAGATACAAAACTTGAAAATTAAATACGATTCAAATTGAAAGGAAATGGTAAAACAATATAGAAGAAATAATAAAAGTAAAAGGAAAAAGATTTTAAAAAAAAATTTGGAAAATTAGTGCAGTGTAAACAATTTTTTATGCAATAATTTGAGTGCAATTTAAAAATTGTCCAACATTTTTGCCAGAAAGCAGCGGAGAAAAAGGGAAGCGGATAGTTCGGTGAGTTTTAGTTTTTGTTTAAGAAATGGCAGAAGGATAGTTCTAATATTTCAAGTTTACTTCGTGAAGTGTAAAGTGTGAAGTCGCGAGGAAGGAAAAAAAAAGCAATAAAGGAACGATTGAGCGTTCTAAGTTGAACAGTGCGTTTTTACTCAAGCGGTTGAGAAAGTGAAGGACTGGTGTCTTCAAAACAATAAGAAGTTTTGGCGAAATAAACGGACCACCCATTAAGCCGTCATCCTAGAAAGTACACTTACATTATACTATATATGATGAGTTTATTATTATTAAGATTTATTATAATTTTACATATTTTTTTTTGTTCTAACAAAACTCAATCCTGGGCAAGACTCCTTTACCCTTTAATCTGAGGCTGAGTCTGGCTTTGGGGGGATTGTTACACCAACACAAGCTCGAATGGAATTGGTCCTGGTTGAAGCCAATACCAATTGCAGGAGAGTGGCATATTATGTCGGGTTGATTTTTTTTGAACACCTCAAACTAACCAGAGGTAAAAATAATTCCTCTTAACGTTTTGCAGTATTATTTTGAGGTTTTGGGGAATTATTTTAAGAGAAGGGACATTGGGTTCAGAGGAAATTGGTTCCCAAATGTTTTACCTATATACCGCGCGTGTTTTAACAAAGTTTAACGCAATGAACTTTGTTTTGTATAAGGTTACGAGTTTTACAAACCTGAAGTGTCAGTAGTTTTCTTTTCGTTGGCCCCGCTGAGCGATATTGAAGTGGAAAAAAAAAAACAACAAATGATGGTTAAATCGAATATGTGCAGTGAAGTGTACATTTAAAACTAGTATGATTTTTTTAAAAAAAATTTAATTTTATTTAGAGAAAAAAAATAAATGTATTTAGCTATAGATAAAAATAAATAATCTATTTATAAAAGTTCGAACACGAGTTCGAGTGTTTTATTTGGTTAAAACTTGAAACGCGATCATTGCTTCAAGGTTAACGTTTTGTTTCCGTGTAGTGAGCGAACGGTGAACGACCGTAAGAATTAAGAAATTCGACGCTCGATTTTAATGCGGCCACTTACTCTGGCCTTGAATTTATTTCAGCGTGTTGTGTTATTTTTGTTAATTGAAGTAGGTCAGTAGTGACAAGGAAGAGAGTTGCTGAGTGCTGCAGTTTTAATCTTTGTTAGGGCAATTAAATAGATTTATAGATAAGATATGGTTAAATTTGAATTTAGCAATAAATAATAAGGAACACTTGGAATTAATTAAAGCCAAATTAAGTAGGGCCAGCAATAATTCAAAAGTAGAACAGGCAGATACCGTTTTGGATGAATTATTGAATTTCATAGACCATATGAACCAGAACTACGTGGAGGAAATAAGGAATTAGAAAAGACAATTTGGACATTTAAAAAGCAGATACGATGACCATCTGGCAGAAAGGGAAATAGAAGCGAGCCAGTTAGCAGAATTGGAAGCTGAAAGAGACGACCTTAGGGAGCGCCTACAGAATAGAGGACTATCTACATCAGCGGAGGATAGGACGCTAAGACAGCGGAGTAAGGAGGACTTCTCGTCGTTGGAACAGGCATGCCGGAGACTCCAAGAGCTAAAAGAAGAGAATAGGCTTCTAAAACAAGAGCTGGAGCTGGCCTACGACCAAACGCTGCACCATAAGGAAGCGGTTGTTCAAGTCAGCAGCCCAAAGCAGAGTAACTCTATTTCCTTTCCTTCCGCTTTATCAATAAAAGAGAAAATGGGTATCGAGGTGATTTCGAAATCTTTTTGTAGGCTGGTACCTCTGTTTTCAGGGACGAGATCACCCGACTTGAGAGGGGAGGTCTACAAGTTCATAGAAGGAACTTGTTATGCCACTGGTGTAACAGACCGGGACATATTATACGAGATTGTGGGGCAAGAGGAATTGGGAAAAGTATCAAGGCAATCGCCAGGGAAACTGGCAAGGGCCCAGAACCGGCCAGTAATCTGGGAACCTAATAATAACAGTAATTTAAGGCCAAATGAGGTGATAACAGTAAGGCCGACATCGGAAACAATTGTGGATACATTACCAACTTCACCAAGGGAAACAGTAACTGTAAGTTCGACGTCGGAAACGATTGTGGATACGTTACCAATTTCGTCGAGTGAAGGAGTAACTGTAAGTCCGACATCGGAAGCGATTGTGTATACGTTACCAGCCTCAATAACTGAAGTAGTAACAGTAAGTCCTACGTCTGAAGAGATTGTGGATACGTTGCCAACTTCAGCCAAACTAAAGAAAGCTAGAAAGGTGGAAAAAACAAGAAAAACGGTGGTCAAAGAGAGAATTTCTTTTCCTAAGTTGCCAAATCAAGGTGTGAATGCGAGTGTTCGTGTTCATAACCTGCATAATGAAAATAAAAAGATTGAGGTGGAAGTGTCTAACCGGGAGCAATCTAATTTGAATGACGTGTTTATTGAGTTGCCTTGCGAAGAGGTCAGAAATAAAAAACTCATTCTGCTAGTTGATACAGACGCCGACAATAGCTTACTTAAAAATAATATTGTGAATGAAGTTCGCAACGTAGACAATATGTGAGACATATTGGACGCGAGGTAAAAGTAATCCCATTCCATTTTAGAGTATTTCATTCATTTTACTCTATATGTATTAAATATTTGAGTTAGGATAGCCGAATTCAACTTTAGTTGATACGATGGAAAGTGGTCCGAGAAGAAGGCAATCCTCACCACTTCAAAGGATATGACATTGGCAAAGATGGCCTGAAACAATGTCCAACGATTCGTAAATCTTACTTACTCCCTAAATATTGAAAAGAATAAAACACAAAAAAAATATACACAATACAAAAAAAAAAAAAAAAACAGAAACGAAAACACATAAAAAAATGTTATATTAAAATAGAATAAAAAAGAAATTGATTAAAAAAAAAAAAGAAAAATACAGAAAGAGAAAAAGGTGTAGAATATAATAAGAAAAAAATGAAATATATTAAAAAGAGTTAAAGAAAAAAAAAAGAAAGACAAGAGAAAAAAAACAAAAAAAATTTTTTTTTACTAACACAACTAATTAAAACTAATCACTAACTTTTAACTACGTGCGTTTCAGTAAGCAAAGACCTGCTTACTTAAACGCAAGTTACATCATTTGTACAAAAAAGGGTACAAATTACCTCGTTGCTCCAAAACAGCAACCAGGTTTTTTTTTGGAAACTCGAGAAATTCAAAACCAGAAAAAAAAAAACTGAGGAAAAATTGCTTCAAGCCACCTTCAGGGCATTGCACTTAGCTATTAAAATTATGCTTGCAAGGTATTTATTTGCAACTATTAAAATATAAGAAAAGAGGAAAAAAATCGTTTCAGCAAGCAAGAAAATTTGCTTATTAAAACGATGTTAAAATGAGTAAAAGAAGAACAAAATTATATTGTAATCAAATTGATAAGAAATATGTAATTACTATATAAATGAAACTATGGAATTATTAAGGATATTTATTGTTACAAATTAATAGTTAATAAAATAATTTAGTTACAAGTACATGATAGCAATAAGTTTAGTGATTCATGCTTGTCCCTTCAGGTTAACTTTCAAATAGTTTTTGTTGAGTAGGAAAATTCCAAATAGCTAAAATCATTAAAAGAATTGTGAAATAAATGGGATCCACTTTATAGATTTGTATATAAATAGTTAAGGAAATGTAATTTATATTTATTAAAGAGTCAACATTTATTAATTAAGTCAACAAAACCATCGTTGTGATGTGACCGCGGACGGAGGCGGATGGTGTGCCCGCAAGTACTTCTCGTTAATTAGTGTTCGCGAAAATAAAATCGAAAACAATAGTGCAAACAACTACCTACGCCGCGAAACACGTTTAAAATAATAATAAACTTCACCAAACAACAGTTTTTCACAAACAAACAATAGTGCACTTATTAGCAACTCAACTTAATAACAAAATAAATAAAAATTTTATCAAATTACAACAAATAATACACAATCAAACGGAACGCAGAGAACCATGCGAGGGGCTTTTTTATGCTCTCCGCAGTAAAGCTCAGCATTTCGCTTGCTTTCACTCCTCCTCCTTCTTCCTGGTCCCGTTAGGTGTGCATGCGGCTGTGAGTGCTGCGTGGGCTGAAGCGCGGCAAGATAAAGGCATAACACTTGCCTTGTCGCGTTTTGCTTTGCTTGCGACGTACGCGTGGCCGCTTGTACAGCTGACCTTACACTTTCTTACAGTGGGTGGCGATGACAAAATTCCGCATAGATTCCACTAATGTACGTGGCTTGAGAGCGAATTTCTTCGCGGTCTATGCGCATATTTGTATTCACCAACCGCATATAATGGCACTAGGTGAGACCCAGGTGTCTGAGGGTGCAGATCCACTGGACATGCCGGGTTACCATCTACTGCCATTATTTTTACCTCACAGAGGCCTCGCCTTATACATTCGCAGTGATGTTGCGTACCAGTGTCAGCAACACCTTTGCACGTCGGATGCCGAATTTAGCTCCATGTGGGTTAAGTTCAAAATCCAGTCGCACATCCTGCACTTCTGCTTCATTTATAGAAGACCGGGTCTAGGGAGGCTGCCAACTTTTGATAAACTGGATTTCTAAAATTCTAGAATCGTATCCGAACAGTGAAATTGTTGTTGCTGGTGATTTCAATGTTCATAATTCCAATTGGCTACGTCATTCGAGTCACACGACACCTGAGGGTTTGTATGTTGAGTTGTTTGCTGAGTCTAATAATTTGACTCAATTAGTGAAGGAACCAACGCACTTTCCCTGCGTTGATGGGCAAAACCAAAATATTCTGGACCTTTTTCTAACTTCACATCACAGTAAGTATGATGTGAATGTTCTTGCACCTCTTGGTAATTCGGACCACGCTACAATTTCTGCTACCTTCCTATAATCTAGTCTTCAATCCGCTCACCAGACAGCTCCGAAGCGGAAAGTGTGGCTTTATGAGAAGGCTAATTGGGATGCGCTGAACTGCTTTTTCAGCCGTTTCAATTGGCAAATGTGTTTCAGAGATAGAAACATAAATGCTGCAGCAAAATTGGTAGAAAATATAATTTTATTTGGTATGAGGTTTTTCATACCCAATAAAAGAATTTCCATTAAACCAAAAGACCATTCCTGGTTTAATGCGACTTGCAGACAAGCAGTCAGGTCTAAAGAGGAAGCATTTAGGAATTGGCGTTTAAATAAAACTGCTGATACTAAACTGTTGCGCAATCAGGCCAGAAATAGGTGCAATGCCACTCTAAAGCGCGAAAAAGTTCTTTACGAACAGCGCCTTAGACGCAGAGTTCTTGAATACCATAAGGGTAGCAAGAACTTTTGGTCGTTCGTGGGGAGGGTGAAAAATCAGACGAGATCGTCTATTCCAACTCTCCTCAAGGACGATCAGATCTTCACTCACTCGGTTGATAAGGCAAACTTATTAGCCAAAATGTTTGCTGAAAACTGCTTCTTCCTGAGAGTAGCCAACCACTGCCCGCGGTCGATGATGTATCTCATGCTATGCCTCAGATGCATTTTCGAACGCGAGCTGTTAAAAGAGTGCTTGCAGACCTCAATGTAAATAAGTCCTCGGGACCGGATGGCATTTCAGCCCATGTGTTGAGAAAGTGCGCCTCAACACTGGCTCGCCCATTGCGCAAGCTCTTCAATTTACCTGTTACTTCAGGAGTTTTTCCCGCTTCCTGGAAGATTGCCAATGTGCAGCCAGTTCCCTAAAAAGGTGAGGCTACGAATCCTGCAAATTACCGACCCAAAGCAACCTGCTCAGTGCTCTCTAAATTCATGGAGAGCATTGTAAATTTTAAATTGATGAGGTATCTAGAGAGCAACGAGTTGATCAGCGATCGCCAGTACGGCTTCCGTGCTCACCGTTCCACCGGCGATCTGATGGCGTTTCTCCCTGAGCGGTGGAGCAGTTGTATTCACCGGTTCAGTGAGAGCAAGGTTGTTGCTCTGGATGTCTCCAAGGCATTTGACCGGGTGTGGCATAAAGCACTCGTGTCTAAACAGGCTGCTTATGGTGTCGGTAATACTTTCACTCGATGGATATCGAGTTTCCTCAGCGGCCGTTCTATTCGGGTTGTGATAGACGGCTTTGCTTCGGAAGAGCACTCCATTAATGCTGAAGTTCCGCAGGGTTCGGTCCTGTCTCCGACACTTTTTCTTATTTTCATCAATGACCTTCTGTCATTGACATCAAACCCCGTCTACTCGTTTGCTGATGACAGCAGCATTTGTCATTCATATTAATTTTCCAGGCGTCCTTCCATTCTGGAGATCACTAGAAGACGCAGAATTATGAATGACACACTCCCATCCGACCTCAACAAAATCCAGGAGTGGGATCGTGCGAATCGGGTCGATTTTAATGCGCGGAAGACCCAATGCTGTTTGTTGACCCACAAGCGTCTGGCGGGCGACAACTTTCCACCTTTAAATATGGGTGGTGTGGATATTAATGAGTCGGAGGCTCTTGATGTTCTGGGCATGTCAATCCAATGCGATCTTCGCTGGAACGATCACATCTTTGACGTGTCGAAAGAAGCAGCCAAGTGCTTAGGCTTTCTTAAGCGGTGTAAGAAATACTTCACTCCAACCGATCTTCGCTGTATCTACACCACTTATATCCGTCCGAAAAGGGAGTACAATTCGCATATATGGTCGGGAGCTTCGCGGGCATATCTTCAGCTTCTCGACCATGTCCATTATCGTGCGTTAAAACTTATAGGGGACAGTAGGGTATCCAGCTCTATTGAAACCTTGGAGCGTCGTCGTGATGTGGGGTGTGTATCACTATTTTACCGCTACTTTCACGGTAAATGTTCCTCTTAAGTAGCCAGCCTGATTCCTCCGGTTCAGGTATTTAGCAGAACTACTCGGCTTTCCAGAGGAGTGCACCCCTTTTATGTCGCGAGTCCGTTCCAACGAACCACGCATTACCGTGAGAGTTCGTTTTTCGGTCGCGTCGTTAGATTGTGGAATAATCTCCCTGCGAATGTCTTCCCGCCCACTTACAGCGTCGAAACATTTAAGCGAGGTGTAAACCCTCACTACTCCCTCTTTCCCCCTTCCCACTAACCTGTCATCCCTTCGGAAACAACAAATGCTGTGCATGGATAGGGGGCACCCTGAGCTTGGTTTCATCTGTCATAAAAAAAAAAAGCAGTTGCCATCCTCAGAAGATGGAATAATAATGTGGGCATAACATTATTTTTTGTGGGTAGTGGTAGTGGAATTAAAATATTACTGTACATAATATTGTCAACATTATGATTTATAATATAATTTATAATATAAAAGTATATACTAGAAAGGGTCTATACTGCTTCTTTAATAAAAAACAATTTCGATTGTTATATTTTTTGTGCTGTTTCCACACCACCAATTAGGTAAGCATCAAGGCGCGTTCAACTAAAGTTAAAGTAAGTATTATATTAAATAAAAAGCAAATATTATTATGTTAAAAATAGCTCTTTTAATTTATTTTTGAGTAATGCGCTAAAACCTATTTCTAAAATCTGTTTCTGAAAGCCTTCTATTAAAAAATCTATTAAAATTCAAGTTTATCTATCTTCTATTAAAATGTACAGAAAATTTTAACTCATAAAAAGTGCTAAGAGAATTTTGTGATCACAATTTTCGCAACACATATAGGGTCTTATGGTTAACATTTCATTAAATCAAAATTGTCCGACACCAATTCTATGGCAGGCTCCATCAAATAAAGCGGACAGACGCTCATCTAACCTTGATATATAAGCAACAAATGCGTCATAAGGTTTCACAAGGGTACACTTATCGTGATGTTTTTCCAAAGTAAAGAGGAAATTGTCTGAAACAATCTCTTCTCCAAAGTAAGGCAGGGACTTTGCGCATTTGTGAAGCCTAAACACTTTCAGATACAGCCAACCAAAAAAATAACTGAAACCGTTTATCGTAAGTAGTTCAGAGTCCTCAAGGGTTACATCACAAGCTACTCTTCGAACGAAGGTTTGTTCAGTTTTCGAAAGTTTTTCAAGGAAATATTCTTTTTTCTAATTATAACTGCTTTATTTCAATATTTTTACTTTTAAGTTTGTGGGTTTGTATTCTTATTAAATTAATTTTTATTTTCAATTTTCTTTTAAGGTTTATAACTTCATTTTTAAAATTTACATTTCTTGGAGTATTATTTCCATTATATTTGTCTGTGTGAATCTGCTGATCTGCTACAGTTAAGCAATTTCGATCATGCAGGGTTAATACATGGAATTCTACTTGACTTCTTAGCTGTACGCTGCTGAGAGATAAGGAAGGTTTTATAAAGATTGAATCAGCAGAATGTAACAGAACATTTTCGGAATTATTTGAAAAAAGAGATTTGCTTTCCGCAATATTAGTGTGACTTACTTATAGTATGCTAATGTGTTTTTAGCAGTAGTAGTGTTTTTCCTGTGGAGAAAACCTACATATCTAAATAATCTGCAATTCCTGAATCTATTTCAATATTTTCACCCGTTATAAATTGGTCAGGGACAGAATTTCGCTCATGAGTTCTACCAACTAACATTTTTATGGAAAAATCCCTAGAACATTTACCTTTCCAATTGGGTAACATCCGCCAAAGCATAATACGCTTGTGATGTCACCGCGGGCGAAGGAGGATGTTACTCCCCACCACAATTCATTGTTCGCGTCGAGTGTTCGCGAAAAAATAATTAACATCAAAACCGATCATCCACAAGCAATAGAAACACATTTACACCACAATAAAATAAAAAAAACAGTGCACATTACCGAAACTAATAATATAACTTATATAAACATGCAACAACAATAAAATTAAACAAATCAAAACAAATTTAGTCTAACAGAATGCAGAGAACCAAGCGAGGGGCTTATTTATGCTCTCCGCATTAAAGCTTAGCATTTCGTTTGTTTTTACTACTCCTTCTTCCTGGTCCCCTTAGGTGGGCAAGCGGCTGTGAGTGCACCGTGGGCTGAAGCGCGCAAGATAAAGGCATAATACTTGTCTTGTCGCGTTTTGCTTTGCTTGCGACGTACGCGTGGCCGCTTGTACGGCTGACCTTACACTACCATACAGTGGGTGGCGATTACAAAATTCCGCATAGACTCCACTAATGTACGTGGCTTGAGGGCGAATTTCTTCGCGATCTATGCGCATATTTGTACCCACCAACCGCATATAATGGCACTAAGTGAGACCCAGGTGTCTGAGGGTGCAGATCCACTGGATTTTCACATGCCGCGGTACCATTTACTGCCATTGTTTATACCACACAGAGGCCTCGCCTTATACATTCGCAGTGATGTTGCGTACCAGTGTCAGCAACACCTTTGCACGACGGATGCCGAATTTAGCTCCATGTGGGTTAAGTTCAAAATCCAGTCGCACATCCTGCACTTCTGCTTCATTTATAGAAGCTGGACAGTCTCTCTGATTCGATTTCTAAAATTCTGGAATCGTATCCGAACAGTTAAATTGTTGTTGCTGGTGATTTCAATGTTCATAATTCCGATTCGCTACGTCATTCGAGTCAGGGTATTTGCTGAGTCTAATAATTTGACTCAATTAGTGAAGGAACGAACGCACTTTCCTTGCGTTGGTGTGCAAAACCAAAATATTCTGGACCTTTTTCTAACTTCACATAACAGCAAGTATGATGTGAATGTTCTTGCACCTCTTGGTAATTCGGACCACGCTACAATTTCGGCTACCTTCCCATATTCTAGTCTTCAATCCGCTCACCAGCCAGCTCCGAAGTCGACAGTGTGGCTTTATGATAAGGCTAATTGGGATGCGCTGAACCTCTTTTTCAGCGGTTTCAATTGGCAATTGTGTTTCAAGGATAGAAACATAAATGCTGCAGCAGAATTAGTAGAAAATATAATTTTATTTGGTATGAGGTCTTTCATATCCAATAAAAGAATTTCCATTAAACCAAAAGACCATTCCTGGTTTAATGCAACTTGCAGACAAGTAGTCAGGTCTAAAGATGAAGCATTTAGGAACTGGAGTTTAAATAAAACTTCTGATACTAAACTGTTGCGCAATCAGGCCAGAAATAGGTGCAATGCCACTCTAAAGCGCGGAAAAGTTCTCTACGAACAGCGCCTTAGACGCAGAGTTCTTGAATACCATAAGAGTTGTAAGAACTTTTGGTCGTTCGTGTGGAGGGTGAAAAATCAGACGCGATCGTCTATTCCAACTCTTCTCAAGGATGATCAGATCTTCACTCAGTCGGTTGATAAGGCAAACTTATTAGCCAAAATGTGTGCTGAAAACTGCTCTCTTCCTGAGAGTAGCCAACCACTACCCGTGATTGAAGGTGTGCTCATATTATGCCTGAGATGAGCTTTCGAACGCGGGATGTTAAAAGAGTGCTTGTAAACCTCAAAGTCAATAAGTCCTCGGGACCGGATGGCATTTCAGCCCACGTGTTGAGAAAGTGCCCTCAACACTGGCTCGCCCATTGCGCAATCTCTTTAATTTATCGTTCACTTCAGGAGTTTTTCCTACTTCCTGGAGGATTGCCAATGTGCAGCCAGTTCCCAGAAAAGGTGAGGCTACGAATCCTGCCAATTACCGGCCCATAGCAATCTGTTCAATGCTCTCCAAAGTTATGGAGAGCATTATAAATTTTCACTTGATGAGGTATCTGGAGAGCAACCAATTGGGCTGTGATCGGCAGTTTGGTTTCCTTTCTCACCCCTCCATAGGCGATCTGATGGCGTTCCTCACTGAGCGGTGCAACAGTTGTGTTCACCAATTCGGTGAAAGTAAGGTTGTTGCTTTGGATATCTCCAAGGAATTTGACCGAGTGTGGCACAAAGCACTTGTGTCTAAATTGGCTGCTTATGGTGTCGGTAATACATTCACTCGATGGATATCGAGTTTCCTCACCGGCCGGGTTGTGATAGACAGCTTTGCTTCCGTAGAGCACTCCATTAATACTGGAGTTCCGCAGGGTTCGGTCCTGTCTCCGACACTTTTTCTCATTTTTATCAATGACCTTCTGTCATTGACATCAAACCCCGTCAACTCGTGTGCTGATGACAGCAGCATTTGTCATTCGTATTCATTCTCCAGGCGTCCTTCTATTCTGGAGATCAATAGAAAACGCAGAATTATGAATGACACCAATCTGACCTCAACAAAATCCAGGAGTGGTGTCAAGCGAATCGGGTCCATTCAAACAGCGCGGAAGACCCAATGCTGTTTGTTGACCCACAAGTGTTTGGCGGGCGACAACTTACCACCTTTAAATATGGGTGGTGTGAATATTAATGAGTCGGAGGCTCTTGATGTTCTGGGCATGTCAATACAGTGCGATCTTCGTTGGAACGATCACATTTTTGACGTGTCGAAAGAAGCAGCCAAGTGCTTAGGCTTTCTTAAGCGGTGTAAGAAATACTTCACTCCAACCGATCTTCGCTGTATCTGCACCACCTACATCCGTCCGAAAATGGAGTACAATTAGCATATATGGTCGAAAGCTTCTCAAACATTTAACGTCGTGCGTTAAAACTTATAGGTGACAGTAGGTTATCCAGTTCTATTGAAACCTTGGAGCGTCGTTGTGATGTAGGGTGTGGGTATCATTATTTTACCGTTACTTTCATGGTAAATGTTCATCTGAAGTAGCGAGAATGATTCCTCCGGTTCAGGTATTTAGCAGAACTACTGGGCTTTCCAGAGCGGTGCACCCCTTTTATGTCACGATTCCGTTCCAACGAACCACGCATTACCGTGAGGGTTCGTTTTTCGGTCGCGTCGTTAGATTGTGGAATAATCTCCCTGCAAATGTCTTCCCACCCACTTACAGCGTCGAAACATTTAAGCGAAGTGTAAACCGTCACTACTCCCTCTTTCCCCCTTTCCAATAACCTTTTTCGGTTATATTATTAACGACGCGGCGTTTTTCGGTCTTGTCGTTAGATTGTGGAATAATCTCCCTGCAAATGTCTTCCCGCCCACTTACAGCGTCGAAACATTTAAGCGAAGTGTAAACCGTCACTACTCCCTCTTTCCCCCTTTCCAATAACCTGTCATCCCTTCGGAACCAACAAATGCTGTGCATGGATAGGGGGCATCCCCTGAGCTTGGTTTCATCTGTCATAAAAAAAAGACAAAAAAAATAAAACAAGAAGAAGAACAATAACAACACAATCGCAGTGTTCGGCCACCAATAAACCAGCTCCAAAATTGCAAGATTGCAACAACAACACAAACAACACGAAGAAAACACAACAACGTCGACAGCAACTAAAACCGTCCGCAACAACAATATCGCAGCAAGTTAAGGAATAAAAGCAGCAACAACAACGGCAACAGAAAACTCCAAAATTTGAATGCCGTGCATACCAATTAATTTCCTGGATGACGCCAAGACTGGAGAAATCGAATCTGGGAAGAAGGAAGATGAGTCTGAAAGGCAATGAACAGACCACACATGCAGATTACAATAAGTCATCTCTTTTCGCTTATCGCTTCACGATATTAATCTTTTCTTTCCCTAAGGGTGGAGGGATGTTGTGGGTCAATCTGCACACCCTAAAACCAGCGCAAGTATTTTGGTTAATACGGTACTTTGCCAGTTTACGCTGCATACTTCCAACGTGGAGGCTTGCAGTTATTTTTTTGGAAGGCATACTTTTAGGCCAAACTGTGGTCGCTTCTCGATCACAGTTCCATAAAGTTAAAGTAGAATTTAAAGTGCACAAGTGCATTTTTTTTCAAAATAGCAAGTCCTTGGAACTTGGATTCCGCAAGCGAGGCATTAAAGTTTGAGTTGCGAAACTCCCGTTTGCCCAACAGCCAATTCCAATCCAGAATTCCAATTCTGCAAGAAAGGCATATTGCACAATGGGACAAAGTGCAGCGATTGACCAACTTAACTGGCTCAACCGAGCTGGCTAGTAATTTGTTTTAATTTTAAGCAAAGAGTCTGATTTTGGAGTTAAATAACTCCAAATCCTTCAACGGAAGGATACCACAACATTATTTAAGTTTGATTTCTCTTGTCGTGGGTGTCCTTCAGCAGAAGGATACCACAACATATTTGGCGCAGCATGTAAGATTTTTTCCTTTGGATTTTATCCTTCAACGGAAGGATACCACCACATTATTTAAGTTTAATTTCGTATGTCGTGGGTGTCCTTTAGCGCAAGGATACCACAACAATACTCGTCAACGAGGCCATGCATTGGGTCCTGGTGGCAGTGATCGGCCTGGCGGGGAGTGACCAACGCACGTATGCTGCTGGGAGAGGACGCGCTGCCATGGCACAATGTGGAGGTGCCTTAACAACCCAACACCTACGACTGCGGCGTATACGTCCTCCAATATGCCACTTGCATCGTCTCCGTGCTATCCACGAACTGGCACACAGCCGTCATCAAATCAGCGGCCAAAGAGATGAAGAAAGAGATCGGCCGACAGCGCTGTAGGATTGCCCAGCTGTTTAATGAGCGGACAAAAGAAAAGGACCCCAGCCAGGAACATCCGCCGATAGATCTGCCAAGTATTACAACACAGTGCCAAGTGACAGCAGCAGCAGCGAAAGCAGTAGCAGCGGCGATGAAAGTGGAAGCAGCGCCAGTCAAACAAATTGTAGCAGCGGCGACGAAAGTGGAAGCATCGCCGGTCAGACCAATAATAGCGACGGCGAGAACAATAATAACGCCGACGAAGACAGCAGCGGCGTGAACAACATTAACGCCGGGAAAAACAGCGGCGGTGAGAACAACAGCGACAACGGAAACAGCGCTAACAATAATAACTTTGAACCACACCACATAAGTCACCATACCCACCACAACATCGCTAATCGCAACAAAACCAACGAGAGTGGCACCAATGAGGCAGTGCAAATTTGTGAGGGAGCGTGGCCACCAGAAGTCAAAGAAGAGCTGCGGGTGTCGAGCACGACTTGGAAGACTGGTTCTCAAGCAAGGAACATTGTGTGCAGCGTCAACGAGATATACAGTATCCGCATCAGCAGAGCTGGCAGAGTCAGCGTTTTTCGTCTTTCCCGAAGAGAGAAGGGGGTGTGAGGAGCCTGGAGCCTCCCACAAATTATTTCTTTTCAATTATTATTTTACACATATTTTCTTATATTTTTGTATCATATTATTATAATTTCTAATTACGTAGAACGTAATATTTTAATTTAATATATTGTATATATTATTTCTTTTCAATTATTATTTTGTATATATTTTCTTATATTTTTGTACCATATTATTATAATTTCTAATTACGTAGAACGTAATATTTTAATTTAATATATTGTGAATTTTAATTTAAAACATTGTCGGGATTATTTAAAGGTTAGGAATATTTAAACCCACATTATGGGATTTTCCTGAGTTGTGGAATTTCACAAATTAGTTAGTATAAGAAGGGCATAGTTTACCAGTAAGAGGATGGCAACGATGGTGAGTGTGCCTCACTGGAAAGGAGTGAGCGTGACAAGCAGTGATGACGTGTGCAGTGGAAGTGGGTTGGAATGCGTAGCAACACAGCATGTTGCCAGCAACATTCCTGGAAATAAATGATGTTGCTATCAACACCTGGAAGAATCAAGAGAGAAGAAGAACAAGACAACATGTAAAAAAGACGGCGCACAACCCAAAATAGGGGTTAGTTTTTCGGCAGTCAGCCGCGCAGCAGTACCATGGACAGTGACAAGGTAAGTGAAAAAGTAGCAGTGGCTCTCTTAAAACTCCCAATCCTTCCCACCTCCTTTCGCGAACACAAGTCCTGTGACTGGTGACGGATTGCACCAATCCTGCCAGAAACGAGCCTTGTGTGTCGCCTCAGTCGCGCACTCCGCATATCCTTTTTTGCCACAAGTCGGCGACGGATTGCACCAATCCTGTCAGTTGTGTGTCCTCCGTAATCCTTTTGCCATCGACGGGTGACGGACTGCACCAATCCTGCCCGGCAAGAGGTGTCCTGGATCCATCCTACCCGTGTCCTTGTAGAGAGAGCCACTATATTATCCTTGTCACTTGAGACTTTGTCTCTTCGTAACCCCGAGCGTCGCATCGGCGGCAGCGCATTGCAGGACACTGCGCTTCGCATCGACGGCAGTGCATCATAGGACACTGCGCGTCGCATCAGAGCATCGCATCGACGACAGTGCATCACAGGACACTGCGCGTCGCATCAGAGCATCGCATCGACGGCAGTGCATCATAGGACACTGTGCGTCGCACATAGTGCATCATAGGACGCTGTGCGTCGCACCCGAGCATCGCATCGACGGCAGTGCATTACACGACACTGTGCGTCGCATCAGAGCATCACAACGCATCGACGGTCTGCTGCGTCAACGAGCGTCGCACACCACCGAACGGCGGTATATTCATGCCGCGTCAGCGAACGTCGTTCACCTCGTCAACAGACACATCGTCAACTCACCACCTCCAACACAACTGGCACACTCAACATCGTGTCTACACCCCGTAGTTTAAGGATCAGAAGTGTAAATAAAGTGAATTTCTTAAAGCATAGGTCCGAAATACAAATTATTTCTGCGCCGAAATACAAATTATTACACGCCCCCTCCAGGATCGCGGCAGAATAAAATATATATTTATATATGTTTAGTTCTCAATTTGGTAATTCCTACAAACACTTGAACTTGTAGGAATTTGTTAGAGAATTTAGTTTGATACAACAAGCACTTGAACTTGTTGTATCCCTTTAAATTTCAGCAGGTGCGCGTTGAGCGTCAATGAATAGTTCTGAAGTTGTTAATTCCTACAAGTACTTGAACTTTTAGAAATTTGTTAGTGAATTTAGTTTGAGACAATAAGCACTTGAACTTGAAGAAAGCAAACCGCTGGATTTGAGGTTGTCAGGCTAACAGAACTTTTATTAAATACACTTCTTCCTTATATACTAATTTTAAATGCATACATAGACTTGAAAATATCAAACGCAATGAAATTTACTATAAAAATAACAAAATTATAAAATGTGAAAATAATGCAGCGTGGTCAGCGGTTCTCACGGCGACGTTGCTTGCAAACAGACACCGGCGCAGCACGTCGGCGGGTTGGTGCTGTTGCCCCGACGACATCTGATTCCAGCGGAATTTAGCGCGTTTGCTGCTGGCAGCGGAAGCAACTTTGCTCTGCATTTATTTGTGTATGTTCTGGAACATTCTCCCCCCCCCCACCCCCCCGGTGAATAATTTTTATTCAACTATACATGTATACTGAATTGGTCAAGCTGTCTTGGTGCTGGTTGCGGTACAACACGACTCGTTTCGGTGGTTTCTTGGTTTTCCGATGTCTTTTTATGGTGAAGATAATTATGAAGAGAATGATAATAATTAGACATGCGTATTCCAATGTGTAGTGGTGAATGTCGTGGGGGCGTACATCTGTATGGAGATTGTGTTTGATGTTTGCCAGATTCGGCCGAATTGATTCTAAGTCCAGATCTTTGGAGATATACCTTTTGGTGTAGTGGAGGGGTATTGAGGTGATTAGATCGTCTGATTCCGGATTAAAGTCAGTTGTGTTGATTTCTGATATGTAGGAGACATGCTTTTCTGTTTTCAGTTGGCGGTGACCTTGAATGGTTAAATAAGGCAATCGAATGGTGCAGTCTTCGCTTAGACTGAGAACCCCAATATTTTGAGTAAATTGGGTATGGTTTTCATTGCAGACTGCATTTAACACACCTCTTGATCGAGGGCAAATATCTATTGATTCGGATCATGTAGCTGTATCTAATGTGGTCCAGGTCCAGCATCGCGGACAGTACATGATGTTGATTTTGTCTTGGAGGTGAGCAAACTTGTTTCGCAAGCGCCTATATTTGAACCTTTCTGGTAAACTGGACGAATTTGATGACACCAGTACCTTTGTTGGTCATATTTGATGCAAGTGCGTTGTTCATCTGTTGTTATTGGAATGTATTGATCCCGATGCAAGTTGATTACCAAAAAATCAAATGCTACTGCCATGATGTTGAAAGTTGTCCTCCACGGAATGGAGGTGAGTTTAAGCATCTCAAAAACTTCTGTCGAGATTAGAGGTAGATTAATTTTAAAAATAAATTATTTCTCCGTGATTCTTCCTTCTATGGTCACGAGAGCGTACAGTTTTAATAAATTATTGAGCGGCACTTGGAGCTTGAGGGTCGCAGGGAGATTAATTTTGATTTAGAGAAGTTCCATTCTAAGCTGCTCTGGTGAGATAAGTATTGGATTGACGGTTCGAACTGTGCTAACAACACTGCAAATCTTGGTGCATGATGAATCCACTGACACATTTTTGTTAATTCCGGTTTGTATGAGTCGATGATTTTTATTTATTTCCAATATGTTTGCATGTTCAAATATGTGATTAAGTTCCATTCACTGGTGATAATTCCAGCAGGTCCAATGTTCTCGAAATATGCACCCGGAGTCGTATCAATAAGTTGAATGGTTATTGAAGAGGCATACGCGATGGGGAAAAACAGACATAATAGGATTGTCAGGAGAGTTGCGCCTTTAGCCCGTTTGACCCTTTTAGGTATGGATGGTGGTTCGTCGATCTCTCGGTCATCCTGTGAAGATTGTGAATTCGTGTTCCTTTTGCTTGTGCTGGCGACTTCTCCGCGCGGTGAAGTGAGGTAATTTGTTCCATTTGTGCTTGCGGGTATGTTATCCTCCGCAAGGAGCGGTGCCAATCGATGAATAGCTCTTTTCAAGATGCCATGTTTTGTTTTCATGTCCGCGACGCGAACAATATTATCGGGACCCGGATAGACTTTCACAATTCTTCCTAATGGCCATGTTAGAGGGGGCATCCAATCTTCCTTGATGATTACCATGGTTCCAGATGCAACATTTTGACGGAGTTCCTTCCATTTGTTTCTGCTTGGAAGTTCGGTGAGATATTCCTGTGACCACCGTCGCAAAAATTCTTGTTTCATATGGGATACTAATTTCCATCTTGTCACTAGCGAAATCTTTGTGGATGAGGCAGTAGCATCTGGTTGCGCTGTTAACGCTTCTCCAATGAGAAAATGTCCCGGTGTCAAACGACTTAAATCGTTCGGATCGTTTGAGACTGGAATCAGTGGTCGTGAATTAAGGATGGCTTCAATTCCGATCATAACGGTTTCTAACTCTTCATAGGTTAATGACGCATTTGAAGCTCCTCTTACAAACAACTGTTTGGCACTCTTTACCGCCGCTTCCCATAGTCCTCCGAAGTGAGGCGCCCTTGGAGAAATGAAATTAAATTGGATACCCTTAGTTACTACAGATACTCTTTATTGCCATTGTTGCCTTGTCTGAGTAAATAATATTGGAAAGTTCTTCAAGTTTGTTTTTTGCTCCAACGAAATTGGTTGCATTGTCACAATATAAATTGCTACAGTGACCTCGCCGCCCAATGAATTGTTTTAAGCATCCCAGAAAGGCATCGGTAGTGAGATCACTTGCTAGTTCAATATGGACAGCCTTTGTGCTGAAGCAGCAAAATATAGCAACATAAGCCTTATGTGGCCTTTTCCCTCGGAGGTTGAAGTGTATCCAGAAGGGTCCTGCAAAGTCCACTCCTGCATTGATGAATGGTCGTGCTGGTACAGTTCTTGCAGCTGGCAGGCCTCCTATTACTTGTTTGAATAACTGTGGCCTTGTTCGAGTGCAATGCTGCACAATTGATCGAGCCATTGTTTTTGCTTTGATTGGCCAAAATCGTTGCCGAACTTGAGCTACCAGCGTCTGGGATCCGCAGTGGGAGTGTTCTTCGTGGAACCACTTCATTAGAAGTTTTGTCAAGGGATCATTGTAAGGAAGAATCATTGGATGTCTGGCATCGTACGGAAGTGTTGATGACTCTATGCGACCCCCCACACGCAGAATACCCTCATCAGCTGAGTTGTTTTGTTTACTGGAGTTTACTGGAATGCGTTTATTTAGTGCTTGGAATTCCTCTTCAAATTCTGAATGTTGCATGATGCGCACAATCGTTGACAGTGCCTGCCTTAACTCTTGAGGGGTCGCAATGAGGTCGCTGGCTCGTTGAATATTTGGCGTTCTGGTATGGCGAAGAAACCGCTGAACATAAGTGATGATATGGATCAAGTTGTTAAACGAATTCCGATGGTTAATCCTGTACAGCAGGTACTCTGCAGCATTGGATGTGATATTTAGGACAGCAACCCTTTGTTTTCTTTCGATGTCTGTCTCCGGCGTAATGGTGATGGGCTGTTCGGATAACCACGTGTTCGTTCTCTTATGGAGGAAGATCGGGCCAAAGAACCACATATTGCATGATTTAAACTGCCTCGGTGCTATCCCTCGCGATATCAAATCAGCCGGATTGTCTTCTGATTTGACGTGTCGCCATTGTTCAGCCAGTGTTAATCGTTGAATTGTGGCGACTCGGTTTGCAACGAAAGTGTGGAATGATGATGACGCTGATTTGATCCATGACAAGACGATTTGAGAGTCCGTCCACAAGAAGATGGGTACGTCTCCCAACTTAAATTCGCTTACTATCCGATTCATCAATTGCGCACATAAGACGGCTGCGCAGAGTTCCATCCTTGGTAGGGTTTGTTGTTTAACCGGAGCTACTCGCGATTTCGAGCATAGCAGTCGTACGGCAATTGTTTTATCTGCGCTGACGAATCGGACATATATTGCTGTTCCATATGCCTTTTCTGACGCGTCAGCAAAACCATGAAGTTGAAAAGACGTTGTGGTGTTATTGTTGAATACGTGCCTGCCGATTGTAGTGTGGTTGAGCATTGGCAGGCTGTCCCTAAATGCGATCCACTTGCTAAGTAGTGCCGCAGGTAACTCCTCGCCCCTGGAAAGTTTGATTTGCCACAACTCCTGAATAATTTCTTTGGAACTAACTACGATAGGGGACAGGAAGCCCAATGGATCAAAAATTCGTGCCACATCGGACAATATAGTTCGTTTGGTTGTTCGAGGATGCTGACTGAGATGTAACCTTGATGCAGAAATTGTCATCCTTCGGAAGCCATGTAAGTCCTAAAGTTTTTACTGCACTGTCGACATCGTCTGTGAAATCAAGTTTAGTCAATGAATAGTTCTCAAGTTGTTAATTCCTACAAGTACTTGAACTTGTAGAAATTTGTTAGTGAATTTAGTGTGATACACCAAGCACTTGAACTTGAAGAAAGCAAACCGTTGGATTTGAGGTTGTCAGGCTAACAGAACTTTTATTAAGTACACTTCTTCCTTATATACTAATTTTACATGCATACATAGACTTGAAAATATCAAATACAATGAAAATTACTATAAAAATAACAAAATTATAAAATGTGAAAATAATGCAGCGTGGTCAGCGGTTCTCAGGGCGACGTTGCTTGCAAACAGACACCGGCGCAGCACGTCGGCGGGTTGGTGCTGTTGCCCTGACGACATCTGATTCCAGCGGAATTTAGCGCGATTGCTGCTGGCAGCGGAAGCAACTTTGCTCTGCATTTATTCGTGTATGTTCTGGAACATTCTCCCCCCCCCCCCCCCGGTGAATAATATAATTTTTATTCAACTATACATGTATACTGAATTGGTCAAGCTGTCTTGGTGCTGGTTGCGGTACAACACGACTCGTTTCGGTGGTTTCTTGGTTTTCCGATGTCTTTTTATGGTGAAGATAATTATGAAGAGAATGATAATAATTAGACATGCGTATTCCAATGTGTAGAGGTGAATGTCGTGGGGGCGTACATCTGTATGGAGATTGTGTTTGATGTTTGCCAGATTCGGCCGAATTGATTCTAAGTCCAGATCTTTGGAGATATACCTTTTGGTGTAGTGGAGGGGTATTGAGGTGATTAGATCGTCTGATTCCGGATTAAAGTCAGTTGTGTTGATTTCTGATATGTAGGAGACATGCTTTTCTGTTTTCAGTTGGCGGTGACCTTGAATGGTTAAATAAGGCAATCGAATGGTGCAGTCTTCGCTTAGACTGAGAACCCCAATATTTTGAGTAAATTGGGTATGGTTTTCTTTGCAGACTGCATTTAACACACCTCTTGATCGAGGGCAAATATCTATTGATCCGGATCATGTAGCTGTATCTAATGTGGTCCAGGTCCAGCATCGCGGACAGTACATGATGTTGATTTTGTCTTGGAGGTGAGCAAACTTGTTTCGCAAGCGCCTATATTTGAACCTTTCTGGTAAACTGGACGAATTTGATGACACCAGTACCTTTGTTGGTCATATTTGATGCAAGTGCGTTGTTCATCTGTTGTTATTGGAATGTATTGATCCCGATGCAAGTTGATTATCAAAAAATCAAATGCTACTGCCATGATGTTGAAAGTTGTAGCTGACCCCCACGGAATGGAGGTGAGTTTAAGCATCTCAAAAACTTCTGTCGAGATTAGAGGTAGATTAATTTTAAAAATAAAATATTTCTCCGTGATTCTTCCTTCCATGGTCATGAGAGCGTACAGTTTTAATAAATTATTGAGTGGCACTGGGAGCTTGAGGGTCGCAGGGAGATTAATTTTGATTTGCAGAAGTTCCATTCTAAGCTGCTCTGGTGAGATAAGTATTGGATTGACGGTTCGAACTGTGCTAACAACACTGAACATGTTGGTGCATGATGAATGCACTGACACAATTTTGTTAATGCCGGTTTGTATGAGTCGATGATTTTTACTTCTTTCCAATATGTTTGCATGTTGGAATATGTGATTAAGTTCCATTCACTGGTGATAATTCCAGCAGGTCCAATGTTCTCGAAATATGCACCCGGAGTCGTATCAATAGGTTGAATGGTTATTATAGAGGCATACGCGACGGGGAAAAACAGACATAATAGGATTGTCGGGAGAGTAGCGCCTTTAGCCCGTTTGACCCTTTTAGATGTGGATGGTGGTTCGTCGATCTCTCGGTCATCCTGTGAAGATTGTGAATTCGTGTTCCTTTTGCTTGTGCTGGCGACTTCTCCGCGCGGTGAAGTGAGGTAATTTGTTCCATTTGTGCTTGCGGGTATGTTATCCTCCGCAAGGAGCGGTGCCAATCGATGAATAGCTCTTTTCAAGATGCCATTTTTTGTTTTCACGTCCGCGACGCGAACAATATAATCGGATTGAAATGAAATTGGATACCCTTGTTACTGCAGATACTCTTTATTGCCATTGTTGCCTTGTCTGAGTAAATAATATTGGAAAGTTCTTCAAGTTTATTTTTTGCTCCAACGAAATTGTTTGCATTGTCACAATATAAATTGCTACAGTGACCTCGCCGCCCAATGAATCGTTTTAAGCATCCCAGAAAGGCATCGGTAGTGAGATCACTTGCTAGTTCAATGTGGACAGCCTTTGTGCTGAAGCAGCAAAATATAGCAACATAAGCCTTATGTGGCCTTCTCCCACGGAGTTTGAAGTGTATCCAGAAGGGTCCTGCAAAGTCCATTGATGAATGGACTCCCGCATTGATGAATGGTCGTGCTGGTACTGTTCTTGCAGCTGTCAGGCCTCCCATTACTTGTTTGAATAACTGTGGCCTTGCTCGAGTGCATCTAACACAATGCTGCACAATTGATCGAGCCATTGTTTTTGCTTTGATTGGCCAAAATCGTTGCCGAACTTGAGCTACCAGCGTCTGGGATCCGCAGTGGGAGTGTTCTTCGTAGAACCACTTCATTAGAAGTTTTGTCAAGGGATCATTGTAAGGAAGAATCACTGGATGTCTGGCATCGTACGGAAGTGTTGATGACTCTATGCGACCACCCACACGCAGAATACCCTCATCATCTAAGAAAGGGTTGAGGCTGCTGAGTTGTTTTGTTTACTGGAGTTTACTGGAGTGCGTTTATTTAGTGCTTGGAATTCCTCTTCAAATTCTGAATGTTGCATGATGCGCATAATCGTTGACAGTGCCTGCCTTAACTCTTGAGGGGTCGCAATGAGGTCGCTGGCTCGTTGAATATTTGGTGTTCTGGTATGGCAAAGAAACCGCTGAACATAAGTGAAGATATGGATCAAGTTGTTAAACGCATTTCGATGGTTAATCCTGTACAGCAGGTACTCTGTAGCGTTGGATGTGATATTTAGGACAGCAACCCTTTGTTTTCTTTCGTTGCCTGTCTCCGGCGTAATGGTGATGGGTTGTTCGGATAACCACGTTTTCGTTCTCTTATGGAGGAAGATCGGGCCAAAGAACCACATATTGCATGATTTAAACTGCCTCGGTGCTATCCCTCGCGATATCAAATCAGCCGGATTGTCTTCTGATTTGACGTGTCGCCATTGTTCAGCCAGTGTTAATGGTTGAATTGTGGCGACTCGGTTTGCAACGAAAGTGTGGAATGATGATGACGCTGATTTGATCCATGACAAGACGATTTGAGAGTCCGTCCACAAGAAGATGGGTACGTCTCCAAACTTAAATTCGCTTACTATCCGATTCATCAATTGCGCACATTAGACGGCTGCGCAGAGTTCCATCCTTGGTAGGGTTTGTTGTTTAACCGGAGCTACTCGCGATTTCGAGCATAGCAGTCGTACGGCAATTGTTTTATCTGCGCTGACGAATCGGACATATATTGCTGTTCCATATGGCTTTTCTGACGCGTCAGCAAAACCATGAAGTTGAAAAGACGTTGTGGTGTTATTGTTGAATACGTGCCTGCCGATTGTAGTGTCGGTTAGCACTGGAAGGCTGTCCCTAAATGCGATCCACTTGCTGAGTAGTGCCGCAGGTAACTCCTCGTCCCTGGAAAGTTTGATTTGCCACATCTCCTGAATTAATTTTTTGGCACTAACTACGATAGGGTTAGGATTGGAAGCCCAATGGATCAAAAATTCGTGCCACATCGGACAATATAGTTCGTTTGGTTGTTCGAGGATGCTGACTGAGATGTAACCTTGATGCAGAAATTGTCATCCTTCGGAAGCCATGTAAGTCCTAAAGTTTTTACTGCACTGTCGACATCGTCTGTGAAATCAAGTTTAGTCAATGAATAGTTCTCAAGTTGTTAATTCCTACAAGTACTTGAACTTGTAGAAATTTGTTAGTGAATTTAGTGTGATACACCAAGCACTTGAACTTGAAGAAAGCAAACCGCTGGATTTGAGGTTGTCAGGCTAACAGAACTTTTATTAAGTACACTTCTTCCTTATATACTAATTTTACATGCATACATAGACTTGAAAATATCAAATACAATGAAAATTACTATAAAAATAACAAAATTATAAAATGTGAAAATAATGCAGCGTGGTCAGCGGTTCTCAGGGCGACGTTGCTTGCAAACAGACACCGGCGCAGCACGTCGGCGGGTTGGTGCTGTTGCCCTGACGACATCTGATTCCAGCGGAATTTAGCGCGATTGCTGCTGGCAGCGGAAGCAACTTTGCTCTGCATTTATTCGTGTATGTTCTGGAACATTCTCCCCCCCCCCCCCCGGTGAATAATATAATTTTTATTCAACTATACATGTATACTGAATTGGTCAAGCTGTCTTGGTGCTGGTTGCGGTACAACACGACTCGTTTCGGTGGTTTCTTGGTTTTCCGATGTCTTTTTATGGTGAAGATAATTATGAAGAGAATGATAATAATTAGACATGCGTATTCCAATGTGTAGAGGTGAATGTCGTGGGGGCGTACATCTGTATGGAGATTGTGTTTGATGTTTGCCAGATTCGGCCGAATTGATTCTAAGTCCAGATCTTTGGAGATATACCTTTTGGTGTAGTGGAGGGGTATTGAGGTGATTAGATCGTCTGATTCCGGATTAAAGTCAGTTGTGTTGATTTCTGATATGTAGGAGACATGCTTTTCTGTTTTCAGTTGGCGGTGACCTTGAATGGTTAAATAAGGCAATCGAATGGTGCAGTCTTCGCTTAGACTGAGAACCCCAATATTTTGAGTAAATTGGGTATGGTTTTCTTTGCAGACTGCATTTAACACACCTCTTGATCGAGGGCAAATATCTATTGATCCGGATCATGTAGCTGTATCTAATGTGGTCCAGGTCCAGCATCGCGGACAGTACATGATGTTGATTTTGTCTTGGAGGTGAGCAAACTTGTTTCGCAAGCGCCTATATTTGAACCTTTCTGGTAAACTGGACGAATTTGATGACACCAGTACCTTTGTTGGTCATATTTGATGCAAGTGCGTTGTTCATCTGTTGTTATTGGAATGTATTGATCCCGATGCAAGTTGATTATCAAAAAATCAAATGCTACTGCCATGATGTTGAAAGTTGTAGCTGACCCCCACGGAATGGAGGTGAGTTTAAGCATCTCAAAAACTTCTGTCGAGATTAGAGGTAGATTAATTTTAAAAATAAAATATTTCTCCGTGATTCTTCCTTCCATGGTCATGAGAGCGTACAGTTTTAATAAATTATTGAGTGGCACTGGGAGCTTGAGGGTCGCAGGGAGATTAATTTTGATTTGCAGAAGTTCCATTCTAAGCTGCTCTGGTGAGATAAGTATTGGATTGACGGTTCGAACTGTGCTAACAACACTGAACATGTTGGTGCATGATGAATGCACTGACACAATTTTGTTAATGCCGGTTTGTATGAGTCGATGATTTTTACTTCTTTCCAATATGTTTGCATGTTGGAATATGTGATTAAGTTCCATTCACTGGTGATAATTCCAGCAGGTCCAATGTTCTCGAAATATGCACCCGGAGTCGTATCAATAGGTTGAATGGTTATTATAGAGGCATACGCGACGGGGAAAAACAGACATAATAGGATTGTCGGGAGAGTAGCGCCTTTAGCCCGTTTGACCCTTTTAGATGTGGATGGTGGTTCGTCGATCTCTCGGTCATCCTGTGAAGATTGTGAATTCGTGTTCCTTTTGCTTGTGCTGGCGACTTCTCCGCGCGGTGAAGTGAGGTAATTTGTTCCATTTGTGCTTGCGGGTATGTTATCCTCCGCAAGGAGCGGTGCCAATCGATGAATAGCTCTTTTCAAGATGCCATTTTTTGTTTTCACGTCCGCGACGCGAACAATATAATCGGATTGAAATGAAATTGGATACCCTTGTTACTGCAGATACTCTTTATTGCCATTGTTGCCTTGTCTGAGTAAATAATATTGGAAAGTTCTTCAAGTTTATTTTTTGCTCCAACGAAATTGTTTGCATTGTCACAATATAAATTGCTACAGTGACCTCGCCGCCCAATGAATCGTTTTAAGCATCCCAGAAAGGCATCGGTAGTGAGATCACTTGCTAGTTCAATGTGGACAGCCTTTGTGCTGAAGCAGCAAAATATAGCAACATAAGCCTTATGTGGCCTTCTCCCACGGAGTTTGAAGTGTATCCAGAAGGGTCCTGCAAAGTCCATTGATGAATGGACTCCCGCATTGATGAATGGTCGTGCTGGTACTGTTCTTGCAGCTGTCAGGCCTCCCATTACTTGTTTGAATAACTGTGGCCTTGCTCGAGTGCATCTAACACAATGCTGCACAATTGATCGAGCCATTGTTTTTGCTTTGATTGGCCAAAATCGTTGCCGAACTTGAGCTACCAGCGTCTGGGATCCGCAGTGGGAGTGTTCTTCGTAGAACCACTTCATTAGAAGTTTTGTCAAGGGATCATTGTAAGGAAGAATCACTGGATGTCTGGCATCGTACGGAAGTGTTGATGACTCTATGCGACCACCCACACGCAGAATACCCTCATCATCTAAGAAAGGGTTGAGGCTGCTGAGTTGTTTTGTTTACTGGAGTTTACTGGAGTGCGTTTATTTAGTGCTTGGAATTCCTCTTCAAATTCTGAATGTTGCATGATGCGCATAATCGTTGACAGTGCCTGCCTTAACTCTTGAGGGGTCGCAATGAGGTCGCTGGCTCGTTGAATATTTGGTGTTCTGGTATGGCAAAGAAACCGCTGAACATAAGTGAAGATATGGATCAAGTTGTTAAACGCATTTCGATGGTTAATCCTGTACAGCAGGTACTCTGTAGCGTTGGATGTGATATTTAGGACAGCAACCCTTTGTTTTCTTTCGTTGCCTGTCTCCGGCGTAATGGTGATGGGTTGTTCGGATAACCACGTTTTCGTTCTCTTATGGAGGAAGATCGGGCCAAAGAACCACATATTGCATGATTTAAACTGCCTCGGTGCTATCCCTCGCGATATCAAATCAGCCGGATTGTCTTCTGATTTGACGTGTCGCCATTGTTCAGCCAGTGTTAATGGTTGAATTGTGGCGACTCGGTTTGCAACGAAAGTGTGGAATGATGATGACGCTGATTTGATCCATGACAAGACGATTTGAGAGTCCGTCCACAAGAAGATGGGTACGTCTCCAAACTTAAATTCGCTTACTATCCGATTCATCAATTGCGCACATTAGACGGCTGCGCAGAGTTCCATCCTTGGTAGGGTTTGTTGTTTAACCGGAGCTACTCGCGATTTCGAGCATAGCAGTCGTACGGCAATTGTTTTATCTGCGCTGACGAATCGGACATATATTGCTGTTCCATATGGCTTTTCTGACGCGTCAGCAAAACCATGAAGTTGAAAAGACGTTGTGGTGTTATTGTTGAATACGTGCCTGCCGATTGTAGTGTCGGTTAGCACTGGAAGGCTGTCCCTAAATGCGATCCACTTGCTGAGTAGTGCCGCAGGTAACTCCTCGTCCCTGGAAAGTTTGATTTGCCACATCTCCTGAATTAATTTTTTGGCACTAACTACGATAGGGTTAGGATTGGAAGCCCAATGGATCAAAAATTCGTGCCACATCGAACACTATAGTTCGTTTGGTTGTTCGGGGATGCTGACTGAGATGTAACCTTGATGCAGAAATTGTCATCCTTTGGAAGCCATGTAAGTCCTAAAGTTTTTACTGCACTGTCGACATCGTCTGTGAAATCAAGTTTAGATTCTTTATCTTCTGCTGGAATGTCTGACAGTAATTTCGGGAGGTTGGCACACCATTTCCGTAGATTACAGCCTGCAGTTTGCAAAATCTGTATTAATTGTATCTTGGTTTCTTGTGCGACCACGAGGCTGTTCGCACCACTCAAGCAATCATCGACATAAAAGTTCTCCTGGATTGCTTTGGCACCGGTTGGATAGATGACCTTGTGTTTGGTTGCTAATGTCAACAAACAATTGATTGCCAAATATGGTGCAGCTCTTGTTCCTCCACACAATGAGTTGATATCGGCGATCGTTAGGATGTACCCAAATTTGGCGGTACAATTTTTGATATCGGCTGTAAATACGAATCGTAGGAGTCGGAAGCTGAGCAACACGGTGAATAAGTCGCTTTGCAGAAATGGCCCAGTGTGCATGATGTCATTTAATGCTACGCCTGTGTTTGTTCTGGCGGAAGCATCAAAAACTACCCTCAACTTTGTGGAACTGCTTTCGGGTCGATGTATGTAGTGGTGCGGAATAAAATAGCGTGGTGACACTAAATTGTTTACCTTGGTCATATGACCCAACGCTTCATATTCCCTCATGAATTTCGTGTAATTTTAGTTGAGTTCGTTGTCTTTATTTAGACGTCTTTCTAGCGCCGGGAAACGATTTGTTGCCATGTGTTGAGAATCTCCTAATCTAGAGACTGGGTCGATGAAAGGTAATTTCACCACGAATCGTCCGTCACTATCGCAGATTGTGTGGAGTGCAAAATGATTTTCACAAAGCCGTTCTGTGGTTGTGAGTGTTGACTTGTCTCCTTCTGCTTCTTCCAATGCCCAGAACCAGAACCTTTCAATCTGATTGGCCAGTTCCTCTTCCGTGTAGATTGCATATGTAGTGAAGTTTCCGTCTTCTGCAGCGATCTTTGCAAAGTTGGGAATCCGTCTCCGAGCGAAAGTTTTTCGTCCATAAAAAACGCATGATAATACTCTGCTCCATGTAGTACATCGATATTTCCAGGAAGGTAGAAGCGGGAGTCGGCCAAATTGATGATTGGAGGGATAGACCACGCTGAGATGTCTATCTTCTGGGATGGCTGGTTCGAAATGATCTTTGGTAAGATGAACACTTCACGTTGCATGTTGAACACCGAATTCTTGGATTCTAGACTTATGCAGTCTTTGTATTGTTTTTCTTTTGTTGCCGACTCCTTCGATCGTTGCCGATGTCCCTGTTTGGTTTACATTCCACCATTCTACCATTTCTTGCCTTGATTTTAACGCAGGCTGTGTTGAGTAGCACATATCCCTTTTTTGGCTTTGAGGATGTGGCTAATGTGACTGTTGATGGCATCGTCGTAATGGTCTTTTTTGCTTCTTGATTACAGGTACTTGTGGATGTTAAGCTTCTGCTGCTATCTGTTGGTATATGCAACAATGAGTTGTGCTTTTTATTGCATTTTGTGCAAGTCCTTGATGTGCATTGATTTGCAGTGTGGTTTTGTTTTAGGCAATTGAAGCACATGTTGTTTGTTTTGACGACTTTCACTCGCTCACTGACGGGCAATCGTTTAAATTGTGGGCAAGCAAACAGTGGGTGCGCCATGTCTTACACACGATGCATTTTTTGGTTGGCTGACAGGTGGAGGTGGTCATTGCCGTCAACGTTTTGCCTCTTTATTTCTGGCCAACCGCTTTCAAGGACTGGAATCGGACTTCCAGTGACGTTAACAGCTGCTGTATCGAATGAAGTTCTCGTGGCTCTTGCAGGGATTGCTTTAAGAGTAGATGCGTTGCTCGGTCCAACTTTTTGATGAGAAGGTGAACCAGCAGTGGACCCCAAGAATCAGTAGCGATGCCAATGTTGGTTAAGGCAGCTAATGATTCCTTGGTGGTGTCATGAAATGCCTTTATTGCGGCAACTGACGGCTCCATATGCTTGGATTGCCCCAACAGCTTATCGAGTAAGCTAATGGTGAGGAGACGCACGTTGTTGTATCGGTCTTTCAATGTGTCCCAGGCCGTTTGGTAGTTTTCCTCCGTCAATGTCAAATGTCTGACAAGTTTTTCTGCGTCGCCAGTCAAATTTGTTTTCAGATACCACAGTTTTTGGATGTTTGGACTCGGCTGTGTATGGATCATTTCATTAAACAGATCATGAAACTGACGCCATTTCAGACAATTCCCATCAAATTTCGGGATCTTAATTTTTGGTAGTTGAAGTGCCGATATTTTGACGGAATTTGTTGGGCTGCTTACTGGCATGATGACAGAGAATTTTAGTGCTCCACGTTGTTCAATCACCCTCTCTTCTAGTTGGATGTAGGCTGCCATATCGTATCCTTCTGATTGAGGGTCGTCATGGAGTTCCCACAGAGTAAAGTTGGCTGCCTCGATGTTGTCCCATAGTTTTTCCATTGCTGTGAAACATTGTGTCGGTGCATTATCTCGTGCATTTCCATTGAGCAACCTTTTAAGTGAGGCCATTATTGCCCTTTGTTTGCGGATGATAGGCATGATAGAGGCACCTTTGGTTGTTGTAGTGTTCGTGCTAGCTGAGTTGTCTGATGAATTGGGATATGCTTCGGCAGCCTTTTCACGATTGATGGGTTGAGATTGCTGCAAAGTATCCAGTTCTTGTTGAAACAGCTCAATGTATTGGTCTACTACTGTCTTTATGTTGTTGTAGTAGTCCTTCGTGAAGTATTCGTGGGTCAAATCCAGGTCCTGTCGCGCACGGATCTCGTAGTCCTTTTGATCGAATTTTGCCCAAGCATCCTTCAATATGTTCACACGCTCTTCAAAGTATTTCTCCGATGTTTTCCTGTCCGCAGAGTCTTTTTTGTAGTTGCGGATGATTTGTTGGATCTCATTTCCAATGTCCTGTTGAGATACTACAAGTGCTGTGAACGTCATTCCGCTGGATGGAGTCTTGATCACGTCGGGGTCACCAATGTTTAGTTCTCAATTTGGTAATTCCTACAAGCACTTGAACTTGTAGGAGTTTGGTAGAGAATTTAGTTTGACACAACAAGCACTTGAACTTGTTGTATCCCTTTAAATTTCAGCAGGTGCGCGTTGAGCGTCAATGCATAGTTCTCAATTGTTAATTCCTACAAGTACTTAAATTTATAGAAATTTGTTAGTGAATTTAGTTTGATACACCAAGCACTTGAACTTGAAGAAAGCAAACCGCTGGATTTGAGGTTGTCAGGCTAACAGAACTTTTATTAAGTACACTTCTTCCTTATATACTAATTTTACATGCATACATAGACTTGAAAATATCAAATACAATGAAAATTACTATAAAAATAACAAAATTATCAAATGTGAAAATAATGCAGCGTGGTCAGCGGTTCTCACGGCGACGTTACTTGCAAACAGACACCGGCGCAGCACCCAACCATTGGCGGGTTGGTGCTGTTCCCACGACGACATCTGATTCCAGCGGAATTTAGCGCGTTTGCTGCTGGCAGCAGAAGCAACTTTGCTTTGCATTTATTTGTGTATGTTCTGGAACAATATATATTTTAATCTAAACATATATAAGAAATTCCATTGACTGAATATTTACTAGCGTTTGAATCAAAATAATATTTAATAAATAATAATAAGAATAAGAATTCGAATTAGTGAAAAAAAATATTATTATAGACATAAGTTTACATTTAGGAATACACAAATAAGAATACTGAGAATAACAACAACTAAGAATTAAACCAAAACTATAAAAAAAAATAAAACATACACAAAACCAGCGGCAATTCTAAAAATAGAATTGTGCGACCAGCTTATTGTCGTTTTCTCTTTTTCTTTGCTCTTTCGCTGTTCTAAGAATAGAATCAGGCATCCAGTTCCTACACATTTTTCCGTCGCGAACACGCTGCATATGATTCCTACTGTGTTCTCAACAGGAGATAGGTACAGAAAAGTATATATATATATATTTTTGCTCAGCGTCACCTCCTGAATCGATTCAGCCCTGTCTGTCTGTCTGCTGAAATTACGAGAGAACGAAAAGAGAAATGAAATTTGGCATAAATATTCTTTGTTATGTAGGGCCATTTCGGATTGAAAATGGGAGAGATCGGTTAACAACCACACTTACTTTACATACGGAAGGTAAAGGTTCCTTGCTTCAAAAAATGTTATAATGTGAATATCTCATAAACCGTGCGGGATATTTTTGTTATTTTTCTTATGGCAGATGAAACCTAGCTCAATCCATGTACAGCATTTGTTGGTTTCGAAGAGATGACAGATGAGTGGGAAGGGGGACAGAGGGAGTAGTGACGGTTTACACTTCACTAGGTTTCAACGCTGTAAGTGGGCGGGAACACATTCGCAGGGAGATTGTTCCACAATCTAATGACGCGACCAAAAAACGCAATCTCACGATAATGTGTTGTTCGTTGGAACGGAATCGTGAGATAAAAGGGGTGCAACCCTCTGGAAAGCCGAGTAGGTCTGCTAGATACCTAAACCGGAGGAATCAGGCTGTCTACTTCAGAGTAACATTTACCATTAAAGTATCGGTAAAATAATGATACACACCCTACATCACGACCACGCTCCAAGGTTTCAATAGAGCTGTATACCCTACTGTCCATTATAAGTTTTGACGCACGACCTTGTATACGGTCCAGAAGCTGAAGATATGTTTTCGAAGCTACCGACAAAATATGCGAGTTGTACTCCATTTTAGGTAGGTAGGTTAGAGTGAAGTATTTCTTACACCGCTTAAGAAAGCCTAAGCACGTGGCTGCTCCTTTCGACACGTCAAAAATGTGATCGTTCCACCGAAAATCGTATTGGATTGACATGCCCAGAACCTCAAGAACCTCCGACTCATTAATATCCACACCACCCATATTTAGAGGTGGAAAATTGTCACCCGCTAAACGCTTGTGTGTCAACAGGCAGCACTGGTTTTTACGCGCATTAAAATCGACCCGATTCGCTCGACCCCACTTCTGGATTTTGTTGAGGTCAGATTGGAGTGTATCATTCATAATTCTGCGTTTTTCAATGATCTCCAGAATAGAAGGACGCCTGGAGAATGATTATGAATGACAAATGCTGCTGTCATCAGCAAACGAGTAGACAGGGTTTGATGTCAATGACAGAAGGTCAACGAATCCATTTCCTTCCATTTCCGAATATCGCGATTTTGGGAAATGGATTGTTCCCACAGAGAGAGGGTGTTTTCGGGGAGACGAGTCGAACAAAGATGCACTATAATGGCATCCCAACTCTCTACATCTACATCGTATAAAGTTAAAGCGGACAGACAGTTATTCATTTCCCGCTGAAGTCGTTTGATTGCAACTTCGGATTCTTTAGAGATTGGGGTGAGGTTAAATAGGGTCCGGAGTTGCGTATTAATGAGTATGCGCTTGTTTTCAAAACGGTCGATAAATTGTTCCACGCTTGTTCGAAGCCGCTGTCGATCAGTGGAGATTTTTTGACTATCTCCTTTGCTTCACCTTGGGGTTTTGGTTCAAGTGGAATAGTTTTTCGACGGGAGAAAGTCGATTGTTTCGAATATAGAGCGCGGAAAACATGTCTCTAAAGGTTGGCCATAATTGGTAATCACCTTTAAAGACATCAGTATCGCACGGTGGCAAATTGAGGTTGTGTCCGGAGAAATTGGAAGCAGGAGACGGGCCAATGGATGTATTGCGACTGCCGCTGAGGATGAAAATTAGCGTCGTTGATGGGATCCTTCGAGGTGATGAGGTACTCTACGTTGCAAGAGTTGTATGAAGACTTGATGTCTGACCAGACCGACAGATATATATATATATATATTTAGGCATAACTTTTGTGGGAAAATAACTAATTTGATGTGCACCACGGGATGGATGCACATAAATCCAACTAAAACCTGAGATTTGTTAAGGGGGTTAGCATTTGGTCACACGGGCTTTAGCTTCCAGGGGAGGAAACTAAGGAACCCTGCGGTATTTCAACTGCTGCCGCGCGACGCCGAACCGAAGTGGTAGAGATATATATGCACGAGATATATATATATATATATATATATATATATATATATAGAGATATATATATATATATATATATATATATATATATATATATATATAACAGCAGCAGTGTGTTATATATATATATATAACAGCAGTTTTACTTAAATAACTGTCACGGCTGGCTTGTTAACCCAAATTTTTACCAACGATTATATGTGCTTTGATGTCGCTGAATAAGAGAAATTCCAACGGCATCAAAGCACAGTTGCGCAATGGCCATGGCGCTAAAGAAACTAACTGATGGCTGCTACAAATTTTATAAATTTTACATTATTAAAAATGTAAAAATGCACATATAATCGTTGGTAAAAATTTTTACCAACGATTATATGTGCTTTGATGTCGCTGAATAAGAGAAATTCCAACGGCATCAAAGCACAGTTGCGCAATGGCCATGGCGCTAAAGAAACTAACTGATGGCTGCTACAAATTTTATAAATTTTACATTTGTGTGTTTCGTATGAATTGGCTTTTTAGCTAAGTCAAATAGCTTTTTGAGAAAATAAATGCCAAACTTAAAACTCTGAGAAAAAAAGTGCAAAATAAATTTCCTTTCGCATTTTTTTTTTCTTAATTCGTTACGTTAAGTTAAAAGGAGTATAGCACTGCGACCATATTGATCTATTGTGCCTCTTTTGAAAACTACAGTTAAGAATTTGAGAATTAAATGACAATGACAAGAACTCAGTTCTGAGGATATCAGTGACAACAACTCGGTTCTAAGGATATCTCCTCCCAGTCTCAAATATGGACAGTTCCCATAAGTTCCTCTCTCACATGCACAAGTGCTGCACACGAGGTGAGGATATGAATGGGAAACCCTTTAATTCGCGTTAAAAAGTGCTATTTTTCTGGCATATGAATTCTGGATAAAAGGCTGGGAACAAAGTTTTGGAGAAAATTGAAAATTACGAAACATACTGTGTGAGGATCACGGGGAATCTTACATAAGTTACCTTATGTACAAATGAATAATATTAGTTATTTTGTTTATTTTATGATTTTGTTTTATATTTATACATGAAGCATAATATTTAAGTTTGAAGTATTGTAAAAATTATGTGTATTAATTAAATTTCAGTTAAAGAAATTTAATTTTCAGCATTATCTTATTTTTTGTCGCATTTATTGTTAGACCGTTATCATGTGACTATCTGGTTCACGCTGCATCGCTGTTATTGCGATACTCAGACTTCTGTTTGAGACGATGGCTGCTGTATCATCCGCGTACGCCAGTACCATGCTGTTTTTTAGTGTCTTTAGCATGCTATTGGCATAAATTATGAATAGTAGTGGGCCCGGTTTTGAACCCTACGGAACACCGTGGTTTATGTTTATTTCTTCACTAGCAGTATTATTTATCTTAACACGGAAGGTTCTATATGTCAGATAGTCTTTTATCCACTTTATGTAATTTCCACGATTTCCAATATTTTGTACCGCCAATATATACTTTTTATGAGACAGTGTGTCGATGGCTTTGCTGAAATCGACAAAAAGTATTAAGCTGTGATGGCTTTTGCTTAGGCTTTCATTTAAAGTGTCAGCGAAGATACCCAGTAGTCGATTATTGTTTTTTTTTTTTGAAACCCATATTGATTTTTATTAATAATTTTATTTTTCGATATAAAACTCGTAAGTCTTCGTACCAAGACTTCTTCCATTACCTTCGCAATTTCCGGTAAAATTGATATCGGTCGATAGTTATTTATGTCTGACATCAAACCGTTTTTATATATCAGCCAAACTAACGACGTTTTTAAGGTTTTTGGGATTGCTGATTGATCAAAGCTTTTGGTGACGAATACAGTAATTACCGGACCTATGGCTGCAGCGTTGTTTTTTAGGTCTTTTGGACGTATTTCGTCAATACCCGGACCTTTACGTTTTACCAATACACGGAGTTCAACGTTTTTAAAATGTTTACTACTTCGATCACACTCGCGAGTTCTAAAAAAAAGGAGCTTTGGCTTATGTTATCAATGTAATGATACGTTTTTATATTGCATTTATGAATCATATTGGTAATATTTTTTTTTTGATGAGTTTGCAAATTTGCTTTCTAGAGTTGCTACATCTGAATTTTTAAGGTTTTTGATTATAACACTGTCTGTACTGTTTGATTTTTTGCCGATTATTTCATTTATTATTTCCCCAAGTTTTCTTGATATCTTTCAATTTTTTTCCGATTTTCATAAAATTTATTTTGGTAATAAATATTTTTTGCAAGTTGTAATTTCTTGTTTACACTGTTTCTAAACTTTTTATACTCACGTTCCCTTTTTTTATCCTTTGGTTTTAAGCGCCATCTTTTATATAGTTTATCGCGATCGTCACAAAGTTTAATCAAGTCATAATTTAACCATATATTATGTACTCTCACTTTGTTTCTAGTTTTTCTTTGTAATTTTGATTTTGCATAAATGTCCTTAAATTTGTTTTGAATCGCGCTATATAAATCTTCGACACTTTCATCAATGTTTGTGCTTGAGCCTTTTTTCAAATCTTATCTAGTGCTATCATAATTTACTTGCTGCATGCCGTTGGACGAAAGTACCTCGAGGTATCGTGTTGTTGTTCTGCTAGTAGTTTTGTGCAAGTCGATGTTCATATCTCCAACAACAATTGCACTTTGATTTCCCTGAAAGTTGTTCAGTAAGAGATCAATTTCTGGATTAATAGAGTTTACGCATATTGCGGGTGGGCGGTATAATGCTATTAACGTGACGAAATTATGCTCCAGATATAAATTTAGTTTCAGATATTCAAAAAATACACTGTTGGAGCTTAGGCATTCATAGTTAAATCTTCTCTTACGTACACTGCTACACCTCCGCCCCTACTACTGCCCCTATTATTAAATTCCGCGTTGTCGGAAGCGGCAGACTCGCATTAACCTTTGATCAGTGAACGCAAGCACCCGTCTTGCAAAAGTGACAAGTGAAAGTGAAACAATTATTTGGACAACGTGCTACACTTTTCTTCATCCCAATCATCCTCACCATCGATGACGGCGCCGTCCACCATTTCATCTTTATCATACGCAACCAGTCATCCAACTTTAAAGGAAAATTAAACCGGTAAGTCTCATTTTTCATCAATTATAATATTACGGTACTTCGAACCGGATCACGCCCGATCTCGGAGACCACCCCAACATGTTTTGGTCCAATCGGACCGGATACTGTACCGGCAAACGCCCCCAACAACCGGATTCTCTACCGGCAAAAACCCCTCATAATCGGATATTGCACCGGCAAAACCCCCCTCCGCTTTCACATTCCAGTGAAATTATTAATAAATATTTTATATTGCACTCTCGTGCATATATATCTCTACCACTTCGGTTCGGCGTCGCGCGGCAGCAGTTGAAATACCGCAGGGTTCCTTAGTTTCCTCCCCTGGAAGCTAAAGCCCGTGTGACCAAATGCCAACCCCCTTAACAAATCTCAGGTTTTAGTTGGATTTATGTGCATCCATCCCGTGGTGCACATCAAATTAGTTATTTTCCCACAAAAGTTATGCCTAAATATATATATATATATATATATATATATATATATATATATGTATATATATATATATATATATATATATATATATATATATATATATATATATATATATATATATATATATATATATATATATATATATATTTAGGCATAACTTTTGTCTCAGGTTTTAGTTGGATTTATGTGCATCCATCCCGTGGTGCACATCAAATTAGTTATTTTCCCACAAAAGTTATGCCTAAATATATATATATATATATATATATATATATATATATATATATATATATATATATATATATATATATATATATATATATATATATATATATATATATATATATATATATATATATATATATTTAGGCATAACTTTTGTGGGAAAATAACTAATTTGATGTGCACCACGGGATGGATGCACATAAATCCAACTAAAACCTGAGATTTGTTAAGGGGGTTGGCATTTGGTCACACGGGCTTTAGCTTCCAGGGGAGGAAACTAAGGAACCCTGCGGTATTTCAACTGCTGCCGCGCGACGCCGAACCGAAGTGGTAGAGATATATATGCACGAGAGTGCAATATAAAATATTTATTAATAATTTCACTGGAATGTGAAAGCGGAGGGGGGTTTTGCCGGTGCAATATCCGATTATGAGGGGTTTTTGCCGGTAGAGAATCCGGTTGTTGGGGGCGTTTGCCGGTACAGTATCCGGTCCGATTGGACCAAAACATGTTGGGGTGGTCTCCGAGATCGGGCGTGATCCGGTTCGAAGTACCGTAATATTATAATTGATGAAAAATGAGACTTACCGGTTTAATTTTCCTTTAAAGTTGGATGACTGGTTGCGTATGATAAAGATGAAATGGTGGACGGCGCCGTCATCGATGGTGAGGATGATTGGGATGAAGAAAAGTGTAGCACGTTGTCCAAATAATTGTTTCACTTTCACTTGTCACTTTTGCAAGACGGGTGCTTGCGTTCACTGATCAAAGGTTAATGCGAGTCTGCCGCTTCCGACAACGCGGAATTTAATAATAGGGGCAGTAGTAGGGGCGGAGGTGTAGCAGTGTACGTAAGAGAAGATTTAACTATGAATGCCTAAGCTCCAACAGTGTATTTTTTGAATATCTGAAACTAAATTTATATCTGGAGCATAATTTCGTCACGTTAATAGCATTATACCGCCCACCCGCAATATGCGTAAACTCTATTAATCCAGAAATTGATCTCTTACTGAACAACTTTCAGGGAAATCAAAGTGCAATTGTTGTTGGAGATATGAACATCGACTTGCACAAAACTACTAGCAGAACAACAACACGATACCTCGAGGTACTTTCGTCCAACGGCATGCAGCAAGTAAATTATGATAGCACTAGATAAGATTTGAAAAAAGGCTCAAGCACAAACATTGATGAAAGTGTCGAAGATTTATATAGCGCGATTCAAAACAAATTTAAGGACATTTATGCAAAATCAAAATTACAAAGAAAAACTAGAAACAAAGTGAGAGTACATAATATATGGTTAAATTATGACTTGATTAAACTTTGTGACGATCGCGATAAACTATATAAAAGATGGCGCTTAAAACCAAAGGATAAAAAAAGGGAACGTGAGTATAAAAAGTTTAGAAACAGTGTAAACAAGAAATTACAACTTGCAAAAAATATTTATTACCAAAATAAATTTTATGAAAATCGGAAAAAAATTGAAAGATATCAAGAAAACTTGGGGAAATAATAAATGAAATAATCGGCAAAAAATCAAACAGTACAGACAGTGTTATAATCAAAAACCTTAAAAATTCAGATGTAGCAACTCTAGAAAGCAAATTTGCAAACTCATCAAAAAAAAAATATTACCAATATGATTCATAAATGCAATATAAAAACGTATCATTACATTGATAACATAAGCCAAAGCTCCTTTTTTTTAGAACTCGCGAGTGTGATCGAAGTAGTAAACATTTTAAAAACGTTGAACTCCGTGTATTGGTAAAACGTAAAGGTCCGGGTATTGACGAAATACGTCCAAAAGACCTAAAAAACAACGCTGCAGCCATAGGTCCGGTAATTACTGTATTCGTCACCAAAAGCTTTGATCAATCAGCAATCCCAAAAACCTTAAAAACGTCGTTAGTTTGGCTGATATATAAAAACGGTTTGATGTCAGACATAAATAACTATCGACCGATATCAATTTTACCGGAAATTGCGAAGGTAATGGAAGAAGTCTTGGTACGAAGACTTACGAGTTTTATATCGAAAAATAAAATTATTAATAAAAATCAATATGGGTTTCAAAAAAAAAAACAATAATCGACTACTGGGTATCTTCGCTGACACTTTAAATGAAAGCCTAAGCAAAAGCCATCACAGCTTAATACTTTTTGTCGATTTCAGCAAAGCCATCGACACACTGTCTCATAAAAAGTATATATTGGCGGTACAAAATATTGGAAATCGTGGAAATTACATAAAGTGGATAAAAGACTATCTGACATATAGAACCTTCCGTGTTAAGATAAATAATACTGCTAGTGAAGAAATAAACATAAACCACGGTGTTCCGTAGGGTTCAAAACCGGGCCCACTACTATTCATAATTTATGCCAATAGCATGCTAAAGACACTAAAAAACAGCATGGTACTGGCGTACGCGGATGATACAGCAGCCATCGTCTCAAACAGAAGTCTGAGTATCGCAATAACAGCGATGCAGCGTGAACCAGATAGTCACATGATAACGGTCTAACAATAAATGCGACAAAAAATAAGATAATGCTGAAAATTAAATTTCTTTAACTGAAATTTAATTAATACACATAATTTTTACAATACTTCAAACTTAAATATTATGCTTCATGTATAAATATAAAACAAAATCATAAAATAAACAAAATAACTAATATTATTCATTTGTACATAAGGTAACTTATGTAAGATTCCCCGTGATCCTCACACAGTATGTTTCGTAATTTTCAATTTTCTCCAAAACTTTGTTCCCAGCCTTTTATCCAGAATTCATATGCCAGAAAAATAGCACTTTTTAACGCGAATTAAAGGGTTTCCCATTCATATCCTCACCTCGTGTGCAGCACTTGTGCATGTGAGAGAGGAACTTATGGGAACTGTCCATATTTGAGACTGGGAGGAGATATCCTTAGAACCGAGTTGTTGTCACTGATATCCTCAGAACTGAGTTCTTGTCATTGTCATTTAATTCTCAAATTCTTAACTGTAGTTTTCAAAAGAGGCACAATAGATCAATATGGTCGCAGTGCTATACTCCTTTTAACTTAACGTAACGAATTAAGAAAAAAAAAATGCGAAAGGAAATTTATTTTGCACTTTTTTTCTCAGAGTTTTAAGTTTGGCATTTATTTTCTCAAAAAGCTATTTGACTTAGCTAAAAAGCCAATTCATACGAAACACACAAATGTAAAATTTATAAAATTTGTAGCAGCCATCAGTTAGTTTCTTTAGCGCCATGGCCATTGCGCAACTGTGCTTTGATGCCGTTGGAATTTCTCTTATTCAGCGACATCAAAGCACATATAATCGTTGGTAAAAATTTGGGTTAACAAGCCAGCCGTGACAGTTATTTAAGTAAAACTGCTGTTGGTAAATAATCGGAATGTTTATTCTTTCCAATAAGGCGAACTATCTTAAAAAATAACGTTTTTAAATAGCAATTTAAAAAAGGAACTAACTAATGGCCCACAGCTTCACTCAATTTGAAAACAGTTTTTAAATATTTCTCACCGTTAATCAAGCGTAAATGGATATACTTGCTACCGCGGAGATACGACAATGAATTTCTATCAATTTCTCAAACGCATTCGTAGTGAGGATATTAAAATAACACGCAGTTAATGAAGAAACTGATCAATCGTCTACCAATGGTCTAAATATGCATAACAGATATTTATATTGTATCTTATAGAATAAAATTACATATCCATATTTTATTTCAATTCTAGTAGAATGACAATGATTTTTTATTGAAAAGTGGTTCTTATTTTATCTGAGAGAGCTTTTTGTTTCGAAATAATGCGATATATGCCCTGCTGTTCTTATATATTTATTACCTTTATCTTTGATTTGAAATAACAATTCTCTTATATGCCTCCAAAATGTCATGATCAACTATATCCAGATTTTACGCCAAACGTTGCGATTTCTTGACCACAAGTCTCGCGCAATCTCTTTAAAGTATTTACATTATATAGTACTGTAACGGCACTATCCGCTCGCGCCAGGATGAAGCCGTCGGTGCCAGGGTCCGTTACATACATTTATTGATTCTGTTGGGAGTTCTCGAGAGAGAGAGAGAGCACACATTCGCGTTTTTCTTCAGTCGCAATCCCCTCTCTCGCTTCCCATTTCTCGGGACACAACCTCAATTTACCACCGTGCGATACTGATGTCTTTAAAGGTGATTACCAATCATGGCCAACCTTTAGAGACATGTTTTCCGCGCTCTCTCGTGCGCTTATAGATCCCGGATCAGAAGCCACTTTTCTCTCCGAGCGCATTCAAAAGCGCTTACATCTACCTACGAAAACCATTCAATCGCGGGTGGCAAGTGTCAACCAAGCTATCACAGCCCTTGTTAGCAAACTCTGTATGTTTAACATTGGCTCCCCTCGCAATTTCGGAACTCGTCCTCCCAAAATTAACCGGAAATCTTCCCGTCTGCTCCCTTGACAGGAACCTCTGTGAATCCCTCCCTAATATCCCTTTGGCTGATGACCATTTCTACCAAAGTGATCAGATCGATGTTTTGATTGGAGCTGACATTTACCCTCTAATTCTGCTGGATGGCATTAAACGAAATATTCTGGGTTCACTCGTAGCCCAAGAAACAATATTCGGCTGGTTTCTAACAGGTCCTCTCCCTCAGGACCTGCCAACACCTTCAATTACCACGCGGGTCTCGTTTTTCAACGAAGTCTCCCTCGACCGTCAGATTTCGCGCTTTTGGGAACTAGAGGAGATCCCAAAACAGCGTCCTCGCACTCCAACTGAAAAATACTGCAACGATTTGTATGAGGAAGCAACCCAAAGATGCCCCGATGGGCGTTACATCGTCTCGCTGCCGTTTAAAGAAAAATTCCCTTCGCAGTTCCAACTTGGACGTTCACGAGAAATAGCTCTTAAACAATTTCTCCGCAACGAAGCGCGGCTCCTGAAAACCCCGATTTTTAAAGAACTTTATGATTCAGTGATTCAAGAATACTCCCATTTGAATCATATGATCTCTGTTCACCCCGAACAAACCTCGCTCCATTCTGACACTTACTACTTACCTCACCATGCAGTCATCAAGCCAGAAAGCAGCTCCACCAAGGTGCGAGTTGGTTTTAACGCTTCCTGCCCCACAAGCAACGGTCTCAGTCTCAATGACACCATTTACCCCGGTCCGGCTTTGCAAGCCGATCTAACTTTTCTCATTCTCAAATGGCGTCTTTACCAATATGTCTTCAACGGAGACATCGAGAAAATGTATCGCCAGATTCTGGTGGATCCGAAGCATTCGCGCTATCAACGAATTCTTTTCAGAAATTCACCAGATGATGAAGTGCACGAATTTGAACTTCAAACTGTTACCTTCGGTGTAAACTGTGCCCCGTATCTTGCAATTCGCACGCTTCATCAGCTGTCCCAGGATGTCGAAATCGACTTCCCCCTGGCTGCTGCCATTTTGAGGACAGCCAGGTATGTCGACGACGCGCTGTGTGGTGCTCATACTATCGACACGGCGCTCCGTGCGCGACAGGAATTGACAGCAGCCCTTCGCTCTGCTGGATTTACCCTGCGAAAATGGACAGCTAACCATCAGGAAATTCTATCAGGAATACCTCCTGAAGACCTACTGAATAAGGATTTTCTAGAATTGGAAGACACCAGCACAGCAAAAACACTCGGTATCCGATGGAATGCAAAGGCTGATTACTTCACCATTGAATCCAAACCATTCGATATTTCCCCCTCTTACACCAAACGAGAAATGCTGTCACTGCTTGCAAAATTATTTGATCCTGCAGGCTGGATGGCTCCGGTCATTATTATCGCAAAAACCCTCATGCAACAACTTTGGCTGGATGCCAACGGCTGGGATGACCCCTTGACCCCGTCAACCCTACAACTCTGGATAAAATTCGTCCAGTGCTATCCCCAAATTAACCTCATAAAAATCCCTCAATGGATTCATTTCACTCCAACGAGTGGCATTGAAATCCATGCGTTTTGCGATGCTTCCGAAAAAGCATACGCAGGCGTAGTCTATGTACGCCTTCGTAACTCACGAAATCCGTAACTATCTACTTTATGCAAAAACCAAAGTTGCCCCCATCAAAACCATATCTGTACCTCGACTTGAATTGTGCGGTGCAGCCCTCTTAGCCGACATGTTAAATGCGGTTATCCCTCATCTTGAGTTTCCTCAGTATGAACTCTACTGCTGGACTGATTCGACCATCGTGCTCGCTTGGGTAAAACGACCGCCTTGCACCTGGACTACGTTCGTTGCTAACCGTGTGGCCAAAATTGTGGAAATCGTAGATCCCACTCACTGGTCTCATGTCCAATCCCAACACAATCCAGCGGACTTAGCCAGTCGTGGCATTTATCCGCTTGAATTGCAACAAACCTCGTTATGGTGGCAAGGTCCGGATTGATTGCGCCAAGAGAAAAAGTACTGGCCTCACTCCCCTCACCCCGACATCTTTGAAACCGAACTGGAAGCAAAACCCATCAAATCGTATTTTTCATATTTTCCTCACTATGAAGACCTCTTGGAAAGATTTTCTTCTTTACCACGAGCTCTCCGCGTACTTTCCTACATTTTCCGGTTCTTCCATCACTCACACTCCCAACATTTAGACGACACGATAAAAGTATTGATTCGGACTATAATCCCCTATAATTGTGTTTTTACTCGACTCTTAGTCCGATTCATCCATTAGATCAGTTTGCATGGAAGAAACCAACTCATGTTCAGCCGTTTCACCGCACGCAGAGGATGCCCCAAGGATCTATACTCAGATAATGGAAGAAACTTCGTTGGAGCATCTAAAGCCCTGCTGAACGATTGGAAAGCGTTCCTCCAGCAAAGTAGGGACGCCGTCCTCACTCAATTCTCCTACCAAAACTTGCAGTGGCATTTTATACCAGCCGCTGCGCCTTACATGGGTGGACTCTGGGAAGCTGGAGTCAAAAGTTTTAAGCTTCACTTCCGAAAATTTGTCGGAAATATGCATTTCACCTTTGAGGAATTTACGACCCCTCTACAAAATTGAGCATGTCTCAATTCGCGACCGCTGAACAGCATGTCCGAGAACCCCTCTGATTTGCAACCCCTTACACCAGGACACTTTCTCATCGGTGGTCCCATTTTAGCGCCTGCTGAACCCGAAATACTCAATTCCCCTCTCAAAATTGTCAATCGATGGCAAAAGGTTAAATCCATGTATCAGCACTTTTGCAGCCGCTGGAAAAATGAATATTTAACTGAACTCCATATAAGAACTAAATGGAAATACCCTCAGTTGAATTTAAAACCCAATGACCTCGTAGTCTTACGAGACGATAACCTTCCACCAACGAAGTGGAGACTCGGTCGTATAACCCACACCTATCTCGGTTCTGATAGCAGAACGCGTGTCGCCGACGTCCGAACCGAAAAAGGAACGCTGACCCGTCCGATCTCGAAATTAGTCGTGTTGCCCCAGTAACTCGACACAAAATCGGAACCTCCCCCCTTTATATTTTCCGCATTTACTAATTTTCTCATTCTAGACATGAATCCCGAAAACACATTCCCAACCGCAAAGGGCGCTACGGGCAAACGGAATCAACGCCCTCTATTTGTCCGTAGTCCATTTTCGGTCCAACCAGCCGCTCCCCTCCCCATTGGAGCTCCCGGCAATTACGTTGATCTGATCCGCATCTCTCGTCGCTCAGATCAACTCCCAGTCCGTCCCGTACGAACCCCCCCTACTTCATATGGCTGCAATAGGTGTTAAGGTTGCAGTACTACAAGGCGGGCGGTATGTTTACGCCAAACTGCTGTCCGCCGCAGTTAGCAACGGCAACCCTCGCCTCTCCCAACCTCCTTGGCATGCGGTGAGATCTGCCACCGCTTTCTCTCGCTCTGAGCGAAAGCGGCTCTTCTGCATCTCAGCAGAAGGGCAAGCAGCTCACCATGCCATGCTAATTTGGTCTCTCTCTCCCACCGTTCGGTACCTGGTGAGTTCTGCCACCGCTTTCTCTCACTCTCGGAGTGAAAGCGGCTCTTCTGCATCTCAGCAAAAGGGCAAGCAGCTCATCATTGGTTTCCGGAAGCGGTGGACTTTCATTCCATTCTAAGGAGCGGACACACGAGCACCCGTCTCGACAAACCCCACACATTCTATCGTGAGCAGTGTAAGCAAGCACCCGTCTTGCAATCGTAAGTAGTGAATAGAGAAGCCCGAACGCAGTTCCACGCGTCCTCTTCATCTGCACAATCCTCATCCGGATCACCCTTTATCATCATCATCATCCAGACGGCGCCGTCCATCATCCACTCAGCAGACCACGCGTACATTTCATCCAACTCATCCACACTGTAAGAAGCATTCATCCGGTAAGTCTCCTTCATTATTATTATAAATCACGCACTCCCGCGTGAGCATATTTTGGTCCTTCGAGCCGGATCTCGCCCGCACTCGGAGACCACCCCAACATTTTGGCCCTTCGAGCCGGATACTTTACCGGCGAAAACCCCCCACAACCGGATTCTCGACCGGCAGAAACCCCTCATAACCGGATTCTCTACCGGAAAACCCCCCACAACCGGACTCTCTACCGGTAAATCCCCCTTTCACATTCCAGTGAAATATTTACAAAAATATATGCACTCTCGTGCATATATAACTTTACCAAATATCGGTTCGGCGTCGCGCGGCAGCACTTGGAATACCACACGGTTCCTTAGTTTTCCTCCCCTGGAATCTCAAGCCCGTGTGACCAAGTGCTAATCCCCCAAACGAATTGCATATTTTTAGCTGGTTTTATGTGCATCCATCCCGTGGTGTACATCAAATCAGTGATTTCCCCATAAAATTAGAAAACTTGTTCATTAAATACATATATATATATATAGCGAGGGAGAATTCCGAATGATCACGCACTGGGATGGCGAGATATTCGTCTTCGAATTCTTCTAAAGTGTCGGCAACGCAGAGGAATTTCTGAAGAGGGTTCATCGTTGTGAAAAATTAGAGATGAAAGAATTAGCAAAGAATAAAACCAAAAGGAGGGATTGGAAATTTGTTATATTTTATTTTTTATTTTTTTTAAGTTTTATGAGAATTTATTAAGAGACACGATTATCCAAGATTGGAATTTTAATCGTATTTATTTTCCAAATAATTTGTATTTATTTGAATTGAGATGTGGTCAATTAGCGTTGTATAGCGGAGGGCCTGTATTAGTGTCACTTCATAAATTTTTACAAGTGATTTAAATGAAACTAGTTCAACTATTTAAAATATAACCAGTTGAACCACTTTCACAAATGTGTTTTCCCAACCGGGCACTTGCTGCTTGTGCGCTGCTTGTACGACGTCGACGACGATGGCAGCGGATATAGCAGAAAGCAAACCCCGAAAAAGTTTGCTTTTGCCTGTAGAAAGGTGGTGGTTTTTTCTTGCTGAGGATCCCACGCTGCTGCAGACTGTACTGCTGCTAAAATTCTAGTTGCTAAACTCGAAACGATCAACGGTAAATTTCAAATAACGTTTTGAATTTGACCGTTGTAAGCACTTTGTGAAAAATATAATATATATAATATAATATCGTCTCTTCGTCTTATCGTCTCTTCAGAAATTCCTCTGCGTTGCCGACACTTTAGAAGAATTCGAAGACGAATATCTCGCCATCCCAGTGCGTGATCATTCGGAATTCTCCCTCGCTACTCATCTCGAGGAACTTAAGGCGGTGTGGTCAGACCTCAAGTCTTCATACAACTCTTGCGTAGAGAACCTCATCACCTCGAAAGATCCCATCAACGACGCTAACCCAGAGGCTCGTGGAGCTGATATAATCGTTGTCAAAACGAAGTACCGACGCTGTTATCAGATATATGTTCGCTTCTCAGCGAAAATTAACGAACAGCAACATCTCGCTGCCTCACCTACATCTTCAGCTTCAGCGGCAGTCGCAATCCCCTCTCTCGCTTCCCATTTCTCGGGACACAACATCAATTTACCACCGTGCGATACTGATGTCTTTAAAGGTGATTACCAATCATGGCCAACCTTTAGAGACATGTTCTCCGCGCTCTCTCGTGCGCTTATAGATCCCGGATCAGAAGCCACTTTTCTCTCCGAGCGCATTCAAAAGCGCTTACATCTAACTACGAAAACCATTCAAGCGCGGGTGGCAAGTGTCAACCAAGCTATCACAGCCCTTGTTAGCAAACTCTGTATGTTTAACATTGGCTCCCCTCGCAATTCCGGAACTCGTCTTTCCAAAATTAACCGGAAGTCTTCCCGTCTGCTCCCTTGACCGGAACCTCTGTGAATCCCTCCCTAATATCCCTTTGGCTGATAACCATTTCTACTAAAGTGATCAGATCGATGTTTTGATTGGAGCTGACATTTACCTTCTAATCCTGCTGGATGGCATTAAACGAAATATTCTGGGTTCACTCGTAGCCCAAGAAACAATATTCGGCTGGATTCTAACGGGTCCTCTTCCTCAGGGCCTGCCAACACCTTCAATTACCACGCGGGTCTCGTTTTTCAACGAAGTCTCCCTCGACCGTCAGATTTCGCGCTTCTGGGAACTAGAGGAGATCCCAAAACAGCGTCCTCGCACTCCAACTGAAAAATACTGCAACGATTTGTATGAGGAAACAACCCAAAGACGTCCAGATGGGCGTTACATCGTCTCGCTGCCGTTTAAAGAAAAATTCCCTTCGCAGTTCCAACTTAGACGTTCACAAGAAATAGCTCTTAAACAATTTCTCCCTTTGCATTTCACCTTTGAGGAATTTACGACCATCCTCTACAAAATTGAAGCATGTCTCAATTCGCGACCGCTGAACAACATGTCCGAGGACCCCTCTGATTTGCAACCCCTTACACCAGGACACTTTCTCATCGGTGGTCCCATTTTAGCGCCTGATGAACCCGAAATACTCAATTCCCCTCTCAAAATTGTCAATCGATGGCAAAAGGTTAAATCCATGTATCAGCACTTTTGCAGCCGCTGGAAAAATGAATATTTAACTGAACTCCATAAAAGAACTAAATGGAAATACCCTCAGTTGAATTTAAAACCCAATGACCTCGTAGTCTTACGAGACGATAACCTTCCACCAACGAAGTGGAGACTCGGTCGTATAACCCACACCTATCTCGGTTCTGATAGCAGAACGCGTGTCGCCGACGTCCGAACCGAAAAAGGAACCCTGACCCGTCCGATCTCGAAATTAGTCGTGTTGCCCCAGTAACTCGACACAAAATCGGAACCTCCCCCTTTATATTTTCTGCATTTACTAATTTTCTCATTCTAGACATGAATCCCGAAAGCACATTCCCAACCGCAAAGGGCGCTACGGGCAAACGGAATTAACGCCCTCTATTTGTCCGTAGTCCATCTTCGGTCCAACCAGTCGCTCCCCTCCCCGTTGGAGCTCCCGGCAATTACGTTGATCTGATCCGCATCTCTCGTCGCTCAGATCAACTCCCACTCCGTCCCGTACGAACCCCCCCTACTTCGTATGGCTGCAATAGGTGTTAAGGTTGCAGTACTACAAGGCGGGCGGTATATTTACGCCAAACTGCTGTCCGCCGCAGTTAGCAACGGCAACCCTCGCCTCTCCCAACCTCCTTGGCATGCGGTGAGATCTGCCGCCGCTTTCTCTCGCTCTGAGCGAAAGCGGCTCTTCTGCATCTCAGCAGAAGGGCAAGCAGCTCACCATGCCATGCTAATTTGGTCTCTCTCTCCCACGGTTCGGTACCTGGTGAGTTCTGCCACCGCTTTCTCTCACTCTCGGAGTGAAAGCGGCTCTTCTGCATCTCAGCAGAAGGGCAAGCAGCTCATCATTGGTTTCCGAAAGCGGCGGACTTTCATTCCATTCTAAGGAGCGGACACACGAGCACCCGTCTCGACAAACCCCACACATTCTATCGTGAGCAGTGTAAGCAAGCACCCGTCTTGCAATCGTAAGTAGTGAATAGAGAAGCCCGAACGCAGTTCCACGCGTCCTCTTCATCTGCACAATCCTCATCCGGATCACCCTTTATCATCATCATCATCCAGACGGCGCCGAAAACACATTCCCAACCGCAAAGGGCGCTACGGGCAAACGGAATCAACGCCCTCTATTTGTCCGTAGTCCATCTTCGGTCCAACCAGCCGCTCCCCTCCCCGTTGGAGCTCCCGGCAATTACGTTGATCTGATCCGCATCTCTCGTCGCTCAGATCAACTCCCAGTCCGTCCCATTCGAACCCCCCCCCCCCCACATCGTATGGCTGCAATAGGTGTTAAGGTTGCAGTACTGCAAGGCGGGCGGTATGTTTACGCCAAACTGCTGTCGAAAATTTGTCGGAAATATGCATTTCAGCATGTCCGAGGACCCCTCTGATTTGCAACCCCTTACACCAGGACACTTTCTCATCGGTGGTCCAATTTTAGCGCCTGATGAACCCGAAATACTCAATTCCCCTCTCAAAATTGTCAATCGATGGCAAAAGGTTAAATCCATGTATCAGCACTTTTGCAGCCGCTGGAAAAATGAATATTTAACTGAACTCCATAAAAGAACTAAATGGAAATACCCTCAGTTGAATTTAAAACCCAATGACCTCGTAGTCTTACGAGACGATAACCTTCCACCAACGAAGTGGAGACTCGGTCGTATAACCCACACCTATCTCGGTTCTGATAGCAGAACGCGTGTCGCCGACGTCCGAACCGAAAAGGGAACCCTGACCCGTCCGATCTCGAAATTAGTCGTGTTGCCCCAGTAACTCGACACAAAATCGGAACCTCCCCCCTTTATATTTTCCGCATTTACTAATTTTCTCATTCTAGACATGAATCCCGAAAACACATTCCCAACCGCAAAGGGCGCTACGGGCAAACGGAATCAACGCCCTCTATTTGTCCGTAGTCCATTTTCGGTTCAACCAGCCGCTCCCCTCCCCATTGGAGCTCCCGGCAATTACGTTGATCTGATCCGCATCTCTCGTCGCTCAGATCAACTCCCAGTCCGTCCCATACGAACCCCCCCTACTTCGTATGGCTGCAATAGGTGTTAAGGTTGCAGTACTACAAGGCGGGCGGTATGTTTACGCCAAACTGCTGTCTTAAATTTGTCGTTAATATGCATTTCACCTTTGAGGAATTTACGACCATCCTCTACAAAATTGAAGCATGTCTCAATTCGCGACCGCTGAACAGCATGTCTGAGGACCCCTCTGATTTGCAACCCCTTACACCAGGACACTTTCTCATCGGTGGTCCCATTTTAGCGCCTGATGAACCCGAAATACTCAATTCCCCTCTCAAAATTGTCAATCGATGGCAAAAGGTTAAATCCATGTATCAGCACTTTTGCAGCCGCTGGAAAAATGAATATTTAACTGAACTCCATAAAAGAACTAAATGGAAATACCCTCAGTTGAATTTAAAACCCAATGACCTCGTAGTCTTACGAGACGATAACCTTCCACCAACGAAGTGGAGACTCGGTCGTATAACCCACACCTATCTCGGTTCTGATAGCAGAACGCGTGTCGCCGACGTCCGAACCGAAAAAGGAACCCTGACCCGTCCGATCTCGAAATAAGTCTTGTTGCCCCAGTAACTCGACACAAAATCGGAACCTCCCCCTTTATATTTTCTGCATTTACTAATTTTCTCGTTCTAGACATGAATCCCGAAAGCACATTCCCAACCGCAAAGGGCGCTACGGGCAAACGGAATTAACGCCCTCTATTTGTCCGTAGTCCATCTTCGGTCCAACCAGTCGCTCCCCTCCCCGTTGGAGCTCCCGGCAATTACGTTGATCTGATCCGCATCTCTCGTCGCTCAGATCAACTCCCACTCCGTCCCGTACGAACCCCCCCTACTTCGTATGGCTGCAATAGGTGTTAAGGTTGCAGTACTACAAGGCGGGCGGTATATTTACGCCAAACTGCTGTCCGCCGCAGTTAGCAACGGCAACCCTCGCCTCTCCCAACCTCCTTGGCATGCGGTGAGATCTGCCGCCGCTTTCTCTCGCTCTGAGCGAAAGCGGCTCTTCTGCATCTCAGCAGAAGGGCAAGCAGCTCACCATGCCATGCTAATTTGGTCTCTCTCTCCCACGGTTCGGTACCTGGTGAGTTCTGCCACCGCTTTCTCTCACTCTCGGAGTGAAAGCGGCTCTTCTGCATCTCAGCAGAAGGGCAAGCAGCTCATCATTGGTTTCCGGAAGCGGCGGACTTTCATTCCATTATAAGGAGCGGACACACGAGCACCCGTCTCGACAAACCCCACACATTCTATCGTGAGCAGTGTAAGCAAGCACCCGTCTTGCAATCGTGAGTAGTGAATAGAGAAGCCCGAACGTAGTTCCACGCGTCCTCTTCATCTGCACAATCCTCATCCGGATCACCCTTTATCATCATCATCATCCAGACGGCGCCGTCCATCATCCACTCAGCAGACCACGCGTACATTTCATCCAACTCATCCACACTGTAAGAAGCATTCATCCGGTAAGTCTCCTTCATTATTACCATAAATCACGCACTCCCGCGTGAGCATATTTTGGTCCTTCGAGCCGGATCTCGCCCGCACTCGGAGACCACACCAACAATCTGAAATAAGGGAAATAACCTCTAGTTGCGAGTTCATGGCGAAAATATATGATGAAATGAATCAGCATTTTGTTAAAAATAATAGTATTATGAAAAAGCTTGTCGCGGAGTTAACAGATCTGAAGGAAAGTAACAAAAAGAAAGATGCAGAAATTGAGAAAATGAGAACACTAATATGCACACTTGAACAACAGGTTATCAAAGAAAACATTGAAATAAAAAGCATTCCACCCTCAGCAGGAGAAAACCTAATAGACGTAGTTAAAAATGTATGGAAAACTATTGCTTATGAAATTAATGATAACGATATAACAGACATTTACCGCATACGATAAAGAAATGCCGAGAAATCACCAATAGTTGCTTCTTTTGCTTCCAATATTACTAAATCAAGCTTTCTAAAACGTGTACGTGAAGCGCGACCGATCATACTAGATTCGATTACAAAATGCGCAAACGAGAGAAACAGAGACAATAGACAAATTGTCTACATCGATAATCAGCTGACTAAGGAAAATAAGCATCTCCTTTGGCTTGCGAAAGAGAACGCTAAGAAAGAGGCGTGGGGATTCTTGTGGGAGTATTTTGGAAAGATCTTAGCAAGAAGAGATGAAAACTCACCAACGATAAACATAAACGCAGAAAACGATGTCAATTAAATAGAATCAAGAACTTAACCGGAGTAAGCTAAGCAACAATGAATTTATGAAAAATATTGGAAAAATTTTAATATTTAAAAACTTTGTATAATATGAACTCAATCACAACAACTACATATAGTAGTTTTTACATGATAAACAAATCCGACTTTAATAAATTTAATTTATCCTAAATATATTTCTTCTCCTCGTACATATAGTAGTTTTTACATGATAAACAAATCCGACTTTAATAAATTTAATTTATCCCTAATATATTTCTTCTCCTGAATTTAAATATCAGACCACTTCGAAAAAACTTCAATTCATTTTTGGCAGCTATAAATAATTTCGTGTTAGTAGTAAATGTAATTGTTCTAGTTGAAACAAATATTACAGACGAGGAGAACTCGTTATTTTCTATATATAGCTACAAAGCGGAGTTTAATAATAGGGGCAGTAGTAGGGGCGGAGGTGTAGCAGTGTACGTAAGAGAAGATCTAACATATGAATGCCTAAGCTCCAACAGTGTATCTTCTGAATCTCTGAAACTAAATTTATATCTGGAGCATAATTTCGTCACGTTAATAGCATTATACCGCCCACCCGTAATATGCGTAAACTCTATTAATCGAGAAATTGATCTCTTACTGAACAACTTTCAGGGAAATCAAAGTGCAATTGTTGTTGGAGATATAAACATCGACTTGCACAAAACTACTAGCAGAACAACAACACGATACCTCGAGGTACTTTCGTCCAAGGGCATGCAGCAAGTAAATTATGATAGCACTAGATAAGAGCGAAAGCGGCTCTTCTGCATCTCAGCAGAAGGGCAAGCAGCTCACCATGCCATGCTAATTTGGTCTCTCTCTCCCACGGTTCGGTACCTGGTGAGTTCTGCCACCGCTTTCTCTTACTCTCGGAGTAAAAGCGGCTCTTCTGCATCTCAGCAAAAGGGCAAGCAGCTCATCATTGGTTTCCGGAAGCGGCGGACTTTCATTCCATTCTAAGAAGCGGACACACGAGCACCCGTCTCGACAAACCCCACACATTCTATCGTGAGCAGTGTAAGAAAGCACCCGTCTTGCAATCGTGAGTAGTGAATAGAGAAGCCCGAACGCAGTTCCACGCGTCCTCTTCATCTGCACAATCCTCATCCGGATCACCCTTTATCATCATCATCATCCAGACGGCGCCGTCCATCATCCACTCAGCAGACCACGCGTACATTTCATCCAACTCATCCACACTGTAAGAAGCATTCATCCGGTAAGTCTCCTTCATTATTATTATAAATCACGCACTCCCGCGTGAGCATATTTTGGTCCTTCGAGCCGGATCTCGCCCGCACTCGGAGACCACCCCAACAATCTGAAATAAGGGAAATAACCTCCAGTTGCGAGTTCATGGCGAAAAAATATGATGAAATGAATCAGCATTTTGTTAAAAATAATAGTATTATGAAAAAGCTTGTCGCGGAGTTAACAGATCTGAAGGAAAGTAACAAAAAGAAAGATGCAGAAATTGAGAAAATGAGAACACTAATATGCACACTTGAACAACAGGTTATCAAAGAAAACATTGGAATAAAAAGCATTCCACCCTCAGCAGGAGAAAACCTAATAGACGTAGTTAAAAATGTATGGAAAACTATTGCTTATGAAATTAATGATAACGATATAACAGACATTTACCGCATACGATAAAGAAATGCCGAGAAATCACCAATAGTTGCTTCTTTTGCTTCCAATATTACTAAATCAAGCTTTCTAAAACGTGTACGTGAAGCGCGACCGATCATACTAGATTCGATTACAAAATGCGCAAACGAGAGAAACAGAGACAATAGACAAATTGTCTACATCGATAATCAGCTGACTAAGGAAAATAAGCATCTCCTTTGGCTTGCGAAAGAGAACGCAAAGAAAGAGGCGTGGGGATTCTTGTGGGAGTATTTTGGAAAGATCTTAGCAAGAAGAGATGAAAACTCACCAACGATAAACATAAACGCAGAAAACGATGTCAATTAAATAGAATCAAGAACTTAACCGGAGTAAGCTAAGCAACAATGAATTTATGAAAAATATTGGAAAAATTTTAATATTTAAAAACTTTGTATAATATGAACTCAATCACAACAACTACATATAGTAGTTTTTACATGATAAACAAATCCGACTTTAATAAATTTAATTTATCCTAAATATATTTCTTCTCCTCGTACATATAGTAGTTTTTACATGATAAACAAATCCGACTTTAATAAATTTAATTTATCCCTAATATATTTCTTCTCCTGAATTTAAATATCAGACCACTTCGAAAAAACTTCAATTCATTTTTGGCAGCTATAAATAATTTCGTGTTAGTAGTAAATGTAATTGTTCTAGTTGAAACAAATATTACAGACGAGGAGAACTCGTTATTTTCTATATATAGCTACAAAGCGGAGTTTAATAATAGGGGCAGTAGTAGGGGCGGAGGTGTAGCAGTGTACGTAAGAGAAGATCTAACATATGAATGCCTAAGCTCCAACAGTGTATCTTCTGAATCTCTGAAACTAAATTTATATCTGGAGCATAATTTCGTCACGTTAATAGCATTATACCGCCCACCCGTAATATGCGTAAACTCTATTAATCGAGAAATTGATCTCTTACTGAACAACTTTCAGGGAAATCAAAGTGCAATTGTTGTTGGAGATATAAACATCGACTTGCACAAAACTACTAGCAGAACAACAACACGATACCTCGAGGTACTTTCGTCCAAGGGCATGCAGCAAGTAAATTATGATAGCACTAGATAAGAGCGAAAGCGGCTCTTCTGCATCTCAGCAGAAGGGCAAGCAGCTCACCATGCCATGCTAATTTGGTCTCTCTCTCCCACGGTTCGGTACCTGGTGAGTTCTGCCACCGCTTTCTCTTACTCTCGGAGTAAAAGCGGCTCTTCTGCATCTCAGCAAAAGGGCAAGCAGCTCATCATTGGTTTCCGGAAGCGGCGGACTTTCATTCCATTCTAAGAAGCGGACACACGAGCACCCGTCTCGACAAACCCCACACATTCTATCGTGAGCAGTGTAAGAAAGCACCCGTCTTGCAATCGTGAGTAGTGAATAGAGAAGCCCGAACGCAGTTCCACGCGTCCTCTTCATCTGCACAATCCTCATCCGGATCACCCTTTATCATCATCATCATCCAGACGGCGCCGTCCATCATCCACTCAGCAGACCACGCGTACATTTCATCCAACTCATCCACACTGTAAGAAGCATTCATCCGGTAAGTCTCCTTCATTATTATTATAAATCACGCACTCCCGCGTGAGCATATTTTGGTCCTTCGAGCCGGATCTCGCCCGCACTCGGAGACCACCCCAACAATCTGAAATAAGGGAAATAACCTCCAGTTGCGAGTTCATGGCGAAAAAATATGATGAAATGAATCAGCATTTTGTTAAAAATAATAGTATTATGAAAAAGCTTGTCGCGGAGTTAACAGATCTGAAGGAAAGTAACAAAAAGAAAGATGCAGAAATTGAGAAAATGAGAACACTAATATGCACACTTGAACAACAGGTTATCAAAGAAAACATTGGAATAAAAAGCATTCCACCCTCAGCAGGAGAAAACCTAATAGACGTAGTTAAAAATGTATGGAAAACTATTGCTTATGAAATTAATGATAACGATATAACAGACATTTACCGCATACGATAAAGAAATGCCGAGAAATCACCAATAGTTGCTTCTTTTGCTTCCAATATTACTAAATCAAGCTTTCTAAAACGTGTACGTGAAGCGCGACCGATCATACTAGATTCGATTACAAAATGCGCAAACGAGAGAAACAGAGACAATAGACAAATTGTCTACATCGATAATCAGCTGACTAAGGAAAATAAGCATCTCCTTTGGCTTGCGAAAGAGAACGCTAAGAAAGAGGCGTGGGGATTCTTGTGGGAGTATTTTGGAAAGATCTTAGCAAGAAGAGATGAAAACTCACCAACGATAAACATAAACGCAGAAAACGATGTCAATTAAATAGAATCAAGAACTTAACCGGAGTAAGCTAAGCAACAATGAATTTATGAAAAATATTGGAAAAATTTTAATATTTAAAAACTTTGTATAATATGAACTCAATCACAACAACTACATATAGTAGTTTTTACATGATAAACAAATCCGACTTTAATAAATTTAATTTATCCTAAATATATTTCTTCTCCTCGTACATATAGTAGTTTTTACATGATAAACAAATCCGACTTTAATAAATTTAATTTATCCCTAATATATTTCTTCTCCTGAATTTAAATATCAGACCACTTCGAAAAAACTTCAATTCATTTTTGGCAGCTATAAATAATTTCGTGTTAGTAGTAAATGTAATTGTTCTAGTTGAAACAAATATTACAGACGAGGAGAACTCGTTATTTTCTATATATAGCTACAACGCGGAGTTTAATAATAGGGGCAGTAGTAGGGGCGGAGGTGTAGCAGTGTACGTAAGAGAAGATCTAACATATGAATGCCTAAGCTCCAACAGTGTATCTCCTGAATCTCTGAAAGTAAATTTATATCTGGAGCATAATTTCGTCACGTTAATAGCATTATACCGCCCACCCGCAATATGCGTAAACTCTATTAATCGAGAAATTGATCTCTTACTGAACAACTTTCAGGGAAATCAAAGTGCAATTGTTGTTGGAGATATAAACATCGACTTGCACAAAACTACTAGCAGAACAACAACACGATACCTCGAGGTACTTTCGTCCAAGGGCATGCAGCAAGTAAATTATGATAGCACTAGATAAGAGCGAAAGCGGCTCTTCTGCATCTCAGCAGAAGGGCAAGCAGCTCACCATGCCATGCTAATTTGGTCTCTCTCTCCCACGGTTCGGTACCTGGTGAGTTCTGCCACCGCTTTCTCTTACTCTCGGAGTAAAAGCGGCTCTTCTGCATCTCAGCAAAAGGGCAAGCAGCTCATCATTGGTTTCCGGAAGCGGCGGACTTTCATTCCATTCTAAGAAGCGGACACACGAGCACCCGTCTCGACAAACCCCACACATTCTATCGTGAGCAGTGTAAGAAAGCACCCGTCTTGCAATCGTGAGTAGTGAATAGAGAAGCCCGAATGCAGTTCCACGCGTCCTCTTCATCTGCACAATCCTCATCCGGATCACCCTTTATCATCATCATCATCCAGACGGCGCCGTCCATCATCCACTCAGCAGACCACGCGTACATTTCATCCAACTCATCCACACTGTAAGAAGCATTCATCCGGTAAGTCTCCTTCATTATTATTATAAATCACGCACTCCCGCGTGAGCATATTTTGGTCCTTCGAGCCGGATCTCGCCCGCACTCGGAGACCACCCCAACAATCTGAAATAAGGGAAATAACCTCCAGTTGCGAGTTCATGGCGAAAAAATATGATGAAATGAATCAGCATTTTGTTAAAAATAATAGTATTATGAAAAAGCTTGTCGCGGAGTTAACAGATCTGAAGGAAAGTAACAAAAAGAAAGATGCAGAAATTGAGAAAATGAGAACACTAATATGCACACTTGAACAACAGGTTATCAAAGAAAACATTGGAATAAAAAGCATTCCACCCTCAGCAGGAGAAAACCTAATAGACGTAGTTAAAAATGTATGGAAAACTATTGCTTATGAAATTAATGATAACGATATAACAGACATTTACCGCATACGATAAAGAAATGCCGAGAAATCACCAATAGTTGCTTCTTTTGCTTCCAATATTACTAAATCAAGCTTTCTAAAACGTGTACGTGAAGCGCGACCGATCATACTAGATTCGATTACAAAATGCGCAAACGAGAGAAACAGAGACAATAGACAAATTGTCTACATCGATAATCAGCTGACTAAGGAAAATAAGCATCTCCTTTGGCTTGCGAAAGAGAACGCTAAGAAAGAGGCGTGGGGATTCTTGTGGGAGTATTTTGGAAAGATCTTAGCAAGAAGAGATGAAAACTCACCAACGATAAACATAAACGCAGAAAACGATGTCAATTAAATAGAATCAAGAACTTAACCGGAGTAAGCTAAGCAACAATGAATTTATGAAAAATATTGGAGAAATTTTAATATTTAAAAACTTTGTATAATATTAACTCAATCACAACAACTACATATAGTAGTTTTTACATGATAAACAAATCCGACTTTAATAAATTTAATTTATCCTAAATATATTTCTTCTCCTCGTACATATAGTAGTTTTTACATGATAAACAAATCCGACTTTAATAAATTTAATTTATCCCTAATATATTTCTTCTCCTGAATTTAAATATCAGACCACTTCGAAAAAACTTCAATTCATTTTTGGCAGCTATAAATAATTTCGTGTTAGTAGTAAATGTAATTGTTCTAGTTGAAACAAATATTACAGACGAGGAGAACTCGTTATTTTCTATATATAGCTACAACGCGGAGTTTAATAATAGGGGCAGTAGTAGGGGCGGAGGTGTAGCAGTGTACGTAAGAGAAGATCTAACATATGAATGCCTAAGCTCCAACAGTGTATCTTCTGAATCTCTGAAAGTAAATTTATATCTGGAGCATAATTTCGTCACGTTAATAGCATTATACCGCCCACCCGCAATATGCGTAAACTCTATTAATCGAGAAATTGATCTCTTACTGAACAACTTTCAGGGAAATCAAAGTGCAATTGTTGTTGGAGATATAAACATCGACTTGCACAAAACTACTAGCAGAACAACAACACGATACCTCGAGGTACTTTCGTCCAAGGGCATGCAGCAAGTAAATTATGATAGCACTAGATAAGAGCGAAAGCGGCTCTTCTGCATCTCAGCAGAAGGGCAAGCAGCTCACCATGCCATGCTAATTTGGTCTCTCTCTCTCACGGTTCGGTACCTGGTGAGTTCTGCCACCGCTTTCTCTTACTCTCGGAGTGAAAGCGGCTCTTCTGCATCTCAGCAAAAGGGCAAGCAGCTCATCATTGGTTTCCGGAAGCGGCGGACTTTCATTCCATTCTAAGAAGCGGACACACGAGCACCCGTCTCGACAAACCCCACACATTCTATCGTGAGCAGTGTAAGAAAGCACCCGTCTTGCAATCGTGAGTAGTGAATAGAGAAGCCCGAACGCAGTTCCACGCGTCCTCTTCATCTGCACAATCCTCATCCGGATCACCCTTTATCATCATCATCATCCAGACGGCGCCGTCCATCATCCACTCAGCAGACCACGCGTACATTTCATCCAACTCATCCACACTGTAAGAAGCATTCATCCGGTAAGTCTCCTTCATTATTATTATAAATCACGCACTCCCGCGTGAGCATATTTTGGTCCTTCGAGCCGGATCTCGCCCGCACTCGGAGACCACCCCAACAATCTGAAATAAGGGAAATAACCTCCAGTTGCGAGTTCATGGCGAAAAAATATGATGAAATGAATCAGCATTTTGTTAAAAATAATAGTATTATGAAAAAGCTTGTCGCGGAGTTAACAGATCTGAAGGAAAGTAACAAAAAGAAAGATGCAGAAATTGAGAAAATTAGAACACTAATATGCACACTTGAACAACAGGTTATCAAAGAAAACATTGAAATAAAAAGCATTCCACCCTCAGCAGGAGAAAACCTAATAGACGTAGTTAAAAATGTATGGAAAACTATTGCTTATGAAATTAATGATAACGATATAACAGAGATTTACCGCATACGATAAAGAAATGCCGAGAAATCACCAATAGTTGCTTCTTTTGCTTCCAATATTACTAAATCAAGCTTTCTAAAACGTGTACGTGAAGCGCGACCGATCATACTAGATTCGATTACAAAATGCGCAAACGAGAGAAACAGAGACAATAGACAAATTGTCTACATCGATAATCAGCTGACTAAGGAAAATAAGCATCTCCTTTGGCTTGCGAAAGAGAACGCTAAGAAAGAGGCGTGGAGATTCTTGTGGGAGTATTTTGGAAAGATCTTAACAAAAAGAGATGAAAACTCACCAACGATAAACATAAACGCAGAAAACGATGTCAATTAAATATCAAGAACTTCACCGGAGTAAGCTAGGCAACAAAGAATTTATGAAAAATATTGGAAAAATTTTAATATTTAAAAACTTTGTATAATATGAACTCAATCACAACAACTACATATAGTAGTTTTTACATGATAAACAAATCCGACTTTAATAAATTTAATTTATCCTAAATATATTTCTTCTCCTCGTACATATAGTAGTTTTTACATGATAAACAAATCCGACTTTAATAAATTTAATTTATCCCTAATATATTTCTTCTCCTGAATTTAAATATCAGACCACTTCGAAAAAACTTCAATTCATTTTTGGCAGCTATAAATAATTTCGTGTTAGTAGTAAATGTAATTGTTCTAGTTGAAACAAATATTACAGACGAGGAGAACTCGTTATTTTCTATATGTAGCTACAACGCGGAGTTTAATAATAGGGGCAGTAGTAGGGGCGGAGGTGTAGCAGTGTACGTAAGAGAAGATCTAACATATGAATGCCTAAGCTCCAACAGTGTATCTTCTGAATCTCTGAAACTAAAGTTATATCTGGAGCATGATTTCGTCACGTTAATAGCAGTATACCGCCCACCCGCAATATGCGATCCAAAACAAGTTTAAGGACATTTATGCAAAATTAAAATTACAAAGAAAAACTAGAACAAGGTGAGAGTACATATGTGGTTAATTACCTTCTGTCATTATTCGCTGACACGTCTCCCTAGGCTGTCTGGAGAGCGCGTCCGCTACCGTGTTGAGCTTTCCTCTGCGACACTGTACCGAGAAATTGTACTGTTGAAGTTCCAGCGCCCAGCGCGCTACACGACCAGTTAGATTATCTAGGGAGTTCAGCCATTTCAGTGACAGGTGATTCGTAATTCCTACGAAGTAATACCCCTCTAGATAAGGACGCATCTTTCTGTTTCCCCGGATGATGGCTTTGTGAAGGTGACGGCTGGCATAAGCTATGACTCGTTCCGAGCCATCGAACCTTCAGGGTGTCGAACGCTTGCTGTTGCGACTCGGTCCATTTCTAGTGCTTGCCATTTTTTAACATTAAAGTTAACAGTTGTGATGTTTTCGCAAAGTCCGGAACAAACTGTCTATACCAGGAGGCTATTCCCAAAAACCGACGAACCTCACATACATTCTGGGGTGGGGGAAGGCCCCTTACCCGGCACGGTAAAAGTGGTGAATTGTTTGCTGTCGTCGGCTAAAGGCACCTGTCAGTACCCATTAACCAGGTCCAGACTGCTAACGTACTTTGTGTCTAAGCGGTCCATAGTTTGTGATATTCTGGGTGACGTGTATGCATCTGGTATGGCGCGTTTGTTGAGTTGACAGAAGTCCATGCACATTCGCCAGGTCCAATTCTTCTTCTTCACGAGGGTGAATGGGAAACTGTAAGGCTGTTTGAGGGCTCGATACACTCTTTTGCTATTAACTCATCCACTTCTTGATGTTTTATAGCCTGCATTGCTGGGTTTCTGTTCTGGTATCGGATTTTGATCGGACGGTCGTCCTTCATGTAAATTTTGTGTTCTGCAATGTACGTTGGGCCACGAATCTCGTTGAATTTATCAAGCTCATCTCGGAGGAATTTTTGAATACGTTGGTGTTCTAGCGGACCCTGTTCTGTAGAGGCCTGGCCTGACGTAATTCCATGCCCGCTAGTATACCCTTGGACTGAAGTTTCGTGACTGGACAGGAATTGTTCCCGTGATCTTTCAGCGTACCTGTGGGTGATAGGTTTACTTGAACTTCTCCGGTTTCGTCTCCGAGTGCGTCGTAATTTTCCGATTTTTCCTAGGCCGTGTAAAGAAGTTTTAATTCATGGAATTATGGAGAAGAGTAATTAATGTCATGGCCTTGCGCTTTGGTCTGCTGATAAAAGCGCTTTGGTTTGCTTTGGCTATTAGAGGAGTTTGTTAATTGGAGCCCGGTTCCCCTCTGCTCGCGCGAGTTCCGGTCTCGTTTCCCGAGTTGCGGCGACAGCAGTCAATAGTCTCTTCTCCTTACCACAGTCCTTCTCTTTACCACAGTCCCAGCAAAAGAGTATGCGGGGATTTCGGCATTTATTGGCAAAGTGTCCTTGTTTTCCCACAACGCCGGCGAACTGTTCTGGCGTCAAATGGCTCCTCAGAAATTTGACAGAGTCGACATTTCTCATGGGTCACTTTAACGGGCACTGTGTCCATGGGGTTACATTCTAAGTCATCTCCTAATTCCAGCAACTCGTTTAGGTGGTTGAAGTCTTTACGTTTTATATACCAGAGGTATTGAGGTAAGGAATTATTGAAAATATGATTTAACTTTTCCTCCTCAATCATAGTCGTGTGGCGCATCAAGTTTTGCAGCCCCAAGACATAGTCTTTAAATTTTTCCCCTCTTTTTTGCATTCTCGCGCGTATTTCATCAGATTTGTTGTCAAAGAATCTAGCTGACAAGAATTTTAAATGATTTTGTTTGAACGTAACCCCGCTGTCTGACCGGCCATTATTTTGGAACCAAACCAAAGCGCGGTCCTTTAGGAATTCTGTCATTGCCAGAGGCAAAGAGTTTTTATCAATCCCGTACGCTTAACCAAGATCTCCGATATTCAAATATGTCAAAATAACTATTGATTAGTAGGTAATAGATTTTTCAGCGTTTACTTGTTCCCCCTTATTCTACGTCCCGTAATGTTGCTTGTTTTATTCTTGATGTTTTTCCTTTCTCTCTAAATATTAATTCACTATGGTATATTCACTCTGTACTCTTTCTTGGTTCACTTTTTATACCCTACACCCAAAGGGGTGTAGTGTGAAGTTCATTTGTTATTGACATACAATAGAGCTCTACTGATAGCCAAACTTTATTAGGAATATCATTTTTGGGCATTACAATCCTCTGCTCGCTAGAGTATTATGAAACAATATGAGAAGGGTTATGAAACAATATCAGAAGGCCTGCAGGGCCATCGCTACTCTGACTTTATGTAAAAATGTTAGTCGGACTAATGGCCAGATTTTCAACCAAAGAGCGAGGTGATTCTTCATGATTCTGCGCTGTTATTTTCGCGATATCGTTACTTTGTGATTTTCAAAAAACACAACAACACTTTCCATACTTTTTACGAGTTCTCGTTCGTTACATGGTATTTTCACTCTTTATTTCAACGATGAAGTAGCGATATGAACTGTCAAAAGTAACGGCTCCTAAAAGGCTGTTGTTACTCCATTCTTTCAGCTAAACTGGTGCAAATTTTTGCGAATCTGGAAATATCTAAAAAGAAAAATCTGTAATCTGAATGTGTAACAATGAATTCCAACAAAAAGAGGTTATTTTCTATTTAATGGTGAATTTTAAACAGAATGAAAATTAATTTTAACTTTTTCGCAGAATTACGAACAACACGCAGTTCAACCTGCTGCTGCGGGAAATGGTCAATAACACGAATTTGCGAGTGGTGTTCCGGTGTTTGGCTCACAATTCACAATTTTCAGCACTTGAAACACAACACATCAAAACTAACAATATGTCAAAAACATATGGGAAACCATTGTAAAATAATGAGCGAGTAATGATAAGAGAAAAGGGTAAAATAATGAGCGAGAGAATGATAAGCGAAAATTAGAAAGCATGCGAAGAAAAGAGAAATCCGAGTTTACCCTTAAAAAATTGAACACATCTTTGAAATGCCTAGGAGAAGCGAACTACTCGCTACGTAAATGTTTAGAAATCGCTTTTTAGATTCACGGTGATGAGTAACGATTTCTCGCTTCTTAGTGATAGTGATAATTGAAAATCTGGCCATAAATTTATGTTTTAGTTGCTTTTTACTAAAAAAGGATTTCGATTTCCTAAAACCTTCGGGCTTTTTCCCAAGTGAAGACGGTTTCTTTTCTGCATATTTTGTACGCCTTTCAATACGTTTTTCATCTTTCTGGAAGTAGCCATAATCACACTGAAGGGCTCGACATCCAAGAGCTACTTTCGAGAGCAATTGTTCGAATTCTGTTCAGTTTAGCGTGCTAAACCGTGCAGACGTGTCTCTCATCTGTTTTACATACTATAATGTGTGACAATTGTGTAAATTGTAATTCTGTAATGGAATTCGGTTTTGGAGGAGACTCTGTATGCTGTTTGATTTGTGGTCGCGTTTCTCATACAAAGTGTATTAATATGCCGACAGATACCATAAATCTTTTAAAAACTAATTCCAACTTAACGTGGCGTTGTAATTACTATACTGCGCTAACATTTCGGTTAATTTAAAAAAAAATTAACCTCTCTGTAGCAGCAAATTAAAGATCTCCAGGGAGAAGTTTGGAATTTTGACCATACGCTAGCTGCGAGAAAAAAACTTCATCAACTTCAAAGTTGGCGTACCAATGCCATTATTCAAGCGAGTCTTTAACAAAGAGTTTTGGCCTTTATCGGTTAAAGTGAGCAAATTCACACATAGACCGAAAAACATATTAAGCACCGCTCCGGACTCATCCCTTAAACAGGGGCCATCAGCCTGTCTGGATTTTCAGACTCCGCGCCTACCACAGTCAGTGGATCCGTGAGTTCTTCAAATTACGATTTCTCTATTTATTACCACAACGCTGGAGGTTTGCGTACTAAAACAAACCAGCTTTATTCGGCGGTCACCTCTCAAAGCTTCGATGTTATAGCTATAGTGGAGACTTGGTTGACAATCAACTTTCTCTCAACAGAACTTTTTGACTCCCGATATGTGGTCTATCGGCGTGATCGAGATATCAATTCCGGATTATCTAGGGGCGGTGGAGTATTGATTGCAGTCTCTACTAACTTCATCAGCAAGGAAATTATTCTTCCTAATATTCAAACTCTCACTGAGCAAATTGCTGTCTCAGTTTCTTTCAACTCAACTAATATTTGTAAGAACGAAATTGTATTCATTTTAAGCTATTTGCCCCCAAATAGTCCACTAAGCTTATTTGAAAATCATATATTTAATATTAACCACATTATTTCAAATTCAGGTTGCAAACAGACTCCTTGTGTTTTGGGAGACTTTAATCTTGGGAATATTGCTTGGAACTATTGTCCAGATGATAAAACGCTTCTCCCATTTAACTTGAACCTTGCAGTTGAGGAGCATTTTTGTGATGCAATCTCTCTCAAGTAAATCATACTGTATAGTAAATGACCTAAATAGGATATTGGATCTTATATTCCTTAATAATGACCTAAATTATTATTTAACTAGGTGCTACATTCCTCTGACTAAAGAATCTATACACCATGTGGCTATTATTCTTAAGTTCAGTTATATGATTTTTCATATCCAACTGAGAAACCATCGAAGATTCTTTATAGTTTCAGTAAGAAAAATTACGAGTTCCTTAATTCATATTTTAACAGTATTAACTGAACTCTGAACAGTATTAACTAACTCTGAAATCATTGCACCTGCAGAATATGTATTTTACTTTCAAAGCGATCCTGGATGAGGCCTTTGATCTATTCGTACCTAAGCGAGTTTCGAGATCGCGTACTCGTTTACCGTGGTACAACAAGCGACTTTGTCATTATAAGAATCTGAGGAATAAGTCTCACAAACTTTTCTTAAAATCTAATCTGCAGGCGGATAAAGAAAAATTTATTCAACGAAGGAAAGAATTTGATTTTCTATCAAACTTTCATTATAAAAAATATATAAACGAAACGTAAATATTCAAATTTACCAAAATCAATGGAATACCAGAACTTGTGTGCTGATAATCCTCAAGATATTTGCGCTTTATTTGCAACGTATTTCTCTTCGGTTTTCGTGGAAGATGATTCCAGCATAAATATCAATAATTTCGACCAGCTGGTCCAACAATTAGATATCGGTTTTATGGTAATATCCGAAGAGGATACTATGCAAGCTCTCTCAAAATTAGATACTAGTAAGGGTGCTGGGTTCGATTTGCTCCCACCGGTGCTTTTGAAGAATTGTGCGCAGTCGCTTTGTACTGCGCTTACGTTAATTTACAACAAATCTCTGTCTACAGAATTATAGACCAATTGTAAAGATGTCCATTATACCGAAAATATTAGATAGTATTGTCAATAACCGTTTAACTTTTGAAGTTAAACATTATATATCTGAACAACAGCATGGTTTTTTTCGCAGGAAGATCCATTAGTTCAAACTTAGCTATTTTTAGTAATTTTTGTATAAATGCAATGGATAATGGCATGCAAGTTGACGTACTGTATACGGATTTTGCCAAAGCCTTCGACAGAGTTAGTCACTCCATTTTATTGCATAAATTAAATGTAATTGGGATTCACTTAATATTTCTGAAATGGATAGAGTCTAATCTATTAAGAAGAAAACTAATTGTAAGAACTGATTGGAATTTTTCTGCCCCTATTGAGGTAAAATCTGGTGCCCCTCAAGGAAGCCATTTAGGACCTGTTTTATTCATACTATTCATTAATGACTTACCTGGGATTTTCAAAACCTGTAATTGCCTGATGTACGCTGATGACTTAAAATTATACATGACCGTTAAAGACCTTTGTAGTTGTACACTGTTTCAGGATGACATAAACTCGCAAATTGTTTGGAGCAGCATAAACAAATTGTGTTTGAATATTTCAAAATGCAATACGCTAACTTATACTCGTAAGCAATTAGCAATTCGGTATGACTACTCCTATGATGGAATAAATCTCTTTCAGAAAGTTTCCTCGATCAAGGATTTAGGAGTTTTATTCGACTGTAGGTTTTCTTTCAATTTGCATTATGATTACGTAATTTCTAAGTCCAACTCACTTCTTGGTTTCCTAGAGAAATTCTACAGAATTTTCGGATATATTTACATTAAAAACTATTTTTGTGAGCTTGGTAAGATCTCTCCTTGAATTTGGTTGTATCATTTGGAATCCCTCTTATGATTGTCATATTGCTAGATTAGAAAAAATACAGAAGCGTTTCACCAGATTCGCACTGAGACGATTTTACGGCCCAGAAAACATGCCAGCTTATGTTGAGCGTTGTAGCTTGTTAGGGTCACATAGCTTAGCTCAAAGAAGAAATACCCTGGAGGTACTCTTCATAAAAGATATTATTGATAGCAAAATTGATGCTCCAGGTCTATTAGAAATTATAGATTTTTATGTCCCTATGAGAACACTTAGGTGTAGGGATCCTTTTATTACTAAATTCCATAGAATAAATCTTGGGAAAAATTAACACATCTCAAAATGCTTGTCTGTTTGCAACGTGATATCTAAGCCTTAGACTTCTGTTCAAACAGATTTAGATTTAAGAATGATTTGTTAAAATATTTTGATACATATTAATTGTATATTTAGTTTTTAAGTAATCTGTAAGGGCCGCCCAGTAGATGAAATAAATAAACTAAACTAAACTAAAAAAAAAAAATTCAACTTCAACCTTATCCAAATCTTCTGAATAGAACAACATCTTCTGAATAGAAATCCTCTCCACGCGCCAATGCTGAAGAATAAGTTGGTAAAAGTTTCGAATTATGCCTGAATGATATGAGGGAAGAGAAATCAGATCCGAAATATCCCGAAAACATTGTAGACTAGATAAATCTGTAATGTGAATAGATGTGAAATGTTAGTTTGTTATCAAATAACTTAAGAATACCATGTACATAGGGTACTTTTTACCTCAGCTGAACAATAACACGCCCACTCGCCATAAAAGTGAAATGGTATAAGCTGCATATCTGGGAGTCTATGAAAGCCATCAACAAAATTTCGTACACGGATTAGTCTTATCGCTATGAAGAACCTGTGCGGACCTCTTGCAAATGTGCGGACCTCTTGCAAATATAAGGGTTCAAGCTGCATGTCTCACACCCTATGAGAAATATATTGTACTATATTAAAAAATATAAAATTTTGTGAATTACTCTTGCCAGTACGGAAGACCACAAAAATGAAGGAATTATATTATTAAATTCCTTTATAATAGCAGTGATATCGACGAAAAAGATAATTATCCAAATTGAAAAGGTAGTATATCAAACTGTGAAAACTTAAATAAAGAAAATGTATAGAAAACTACATAAAGATGAAAAAACTAAAATTAAACAATAATTTTAAGGAAATTGCATTAAAGTTAAAAATTTAAAAAAAATAAAAACTGAAAGTACGAAAACTCAAACAAAAATTAAAAAAGTGAAGAGCGACAGCGTCATCAACAACAACATCATCAGTGGAACAGAAACAAAAAACAGTGGAACAGAAAATCATAAGAAAACCACATCAAGTATTTTGCGAGAAAAGAAAACCACATAAAGTATCTGTTTCTTTTTCTCAAAATATGTTTTTATGCAGCCTTACAGAATTAAAATGAATCTACCCTGGTAATTTAGAGCAACATCATCAATAACAACAACAACAACAACACCAACAACATGAAAGGTTTCCTTTGCAAGGAGTGTGGTCAGCGATTTACCGAAAACCATATTGAGGGCAAACATACTGGAAAGGCATTTAAATACAATGCGACAATTGTCACAAGAAATTTTCAAGACGAGTCAAACTGCAGAGGCATAAAAGCTTAACTCAGCCTCAACCATCAACGTCACAATTTTTAACGTAAGTTCGCCATGAGAACTTTCGATGTCCTAACTGTAACGAAGACGTTCTCCATAAGAATTTAAACTATCACCTAAGAACGAGCAAACATAAGAAAAAATTGTTGGATTCCAATAAACAATCACTTGAAAACAATACTATATACAATATAAAGTCTGCTTGCAATGAAAGGATAGAAACGCTGATGCTCGAAAATAAGGACGAGAGTTTGTTGGTCCCAGTAGATTTTTTTTCAAACATAAAAGCATCATTATACAAGGTATTTGTTAGGCACAAATTTAAAAAAAGGAACAATTGGTTAAAATTTATGATGATATGTGCGATCAGTTTATAAAAAAGTTGTCTTAGTTCCACGAGAGGGACAGTGGCTGGTATCTATTCAGCATATGCTACTTAGAGGTCAACGTCAACCTATATCGGTCAATTAAGACATCTTCGTACATTCCTCTCCAAAAAAATTGCATACTTGCGTTAACGTAATGAATGAGGATGACTTCTGCTTTCAAGTGGGCAGTAATTTCAGCAATTTATCCCTAAACACGAAACACAGAAAGATGTTCCAGTTATCGTGTAGATAACATTCAAGCTCCAGATATTATTTTACGAAATGAAGTGACGTTGCACTTTAGAGCATTGACGTTCCCTCTGCCTCTTCAACAAATCGCAAGTTTTGAAGCTATGAACCCGTTTCGGTACGACGAGGAGGTATCGCGGCATCGAGGGACTACTATATATTATTGTACAGAAACGGAAAAGCCGAACACACCAACCTGCTGCTGATCCAGAAGGAAGAGGGGTCCACTATGTGTGAATTGAAAATATATCAAGGTAATTTAAATTATATAGTATTATTGACTAGTAATTTTTATAACTAATTTTGTATTTTTTCTCTTTTTTTACAGATTATTGATGATTTAACAAATAAATCATGATTATTAATTAGTTTTAGCAAGTTTGGAAGAAAACTTGATGAACTACCTGTTGCAGATTTTGAGTGCATTATAGAACCTTTTGAATGCCCTCAAAATTCGAGGTATTCCACCACAACAAAAAAACACATCCCGATTTCTTTCAGTTATTACATTAAGGCTACTTTTAATAATAGATTTAAAAAATAGTAATTCTTTCATTCATTAATTCGAGTGCAGTTTAAAATATCATATTTGAAATATCAAATTGCACACTTTACTTTGTGCCTATATTCTTTCTTACATAACTTTTCCAGTTATAACTGTCATTTCTTTATCAAATTCTATATGTATACAGACTCATTTAGTTACACAGTTAAGACAGAAGATATTTGTAAATATCATGTTTATGATGTTATATACTGAAAATTCGATACATATGAATATCCCGTGGAAAATGGTTTAAATTTTCTCCTTAGAAATGCCAAAGTATTAGGCATGATCAAAGATGAGAATAAGGTGAAAATAATGACGGAGTTCATAGGCCTCCGCTCCAAAATTTATTCATGTAATGTGTTAGTGAATAAGAATATTGAATATGGAGATATGTATATATAGGACCAAGCTACATAAAAAACTCAAATAACTCATAAGGTAGCTTTAAGTAGTGTAGACGGTAAGAGATTGTATTAGGAAAGATAATGTAATTAAGTATGCCCATGCATATATACTATAGAATAGAATTAGAAACAGAGTTAGATAAGAATGAGGACGTTTTTGAAAATTTAAATTTCTAAAAATGTCTGCGTCCTTATATAAATATAAAACTTATGTATATTGTTATAACAATTAACTTCATTTTAATTAAAACTGTTATTTTAATATATTTAAAATAATGAACTTTTAAATATATTGCGCGTAGATATTAAGTAATCAGTTGTTATATATAATTTAGCTTGTGAATAAATTTAGAGAAGAAAAAACATTATAAATACTTTTTTTATTTATTTAAGCATTTTTTAACAGCATAGCATTTTGAAGTTCAACAAACAACACAGTGGCACTTTTTGCCAAACAAACATTTCTTAACAAACACAATAGTGGACAACAATAAGCCGATAACAACTAACATCTAGTTAGTTGACAATCAAACGGGACGCATAGAACCATGCGAGGGGCTTTTTTATGCTTACCGCAGTAAAGCTCAGCATTTCGTTTGTTTTCACTCTTCCTCCTTTAGGGTGTGCGGTGTGCAGGCGGCTGTGAGTGCACCTTGGGCTGAAGCGCGGCAAGATAAAGGCATAACACTTGCCTTGTCGCGTTTTGCTTTGCTTGCGACGTACGCGTGGCCGCTTGTACAGCTGACCTTACACTTTCTTACAGTGGGTGGCGATGACAAAATTCCGCATAGATTCCACTAATGCACGTGGCTTGAGAGCGAATTTTTTCGCGGTCTGTGCGCATATTTGTACCCACCAACCGCATGTAATGGCACTAAGTGAAACCCAGATATGAGGGTGCAGATCCACTGGATTTTCACATGCTTGCGTACCATTTACTGCCTTTGTTTCTAACACAGAGGCCTCGCCTTATACATTCGCAGTGATGTTGCGTACCAGTGTCAGCAACACCTTTGCACGACGGATGCCGAATTTAGCTCCATGTGGGTTAAGTTCAAAATCCAGTCGCACATCCTGCACTTCTGCTTCATTTATAGAAGACCGGGTCTGGAGAGGCTGCCGACTTTTGATAAACTGGACAGTCCCTCTGTTTCGATTTCTAAAATTCTGGAATCGTATCCCAACAGTAAAATTGTTGCTGGTGATTTCAATGTTCATAATTCCAATTGGCTACGTCATTCGAGTCACACGACACCCGAGGGTTTGTATGTTGAGTTATTTCCTGTGTCTAATAATTTTACTCAATTAGTGAAGGAACCAACGCACTTTCCCTGCGTTGATGGGCAAAACCAAAATATTCTGGACCTTTTTCTAACTTCACATAACTGCAAGTATGTTGTGAATGTTATTGCACCTCTTGGTTATTCGGACAACGCTACAATTTGTGCTAATTGGAATGCGCTGAGCTCCTTTTTCAGCCGTTTCAATTGGCAGTTGTGTTTCAGGGATAGAAACATAAATGCTGATGCAAAATTGGTAGAAAATATAACTTTATTTGGTATGAGGTCTTTCATACCCAATAAAAGAATTTCCATTAAACCAAAAGACCATTCCTGGTTTAATGCGACCAGACAAACAGTCAGGTCTAAAGAGGAAGCATTTAGGAATTGGCGTTTAAACAAAACTGCTAATACTAAACTGCTGCGCGATGCCAGAAATACGTGCAATGTCACTCTAAAGCGCGAAGTTATCTACGAACAGCGCCTTAGACGTAGAGTTCTTGAATGCCATAAGGGTAGTAAGAATTTTTGGTCGTTCGTGGGGAGAGTGAAGAATCAGACGCGAGCGTCTATTCCAACTCTCTTCAAGGATGATCAGATCTTCACTCACTCGGTTGATAAGGCAAACTTATTAGCCTGGGGCTACGAATCCTGCAAATTACCGGCCCATAGCAATCTGCTCAGTGCTCTCCAAAGTCTTGGAGAGCATTGTAAATTTTTACTTGATGAGGTACCTAGAGAGCAACGAGTTGATCAGCGATCGCCAGTACCCGGCGATCTGATGGCATTTCTCACTGAGCGGTGGAACAGCTGTATTCACCAGTTCGGTGAGAGCAAGCTTGTTGCTCTGGATATCTCCAAGGCATTTGACCGGGTGTGGCATAAAGCACTCGTGTCCAAACTGACTGCTTATGGTATCGGTAATACTTTCACTCGATGGTGAAAGGTGATAGACGGTCCTGCTTCCGAAGAGCAGTCCATCAATGCTGGAGTTCTGCAGGGTTCCGTCCTGTCTCCAACTCTTTTTCTCATTTTTATCAATGATCTTCTGTCATTGACATCAAACCCCGTCTACTCGTTTGCTGATGACAGCAGCATTTGTCATTCATATTCATTCTCCAGGCGTTCTTCTATTCTGGAGATCATTGAAAAACGCAGAATTATGAATGACACACTCCAATCTGACCTCAAAAAAATCCACGAGTGGGGTCGAGCGAATCGGGTAGATTTTAATGCGCGGAAGACCCAACGGCTGTTTGTTGACCCACAAACGTCTGACGGGTGACAAATTCCCACATTTAAATATGGGTGGTGTGGATATTAATGAGTCGGAGGCTCTTGATGTTCTGGGCATGTCGATCTTCGCTAGAACGATCACATTTTTGACATGTCGAAAGAAGCAGCCAAGTGCTTAGGCTTTCTAAGCGTTGTAAGAAATACTTCACTCCAACCGATCTTGGCTGTATCTGCACCACCTATATCCGTCCGAAAATGGAGTACAGTTCGCATATATGGTCGGGATCTTCGCGAACATATCTTTAGCTTCTAGACACTGTCCAATGTCGTTCGTTAACACTTATAGGGGGCAATAGGGTATCCGGCGCTATTGACACGTTGGAACGTCATCGTGATGTAGGGTGTGTATCATTATTTTACCGTTACTTTCATGGTAGATGTTCTTCTGAAGTAGCCAGCCTGATTACAGGTATTTAGCAGAACTACTCGGCCTTCCAGAGTGTTGCACCCCTTTTATGTCGCGATTCCGTTCCAACGAACTACGTATTATCGTGGGAAGTCGTTTTTTGGTCGCGTCATTAGATTGTGGAATAATCTCCCTGCGAATGTCTTTCCGGCCACTTACAGTGTCGAAACCTTTAAGCGAGGTGTAAACCGTCACTACTTCCTTTTTCCCCCTTTCCACTAACCTGTCATCATATCGGAGGCAACAAATACTTTGCATGGATAGGGGGCATCCCCTGATTTGGCTTCATCTTCCATAAAAAAAAGTGCGTATCAGCCATTATGGGAATGGCACATCCATTGAAGTATCTATTTCGCAAAGTTTGCAAGTTGTTGCATCCGAAATTCTTCTACATTAATGACGGGTCCGTTTAAAATTTCTTCAACGCATTTGATTTTTTAGCTCCCTTAACATACGCATGTGTGTTTTTAAGATTTTGCTTCAGAAAATGTTTAACGCTGATAAATACGATGGACCCATTATTAAGGTATATCCATGATGATTGCGATTTAACCAGTGTACTGTGTTAGCTGGAATATTCTTTTCGCTCAAATTCAATTCTAATATCAATCGGTTAAACGCGGAAACATTATGACAATCTTACAAAAAGTTCTGTCCCGAGAAAATAAAGTGGGTCAAGATTACCACATTCAGTAAGCGGAGTATTGCTTCATCAATTAAATGTGAGAAAGTGGGTTTTTTATAATTAAATATAATAACGCGGACCAACATTTCCACATCCAATAATTGAAGTATTGCTTCATCAATAAGAATGAAAGGTAGGTTTTTATAATAAAAATATCATCAATAAAATGTCAATGGTTCCACAGTCAGTGAGCGAAGTATTGCTTCATCGACGGCCAGCGCGCGCTCGATGAAGTGATCCAGGAAACCCATCGCGGAAATAAATATGCAATACTACTTCGGTCAGTGGTGGTGTGCGGTTTAGGTGTCGCCTAAACAGCAAATCGTGTGCAATTCTTGACCGACGCGGTGGTTGGTACTTTGAGGGTTACGAGATCCCCCAAATGGACCCTGGGGCGACTGACGCTACCCCAGCTGGAAACAAAAACTCGTTACAATTTCAAAAGAACAATTCTCTTATATGCCTCCAAAATTTCATGATCAACTATATCCAGGTTTCTTTTTACGCCAAACGTTGCGATTTCTTGACCATAAGTCTCGCGCAATCTCTTTAAAGTATTTACATTATACATTGACACGGAAGATATCTCCGAAATTAGTTTCTTAATTTCATCTATGACTTCATCTTTGTCATTCTTTGAGCCCTCTTTGCTTTCAAACAATCCCAATTCAATCAATTGATTTTCTATCAATTCATTCATTCAATCATTCAGCAATCAATTCATTTTCTAGTCCTTTTTTACGTTTGTTGCATTTATCAAAAAAGATAATGATTTGTTACCATCGCAATTGCGCAAATGTAAAAATTATCTACCAAAACCTTCGTCGATGAATGCAGACATAAGGCGATTTGTTATCGGCCCTGTAATATGTTCATTTGAATTTGCGCGTGGCCTTTTCAAATTTTGCAAGGTCGCATTTGATTGCCATGCCTGTGAAATATGTCTTAGATCCGCGTAATTATCTATAGCCCATGTCGTGGTGTAATGCGTACCTAAGTCCGCGTTTCTGCGTTTCGATTTCCTAAAATCTTTGCGCTTTTTTTCCCAGGTGAAGACAGTTTCTTTTCTGTATATTTTATACGCCTTTCAATACGTTTTTCATCTTTCTCGAAGTAGTCATAATCACACTGAAGGGCTCGACATCTAAGAGCTACTTTCGAGAGCAATTGTTCGAATTCAACTTGAACCTTATCCATATTTTCTGAATAGAACAACTCATCCTCTGAACGCGCCAATGCTGAAGAATAACTTGGTAAAAGTTTGGAATTATGCCTGAATGATACGAGTGAAGAGAAATCAGATCCGAAATATCCCGAACACATTGTAGACTAGATAAATCTGTAATGTAAATAGATGTGAAATGTTAGTTTGTTACTAAATAACTTAAGAATACCATGTACATAGGGTACTTTTTACCTCAGCTGAACAATAACACGCCCACTCGCCATAAAAGTGAAATGGTATAAGCTGCATATCTGGGGGTCTATGAAAGCCATCAACATAATTTCGTACACGGATTAGTTTTATCGCTAGGAAGAACCAATGTTCGGACCTCTTGCATATAGAATGCTTCAAGCTGCATGTCTCCAACCCTATGAAAAATATACTATATTAAAAAATATTAAATTTTGTGAATTACTCTTACGGAAGACCACAAAAATGAAGGAATTAAATTATTAAATTCCTCTATAATGGCAATGATATCGACGAAAAAGGTCATTATTCAAATTGAAAAGATAGTATGTCAAACTGTGAAACCTAAAATAAAGAAAATGTATAGAAAACTACATAAAGATGAAAAAACTAAAATTAAACAATAATTTTTAGGAAATTGCATTAAAGTTAAAAATTAAAAAAAAATAAAAAATGAAAGTACGAAAACTCAAACAAAAATGAAAAAAGTGGAGAGCGGCATCAACAACATAAGAAAAAATTGTTGGATTCCAATAAACAATCACTTGAAAACAATAATATATCCAATATAAAGTCTGCTTGCAATGAAAGGATAGAAACGCTGATGAAATCACGATTACGAGAGAACGAAAAGAGATATCGCTATGAAATTTGGCACAAATATTCTTTGTTATGTAGGGCTATTTGGGATTGAAAATGGGCGATATCGGTAAACAGCCACGCCTACTTTACGTACGGAATGTAAACGCACCTCGTTTCAAAAAATGTTAAAATGTGAATATTTCAAAAACCGTGTGAGATATTAAGGTATAATTTTATTCCGGAACATGTAGCGTCATTACTAAAATGTTTGAAAAAACTTGTCGTGCCACGCCCACTGATAACAAAGTTGGCAATATCTAATGAACGGTATAAGATATGGATATGTAATTTTATCAGGATACATAGGGAAGTATTAACAATAAGCTTGCCAAAAATGGGCGTGCCACGCCCACTCGTACATAAGTTGTCAATATCTTGTAAACGGTGTAAGATATTAATACGAAATGTTATCACGAAGTATCTACATGTATTACCAATCTATATACAAAAAATGGACGTGGTCCACCCACTTATAAAAAAGTTGTCCATATCCCATAAACGGTTCAAAATATTGATACGTAATTCTATCTACCAGTATCTATATACATTACAAAAACATTTTGCCGAAATGGGCGTGGTCCGCCTACTTATACAAAAAGTGTTAAGTAGCGAAATTATAACTTTTTCAGTTACTCGGGTGTAGGGTATTTAGATTTCGGCCAGGCCGAAGACAACACTTTTACTTGTTTCTCTTTTTTTACAGATTATTGATGATATAACAAACAAATCATGATTATTAATTATTTTTGGCAAGTTTGGAAGAAAACTTGATGTACTACCTATTGCAGATTTTGAGTGCATTATAGAACCTTTTGAATGCCCTCAAAATTCGAGGTATTCCACCACAACAGAAAAACACATCCCGATTTCTTTCAGTTATTACATTAAGGCTAGTTTTAATAATAGATTAAAAAAATAGTCAATCTTTCATTCATTCATTCGAGTGCAATTTAAAATATCAAATTTGAAATATCAAATTGCACACTTTACTTTGTGCCTGTATTCTTTCTTACATAACTTTTCCGGTTATAACTGTCATTTCTTTATCAAATTCTATACGTATACAGACTCATTTAGTTACACAGTTAAGACAGAAGATAGTTGTAAATATCATGTTTATGATGTTATATACTGAAAATTCGATACATATGAATATCCTGTGGCAAATGGTTTCAATTTTCTCCTTACAAATGCCAAAGTATTAGGCATGATCAAAGATGAGAATAAGGTGAAAATAATGACGGAGTTCATAGGCCTCCGCTCCAAAATGTATTCATGTAATGTGTTAGTGAATAAGAATATTACATATGGAGATATGTATATATAGGACCAAGCTACATAAAAAACTCAAATAACTCATAAGGTAGCCTTAAGTAGTGTAGACGGTAAGAGATTGTATTAGGAAAGATATTGTAAATACGTATGCCCAGGCATATATAGAATAGAGTTAGAAACAGAGTTAGATAAGAATGAGGACGTTTTTGAAAATTTAAATTTCGAAAAATGTCTGCGTCCTTATATAAATATAAAACTTATTTATACTGTTATAACAATTAACTTCATTTTAATTAAAACTATTATTTTAATATATTTAAAATAATGAACTTTTACATATATTGCGCGTAGATATTAAGTAATCAGTTGTTATATATAATTTAGCTTGTGAATAAATTTAGAGAAGAAAAAACATTACAAATACTTTTTTTATTTATTGAAGGCATTTAAGCATTTTTTACCAGCATAGCATTTTGAAGTTCAACAAACAACACAGTGGCACTTTTTGCCAAACAAACATTTCTTAACAAACACAATAGTGGACAACAATAAGCCGATAACAACTAACATCTAGTTAGTTGACAATCAAACGGGACGTATAGAACCATGCGAGGGGCTTTTTTATGCTTACCGCAGTAAAGCTCAGCATTTCGTTTGTTTTCACTCTTCCTCCTTTAGGGTGTACGGTGTGCGGGCGGCTGTGAGTGCACCTTGGGCTGAAGCGCGGCAAGATAAAGGCATAACACTTGCCTTGTCGCGTTTTGCTTTGCTTGCGACGTACGCGTGGCTGCTTGTACAGCTGACCTTACACTTTCTTACATTGGGTGGCGATGACAAAATTCCGCATAGATTCCACTAATGTACGTGGCTTGAGAGCGAATTTTTTCGCGGTCTGTGCGCATATTTGTAGCCACCAACCGCATGTAATGGCACTAAGTGAGACCCAGATGTCTGAGAGTGCAGATCCACTGGATTTTCACATGCTTGCGTACCATTATTGCCTTTGTTTCTAACACACAGAGGCCTCGCCTTATACATTCGCAGTGATGTTGCGTACCAGTGTCAGCAACACCTTTGCACGACGGATGCCGAATTTAGCTCCATGTGGGTTAAGTTCAAAATCCGGTCGCACATCCTGCACTTCTGCTTCATTTATAGAAGACCGGGTCTGGAGAGGCTGCCGACTTTTGATAAACTGGACAGTCCCTCTGATTCGATTTCTAAAATTCTGGAGTCGTATCCCAACAGTAAAATTGTTGCTGGTGATTTCAATGTTCATAATTCCAATTGGCTACGTCATTCGAGTCACACGACACCCGAGGGTTTGTATGTTGAGTTATTTCCTGTGTCTAATAATTTTACTCAATTAGTGAAGGAACCAACGCACTTTCCCTGCGTTGATGGGCAAAACCAAAATATTCTGGACCTTTTTCTAACTTCATATTACTGCAAGTATGTTGTGAATGTTATTGCACCTCTTGGTTATTCGGAAAACGCTACAATTTGTGCTAATTGGAATGCGCTGAGCTCCTTTTTCAGCCGTTTCAATTGGCAGTTGTGTTTCAGGGATAGAAACATAAATGCTGATGCAAAATTGGTAGAAAATATAACTTTATTTGGTATGAGGTCTTTCATACCCAATAAAAGAATTTCCATTAAACCAAAAGACCATTCCTGGTTTAATGCGACCAGACAAACAGTCAGGTCTAAAGAGGAAGCATTTAGGAATTGGCGTTTAAACAAAACTGCTAATACTAAACTGCTGCGCGATGCCAGAAATACGTGCAATGTCACTCTAAAGCGCGAAGTTATCTACGAACAGCGCCTTAGACGTAGAGTTCTTGAATGCCATAAGGGTAGTAAGAATTTTTGGTCGTTCGTGGGGAGAGTGAAGAATCAGACGCGAGCGTCTATTCCAACTCTCTTCAAGGATGATCAGATCTTCACTCACTCGGTTGATAAGGCAAACTTATTAGCCTGGGGCTACAAATCCTGCAAATTACCGGCCCCTAGCAATCTGCTCAGTGCTCTCCAAAGTCTTGGAGAGCATTGTAAATTTTTACTTGATGAGGTACCTAGAGAGCAACGAGTTGATCAGCGATCGCCAGTACCCGGCGATCTGATGGCATTTCTCACTGAGCGGTGGAACAGCTGTATTCACCAGTTCGGTGAGAGCAAGCTTGTTGCTCTGGAAATCTCCAAGGCATTTGACCGGGTGTGGCATAAAGCACTCCTGTCCAAACTGACTGCTATGGTATCGGTAATACTTTCACTCGATGGTGAAAGGTGATAGACGGCTCTGCTTCCGAAGAGCAGTCCATCAATGCTGGAGTTCTGCAGGGTTCCGTCCTGTCTCCAACTCTTTTTCTCATTTTTATCAATGACCTTCTGTCATTGACATCAAACCCCGTCTACTCGTTTGCTAATGACAGCAGCATTTGTCATTCATAATCATTCTCCAGGCGTTCTTCTATTCTGGAGATCATTGAAAAACGCAGAATTATGATTGACACACTCCAATCTGACCTCAAAAAAATCCACGAGGGGTCGAGCGAATCGGGTAGATTTTAATGCGCGGAAGACCCAACGGCTGTTTGTTGACCCACAAACGTCTGACGGGTGACAAATTCCCACATTTAAATATGGGTGGTGTGGATATTAATGAGTGTGTGGTGTGGCTCTTGATGTTCTGGGCATGTCGATCTTCGCTAGAACGATCACATTTTTGACATGTCGTACAATTCGCATATATGGTCGGGAGCTTCGCGAACATATCTTTAGCTTCTAGACCGTATCCAATGTCGTTCGTTAACACTTATAGGGGGCAATAAGGTATCCGGCGCTATTGACACCTTGGAGCGTCGTCGTGATGTAGGGTGTGTATCATTATTTTACCGTTACTTTCATGGTAGATGTTCTTCTGAAGTAGCCAGCCTGATTACAGGTATTTAGCAGAACTACTCGGCCTTCCAGAGTGTTGCACCCATTTTATGTCGCGATTCCGTTCCAACGAACCACGCATTATCGTGGGAATTCAAGATTATCGTGTCAAGATTACCACATTCAGTAAGCGGAGTATTGCTTCATCAATTAAATGTGAGAAAGTGGGTTTTTTATAATTAAATATAATAACGCGGACCAACATTTCCACATCCAATAATTGAAGTATTGCTTCATCAATAAGAATGTAAGGTAGGTTTTTATAATAAAAATATCATCAATAAAATGTCAATGGTTCCACAGTCAGTGAGCGAAGTATTGCTTCATCGACGGCCAGCGCGCGCTCGATGAAGTGATCCAGGAAACCCATCGCGGAAATAAATATGCAATACTACTTCGGTCAGTGGTGGTGTGCGGTTTAGGTGTCGCCTAAAAGTGTGCGTACGGAACTATTGACTCACAACATCCCTCCCCCTCAAGGAAACGAAAAAACGCCGCCTATGTTCAATGGTGGTATCCTCTATTTCTTTGATGATGAAGTGCTATGTGCTATCTATGAAGACACTGAAGCTACTTGTTGTATGTCGCATTCATACTTCAAAGTCCGGGTAACCGTCAAGGCAAGACCATTGGCACTTAATAATAACTCAGTTAGGGAGTCAAGGTCAAGTTCAGCCTTTTAGTGCAAGCAAAGCACTTTGTTTGGGAAGCTCGAAAGCCAAGCTAGCAACCATCGCACTCTGCATGGTAGCAAGTGTAGGAGTTAATTGCTAGATAATTATAAGCTCCGGGAAAAGCTCTCGAAAGCCAAGTTAGCTCACATCGCAGTCTGCATGGTAGTAAGTGTGGAAGTCAATTGCCACCAAATAGCTTTTCTCGAGCTCAAACCAAACAGCTTTTGGAGTAAATGAAATTAGCCAAAACAAAAAAGTAAAGAGCAAACGCGGAAGAATTAAATCGTTCCCAATTTAATTCCGCCGACGTTAATATTGGCAAATATTAATATTAAGAAATTACTATTGCAAAATAAGTGGAATTGCGACATACCGGTCCACTTTAGCAGCAGTTTAGTATCAGCAGTTTTGTTTAAACGCCAATTCCTAAATGCTTCCTCTTTAGACCTGACTGCTGGTCTGCAAGTCCAATTAAACCAGGAATGGTCTTTTGGTTTAATGGAAATTCTTTTATTGGGTATGAAAGACCTCATACCAGATAAAAATATATTTTCTACCAATTTTGCTGCAGCATTTATGTTTCTATCCCTGGAACACAACATTCACATCATACTTGCTGTTAGAAAAAGGTCCAGAATATTTTGGTTTTGGAGCTTGACTGACCAATTGCAGCTCGACTGACCAACGTATCTCTATCGGTTCTCCTGTGGCCAGTTACTGTTGACTCATTGGTATCGGTGTCCACAGCCGATCAGCCATTTCTTCATTAATGAGCTACATTTTGCTCCCGTGTCTATCGTTACCACAAACGCCAGAATCTGGCGTTTTCCAGCTTCAATAACGTCGCTAACTGTCGTACCTGAGAGGCGCGACAGTTTCGGAAATCATGTCGCCTCCGTTTCAATGAATTCCGCCTCCGTCCGGATATTGGGAAGAAACATCCGTAAATATTTACTTGTTTAAAACTGTCCCAGTTGTCCCAATGACGATTATTGTTACACAAACAGGTGAACACCTAAACTCAGATGGTCGAGCATCATTCTTGGAAGATTTATATTAAGATTGTAGGCGAGAGCTAATTCCTCTTAATTAGCGTACAAGGAATTTTATTAGATTTCGCGCGCCATCAAATTTAACGGACCACTTCCGCACATGGTCGTTTACGATGGCATATTAAGTTGGATGTGGAACTGTAATCGAAGTTGCTGGCCTTTGCTCGCAGTCTCCAGGAAATTCTACTTATTTTATTGTCGTGGTTGGACTTCTGCTTCTAGTCACTTGTACTGATGAGCTCGCCTTTGGTTCAACTCCCTACACAACTACAACTTTGCCTCAACTCCCTGCAAAAATTTGTCGGTGTCTTCTGAATTATTTCCAACCTTGATAAAATTCAACAGCGACTTTCTCAATTCTTCTACTGTGTCGTCCTTTTTCAATTCAAATTTCTCTGCACGAATTGCAATTGTTCCTTATTCATGTTGTAGATCTAACTTACTGCAGACATTTTGAACGTGTTGTAAATGTGACGGTGTTATGGATTTAAAGATTATACTTGGCTTTAGTCTTATTTTGCTCGGTAAATCTCTTGAGTATCTGCTCGGGTTCCATCTGTCACGATGCTGCGCTGAGGTATAATTCAGGGTTGTCCAGGATCGGCACAAGAATAATTTATATTTTTGGACTTTCAAGTTAAGAAGTTAAATTGTATTCAAAATTTGCAACTGTCGAGTTGCGCGTTGTAGCCTTATTCGCTTTTATGCGCTGAGGTCTTTTCGCTTTTATGCGTTGTGTTCTTACCTGTTGATATGCTTTGAAGCAGCATGTATGTGGCGTCTGTTGACATGCGATGCTCGTTGACGCAGTAAGACATGTACTGCCGTCCGTTACCGTGCGATGCTCGCTGACACAGCAAGAAATATGCTGCCGCCCATTCGGTAAGGATGCGAAGCGGAACCCAAACTTTTTTCCCCGATTTTGGGTTGTGCGCCGTCTTTTATAATTGCTTGTCTTGTTCTTTCTCAAAATGTTTATATCAACATGTTTATCAAATGAGAAATGTTGCCAGTAACATTATGCATTATGTATTCCCGCTTCCCCCAGTCGGATAATTACAGCTGCTTGTCTCACTCGCTCTCGAACCGGCGAAAGCATAATCTCATCATCGTGCGTGGTTACCATCTTATACCTACTATACTTATGGTTTGTGTATGGGTTTATTCCTTTACCCTAAATAGTAAATTCAGAGAATTTAACATATACTACTTGACTTTAAGGCTACTACTTGTTCGTTTCCATATTATTTTTATATATACTCGTATTATTATATCTTATATAGTTTTATTCCATTTTACTTCATACGAGTATAATATTTCATTATCATATACGATTTTCTTTAACTGAAATTTAATTAATACTATACACTTAATTTTTACAATAATTCAAACTCAAATATTATGCTTCATGTACAAAAATAAATCAAATTCACAAAATAAACAAAAGAACTAATATTATTCATTTGTACATAAGGTAACTTATGTGAGATTCCCCGTGATCCTCACACAGTATGTTTCGTAATTTTCAATTTTCTCTAAAACTTTGTTCTCAGCGTTTTATCCAGAATTCATATGCCAGAAAAATAGCCCTTTTTAACGCGAATTAAAGGAATCCCATTCATATCCTCACCTCGTGTGCAGCACTTGTGCATGTGAGAGAGGAACTTATGGGAACTGTCCATATTTGAGACTGGGAGGAGATATCCTTGGAACCGAGTTGTTGTCACTGATATCCTCAGAACTGAGTTCTTGTCATTGTCATTTAATTCTCAGATTCTCAACTGTAGTCTTCAAAAGAGGCACAATAGATCAATATGGTCGCAGTGCTATACTCCTCTTAATTTAACGTAACGAATTAAGAAAAAAAATGTGAAAGGTAATTTATTGTTTATTTATTGTATTTATTTATTGCCGTCCTCGGTGGCGCAGTGTGTGATAACCTCGCTGCGAGCTCCGGGGATGCGGGTTCGAATCCCGACTTGGGCATGGACGTTAATTGTGTTGTTTTCAGCGTACTTAAGGCCTAGCCTAGCGCTATTAGTTCTAAAAAAAAAAAACTAAAAAAAAATAGTTATAAAATTAAAAAAAAAAAAAACTTTCCACTCCCGTCCCTCTATCAGCCCTCTTAACAGGAGATCGTGCTATCAGCACAACGAGCCTTGAAGCTTAGTAGCTCCTGAACTCTGATATAAAAAAAAAAAAAATAAAAAAAAAATTGTGCACTTTTTTTCTCAGAGTTTTAAGTTTGGCATTTATTTTCTCAAAAAGCTATTTGACTTAGCTAACAAGCCAATTCATACGAAACACACTAAGTAAATAATCGGAATGTTTATTCTTTCCAATAAGGCGAACTATCTTGAAAAATAACGTTTTTTAAATAGCAATTTAAAAAAGGAACTAACTAATGGCCCACAGCTTCACTCAATTTGAAAACAGTTTTTCAATATTTCCCACCGTTAATCAAGCGTAAATGGATATACTTGCTACCGCGGAGATACGACAATGAATTTCTATCAATTTCTCAAACGCATTCGTAGTGAGGATATTAAAATAACACGCAGTTAATGAAGAAACTGACCAATGGTCTAAATATGCATAACAGATATTTATATTGTAAAATTCGTTCTTATAGAATAAAATTACATATCCATATTTTATTTCAATTCTAGTAGAGTGACAATGATTTTTATCGAAAAGTGGTTCCTATTTTATCTGAGAGAGCTTTTTGTTCCGAAATAATGCGATATATGCCCTGCTGTTCTTCTATATTTATTACCTTTATCTTTGATTTCAAAAGAACAATTCTCTTATATGCCTCCAAAATTTCATGATCAACTATATCCAGGTTTCTTTTTACGCCAAACGTTGCGATTTCTTGACCACAAGTCTCGCGCAATCTCTTTAAAGTATTTACATTATACATTGACACGGAAGATATCTCCGAAATTAGTTTCTTAATTTCATCTATGACTTCATCTTTGTCATTCTTTGAGCACTCGTTGCTTTCAAACAATCCCTGCGCAATCAATTCATTTTCTAGTCCTTTTTCAACGTTTGTTGCATTTTTCAAAAAAGATAATGATTTGTTACCATCACAATTGCGCAAATGTAAAAATTCTCTACCAAAACCTTCGTCGATGAAAGCAGACACAAGGCGATTTGTTATCGGCCCTGTAATATACGCATTTGAATTTGCGCTTGGCCTTTTCAAGTTTTGCAAGGTCGCATTTGATTGCCATGCCTGTGAAATATGTCATAAATCCGCCAAATCATCTATAGCCCATGTCGTGGTGTAATGCGTACCTAAGTCCGGCATTGGTGGGACTAAAGGTCCACAGTATTGATCTATTAAATCATCAACAAGTCTTATATCTTCGTTTGTTATTGGCATACAATAGGGCTCTACTGATAGCCACAATTTATTAGGAATATCGTTTTTGGGCATTACAAACCTCTGCTCGCTAGAGTATTGTGAAACAATATGAGAAGTTCCTGCAGGGCCATCGCTACTCTGACATTGTGCAAAAATGCTAGTCGGACTAGATTTATGTTTTAGTTGCTTTTTACTAAAAAAGGTTTTCGATTTCCTAAAATCTTCGCGCTTTTTTTTCCCAGGTGAAGATGGTTTCTTTTCTGCATATTTTGTACGCCTTTCAATACGTTTTTCATCTTTCTCGAAGTAGTCATAATCACACTGAAGGGCTCGACATCTAAGAGCTACTTTCGAGAGCAATTGTTCGAATTCAACTTGAACCTTATCCAAATCTTCTGAATAGAACAAAAAATAACAACTCATCATCTGAACGCGCCAATGCTGAAGAATAAGTTGTAAGTAAGTAAGTAAGTAAGTACTATATTAAAAAATATAAAATTTTGTGAATTACCCTTGCCAGTACGGAAGACCACAAAAATGAAGGAATTAAATTATTAAATTCCTCTATAATGGCAATGATATCGACGAAAAAGATCATTATTCAAATTGAAAAGGTAGTATGTCAAACTGTGAAAACTTAAATAAAGAAAATTAATAGAAAACTACATAAATATGAAAAAACTAAAATTAAACAAGAATTTTAAGGAAATTGCATTAAAGTTAAAAATAAAAAAAAATAAAAACTGAAAGTACGAAAACTCAAACAAAAATTAAAAAAGTGAAGAGCGACAGCGGCATCAACAATAACATCATCAGTGGAAGAGAAACAAAAAACAGTGGAACAGCAAATCAAAAGAAAACCACATCAAGTATTTTGCGAGAAAAGAAAACCACATAAAGTATCTGTTTCTTTTTCTCAAAATATTTTTTTATGCAGCCTCACAGAATTAAAACGAATCTACCCTGGTAATTTACAGCAACATCATCAATAACAACAACAACAACACCAACAACATGAAAGGGTTCCTTTGCAAGGAGTGTGGTCAGCGATTTACCGAAAACCATATTGAGGGCAAACATACTGGAAAGGCATTTAAATGCAATGCGACAATTGTCACCAGAAATTTTCAAGACGAGTCAAACTGCAGAGGCATAAAAGCTTAACTCAGCCTCAACCATCAACGTCACAATTTTTAACGTAAGTTCGCCATGAGAACTTTCGATGTCCTAACTGTAACGAAGACGTTCTCCATAAGAATTTAAACTATCACCTAAGAACGAGCAAACATAAGAAAAAATTGTTGGATTCCAATAAACCATCACTTGAAAACAATAATATATACAATATCAAGTCTGCTTGCAATGAAAGGATAGAAACGCTGATGCTCGAAAATAAGGACGAGAGTTTGTTGGTCCCAGTAGATTTTTTTTCAAACATAAAAGCATCATTATACAAGGTATGGATGATTTGTTAGGCACAAATTTAACGTACAAATTTAATTTTGAGTTATTTGCTGAATTTTAAAATTACTAATGATGAGATTACAATCTTTAACTTGGAAACTTTGAAAACATCAAAAGGAACAATTGGTTAAAATTTATGATGATATGTGCGATCAGTTTATAAAAAAGTTGTCTTAGTTCCAAGAGGGGACAGTGGCTGGTCTCTATTCAGAATATGGTACTTAGAGGTCAACGTCAACCTATATCGGTCAATTAAGACTGCTTCGTACATTCCTCTTCAAAAAAATTGCATACTTGCGTTAACGTAATAAATGAGGGTGACTTCTGCTTTCAAGTGGGCAGTAATTTCAGCAATTTATCCCTAAACACGAAACACAGAAAGCTGTTCCAGTTATCGTGTAGATAACATTCAAGCTCCAGATATTATTTTACAAAATGAAGTGACGTTGCACTTTAGAGCATTGACGTTCCCTCTGCCTCTTCAACAAATCGCAAGTTTTGAAGCTATGAACCCGTTTGGGTACGACGAGGAGGTCTGCGGCATCGAGGAACTATATTATTGTACAGAAACGGAAAAGCCGAACACACCAACCTGCTGCTGATCCAGAAGGAAGAGGGGTCCACTATGTGTGGATTGAAAATATATCAAGGTAATTTAAATTATATTATTGACTAGTAATTTTTATAACTAATTTTGTATTTTTATACCCTATACCCGAAGAGAGGATATATTTACTTTGTTTTTCCGTTTGTAACGCAGAGAAGGAGACGAGATGGATATAGAAAAGTATATATATTCTTTCTCAGCGTCACCTCCTAAATTTAGCCCTGTCCGTCCGTCTGTCTGTCTGTCTGTCTGTTGAAATCACGATTACGAGAGAACGAAAAGAGATATCGCGATGAAATTTGGCACAAATATTGTTTGTTATGTAGGGCTGTTTGGGATTGAAAATGGGCGAATTCGGTAAACAGCTACACCTACTTATCGTACGGAATGTAAACGCACTTCGTTTCAAAAATTTTAAAATCTGAATATTTTATAAACCGTGTGAGATATTAAGGTATAATTTTATTCCGGAACATGCAGCGTCATTACTAAAATGTTTGAAAAAAATTGGCGTGCCACGCCCACTGATAACAAAGTTGGCAATATCTAATGAACGGTATAAGATATGGATATGTAATTTCATCAGGGTATATAGGGAAGTAATACCAATAAGCCTGCGCTCCACGCCCACTCGTACAAAAGTTGTCAATATCTTGTAAACGGTGTAAGATATTAATACGAAATGTTATCACGAAGTATCTACATGTATTACCAATCTATATACAAAAAATGGACGTGGTCCACCCACTTATACAAAAGTTGTCAACATCCATAAACGGTTCAAAATATTGATACGTAATTCTATCTACCAGTATCTAGATACATTACAAAAACATTTTGCCGAAATGGGCGTGGTCCGCCTACTTATACAAAAAGTGTTAAGTGGCGAAATTATAATTTTTTCAGTTACTCGGGTGTAGGGTATTTAGATTTCGGCCAGGCCGAAGACAACACTTTTACTTGTTTCTCTTTTTTTTACAGATTATTGATGATTTAACAAACAAATCATGATTATTAATTAGTTTTAGCAAGTTTGGAAGAAAACTTGATGTACTACCTGTTGCAGATTTTGAGTGCATTATAGAACCTTTTGAATGCCCTCAAAATTCGAGGTATTCCACCACAACAGAAAAACACATCCCGATTTCTTTCAGTTATTACATTAAGGCTAGTTTTAATAATAGATTAAAAAAATAGTCAATCTTTCATTCATTCATTCGATTGCAAATTTAAAATATCAAATTTGAAATATCAAATTGCACACTTTACTTTGTGCCTATATTCTTTCTTACATAACTTTTCCGGTTATAACTGTCATTTCTTTATCAAATTCTATATGTATACAGACTCATTTAGTTACACAGTTAAGACAGAAGATATTTGTAAATATCATGTTTATGATGTTATATACTGAAAAATCGATACATATGAATATCCTGTGGAAAATGGTTTAAATTTTCTCCTTACAAATGCCAAAGTATTAGGCATGATCAAAGATGAGAATAAGGTGAAAATAATGACGGAGTTCATAGGCCTCCGCTCCAAAATGTATTCATGTAATGTGTTAGTGAATAAGAATATTGCACATGGAGATATGTATATATAGGACCAAGCTACATAAAAAACTCAAATAACTCATAAGGTAGCTTTAAGTAGTGTAGACGGTAAGAGATTGTATTAGGAAAGATATTGTAAATACGTATGCCCAGGCATATATAGAATAGAGTTAGAAACAGAGTTAGATAAGAATGAGGACGTTTTTGAAAATTTAAATTTCTAAAAATGTCTGCGTCCTTATATAAATATAAAACTTATTTATACTGTTATAACAATTAACTTCATTTTAATTAAAATTATTATTTTAATATATTTAAAATAATGAACTTTTACATATATTGCGCGTAGATATTAAGTATCAGTTGTTATATATAATTTAGCTTGTGAATAAATTTAGAGAAGAAAAAACATTACAAATACTTTTTTTATTTATTGAAGGCATTTAAGCATTTTTTACCAGCATAGGATTTTGAAGTTCAACAAACAACACAGTGGCACTTTTTGCCAAACAAACATTTCTTAACAAACACAATAGCGGACAACAATAAGCCGATAACAACTAACATCTAGTTAGTTGACAATCAAACGGGACGCATAGAACCATGCGAGGGGCTTTTTTATGCTTACCGCAGTAAAGCTCAGCATTTCGTTTGTTTTCACTGTTCCTCCTTTAGGGTGTACGGGTGCAGGCGGCTGTGAGTGCACCTTGGGCTGAAGTGCGGCAAGATAAAGGCATAACACTTGCCTTGTCGCGTTATGCTTTGCTTGCGACGTACGCGTGGCCGCTTGTACAGCTGACCTTACACTTTCTTACAGTGGGTGGCGATGACAAAATTCCGCATAGATTCCACTAATGTACGTGGCTTGAGAGCGAATTTTTTCGCGGTCTGTGCGCATTTTTGTACCCACCAACCGCATGTAATGGCACTAAGTGAAACCCAGATATCTGAGGGTGCAGATCCACTGGATTTTCACATGCTTGCGTACCATTTACTGCCTTTGTTTCTAACACAGAGGCCTCGCCTTATACATTCGCAGTGATGTTGCGTACCAGTGTCAGCAACACCTTTGCACGACAGATGCCGAATTTAGCTCCATGTGGGTTAAGTTCAAAATCCAGTCGCACATCCTGAACTTCTGCTTCATTTATAGAAGACCGGGTCTGGAGAGGCTGCCGACTTTTGATAAACTGGACAGTCCCTCTGATTCGATTTCTAAAATTCTGGAAAGCGTTTAAACAAAACTGCTAATACTAAACTGCTGCGCGATGCCAGAAATACATGCAATGTCACTCTAAAAGCGCGAAGTTATCTACGAACAGCGCCATAAGGGTAGTAAGAATTTTTGGTCGTTCGTGGGGAGAGTGAAGAATCAGACGCGATCGTCTATTCCAACTCTCTTCAAGGATGATCAGATCTTCACTCACTCGGTTGATAAGGCAAACTTATTAGCCTGGGGCTACAAATCCTGCAAATTACCGGCCCCTAGCAATCTGCTCAGTGCTCTCCAAAGTCTTGGAGAGCATTGTAAATTTTTACTTGATGAGGTACCTAGAGAGCAACGAGTTGATCAGCGATCGCCAGTACCCGGCGATCTGATGGCATTTCTCACTGAGCGGTGGAACAGCTGTATTCACCAGTTCGGTGAGAGCAAGCTTGTTGCTCTGGAAATCTCCAAGGCATTTGACCGGGTGTGGCATAAAGCACTCGTGTCCAAACTGACTGCTATGGTATCGGTAATACTTTCACTCGATGGTGAAAGGTGATAGACGGCTCTGCTTCCGAAGAGCAGTCCATCAATGCTGGAGTTCTGCAGGGTTCCGTCCTGTCTCCAACTCTTTTTCTCATTTTTATCAATGACCTTCTGTCATTGACATCAAACCCCGCCTACTCGTTTGCTGATGACAGCAGCATTTGTCATTCATATTTATTCTCTAGGCGTTCTTCTATTCTGGAGATCATTGAAAAACGCAGAATTATGAATGACACACTCCAATCTGACCTCAAAAAAATCCACGAGTGGGGTCGAGCGAATCGGGTAGATTTTAATGCGCGGAAGACCCAACGGCTGTTTGTTGACCCACAAACGTCTGACGGGTGAAATTATAATTTAAAATTTCCTCAACTCATTTGATTTTTTAGCTCCCTTAACATACGCATGTGTGTTTTTAAGATTTTGCTTCAGAAAATGTTTAACGCTGATAAATACGATGGACCCATTATTCCATGTATATCCATGATGATTGCGATTTAACCAGTGTACTGTTAGCTGGAATATTCTTTTCGTCTTAAATTCAATTCTAATATCAATCGGTTAAGCGCGGAAACATTATGACAATCTTACAAAAAGTTCTGTCCCGAGAAAATAAAGTGGGTCAAGATTTCCACATTCAGTAAGCGGAGTATTCCTTCATCAATTAAATGTGAGAAAGTGGGTTTTTTATAAGTATTGCTTCATCAATAAGAATGTAAGGTAGGTTTTTATAATAAAAATATCATCAATCAACTGTCAATGGTTCCACAGTCAGTGAGCGAAGTATTGCTTCATCGACGGCCAGCGCGCGTTCGATAAGGTGATCCAGAAAACCCATCGCGGAAATAAATATGCAATACTACTTCGGTCAGTGGTGGTGTGCGGCTTAGGTGTCGCCTAAAAGTGTGCGTACGGAACTATTGACTCACAACATCCCTCCACCCCTAGGGAAAAGAAAAATTAATATCGTGAAGCGATGTGAATTTTTCCTTTTTATTATAATATTTTTACTCGGTGGTTAACTGTTAAATTAATACAATTCTTAATACTATTATAAATCACTTAATTAACTACTCTAATCCTTCGGTAAATCGCGGGCCTCCATCTGTTGATATCTGCCTCATCGGTCCACCTCGATATGCTTGGCTGCTACAATTTTTTGTCTCGTCTTTTTGTGTTGCGATGTTTTTCTAAATTCCGTACCTAATTACTAGTCGCATAATGCGTTGCAGTGCACTAGTATCTTGAAGAACGGCGTATATCTGTAGAACTGCGAACCCCCTACTTAGGCTGCTGAAAGTTAATAGATTGAAGAAGCTCCTGTTTGGATTATGGCTTCACGATTCCTTTGTTTGACTTAAGGCCGTGAGCTCCAATTATTGTTTATGGGTTGTAGTTAGATGTTATTAAAATACTTCGGTTCACTTAACACAAGTTCGCTTCACTTTACAAGTTGAATGTAAGTTCTTTAGATGATGATATTATGTGGTCATAAATGAGTAGTGCCCAGAAGAAAAACGTTTTTAGCACGTCCACACTGTTGATTAATGCTAGTGAGAAACGATCACAATGGCCGCCTCTGTCCTACGGTGATATCCTCTATTTCTTTGATGATGAAGTACGACCTGATGGTTGGGAGAAACAATTTCGATTTACTGCTTGCAACTTCAAATCTATGAAGACACTGAAGCTACTTGTTGTATGTCGCATTCATACTTCAAAGTCCGGGTAACCGTCAAGGCAAGACCACTGGCACTTAATAATAACTCAGTTAGGGAGTCAAGTTCAAGTTCAGCCTTTTAGTGCAAGCAAAGCACTTTGTTTGCGAAGCTCGAAAGCCAAGCTAGCAACCATCGCACTCTGCATGGTAGCAAGTGTAGGAGTTAATTGCTAGATAATTATAAGCTCCGGGCAAAGCTCTCGAAAGCCAAGTTAGCTCACATCGCAGTCTGCATGGTAGTAAGAGTGGAAGTCAATTGCCACCAAATAGCTTTTATCGAGCTCAAACCAAACAGATTGTGGAGTAAATGAAATTAGCCAAAACAAAGAAGTAAAGAGCAAACGCGGAAGAATTAAATCGTTCCCAATTTAATTCTGCCGACGTTAATATTGGCAAATATTAATATTAAGAAATTACTATTGCAAAATAAGTGGAAGTGCGACATACCGGTCCACTTTAGCAGCAGTTTAGTATCAGCAGTTTTGTTTAAACGCCAATTCCTAAATGCTTCCTCTTTAGACCTGACTGCTGGTCTGCAAGTCCAATTAAACCAGGAATGGTCTTTTGGTTTAATGGAAATTCTTTTATTGGGTATGAAAGACCTCATACCAGATAAAAATATATTTTCTACCAATATTGCTGCAGCATTTATGTTTCTATCCCTGGAACACAACATTCACATCATACTTGCTGTTAGAAAAAGGTCCAGAATATTTTGGTTTTGGAGCTTGACTGACCAATTGCAGCTCGACTGACCAACGTATCTCTATCGGTTCTCCTGTGGCCAGTTACTGTTGAGTCATTGGTATCGGTGTCCACAGCTGATCAGCCATTTCTTCATTAATGAGCTACATTTTGCTCCCGTGTCTATCGTTACAGTGTAGGCTTCACCCTCAATGCCGATTTTCGCAGAATCTGGCGTTTTCCAGCTTCAATAACGTCGCTAGCTGTCGTACCTGAGAGGCGCGACAGTTTCGGAATTCATGTCGCCTCCGTTTCAATGAATTCCGCCTCCGTCCGGACATTGGGAAGAAACATCCGTAAGTATTTACTTGTTTAAAACTGTCCCAATTGTCCCAATGACGATTATTGTTACACAAACAGGTGAACACCTAAACTCAGATGGTCGAGCATCATTCTTGGAAGATTTATATTAAGATTGTAGGCGACAGCTAATTCCTCTTAATTAGCGTACAAGGAATTTTATTAGATTTCGCGCGCCATCAAATTTAACGGACCACTTCCGCACATGGTCGTTTACGATGGCATATTAAGTTGGATGTGGAACTGTAATCGAAGTTGCTGGCCTTTGCTCGCAGTCGCCAGGAAATTCTACTTGTTTTATTGTCGCGGTTGGACTTCTGCTTCTAGTCACTTGTACTGATGAGCTCGCCTTTGGTTCTCGTACTTTGCCTCAACTCCCTGCAAAAATTTATCGGTGTCTTCTGAATTATTTCCAACCTTGATAAAATTCAACAGCGACTTTCTCAATTTTTCTACTGTGTCGTCCTTTTTCAATTCAAATTTCTCTGCACGAATTACAATTGTTCCTTATTCATGTTGTAGATCTAACTTACTGCAGACATTTTGAACGTGTTGTAAATGTGACGGTGTTATGGATTTAAAGATACTTGGCTTTAGTCTTATTTTGCTCGGTAAATCTCTTGTGTCCCTGCTCGGGCTCCATCTGTCACGATGCTGCGCTGAGGTATAATTCAGGGTTGTCCAGGATCGGCACAGAAATAATTTATATTTTTGGACTTTCAAGTTAAGAAGTTAAATTTTATTCAAAATTTGCAACTGTCGAGTTGCGCGTTGTAGCCTTATTCGCTGTTATGCGCTGAGGTCTTTTCGCTTTTATGCGTTGCGTTCTTATCTGTTGATATGCTTTGAAGCAGCATGTATGTGGCGTCTGTTGGCATGCGATGCTCGTTGACGCAGTAAGACATGTACTGCCGTCCGTTACCGTGCGATGCTCGCTGACACAGCAAGAAATATGCTGCCGCCCATTCGGTAAGGATGCGAAGCGGAACTCAAACTTTTTTCCCCGATTTTGGGTTGTGCGGCGTCTTTTATAATTGCTTGTCTTGTTCTTTCTCAAAATGTTTATATCAACATGTTTATCAAATGAGAAATGTTGCCAGCAACATTATGCATTATGTATACCCGCTTCCCCCAGTCGAAAAATTACAGCTGCTTGTCTCACTCGCTCTCGAACCGGCGAAAGCATAATCGCATCATCGTGCGTGGTTACCATCTTATACCTACTATACTTATGGTTTGTGTATGGGTTCCTTTACCCTAAATAGTAAATTCAGAGAATTTAACATATACTACTTGACTTTAAGGCTACTACTTGTTCGTTTCCATATTATTTTTATATATACTCGTATTATTATATCTTATATAATTTTATTCCATTTTACTTCATACGAGTATAATATTTCATTAGCATATACTATTTTCTTTAACTGAAATTTAATTAATACTATACACTTAATTTTTACAATAATTCAAACTCAAATATTATGCTTCATGTATAAAAATAAATCAAATTCACAAAATAAACAAAAGAACTAATATTATTCATTTGTACATAAGGTAACTTAGGTGAGATTCCCCGTGATCCTCACACAGTATGTTTCGTAATTTTCAATTTTCTCTAAAACTTTGTTCGCAGCGTTTTATCCAGAATTCATATGCCAGGAAAATAGCCCTTTTTAACGCGAATTAAAGGTATCCCATTCATATCCTCACCTCGTGTGCAGCACTTGTGCATGTGAGAGAGGAACTTATGGGAACTGTCCATATTTGAGACTGGGAGGAGATATCCTTAGAACCGAGTTGTTGTCACTGATATTCTCAGAACTGAGTTCTTGTCATTGTCATTTAATTCTCAGATTCTTAACTGTAGTCTTCAAAAGAGGCACATTAGATCAATATGGTCGCAGTGCTATACTCCTTTTAACCTAACGTAACGAATTAAGAAAAAAATGCGAAAGGAAATTTATTGTGCAAAAAAAAAAGTGGTTCCTATTTTATCTGAGAGAGCTTTTTGTTCCGAAATAATGCGATATATGCCCTGCTGTTCTTCTATATTTATTACCTTTATCTTTGATTTCAAAAGACCAATTCTCTTATATGCCTCCAAAATTTCATGATCAACTATATCCAGGTTTCTTTTTACGCCAAACGTTGCGATTTCGTGACCACAAGTCTCGCGCAATCTCTTTAAAGTATTTACATTATACATTGACACGGAAGATATCTCCGAAATTAGTTTCTTAATTTCATCTATGACTTCATCTTTGTCATTCTTTGAGCACTCTTTGCTTTCAAACAATCCCTGCGCAATCAATTCATTTTCTAGTCCTTTTTCAACGTTTGTTTCATTTTTCAAAAAAGATAATGATTTGTTACCATCACAATTGCGCAAATGTAAAAATTCTCTACCAAGACCTTCGTCGGTGAAAGCAGACACAAGGCGATTTGTTATCGGCCCTGTAATATACGCATTTGAATTTGCGCGTGGCCTTTTCAAGTTTTGCAAGGTCGCATTTAATTGCCATGCCTGTGAAATATGTGTTAAATCCGCCAAATCATCTATAGCCCATGTCGTGGTGTAATGCGTACCTAAGTCCGGCATTGGTGGGACTAAAGGTCCACAGTATTGATCTATTAAATCATCAACAAGTCTTATATCTTCGTTTGTTATTGGCATACAATAGGGCTCTACTGATAGCCACAATTTATTAGGAATATCGTTTTTGGGCATTACAAACCTCTGCTCGCTAGAGTATTGTGAAATAATATGAGAAGTTCCTGCAGGGCCATCGCTACTCTGACATTGTGCAAAAATGGTAGTCGGACTAGATTTATGTTTTAGTTGCTTTTTACTAAAAAAGGTTTTCGATTTCCTAAAATCTTCGCGCTTTTTTTTCCCAGGTGAAGATGGTTTCTTTTCTGCATATTTTGTACGCCTTTCAATACGTTTTTCATCTTTCTCGAAGTAGTCATAATCACACTGAAGGGCTCGACATCTAAGAGCTACTTTCGAGAGCAATTGTTCGAATTCAACTTGAACCTTATCCAAATCTTCTGAATAGAACAACTCATCCTCTGAACGCGCCAATGCTGAAGAATAAGTTGGTAAAAGTTTGGAATTATGCCTGAATGATATGAGGGAAGAGAAATCAGATCCGAAATATCCCGAAGACATTGTAGACTAGATAAATCTGTAATGTGAATAGATGTGAAATGTTAGTTTGTTACTAAATAACTTAAGAATACCATGTACATAGGGTACTTTTTACCTCAGCTGAAAAATAACACGCCCACTCGCCATAAAAGTGAAATGGTATAAGCTGCATATCTGGGAGTCTATGAAAGCCATCAACATAATTTCGTACACGGATTAGTCTTATCGCTAGGAAGAACCAATGTTCGGACCTCTTGCAAATAGAATGCTTCAAGCTGCATGTCTCAAACCCTATGAAAAAATTCTATATTAAAAAATATAAAATTTTGTAAATTACCCTTGCCAGTACGGAAGACCACAAAAATGAAGGAATTAAATTATTAAATTCCTCTATAATGGCAATGATATCGACGAAAAAGATCATTATTCAAATTGAAAAGGTAGTATGTCAAACTGTGAAAACTTAAATAAAGAAAATTAATAGAAAACTACATAAAGATGAAAAAACTAAAATTAAACAAGAATTTTAAGGAAATTGCATTAAAGTTAAAAATAAAAAAAAAATAAAAACTGAAAGTACGAAAACTCAAACAAAAATTAAAAAAGTGAAGAGCGACAGCGGCATCAACAACAACATCATCAGTGGAAGAGAAACAAAAAACAGTGGAACAGCAAATCAAAAGAAAACCACATCAAGTATTTTGCGAGAAAAGAAAACCACATAAAGTATCTGTTTCTTTTTCTCAAAATATTTTTTTATGCAGCCTCACAGAATTAAAACGAATCTACCCTGGTAATTTACAGCAACATCATCAATAACAACAACAACAACACCAACAACATGAAAGGGTTTCTTTGCAAGGAGTGTGGTCAACGATTTACCGAAAACCATATTGAGGGCAAACATACTGGAAAGGCATTTAAATGCAATGCGACAATTGTCACCAGAAATTTTCAAGACGAGTCAAACTGCAGAGGCATAAAAGCTTAACTCAGCCTCAACCATCAACGTCACAATTTTTAACGTAAGTTCGCCATGAGAACTTTCGATGTCCTAACTGTAACGAAGACGTTCTCCATAAGAATTTAAACTATCACCTAAGAACGAGCAAACATAAGAAAAAATTGTTGGATTCCAATAAACAATCACTTGAAAACAATAATATATACAATATAAAGTCTGCTTGCAATGAAAGGATAGAAACGCTGATGCTCGAAAATAAGGACGAGAGTTTGTTGGTCCCAGTAGATTTTTTTTCAAACATAAAAGCATCATTATACCAGGTATGGATGATTTGTTAGGCACAAATTTAACGTACAAATTTAATTTTGAGTTATTTGCTGAATTTTAAAATTACTAATGATGAGATTACAATCTTTAACTTGGAAACTTTGAAAACATCAAAAGGAACAATTGGTTAAAATTTATGATGATATGTGCGATCAGTTTATAAAAAAGTTGTCTTAGTTCCAAGAGAGGACAGTGGCTCGTCTCTGTTCAGAATATGCTACTTAGAGGTTAACGTCAACCTATATCGGTCAATTAAGACATCATCGTACATTCCTCTTCAAAAAAATTGCATACTTGCGTTAACGTAATAAATGAGGATGACTTCTGCTTTCAAGTGGGCAGTAATTTCGGCAATTTATCCCTAAACACGAAACACAGAAAGCTGTTCCAGTTATCGTGTAGATAACATTCAAGCTCCAGATATTATTTTACAAAATGAAGTGACGTTGCACTTTAGAGCATTGACGTTCCCTCTGCCTCTTCAACAAATCGCAAGTTTTGAAGCTATGAACCCGTTTGGGTACGACGAGGAGGTCTGCGGCATCGAGGAACTATATTATTGTACAGAAACGGAAAAGCCGAACACACCAACCTGCTGCTGATCCAGAAGGAAGAGGGGTCCACTATGTGTGGATTGAAAATATATCAAGGTAATTTAAATTATATTATTGACTAGTAATTTTTATAACTAATTTTGTATTTTTATACCCTAAACCCGAAGAGAGGATATATTTACTTTGTTCTTCCGTTTGTAACGCAGAGAAGGAGACGAGATAGATATAAAAAAGTATATATATTCTTTCTCAGCGTCACCTCCTAAATTTAGCCCTGTCCGTCCGTCTGTCTGTCTGTCTGTCTGTTGAAATCACGATTACGAGAGAACGAAAAGAGATATCGCGATGAAATTTGGCACAAATATTCTTTGTTATGTAGGGCTATTTGGGATTGAAAATGGGCGAGTTCGGTAAACAGCCACGCCTACTTAACGTACGGAATGTAAACGCACCTCGTTTCAAAAATTTTAAAATCTGAATATTTTATAAACCGTGTGAGATATTAAGGTATAATTTTATTCCGGAACATGCAGCGTCATTACTAAAATGTTTGAAAAAATTGGCGTGCCACGCCCACTGATAACAAAGTTGGCAATATCTAATGAACGGTATAAGATATGGATATGTACATTTCATCAGAATGTATAGGGAAGTATTACCAATAAGCCTGCCAAAAATGGGCGGTCCACGCCCACTCGTACAAAAGTTGTCAATATCTTGTAAAAAGCCCAGGCATATATAGAATAGAGTTAGAAACAGAGTTAGATAAGAATGAGGACGTTTTTGAAAATTTAAATTTCTAAAAATGTCTGCGTCCTTATATAAATATAAAACTTATTTATACTGTTATAACAATTAACTTCATTTTAATTAAAACTATTATTTTAATATATTTAAAATAATGAACTTTTAAATATATTGCGCGTAGATATTAAGTAATCAGTTGTTATATATAATTTAGCTTGTGAATAAATTTAGAGAAGAAAAAACATTACAAATACTTTTTTTATTTATTGAAGGCATTTAAGCATTTTTTACCAGCATAGCATTTTGAAGTTCAACAAACAACACAGTGGCACTTTTTGCCAAACAAACATTTCTTAACAAACACAATAGTGGACAACAATAAACCGATAACAACTAACATCTAGTTAGTTGACAATCAAACGGGACGCATAGAACCATGCGAGGGGCTTTTTTATGCTTACCGCAGTAAAGCTCAGCATTTCGTTTGTTTTCACTCTTCCTCCTTTAGGGTGTACGGTGTGCAGGCGGCTGTGAGTGCACCTTGGGCTGAAGCGCGGCAAGATAAAGGCATAACACTTGCCTTGTCGCGTTTTGCTTTGCTTGCGACGTACGCGTGGCCGCTTGTACAGCTGACCTTACACTTTCTTACAGTGGGTGGCGATGACAAAATTCCGCATAGATTCCACTAATGTACGTGGCTTGAGAGCGAATTTTTTCGCGGTCTGTGCGCATATTTGTACCCACCAACCGCATGTAATGGCACTAAGTGAAACCCAGATATCTGAGGGTGCAGATCCACTGGATTTTCACATGCTTGCGTACCATTTACTGCCTTTGTTTCTAACACAGAGGCCTCGCCTTATACATTCGCAGTGATGTTGCGTACCAGTGTCAGCAACACCTTTGCACGACGGATGCCGAATTTAGCTCCATGTGGGTTAAGTTCAAAATCCGGTCGCACATCCTGCACTTCTGCTTCATTTATAGAAGACCGGGTCTGGAGAGGCTGCCGACTTTTGATAAACTGGACAGTCCCTCTGATTCGATTTCTAAAATTCTGGAGTCGTATCCCAACAGTAAAATTGTTGCTGGTGATTTCAATGTTCATAATTCCAATTGGCTACGTCATTCGAGTCACACGACACCCGAGGGTTTGTATGTTGAGTTATTTCCTGTGTCTAATAATTTTACTCAATTAGTGAAGGAACCAACGCACTTTCCCTGCGTTGATGGGCAAAACCAAAATATTCTGGACCTTTTTCTAACTTCATATTACTGCAAGTATGTTGTGAATGTTATTGCACCTCTTGGTTATTCGGACAACGCTACAATTTGTGCTAATTGGAATGCGCTGAGCTCCTTTTTCAGCCGTTTCAATTGGCAGTTGTGTTTCAGGGATAGAAACATAAATGCTGATGCAAAATTGGTAGAAAATATAACTTTATTTGGTATGAGGTCTTTCATACCCAATAAAAGAATTTCCATTAAACCAAAAGACCATTCCTGGTTTAATGCGACTTGCAGACAAACAGTCATGTCTAAAGAGGAAGCATTTAGGAATTGGCGTTTAAACAAAACTGCTAATACTAAACTGCTGCGCGATGCCAGAAATACGTGCGTACGAATACAATGTCACTCTAAAGCGCGAAGTTATCTACGAACAGCGCCTTAGACGTGGAGTTCTTGAATGCCATAAGGGTAGTAAGAATTTTTGGTCGTTCGTGGGGAGAGTGAAGAATCAGACGCGATCGTCTATTCCAACTCTCTTCAAGGATGATCAGATCTTCACTCACTCGGTTGATAAGGCAAACTTATTAGCCTGGGGCTACAAATCCTGCAAATTACCGGCCCCTAGCAATCTAAATTTTTACTTGATGAGGTACCTAGAGAGCAACGAGTTGATCAGCGATCGCCAGTACCCGGCGATCTGATGGCATTTCTCACTGAGCGGTGGAACAGCTGTATTCACTAGTTCGGTGAGAGCAAGCTTGTTGCTCTGAAAATCTCCAAGGCATTTGACCGGGTGTGGCATAAAGCACTCGTGTCCAAACTGACTGGTTATAGTATCGGTAATACTTTCACTCGATGGTGAAAGGTGATAGACGGCTCTGCTTCCGAAGAGCAGTCCATCAGTGCTGGAGTTCTGCAGGGTTCCGTCCTGTCTCCAACTCTTTTTCTCATTTTTATCAATGACCTTCTGTCATTGACATCAAACCTCGTCTACTCGTTTGCTGATGACAGCAGCATTTGTCATTCATATTCACTCTTCAGGCGTTCTTCTATTCTGGAGATCATTGAAAAACGCAGAATTATGAATTACACACTCCAATCTGACCTGAAAAAAATCCACGAGTGGGGTCGAGCGAATCGGGTAGATTTTAATGCGCGGAAGACCCAACGGCTGTTTGTTGACCCACAAACATCTGACGGGTGACAAATTCCCACATTTAAATATGGGTGGTGTGGATATTAATGAGTCGGAGGCTCTTGATGTTCTGGGCATGTCGATCTTCGCTAGAACGATCACATTTTTGACATGTCGAAAGAAGCAGCCAAATGCTTAGGCTTTCTTAAGCGTTGTAAGAAATACTTCACTCCAACCGATCTTCGCTATATCTGCACCACCTATATCCGTCCGAAAATGGAGTACAATTCGCATATATGGTCGGGAGCTTCGCGAACATATCTTTAGCTTCTAGACCCTGTCCAATGTCGTTCGTTAACACTTATAGGGGGCAATAGGGTATCCGGCGCTAATGACACCTTGGAACGTCGTCGTGATGTAGGGTGTGTATCATTATTTTACCGTTACTTTCATGGTAGATGTTCTTCTGAAGTAGCCAGCCTGATTACAGGTATTTAGCAGAACTACTCGGCCTTCCAGAGTGGTGCACTCCTTTTATGTCGCGATTCCCTTCCAACGAACCACGCATTACCGTGGGAATTCGTTTTTTGGTCGCGTCATTAGATTGTGGAATAATCTCCCTGCGAATGTCTTTCCGCCCACTTACAGTGTCGAAATCTTTAAGCGAGGTGTAAACCGTCACTACTTCCTCTTTCCCCGTTTCCACTAACCTGTCATCCCATCGGAAGCAACAAATACTTTGCATGGATAGGGGGCATCCCCTGAGCTTGGTCTCATCTGCCATAAAAAAAAGTGCGTAACAGCCATTATGGGAATGGCACATCCATTGAAGCATCTGTCTCGCAAAGTTTGCAAGTTGTTGCATCTACAACTTCTACATTAATGACGGGTCCGTTTAAAATTTCTTCAACTCATTTGATTTTTTAGCTCCCTTACCATACGCATGTGTGTTTTTAAGATTTTGATTCAGAAAATGTTTAACGCTGATAAATACGATGGACCCATTATTCCATGTATATCCATGATGATTGCGATTTAACCAGTGTACTGTTAGCTGGAATAATCTTTTCGTCTTAAATTCAATTCTAATATCAATCGGTTAAGCGCAGAAACATTATGAAAATCTTACAAAAAGTTCTGTCCCGAGAAAATAAAGTGGGTCAAGATTTCCACATTCAGTAAGCGGAGTATTCCTTCATCAATTAAATGTGAGAAAGTGGGTTTTTTATAATTAAATATAATAACGCGGACCAATATTTCCACATCCAATAATTGAAGTATTGCTTCATCAATAAGAATGTAATGTAGGTTTTTATAATAAAAATATCATCAATCAACTGTCAATGGTTCCACAGTCAGTGAGCGAAGTATTGCTTCATCGACGGCCAGCGCGCTCGATGAAGTGATCCAGAAAACCCATCGCGGAAATAAATATGCAATACTACTTCGGTCAGTGGTGGTGTGCGGTTTAGGTGTCGCCTAAAAGTGTGCGTACGGAACTATTGACTCACAACATCCCTCCACCCCTAGGGAAACGAAAAATTAATATCGTGAAGCGATGTGAATTTTTCCTTTTTATTATAATATTTTTACTCGGTGGTTAACTGTTAATATAATACAATTCTTAATACTATTATAAATCACTTAATTAACTACTCTAATCTTTCGGTAAATCGCGGGCCTCCATCGGGAAATGTTGATATCTGCCCCATCGGACCACCTCGATATGCTTTGGCTGCTACAATTTTTTGTCTCGTCTTTTTGTGTTGCGATGTTTTTCTAAACATATTATGTGGTCATAAATGAGTAGTGCCCAGAAGAAAAACGTTTTTAGCACGTCCACACTGTTGATTAATGCTAGCGAGAAACGATCACAATGGCCGCCTCTGTCCTATGGTGATATCCTCTATTTCTTTGATGATGAAGTACGACCTGATGGTTGGGAGAAACAATTTCGATTTACTGCTTGCAACTTCAAATCCATGAAGACACTGAAGCTACTTGTTGTATGTCATATTCATACTTCAAAGTCCGGGTAACCGTCAAGGCAAGACCATTGGCACTTAATAATAACTCAGTTAGGGAATCAAGGTCAAGTTCAGCCTTTTAGTGCAAGCAAAGCACTTTGTTTGGGAAGCTCGAAAGCCAAGCTAGCAACCATCGCACTCTGCATGGTAGCAAGTGTAGGAGTTAATTGCTAGATAATTATAAGCTCCGGGCAAAGCTCTCGAAAGCCAAGTTAGCTCACATCGCAGCCTGCATGGTAGTAAGAGTGGAAGTCAATTGCCACCAAATAGCTTTTATCGACCTCAAACCAAACAGATTGTGGAGTAAATGAAATTAGCCAAAACAAAGAAGTAAAGAGCAAACGCGGAAGAATTAAATCGTTCCCAATTTAATTCTGCCGACGTTAATATTGGCAAATATTAATATTAAGAAATTACTATTGCAAAATAAGTGGAATTGCGACATACCGGTCCACTTTAGCAGCAGTTTAGTATCAGCAGTTTTGTTTAAACGCCAGGAATGGTCTTTTGGCTTAATGGAAATTCTTTTATTGGGTATGAAAGACCTCATACCAGATAAAAATATATTTTCTACCAATTTTGCTGCAACATTTATGTTTCTATCCCTAAAACACAACATTCACATCATACTTGCTGTTAGAAAAAGGTCCAGAATATTTTGGTTTTGGAGCTAGACTGACCACCGTATCTCTATCGGTTCTCCTGTGGCCAGTTACTATTGGCTCATTGGTATCGGTGTCCACAGCCGATTAGCCATTTCTTCATTAATGAAGAAGCTACATTTTGCTCCCGTGTCTATTGTTACAGTGTAGGCTTCACCCTCAATGCTGATTTTCGCAGAATCTGGCGTTTTCCAGCTTCAATAACGTCGCTAGCTGTCGCCTCCGTTTCAATGAATTCCGCCTTCGTCCGGGCATTGGGAAGCAACATCCGTAAATATTTACTTCTTTAAAACTGTCCCAGTTGTCCCAATGACGATTATTGTTGCACAAACAGGGGAACACCTAAACTCAGATGGTCGAGCATCATTCTTGGAAGATTTATATTAAGATTGTAGGCGACAGCTAATTCCTCTTAATTAGCGTACAAGGAATTTTATTAGATTTCGCGCGCCATCAAATTTAACGGACCACTTCCGCACATGGTCGTTTACGATGGCATATTAAGTTGGATGTGGAACTGTAATCGAAGTTGCTGGCCTTTGCTCGCAGTCGCCAGGAAATTCTACTTGTTTTATTGTCGCGGTTGGACTTCTGCTTCTAGTCACTTGTACTGATGAGCTCGCCTTTGGTTCTCGTACTTTGCCTCAACTCCCTGCAAAAATTTATCGGTGTCTTCTGAATTATTTCCAACCTTGATAAAATTCAACAGCGACTTTCTCAATTTTTCTACTGTGTCGTCCTTTTTCAATTCAAATTTCTCTGCACGAATTACAATTGTTCCTTATTCATGTTGTAGATCTAACTTACTGCAGACATTTTGAACGTGTTGTAAATGTGACGGTGTTATGGATTTAAAGATTATACTTGGCTTTAGTCTTATTTTGCTCGGTAAATCTCTTGTGTCCCTGCTCGGGCTCCATCTGTCACGATGCTGCGCTGAGGTATAATTCAGGGTTGTCCAGGATCGGCACAGAAATAATTTATATTTTTGGACTTTCAAGTTAAGAAGTTAAATTTTATTCAAAATTTGCAACTGTCGAGTTGCGCGTTGTAGCCTTATTCGCTGTTATGCGCTGAGGTCTTTTCGCTTTTATGCGTTGTGTTCTTACCTGTTGATATGCTTTGAAGCAGCATGTATGTGGCGTCTGTTGACATGCGATGCTCGTTGACGCAGTAAGACATGTACTGCCGTCCGTTGACGTGCGATGCTCGCTGACACAGCAAGAAATATGCTGCCGCCCATTCGGTAAGGATGCGAAGCGGAACCCAAACTTGTTTCCCCGATTTTGGGTTGTGCGCCGTCTTTTATAATTGCTTGTCTTGTTCTTTCTCAAAATGTTTATATCAACATGTTTATCAAATGAGAAATGTTGCCAGCAACATTATGTATTCCCGCTTCCCCCCGTCGGATATTTACAGCTGCTTGTCTCACTCGCTCTCGAACCGGCGAAAGCATAATCTCATCATCGTGCGTGGTTACCATCTTATACCTACTATACTTATGGTTTGTGTATGGGTTCCTTTACCCTAAATAGTAAATTCAGATAATTTAACATATACTACTTGACTTTAAGGCTACTACTTGTTCGTTTCCATATTATTTTTATATATACTCGTATTATTATATCTTATATAATTTTATTCCATTTTACTTCATACGAGTATAATATTTCATTATCATATACTATTTTCTTTAACTGGAATTTAATTAATACACTTAATTTTTACAATACTCTAAACTCAAATATTATGCTTCATGTATAAAAATGAACCAAATTCACAAAATAAACAAAAGAACTAATATTATTCATTTGTACATAAGGTAACTTAGGTGAGATTCCCCGTGATCCTCACACAGTATGTTTCGTAATTTTCAATTTTCTCTAAAACTTTGTTCGCAGCGTTTTATCTAGAATTCATATGCCAGAAAAATAGCCCTTTTTAACGCGAATTAAAGGTATCCCATTCATATCCTCACCTCGTGTGCAGCACTTGTGCATGTGAGAGAGGAACTTATGGGAACTGTCCATATTTGAGACTGGGAGGAGATATCCTTAGAACCGAGTTGTTGTCACTGATATCCTCAGAACTGAGTTCTTGTCATTGTCATTTAATTCTCAGATTCTTAACTGTAGTCTTCAAAAGAGGCACATTAGGTCAATATGGTCGCAGTGCTATACTCCTTTTAACCTAACGTAACGAATTAAGAAAAAAATGCGAAAGGAAATTTATTGTGCACTTTTTTTCTCAGAGTTTTAAGTTTGGCATTTATTTTCTCAAAAAGCTATTTGACTTAGCTAAAAAGCCAATTCATACGAAACACACTAAGTAAATAATCGGAATGTTTATTCTTTCCAATAAGGCGAACTATCTTGAAAAATAACGTTTTTTAAATAGCAATTTAAAAAAGGAACTAACTAATGGCCCACAGCTTCACTCAATTTGAAAACAGTTTTTCAATATTTCCCACCCTTAATCAAGCGTAAATGGATATACTTGCTACCGCGGAGATACGACAATGAATTTCTATCAATTTCTCAAACGCATTCGTAGTGAGGATATTAAAATAACACGCAGTTAATGAAGAAACTGACCTGATGGTCTAAATATGCATAACAGATATTTATATTGTAAAATTCGATCTTATAGAATAAAATTACATATCCATATTTTATTTCAATTCTAGTAGAGTGACAATGATTTTTATCGAAAAGTGGTTCCTATTTTATCTGAGAGAGCTTTTTGTTCCGAAATAATGCGATATATGCCCTGCTGTTCTTCTATATTTATTACCTTTATCTTTGATTTCAAAAGACCAATTCTCTTATATGCCTCCAAAATTTCATGATCAACTATATCCAGGTTTCTTTTTACGCCAAACGTTGCGATTTCTTGACCACAAGTCTCGCGCAATCTCTTTAAAGTATTTACATTATACATTGACACGGAAGATATCTCCGAAATTAGTTTCTTAATTTCATCTATGACTTCATCTTTGTCATTCTTTGAGCACTCTTTGCTTTCAAACAATCCCTGCGCAATCAATTCATTTTCTAGTCCTTTTTCAACGTTTGTTGCATTTTTCAAAAAAGATAATGATTTGTTACCATCACAATTGCGCAAATGTAAAAATTCTCTACCAAGACCTTCGTCGATGAAAGCAGACACAAGGCGATTTGTTATCGGCCCTGTAATATACGCATTTGAATTTGCGCGTGGCCTTTTCAAGTTTTGCAAGGTCGCATTTGATTGCCATGCCTGTGAAATATGTCTTAAATCCGCCAAATCATCTATAGCCCATGTCGTGGTGTAATGCGTACCTAAGTCCGGCATTGGTGGGACTAAAGGTCCACAGTATTGATCTATTAAATCATCAACAAGTCTTATATCTTCGTTTGTTATTGGCATACAATAGGGCTCTACTGATAGCCAAAATTTATTAGGAATATCGTTTTTGGGCATTACAAACCTCTGCTCGCTAGAGTATTGTGAAACAATATGAGAAGTTCCTGCAGGGCCATCGCTACTCTGACATTGTGCAAAAATGGTAGTCGGACTAGATTTATGTTTTAGTTGCTTTTTACTAAAAAAGGTTTTCGATTTCCTAAAATCTTCGCGCTTTTTTTTCCCAGGTGAAGATGGTTTCTTTTCTGCATATTTTGTACGCCTTTCAATACGTTTTTCATCTTTCTCGAAGTAGTCATAATCACACTGAAGGGCTCGACATCTAAGAGCTACTTTCGAGAGCAATTGTTCGAATTCAACTTGAACCTTATCCAAATCTTCTGAATAGAACAACTCATCCTCTGAACGCGCCAATGCTGAAGAATAAGTTGGTAAAAGTTTGGAATTATGCCTGAATGATATGAGGGAAGAGAAATCATATCCGAAATATCCCGAAGACATTGTAGACTAGATAAATCTGTAATGTGAATAGATGTGAAATGTTAATTTGTTACTAAATAACTTAAGAATACCATGTACATAGGGTACTTTTTACCTCAGCTGAAAAATAACACGCCCACTCGCCATAAAAGTGAAATGGTATAAGCTGCATATCTGGGAGTCTATGAAAGCCATCAACATAATTTCGTACACGGATTAGTCTTATCGCTAGGAAGAACCAATGTTCGGACCTCTTGCAAATAGAATGCTTCAAGCTGCATGTCTCAAACCCTATGAAAAATATACTATATTAAAAAATATAAAATTTTGTGAATTACCCTTGCCAGTACGGAAGACCACAAAAATGAAGGAATTAAATTATTAAATTCCTCTATAATGGCAATGATATCGACGAAAAAGATCATTATTCAAATTGAAAAGGTAGTATGTCAAACTGTGAAAACTTAAATAAAGAAAATTAATAGAAAACTACATAAAGATGAAAAAACTAAAATTAAACAAGAATTTTAAGGAAATTGCATTAAAGTTAAAAATAAAAAAAAAATAAAAACTGAAAGTACGAAAACTCAAACAAAAATTAAAAAAGTGAAGAGCGACAGCGGCATCAACAACAACATCATCAGTGGAAGAGAAACAAAAAACAGTGGAACAGCAAATCAAAAGAAAACCACATCAAGTATTTTGCGAGAAAAGAAAACCACATAAAGTATCTGTTTCTTTTTCTCAAAATATTTTTTTATGCAGCCTCACAGAATTAAAACGAATCTACCCTGGTAATTTACAGCAACATCATCAATAAAAACAACAACAACACATACTGGAAAGGCATTTAAATGCAATGCGACAATTGTCACCAGAAATTTTCAAGACGAGTCAAACTGCAGAGGCATAAAAGCTTAACTCAGCCTCAACCATCAACGTCACAATTTTTAACGTAAGTTCGCCATGAGAACTTTCGATGTCCTAACTGTAACGAAGACGTTCTCCATAAGAATTTAAACTATCACCTAAGAACGAGCAAACATAAGAAAAAATTGTTGGATTCCAATAAACAATCACTTGAAAACAATAATATATACAATATAAAGTCTGCTTGCAATGAAAGGATAGAAACGCTGATGCTCGAAAATAAGGACGAGAGTTTGTTGGTCCCAGTAGATTTTTTTTCAAACATAAAAGCATCATTATACCAGGTATGGATGATTTGTTAGGCACAAATTTAACGTACAAATTTAATTTTGAGTTATTTGCTGAATTTTAAAATTACTAATGATGAGATTACAATCTTTAACTTGAAAACTTTGAAAACATCAAAAGGAACAATTGGTTAAAATTTATGATGATATGTGCGATCAGTTTATAAAAAAGTTGTCTTAGTTCCAAGAGAGGACAGTGGCTGGTCTCTATTCAGAATATGCTACTTAGAGGTTAACGTCAACCTATATCGGTCAATTAAGACATCATCGTACATTCCTCTTCAAAAAAATTACATACTTGCGTTAACGTAATAAATGAGGATGACTTCTGCTTTCAAGTGGGCAGTAATTTCAGCAATTTATCCCTAAACACGAAACACAGAAAGCTGTTCCAGTTATCGTGTAGATAACATTCAAGCTCCAGATATTATTTTACAGAATGAAGTGACGTTGCACTTTAGAGCATTGACGTTCCCTCTGCCTCTTCAACAAACCGCAAGTTTTGAAGCTATGAACCCGTTTGGGTACGACGAGGAGGTCTGCGGCATCGAGGAACTATATTATTGTACAGAAACGGAAAAGCCGAACACACCAACCTGCTGCTGATCCAGAAGGAAGAGGGGTCCACTATGTGTGGATTGAAAATATATCAAGGTAATTTAAATTATATTATTGACTAGTAATTTTTATAACTAATTTTGTATTTTTATACCCTACACCCGAAGAGAGGATATATTTACTTTGTTCTTCCGTTTGTAACGCAGAGAAGGAGACGATATAGATATAGAAAAGTATATATATTCTTTCTCAGCGTCACCTCCTGAATCGATTTAGCCCTGTCCGTCCGTCTGTCTGTCTGTCTGTTGAAATCACGATTACGAGAGAACGAAAAGAGATATCGCGATGAAATTTGGCACAAATATTCTGTTATGTAGGGCTGTTTGGGATTGAAAATGGGCGAGATCGGTAAACAGCCACGCCTACTTTACGTACGGAATGTAAACGCACCTCGTTTCAAAAATGTTAAAATCTGAATATTTTATAAACCGTGTGAGATATTAAGGTATAATTTTATTTTGGAACATGCAGCGTCATTACTAAAATGTTTGAAAAAAATTGGCGTGCCACGCCCACTGATAACAAAGTTGGCAATATCTAATGAACGGTATAAGATATGGATATGTAATTTCATCAGGATGTATTGGGAAGTATTACCAATAAGCCTGCCAAAAATAGGCGTCCCACGCCCACTCGTACAAAAGTTGTCAATATCTTGTAAACGGTGTAAGATATTAATACGAAATGTTATCACGAAGTATCTACATGTATTACCAATCTATATACCAATCTATATACAAAAAATGGAAAAATTCGAGTGCAATTGAAAATATCAAATTTGAAATATCAAATTGCACACTTTACTTTGTGCCTATATTCTTTCTTACATAACTTTTCCGGTTATAACTGTCATTTCTTTATCAAATTCTATATGTATACAGACTCATTTAGTTACACAGTTAAGACAGAAGATATTTGTAAATATCATGTTTATGATGTTATATACTGAAAATTCGATACATATGAATAATCCTGTGGCAAATGGTTTCAATTTTCTCCTTACAAATGCCAAAGTATTAGGCATGATCAAAGATGAGAATAAGGTGAAAATAATGACGGAGTTCATAGGCCTCCGCTCCAAAATGTATTCATGTAATGTGTTAGTGAATAAGAATATTGCATATGGAGATATGTATATATAGGACAAAGGTACATAAAAAACTCAAATAACTCATAAGGTAGCTTTAAGTAGTGTAGACGGTAAGACATTGTGTTAGGAAAGATATTGTAAGTACGTATGCCCAGGCATATATAGAATAGAGTTAGAAACAGAGTTAGATAAGAATGAGGACGTTTTTGAAAATTTAAATTTCTAAAAATGTCTGCGTCCTTATATAAATATTAAACTTATTTATACTGTTATAACAATTAACTTCATTTTAATTAAAACTATTATTTTAATATATTTAAAATAATGAACTTTTAAATATATTGCGCGTAGATATTAAGTAATCAGTTGTTATATATAATTTAGCTTGTGAATAAATTTAGAGAAGAAAAAACAGTACAAATACTTTTTTTATTTATTGAAGGCATTTAAGCATTTTTTACCAGCATAGCATTTTGAAGTTCAACAAACAACACAGTGGCACTTTTTGCCAAACAAACATTTCTTAACAAACACAATAGTGGACAACAATAAGCCGATAACAACTAACATCTAGTTAGTTGACAATCAAACGGGACGCATAGAACCATGCGAGGGGCTTTTTTATGCTTACCGCGGTAAAGCTCAGCATTTCGTTTGTTTTCACTCTTCCTCCTTTAGGGTGTGCGGTGTGCAGGCGGCTGTGAGTGCACCTTGGGCTGAAGCGCGGCAAGATAAAGGCATAACACTTGCCTTGTCGCGTTTTGCTTTGCTTGCGACGTACGCGTGGCCGCTTGTACAGCTGACCTTACACTTTCTTACAGTGGGTGGCGATGACAAAATTCCGCATAGATTCCACTAATGTACGTGGCTTGAGAGCGAATTTTTTCGCGGTCTGTGCGCATATTTGTACCCACCAACCGCATGTAATAGCACTAAGTGAAACACAGATATCTGAGGGTGCAGATCCACTGGATTTTCACATGCTTGCGTACCATTTACTGCCTTTGTTTCTAACACAGAGGCCTCGCCTTATACATTCGCAGTGATGTTGCGTACCAGTGTCAGCAACACCTTTGCACGACGGATGCCGAATTTAGCTCCATGTGGGTTAAGTTCAAAATCCAGTCGCACATCCTGCACTTCTGCTTCATTTATAGAAGACCGGGTCTGGAGAGGCTGCCGACTTTTGATAAACTGGACAGTCCCTCTAATTCGATTTCTAAAATTCTGGAATCGTATCCCAACAGTAAAATTGTTGCTGGTGATTTCAATGTTCATAATTCCAATTGGCTACGTCATTCGAGTCACACGACACCCGAGGGTTTGTATGTTGAGTTATTTCCTGTGTCTAATAATTTTTCTCAATTAGTGAAGGAACCAACGCACTTTCCCTGCGTTGATGGGCAAAACCAAAATATTCTGGACCTTTTTCTAACTTCACATTACTGCAAGTATGTTGTGAATGTTATTGCACCTCTTGGTTATTCGGACAACGCTACAATTTGTGCTAATTGGAATGCGCTGAGCTCCTTTTTCAGCCGTTTCAATTGGCAGTTGTGTTTCAGGGATAGAAACATAAATGCTGATGCAAAATTGGTAGAAAATATAACTTTATTTGGTATGAGGTCTTTCATATCCAATAAAAGAATTTCCATTAAACCAAAAGACCATAAATGCTGATGCAAAATTGGTAGAAAATATAACTTTATTTGGTATGAGGTCTTTCATACCCAATAAAAGAATTTCCATTAAACCAAAAGACCATTCCTGGTTTAATGCGACTTGCAGACAAACAGTCATGTCTAAAGAGGAAGCATTTAGGAATTGGCGTTTAAACAAAACTGCTAATACTAAACTGCTGCGCGATGCCAGAAATACGTGCAATGTCACTCTAAAGCGCGAAGTTATCTACGAACAGCGCCTTAGACATAGAGTTCTTGAATGCCATAAGGGTAGTAAGAATTTTTGGTCGTTCGTGGGGAGAGTGAAGAATCAGACGCGATCGTCTATTCCAACTCTCTTCAAGGATGATCAGATCTTCACTCACTCGGTTGATAAGGCAAACTTATTAGCCTGGGGCTACAAATCCTGCAAATTACCGACCCCTAGCAATCTGCTCAGTGCTCTCCAAAGTCTTGGAGAGCATTGTAAATTTTTACTTGATGAGGTACCTAGAGAGCAACGAGTTGATCAGCGATCGCCAGTACCCGGCGATCTGATGGCATTTCTCACTGAGCGGTGGAACAGCAGTATTCACCAGTTCGGTGAGAGCAAGCTTGTTGCTCTGAAAATCTCCAAGGCATTTGACCGGGTGTGGCATAAAGCACTCGTGTCCAAACTGACTGCTTATAGTATCGGTAATACTTTCACTCGATGGTGAAAGGTGATAGACGGCTCTGCTTCCGAAGAGCAGTCCATCAATGCTGGAGTTCTGCAGGGTTCCGTCCTGTCTCCAACTCTTTTTCTCATGTTTATCAATGACCTTCTGTCATTGTCACAAACCCCGTCTACTCGTTTGCTGATGACAGCAGCATTTGTCATTCATATTCATTCTCCAGGCGTTCTTTTATTCTGGAGATCATTGAAAAACGCAGAATTATGAATGGCACACTCCAATCTGACCTCAAAAAAATCCACGAGTGGGGTCGAGCGAATCGGGTAGATTTTAATGCGCGGAAGACCCAACGGCTGTTTGTTGACCCACAAACGTCTGACGGGTGAAATTATAATTTAAAATTTCCTCAACCAGAAATTATAATTTAAAATTTCCTCAATGATGATTGCGATTTAACCAATGTACTGTTAGCTGGAATATACTTTTCGTCTTAAATTCAATTCTAATATCAATCGGTTAAGCGCAGAAACATTATGACAATCTTACAAAAAGTTCTGTACCGAGAAAATAAAGTGGGTCAAGATTTCCACATTCAGTAAGCGGAGTATTCCTTCATCAATTAAATGTGAGAAAGTGGGTTTTTTATAAGTATTGCTTCATCAATAAGAATGTAAGGTAGGTTTTTATAATAAAAATATCATCAATCAACTGTCAATGGTTCCACAGTCAGTGAGCGAAGTATTGCTTCATCGACGGCCAGCGTGCGTTCGATAAGGTGATCCAGAAAACCCATCGCGGAAATAAATATGCAATACTACTTCGGTCAGTGGTGGTGTGCGGTTTAGGTGTCGCCTAAAAGTGTGCGTACGGAACTATTGACTCACAACATCCCTCCACCCCTAGGGAAAAGAAAAATTAATATCGTGAAGCGATGTGAATTTTTCCTTTTTATTATAATATTTTTACTCGGTGGTTAACTGTTAAATTAATACAATTCTTAATACTATTATAAATCACTTAATTAACTACTCTAATCCTTCGGTAAATCGCGGGCCTCCATCGGGAAATGTTGATATCTGCCCCATCGGTCCACCTCGATATGCTTGGCTGCTACAATTTTTTGTCTGGTCTTTTTGTGTTGCGATGTTTTTCTAAATTCCGTACCTAATTACTAGTCGCATAATGCGTTGCAGTGCACTAGTATCTTGAAGAACGGCGTATATCTGTAGAACTGCGAACCCCCTACTTAGGCTGCTGAAAGTTAATAGATTGAAGAAGCTCCTGTTTGGATTATGGCTTCACGATTCCTTTGTTTGACTTAAAGCCGTTAGCTCCAATTATTGTTTATGGGTTGTAGTTAGATGTTATTAAAATACTTCGGTTCACTTAACACAAGTTCGCTTCACTTTACAAGTTGAATGTAAGTTCTTTAGATGATTATGTGGTCATAAATGAGTAGTGCCCAGAAGAAAAACGTTTTTAGCACGTCCACACTGTTGATTAATGCTAGTGAGAAACGATCACAATGGCCGCCTCTGTCCTACGGTGATATCCTCTATTTCTTTGATGATGAAGTACGACCTGATGGTTGGGAGAAATAATTTCGATTTACTGCTTGCAACTTCAAATCTATGAAGACACTGAAGCTACTTGTTGTATGTCGCATTCATACTTCAAAGTCCGGGTAACCGTCAAGGCAAGACCATTGGCACTTAATAATAACTCAGTTAGGGAGTCAAGTTCAAGTTCAGCCTTTTAGTGCAAGCAAAGCACTTTGTTTGCGAAGCTCGAAAGCCAAGCTAGCAACCATCGCACTCTGCATGGTAGCAAGTGTAGGAGTTAATTGCTAGATAATTATAAGCTCCGGGCAAAGCTCTCGAAAGCCAAGTTAGCTCACATCGCAGTCTGCATGGTAGTAAGAGTGGAAGTCAATTGCCACCAAATAGCTTTTATCGAGCTCAAACCAAACAGATTGTGGAGTAAATGAAATTAGCCAAAACAAAGAAGTAAAGAGCAAACGCGGAAGAATTAAATCGTTCCCAATTTAATTCTGCCGACGTTAATATTGGCAAATATTAATATTAAGAAATTACTATTGCAAAATAAGTGGAATTGCGACATACCGGTCCACTTTAGAAGCAGTTTAGTATCAGCAGTTTTGTTTAAACGCCAATTCCTAAATGCTTCCTCTTTAGACCTGACTGCTGGTCTGCAAGTCCAATTAAACCAGGAATGGTCTTTTGGTTTAATGGAAATTCTTTTATTGGGTACGAAAGACCTCATACCAGATAAAAATATATTTTCTACCAATATTGCTGCAGCATTTATGTTTCTATCCCTGGAACACAACATTCACATCATACTTGCTGTTAGAAAAAGGTCCAGAATATTTTGGTTTTGGAGCTTGACTGACCAATTGCAGCTCGACTGACCAACGTACCTCTATCGGTTCTCCTGTGGCCAGTTACTGTTGAGTCATTGGTATCGGTGTCCACAGCCGATCAGCCATTTCTTCATTAATGAGCTACATTTTGCTCCCGTGTCTATCGTTACAGTGTAGGCAGTGTATCACCCTCAATGCCGATTTTCGCAGAATCTGGCGTTTTCCAGCTTCAATAACGTCGCTAGCTGTCGTACCTGAGAGGCGCGACAGTTTCGGAATTCATGTCGCCTCCGTTTCAATGAATTCCGCCTCCGTCCGGACATTGGGAAGAAACATCCGTAAATATTTACTTGTTTAAAACTGTCCCAGTTGTCCCAATGACGATTATTGTTACACAAACAGGTGAACACCTAAACTCAGATGGTCGAGCATCATTCTTGGAAGATTTATATTAAGATTGTAGGCGACAGCTAATTCCTCTTAATTAGCGTACAAGGAATTTTATTAGATTTCGCGCGCCATCAAATTTAACGGACCACTTCCGCACATGGTCGTTTACGATGGCATATTAAGTTGGATGTGGAACTGTAATCGAAGTTGCTGGCCTTTGCTCGCAGTCGCCAGGAAATTCTACTTGTTTTATTGTCGCGGTTGGACTTCTGCTTCTAGTCACTTGTACTGATGAGCTCGCCTTTGGTTCTCGTACTTTGCCTCAACTCCCTGCAAAAATTTATCGGTGTCTTCTGAATTATTTCCAACCTTGATAAAATTCAACAGCGACTTTCTCAATTCTTCTACTGTGTCGTCCTTTTTCAATTCAAATTTCTCTGCACGAATTACAATTGTTCCTTATTCATGTTGTAGATCTAACTTACTGCAGACATTTTGAACGTGTTGTAAATGTGACGGTGTTATGGATTTAAAGATTATACTTGGCTTTAGTCTTATTTTGCTCGGTAAATCTCTTGTGTCCCTGCTCGGGCTCCATCTGTCACGATGCTGCGCTGAGGTATAATTCAGGGTTGTCCAGGATCGGCACAGAAATAATTTATATTTTTGGACTTTCAAGTTAAGGAGTTAAATTTTATTCAAAATTTGCAACTGTCGAGTTGCGGTTGTAGCCTTATTCGCTGTTATGCGCTGAGGTCTTTTCGCTTTTATGCGTTGTGTTCTTACCTGTTGATATGCTTTGAAGCAGCATGTATGTGGCGTCTGTTGGCATGCGATGCTCGTTGACGCAGTAAGACATGTACTGCCGTCCGTTACCGTGCGATGCTCGCTGACACAGCAAGAAATATGCTGCCGCCCATTCGGTAAGGATGCGAAGCGGAACCCAAACTTTTTTCCCCGATTTTGGGTTGTGCGGCGTCTTTTATAATTGCTTGTCTTGTTCTTTCTCAAAATGTTTATATCAACATGTTTATCAAATGAGAAATGTTGCCAGCAACATTATGCATTATGTATACCCGCTTCCCCCAGACGGATAATTACAGCTGCTTGTCTCACTCGCTCTCGAACCGGCGAAAGCATAATCTCATCATCGTGCGTGGTTACCATCTTATACCTACTATACTTATGGTTTGTGTATGGGTTCCTTTACCCTAAATAGTAAATTCAGAGAATTTAACATATACTACTTGACTTTAAGGCTACTACTTGTTCGTTTCCATATTATTTTTATATATACTCGTATTATTATATCTTATATAATTTTATTCCATTTTACTTCATACGAGTATAATATTTCATTATCATATACTATTTTCTTTAACTGGAATTTAATTAATACACTTAATTTTTACAATACTCTAAACTCAAATATTATGCTTCATGTATAAAAATGAACCAAATTCACAAAATAAACAAAGAACTAATATTATTCATTTGTACATAAGGTAACTTAGGTGAGATTCCCCGTGATCCTCACACAGTATGTTTCGTAATTTTCAATTTTCTCTAAAACTTTGTTCGCAGCGTTTTATCCAGAATTCATATGCCAGAAAAATAGCCCTTTTTAACGCGAATAAAGGTATCCCATTCATATCCTCACCTCGTGTGCAGCACTTGTGCATATGAGAGAGGAACTTATGGGAACTGTCCATATTTGAGACTGGGAGGAGATATCCTTAGAACCGAGTTGTTGTCACTGATATCCTCAGAACTGAGTTCTTGTCATTGTCATTTAATTCTCAGATTCTTAACTGTAGTCTTCAAAAGAGGCACATTAGATCAATATGGTCGCAGTGCTATACTCCTTTTAACCTAACGTAACGAATTAAGAAAAAAATGCGAAAGGAAATTTATTGTGCACTTTTTTTCTCAGAGTTTTAAGTTTGGCATTTATTTTCTCAAAAAGCTATTTGACTTAGCTAAAAAGCCAATTCATACGAAACACACTAAGTAAATAATCGGAATGTTTATTCTTTCCAATAAGGCGAACTATCTTGAAAAATAACGTTTTTTAAATAGCAATTTAAAAAAGGAACTAACTAATGGCCCACAGCTTCACTCAATTTGAAAACAGTTTTTCAATATTTCCCACCGTTAATCAAGCGTAAACGGATATACATGCTACCGCGGAGATACGACAATGAATTTCTATAAATTTCTCAAACGCATTCGTAGTGAGGATATTAAAATAACACGCAGTTAATGAAGAAACTGACCAATGGTCTAAATATGCATAACAGATATTTATATTGTAAAATTCGATCTTATAGTATAAAATTACATATCCATATTTTATTTCAATTCTAGTAGAGTGACAATGATTTTTATCGAAAAGTGGTTCCTATTTTATCTGAGAGAGCTTTTTGTTCCGAAATAATGCGATATATGCCCTGCTGTTCTTCTATATTTATTACCTTTATCTTTGATTTCAAAAGACCAATTCTCTTATATGCCTCCAAAATTTCATGATCCAGGTTTCTTTTTACGCCAAACGTTGCGATTTCTTGACCACAAGTCTCGCGCAATCTCTTTAAAGTATTTACATTATACATTGACACGGAAGATATCTCCGAAATTAGTTTCTTAATTTCATCTATGACTTCATCTTTGTCATTATTTGAGCACTCTTTGCTTTCAAACAATCCCTGCGCAATCAATTCATTTTCTAGTCCTTTTTCAACGTTTGTTGCATTTTTCAAAAAAGATAATGATTTGTTACCATCACAATTGCGCAAATGTAAAAATTCTCTACCAAGACCTTCGTCGATGAAAGCAGACACAAGGCGATTTGTTATCGGCCCTGTAATATACGCATTTGAATTTGCGCGTGGCCTTTTCAAGTTTTGCAAGGTCGCATTTGATTGCCATGCCTGTGAAATGTGTCTTAAATCCGCCAAATCATCTATAGCCCATGTCGTGGTGTAATGCGTACCTAAGTCCGGCATGTCCCACCAATGCCGGACTTAGGTACGCATTACACCACGACACAGTATTGATCTATTAAATCATCAACAAGTCTTATATCTTCGTTTGTTATTGGCATACAATAGGGCTCTACTGATAGCCAAAATTTATTAGGAATATCGTTTTTGGGCATTACAAACCTCTGCTCGCTAGAGTATTGTGAAACAATATGAGAAGTTCCTGCAGGGCCATCGCTACTCTGACATTGTGCAAAAATGCTAGTCGGACTAGATTTATGTTTTAGTTGCTTTTTACTAAAAAAGGTTTTCGATTTCCTAAAATCTTCGCGCTTTTTTTTCCCAGGTGAAGATGGTTTCTTTTCTGCATATTTTGTACGCCTTTCAATACGTTTTTCATCTTTCTCGAAGTAGTCATAATCACACTGAAGGGCTCGACATCTAAGAGCTACTTTCGAGAGCAATTGTTCGAATTCAACTTGAACCTTATCCAAATCTTCTGAATAGAACAACTCATCCTCTGAACGCGCCAATGCTGAAGAATAAGTTGGTAAAAGTTTGGAATTATGCCTGAATGATATGAGGGAAGAGAAATCAGATCCGAAATATCCCGAAGACATTGTAGACTAGATAAATCTGTAATGTGAATAGATGTGAAATGTTAGTTTGTTACTAAATAACTTAAGAATACCATGTACATAGGGTACTTTTTACCTCAGCTGAAAAATAACACGCCCACTCGCCATAAAAGTGAAATGGTATAAGCTGCATATCTGGGAGTCTATGAAAGCCATCAACATAATTTCGTACACGGATTAGTCTTATCGCTAGGAAGAACCAATGTTCGGACCTCTTGCAAATAGAATGCTTCAAGCTGCATGTCTCAAACCCTATGAAAAATATACTATATTAAAAAATATAAAATTTTGTGAATTAAGGGTAATTTTAACTAGCAAGGGTGCCAGTACGGAAGGCCACAAAAATGAAGGAATTAAATTATTAAATTCCTCTATAATGGCAATGATATCGACGAAAAAGATCATTATTCAAATTGAAAAGGTAGTATGTCAAACTGTGAAAACTTAAATAAAGAAAATTAATAGAAAACTACATAAAGATGAAAAAATTAAAATTAAACAAGAATTTTAAGGAAATTGCATTAAAGTTAAAAATAAAAAAAAAATAAAAACTGAAAGTACGAAAACTCAAACAAAAATTAAAAAAGTGAAGAGCGACAGCGGCATCAACAACAACATCATCAGTGGAAGAGAAACAAAAAACAGCCTCACAGAATTAAAACGAATCTACCCTGGTAATTTACAGCAACATCATCAATAACAACAACAACAACACCAACAACATGAAAGGGTTCCTTTGCAAGGAGTGTGGTCAACGATTTACCGAAAACCACATTGAGGGCAAACATACTGGAAAGGCATTTAAATGCAATGCGACAATTGTCACCAGAAATTTTCAAGACGAGTCAAACTGCAGAGGCATAAAAGCTTAACTCAGCCTCAACCATCAACGTCACAATTTTTAACGTAAGTTCGCCATGAGAACTTTCGATGTCCTAACTGTAACGAAGACGTTCTCCATAAGAATTTAAACTATCACCTAAGAACGAGCAAACATAAGAAAAAATTGTTGGATTCCAATAAACAATCACTTGAAAACAATAATATATACAATATAAAGTCTGCTTGCAATGAAAGGATAGAAACGCTGATGCTCGAAAATAAGGACGAGAGTTTGTTGGTCCCAGTAGATTTTTTTTCAAACATAAAAGCATCATTATACCAGGTATGGATGATTTGTTAGGCACAAATTTAACGTACAAATTTAATTTTGAGTTATTTGCTGAATTTTAAAATTACTAATGATGAGATTACAATCTTTAACTTGGAAACTTTGAAAACATCAAAAGGAACAATTGGTTAAAATTTATGATGATATGTGCGATCAGTTTATAAAAAAGTTGTCTTAGTTCCAAGAGAGGACAGTGGCTGGTCTCTATTCAGAATATGCTACTTAGAGGTTAACGTCAACCTATATCGGTCAATTAAGACATCATCGTACATTCCTCTTCAAAAAAATTGCATACTTGCGTTAACGTAATAAATGAGGATGACTTCTGCTTTCAAGTGGGCAGTAATTTCGGCAATTTATCCCTAAACACGAAACACAGAAAGCTGTTCCAGTTATCGTGTAGATAACATTCAAGCTCCAGATATTATTTTACAAAATGAAGTGACGTTGCACTTTAGAGCATTGACGTTCCCTCTGCCTCTTCAACAAATCGCAAGTTTTGAAGCTATGAACCCGTTTGGGTACGACGAGGAGGTCTGCGGCATCGAGGAACTATATTATTGTACAGAAACGGAAAAGCCGAACACACCAACCTGCTGCGGATCCAGAAGGAAGAGGGGTCCACTATGTGTGGATTGAAAATATATCAAGGTAATTTAAATTATATTATTGACTAGTAATTTTTATAACTAATTTTGTATTTTTATACCCTACACCCGAAGAGAGCATATATTTACATTGTTCTTCCGTTTGTAACGCAGAGAAGGAGACGCGATAGATATAAAAAAGTATATATATTCTTTCTCAGCGTCACCTCCTAAATTTAGCCCTGTCCGTCCGTCTGTCTGTCTGTCTGTCTGTTGAAATCACGATTACGAGAGAACGAAAAGAGATATCGCGATGAAATTTGGCACAAATATTCTTTGTTATGTAGGGCTATTTGGGATTGAAAATGGGCGAGTTCGGTAAACAGCCACGCCTACTTAACGTACGGAATGTAAACGCACCTCGTTTCAAAAATGTTAAAATCTGAATATTTTATAAACCGTGTGAGATATTAAGGTATAATTTTATTCCGGAACATGCAGCGTCATTACTAAAATGTTTGAAAAAATTGGCGTGCCACGCCCACTGATAACAAAGTTGGCAATATCTAATGAACGGTATAAGATATGGATATGTACATTTTATCAGAATGTATAGGGAAGTATTACCAATAAGCCTGCCAAAAATGGGCGGTCCACGCCCACTCGTACAAAAGTTGTCAATATCTTGTAAACGGTGTAAGATATTAATACGAAATGTTATCACGAAGTATCTACATGTATTACCAATCTATATACAAATGGACGTGGTCCACCCACTTATACAAAAGTTGTCAATATCCCATAAACGGTTCAAAATATTGATACGTAATTCTATCTACCGGTATCTAGATACATTACAAAAACATTTTGCCGAAATGGGCGTGGTCCGCCTACTTATACAAAAAGTGTTAAGTGGCGAAATTATAATTTTTTCAGTTACTCGGGTGTAGGGTATTTAGATTTCGGCCAGGCCGAAGACAACACTTTTATTTGTTTCTCTTTTTTTTACAGATTATTGATGATTTAACAAACAAATCATGATTATTAATTAGTTTTAGCAAGTTTGGAAGAAAACTTGATGTACTACCTGTTGCAGATTTTGAGTGCATTATAGAACCTTTGAAATGCCCTCAAAATTCGAGGTATTCCACCACAACAGAAAAACCCATCCCGATTTCTTTCAGTTATTACATTAAGGCTAGTTTTAATAATAGATTAAAAAAATAGTCATTCTTTCATTGATTCATTCGAGTGCAATTGAAAATATCAAATTTGAAATATCAAATTGCACACTTTACTTTGTGCCTATATTCTTTCTTACATAACTTTTCCGGTTATAACTGTAATTTCTTTATCAAATTCTATATGTATACAGACTCATTTAGTTACACAGTTAAGACAGAAGATATTTGTAAATATCATGTTTATGATGCTATATACTGAAAATTCGATACATATGAATATCCTGTGGCAAATGGTTTCAATTTTCTCCTTACAAATGCCAAAGTATTAGGCATGATCAAAGATGAGAATAAGGTGAAAATAATGACGGAGCTCATAGGCCTCCGCTCCAAAATGTATTCATGTAATGTGTTAGTGAATAAGAATATTGCATATGGAGATATGTATATATAGGACCAAGCTAAATAAAAAACTCAAATAACTCATAAGGTAGCTTTAAGTAGTGTAGACGGTAAGAGATTGTATTAGGAAAGATATTGTAAATACGTATGCCCAGGCATATATAGAATAGAGTTAGAAACAGAGTTAGATAAGAATGAGGACGTTTTTGAAAATTTAAATTTCGAAAAATGTCTGCGTCCTTATATAAATATAAAACTTATTTATACTGTTATAACAATTAACTTCATTTTAATTAAAACTATTATTTTAATATATTTAAAATAATGAACTTTTAAATATATTGCGCGTAGATATTAAGTAATCAGTTGTTATATATAATTTAGCTTGTGAATAAATTTAGAGAAGAAAAAACATTACAAATACTTTTTTTATTTATTGAAGGCATTTAAGCATTTTTTACCAGCATAGCATTTTGAAGTTCAACAAACAACACAGTGGCACTTTTTGCCAAACAAACATTTCTTAACAAACACAATAGTGGACAACAATAAACCGATAACAACTAACATCTAGTTAGTTGACAATCAAACGGGACGCATAGAACCATGCGAGGGGCTTTTTTATGCTTACCGCAGTAAAGCTCAGCATTTCGTTTGTTTTCACTCTTCCTCCTTTAGGGTGTACGGTGTGCAGGCGGCTGTGAGTGCACCTTGGGCTGAAGCGCGGCAAGATAAAGGCATAACACTTGCCTTGTCGCGTTTTGCTTTGCTTGCGACGTACGCGTGGCCGCTTGTACAGCTGACCTTACACATTCTTACAGTGGGTGGCGATGACAAAATTCCGCATAGATTCCACTAATGCACGTGGCTTGAGAGCGAATTTTTTCGCGGTCTGTGCGCATATTTGTACCCACCAACCGCATGTAATGGCACTAAGTGAAACCCAGATATCTGAGGGTGCAGATCCACTGGATTTTCACATGCTTGCGTACCATTTACTGCCTTTGTTTCTAACACAGAGGCCTCGCCTTATACATTCGCAGTGATGTTGCGTACCAGTGTCAGCAACACCTTTGCACGACGGATGCCGAATTTAGCTCCATGTGGGTTAAGTTCAAAATCCGGTCGCACATCCTGCACTTCTGCTTCATTTATAGAAGACCGGGTCTGGAGAGGCTGCCGACTTTTGATAAACTGGACAGTCCCTCTGATTCGATTTCTAAAATTCTGGAATCGTATCCCAACAGTAAAATTGTTGCTGGTGATTTCAATGTTCATAATTCCAATTGGCTACGTCATTCGAGTCACACGACACCCGAGGGTTTGTATGTTGAGTTATTTCCTGTGTCTAATAATTTTACTCAATTAGTGAAGGAACCAACGCACTTTCCCTGCGTTGATGGGCAAAACCAAAATATTCTGGACCTTTTTCTAACTTCATATTACTGCAAGTATGTTGTGAATGTTATTGCACCTCTTGGTTATTCGGACAACGCTACAATTTGTGCTAATTGGAATGCGCTGAGCTCCTTTTTCAGCCGTTTCAATTGGCAGTTGTGTTTCAGGGATAAAAACATAAATGCTGATGCAAAATTGGTAGAAAATATAACTTTATTTGGTATGAGGTCTTTCATACCCAATAAAAGAATTTCCATTAAACCAGAAGACCATTCCTGGTTTAATGCGACTTGCAGACAAACAGTCATGTCTAAAGAGGAAGCATTTAGGAATTGGCGTTTAAACAAAACTGCTAATACTAAACTGCTGCGCGATGCCAGAAATACGTGCGTACGAATACAATGTCACTCTAAAGCGCGAAGTTATCTACGAACAGCGACTTAGACGTGGAGTTCTTGAATGCCATAAGGGTAGTAAGAATTTTTGGTCGTTCGTGGGGAGAGTGAAGAATCAGACGCGATCGTCTATTCCAACTCTCTTCAAGGATGATCAGATCTTCACTCACTCGGTTGATAAGGCAAACTTATTAGCCTGGGGCTACAAATCCTGCAAATTACCGCCCCCTAGCAATCTGCTCAGTGCTCTCCAAAGTTTTGGAGAGCATTGTAAATTTTTACTTGATGAGGTACCTAGAGAGCAACGAGTTGATCAGCGATCGCCAGTACCCGGCGATCTGATGGCATTTCTCACTGAGCGGTGGAACAGCTGTGTTCACCAGTTCGGTGAGAGCAAGCTTGTTGCTCTGAAAATCTCCAAGGCATTTGACCGGGTGTGGCATAAAGCACTCGTGTCCAAACTGACTGCTTATAGTATCGGTAATACTTTCACTCGATGGTGAAAGGTGATAGACGGCTCTGCTTCCGAAGAGCAGTCCATCAGTGCTGGAGTTCTGCAGGGTTCCGTCCTGTCTCCAACTCTTTTTCTCATTTTTATCAATGACCTTCTGTCATTGACATCAAACCCCGTCTACTCGTTTGCTGATGACAGCAGCATTTGTCATTCATATTCACTCTCCAGGCGTTCTTCTATTCTGGAGATCATTGAAAAACGCAGAATTATGAATTACACTCTCCAATCTGACCTCAAAAAAATCCACGAGTGGGGTCGAGCGAATCGGGTAGATTTTAATGCGCGGAAGACCCAACGGCTGTTTGTTGACGGAGTCAACAAGAGTCGGAGTCTCTTGATGTTCTGGGCATGTCGATCTTCGCTAGAACGATCACATTTTTGACATGTCGAAAGAAGCAGCCAAATGCTTAGGCTTTCTTAAGCGTTGTAAGAAATACTTCACTCCAACCGATCTTCGCTGTATCTGCACCACCTATATCCGTCCGAAAATGGAGTACAATTCGCATATATGGTCGGGAGCTTCGCGAACATATCTTTAGCTTCTAGACCCTGTCCAATGTCGTTCGTTAACACTTATAGGGGGCAATAGGGTATCCGGCGCTATTGACACCTTGGAACGTCGTCGTGATGTAGGGTGTGTATCATTATTTTACCGTTACTTTCATGGTAGATGTTCTTCTGAAGTAGCCAGCCTGATTACAGGTATTTAGCAGAACTACTCGGCCTTCCAGAGTGGTGCACTCCTTTTATGTCGCGATTCCCTTCCAACGAACCACGCATTACCGTGGGAATTCGTTTTTTGGTCGCGTCATTAGATTGTGGAATAATCTCCCTGCGAATGTCTTTCCGCCCACTTACAGTGTCGAAATCTTTAAGCGAGGTGTAAACCGTCACTACTTCCTCTTTCCCCGTTTCCACTAACCTGTCATCCCATCGGAAGCAACAAATACTTTGCATGGATAGGGGGCATCCCCTGAGCTTGGTCTCATCTGCCATAAAAAAAAGTGCGTAACAGCCATTATGGGAATGGCACATCCATTGAAGTATCTGTCTCGCAAAGTTTGCAAGTTGTTGCATCTACAACTTCTACATTAATGACGGGTCCGTTTAAAATTTCTTCAACGCATTTGATTTTTTAGCTCCCTTAACATACGCATGTGTGTTTTTAAGATTTTGATTCAGAAAATGTTTAACGCTGATAAATACGATGGACCCATTATTCCATGTATATTCATGATGATTGCGATTTAACCAGTGTACTGTTAGCTGGAATAATCTTTTCGTCTTAAATTCAATTCTAATATCAATCGGTTAAGCGCAGAAATATTATGAAAATCTTACAAAAAGTTCTGTCCCGAGAAAATAAAGTGGGTCAAGATTTCCACATTCAGTAAGCGGAGTATTCCTTCATCAATTAAATGTGAGAAAGTGGGTTTTTTATAATTAAATATAATAACGCGGACCAATATTTCCACATCCAATAATTGAAGTATTGCTTCATCAATAAGAATGTAATGTAGGTTTTTATAATAAAAATATCATCAATCAACTGTCAATGGTTCCACAGTCAGTGAGCGAAGTATTGCTTCATCGACGGCCAGCGCGCTCCATGAAGTGATCCAGAAAACCCATCGCGGAAATAAATATGCAATACTACTTCGGTCAGTGGTGGTGTGCGGTTTATGTGTCGCCTAAAAGTGTGCGTACGGAACTATTGACTCACAACATCCCTCCACCCCTAGGGAAACGAAAAATTAATATCGTGAAGCGATGTGAATTTTTCCTTTTTATTATAATATTTTTACTCGGTGGTTAACTGTTAATATAATACAATTCTTAATACTATTATAAATCACTTAATTAACTACTCTAATCTTTCGGTAAATCGCGGGCCTCCATCGGGAAATGTTGATATCTGCCCCATCGGACCACCTCGATATGCTTTGGCTGCTACAATTTTTTGTCTCGTCTTTTTGTGTTGCGATGTTTTTCTAAACATATTATGTGGTCATAAATGAGTAGTGCCCAGAAGAAAAACGTTTTTAGCACGTCCACACTGTTGATTAATGCTAGCGAGAAACGATCACAATGGCCGCCTCTGTCCTATGGTGATCTCCTCTATTTCTTTGATGATGAAGTACGACCTGATGGTTGGGAGAAACAATTTCGATTTACTGCTTGCAACTTCAAATCCATGAAGACACTGAAGCTACTTGTTGTATGTCATATTCATACTTCAAAGTCCGGGTAACCGTCAAGGCAAGACCATTGGCACTTAATAATAACTCAGTTAGGGAGTCAAGGTCAAGTTCGGCCTTTTAGTGCAAGCAAAGCACTTTGTTTGGGAAGCTCGAAAGCCAAGCTAGCAACCATCGCACTCTGCATGGTAGCAAGTGTAGGAGTTAATTGCTAGATAATTATAAGCTCCGGGCAAAGCTCTCGAAAGCCAAGTTAGCAAACATCGCAGTCTGCATGGTAGTAAGAGTGGAAGTCAATTGCCACCCAATAGCTTTTCTCGAGCTCAAACCAAACAGATTGTGGAGTAAATGAAATTAGCCAAAACAAAAAAGTAAAGAGCAAACGCGGAAGAATTAAATCGTTCCCAATTTAATTCTGCCGACGTTAATATTGGCAAATATTAATATTAAGAAATTACTATTGCAAAATAAGTGAAATTGCGACATACCGGTCCACTTTAGCAGCAGTTTAGTATCAGCAGTTTTGTTTAAACGCCAGGAATGGTCTTTTGGCTTAATGGAAATTCTTTTATTGGGTATGAAAGACCTCATACCAGATAAAAATATATTTTCTACCAATTTTGCTGCAACATTTATGTTTCTATCCCTAAAACACAACATTCACATCATACTTGCTGTTAGAAAAAGGTCCAGAATATTTTGGTTTTGGAGCTAGACTGACCACCGTATCTCTATCGGTTCTCCTGTGGCCAGTTACTATTGGCTCATTGGTATCGGTGTCCACAGCCGATTAGCCATTTCTTCATTAATGAAGAAGCTACATTTTGCTCCCGTGTCTATTGTTACAGTGTAGGCTTCACCCTCAATGCCGATTTTCGCAGAATCTGGCGTTTTCCAGCTTCAATAACGTCGCTAGCTGTCGCCTCCGTTTCAATGAATTCCGCCTTCGTCCGGGCATTGGGAAGCAACATCCGTAAATATTTACTTCTTTAAAACTGTCCCAGTTGTCCCAATGACGATTATTGTTACACAAACAGGGGAACACCTAAACTCAGATGGTCGAGCATCATTCTTGGAAGATTTATATTAAGATTGTAGGCGACAGCTAATTCCTCTTAATTAGCGTACAAGGAATTTTATTAGATTTCGCGCGCCATCAAATTTAACGGACCACTTCCGCACATGGTCGTTTACGATGGCATATTAAGTTGGATGTGGAACTGTAATCGAAGTTGCTGGCCTTTGCTCGCAGTCGCCAGGAATTTCTACTTGTTTTATTGTCGTGGTTGGACTTCTGCTTCTAGTCACTTGTACTGATGAGCTCGCCTTTGGTTCTGGTACTTTGCCTCAACTCCCTGCAAAAATTTATCGGTGTCTTCTGAATTATTTCCAACCTTGATAAAATTCAACAGCGACTTTCTCAATTCTTCTACTGTGTCGTCCTTTTTCAATTCAAATTTCTCGGCACGAATTGCAATTGTTCCTTATTCATGTTGTAGATCTAACTTACTGCAGACATTTTGAACGTGTTGTAAATGTGACGGTGTTATGGATTTAAAGATTATACTTGGCTTTAGTCTTATTTTGCTCGGTAAATCTCTTGTGTCCCTGCTCGGGCTCCATCTGTCACGATGCTGCGCTGAGGTATAATTCAGGGTTGTCCAGGATCGGCACAGAAATAATTTATATTTTTGGACTTTCAAGTTAAGAAGTTAAATTTTATTCAAAATTTGCAACTGTCGAGTTGCGCGTTGTAGCCTTATTCGCTGTTATGCGCTGAGGTCTTTTCGCTTTTATGCGTTGTGTTCTTACCTGTTGATATGCTTTGAAGCAGCATGTATGTGGCGTCTGTTGGCATGCGATGCTCGTTGACGCAGTAAGACATGTACTGCCGTCCGTTACCGTGCGATGCTCGCTGACACAGCAAGAAATATGCTGCCGCCCATTCGGTAAGGATGCGAAGCGGAACCCAAACTTTTTTCCCCGATTTTGGGTTGTGCGGCGTCTTTTATAATTGCTTGTCTTGTTCTTTCTCAAAATGTTTATATCAACATGTTTATCAAATGAAAAATGTTGCCAGCAACATTATGCATTATGTATACCCGCTTCCCCCAGACGGATAATTACAGCTGCTTGTCTCACTCGCTCTCGAACCGGCGAAAGCATAATCTCATCATCGTGCGTGGTTACCATCTTATACCTACTATACTTATGGTTTGTGTATGGGTTCCTTTACCCTAAATAGTAAATTCAGAGAATTTAACATATACTACTTGACTTTAAGGCTACTACTTGTTCGTTTCCATATTATTTTTATATATACTCGTATTATTATATCTTATATAATTTTATTCCATTTTACTTCATACGAGTATAATATTTCATTATCATATACTATTTTCTTTAACTGGAATTTAATTAATACACTTAATTTTTACAATACTCTAAACTCAAATATTATGCTTCATGTATAAAAATGAACCAAATTCACAAAATAAACAAAAGAACTAATATTATTCATTTGTACATAAGGTAACTTAGGTGAGATTCCCCGTGATCCTCACACAGTATGTTTCGTAATTTTCAATTTTCTCTAAAACTTTGTTCGCAGCGTTTTATCTAGAATTCATATGCCAGAAAAATAGCCCTTTTTAACGCGAATTAAAGGTATCCCATTCATATCCTCACCTCGTGTGCAGCACTTGTGCATGTGAGAGAGGAACTTATGGGAACTGTCCATATTTGAGACTGGGAGGAGATATCCTTAGAACCGAGTTGTTGTCACTGATATCCTCAGAACTGAGTTCTTGTCATTGTCATTTAATTCTCAGATTCTTAACTGTAGTCTTCAAAAGAGGCACATTAGATCAATATGGTCGCAGTGCTATACTCCTTTTAACCTAACGTAACGAATTAAGAAAAAAATGCGAAAGGAAATTTATTGTGCACTTTTTTTCTCAGAGTTTTAAGTTTGGCATTTATTTTCTCAAAAAGCTATTTGACTTAGCTAAAAAGCCAATTCATACGAAACACACTAAGTAAATAATCGGAATGTTTATTCTTTCCAATAAGGCGAACTATCTTAAAAAATAACGTTTTTTAAATAGCAATTTAAAAAAGGAACTAACTAATGGCCCACAGCTTCACTCAATTTGAAAACAGTTTTTCAATATTTCCCACCGTTAATCAAGCGTAAACGGATATACATGCTACCGCGGAGATACGACAATGAATTTCTATAAATTTCTCAAACGCATTCGTAGTGAGGATATTAAAATAACACGCAGTTAATGAAGAAACTGACCAATGGTCTAAATATGCATAACAGATATTTATATTGTAAAATTCGATCTTATAGTATAAAATTACATATCCATATTTTATTTCAATTCTAGTAGAGTGACAATGATTTTTATCGAAAAGTGGTTCCTATTTTATCTGAGAGAGCTTTTTGTTCCGAAATAATGCGATATATGCCCTGCTGTTCTTCTATATTTATTACCTTTATCTTTGATTTCAAAAGACCAATTCTCTTATATGCCTCCATAATTTCATGATCAACTATATCCAGGTTTCTTTTTACGCCAAACGTTGCGATTTCTTGACCACAAGTCTCGCGCAATCTCTTTAAAGTATTTACATTATACATTGACACGGAAGATATCTCCGAAATTAGTTTCTTAATTTCATCTATGACTTCATCTTTGTCATTATATGAGCACTCTTTGCTTTCAAACAATCCCTGCGCAATCAATTCATTTTCTAGTCCTTTTTCAACGTTTGTTGCATTTTTCAAAAAAGATAATGATTTGTTACCATCACAATTGCGCAAATGTAAAAATTCTCTACCAAAACCTTCGTCGATGAAAGCAGACACAAGGCGATTTGTTATCGGCCCTGTAATATACGCATTTGAATTTGCGCGTGGCCTTTTGCAAGGTCGCATTTGATTGCCATGCCTGTGAAATATGTCTTAAATCCGCCAAATCATCTATAGCCCATGTCGTGGTGTAATGCGTACCTAAGTCCGGCATTGGTGGGACTAAAGGTCCACAGTATTGATCTATTAAATCATCAACAAGTCTTATATCTTCGTTTGTTATTGGCATACAATAGGGCTCTACTGATAGCCAAAATTTATTAGGAATATCGTTTTTGGGCATTACAAACCTCTGCTCGCTAGAGTATTGTGAAACAATATGAGAAGTTCCTGCAGGGCCATCGCTACTCTGACATTGTGCAAAAGTGCTAGTCGGACTAGATTTATGTTTTAGTTGCTTTTTACTAAAAAAGGTTTTCGATTTCCTAAAATCTTCGCGCTTTTTTTCCCAGGTGAAGACGGTTTCTTTTCTGCATATTTTGTACGCCTTTCAATACGTTTTTCATCTTTCTCGAAGTAGTCATAATCACACTGAATGGCTCGACATCTAAGAGCTACTTTCGAGAGCAATTGTTCGAATTCAACTTGAACCTTATCCAAATCTTCTGAATAGAACAACTCATCCTCTGAACGCGCCAATGCTGAAGAATAAGTTGGTAAAAGTTTGGAATTATGCCTGAATGATATGAGGGAAGAGAAATCAGATCCGAAATATCCCGAAGACATTGTAGACTAGATAAATCTGTAATGTGAATAGATGTGAAATGTTAGTTTGTTACTAAATAACTTAAGAATACCATGTACATAGGGTACTTTTTACCTCAGCTGAACAATAACACGCCCACTCGCCTAAAAGTGAAATGGTATAAGCTGCATATCTGGGAGTCTATGAAAGCCATCAGCATAATTTCGTACACGGATTAGTCTTATCGCTAGGAAGAACCAATGTTCGGACCTCTTGCAAATAGAATGCTTCAAGCTGCATGTCTCAAACCCTATGAAAAATATACTATATTAAAAAATATTAAATTTTGTGAATTACTCTTGCCAGTACGGAAGATCACAAAAATGAAGGAATTAAATTATTAAATTCCTCTATAATGGCAATGATATCGACGAAAAAGATCATTATTCAAATTGAAAAGGTAGTATGTCAAACTGTGAAAACTTAAATAGAGAAAATGAATAGAAAACTACATAAAGATGTAAAAACTAAAATTAAACAAGAATTTTAAGGAAATTGCATTAAAGTTAAAAATTAAAAAGAGTGAAGAGCCACAGCGGCATCAACAACAACATCATCAGTGGAACAGAAACAAAAAACAGTGGAACAGAAAATCAAAAGAAAACCACATCAAGTATTTTGCGAGAAAAGAAAACCACATAAAGTATCTGTTTCTTTTTCTCAAAATATTTTTTAATGCAACCTCACAAAATTAAAACGAATCTACCTCGGTAATTTACAGCAACATCATCAATAACAACAACAACAACACCAACAACATGAAAGAGTTCCTTTGCAAGGAGTGTGGTCAACGATTTACCGAAAACCATATTGAGGGCAAACATACTGGAAAGGCATTTAAATGCAGTGCGACAATTGTCACCAGAAATTTTCAAGACGAGTTAAACTGCAGGGGCATAAAAGCTTAACTCAGCCTCAACCATCAACGTCACAATTTTTAACACAATTTTTTTAAGTTCGCCATGAGAACTTTCGATGTCCTAACTGTAACGAAGACGTTCTCCATAAGAATTTAAACTATCACCTAAGAACGAGCAAACATAAGAAAAAATTGTTGGATTCCAATAAACAATCACTTGAAATCAATAATATATACAATATAAAGTCTGCTTGCAATGAAAGGATAGAAACTCTGATGCTCGAAAATAAGGACGAGAGTTTGTTGGTCCCAGTAGATTTTTTTTCAAACATAAAAGCATCATTATACCAGGTATGGATGATTTGTTAGGCACAAATTTAACGTACAAATTTAATTTTGAGTTATTTGCTGAATTTTAAAATTACTAATGATGAGATTACAATCTTTAACTTGGAAACTTTGAAAACATCAAAAGGAACAATTGGTTAAAATTTATGATGATATGTGTGATCAGTTTATAAAAAAGTTGTCTTAGTTCCAAGAGAGGACAGTGGCTGGTCTCTATTCAGAATATGCTACTTAGAGGTTAACGTCAACCTATATCGGTCAATTAAGACATCTTCGTACATTCCTCTTCAAAAAAATTGTATACTTGCGTTAACGTAATAAATGAGGATGACTTCTGCTTTCAAGTGGGCAGTAATTTCAGCAATTTATCCCTAAACACGAAACACAGAAAGCTGTTCCAGTTATCGTGTAGATAACATTTAAGCTCCAGATATTATTTTACAAAGTGACGTTGCACTTTAGAGCATTGACGTTCCCTCTGCCTCTTCAACAAATCGCAAGTTTTGAAGCTATGAACCCGTTTGGGTACGACGAGGAGGTCTGCGGCATCGAGGAACTATATTATTGTACAGAAACGGAAAAGCCGAACACACCAACCTGCTGCTGATCCAGAAGGAAGAGGGGTCCACTATGTGTGGATTGAAAATATATCAAGGTAATTTAAATTATATTATTGACTAGTAATTTTTATAACTAATTTTGTATTTTTATACCCTACACCCGAAGAGAGGATATATTTACTTTGTTCTTCCGTTTGTAACGCAGAGAAGGAGACGAGATAGATATAGAAAAGTATATATATTCTTTCTCAGCGTCACCTCCTAAATCCATTCAGCCCTGTCCGTCCGTCTGTCTGTCTGTCTGTCTGTTGAAATCACGATTACGAGAGAACGAAAAGAGATATCGCTATGAAATTTGGCACAAATATTCTTTGTTATCTAGGGCTGTTTCGGATTGAAAATGGGCGAGTTCGGTAAACAGCTACACCTACTTAACGTACGGAATGTAAACGCACCTCGTTTCAAAAATGTTAAAATCTGAATATTTTATAAACCGTGTGAGATATTAAGGTATAATTTTATTCCGGAACATGCAGCGTCATTACTAAAATGTTTGAAAAAAATTGGCGTGCCACGCCCACCGATAACAAAGTTGGCAATATCTAATGAACGGTATAAGATATGGATATGTAATTTCATCAGGATGTATAGGGAAGTATTACCAATAAGCCTGCCAAAAATCGGCGGTCCACGCCCACTCGTACAAAAGTTGTCAATATCTTGTAAACGGTGTAAGATATTAATACGAAATGTTATCACGAAGTATCTACATGTATTACCAATCTATATACAAATGGACGTGGTCCACCCACTTATACAAAAGTTGTCAATATCCCATAAACGGTTCAAAATATTGATACGTAATTCTATCTACCAGTATCTAGATACATTACAAAAACATTTTGCCGAAATGGGCGTGGTCCGCCTACTTATACAAAAAGTGTTAAGTGGCGAAATTATAATTTTTTCAGTTACTCGGGTGTAGGGTATTTAGATTTCGGCAAAGCCGAAAACAACACTTTTACTTGTTTCTCTTTTTTTTACAGATTATTGATGATTTAACAAACAAATCATGATTATTAATTAGTTTTAGCAAGTTTGGAAGAAAACTTGATGTACTACTTGTTGCAGATTTTGAGTGCATTATAGAACCTTTTGAATGCCCTCAAAATTCGAGGTATTTCACCACGACAGAAAAACACATCCCGATTTCTTTCAGTTATTACATTAAGGCTAGTTTTAATAATAGATTAAAAAAATAGTCATTCTTTCATTCATACATTCGAGTGCAATTTAAAATATCAAATTTGAAATATCAAATAGCACACTTTACTTTGTGCCTATATTCTTTCTTAAATAACTTTTCCGGTTATAACTGTCATTTCTTTATCAAATTCTATATGTATACAGACTCATTTAGTTACACAGTTAAGACAGAAGATATTTGTAAATATCATGTTATGATGTTATATACTGAAAATTCGATACATATGAATATCCAGTGGCAAATGGTTTCAATTTTCTCCTTAGAAATGCCAAAGTATTAGGCATGATCAAAGATGAGAATAAGGTGAAAATAATGACGGAGTTCATAGGCCTCCGCTCCAAAATATATTCATGTAATGTGTTAGTGAATAAGAATATTGCATATAGAGATATGTATATATAGGACCAAGCTAAATAAAAAACTCAAATAACTCATAAGGTAGCTTTAAGTAGTGTAGACGGTAAGAGATTGTATTAGGAAAGATATTGTAAATACGTATGCCCCGGCATATATAGAATAGAGTTAGAAACAGAGTTAGATAAGAATGAGGACGTTTTTGAAAATTTAAATTTCGAAAAATGTCTGCGTCCTTATATAAATATAAAACTTATTTATACTGTTATAACAATTAACTTCATTTTAATTAAAACTATTATTTTAATATATTTAAAATAATGAACTTTTAAATATATTGCGCGTAGATATTAAGTAATCAGTTGTTATATATAATTTAGCTTGTGAATAAATTTAGAGAAGAAAAAACATTACAAATACTTTTTTTATTTATTGAAGGCATTTAAGCATTTTTTACCAGCATAGCATTTTGAAGTTCAACAAACAACACAGTGGCACTTTTTGCCAAACAAACATTTCTTAACAAACACAATAGTGGACAACAATAAGCCGATAACAACTAACATCTAGTTAGTTGACAATCAAACGGGACGCATAGAACCATGCGAGGGGCTTTTTTATGCTTACCGCAGTAAAGCTCAGCATTTCGTTTGTTTTCACTCTTCCTCCTTTAGGGTGTGCGGTGTGCAGGCGGCTGTGAGTGCACCTTGGGCTGAAGCGCGGCAAGATAAAGGCATAACACTTGCCTTGTCGCGTTTTGCTTTGCTTGCGATGTACGCGTGGCCGCTTGTACAGCTGACCTTACACTTTCTTACAGTGGGTGGCGATGACAAAATTCCGCATAGATTCCACTAATGTACGTGGCTTGATAGCGAATTTTTTCGCGGTCTGTGCGCATATTTGTACCCACCAACCGCATGTAATGGCACTAAGTGAAACCCAGATATCTGAGGGTGCAGATCCACTGGATTTTCACATGCTTGCGTACCATTTACTGCCTTTGTTTCTAACACAGAGGCCTCGCCTTATACATTCGCAGTGATGTTGCGTACCAGTGTCAGCAACACCTTTGCACGACGGATGCCGAATTTAGCTCCATGTGGGTTAAGTTCAAAATCCAGTCGCACATCCTGCACTTCTGCTTCATTTATAGAAGACCGGGTCTGGAGAGGCTGCCGACTTTTGATAAACTGGACAGTCCCTCTGATTCGATTTCTAAAATGCTGGAATCGTATCCCAACAGTAAAATTGTTGCTGGTGATTTCAATGTTCATAATTCCAATTGGCTACGTCATTCGAGTCACACGACACCCGAGGGTTTGTATGTTGAGTTATTTCCTGTGTCTAATAATTTTACTCAATTAGTGAAGGAACCAACGCACTTTCCCTGCGTTGATGGGCAAAACCAAAATATTCTGGACCTTTTTCTAACTTCACATTACTGCAAGTATGTTGTGAATGTTATTGCACCTCTTGGTTATTCGGACAACGCTACAATTTGTGCTAATTGGAATGCGCTGAGCTCCTTTTTCAGGGATAGAAACATAAATGCTGATGCAAAATTGGTAGAAAATATAACTTTATTTGGTATGAGGTCTTTCATATCCAATAAAAGAATTTCCATTAAACCAAAAGACCATAAATGCTGATGCAAAATTGGTAGAAAATATAACTTTATTTGGTATGAGGTCTTTCATACCCAATAAAAGAATTTCCATTAAACCAAAAGACCATTCCTGGTTTAATGCGACTTGCAGACAAACAGTCATGTCTAAAGAGGAAGCATTTAGGAATTGGCGTTTAAACAAAACTGCTAATACTAAACTGCTGCGCGATGCCAGAAATACGTGCAATGTCACTCTAAAGCGCGAAGTTATCTACGAACAGCGCCTTAGACATAGAGTTCTTGAATGCCATAAGGGTAGTAAGAATTTTTGGTCGTTCGTGGGGAGAGTGAAGAATCAGACGCGATCGTCTATTCCAACTCTCTTCAAGGATGATCAGATCTTCACTCACTCGGTTGATAAGGCAAACTTATTAGCCTGGGGCTACAAATCCTGCAAATTACCGACCCCTAGCAATCTGCTCAGTGCTCTCCAAAGTCTTGGAGAGCATTGTAAATTTTTACTTGATGAGGTACCTAGAGAGCATCGAGTTGATCAGCGATCGCCAGTACCCGGCGATCTGATGGCATTTCTCACTGAGCGGTGGAACAGCTGTATTCACCAGTTCGGTGAGAGCAAGCTTGTTGCTCTGAAAATCTCCAAGGCATTTGACCGGGTGTGGCATAAAGCACTCGTGTCCAAACTGACTGCTTATAGTATCGGTAATACTTTCACTCGATGGTGAAAGGTGATAGACGGCTCTGCTTCCGAAGAGCAGTCCATCAATGCTGGAGTTCTGCAGGGTTCCGTCCTGTCTCCAACTCTTTTTCTCATTTTTATCAATGACCTTCTGTCATTGTCACAAACCCCGTCTACTCGTTTGCTGATGACAGCAGCATTTGTCATTTATATTCATTCTCCAGGCGTTCTTCTATTCTGGAGATTATTGAAAAACGCAGAATTATGAATGGCACACTCCAATCTGACCTCAAAAAAATCCACGAGTGGGGTCGAGCGAATCGGGTAGATTTTAATGCGCGGAAGACCCAACGGCTGTTTGTTGACCCACAAACGTCTGACGGGTGAAATTATAATTTAAAATTTCCTCAACGCATTTGATTTTTTAGCTCCCTTAACATACGCATGTGTTTTTAAGATTTTGCTTCAGAAAATGTTTAACGCTGATAAATACGATGGACCCATTATTCCATGTATATCCATGATGATTGCGATTTAACCAGTGTACTGTTAGCTGGAATATTCTTTTCGTCTTAAATTCAATTCTAATATCAATCGGTTAAGCGCGGAAACATTATGACAATCTTACAAAAAGTTCTGTCCCGAGAAAATAAAGTGGGTCAAGATTTCCACATTCAGTAAGCGGAGTATTCCTTCATCAATTAAATGTGAGAAAGTGGGTTTTTTATAAGTATTGCTTCATCAATAAGAATGTAAGGTAGGTTTTTATAATAAAAATATCATCAATCAACTGTCAATGGTTCCAGTCAGTGAGCGAAGTATTGCTTCATCGACGGCCAGCGTGCGTTCGATAAGGTGATCCAGAAAACCCATCGCGGAAATAAATATGCAATACTACTTCGGTCAGTGGTGGTGTGCGGTTTAGGTGTCGCCTAAAAGTGTGCGTACGGAACTATTGACTCACAACATCCCTCCACCCCTAGGGAAAAGAAAAATTAATATCGTGAAGCGATGTGAATTTTTCCTTTTTATTATAATATTTTTACTCGGTGGTTAACTGTTAAATTAATACAATTCTTAATACTATTATAAATCACTTAATTAACTACTCTAATCCTTCGGTAAATCGCGGGCCTCCATCGGGAAATGTTGATATCTGCCCCATCGGTCCACCTCGATATGCTTGGCTGCTACAATTTTTTGTCTCGTCTTTTTGTGTTGCGATGTTTTTCTAAATTCCGTACCTAATTACTAGTCGCATAATGCGTTGCAGTGCACTAGTATCTTGAAGAACGGCGTATATCTGTAGAACTGCGAACCCCCTACTTAGGCTGCTGAAAGTTAATAGATTGAAGAAGCTCCTGTTTGGATTATGGCTTCACGATTCCTTTGTTTGACTTAAGGCCGTTAGCTCCAATTATTGTTTATGGGTTGTAGTTAGATGTTATTAAAATACTTCGGTTCACTTAACACAAGTTCGCTTCACTTTACAAGTTGAATGTAAGTTCTTTAGATGATGATATTATGTGGTCATAAATGAGTAGTGCCCAGAAGAAAAACGTTTTTAGCACGTCCACACTGTTGATTAATGCTAGTGAGAAACGATCACAATGGCCGCCTCTGTCCTACGGTGATATCCTCTATTTCTTTGATGATGAAGTACGACCTGATGGTTGGGAGAAACAATTTCGATTTACTGCTTGCAACTTCAAATCTATGAAGACACTGAAGCTACTTGTTGTATGTCGCATTCATACTTCAAAGTCCGGGTAACCGTCAAGGCAAGACCATTGGCACTTAATAATAACTCAGTTAGGGAGTCAAGTTCAAGTTCAGCCTTTTAGTGCAAGCAAAGCACTTTGTTTGCGAAGCTCGAAAGCCAAGCTAGCAACCATCGCACTCTGCATGGTAGCAAGTGTAGGAGTTAATTGCTAGATAATTATAAGCTCCGGGCAAAGCTCTCGAAAGCCAAGTTAGCTCACATCGCAGTCTGCATGGTAGTAAGAGTGGAAGTCAATTGCCACCAAATAGCTTTTTATCGAGCTCAAACCAAACAGATTGTGGAGTAAATGAAATTAGCCAAAACAAAGAAGTAAAGAGCAAACGCGGAAGAATTAAATCGTTCCCAATTTAATTCTGCCGACGTTAATATTGGCAAATATTAATATTAAGAAATTACTATTGCAAAATAAGTGGAATTGCGACATACCGGTCCACTTTAGCAGCAGTTTAGTATCAGCAGTTTTGTTTAAACGCCAATTCCTAAATGCTTCCTCTTTAGACCTGACTGCTGGTCTGCAAGTCCAATTAAACCAGGAATGGTCTTTTGGTTTAATGGAAATTCTTTTATTGGGTATGAAAGACCTCATACCAGATAAAAATATATTTTCTACGAATATTGCTGCAGCATTTATGTTTCTATCCCTGGAACACAACATTCACATCATACTTGCTGTTAGAAAAAGGTCCAGAATATTTTGGTTTTGGAGCTTGACTGACCAATTGCAGCTCGACTGACCAACGTATCTCTATCGGTTCTCCTGTGGCCAGTTACTGTTGAGTCATTGGTATCGGTGTCCACAGCCGATCAGCCATTTCTTCATTAATGAGCTACATTTTGCTCCCGTGTCTATCGTTACAGTGTAGGCTTCACCCTCAATGCCGATTTTCGCAGAATCTGGCGTTTTCCAGCTTCAATGACGTCGCTATCTGTCGTACCTGAGAGGCGCGACAGTTTCGGAATTCATGTCGCCTCCGTTTCAATGAATTCCGCCTCCGTCCGGACATTGGGAAGAAACATCCGTAAATATTTACTTGTTTAAAACTGTCCCAGTTGTCCCAATGACGATTATTGTTACACAAACAGGTGAACACCTAAACTCAGATGGTCGAGCATCATTCTTGGAAGATTTATATTAAGATTGTAGGCGACAGCTAATTCCTCTTAATTAGCGTACAAGGAATTTTATTAGATTTCGCGCGCCATCAAATTTAACGGACCACTTCCGCACATGGTCGTTTACGATGGCATATTAAGTTGGATGTGGAACTGTAATCGAAGTTGCTGGCCTTTGCTCGCAGTCGCCAGGAAATTCTACTTGTTTTATTGTCGCGGTTGGACTTCTGCTTCTAGTCACTTGTACTGATGAGCTCGCCTTTGGTTCTCGTACTTTGCCTCAACTCCCTGCAAAAATTTATCGGTGTCTTCTGAATTATTTCCAACCTTGATAAAATTCAACAGCGACTTTCTCAATTCTTCTACTGTGTCGTCCTTTTTCAATTCAAATTTCTCTGCACGAATTACAATTGTTCCTTATTCATGTTGTAGATCTAACTTACTACAGACATTTTGAACGTGTTGTAAATGTGACGGTGTTATGGATTTAAAGATTATACTTGGCTTTAGTCTTATTTTGCTCGGTAAATCTCTTGTGTCCCTGCTCGGGCTCCATCTGTCACGATGCTGCGCTGAGGTATAATTCAGGGTTGTCCAGGATCGGCACAGAAATAATTTATATTTTTGGACTTTCAAGTTAAGAAGTTAAATTTTATTCAAAATTTGCAACTGTCGAGTTGCGCGTTGTAGCCTTATTCGCTGTTATGCGCTGAGGTCTTTTCGCTTTTATGCGTTGTGTTCTTACCTGTTGATATGCTTTGAAGCAGCATGTATGTGGCGTCTGTTGGCATGCGATGCTCGTTGACGCAGTAAGACATGTACTGCCGTCCGTTACCGTGCGATGCTCGCTGACACAGCAAGAAATATGCTGCCGCCCATTCGGTAAGGATGCGAAGCGGAACCCAAACTTTTTTCCCCGATTTTGGGTTGTGCGGCGTCTTTTATAATTGCTTGTCTTGTTCTTTCTCAAAATGTTTATATCAACATGTTTATCAAATGAGAAATGTTGCCAGCAACATTATGCATTATGTATACCCGCTTCCCCCAGTCGGATAATTACAGCTGCTTGTCTCACTCGCTCTCGAACCGGCGAAAGCATAATCTCATCATCGTGCGTGGTTACCATCTTATACCTACTATACTTATGGTTTGTGTATGGGTTCCTTTACCCTAAATAGTAAATTCAGAGAATTTAACATATACTACTTGACTTTAAGGCTACTACTTGTTCGTTTCCATATTATTTTTATATATACTCGTATTATTATATCTTATATAATTTTATTCCATTTTACTTCATACGAGTATAATATTTCATTAGCATATACTATTTTCTTTAACTGAAATTTAATTAATACTATACACTTAATTTTTACAATAATTCAAACTCAAATATTATGCTTCATGTATAAAAATAAATCAAATTCACAAAATAAACAAAAGAACTAATATTATTCATTTGTACATAAGGTAACTTAGGTGAGATTCCCCGTGATCCTCACACAGTATGTTTCGTAATTTTCAATTTTCTCTAAAACTTTGTTCGCAGCGTTTTATCCAGAATTCATATGCCAGAAAAATAGCCCTTTTTAACGTGAATTAAAGGTATCCCATTCATATCCTCACCTCGTGTGCAGCACTTGTGCATGTGAGAGAGGAACTTATGGGAACTGTCCATATTTGAGACTGGGAGGAGATATCCTTAGAACCGAGTTGTTGTCACTGATATCCTCAGAACTGAGTTCTTGTCATTGTCATTTAATTCTCAGATTCTTAACTGTAGTCTTCAAAAGAGGCACATTAGATCAATATGGTCGCAGTGCTATACTCCTTTTAACCTAACGTAACGAATTAAGAAAAAAATGCGAAAGGAAATTTATTGTGCACTTTTTTTCTCAGAGTTTTAAGTTTGGCATTTATTTTCTCAAAAAGCTATTTGACTTAGCTAAAAAGCCAATTCATACGAAACACACTAAGTAAATAATCGGAATGGAATAATTGGAATAATCCAATAATATTAGATTAGGGGTTTAATATTCCAGGTTATTAGATGAATAAAATATGTGTACAGGGGATTTCCTTCTATACAGGAAAATGTGGGGAGGGAATACTATTTTAGGTTACTTAAACATTAATATCACCAAATATTTGAATTTGATTTATTTATTTTATAGTGAGAATTTAAAGGAATTGAAGGATTTTAAAGTGGGAATATATAAAAATTTATAATATAATGTATGAAAAATAAGTAGATTTTATGATTCTAGGTCTATTATGTTAGATAAATCTATTAAAATAAAAATGTACAGGATAAAAATTAATCTCTTAAGAAGAGTGTTAATTATTTATGGATTAATAATATTATAAATAATTAAAAAAATGGTGTACGAAATAAAGGATATTTCTTTTTAGGGGAAGGATTTTCCAATAAGGCGAACTATCTTGAAAAATAACGTTTTTTAAATAGCAATTTAAAAAAGGAACTAACTAATGGCCCACAGCTTCACTCAATTTGAAAACAGTTTTTCAATATTTCCCACCGTTAATCAAGCGTAAACGGATATACATGCTACCGCGGAGATACGACAATGAATTTCTATAAATTTCTCAAACGCATTCGTAGTGAGGATATTAAAATAACACGCAGTTAATGAAGAAACTGACCAATGGTCTAAATATGCATAACAGATATTTATATTGTAAAATTCGATCTTATAGTATAAAATTACATATCCATATTTTATTTCAATTCTAGTAGAGTGACAATGATTTTTATCGAAAAGTGGTTCCTATTTTATCTGACAGAGCTTTTTGTTCCGAAATAATGCGATATATGCCCTGCTGTTCTTCTATATTTATTACCTTTATCTTTGATTTCAAAAGACCAATTCTCTTATATGCCTCCAAAATTTCATGATCAACTATATCCAGGTTTCTTTTTACGCCAAACGTTGCGATTTCTTGACCACAAGTCTCGCGCAATCTCTTTAAAGTATTTACATTATACATTGACACGGAAGATATCTCCGAAATTAGTTTCTTAATTTCATCTATGACTTCATCTTTGTCATTATTTGAGCACTCTTTGCTTTCAAACAATCCCTGCGCAATCAATTCATTTTCTAGTCCTTTTTCAACGTTTGTTGCATTTTTCAAAAAAGATAATGATTTGTTACCATCACAATTGCGCAAATGTAAAAATTCTCTACCAAGACCTTCGTCGATGAAAGCAGACACAAGGCGATTTGTTATCGGCCCTGTAATATACGCATTTGAATTTGCGCGTGGCCTTTTCAAGTTTTGCAAGGTCGCATTTGATTGCCATGCCTGTGAAATATGTCTTAAATCCGCCAAATCATCTATAGCCCATGTCGTGGTGTAATGCGTACCTAAGTCCGGCATTGGTGGGACTAAAGGTCCACAGTATTGATCTATTAAATCATCAACAAGTCTTATATCTTCGTTTGTTATTGGCATACAATAGGGCTCTACTGATAGCCAAAATTTATTAGGAATATCGTTTTTGGGCATTACAAACCTCTGCTCGCTAGAGTATTGTGAAACAATATGAGAAGTTCCTGCAGGGCAATCGCTACTCTGACATTGTGCAAAAATGCTAGTCGGACTAGATTTATGTTTTAGTTGCTTTTTACTAAAAAAGGTTTTCGATTTCCTAAAATCTTCGCGCTTTTTTTTCCCAGGTGAAGATGGTTTCTTTTCTGCATATTTTGTACGCCTTTCAATACGTTTTTCATCTTTCTCGAAGTAGTCATAATCACACTGAAGGGCTCGACATCTAAGAGCTACTTTCGAGAGCAATTGTTCGAATTCAACTTGAACCTTATCCAAATCTTCTGAATAGAACAACTCATCCTCTGAACGCGCCAATGCTGAAGAATAAGTTGGTAAAAGTTTGGAATTATGCCTGAATGATATGAGGGAAGAGAAATCAGATCCGAAATATCCCGAAGACATTGTAGACTAGATAAATCTGTAATGTGAATAGATGTGAAATGTTAGTTTGTTACTAAATAACTTAAGAATACCATGTACATAGGGTACTTTTTACCTCAGCTGAAAAATAACACGCCCACTCGCCATAAAAGTGAAATGGTATAAGCTGCATATCTGGGAGTCTATGAAAGCCATCAACATAATTTCGTACACGGATTAGTCTTATCGCTAGGAAGAACCAATGTTCGGACCTCTTGCAAATAGAATGCTTCAAGCTGCATGTCTCAAACCCTATGAAAAATATACTATATTAAAAAATATTAAATTTTGTGAATTACCCTTGCCAGTACGGAAGACCACAAAAATGAAGGAATTAAATTATTAAATTCCTCTATAATGGCAATGATATCGACGAAAAAGATCATTATTCAAATTGAAAAGGTAGTATGTCAAACTGTGAAAACTTAAATAAAGAAAATTAATAGAAAACTACATAAAGATGAAAAAACTAAAATTAAACAAGAATTTTAAGGAAATTGCATTAAAGTTAAAAATAAAAAAAAAATAAAAACTGAAAGTACGAAAACTCAAACAAAAATTAAAAAAGTGAAGAGCGACAGCGGCATCAACAACAACATCATCAGTGGAAGAGAAACAAAAAACAGTGGAACAGCAAATCAAAAGAAAACCACATCAAGTATTTTGCGAGAAAAGAAAACCACATAAAGTATCTGTTTCTTTTTCTCAAAATATTTTTTTATGCAGCCTCACAGAATTAAAACGAATCTACCCTGGTAATTTACAGCAACATCATCAATAACAACAACAACAACACCAACAACATGAAAGGGTTCCTTTGCAAGGAGTGTGGTCAACGATTTACCGAAAACCATATTGAGGGCAAACATACTGGAAAGGCATTTAAATGCAATGCGACAATTGTCACCAGAAATTTTCAAGACGAGTCAAACTGCAGAGGCATAAAAGCTTAACTCAGCCTCAACCATCAACGTCACAATTTTTAACGTAAGTTCGCCATGAGAACTTTCGATGTCCTAACTGTAACGAAGACGTTCTCCATAAGAATTTAAACTATCACCTAAGAACGAGCAAACATAAGAAAAAATTGTTGGATTCCAATAAACAATCACTTGAAAACAATAATATATACAATATAAAGTCTGCTTGCAATGAAAGGATAGAAACGCTGATGCTCGAAAATAAGGACGAGAGTTTGTTGGTCCCAGTAGATTTTTTTTCAAACATAAAAGCATCATTATACCAGGTATGGATGATTTGTTAGGCACAAATTTAACGTACAAATTTAATTTTGAGTTATTTGCTGAATTTTAAAATTACTAATGATGAGATTACAATCTTTAACTTGGAAACTTTGAAAACATCAAAAGGAACAATTGGTTAAAATTTATGATGATATGTGCGATCAGTTTATAAAAAAGTTGTCTTAGTTCCAAGAGAGGACAGTGGCTGGTCTCTATTCAGAATATGCTACTTAGAGGTTAACGTCAACCTATATCGGTCAATTAAGACATCCTCGTACATTCCTCTTCAAAAAAATTGCATACTTGCGTTAACGTAATAAATGAGGATGACTTCTGCTTTCAAGTGGGCAGTAATTTCGGCAATTTATCCCTAAACACGAAACACAGAAAGCTGTTCCAGTTATCGTGTAGATAACATTCAAGCTCCAGATATTATTTTACAAAATGAAGTGACGTTGCACTTTAAAGCATTGACGTTCCCTCTGCCTCTTCAACAAATCGCAAGTTTTGAAGCTATGAACCCGTTTGGGTACGACGAGGAGGTCTGCGGCATCGAGGAAATATATTATTGTACAGAAACGGAAAAGCCGAACACACCAACCTGCTGCTGATCCAGAAGGAAGAGGGGTCCACTATGTGTGGATTGAAAATATATCAAGGTAATTTAAATTATATTATTGACTAGTAATTTTTATAACTAATTTTGTATTTTATACCCTACACCCGAAGAGAGGATATATTTACTTTGTTCTTCCGTTTGTAACGCAGAGAAGGAGACGAGATAGATATAAAAAAGTATATATATTCTTTCTCAGCGTCACCTCCTAAATTTAGCCCTGTCCGTCCGTCTGTCTGTCTGTCTGTCTGTTGAAATCACGATTACGAGAGAACGAAAAGAGATATCGCGATGAAATTTGGCACAAATATTCTTTGTTATGTAGGGCTATTTGGGATTGAAAATGGGCGATTCGGTAAACAGCCACGCCTACTTAACGTACGGAATGTAAACGCACCTCGTTTCAAAAATGTTAAAATCTGAATATTTTATAAACCGTGTGAGATATTAAGGTATAATTTTATTCCGGAACATGCAGCGTCATTACTAAAATGTTTGAAAAAATTGGCGTGCCACGCCCACTGATAACAAAGTTGGCAATATCTAATGAACGGTATAAGATATGGATATGTACATTTCATCAGAATGTATAGGGAAGTATTACCAATAAGCCTGCCAAAAATGGGCGGTCCACGCCCACTCGTACAAAAGTTGTCAATATCTTGTAAACGGTGTAAGATATTAATACGAAATGTTATCACGAAGTATCTACATGTATTACCAATCTATATACAAATGGACGTGGTCCACCCACTTATACAAAAGTTGTCAATATCCCATAAACGGTTCAAAATATTGATACGTAATTCTATCTACCAGTATCTAGATACATTACAAAAACATTTTGCCGAAATGGGCGTGGTCCGCCTACTTATACAAAAAGTGTTAAGTGGCGAAATTATAATTTTTTCAGTTACTCGGGTGTAGGGTATTTAGATTTCGGCCAGGCCGAAGACAACACTTTTATTTGTTTCTCTTTTTTTTACAGATTATTGATGATTTAACAAACAAATCATGATTATTAATTAGTTTTAGCAAGTTTGGAAGAAAACTTGATGTACTACCTGTTGCAGATTTTGAGTGCATTATAGAACCTTTGAAATGCCCTCAAAATTCGAGGTATTCCACCACAACAGAAAAACACATCCCGATTTCTTTCAGTTATTACATTAAGGCTAGTTTTAATAATAGATTAAAAAAATAGTCATTCTTTCATTCATTCATTCGAGTGCAATTGAAAATATCAAATTTGAAATATCAAATTGCACACTTTACTTTGTGCCTATATTCTTTCTTACATAACTTTTCCGGTTATAACTGTAATTTCTTTATCAAATTCTATATGTATACAGACTCATTTAGTTACACAGTTAAGACAGAAGATATTTGTAAATATCATGTTTATGATGCTATATACTGAAAATTCGATACATATGAATATCCTGTGGAAAATGGTTTCAATTTACTCCTTACAAATGCCAAAGTATTAGGCATGATCAAAGATGAGAATAAGGTGAAAATAATGGCGGAGCTCATAGGCCTCCGCTCCAAAATGTATTCATGTAATGTGTTAGTGAATAAGAATATTGCATATGGAGATATGTATATATAGGACCAAGCTAAATAAAAAACTCAAATAACTCATAAGGTAGCTTTAAGTAGTGTAGACGGTAAGAGATTGTATTAGGAAAGATATTGTAAATACGTATGCCCAGGCATATATAGAATAGAGTTAGAAACAGAGTTAGATAAGAATGAGGACGTTTTTGAAAATTTAAATTTCGAAAAATGTCTGCGTCCTTATATAAATATAAAACTTATTTATACTGTTATAACAATTAACTTCATTTTAATTAAAACTATTATTTTAATATATTTAAAATAATGAACTTTTAAATATATTGCGCGTAGATATTAAGTAATCAGTTGTTATATATAATTTAGCTTGTGAATAAATTTAGAGAAGAAAAAACATTACAAATACTTTTTTTATTTATTGAAGGCATTTAAGCATTTTTTACCAGCATAGCATTTTGAAGTTCAACAAACAACACAGTGGCACTTTTTGCCAAACAAACATTTCTTAACAAACACAATAGTGGACAACAATAAACCGATAACAACTAACATCTAGTTAGTTGACAATCAAACGGGACGCATAAAACCATGCGAGGGGCTTTTTTATGCTTACCGCAGTAAAGCTCAGCATTTCGTTTGTTTTCACTCTTCCTCCTTTAGGGTGTACGGTGTGCAGGCGGCTGTGAGTGCACCTTGGGCTGAAGCGCGGCAAGATAAAGGCATAACACTTGCCTTGTCGCGTTTTGCTTTGCTTGCGACGTACGCGTGGCCGCTTGTACAGCTGACCTTACACTTTCTTACAGTGGGTGGCGATGACAAAATTCCGCATAGATTCCACTAATGTACGTGGCTTGAGAGCGAATTTTTTCGCGGTCTGTGCGCATATTTGTACCCACCAACCGCATGTAATGGCACTAAGTGAAACCCAGATATCTGAGGGTGCAGATCCACTGGATTTTCACATGCTTGCGTACCATTTACTGCCTTTGTTTCTAACACAGAGGCCTCGCCTTATACATTCGCAGTGATGTTGCGTACCAGTGTCAGCAACACCTTTGCACGACGGATGCCGAATTTAGCTCCATGTGGGTTAAGTTCACAATCCAGTCGCACATCCTGCACTTCTGCTTCATTTATAGAAGACCGGGTCTGGAGAGGCTGCCGACTTTTGATAAACTGGACAGTCCCTCTGATTCGATTTCTAAAATTCTGGAATCGTATCCCAACAGTAAAATTGTTGCTTGTGATTTCAATGTTCATAATTCCAATTGGCTACGTCATTCGAGTCACACGACACCCGAGGGTTTGTATGTTGAGTTATTTCCTGTGTCTAATAATTTTACTCAATTAGTGAAGGAACCAACGCACTTTCCCTGCGTTGATGGGCAAAACCAAAATATTCTGGACCTTTTTCTAACTTCATATTACTGCAAGTATGTTGTGAATGTTATTGCACCTCTTGGTTATTCGGACAACGCTACAATTTGTGCTAATTGGAATGCGCTGAGCTCCTTTTTCAGGGATAGAAACATAAATGCTGATGCAAAATTGGTAGAAAATATAACTTTATTTGGTATGAGGTCTTTCATATCCAATAAAAGAATTTCCATTAAACCAAAAGACCATTCCTGGTTTAATGCGACTTGCAGACAAACAGTCATGTCTAAAGAGGAAGCATTTAGGAATTGGCGTTTAAACAAAACTGCTAATACTAAACTGCTGCGCGATGCCAGAAATACGTGCGTACGAATACAATGTCACTCTAAAGCGCGAAGTTATCTACGAACAGCGCCTTAGACGTGGAGTTCTTGAATGCCATAAGGGTAGTAAGAATTTTTGGTCGTTCGTGGGGAGAGTGAAGAATCAGACGCGATCGTCTATTCCAACTCTCTTCAAGGATGATCAGATCTTCACTCACTCGGTTGATAAGGCAAACTTATTAGCCTGGGGCTACAAATCCTGCAAATTACCGGCCCCTAGCAATCTGCTCAGTGTTCTCCAAAGTCTTGGAGAGCATTGTAAATTTTTACTTGATGAGGTACCTAGAGAGCAACGAGTTGATCAGCGATCGCCAGTACCCGGCGATCTGATGGCATTTCTCACTGAGCGGTGGAACAGCTGTATTCACCAGTTCGGTGAGAGCAAGCTTGTTGCTCTGAAAATCTCCAAGGCATTTGACCGAGTGTGGCATAAAGCACTCGTGTCCAAACTGACTGCTTATAGTATCGGTAATACTTTCACTCGATGGTGAAAGGTGATAGACGGCTCTGCTTCCGAAGAGCAGTCCATCAGTGCTGGAGTTCTGCAGGGTTCCGTCCTGTCTCCAACTCTTTTTCTCATTTTTATCAATGACCTTCTGTCATTGACATCAAACCCCGTCTACTCGTTTGCTGATGACAGCAGCATTTGTCATTCATATTCACTCTCCAGGCGTTCTTCTATTTTGGAGATCATTGAAAAACGCAGAATTATGAATTACACACTCCAATCTGACCTCAAAAAAATCGAGTGGGGTCGAGCGAATCGGGTAGATTTTAATGCGCGGAAGACCCAACGGCTGTTTGTTGACCCACAAACATCTGACGGGTGACAAATTCCCACATTTAAATATGGGTGGTGTGGATATTAATGAGTCGGAGGCTCTTGATGTTCTGGGCATGTCGATCTTCGCTAGAACGATCACATTTTTGACATGTCGAAAGAAGCAGCCAAATGCTTAGGCTTTCTTAAGCGTTGTAAGAAATACTTCACTCCAACCGATCTTCGCTGTATCTGCACCACCTATATCCGTCCGAAAATGGAGTACAATTCGCATATATGGTCGGGAGCTTCGCGAACATATCTTTAGCTTCTAGACCCTGTCCAATGTCGTTCGTTAACACTTATAGGGGGCAATAGGGTATCCGGCGCTATTGACACCTTGGAACGTCGTCGTGATGTAGGGTGTGTATCATTATTTTACCGTTACTTTCATGGTAGATGTTCTTCTGAAGTAGCCAGCCTGATTACAGGTATTTAGCAGAACTACTCGGCCTTTCAGAGTGGTGCACTCCTTTTATGTCGCGATTCCCTTCCAACGAACCACGCATTACCGTGGGAATTCGTTTTTTGGTCGCGTCATTAGATTGTGGAATAATCTCCCTGCGAATGTCTTTCCGCCCACTTACAGTGTCGAAATCTTTAAGCGAGGTGTAAACCGTCACTACTTCCTCTTTCCCCGTTTTCACTAACCTGTCATCCCATCGGAAGCAACAAATACTTTGCATGGATAGGGGGCATCCCCTGAGCTTGGTCTCATCTGCCATAAAAAAAAGTGCGTAACAGCCATTATGGGAATGGCCATCCATTGAAGTATCTGTCTCGCAAAGTTTGCAAGTTGTTGCATCTACAACTTCTACATTAATGACGGGTCCGTTTAAAATTTCTTCAACTCATTTGATTTTTTAGCTCCCTTAACATACGCATGTGTGTTTTTAAGATTTTGATTCAGAAGATGTTTAACGCTGATAAATACGATGGACCCATTATTCCATGTATATCCATGATGATTGCGATTTAACCAGTGTACTGTTAGCTGGAATAATCTTTTCGTCTTAAATTCAATTCTAATATCAATCGGTTAAGCGCAGAAACATTATGAAAATCTTACAAAAAGTTCTGTCCCGAGAAAATAAAGTGGGTCAAGATTTCCACATTCAGTAAGCGGAGTATTCCTTCATCAATTAAATGTGAGAAAGTGGGTTTTTTATAATTAAATATAATAACGCGGACCAATATTTCCACATCCAATAATTGAAGTATTGCTTCATCAATAAGAATGTAATGTAGGTTTTTATAATAAAAATATCATCAATCAACTGTCAATGGTTCCACAGTCAGTGAGCGAAGTATTGCTTCATCGACGGCCAGCGCGCTCGATGAAGTGATCCAGAAAACCCATCGCGGAAATAAATATGCAATACTACTTCGGTCAGTGGTGGTGTGCGGTTTAGGTGTCGCCTAAAAGTATGCGTACGGAACTATTGACTCACAACATCCCTCCACCCCTAGGGAAACGAAAAATTAATATCGTGAAGCTATGTGAATTTTTCCTTTTTATTATAATATTTTTACTCGGTGGTTAACTGTTAATATAATACAATTCTTAATACTATTATAAATCACTTAATTAACTACTCTAATCTTTCGGTAAATCGCGGGCCTCCATCGGGAAATGTTGATATCTGCCCCATCGGACCACCTCGATATGCTTTGGCTGCTACAATTTTTTGTCTCGTCTTTTTGTGTTGCGATGTTTTTCTAAACATATTATGTGGTCATAAATGAGTAGTGCCCAGAAGAAAAACGTTTTTAGCACGTCCACACTGTTGATTAATGCTAGCGAGAAACGATCACAATGGCCGCCTCTGTCCTATGGTGATATCCTCTATTTCTTTGATAATGAAGTACGACCTGATGGTTGGGAGAAACAATTTCGATTTACTGCTTGCAACTTCAAATCCATGAAGACACTCAAGCTACTTGTTGTATGTCATATTCATACTTCAAAGTCCGGGTAACCGTCAAGGCAAGACCATTGGCACTTAATAATAACTCAGTTAGGGAGTCAAGGTCAAGTTCAGCCTTTTAGTGCAAGCAAAGCACTTTGTTTGGGAAGCTCGAAAGCCAAGCTAGCAACCATCGCACTCTGCATGGTAGCAAGTGTAGGAGTTAATTGCTAGATAATTATAAGCCCCGGGCTAAGCTCTCGAAAGCCAAGTTAGCTCACATCGCAGTCTGCATGGTAGTAAGAGTGGAAGTCAATTGCCACCAAATAGCTTTTCTCGAGCTCAAACCAAAGAGATTGTGGAGTAAATGAAATTAGCCAAAACAAAAAAGTAAAGAGCAAACGCGGAAGAATTAAATCGTTCCCAATTTAATTCTGCCGACGTTAATATTGGCAAATATTAATATTAAGAAATTACTATTGCAAAATAAGTGGAATTGCGACATACCGGTCCATTTTAGCAGCAGTTTAGTATCAGCAGTTTTGTTTAAACGCCAATTCCTAAATGCTTCCTCTTTAGACCTGACTGCTGGTCTGCAAGTCCAATTAAACCAGGAATGGTCTTTTGGTTTAATGGAAATTCTTTTATTGGGTATGAAAGACCTCATACCAGAATATATAAAATATATTTTCTACCAATATTGCTGCAGCATTTATGTTTCTATCCCTGGAACACAACATTCACATCATACTTGCTGTTAGAAAAAGGTCCAGAATATTTTGGTTTTGGAGCTTGACTGACCAATTGCAGCTCGACTGACCAACGTATCTCTATCGGTTCTCCTGTGGCCAGTTACTGTTGAGTCATTGGTATCGGTGTCCACAGCCGATTAGCCATTTCTTCATTAATGAAGAAGCTACATTTTGCTCCCGTGTCTATTGTTACAGTGTAGGCTTCACCCTCAATGCCGATTTTCGCAGAATCTGGCGTTTTCCAGCTTCAATAACGTCGCTAGCTGTCGCCTCCGTTTCAATGAATTCCGCCTTCGTCCGGGCATTGGGAAGCAACATCCGTAAATATTTACTTCTTTAAAACTGTCCCAGTTGTCCCAATGACGATTATTGTTGCACAAACAGGGGAACACCTAAACTCAGATGGTCGAGCATCATTCTTGGAAGATTTATATTAAGATTGTAGGCGACAGCTAATTCCTCTTAATTAGCGTACAAGGAATTTTATTAGATTTCGCGCGCCATCAAATTTAACGGACCACTTCCGCACATGGTCGTTTACGATGGCATATTAAGTTGGATGTGGAACTGTAATCGAAGTTGCTGGCCTTTGCTCGCAGTCGCCAGGAAATTCTACTTGTTTTATTGTCGTGGTTGGACTTCTGCTTCTAGTCACTTGTACTGATGAGCTCGCCTTTGGTTCTCGTACTTTGCCTCAACTCCCTGCAAAAATTTATCGGTGTCTTCTGAATTATTTCCAACCTTGATAAAATTCAACAGCGACTTTCTCAATTCTTCTACTGTGTCGTCCTTTTTCAATTCAAATTTCTCGGCACGAATTGCAATTGTTCCTTATTCATGTTGTAGATCTAACTTACTGCAGACATTTTGAACGTGTTGTAAATGTGACGGTGTTATGGATTTAAAGATTATACTTGGCTTTAGTCTTATTTTGCTCGGTAAATCTCTTGTGTCCCTGCTCGGGCTCCATCTGTCACGATGCTGCGCTGAGGTATAATTCAGGGTTGTCCAGGATCGGCACAGAAATAATTTATATTTTTGGACTTTCAAGTTAAGAAGTTAAATTTTATTCAAAATTTGCAACTGTCGAGTTGCGCGTTGTAGCCTTATTCGCTGTTATGCGCTGAGGTCTTTTCGCTTTTATGCGTTGTGTTCTTACCTGTTGATATGCTTTGAAGCAGCGTGTATGTGGCGTCTGTTGACATGCGATGCTCGTTGACGCAGTAAGACATGTACTGCCGTCCGTTGACGTGCGATGCTCGCTGACACAGCAAGAAATATGCTGCCGCCCATTCGGTAAGGATGCGAAGCGGAACCCAAACTTGTTTCCCCGATTTTGGGTTGTGCGCCGTCTTTTATAATTGCTTGTCTTGTTCTTTCTCAAAATGTTTATATCAACATGTTTATCAAATGAGAAATGTTGCCAGCAACATTATGCATTATGTATACCCGCTTCCCCCAGTCGGATAATTACAGCTGCTTGTCTCACTCGCTCTCGAACCGGCGAAAGCATAATCTCATCATCGTGCGTGGTTACCATCTTATACCTACTATACTTATGGTTTGTGTATGGGTTTATTCCTTTTCCCTCAATAGTAAATTCAGAAAATTTAACATATAGTACTTGACTTTAAGGCTACTACTTGTTCGTTTCCATATTATTTTTATATATACTCGTATTATTATATCTTATATAATTTTATTCCATTTTACTTCATACGAGTATAATATTTCATTAGCATATACTATTTTCTTTAACTGAAATTTAATTAATACTATACACTTAATTTTTACAATAATTCAAACTCAAATATTATGCTTCATGTATAAAAATAAATCAAATTCACAAAATAAACAAAAGAACTAATATTATTCATTTGTACATAAGGTAACTTAGGTGAGATTCCCCGTGATCCTCACACAGTATGTTTCGTAATTTTCAATTTTCTCTAAAACTTTGTTCGCAGCGTTTTATCCAGAATTCATATGCCAGAAAAATAGCCCTTTTTAACGCGAATTAAAGGTATCCCATTCATATCCTCACCTCGTGTGCAGCACTTGTGCATGTGAGAGAGGAACTTATGGGAACTGTCCATATTTGAGACTGGGAGGAGATATCCTTAGAACCGAGTTGTTGTCACTGATATCCTCAGAACTGAGTTCTTGTCATTGTCATTTAATTCTCAGATTCTTAACTGTAGTCTTCAAAAGAGGCACATTAGATCAATATGGTCGCAGTGCTATACTCCTTTTAACCTAACGTAACGAATTAAGAAAAAAATGCGAAAGGAAATTTATTGTGCACTTTTTTTCTCAGAGTTTTAAGTTTGGCATTTATTTTCTCAAAAAGCTATTTGACTTAGCTAAAAAGCCAATTCATACGAAACACACTAAGTAAATAATCGGAATGTTTATTCTTTCCAATAAGGCGAACTATCTTGAAAAATAACGTTTTTTAAATAGCAATTTAAAAAAGGAACTAACTAATGGCCCACAGCTTCACTCAATTTGAAAACAGTTTTTCAATATTTCCCACCGTTAATCAAGCGTAAACGGATATACATGCTACCGCGGAGATACGACAATGAATTTCTATAAATTTCTCAAACGCATTCGTAGTGAGGATATTAAAATAACACGCAGTTAATGAAGAAACTGACCAATGGTCTAAATATGCATAACAGATATTTATATTGTAAAATTCGATCTTATAGTATAAAATTACATATCCATATTTTATTTCAATTCTAGTAGAGTGACAATGATTTTTATCGAAAAGTGGTTCCTATTTTATCTGACAGAGCTTTTTGTTCCGAAATAATGCGATATATGCCCTGCTGTTCTTCTATATTTATTACCTTTATCTTTGATTTCAAAAGACCAATTCTCTTATATGCCTCCAAAATTTCATGATCAACTATATCCAGGTTTCTTTTTACGCCAAACGTTGCGATTTCTTGACCACAAGTCTCGCGCAATCTCTTTAAAGTATTTACATTATACATTGACACGGAAGATATCTCCGAAATTAGTTTCTTAATTTCATCTATGACTTCATCTTTGTCATTATTTGAGCACTCTTTGCTTTCAAACAATCCCTGCGCAATCAATTCATTTTCTAGTCCTTTTTCAACGTTTGTTGCATTTTTCAAAAAAGATAATGATTTGTTACCATCACAATTGCGCAAATGTAAAAATTCTCTACCAAGACCTTCGTCGATGAAAGCAGACACAAGGCGATTTGTTATCGGCCCTGTAATATACGCATTTGAATTTGCGCGTGGCCTTTTCAAGTTTTGCAAGGTCGCATTTGATTGCCATGCCTGTGAAATATGTCTTAAATCCGCCAAATCATCTATAGCCCATGTCGTGGTGTAATGCGTACCTAAGTCCGGCATTGGTGGGACTAAAGGTCCACAGTATTGATCTATTAAATCATCAACAAGTCTTATATCTTCGTTTGTTATTGGCATACAATAGGGCTCTACTGATAGCCAAAATTTATTAGGAATATCGTTTTTGGGCATTACAAACCTCTGCTCGCTAGAGTATTGTGAAACAATATGAGAAGTTCCTGCAGGGCAATCGCTACTCTGACATTGTGCAAAAATGCTAGTCGGACTAGATTTATGTTTTAGTTGCTTTTTACTAAAAAAGGTTTTCGATTTCCTAAAATCTTCGCGCTTTTTTTTCCCAGGTGAAGATGGTTTCTTTTCTGCATATTTTGTACGCCTTTCAATACGTTTTTCATCTTTCTCGAAGTAGTCATAATCACACTGAAGGGCTCGACATCTAAGAGCTACTTTCGAGAGCAATTGTTCGAATTCAACTTGAACCTTATCCAAATCTTCTGAATAGAACAACTCATCCTCTGAACGCGCCAATGCTGAAGAATAAGTTGGTAAAAGTTTGGAATTATGCCTGAATGATATGAGGGAAGAGAAATCAGATCCGAAATATCCCGAAGACATTGTAGACTAGATAAATCTGTAATGTGAATAGATGTGAAATGTTAGTTTGTTACTAAATAACTTAAGAATACCATGTACATAGGGTACTTTTTACCTCAGCTGAAAAATAACACGCCCACTCGCCATAAAAGTGAAATGGTATAAGCTGCATATCTGGGAGTCTATGAAAGCCATCAACATAATTTCGTACACGGATTAGTCTTATCGCTAGGAAGAACCAATGTTCGGACCTCTTGCAAATAGAATGCTTCAAGCTGCATGTCTCAAACCCTATGAAAAATATACTATATTAAAAAATATTAAATTTTGTGAATTACCCTTGCCAGTACGGAAGACCACAAAAATGAAGGAATTAAATTATTAAATTCCTCTATAATGGCAATGATATCGACGAAAAAGATCATTATTCAAATTGAAAAGGTAGTATGTCAAACTGTGAAAACTTAAATAAAGAAAATTAATAAAAAACTACATAAAGATGAAAAAACTAAAATTAAACAAGAATTTTAAGGAAATTGCATTAAAGTTAAAAAAAAAAAAATAAAAACTGAAAGTACGAAAACTCAAACAAAAATTAAAAAAGTGAAGAGCGACAGCGGCATCAACAACAACATCATCAGTGGAAGAGAAACAAAAAACAGTGGAACAGCAAATCAAAAGAAAACCACATCAAGTATTTTGCGAGAAAAGAAAACCACATAAAGTATCTGTTTCTTTTTCTCAAAATATTTTTTTATGCAGCCTCACAGAATTAAAACGAATCTACCCTGGTAATTTACAGCAACATCATCAATAACAACAACAACAACACCAACAACATGAAAGGGTTCCTTTGCAAGGAGTGTGGTCAGCGATTTACCGAAAACCATATTGAGGGCAAACATACTGGAAAGACATTTAAATGCAATGCGACAATTGTCACCAGAAATTTTCAAGACGAGTCAAACTGCAGAGGCATAAAAGCTTAACTCAGCCTCAACGTCACAATTTTTAACGTAAGTTCGCCATGAGAACTTTCGATGTCCTAACTGTAACGAAGACGTTCTCCATAAGAATTTAAACTATCACCTAAGAACGAGCAAACATAAGAAAAAATTGTTGGATTCCAATAAACCATCACTTGAAAACAATAATATATACAATATCAAGTCTGCTTGCAATGAAAGGATAGAAACGCTGATGCTCGAAAATAAGGACGAGAGTTTGTTGGTCCCAGTAGATTTTTTTTCAAACATAAAAGCATCATTATACCAGGTATGGATGATTTGTTAGGCACAAATTTAACGTACAAATTTAATTTTGAGTTATTTGCTGAATTTTAAAATTACTAATGATGAGATTACAATCTTTAACTTGGAAACTTTGAAAACATCAAAAGGAACAATTGGTTAAAATTTATGATGATATGTGCGATCAGTTTATAAAAAAGTTGTCTTAGTTCCAAGAGAGGACAGTGGCTGGTCTCTATTCAGAATATGCTACTTAGAGGTTGATCCAGAAGGAAGAGGGGTCCACTATGTGTGGATTGAAAATATATCAAGGTAATTTAAATTATATTATTGACTAGTAATTTTTATAACTAATTTTGTATTTTTATACCCTACACCCGAAGAGAGGATATATTTACTTTGTTCTTCCGTTTGTAACGCAGAGAAGGAGACGATATAGATATAGAAAAGTATATATATTTTTTCTCAGCGTCACCTCCTGAATCGATTTAGCCCTGTCTGTCTGTCTGTTGAAATCACGATTACGAGAGAACGAAAAGAGATATCGCGATGAAATTTGGCACAAATATTCTGTTATGTAGGGCTGTTTGGGATTGAAAATGGGCGAGATCGGTAAACAGCCACGCCTACTTTACGTACGGAATGTAAACGCACCTCGTTTCAAAAATGTTAAAATCTGAATATTTCATAAACCGTGTGAGATATTAAGGTATAATTTTATTCCGGAACATGCAGCGTCATTACTAAAATGTTTGAAAAAAATTGGCGTGCCACGCCCACTGATAACAAAGTTGGCAATATCTAATGAACGGTATAAGATATGGATATGTAATTTCATCAGGATGTATTGGGAAGTATTACCAATAAGCCTGCCAAAAATAGGCGTCCCACGCCCACTCGTACAAAAGTTGTTAATATCTTGTAAACGGTGTAAGATATTAATACGAAATGTTATCACGAAGTATCTACATGTATTACCAATCTATATACAAAAAATGGACGTGGTCCACCCACTTATACAAAAGTTGTCAATATCCCATAAACGGTTCAAAATATTGATACGTAATTCTATCTACCAGTATCTAGATACATTACAAAAACATTTTGCCGAAATGGGCGTGGTCCGCCTACTTATACAAAAAGTGTTAAGTGGCGAAATTATAATTTTTTCAGTTACTCGGGTGTAGGGTATTTAGATTTCGGCCAGGCCGAAGACAACACTTTTACTTGTTTCTCTTTTTTTTACAGATTATTGATGATTTAACAAACAAATCATGATTATTAATTAGTTTTAGCAAGTTTGGAAGAAAACTTGATGTACTACCTGTTGCAGATTTTGAGTGCATTATAGAACCTTTTGAATGCCCTCAAAATTCGAGGTATTCCACCACAACAGAAAAACACATCCCGATTTCTTTCACTTATTACATTAAGGCTAGTTTTAATAATAGATTAAAAAAATAGTCATTCTTTCATTCATTCATTCGATTGCAAATTTAAAATATCAAATTTGAAATATCAAATTGCACACTTTACTTTGTGCCTATATTCTTTCTTACATAACTTTTCCGGTTATAACTGTCATTTCTTTATCAAATTCTATATGTATACAGACTCATTTAGTTACACAGTTAAGACAGAAGATATTTGTAAATATCATGTTTATGATGTTATATACTGAAAATTCGATACATATGAATAATCCTGTGGAAAATGGTTTCAATTTTCTCCTTACAAATGCCAAAGTATTAGGCATGATCAAAGATGAGAATAAGGTGAAAATAATGACGGAGTTCATAGGCCTCCGCTCCAAAATGTATTCATGTAATGTGTTAGTGAATAAGAATATTGCATATGGAGATATGTATATATAGGACAAAGCTACATAAAAAACTCAAATAACTCATAAGGTAGCTTTAAGTAGTGTAGACGGTAAGAGATTGTGTTAGGAAAGATATTGTAAATACGTATGCCCAGGCATATATAGAATAGAGTTAGAAACAGAGTTAGATAAGAATGAGGACGTTTTTGAAAATTTAAATTTCTAAAAATGTCTGCGTCCTTATATAAATATAAGATGTTATCTTATATCACTAAATATGTTAGTGAATAAGAATATTGCATATGGAGATATGTATATATAGGACCAAGCTACATAAAAAACTCAAATAACTCATAAGGTAGCTTTAAGTAGTGTAGACGGTAAGAGATTGTATTAGGAAAGATATTGTAAATACGTATGCCCAGGCATATATAGAATAGAGTTAGAAACAGAGTTAGATAAGAATGAGGACGTTTTTGAAAATTTAAATTTCTAAAAATGTCTGCGTCCTTATATAAATATAAAACTTATTTATACTGTTATAACAATTAACTTCATTTTAATTAAAACTATTATTTTAATATATTTAAAATAATGAACTTTTAAATATATTGCGCGTAGATATTAAGTAATCAGTTGTTATATATAATTTAGCTTGTGAATAAATTTAGAGAAGAAAAAACATTACAAATACTTTTTTTATTTATTGAAGGCATTTAAGCATTTTTTACCAGCATAGCATTTTGAAGTTCAACAAACAACACAGTGGCACTTTTTGCCAAACAAACATTTCTTAACAAACACAATAGTGGACAACAATAAGCCGATAACAACTAACATCTAGTTAGTTGACAATCAAACGGGACGCATAGAACCATGCGAGGGGCTTTTTTATGCTTACCGCAGTAAAGCTCAGCATTTCGTTTGTTTTCACTCTTCCTCCTTTAGGGTGTACGGTGTGCGGGCGGCTGTGAGTGCACCTTGGGCTGAAGCGCGGCAAGATAAAGGCATAACACTTGCCTTGTCGCGTTTTGCTTTGCTTGCGATGTACGCGTGGCTGCTTGTACAGCTGACCTCACACTTTCTAACAGTGGAGTCTGGAGAGGCTGACGACTTTTGATAAACTGGACAGTCCCTCTGATTCGATTTCTAAAATTCTGGAATCGTATCCCAACAGTAAAATTGTTGCTGGTGATTTCAATGTTCATAATTCCAATTGGCTACGTCATTCGAGTCACACGACACCCGAGGGTTTGTATGTTGAGTTATTTCCTGTGTCTAATAATTTTACTCAATTAGTGAAGGAACCAACGCACTTTCCCTGCGTTGATGGGCAAAACCAAAATATTCTGGACCTTTTTCTAACTTCACATTACTGCAAGTATGTTGTGAATGTTATTGCACCTCTTGGTTATTCGGACAACGCTACAATTTGTGCTAATTGGAATGCGCTGAGCTCCTTTTTCAGCCGTTTCAATTGGCAGTTGTGTTTCAGGGATAGAAACATAAATGCTGATGCAAAATTGGTAGAAAATATAACTTTATTTGGTTGAGGTCTTTCATACCCAATAAAAGAATTTCGATTAAACCAAAAGACCATAAATGCTGATGCAAAATTGGTAGAAAATATAACTTTATTTGGTATGAGGTCTTTCATACCCAATAAAAGAATTTCCATTACACCAAAAGACCTGGTTTAATGCGACTTGCAGACAAACAGTCAGGTCTAAAGAGGAAGCATTTAGGAATTGGCGTTTAAACAAAACTGCTAATACTAAACTGCTGCGCGATGCCAGAAATACGTGCAATGTCACTCTAAAGCGCGAAGTTATCTACGAACAGCGCCTTAGACGTAGAGTTCTTGAATGCCATAAGGGTAGTAAGAATTTTTGGTCGTTCGTGGGGAGAGTGAAGAATCAGACGCGATCGTCTATTCCAACTCTCTTCAAGGATGATCAGATCTTCACTCACTCGGTTGATAAGGCAAACTTATTAGCCTGGGGCTACGAATCCTGCAAATTACCGGCCCATAGCAATCTGCTCAGTGCTCTCCAAAGTCTTGGAGAGCATTGTAAATTTTTACTTGATGAGGTACCTAGAGAGCAACGAGTTGATCAGCGATCGCCAGTACCCGGCGATCTGATGGCATTTCTCACTGAGCGGTGGAACAGCTGTATTCACCAGTTCGGTGAGAGCAAGCTTTTTGCTCTGGATATCTCCAAGGCATTTGACCGGGTGTGGCATAAAGCACTCGTGTCCAAACTGACTGCTTATGGTATCGGTAATACTTTCACTCGATGGTGAAAGGTGATAGACGGCTCTGCTTCCGAAGAGCAGTCCATCAATGCTGGAGTTCTGCAGGGTTCCGTCCTGTCTCCAACTCTTTTTCTCATTTTTATCAATGACCTTCTGTCATTGACATCAAACTAATCGTTTGCTGATGACAGCAGCATTTGTCATTCATATTCATTCTCCAGGCGTTCTTCTATTTTGGAGATCATTGAAAAACGCAGAATTATGAATGGCACACTCCAATCTGACCTCAAAAAAATCCACGAGTGGCGTCGAGCGAATCGGGTAGATTTTAATGCGCGGAAGACCCAACGGCTGTTTGTTGACCCACAAACGTCTGACGGGTGAAATTATAATTTAAAATTTCCTCAACGCATTTGATTTTTTAGCTCCCTTAACATACGCATGTGTTTTTAAGATTTTGCTTCAGAAAATGTTTAACGCTGATAAATACGATGGACCCATTATTCCATGTATATCCATGATGATTGCGATTTAACCAGTGTACTGTTAGCTGGAATATTCTTTTCGTCTTAAATTCAATTCTAATATCAATCGGTTAAGCGCGGAAACATTATGACAATCTTACAAAAAGTTCTGTCCCGAGAAAATAAAGTGGGTCAAGATTTCCACATTCAGTAAGCGGAGTATTCCTTCATCAATTAAATGTGAGAAAGTGGGTTTTTTATAAGTATTGCTTCATCAATAAGAATGTAAGGTAGGTTTTTATAATAAAAATATCATCAATCAACTGTCAATGGTTCCACAGTCAGTGAGCGAAGTATTGCTTCATCGACGGCCAGCGTGCGTTCGATAAGGTGATCCAGAAAACCCATCGCGGAAATAAATATGGAATACTACTTCGGTCAGTGGTGGTGTGCGGTTTAGGTGTCGCCTAAAAGTGTGAGTACGGAACTATTGACTCACAACATCCCTCCACCCCTAGGGAAAAGAAAAATTAATATCGTGAAGCGATGTGAATTTTTCCTTTTTATTATAATATTTTTACTCGGTGGTTAACTGTTAAATTAATACAATTCTTAATACTATTATAAATCACTTAATTAACTACTCTAATCCTTCGGTAAATCGCGGGCCTCCATCGGGAAATGTTGATATCTGCCCCATCGGTCCACCTCGATATGCTTGGCTGCTACAATTTTTTGTCTCGTCTTTTTGTGTTGCGATGTTTTTCTAAATTCCGTACCTAATTACTAGTCGCATAATGCGTTGCAGTGCACTAGTATCTTGAAGAACGGCGTATATCTGTAGAACTGCGAACCCCCTACTTAGGCTGCTGAAAGTTAATAGATTGAAGAAGCTCCTGTTTGGATTATGGCTTCACGATTCCTTTGTTTGACTTAAGGCCGTTAGCTCCAATTATTGTTTATGGGTTGTAGTTAGATGTTATTAAAATACTTCGGTTCACTTAACACAAGTTCGCTTCACTTTACAAGTTGAATGTAAGTTCTTTAGATGATGATATTATGTGGTCATAAATGAGTAGTGCCCAGAAGAAAAACGTTTTTAGCACGTCCACACTGTTGATTAATGCTAGTGAGAAACGATCACAATGGCCGCCTCTGTCCTATGGTGATATCCTCTATTTCTTTGATGATGAAGTACGACCTGATGGTTGGGAGAAACAATTTCGATTTACTGCTTGCAACTTCAAATCTATGAAGACACTGAAGCTACTTGTTGTATGTCGCATTCATACTTCAAAGTCCGGGTAACCGTCAAGGCAAGACCATTGGCACTTAATAATAACTCAGTTAGGGAGTCAAGTTCAGCCTTTTAGTGCAAGCAAAGCACTTTGTTTGGGAAGCTCGAAAGCCAAGCTAGCAACCATCGCATTCTGCATGGTAGCAAGTGTAGGAGTTAATTGCTAGATAATTATAAGCTCCGGGCAAAGCTCTAGAAAGTTAGCAAACATCGCAGTCTGCATGGTAGTAAGAGTGGAAGTCAATTGCCACCCAATAGCTTTTCTCGAGCTCAAACCAAACAGATTGTGGAGTAAATGAAATTAGCCAAAACAAAGAAGTAAAGAGCAAACGCGGAAGAATTAAATCGTTCCCAATTTAATTCTGCCGACGTTAATATTGGCAAATATTAATATTAAGAAATTACTATTGCAAAATAAGTGGAATTGCGACATACCGGTCCACTTTAGCAGCAGTTTAGTATCAGCAGTTTTGTTTAAACGCCAATTCCTAAATGCTTCCTCTTTAGACCTGACTGCTGGTCTGCAAGTCCAATTAAACCAGGAATGGTCTTTTGGTTTAATGGAAATTCTTTTATTGGGTATGAAACACCTCATACCAGATAAAAATATATTTTCTACCAATTTTGCTGCAGCATTTATGTTTCTATCCCTAAAACACAACATTCACATCATACTTGCTGTTAGAAAAAGGTCCAGAATATTTTGGTTTTGGAGCTAGACTGACCAACGTATCTCTATCGGTTCTCCTGTGGCCAGTTACTGTTGGCTCATTGGTATCGGTGTCCACAGCCGATCAGCCATTTCTTCATTAATGAAGAAGCTACATTTTGCTCCCGTGTCTATCGTTACAGTGTAGGCTTCACCCTCAATGCCGATTTTCGCAGAATCTGGCGTTTTCCAGCTTCAATAACGTCGCTAGCTGTCGTACCTGAGAGGCGCGACAGTTTCGGAATTCATGTCGCCTCCGTTTCAATGAATTCCGCCTCCGTCCGGACATTGGGAAGAAACATCCGTAAATATTTACTTGTTTAAAACTGTCCCAGTTGTCCCAATGACGATTATTGTTACACAAACAGGTGAACACCTAAACTCAGATGGGCGAGCATCATTCTTGGAAGATTTATATTAAGATTGTAGGCGACAGCTACATTAATTAATTGTACATCTTAATTAGTGTACAAGGAATTTTATGAGATTTCGCGCGCCATCAAATTTAACGGACCACTTCCGCACATGGTCGTTTACGATGGCATATTAAGTTGGATGTGGAACTGTAATCGAAGTTGCTGGCCTTTGCTCGCAGTCGCCAGGAAATTCTACTTGTTTTATTGTCGTGGTTGGACTTCTGCTTCTAGTCACTTGTACTGATGAGCTCGCCTTTGGTTCTCGTACTTTGCCTCAACTCCCTGCAAAAATTTATCGGTGTCTTCTGAATTATTTCCAACCTTGATAAAATTCAACAGCGACTTTCTCAATTCTTCTACTGTGTCGTCCTTTTTCAATTCAAATTTCTCTGCACGAATTGCAATTGTTCCTTATTCATGTTGTAGATCTAACTTACTGCAGACATTTTGAACGTGTTGTAAATGTGACGGTGTTATGGATTTAAAGATTATACTTGGCTTTAGTCTTATTTTGCTCGGTAAATCTCTTGTGTCCCTGCTCGGGCTCCATCTGTCACGATGCTGCGCTGAGGTATAATTCAGGGTTGTCCAGGATCGGTACAGAAATAATTTATATTATTGGACTTTCAAGTTAAGAAGTTAAATTTTATTCAATTCTTCAGATCATTAAATTACTTGGAGTAAAGCATGATGGTGAGTTATAGCCTTGGTGTTGTGAAGACGAATCCTGTGATTGCTTTAGTGAGGCAGCTGTCGACTGTCGAGTTGCGCGTTGCGATGCTCGTTGACGCAGTAAGACATGTACTGCCTACATGTACTACTGTAAGACATGTACGCAGTAAGACATGTCCGTTGACGTGCGATGCTCGCTGACACAGCAAGAAATATGCTGCCGCCCATTCGGTAAGGATGCGAAGCGAAACCCAAACTTTTTCCCCCGATTTTGTGTTGTGCGCCGTCTTTTATAATTGCTTGTCTTGTTCTTTCTCAAAATGTTTATATCAACATGTGTTGTAGTGCCCTTCTGAAAAGAATGCGGGTCCTCTTAATGAAAAGCCTTGTTCCTCTTCTAACGTCCCTTTTTATTTATTTCAATGCAGCGCCGGTCTGCGCGCTGTGGGCTCACAACCAGAACTCTCCTTTTAAACATTAAATCATTTTTACGTAGCCGTCGGCGAAACTGAAGTGGACCGGTATGTCGCAATTCCACTATTTTGCAATATTAAATTCTTAATATTCATACTTGCCAATATTAACGTCGGCAGAATTAAATTGGGAACGATCTAATTCTTCCGCGTTTGCTCTTTGCTTTTTATTTTAGCTACTTTTATTTATGCGGAAAGCTGCTTAGTTTGAGCTCGAGAAAAGCTATTTGGTGGCAATTAGCTTCGACACTTGCTACCATGCAGACGGTGCTGGTTACTATCTTGGCTTTCCACAGCTTTGCCCGGAGCTTATAATTAGCTTCCACACTTGCTACCATGCAGAGTGCTGGTTGCTAGCTTGGCTTTCGAGCTTCCCAAAACAAAATGCTTGGCTTGCACTAAAGGCTGAACTTGACCTTGACTCACTAACTGAGTTATTAACAAGTGCCAACGTTCTTGCCTTGATAGTGTGAATGCGACATACATCCCTCCACCCTTAGGGAAAGAAAAAATTAATATCATGAAGCGATATTAATTTTTTCTGTACAATGTGATACAGGAGTGGTTTATTCTAATACTCTAATATTATGTAACTTAAATCTACCTTAAGTTCTACCTTAGTGTATCCTCGTTGTTCACGTGTGTTGTGGTTGTGGTTGTTGTGTGTGAAGTCACGCAGCTCCTGGACTTGTTCCCATGTACTCTCTAAGCTGTACCAAACGCTGTACCCATTGCAGTTGTAGATCCTGGTTCCTGGATGTTGCTGTTCCACTTGGCGAACCAACAGCACCATGGACTTTGACCCCGGAAGTATTCCGTTCACCATAACCACCAGTTTGTAGGCCCAACTACAGTTCAAGCAGAGAAATAAAACTGCAGCCAACTTCAGTGATACTTTCATTGCGTCTTTTCCAATTACTTAATTAGAAATTCGTCAAGTGCGATCAATGCACCTTCTTAAACGATTGTCTGCACGGAGTTTGTTTATAAAAGTGAAATTAAATAGAATCATGCTCTGTAATGATGTAGTGTGATATCCGTAAGTATGGCCGACTACAGCCTGGTTCGGTGTCAAAGATGACCTTTTGTCCCGAGATAAACTTCAGGTTTGGTGTGTTCATTGCCTCTCAGATTTGTGATGACATCCAGGAAATTGATTGGTACGCAGCGGCAAATTTTTTTTTTTGAGTTTCCGCAAAAGACGCGAGTGACATTCGTGGATCAAGTCGGTAGTATATCAGCGACATGCGAGTTTTGGGGTTTTTGTCGCCGTTGTTGTTGCTGCTTATTCGCTGTTGTTATGGTAGCTGCTTGCTCGATGCTGTTGAGGTTCTGTGTCTTAATTCTAATTATTGTTATAATGCTACGAATTAGCAGGTACATACTGTAATATTGAATTTTAATTCTATTTAATACAAACTTTCAATTTTAAACTATACAATTTACTTAATAGTAGTTTCATTAAATATAAGCTTATAATAATCAATCTACTTGAAAATTCCATAAAATGAAATTATACATTATTTTTCAATTTAATTACAATTAATTACGATATAATTTTGTTTTTCTCTTTCTCATTTTAACATCGTTTTAATAAGCAAATTTTCGTGCTTGCTGAAACGATTTTTTTTTTTCTTTCCTTTTAAAAAATTCTACCGTTTACGTAATTAAACGGTCACAATTAAACGCGTTTTTTAAAAAGCTGGGACGTTGCTGTTTTGGAGCAACGAGGTAATTTGTACCCTTTCCTGTACAAATGTTGTAAATCGCGTTTAAGTAAGCAGGTATTTGCTTATTGAAACGCACGTAGCTAAAAGTTATAAAAGTTAGTAGTTAGTTTAAATTAGTTGTGTTAGTAAAAAATTTTTCTCTTTTATTTTCTTGTCTTTCTTTTTTTTTCTTAAACCTGTTTTATATATTTCAGTTTTTTTTCTCTCTTATTTTATTCCACATCTTTTTCTCTTTCTGTATTTTTTTCTTTTTTTTTTTTTTTATTTTCAAGTTTGTTTTTATTTTAATATAACTTCTTTTCTTTATGTTTTTCGTTTTAATTTTTGTTTTTCTCTCTTCTTTTATTTTCTTGTTTTCTTTTTTCAACATTTAGGGTTAGTTTGTAAGTAAGTTTTCGAATCGTTGGACATTGTTTTAACCATCTTTGTCAATGTCATATCCTTTGGAGTTGTGAGGATTGCCTTCTTCTCAGACCAATTTCGTATCAACAAGTTGAATTTGAATATGCTTTGAATATGTATTCACATATTAGACGGATCTATTTTTCTTATTTCCACATTGTTGCGACTAAATTGATATAGCCGAAAAATGCGTTTAGACTCTTAGTGACAAATTCTGATACACGATATTTAATTAACATTTTAAATTTATTATTATAGTTTTAATAAAATTTTTATTATTAACTCTACTAAGTTAAGACCAATAATATTTACAATTTTTATTAATTAAGCTTCCCCTTTTTTTTTATTTAAATTCTAGTATTCTACGAATTTGTCTTCTTCGATTTTTCACATGTATCGTCATGTAATTCATATTACCTTGTTTTCTTAACTGCAAGTTATTAATATTTGTGAAATCCGATGCGAAATTTTGGTTAAAGGCGAAATCATGTCCGCTTGATTCTAATACGGGTACAAAAATGTTATCATTTTTCAGATTAACCAGTTTTCCCTGGTATATTACTGGTGGAATTCTCTTCTTATGCACGACTGTTTGCATGTCACCTGTGTCTATGTTGAGAACTTCATTCAAAATATTATCTTTAAGTAAGCTATTGTCGGCGTCTGTATCAACTAGCAGAATGAGTTTTTTATATCTGGCCTCTTCGCAAGGCAACTCAATAAACACGTCATTCATATTAGATTGCTCCCGGTTAGACACTTCTACCTCAATCTTTTTACTTTTATTATACAGGTTATGAACATGAACACTGGCATTCACACCTTGATTTGACAACTTAGGAAAAGAAACTCTCCATTTGGCTATTATTCCTGATTTTATATGACTTGCAAGTGCTTTTATACAGGTAACATATTCCGTTATTCTAAGGCTAATGCTCCTTGCTTTACAATGCTGGAAATTGCGGAAGATTGTTCTTATAATAAATACAGCAACCAATTGTGTCATCAGAAGTATTGTCATTAAACTCTGTACTCCAACTTCAATTATCTTTACAGCCTGAACTACCGATTCGTCTGATTTTCTTCGAATATTATTTTTGTTTTCTATGTTCTTATCAGCTGTTTTTTCTACCTTTCTGGCCTTCTTCAATTTTGCTGAAGTTGGTAACGTATCCACAATCTCTTTAGACGTAGGACGTACTGTTACTACTTCAGTTATTGAGGCTGGTAACGTATCGACAATCGCTTCCGATGTCGGAGTTACAGTTACTCCTTCACTCGACGAAATTGGTAACGTATCCACAATCGTTTCCGACATCGGACTTACAGTTACTGTTCCGCTTGGTGAAGTTGGTAATGTATCCACAATCGCTTCCGATGTCTGACTTACCGTTATTACCTCATTTGGCCTTAAATTACTGTCATTATTGGGTTCCCAGATTACTGGCCTGTTCTGGGCCCTTGCCAGTTTCCCTGCTAATTATTCTGAAGATTTTCCCAACTTCTTTTAGCTCCACAGTTTGCTACTATATGTCCTGGTCTGTTACACCAATGACATATTGTTTGTTTCACTTCGTTAGGCATGTTCACAAGACTCCGATTCATCTGCGCCCCCTTGAAGGTAGTCGAATTTGGGTTCACTAGGTTATTTTGCTTTTGATTCCATTTCGTTTGGACTTGTTTTTGTTGCCAATTTTACTGGGGTTGCTTTGGTTGCCAACTTCGTTGGTGTTGGTTTCATTGTTGACTCCCCTGGTTCCAGTTATTAGGCCCTTGATTTTTGTTGTTCGACCCACTTCTGTTGTTTTCATTGTTATTACACCTCCAGTTTGTCTCGTGTCCATATTTTAAACACTTTTGGCAATACGGTGTGTTTTCCCTGATTAAACACTTTTCTCGCGTATGCCTACGTTTATTACAAAATGAACAAACTATTTTCTCCAGTGGTGCTCTCGAAACGTTCTGCCTTTCTTCTAGTCTTTTATAAACCACTAGATTATGTACAGGCGGTCCTGTGTAGGGTTCTACCGAATTCATATTAATTATGGGTGTAACCGTTGATTGATGAAAGGAATTACTTCTTTGTATTTCAATCAGCGTGTTCACTGCTATGGCTATCATTTCCTCCATACTTTTCCCTGTAACACTTAGCATGTGAATTCGTAAAGTTGCATCTTTTAACCCTGTTCTAAACGCCTTATTTGCTGACGTCTCTACCATAGATACAAGTGCGCTGTCGCCCTGTCCATTATAGGTATCTTTTATTACTTGTAGCGCCTGTGCTTTTTTGGTATTTAGGTGTCTTGCGTACTGTCCTCATTGTGCAATTGACTGCAATTCTGTAGTTCTGTTAACGTTGAGTCCAACGAAATCGTTGGTAGGTAGGCTCTTCTTAACACTAGGTATAATTCTTCTAGGCTGCTGAAACGTTGTGAGCCTACTAGATCATAAGCGTCTCCATACAATCTTTGTTTGATACAATCTATATACTCTTGTATATTTCCTGTAGTCGCTTCCCTTGTAGCTAACTCACACGCCTGTATAAACTTATACACCTCACCTCTTAAGTCTGGTGACGGTGTCCCTGAAAACAGTGGAACAAGACTGCTTGTTATCTTCGCGATTTCTGCTATACCCATCTTGGTTTGATTTGCCCCTGATTGCTTAAACGTAGGAAATGAAACTGAGTTATATTCCTTCGGACTGACTATAGCAGCGGTAGCTTCGTTATGGTATAGTGTCTGATCGTTAGCTAATTCTATTTCTTGTTTCAGCCGTCTGTTTTCCTCTTTTAATTCTTGGACTCTTCTGTTCGCTTCTTCTAAATAACTACAGTCTTCTCTTGATTTCTGTGCAAATCCCTGTTCTAGTGTTTTATTTAACGTTTCTTCGGTTAGCCCCTTTTCCTTTAATAATTCCCTTAGTTTTACGTTCTCGTCCTCTAAGTTCCTTAATATATCCTCCTGAAACACTATCTACTAAATAATTATCGTACCTATTCTTCAGTGCGTTAAATTCTGATTCCCATACCTTCGAATTTTCTGTCTTATTCTCTATTATCTGGTGTAGGAATTTAAGCAATTCCTCTACTATCGAGTCTGCTCTTTCTACACTTGAAAGGTCTCTTAGGTCCCCTACTCTAGACTTTATCAATTCTAAGTTTTCTTTGTTGCCTACTGTCTCTTTTAAAATTGCCCAAATTTTGGATATAAACTCCCCCAACTGACGTTTCAGATCCTTATGGGTTCTCTCTAATTCTATATATGCTTGTTCTTGCAACGACTCGGCCATTAATTAAAGAACGACATATAATTTAGTGGGTTTTTTATTTTTCTTAACGTTTACAATTAACATATGTAAGAGTAAATTTTTCTTAATGTTGAGAAGTTAAATTTATTTTGAAGTGTTGGATTCAGAATATTGTAAAACGACTACTTAGCGAAGCCAATTAACGTTCCATCGTTTTATTAAACGTCCAATTTTTATTACTACTCGTAGTACCTTAAAACGAGAGACAATTAACGAAACAATTAAATTATGCTTATCAAGTTTTAATTTCCTTAAACGGTTTAGGTTTCCTGCATGCTTCGTTTACCGAGCATGGTGTAAACATTCGCCGTACAAATGGTTTCCAGTACGTACGCTTGTTTTACTTTTGTTATTTTTTTTTTCTTTTCATTTTGCAGCCTGAGCTCGCTATTTCTTTGTTTCAATCGGAGTCGAATTGTCAATTATTTTGTCGCCTTCGCTGAGGTAATTTAAAACCTCAAAATGAACGAACGAATTTCTTCTTTTTCGTAGCGGCACACTAAACTGCAACGTTTGCAATTTAGAACTCGAACAATTAAATGAGTGAGCTATGGTTTGCGTTATTTCTTTGCTAATTGCCTGCTTTTGTTAATTGTTTTTATAAGCAAGCAATTGTAATTGCTTGTTATTGAAAAAGGATGACACTAAAGTGGCTTTGATTCTCCAACGATATGAAGTCTCTAAGCGATTTACTGTAACGTTTAAACTTTTAATTTTGGTTTTTAAAATAACCAAAAAAAAATTATTCTAAAATGATATCTTTCTTATTATTCCCAATACTACCATTATCATATTAAGAATTAATTTAATTTTCCTCAAAAATTTATTCATTCTCCAACAATTCACTTTCAAATTTCACTTTAAAACTATTCAAAACTTTTAAAACTATTTAAAAACTTTTTAAAACTATTTAAAAACTTTCCAAACAACTTCCCAGAGTGAAAGAGTCGACCTCAGCAAAGTTTTCGTCCGGCGTGGAACGCCATTGGACAGACAAGGGTGCCTGGCTTGACTCCTTTTATTTATTCCACAAATTTCACCAACATTTTCACTCACTTACCTTTAATTTTCTTCGAGTGATCCTCGGCTCGAAAATCCGGCTGCGCCAAAATGTTGTAGTGTCCTTCTGAAAAGAATGCGGGTCCTCTTAATGAAAAGCCTTGTTCCTCTTCTAACGTCCCTTTTTATTTATTTCAATGCAGCGCCGGTCTGCGCGCTGTGGGCTCACAACCAGAACTCTCCTTTTAAACATTAAATCATTTTTACTCAAGTGGACCGGTATATCGCAGTTCCACTATTTTGCAATATTAAATTCTTAATATTCATATTTGCCAATATTAACGTCGGCAGAATTAAATTGGGAACGATTTAATTCTTCCGCGTTTGCTCTTTGCTTTTTATTTTAGCTACTTTTATTTATTCGGAAAGCTGCTTAGTTTGAGCTCGAGAAAAGCTATTTGGTGGCAATTAGCTTCCACACTTGCTACCATGCAGACGATGCTGGTTACTATCTTGGCTTTCCACAGCTTTGCCCGGAGCTTATAATTAGCTTCCACACTTGCTAGCATGCAGAGTGCTGGTTGCTAGCTTGGCTTTCGAGCTTCCCAAAACAAAATGCTTGGCTTGCACTAAAGGCTGAACTTGACCTTGACTCACTAACTGAGTTATTAACAAGTGCCAACGTTCTTGCCTTGATAGTGTGAATGCGACATACAACACATGTTTATCAAATGAGAAATGTTGCCAGCAACATTATGTATTATGTATTCCCGCTTCCCCAGTCGGATATTTACAGCTGCTTGTCTCACTCGCTCTCGAACCGGCGAAAGCATAATCTCATCATCGTGCTTGGTTACCATCTTATACCTACTATACTTATGGTTTGTGTATGGGTTTATTCCTTTTCCCTCAATAGTAAATTCAGAAAATTTAACATATAGTACTTGACTTTAAGGCTACTACTTGTTCGTTTCCATATTATTTTTATATATACTCGTATTATTATATCTTATATAATTTTATTACATTTTACTTCATACGAGTATAATATTTCATTATCATTATCATATTATGCTTCATGTATAAAAATAAATCAAATTCACAAAATAAACAAAAGAACTAATATTATTAATTTGTACATAAGGTAACTTATGTGAGATTCCCCGTGATCCTCACACAGTATGTTTCGTAATTTTCAATTTTCTCTAAAACTTTGTTCTCAGCGTTTTATCCAGAATTCATATGCCAGAAAAATAGCCCTTTTTAACGCGAATTAAAGGTATCCCATTCATATCCTCACCTCGTGTGCAGCACTTGTGTATGTGAGAGAGGAACTTATGGGAACTGTCTATATTTGAGACTGGGAGGAGATATCCTTAGAACCGAGTTGTTGTCACTGATATCCTCAGAACTGAGTTCTTGTCATTCTCATTTAATTCTCAGATTCTTAACTGTAGTCTTCAAAAGAGGCACAATAGATCAATATGGTCGCAGTGCTATACTCCTTTTAGCTTAACGTAAGAAAAAAAATGCGAAAGGAAATTTATTGTGCACTTTTTTTCTCAGAGTTTTAAGTTTGGCATTTATTTTCTCAAAAAGCTATTTGACTTAGCTAAAAAGCCAATTCATACGAAACACACAAATGTAAAATTTATAAAATTTGTAGCAGCCATCAGTTAGTTTCTTTAGCGCCATGGCCATTGCGCAACTGTGCTTTGATGCCGCTGGAATTTTTCTTATTCAGCGGCATCAAAGCACATATAATCGTTGGTAAAAAATTGTGTTAACAAGCCAGCCGTGACAGCTATTTAAGTAAAACTGCTGTTGGTAAATAATCGGAATGTTTATTCTTTCCAATAAGGCGAACTATCTTAAAAAATAACGTTTTTTAAATAGCAATTTGAAAAGGGAACTAACTAATGGCCCACAGCTTCACTCAATTTGAAAACAGTTTTTCAATATTTCCCACCGTTAATCAAGCGTAAATGGATATATAGTACGTGCTACCGCGGAGATACGACAATGAATTTCTATAAATTTCTCAACGTAGTCGTAGTGAGGATATTAAAATAACACGAAGTTAATGAAGAAACTGACCAATGGTCTAAATATGCATAACAGATATTTATATTGTAAAATTCGATCTTATAGAATAAAATTACATATCCATATTTTATTTCAATTCTAGTAGAGTGACAATGATTTTTATCGAAAAGTGGTTCCTATTTTATCTGAGAGAGCTTTTTGTTCCGAAATAATGCGATATATGCCCTGCTGTTCTTCTATATTTATTACCTTTATCTTTGATTTCAAAAGAACAATTCTCTTATATGCCTACAAAATTTCATGATCAACTATATCCAGGTTTCTTTTTACGCCAAACGTTGCGATTTCTTGATCACAAGTCTCGCGCAATCTCTTTAAAGTATTTACATTATACATTGACACGGAAGATATCTCCGAAATTAGTTTCTTAATTTCATCTATGACTTCATCTTTGTCATTATTTGAGCACTCTTTGCTTTCAAACAATCCCTGCGCAATCAATTCATTTTCTAGTCCTTTTTCAACGTTTGTTGCATTTTTCAAAAAAGATAATGATTTGTTACCATCACAATTGCGCAAATGTAAAAATTCTCTACCAAAACCTTCGTCGATGAAAGCAGACACAAGGCGATTTGTTATCGGCCCTGTAATATACGCATTTGAATTTGCGCGTGGCCTTTTCAAGTTTTGCAAGGTCGCATTTGATTGGTGGGACTAAAGGTCCACAGTATTGATCGATTAAATCATCAACAAGTCTTATATCTTCGTTTGTTATTGGCATACAATAGGGCTCTACTGATAGCCAAAATTTATTAGGAATAACGTTTTTGGGCATTACAAACCTCTGCTCGCTAGAGTATTGTGAAACAATATGAGAAGTTCCTGCAGGGCCATCGCTACTCTGACATTGTGCAAAAATGCTAGTCGGACTAGATTGAAAATGGGCGAGATCGGTAAACAGCCACGCCTACTTTACATACGGAATGTAAAGGCACCTCGTTTCAAAAAATGTTATAATGTGAATACGAATGTGAACGCATAAACCGTGTGAGATATTAAGGTATAATTTTATTCTGAAACATAGCGTCATTACTAAATTGTTCGCAAAAACGGGCCTGTCACGCCCACTCATAAAAAAGTTTGTAACACCTCACACACACACACACACACACACACATATATATATATATATATATATATATATATATATATATATATATATATATATATTATATATATATATTATTATATATATATATTATATATATATATATGTGTGTGTGTGTGTGTGTGTGTGAGGTGTTACAAACTTTTATATATATATATAAAAGATATATATATATTTTACTCCGAAGGGAGTAAAAAGAGATCGCAATGAAATTTGGCACAAATATTCTTTGTTATGTAGGGCAGTTTGGGATTGAAAATGGGCGAGATCGGTTAACAACCACGACTACTATATATATATACGACATACTATACTATATACGACATACTATACGACATACTATATATATATAGTTATATATATATATAGTATATAGGGCATTATATATATATATATATATATATATATATATATATATATATATATATATATATATATATATATATATATATATATATATATATATATATATATATATATATATATATATATATATATATATATATATATATATATATGCCCTATATACTATATATATATATATAACTATATATATATAGTATGTCGTATAGTATGTCGTATATAGTATAGTATGTCGTATATATATATAGTAGTCGTGGTTGTTAACCGATCTCGCCCATTTTCAATCCCAAACTGCCCTACATAACAAAGAATATTTGTGCCAAATTTCATTGCGATCTCTTTTTACTCCCTTCGGGTGTAGGGTATAAAAATATTGAATTGGATTTGTGATACAATAACTTTTTTTTAATACAAAGTTATTAAGTAAATACACAATGTTATCTAATAATTCTAATTTAAACAAGTAAAAGTGTTGTCTTAGGCCTGGCCGAAGTCTAAATACCCTACACCCGAGTAACTAAAAGAATTATAATATCGCACACTTAACAACTTTTGTATAAGGACCACGCCCATTTTTGGCAAATATTTTTGTAATGCCTATAGATACTGCTGGATAGAATCACGTACTAGATTTTGAGCCGTTAATGGGATATTGACTTTTGTATGAGTGTATTTTTTGTATTTTTAGCAAGCTTATTGGTAATGCTTCCGGATACATCGTGGTAAAACAACGTCTCAACATCTTATACCGTTCATGAGATATTGCCAAGTTTATTATTAATGGGCGTGGCACGCCAATTTTTTGCACAAATTTAAATAATTAAATAAATTATGTAAGCATTCGAATAAAGGTGACACTGGATGCGAACTCTATAACACTAACCACATAACATATAGACCGCTAAAAGTCCCTTTTTTCTGGTACGCAAAGCTTTCAAAGTGAAATTTAGGTTCAGCAAACTGCGTTAAAAAACCGGTTCGTGCGGCAACTATTTGACTATGCGCGTAAGATCCGAGAACCCGACAAAATTTTGGCTTCAAAAAATCTCTACACTTGAAGATAGTGTGAAGACTTTTCTGTTCCCTCATCTCGCCACTTTATAAAAACTTCGAAAGTTTTTCGAAAAATTAAGAAAAGAAGGCTAATGTAGCCAGGCGGAATGAGCTGCAAAAAAAAAAAAAAAAAAAAACGAACGCAACCACCGAGCATGATCTAGATCTCGGTAGCTGTGGAAATGACTAGGAACACATTTTAAACATGGGAGAAAACGAGAAACTCGGTCCGTATTAGAGGTGAAGCAAAAACAATTGCTCGTGTAAAGGGCAAACCAGAGTAAGAAATTTTGTGGGACCCAGGCTACAGAAAGCTTTGCGGAGCAGAAAAAAGGGACTTCTAGCGGTCTATGGAATATGATTAGTGCTTATAAACTCTATACTACTAACATCTGTGTATGGCTTTTGTTTGCTTTGTTGTTGTCAAGCTCTACTCCTAGGCTTCCAAAAAAAACCAGATTTGCACATTTCTATTAAGTTTTAGTCCTTTTACATTATTATGGAAAAATTTCACTTTTACACGTTTTTTGCTACGTTCGACGAGAATAGAAATAGAAACATTTTTTTCTGGCGTTTAACGCTGTCGATTATTGTGCCGATTTTCTGCCCATAAGGTTTGCATTGTTTGTGCACATCGACAACCTTGATTCGTTTTCAGCGTTACGAATAGATTTTCGGAACTGAAAGCTATCTGAATTGTCACAGAACGATAACTAAAGGTGGGGTGGACTGCTCTTATAACACATTTCAGATGGCGCCTTATAAATTTCAGGCATGTCGCTAAATGGACATTTTGACATTTTTTCGGGAGAAAATGTAATTTCTTAAATTTTACTATATTAAATACCTTTGGTAAAAATTGCAAGCGATAGCCAAGCAAGGCCTAGCCAAGAGCTTAAAGAGTAGCAATAGAGATTTAATTTCTAAGACAATTTACTCTTTCAAGCAGACTGATTCCCCGTCCTTAACCCACCCAACAAACAAATTCCGGAGACGAAGCGTCAACCAACTCGAAATAGGGGTGTCGATTAGAGATGAGTGATATTTTTGTACCGGTGACTTTGTCACTGGTTTTTTAAAGTTATGTCTTACACGCAATGGGTAGGATTAAACACGAAACACAATCAGCTTTTAAAATTACTCAGGCTTTTATGGGAAACGATAAAAAATCATTTATTTGAGAGTAATTGTATATATATAGAAATACAAATGTTTTCGGGTTAGATCTATTTTCAATTTGACACACACAAATGCTCTTCTTCTTCTTTTTCTATTCCTTTATTTACATTTCAACATACGAATTGGAAGCAATGACAGATTTTCTGTTTTGTTCGTAGGGTGTGATTATGTTTTGAACGTAAGAAAAAAATATAAAGATAACCTAACACAAATGTATTTAGTGTTTAGAGCTTCCAATTGTATTTAAAAATTATGTTTAAAACAGATTTGGAAGCACTAAACACTAAATACTTTTGTCTCGGTTATCTTTATCTAATTTTCTCACGGACAAAATACAATTACACAAAAGCTGTCATTTCTGACATTGCTGTCAATTCTTGTGTGTAACCGGTGATAATATATTAAATATTTGCAAGACAAATTACTTAAAAAAATGGATGCAGTGCATTGTATAATTACAATCACTTCAATTGTATGTATGTATACGATCTTTTACAACATTGCCGGTTCCACCTGATAGCTTGATGCCAGATGGGACAAGACTTCCATACTATTTCGCGGATAATGCTTTTTCCTTAAAACGCAATTTGATGCGACCATTTCCGGTGCGAAATTTATCAGCAGATAAAGAAAATTTTAATAGAAAGCTATCAAAAGCTCGCGTATATATTGAAAATGCTTTTGGTATTTTGGCAAGCCGTTGGAGAATTCTCCATACCAACATACACGCCGGACCAGAAAATGTTGACAAAATTATTTTAGCGACAGTTGTACTCCACAATTTTTTGATGCTGGAAAGAGACAGCCATTATTTCCGACCAGATTTGGTAGATAGAACGGAAAATGGTATCAATATCGAAGTTGGAGAAGGGAAACGAGTGTTCTAAGATCCATTCGTCATCCCACTGCAAACCGCTCAGTAGCTGAGGCTTTTCAAGCAAGAAATAAAATCAAGGATTTTTTTAATCCAATTTACTAAATCAATTACATTCAGTTTCGTTTTAATTTTAATGTATTATTTATAATTCATGTATTGTTTATTATGCATGTATTATTTATTATTATTATTGTTAAATTCATGTAAATAAAATTGCACTTCTTTCATTATTACAAATTAAACACAATAATTAAATTCATTCACAATAAATACTGAACATTAACACAATAAATAAATAAATAAAATTAAATGAAGGTAAACAAAAGAGGAACTCTTCAAAAACATCAACCACCAGGGCTGATGTGAGTAGGTGGAAAACTTTAAATAGCTAAGTTTGCCTATTTTTGTTAATAGCGTCATATACATATTGATTAACATTCTGCTGAAGGTTAGTCAAAACGGTTGGATTTAAATTGGCTTCGTCGAGCGCATTTGCCAGACCAAGGAAAATTTTTTCTGTGGTTGTCTGCCCCGATCTTTCTATAAAACTTTTCAATACGTTTTCTATCGATTTAGTTGCTACCTGCAGGAAGCTCGCCAGATTTGACTGTATTTCAGCCTGAAATAAATGAAATAATTTTCATTGAACTAGTTCTAAGTGTCAGCTAAGATAAAAAAACATTTCTTAAGAAAGCTCAAACTTACTTTTTTGGTTTGAGCACCTTTAAAAGAGGAGCCCGATGGTGATGATGCCGGCAGAGAGCATAATGATGTAGATCCTGTAAATTCGCGCGTCGAATCCATCAGTGGCACACACGGTTCTAAGTTCTCTCTGCAGCACAGAACATCGTTCAGGAACCTCATAGCGTCTATATGCCGCCACTTCTTTTTTGGGAAAGTAACGGCACTCCCCGACGCCGCTACCCCCGATCCCTAACTTTGCGATATCAACTTCGTAGCCCAATCCAACGTTTTCGGCATGCTTTTTTTTGTTATAAATTCACTGAATTCATGTTATATACTAACCATCTAAATTTAATTCCAAGCCTATGTCTGTCCATAACTTCGTTTTATGAGCTGTATTTTTATACAGATCTTTTAGATCATACAGCTCTTTATGTGGGCGAACAAGATCTATTAGCTTTTCTTATAGATCCATTCTGAAAATGTTAAAGATTTATTGTAAAATTACATTTATTTCATTAATAATAAAACACTTACATTCGTAAATCTGATTTTGGTTTTCAAATTGTAGGCTTTTATTTCTTTTTGCCAATAAATGCAGAAGTAAACAAAGGAATAGCTAAATAAGAAGAAGAATAAGAGCACTTTGTGTGTGTCAAATTAGAATTAGATCTAACCCGAAGACAAATGTCCTTTTATATATGGACAAATGTTCTCAGATAAATTATCTTTTGTCCTCAGATAAATGATTCCCATAAAAACGTGTATGATTTTGAAAAGCTGATTTTGTGTTTAGTGTTTAGTGCTTCCAATTGTGTTTTAAGCATCTCTGGTGCGACAAAAATATTTTATCCGGTGACGGTGACAGTGACTGGGCCTTCGTTCGACGATATATATTCGTTGCTGTCACTGCTTTGTTCTTGTCGCAGCGAATTCGCTTTACGATATTTTTCCACGTGTTCTAGTGAATGCTATTAAAACACCTATGTATATATTTTATATTTTTTTAATATAAAGTAATATGAAATTTTATATTTTACAACACGTATTAATTATTATAACACCATTGTAAAAATAAAAAATTAAAATATGAAAATAATTTAAAATTTATTATCTTAATTGCAAAATATGGATAATTAATATTGATAATGACATTTGAAATAATTCTATTATATAATAATATGTATTGTCTACATTAGTTTTTTATATGCATATAATATTAAAATTCCATGTACTATTTGCTTTTAATTTTCGGTTATAAAGTACAAAATTACTCGTTTTCGGCAGGGTTCAAATCCAAGGAAGCGAAATGTGTAAAGCTTTAAGCCCTATGAATCCAGCAACAGCAACAGCAGTGGATTACTCGCTGAGAGCGCGCCCAATGAGCAGCAAAATGCTGGAGAGAAAAACAGTTTTTTTGTTGCAATACTTGAAACAGAGATACCATATGTAGACAAAAATATATGTAAAAATTCAAGTTCAACAGAAAAGACGCAAGTCTCTGGATTTGGCAACTCTGTTTGAGAGCGAGGACGGATCTCAATGCAGCAAAAGCTGAAATTTGCCGAACTTTGCTGGATTACGCGAATGCAACAAAATTTATTGGGAGTCTCTCAAAAGAACTACGAGCAATCAACTTAAAACTAGTAATATTTTGCTGTTGCTATCTTTCTCTCTCTCTCTCTTCCATTTTCAACTGACATAATATTAAATTAAAATAATATTTCTTTGATGGAAGTTATTCGATAAGCTCCAAAAGCCATTCTAAGCGCTGATGATAATAATGTCTGTAATTGGTTAATTAAACTTTGGTGATTGGCCATAAGGTTATACATACCATAGCCAATTTTAGAAATTAAAAAAAAAGCTGGTTATAGAGATAATAGTGTGAGTATTACACTTAAATTTATAATAGGTAAGGAATTTTACAATATTAAGCCTGTTTGATAAAGAGTGGAGAATATACTCAATTTATCCATCAATGTGGAGTATCCATCAATGTGGGAGTTCCACCTAAATTTATTATTAAATATAACTCCAAGTATTCTCAACTGTCTACATTTTCAATGTGGATGTTCGAAAGTTTATTTCTGACAAATTTGAAGATTTTGTCTACATTTAGAAAGTGAAAGTTGCGCTCCAGAGAATTGAAAGACATCTTATCTCGCACTAAAATAGGATGTCGTTAAAAACATTATTAAATCGGAGAGTATATTTCTGTTTTCCCTAATTTTTTATTAAAACAAAAAATTTACAGGTCCTTTTAACTTTATTTGTTTCTTTATTTTTTATCGGTACTGTCTAATATTTCCTATGAGTCAATAGTATTTTAATGCTATTTAATTGCGGCAAGACGTAATGTTTTTATAAATAAACACAATAAATTCTATGCATCAGGAAGATTACATATATTAATAATTCAAATTAAGCGAATATTACTTTACACTATTACTGGTTTTAACCAGTAAAAGTGTTGTCTTTGGCCTGGCCGTAATATAAACACCCTACACCCTAGTAACTCAAAAAATTATAATTTCGCAACTTAACAACTTTTGTATAAGTAGGCGGTCTACGCCCATTTTGGGCAAATATTTCTGTAATGTCTCCAGATACTGCTGGATAGAATTACGTATTAATATTTTGAGTCGTTTATGGGATACTGATAACCCTTATATAAGTGGCCAGACTTTGGTATAAAAATTGGCAATACCTGTAGATACCTCGTAACAAAATGACGTGTTAATATACCGTTTACGAAATATTGACAACTTTTGTATGAGTGGGCGTGGCACGTCCATTTTTGGCAAGCTTATTGGTGGTAATGCTTTCGGATACATCGTGATAAAATGACATTTCAATATCCTATACCGTTAATGAGACATTGGCAGCTTTATTATTAGTGGGAGTGGCACGCCCATTTTTTGCAAAAACTTTAGTAAGGGCTCTATAAGTTCCGGAATAAAAGTATACCTCAATATCTCGCACAGTTTATGAGATATTCACATTATAAAATTTTTTAAAACGAGGTATCTTTATATTTCGTATGTACAGTAGGCGTAGTTGTCAATCGATCTCGCCCCTTTTCAATCCCAAACTGCCCTACATAACAAAGAATATTTGTGCCAAATTTCATTGCGATATCTCTTCGTTCTCCCGTAATCGTGATTTCAACAGACAGACGGACGGATAGGGCTAAATCGATTCAGGAAGTGACGGTGATCAAGAGGATATATTCTTTTCTATATCTATCTCGTCTCCTTGTTTGTTTTACAAACGGAAGAACAAAGTGAATATCCCTTCGGTTGTAACATGTTCGTTAATTACATTATTAACAATTAAATACTAATTTATTATTTATTTATTTTTATTTTGTCGTAATGGAAATATTATCTAATCTAAGCATTCGCTTTAAACTCTCTAAAACTTCTGGTATTGTTTGCTCGTATCAAAATTACGGAGACAAAGTCACTGGGTATAAACACGGTGACCCTATTAAAACTGTCAGTTCTGTTACCGTTCTTCAAGAGTCACTCTTCTCTAGTGTCGATAAGAGCTATGCGCCGAATTATTCCTAGCCACATTAGAAAAATGGCTGCAAAATTCTATACCAGAGATTTTGAGATGCGAACCTCTCTACTACTAAATACACATTTCTTAAGATTTCTTTGATGAATTTAGTAAAATTCGTTCCAAAACAATTATAACTATATGAAATTATTTATTAAATTTCCAAAAATAGGAATTTATAAATTGACTGTTTAAAGAAATGTCGTTGGAGTTTATACCGCCGAAATGCGAAGATAAATTTATATATTTTTTCTAGAATCGTTTGAAAATAATGCTTTAGGCACACCAGGTACATACATTCTCTTCTGCACCTCTTGTTCTAGACCAGAAAAGTTTTAATCAGTGTTGTTAACAATTTGAGTTGAAATTTTCACTAAAGTTTAGGATAAGGTCACGCGACGATAAGTGGGCCAACGAAAATTAAATATTTTACTATCTTTATTTGTCCTCTCGTAAAAATTACTCAAATTTTGTTACACGTGTTCGTTTGACTGAGCTCGGTCAAACCAAAATTTTCTACTACCAATTTGCTACTTTTCCAGTACATAATTTTTCTTCTTTCGACGTTTGACCAAATAAGAGCCAGCTGAGTTTTTCAGCGGTCGTGATCCTCAAACCTTCCGTATCGCACCAGGAGTCACCTACAATACTTCCTTCACTCTCTCTCTCCCATTCAGCTCCCGCGAAGCACTGATATCTCATTTCGTTTACGCAGACCTGCAAAAAAAATCCACCTCTCAAACTTTTCCCCTCTTTCCTTTCTTCCAAAACCGTTCAATACACCTTTGTTGCTTAACTAACGTTTGCCACGTTAGCCAGTTTGCGGTAGAGAAAAACGCGTGTTCTGCTTTCACTTGCTTTATTACGACTACTAAAAATTTAGAGAGACAATAGGTATGAGCGCATCATATTAGAGAAACAATATTAGAGAGAACGCATACTCTTCGTTATGAGCGCAACATACTCCGCGCCTTGAACAAATTCCAAAAGTTCAACATAAATAATTTAACAATATAATATACATAAAAAACAAACGTAATTTTATACATAATATAATTACAATACAGCAAATTACACCTTCGGGTTGTTATATCTTTCCGCAGAAGATGTCAGCTTTTGTTGGCAATAGACAAAGTTTCACAACAGGCCGTCACTACCAGGGTGACATTTTAGCACTCTGGCGAGCTTCCACTTCGTGGGTGGTGTGTTTTCACTGAGTATAGCGACGACATCATCCACTTATAAGTTTGGGGACGAGCGAAACCATTTCGTACGGCGTTGGAGGCTCACCAAATACTCATCGCACCAACGCCTCCAGAAATGCCGCCTCATTAAAGAAATCGGATGCCATCTCTGATGCAGGTTTCGATTGAAGTCTTGACTCTCGGGCTCCGGTAAAGATTTCAAAGGTTCGGCTACGATGAAGTGGCCATGAGTTGGAGATTTTAAATCGCCCACGTCAGACACTGTAGTACAAAGAGGACGGGAGTTCACACACACTTCGATTTCAGTAAGCACCGTGCTAAATTCTTCGTAGCTTAGAAGAGAATTGTTTACGGCGCGTTTTAGGTGGTACTTTACGCGTTTAATTCCAATCTCCCAATAACCTCCCATATGTGGAGCATTTGGTGGATTGAATTTCCATTTAATATTAGAATCTACGAATAAATTCCGTTAAATAAAGTTAAAAATTAACTTTGTCATCAGCCAAACAGCGTTCGAGCATTTTGCGCAGTTCCCTTTCTGCACCCACAAAATTTGTGCCGTTGTCAGAATGTATACTTTTGCAATATCCGCGTCGGTTTATAAACCTTTTAAATCCGTTGCGAAACGATGCTGTTGACAAGCCGCCGACGAATTCTAAGTGCATTGCTTCCGTACACATGCAGACGAATGAGCAGATGTAGCCCTTTGTTGATTTGGACCCCCTTCCATGTGAAAACTTGAATGGAAAAGGACCGCCGAAATCCACAGAACTGCACAGAAAACTGCGGACGTATGTAACGCGACTGGCTGGTAGATCACCCATAGATGGCAGGGCAAGATTGCGGTTTAATAGCGTACATTTTTGTACCAAGTGACAAATTGGAATTTGGATGCTTTACATCGGCCTTTACATTCGCGTGCTTCAACCGCCCGCCAACACGCAAAATTTCGCAATGATCGAGATAAGGCTGTAAGCGCAACAAAGTGCTACGAAGCGGCATAGACCTTTTCATTCTGCAACAATAAATTTAATTAGAAAAGTAATAATTTTGTGTATACTTAGGGCCTTATTTTGTATCTGCGGAACGGTAGCGACGGCTAAGCTTGTGCTTCTGTTCCCGTTGCTGTTAAAACCGTATTTTGTAACTCTTACGTTCAGCCCCGTTGAGCGCACTGGGCTTTACGTCTTTTGCGTTCCAGTCAGCTGGTATGGAAATGTTGTGTATTTGGTGTACACAAAGACGACATTCACACGTCTCTTTCCTTCTTATGATTAGATGCATGCAATGAATTTGTTCTTATACCTGTTTTCTTTTGCCTCGATCAACTTTTGTTTATCAAAGCCAGCTGGCAGGCAGTGTGTTTGAAAACGGGGAACAAATCGCAAATCGATGCTTAGAGCATTTTTTGAATAATAATGCAAAATTTTTATTTTGTGCTGTACTTTTATAAAGTAAAAATAAAAGTGTTATTCGATTTGTTATGAAGTGGCTCAGACCAGGAAAATGACGAGGAAACAAACATTCCAGCCAGGGTACGCAATTGAAAAGCAATGCATGGATTTTAGAGGTCACTTCAAAGAAAATTGCAGTTACACTTCCTTCGAAATTTCCATTATATTATTTTATAATAATTATTTAAATTATTTTATTTAATTTTTTTTATTAAAATAAATACCTTAAATAAAAATAAAATGAAAAAATAAAAACAAATAAAAAATAACTGAACAAAAGACTCCCTCACTCGTCGAGCTCTACACACAAACTGTGCGAACGGCAGCATTTTAGCTTCCGCTTCTCTACAATGGCCACCACGAGCGCTTCTGTTGTTACAAAATACCATTTTCCAACGTAAGCACGTAAGAAGTATGCAATTGTTGTTGTAAACCCAGCTGTACAGTAGCGTCAACAGTAGCGTCAGCGGTGTGTATTTTGTGCACACATTTTGATCAGCTGTTTTACGAATATAACAAAGAGGAACGTAGAAGAGCCATACCGTTCGCAGATACAAAATAAGGCCCTTAATCAAAGCAAGTTCCGCTCGCTGAATCTCCTTGCAGTTTAGTGGACCAGATTGTTGTTCTCCGACTATCTTACGGAAGCGTAAATTGGGTACAAAACGCAAAACGTAGGCAGTAATTCTTTTCAGCTTTGTATACTAAGAACATTTGGCATATAAGTCCCAATGCTCATTCGAAGCGACGACATAAACGGCGACCTTGCTTGGCCTTTGCTCCAATTCGGTGGTGTAGCTTGTTGAGATATTTCTCTTCCAAAATTCATTCATTCCTTTCAGGAAAATGGGTCCCTCCCACCACAATTTGAGTTGATGCAATTCGTCCGGCGTGACGCCTCTCGATGCACAATCCGTTGGATTATGTCCAGAGCGCACGTGATTCCAGCACTCCGCCGGTAAAGTTTCCTGTGTATCCGCAACGCGGTTTGCAACGAACGTAACTCATCGACTTGTAGGGGCTTGCAACCACGCTAACGTAATCGTCGAATCAGTCCACGCGAAAATCGGATACTTGGTGCCCAAACCGGACAAAACAGTTTTCACAAGTTTCGCGGCAAGGTGCGCAGCGCACAGTTCCAAGCGCGGTAATGATGTTACCTTCAGTGGTGCAACCTTTGCTTTAGATGCGATCAAGGAAACTGTAATTAAACCGTCAAGCTGACTAGTTCGTGCGTATAAGGCAGCAGCGTATGCGCGCTCCAACGCAGAGAATACGTGTAATTCCGTATGAGATCCCAATACTCCACATCCAAGCGAACGATTCCAAGCGCGGTAATGATGTTACCTTCAGTGGTGCAACCTTTGCTTTAGATGCGATCAAGGAAACTGTAATTAAACCGACAAGCTGACTAGTTCGTGCGTATAAGGCAGCAGCGTATGCGCGCTCCAACGCAGAGAATACGTGTAATTCCGTATGAGATCCCAATACTCCACATCCAAGCGAACGTCAAATGTTTAGATTGGATAGCGATTTTAACTTAGTACGATGAGATACCCATTGATTTGCTATCTTGTCAGGAACTGGATCATCCCAATAGCCGTTCGACTTCCAAAGGTCCTGAAATCAAATTTTTGTCTTTATCGTACAGGGCGAAAGAAGTCCTAAGGGATAAAAGAGTGTGCTCGCATCAGATAAAAACGCTCTTTTCGAGGAAACCTCGGGAGGTTTCTTCAGGTTCACAGCGAAAGTGAGTTTGTCTTCCAAACAAGGCCCAGCGCATGCACTTCATTACTTTCTGCCAAATAATTATCAATTCCTTTACAAGACTGCGGAATGTCAGCAATTATCTCAGGACTGTTTGAAGCCCACTGTCTTAAAGTGAATCCGGCTTTACTTAAAACGGTATAAATGTCTCTTTGCAGTGATAGCAGCTCGTGTATGCTTGATGAACCTGTGAGCAGACCATCCATATAGAAATCACGTAATATAATATTACCAGCGTGCTTATAGTCATCAATTAAATCCTTTGCTGTCTTCTGTAGCGATTTAATTGCCAAATGGGATGCTGCGGCTACGCCATAAGTAACTCTAACCATCCTATAGTCTTGAATAGGAAGCGAAGGATCCGAACGCTATACGATACGTTGAAAATTTGTATGTTTTGGAGAGACATACACTTGGCGATACATCTTAGCCACGTCTCCACTTAAAGCGAAGCGATGCGTTCGGGAACGTACTAAGATTGAAAACAAGTCTTGCTGCAACTGTAGTCCAATCATCAGCGCATCATTGAGTGAGTTCCAGTTGAGGATTTTGCCGAGGCACTAAAAACGACCCTCAGTTTTGTGGTAGAACTAGATTCCTTAAATACTGCATGATGCGGCATATAGTAGCTGTCTTTCATAATACCGTGAACGGGCTGCATATGGTTTAATTTAATCAATTCCTCCATAAACTCGATATAACGCCGCTGCATATCCTCATTTTGGGCAAACTTCTTTTCCATTCGAAGGAGACTGCGAACCGCGAGGTTTCGTGACTCTCCAAGCTCCACGTTCTTTTTAAGTGGTAATTCGACGATAAAACGACCGTCAGGAGCACGACGGTGCGTTAATTGAAAGTTTTCTTCACAAAATTTCTCTTCAGTGGTAAGATACTGGCGTTTCGGCGCCTCTTCCAATTCCCAAAGTTTGCTTAGCGTTGAAGTCAGCTCAGTATCGCAATATAAAGTCTGCGCGCGTGAAACATAATCTTCACAATCACTCACCCTGCCGAAGAGCACCCAGCCAAATGTGGTTCGTTGTGCCATAGGTGATCCTGGCACCCCCTTGCGAATTTCGGGAAGTATGAAATGATCCATCGTGTCACTTTCAATGAGCACATCTATGGGTCCAGGTTCCATGTAATGTGGATCAGCGAGCGAGAGATCCTTTATGTGCGGCCTTTAGAAGAGACAGCTACTCTGCATGTTGGCAATCTACGTGTGATGTTTGCTAAAATTAACATTAACATTATAACGTTCTATAGTTGAATGCGGTGACAATATTAGTGACACTTCGCCCTTAGCTCGGCCTCCTTGGACTGATCCAATTCCTCTAACTAAGACAGATTATGACTTTCGAGGAAAATCAAGGCGTTGGACACATGACTCAGCGACGAAAGAGGATTGAGAGCCTGTGTCGAACAATATGCGTGCGGGTTGCCAACGGCCTCAGCTGTCTCGAATCTTCACCAAAGCAGTAGCCAACAGAACAGAGCCTGTAATCCGCGTAATGTACTTTCTGCGCGGTTAGCGTTGACACCAGAGCGTTGGCGCTATCAGTTGGCTCGTTAGGTACATTGCTGGTACCTCTATCAACCATTGCAGTTTGGTGTAGAAGAGTATGATGACGCTGGTTGCATTGTCGACATGTTGACTTGCTGCGACATTGCCTTTTCAAATGCAGTTTACTTAAACAATTAAAGCACGCACCGTTTTCTCTTATCGACTTAATTCTACCATCCACATGTAAACCAGCAAATTTTTCACACTCATAAATTCGATGATTTTCTCTGCAATACAAGCAATTTTCTGAATTGTAAATATGGGTATTGCGTAAGCGGTGGAAAACACATTAAGCGAACGACATTTTTTCCAAGAATACCTTGAGTTGTTCGAATGTTGGTGGTACATCATCTACAAGCGAAAGCTCCCACTGTTTTCTGATTTCCAAAGACAGTTTTGTTACCACTGTGTGCACCAAGCAATCGTCCCAGAATTCGACTGGACGACCCAATGCTTTCAAAGAGTAGATATGCACCAAGACAGGGTCTAAAACTTCTTTAATAGCGTTGGTAGAATCTGCACCTGGTTTATTAACATTGCATATGGATCCAACATGACTCTCAACGATAACACGCATCACCTTATACCGAGCTTTAAGCAGATCCCACGCTTCATCATAATTCGCTTCGCAAATTTTGAGACTGCTTATTATATTTAAGGCTTCTCCTCTTAAGCATCCTCTTAAGTAAAAGAGCTTCTGAACCTTAGTTAAAGTTGGATTTGCATCCACTAGCGACTGAAAGGTGTTGTAGAACGGTATCCACTCAACGGATTGACCTGCAAACGTTGGCAACTCCATTTTGGGCAACGAAATTGACAGAATCGCTTGCACAACGTTGCTACTATTCTAAGTACCGTTAGCTTCGGCTTCGGAGAGAATATTTTTCTTTCTGGTCAGATTTGCCAATGCTTCTGCATACCACGTTTCAGCCTGGATACGTACAGCTTCTTCTGTTTCCAAATTTTCGACTCCACATGAAAGCTCGACAGCGTCTTGGGATTAACCAAATCTCAACACTGTTCACTAAGCATTTGCAAATTACTCGAAATGGATTCAGCATTGTCGAACTCATCTTCTTTAGCTTCAACCATATATCTCTTAATAGCTTTCAACGCGGAATCACGGGTTTTAGGGTTATTGGTTGACATTGTATAGAAAAAACGAACAACGAGTACAAAGGTAAGGTGTAGAACAAAACGCAGAACATATGCCGTTAGCCAATAGATATTTTTCACTGTAGATTTCCGAGTTTCTGCAAATTTTAGCGCTTACCCATTTAACATTGACGAATAATAAAAATGTAGCCGTGTTTCTCGAAATTAGTTGTCGTAAAGAGATTTCCTTTTATTATCCGGCTCGAAGGACCAGAATTATGTTGCTTAAATAACGTTTGCCACGTTAGCCAGTTTGCGGTAGAGAAAAACGCGTGTTCTGCTTTCACTTGCTTTAATACGACTACTAAAAATTTAGAGAGACAATATGAACGCATCATATTAGAGAAACAATATTAGAGAGAACGCATACTCTTCGTTATGAGCGCAACATACTCCGCGCCTTGAACAAATTCCAAAAGTTCAACATAAATAATTTAACAATATAATATACATAAAAAACAAACGTAATTTTATACATAATACAATTACAATACAGCAAATTACACCTTCGGGTTGTTATATCTTTCCGCAGAAGATGTCAGCTTTTGTTGGCAATAGACAAAGTTTCACAACAGGCCGTCACTACCAGGGTGACATTTTAGCACTCTGACGAGCTTCCACTTCGTGGGTGGTGTGTTTTCACTGAGTATCGTCGCTATACTCAGTGAAATCCACTTATAAGTTTGGGGACGAGCGAAACCATTTCGTACGGCGTTGGAGGCTCACCAAATACTCATCGCATCAACGCCTCCAGAAATGCCGCCTCATTAAAGAAATCGCATGCCAACTCTGATGCAGGTTTCGATTGAAGTCTTGACTTTCGGGCTCCGGTAAAGATTTCAAAGGTTCGGATACGATGAAGTGGCCAGGAGTTAGAGATTTTAAATCGCCCACGTCAGACCCTGTAGTACAAAGAGGTCGGGAGTTCACACACGCTTCGATTTCAGTAAGCACCGTGCTAAATTCTTCGTAGCTTAGAAGAGAATTGTTTACGGCGCGTTTTAGGTGGTACTTTACGCGTTTAATTCCAATCTCCCAATAACCTCCCATATGTGGAGCATTTGGTGGATTGAATTTCCATTTAATATTAGAATCTACGAATAAATTCCGTTAAATAAAGTTAAAAATTAACTTTGTCATCAGCCAAACAGCGTTCGAGCATTTTGCGCAGTTCCCTTTCTGCACCCACAAAATTTGTGCCGTTGTCAGAATGTATACTTTTGCAATATCCGCGTCGGTTTATAAACCTTTTAAATCCATTGCGAAACGATGCTGTTGACAAGCCGCCGACGAATTCTAAGTGCATTGCTTCCGTACACATGCAGACGAATGAGCAGATGTAGCCCTTTGTTGATTTGGACCCCCTTCCATGTGAAAACTTGAATGGAAAAGGACCGCCGAAATCCACAGAACTGCACAGAAAACTGCGGACGTATGTAACGCGACTGGCTGGTAGATCACCCATAGATGGCAGGGCAAGATTGCGGTTTAATAGCGTACATTTTTGTACCAAGTGACAAATTGGAATTTGGATGCTTTACATCGGCCTTTACATTCGCGTGCTTCAACCGCCCGCCAACACGCAAAATTTCGCAATGATCGAGATAAGGCTGTAAGCGCAACAAAGTGCTACGAAGCGGCATAGACCTTTTCATTCTGCAACAATAAATTTAATTAGAAAAGTAATAATTTTGTGTATACTTAATCAAAGCAAGTTCCGCTCGCTGAATCTCCTTGCAGTTTAGTGGACCAGATTGTTGTTCTCCGACTATCTTACGGACGCGTAAATTGGGTACAAAACGCAAAACGTAGGCAGTAATTCTTTTCAGCTTTGTATAATAAGAACATTTGGCATATAAGTCCCAATGCTCATTCGAAGCGACGACATAAACGGCGACCTTGCTTGGCCTTTGCTCCAATTCGGTGGTGTAGCTTGTTGAGATGTTTCTCTTCCAAAATTCATTCATTCCTTTCAGGAAAATGGGTCCCTCCCACCACAATTTGAGTTGATGCAATTCGTCCGGCGTGACGCCTCTCGATGCACAATCCGTTGGATTATGTCCAGAGCGCACGTGATTCCAGCACTCCGCCGGTAAAATTTCCTGTGTATCCGCAACGCGGTTTGCAACGAACGTAACTCATCGACTTGGAGGGGCTTGCAACCACGCTAACGTAATCGTCGAATCAGTCCACGCGAAAATCGGATACTTGGTGCCCAAACCGGACAAAACAGCTTTCACAAGTTTCGCGGCAAGGTGTGCAGCGCACAGTTCCAAGCGCGGTAATGATGTTACCTTCAGTGGTGCAACCTTTGCTTTAGATGCGATCACGAAAACTGTAATTAAACCGTCAAGCTGACTAGTTCGTGCGTATAAGGCAGCAGCGTATGCGCGCTCCAACGCAGAGAATACGTGTAATTCCGTATGAGATCCTAATACTCCACATCCAAGCGAACGGTTCCAAGCGCGGTAATGATGTTACCTTCAGTGGTGCAACCTTTGCTTTAGATGCGATCAAGGAAACTGTAATTAAACCGTCAAGCTGACTAGTTCGTGCGTATAAGGCAGCAGCGTATGCGCGCTCCAACGCAGAGAATACGTGTAATTCCGTATGAGATCCCAATACTCCACATCCAAGCGAACGTCAAATGTTTAGATTGGATAGCGATTTTAACTTAGTACGATGAGATACCCATTGATTTGCTATCTTGTCAGGAACTGGATCATCCCAATAGCCGTTCGACTTCCAAAGGTCCTGAAATCAAATTTTTGTCTTTATCGTACAGGGCGAAAGAAGTCCTAAGGGATAAAAGAGTGTGCTCGCATCAGATAAAAACGCTCTTTTCGAGGAAACCTCGGGAGGTTTCTTCAGGTTCACAGCGAAAGTGAGTTTGTCTTCCAAACAAGGCCCAGCGCATGCACTTCATTACTTTCTGCCAAATAATTATCAATTCCTTTACAAGACTGCGGAATGTCAGCAATTATCTCAGGACTGTTTGAAGCCCACTGTCTTAAAGTGAATCCGGCTTTACTTAAAACGGTATAAATGTCTCTTTGCAGTGATAGCAGCTCGTGTATGCTTGATGAACCTGTGAGCAGACCATCCATATAGAAATCACGTAATATAATATTACCAGCGTGCTTATAGTCATCAATTAAATCCTTTGCTGTCTTCTGTAGCGATTTAATTGCCAAATGGGATGCTGCGGCTACGCCATAAGTAACTCTAACCATCCTATAGTCTTGAATAGGAAGCGAAGGATCCGAACGCTATACGATACGTTGAAAATTTGTATGTTTTGGAGAGACATACACTTGGCGATACATCTTAGCCACGTCTCCACTTAAAGCGAAGCGATGCGTTCGGGAACGTACTAAGATTGAAAACAAGTCTTGCTGCAACTGTAGTCCAATCATCAGCGCATCATTGAGTGAGTATCCAGTTGAGGATTTTGCCGAGGCACTAAAAACGACCCTCAGTTTTGTGGTAGAACTAGATTCCTTAAATACTGCATGATGCGGCATATAGTAGCTGTCTTTCATAATACCGTGAACGGGCTGCATATGGTTTAATTTAATCAATTCCTCCATAAACTCGATATAACGCCGCTGCATATCCTCATTTTGGGCAAACTTCTTTTCCATTCGAAGGAGACTGCGAACCGCGAGGTTTCGTGACTCTCCAAGCTCCACGTTCTTTTTAAGTGGTAATTCGACGATAAAACGACCGTCAGGAGCACGACGGTGCGTTAATTGAAAGTTTTCTTCACAAAATTTCTCTTCAGTGGTAAGATACTGGCGTTTCGGCGCCTCTTCCAATTCCCAAAGTTTGCTTAGCGTTGAAGTCAGCTCAGTATCGCAATATAAAGTCTGCGCGCGTGAAACATAATCTTCACAATCACTCACCCTGCCGAAGAGCACCCAGCCAAATGTGGTTCGTTGTGCCATAGGTGATCCTGGCACCCCCTTGCGAATTTCGGGAAGTATGAAATGATCCATCGTGTCACTTCCAATGAGCACATCTATGGGTCCAGGTTCCATGTAATGTGGATCAGCGAGCGAGAGATCCTTTATGTGCGGCCTTTAGAAGAGACAGCTACTCTGCATGTTGGCAATCTACGTGTGATGTTTGCTAAAATTAACATTAACATTATAACGTTCTATAGTTGAATGCGGTGACAATATTAGTGACACTTCGCCCTTAGCTCGGCCTCCTTGGACTGATCCAATTCCTCTAACTAAGACAGATTATGACTTTCGAGGAAAATCAAGGCGTTGGACACATGACTCAGCGACGAAAGAGGATTGAGAGCCTGTGTCGAACAATATGCGTGCGGGTTGCCAACGGCCTCAGCTGTCTCGAATCTTCACCAAAGCAGTAGCCAACAGAACAGAGCCTGTAATCCGCGTAATGTACTTTCTGCGCGGTTAGCATTGACACCAGAGCGTTGGCGCTATCAGTTGGCTCGTTAGGTACATTGCTGGTACCTCTATCAACCATTGCAGTTTGGTGTAGAAGAGTATGATGACGCTGGTTGCATTGTCGACATGTTGACTTGCTGCGACATTGCCTTTTCAAATGCAGTTTACTTAAACAATTAAAGCACGCACCGTTTTCTCTTATCGACTTAATTCTACCATCCACATGTAAACCAGCAAATTTTTCACACTCATAAATTCGATGATTTTCTCTGCAATACAAGCAATTTTCTGAATTGTAAATATGGGTATTGCGTAAGCGGTGGATAACACATTAAGCGAACGACATTTTTTCCAAGAATACCTTGAGTTGTTCGAATGTTGGTGGTACATCATCTACAAGCGAAAGCTCCCACTGTTTTCTGATTTCCAAAGACAGTTTTGTTACCACTGTGTGCACCAAGCAATCGTCCCAGAATTCGACTGGACGACCCAATGCTTTCAAAGAGTAGATATGCACCAAGACAGGGTCTAAAACTTCTTTAATAGCGTTGGTAGAATCTGCACCTGGTTTATTAACATTGCATATGGATCCAACATGACTCTCAACGATAACACGCATCACCTTATACCGAGCTTTAAGCAGATCCCACGCTTCATCATAATTCGCTTCGCAAATTTTGAGACTGCTTATTATATTTAAGGCTTCTCCTCTTAAGCATCCTCTTAAGTAAAAGAGCTTCTGAACCTTAGTTAAAGTTGGATTTGCATCCACTAGCGACTGAAAGGTGTTGTAGAACGGTATCCACTCAACGGATTGACCTGCAAACGTTGGCAACTCCATTTTGTGCAACGAAATTGACAGAATCGCTTGCACAACGTTGCTACTATTCTAAGTACCGTTAGCTTCGGCTTCGGAGAGAATATTTTTCTTTCTGGTCAGATTTGCCAATGCTTCTGCATACCACGTTTCAGCCTGGATACGTACAGCTTCTTCTGTTTCCAAATTTTCGACTCCACATGAAAGCTCGACAGCGTCTTGGGATTAACCAAATCTCAACACTGTTCACTAAGCATTTGCAAATTACTCGAAATGGATTCAGCATTGTCGAACTCATCTTCTTTAGCTTCAACCATATATCTCTTAATAGCTTTCAACGCGGAATCACGGGTTTTAAGGTTATTGGTTGACATTGTATAGAAAAAACGAACAACGAGTACAAAGGTAAGATGTAGAACAAAACGCAGAACATATGCCGTTAGCCAATAGATATTTTTCACTGTAGATTTCCGAGTTTCTGCAAATTTTAGCGCTTACCCATTTAACATTGACGAATAATAAAAATGTAGCCGTGTTTCTCGAAATTAGTTGTCGTAAAGAGATTTCCTTTTATTATCCGGCTCGAAGGACCAGAATTATGTTGCTTAAATAACGTTTGCCACGTTAGCCAGTTTGCGGTAGAGAAAAACGCGTGTTCTGCTTTCACTTGCTTTAATACGACTACTAAAAATTTAGAGAGACAATATGAACGCATCATATTAGAGAAACAATATTAGAGAGAACGCATACTCTTCGTTATGAGCGCAACATACTCCGCGCCTTGAACAAATTCCAAAAGTTCAACATAAATAATTTAACAATATAATATACATAAAAAACAAACGTAATTTTATACATAATACAATTACAATACAGCAAATTACACCTTCGGGTTGTTATATCTTTCCGCAGAAGATGTCAGCTTTTGTTGGCAATAGACAAAGTTTCACAACAGGCCGTCACTACCAGGGTGACATTTTAGCACTCTGACGAGCTTCCACTTCGTGGGTGGTGTGTTTTCACTGAGTATCGTCGCTATACTCAGTGAAATCCACTTATAAGTTTGGGGACGAGCGAAACCATTTCGTACGGCGTTGGAGGCTCACCAAATACTCATCGCATCAACGCCTCCAGAAATGCCGCCTCATTAAAGAAATCGCATGCCAACTCTGATGCAGGTTTCGATTGAAGTCTTGACTTTCGGGCTCCGGTAAAGATTTCAAAGGTTCGGATACGATGAAGTGGCCAGGAGTTAGAGATTTTAAATCGCCCACGTCAGACCCTGTAGTACAAAGAGGTCGGGAGTTCACACACGCTTCGATTTCAGTAAGCACCGTGCTAAATTCTTCGTAGCTTAGAAGAGAATTGTTTACGGCGCGTTTTAGGTGGTACTTTACGCGTTTAATTCCAATCTCCCAATAACCTCCCATATGTGGAGCATTTGGTGGATTGAATTTCCATTTAATATTAGAATCTACGAATAAATTCCGTTAAATAAAGTTAAAAATTAACTTTGTCATCAGCCAAACAGCGTTCGAGCATTTTGCGCAGTTCCCTTTCTGCACCCACAAAATTTGTGCCGTTGTCAGAATGTATACTTTTGCAATATCCGCGTCGGTTTATAAACCTTTTAAATCCATTGCGAAACGATGCTGTTGACAAGCCGCCGACGAATTCTAAGTGCATTGCTTCCGTACACATGCAGACGAATGAGCAGATGTAGCCCTTTGTTGATTTGGACCCCCTTCCATGTGAAAACTTGAATGGAAAAGGACCGCCGAAATCCACAGAACTGCACAGAAAACTGCGGACGTATGTAACGCGACTGGCTGGTAGATCACCCATAGATGGCAGGGCAAGATTGCGGTTTAATAGCGTACATTTTTGTACCAAGTGACAAATTGGAATTTGGATGCTTTACATCGGCCTTTACATTCGCGTGCTTCAACCGCCCGCCAACACGCAAAATTTCGCAATGATCGAGATAAGGCTGTAAGCGCAACAAAGTGCTACGAAGCGGCATAGACCTTTTCATTCTGCAACAATAAATTTAATTAGAAAAGTAATAATTTTGTGTATACTTAATCAAAGCAAGTTCCGCTCGCTGAATCTCCTTGCAGTTTAGTGGACCAGATTGTTGTTCTCCGACTATCTTACGGACGCGTAAATTGGGTACAAAACGCAAAACGTAGGCAGTAATTCTTTTCAGCTTTGTATAATAAGAACATTTGGCATATAAGTCCCAATGCTCATTCGAAGCGACGACATAAACGGCGACCTTGCTTGGCCTTTGCTCCAATTCGGTGGTGTAGCTTGTTGAGATGTTTCTCTTCCAAAATTCATTCATTCCTTTCAGGAAAATGGGTCCCTCCCACCACAATTTGAGTTGATGCAATTCGTCCGGCGTGACGCCTCTCGATGCACAATCCGTTGGATTATGTCCAGAGCGCACGTGATTCCAGCACTCCGCCGGTAAAATTTCCTGTGTATCCGCAACGCGGTTTGCAACGAACGTAACTCATCGACTTGGAGGGGCTTGCAACCACGCTAACGTAATCGTCGAATCAGTCCACGCGAAAATCGGATACTTGGTGCCCAAACCGGACAAAACAGCTTTCACAAGTTTCGCGGCAAGGTGTGCAGCGCACAGTTCCAAGCGCGGTAATGATGTTACCTTCAGTGGTGCAACCTTTGCTTTAGATGCGATCACGAAAACTGTAATTAAACCGTCAAGCTGACTAGTTCGTGCGTATAAGGCAGCAGCGTATGCGCGCTCCAACGCAGAGAATACGTGTAATTCCGTATGAGATCCTAATACTCCACATCCAAGCGAACGGTTCCAAGCGCGGTAATGATGTTACCTTCAGTGGTGCAACCTTTGCTTTAGATGCGATCAAGGAAACTGTAATTAAACCGTCAAGCTGACTAGTTCGTGCGTATAAGGCAGCAGCGTATGCGCGCTCCAACGCAGAGAATACGTGTAATTCCGTATGAGATCCCAATACTCCACATCCAAGCGAACGTCAAATGTTTAGATTGGATAGCGATTTTAACTTAGTACGATGAGATACCCATTGATTTGCTATCTTGTCAGGAACTGGATCATCCCAATAGCCGTTCGACTTCCAAAGGTCCTGAAATCAAATTTTTGTCTTTATCGTACAGGGCGAAAGAAGTCCTAAGGGATAAAAGAGTGTGCTCGCATCAGATAAAAACGCTCTTTTCGAGGAAACCTCGGGAGGTTTCTTCAGGTTCACAGCGAAAGTGAGTTTGTCTTCCAAACAAGGCCCAGCGCATGCACTTCATTACTTTCTGCCAAATAATTATCAATTCCTTTACAAGACTGCGGAATGTCAGCAATTATCTCAGGACTGTTTGAAGCCCACTGTCTTAAAGTGAATCCGGCTTTACTTAAAACGGTATAAATGTCTCTTTGCAGTGATAGCAGCTCGTGTATGCTTGATGAACCTGTGAGCAGACCATCCATATAGAAATCACGTAATATAATATTACCAGCGTGCTTATAGTCATCAATTAAATCCTTTGCTGTCTTCTGTAGCGATTTAATTGCCAAATGGGATGCTGCGGCTACGCCATAAGTAACTCTAACCATCCTATAGTCTTGAATAGGAAGCGAAGGATCCGAACGCTATACGATACGTTGAAAATTTGTATGTTTTGGAGAGACATACACTTGGCGATACATCTTAGCCACGTCTCCACTTAAAGCGAAGCGATGCGTTCGGGAACGTACTAAGATTGAAAACAAGTCTTGCTGCAACTGTAGTCCAATCATCAGCGCATCATTGAGTGAGTATCCAGTTGAGGATTTTGCCGAGGCACTAAAAACGACCCTCAGTTTTGTGGTAGAACTAGATTCCTTAAATACTGCATGATGCGGCATATAGTAGCTGTCTTTCATAATACCGTGAACGGGCTGCATATGGTTTAATTTAATCAATTCCTCCATAAACTCGATATAACGCCGCTGCATATCCTCATTTTGGGCAAACTTCTTTTCCATTCGAAGGAGACTGCGAACCGCGAGGTTTCGTGACTCTCCAAGCTCCACGTTCTTTTTAAGTGGTAATTCGACGATAAAACGACCGTCAGGAGCACGACGGTGCGTTAATTGAAAGTTTTCTTCACAAAATTTCTCTTCAGTGGTAAGATACTGGCGTTTCGGCGCCTCTTCCAATTCCCAAAGTTTGCTTAGCGTTGAAGTCAGCTCAGTATCGCAATATAAAGTCTGCGCGCGTGAAACATAATCTTCACAATCACTCACCCTGCCGAAGAGCACCCAGCCAAATGTGGTTCGTTGTGCCATAGGTGATCCTGGCACCCCCTTGCGAATTTCGGGAAGTATGAAATGATCCATCGTGTCACTTCCAATGAGCACATCTATGGGTCCAGGTTCCATGTAATGTGGATCAGCGAGCGAGAGATCCTTTATGTGCGGCCTTTAGAAGAGACAGCTACTCTGCATGTTGGCAATCTACGTGTGATGTTTGCTAAAATTAACATTAACATTATAACGTTCTATAGTTGAATGCGGTGACAATATTAGTGACACTTCGCCCTTAGCTCGGCCTCCTTGGACTGATCCAATTCCTCTAACTAAGACAGATTATGACTTTCGAGGAAAATCAAGGCGTTGGACACATGACTCAGCGACGAAAGAGGATTGAGAGCCTGTGTCGAACAATATGCGTGCGGGTTGCCAACGGCCTCAGCTGTCTCGAATCTTCACCAAAGCAGTAGCCAACAGAACAGAGCCTGTAATCCGCGTAATGTACTTTCTGCGCGGTTAGCATTGACACCAGAGCGTTGGCGCTATCAGTTGGCTCGTTAGGTACATTGCTGGTACCTCTATCAACCATTGCAGTTTGGTGTAGAAGAGTATGATGACGCTGGTTGCATTGTCGACATGTTGACTTGCTGCGACATTGCCTTTTCAAATGCAGTTTACTTAAACAATTAAAGCACGCACCGTTTTCTCTTATCGACTTAATTCTACCATCCACATGTAAACCAGCAAATTTTTCACACTCATAAATTCGATGATTTTCTCTGCAATACAAGCAATTTTCTGAATTGTAAATATGGGTATTGCGTAAGCGGTGGATAACACATTAAGCGAACGACATTTTTTCCAAGAATACCTTGAGTTGTTCGAATGTTGGTGGTACATCATCTACAAGCGAAAGCTCCCACTGTTTTCTGATTTCCAAAGACAGTTTTGTTACCACTGTGTGCACCAAGCAATCGTCCCAGAATTCGACTGGACGACCCAATGCTTTCAAAGAGTAGATATGCACCAAGACAGGGTCTAAAACTTCTTTAATAGCGTTGGTAGAATCTGCACCTGGTTTATTAACATTGCATATGGATCCAACATGACTCTCAACGATAACACGCATCACCTTATACCGAGCTTTAAGCAGATCCCACGCTTCATCATAATTCGCTTCGCAAATTTTGAGACTGCTTATTATATTTAAGGCTTCTCCTCTTAAGCATCCTCTTAAGTAAAAGAGCTTCTGAACCTTAGTTAAAGTTGGATTTGCATCCACTAGCGACTGAAAGGTGTTGTAGAACGGTATCCACTCAACGGATTGACCTGCAAACGTTGGCAACTCCATTTTGTGCAACGAAATTGACAGAATCGCTTGCACAACGTTGCTACTATTCTAAGTACCGTTAGCTTCGGCTTCGGAGAGAATATTTTTCTTTCTGGTCAGATTTGCCAATGCTTCTGCATACCACGTTTCAGCCTGGATACGTACAGCTTCTTCTGTTTCCAAATTTTCGACTCCACATGAAAGCTCGACAGCGTCTTGGGATTAACCAAATCTCAACACTGTTCACTAAGCATTTGCAAATTACTCGAAATGGATTCAGCATTGTCGAACTCATCTTCTTTAGCTTCAACCATATATCTCTTAATAGCTTTCAACGCGGAATCACGGGTTTTAAGGTTATTGGTTGACATTGTATAGAAAAAACGAACAACGAGTACAAAGGTAAGATGTAGAACAAAACGCAGAACATATGCCGTTAGCCAATAGATATTTTTCACTGTAGATTTCCGAGTTTCTGCAAATTTTAGCGCTTACCCATTTAACATTGACGAATAATAAAAATGTAGCCGTGTTTCTCGAAATTAGTTGTCGTAAAGAGATTTCCTTTTATTATCCGGCTCGAAGGACCAGAATTATGTTGCTTAAATAACGTTTGCCACGTTAGCCAGTTTGCGGTAGAGAAAAACGCGTGTTCTGCTTTCACTTGCTTTAATACGACTACTAAAAATTTAGAGAGACAATATGAACGCATCATATTAGAGAAACAATATTAGAGAGAACGCATACTCTTCGTTATGAGCGCAACATACTCCGCGCCTTGAACAAATTCCAAAAGTTCAACATAAATAATTTAACAATATAATATACATAAAAAACAAACGTAATTTTATACATAATACAATTACAATACAGCAAATTACACCTTCGGGTTGTTATATCTTTCCGCAGAAGATGTCAGCTTTTGTTGGCAATAGACAAAGTTTCACAACAGGCCGTCACTACCAGGGTGACATTTTAGCACTCTGACGAGCTTCCACTTCGTGGGTGGTGTGTTTTCACTGAGTATCGTCGCTATACTCAGTGAAATCCACTTATAAGTTTGGGGACGAGCGAAACCATTTCGTACGGCGTTGGAGGCTCACCAAATACTCATCGCATCAACGCCTCCAGAAATGCCGCCTCATTAAAGAAATCGCATGCCAACTCTGATGCAGGTTTCGATTGAAGTCTTGACTTTCGGGCTCCGGTAAAGATTTCAAAGGTTCGGATACGATGAAGTGGCCAGGAGTTAGAGATTTTAAATCGCCCACGTCAGACCCTGTAGTACAAAGAGGTCGGGAGTTCACACACGCTTCGATTTCAGTAAGCACCGTGCTAAATTCTTCGTAGCTTAGAAGAGAATTGTTTACGGCGCGTTTTAGGTGGTACTTTACGCGTTTAATTCCAATCTCCCAATAACCTCCCATATGTGGAGCATTTGGTGGATTGAATTTCCATTTAATATTAGAATCTACGAATAAATTCCGTTAAATAAAGTTAAAAAATTAACTTTGTCATCAGCCAAACAGCGTTCGAGCATTTTGCGCAGTTCCCTTTCTGCACCCACAAAATTTGTGCCGTTGTCAGAATGTATACTTTTGCAATATCCGCGTCGGTTTATAAACCTTTTAAATCCATTGCGAAACGATGCTGTTGACAAGCCGCCGACGAATTCTAAGTGCATTGCTTCCGTACACATGCAGACGAATGAGCAGATGTAGCCCTTTGTTGATTTGGACCCCCTTCCATGTGAAAACTTGAATGGAAAAGGACCGCCGAAATCCACAGAACTGCACAGAAAACTGCGGACGTATGTAACGCGACTGGCTGGTAGATCACCCATAGATGGCAGGGCAAGATTGCGGTTTAATAGCGTACATTTTTGTACCAAGTGACAAATTGGAATTTGGATGCTTTACATCGGCCTTTACATTCGCGTGCTTCAACCGCCCGCCAACACGCAAAATTTCGCAATGATCGAGATAAGGCTGTAAGCGCAACAAAGTGCTACGAAGCGGCATAGACCTTTTCATTCTACAACAATAAATTTAATTAGAAAAGTAATAATTTTGTGTATACTTAATCAAAGCAAGTTCCGCTCGCTGAATCTCCTTGCAGTTTAGTGGACCAGATTGTTGTTCTCCGACTATCTTACGGACGCGTAAATTGAGTACAAAACGCAAAACGTAGGCAGTAATTCTTTTCAGCTTTGTATAATAAGAACATTTGGCATATAAGTCCCAATGCTCATTCGAAGCGACGACATAAACGGCGACCTTGCTTGGCCTTTGCTCCAATTCGGTGGTGTAGCTTGTTGAGATGTTTCTCTTCCAAAATTCATTCATTCCTTTCAGGAAAATGGGTCCCTCCCACCACAATTTGAGTTGATGCAATTCGTCCGGCGTGACGCCTCTCGATGCACAATCCGTTGGATTATGTCCAGAGCGCACGTGATTCCAGCACTCCGCCGGTAAAATTTCCTGTGTATCCGCAACGCGGTTTGCAACGAACGTAACTCATCGACTTGGAGGGGCTTGCAACCACGCTAACGTAATCGTCGAATCAGTCCACGCGAAAATCGGATACTTGGTGCCCAAACCGGACAAAACAGCTTTCACAAGTTTCGCGGCAAGGTGTGCAGCGCACAGTTCCAAGCGCGGTAATGATGTTACCTTCAGTGGTGCAACCTTTGCTTTAGATGCGATCACGAAAACTGTAATTAAACCGTCAAGCTGACTAGTTCGTGCGTATAAGGCAGCAGCGTATGCGCGCTCCAACGCAGAGAATACGTGTAATTCCGTATGAGATCCTAATACTCCACATCCAAGCGAACGGTTCCAAGCGCGGTAATGATGTTACCTTCAGTGGTGCAACCTTTGCTTTAGATGCGATCAAGGAAACTGTAATTAAACCGTCAAGCTGACTAGTTCGTGCGTATAAGGCAGCAGCGTATGCGCGCTCCAACGCAGAGAATACGTGTAATTCCGTATGAGATCCCAATACTCCACATCCAAGCGAACGTCAAATGTTTAGATTGGATAGCGATTTTAACTTAGTACGATGAGATACCCATTGATTTGCTATCTTGTCAGGAACTGGATCATCCCAATAGCCGTTCGACTTCCAAAGGTCCTGAAATCAAATTTTTGTCTTTATCGTACAGGGCGAAAGAAGTCCTAAGGGATAAAAGAGTGTGCTCGCATCAGATAAAAACGCTCTTTTCGAGGAAACCTCGGGAGGTTTCTTCAGGTTCACAGCGAAAGTGAGTTTGTCTTCCAAACAAGGCCCAGCGCATGCACTTCATTACTTTCTGCCAAATAATTATCAATTCCTTTACAAGACTGCGGAATGTCAGCAATTATCTCAGGACTGTTTGAAGCCCACTGTCTTAAAGTGAATCCGGCTTTACTTAAAACGGTATAAATGTCTCTTTGCAGTGATAGCAGCTCGTGTATGCTTGATGAACCTGTGAGCAGACCATCCATATAGAAATCACGTAATATAATATTACCAGCGTGCTTATAGTCATCAATTAAATCCTTTGCTGTCTTCTGTAGCGATTTAATTGCCAAATGGGATGCTGCGGCTACGCCATAAGTAACTCTAACCATCCTATAGTCTTGAATAGGAAGCGAAGGATCCGAACGCTATACGATACGTTGAAAATTTGTATGTTTTGGAGAGACATACACTTGGCGATACATCTTAGCCACGTCTCCACTTAAAGCGAAGCGATGCGTTCGGGAACGTACTAAGATTGAAAACAAGTCTTGCTGCAACTGTAGTCCAATCATCAGCGCATCATTGAGTGAGTATCCAGTTGAGGATTTTGCCGAGGCACTAAAAACGACCCTCAGTTTTGTGGTAGAACTAGATTCCTTAAATACTGCATGATGCGGCATATAGTAGCTGTCTTTCATAATACCGTGAACGGGCTGCATATGGTTTAATTTAATCAATTCCTCCATAAACTCGATATAACGCCGCTGCATATCCTCATTTTGGGCAAACTTCTTTTCCATTCGAAGGAGACTGCGAACCGCGAGGTTTCGTGACTCTCCAAGCTCCACGTTCTTTTTAAGTGGTAATTCGACGATAAAACGACCGTCAGGAGCACGACGGTGCGTTAATTGAAAGTTTTCTTCACAAAATTTCTCTTCAGTGGTAAGATACTGGCGTTTCGGCGCCTCTTCCAATTCCCAAAGTTTGCTTAGCGTTGAAGTCAGCTCAGTATCGCAATATAAAGTCTGCGCGCGTGAAACATAATCTTCACAATCACTCACCCTGCCGAAGAGCACCCAGCCAAATGTGGTTCGTTGTGCCATAGGTGATCCTGGCACCCCCTTGCGAATTTCGGGAAGTATGAAATGATCCATCGTGTCACTTCCAATGAGCACATCTATGGGTCCAGGTTCCATGTAATGTGGATCAGCGAGCGAGAGATCCTTTATGTGCGGCCTTTAGAAGAGACAGCTACTCTGCATGTTGGCAATCTACGTGTGATGTTTGCTAAAATTAACATTAACATTATAACGTTCTATAGTTGAATGCGGTGACAATATTAGTGACACTTCGCCCTTAGCTCGGCCTCCTTGGACTGATCCAATTCCTCTAACTAAGACAGATTATGACTTTCGAGGAAAATCAAGGCGTTGGACACATGACTCAGCGACGAAAGAGGATTGAGAGCCTGTGTCGAACAATATGCGTGCGGGTTGCCAACGGCCTCAGCTGTCTCGAATCTTCACCAAAGCAGTAGCCAACAGAACAGAGCCTGTAATCCGCGTAATGTACTTTCTGCGCGGTTAGCGTTGACACCAGAGCGTTGGCGCTATCAGTTGGCTCGTTAGGTACATTGCTGGTACCTCTATCAACCATTGCAGTTTGGTGTAGAAGAGTATGATGACGCTGGTTGCATTGTCGACATGTTGACTTGCTGCGACATTGCCTTTTCAAATGCAGTTTACTTAAACAATTAAAGCACGCACCGTTTTCTCTTATCGACTTAATTCTACCATCCACATGTAAACCAGCAAATTTTTCACACTCATAAATTCGATGATTTTCTCTGCAATACAAGCAATTTTCTGAATTGTAAATATGGGTATTGCGTAAGCGGTGGATAACACATTAAGCGAACGACATTTTTTCCAAGAATACCTTGAGTTGTTCGAATGTTGGTGGTACATCATCTACAAGCGAAAGCTCCCACTGTTTTCTGATTTCCAAAGACAGTTTTGTTACCACTGTGTGCACCAAGCAATCGTCCCAGAATTCGACTGGACGACCCAATGCTTTCAAAGAGTAGATATGCACCAAGACAGGGTCTAAAACTTCTTTAATAGCGTTGGTAGAATCTGCACCTGGTTTATTAACATTGCATATGGATCCAACATGACTCTCAACGATAACACGCATCACCTTATACCGAGCTTTAAGCAGATCCCACGCTTCATCATAATTCGCTTCGCAAATTTTGAGACTGCTTATTATATTTAAGGCTTCTCCTCTTAAGCATCCTCTTAAGTAAAAGAGCTTCTGAACCTTAGTTAAAGTTGGATTTGCATCCACTAGCGACTGAAAGGTGTTGTAGAACGGTATCCACTCAACGGATTGACCTGCAAACGTTGGCAACTCCATTTTGTGCAACGAAATTGACAGAATCGCTTGCACAACGTTGCTACTATTCTAAGTACCGTTAGCTTCGGCTTCGGAGAGAATATTTTTCTTTCTGGTCAGATTTGCCAATGCTTCTGCATACCACGTTTCAGCCTGGATACGTACAGCTTCTTCTGTTTCCAAATTTTCGACTCCACATGAAAGCTCGACAGCGTCTTGGGATTAACCAAATCTCAACACTGTTCACTAAGCATTTGCAAATTACTCGAAATGGATTCAGCATTGTCGAACTCATCTTCTTTAGCTTCAACCATATATCTCTTAATAGCTTTCAACGCGGAATCACGGGTTTTAAGGTTATTGGTTGACATTGTATAGAAAAAACGAACAACGAGTACAAAGGTAAGATGTAGAACAAAACGCAGAACATATGCCGTTAGCCAATAGATATTTTTCACTGTAGATTTCCGAGTTTCTGCAAATTTTAGCGCTCACCCATTTAACATTGACGAATAATAAAAATGTAGCCGTGTTTCTCGAAATTAGTTGTCGTAAAGAGATTTCCTTTTATTATCCGGCTCGAAGGACCAGAATTATGTTGCTTAAATAACGTTTGCCACGTTAGCCAGTTTGCGGTAGAGAAAAACGCGTGTTCTGCTTTCACTTGCTTTAATACGACTACTAAAAATTTAGAGAGACAATATGAACGCATCATATTAGAGAAACAATATTAGAGAGAACGCATACTCTTCGTTATGAGCGCAACATACTCCGCGCCTTGAACAAATTCCAAAAGTTCAACATAAATAATTTAACAATATAATATACATAAAAAACAAACGTAATTTTATACATAATACAATTACAATACAGCAAATTACACCTTCGGGTTGTTATATCTTTCCGCAGAAGATGTCAGCTTTTGTTGGCAATAGACAAAGTTTCACAACAGGCCGTCACTACCAGGGTGACATTTTAGCACTCTGACGAGCTTCCACTTCGTGGGTGGTGTGTTTTCACTGAGTATCGTCGCTATACTCAGTGAAATCCACTTATAAGTTTGGGGACGAGCGAAACCATTTCGTACGGCGTTGGAGGCTCACCAAATACTCATCGCATCAACGCCTCCAGAAATGCCGCCTCATTAAAGAAATCGCATGCCAACTCTGATGCAGGTTTCGATTGAAGTCTTGACTTTCGGGCTCCGGTAAAGATTTCAAAGGTTCGGATACGATGAAGTGGCCAGGAGTTAGAGATTTTAAATCGCCCACGTCAGACCCTGTAGTACAAAGAGGTCGGGAGTTCACACACGCTTCGATTTCAGTAAGCACCGTGCTAAATTCTTCGTAGCTTAGAAGAGAATTGTTTACGGCGCGTTTTAGGTGGTACTTTACGCGTTTAATTCCAATCTCCCAATAACCTCCCATATGTGGAGCATTTGGTGGATTGAATTTCCATTTAATATTAGAATCTACGAATAAATTCCGTTAAATAAAGTTAAAAATTAACTTTGTCATCAGCCAAACAGCGTTCGAGCATTTTGCGCAGTTCCCTTTCTGCACCCACAAAATTTGTGCCGTTGTCAGAATGTATACTTTTGCAATATCCGCGTCGGTTTATAAACCTTTTAAATCCATTGCGAAACGATGCTGTTGACAAGCCGCCGACGAATTCTAAGTGCATTGCTTCCGTACACATGCAGACGAATGAGCAGATGTAGCCCTTTGTTGATTTGGACCCCCTTCCATGTGAAAACTTGAATGGAAAAGGACCGCCGAAATCCACAGAACTGCACAGAAAACTGCGGACGTATGTAACGCGACTGGCTGGTAGATCACCCATAGATGGCAGGGCAAGATTGCGGTTTAATAGCGTACATTTTTGTACCAAGTGACAAATTGGAATTTGGATGCTTTACATCGGCCTTTACATTCGCGTGCTTCAACCGCCCGCCAACACGCAAAATTTCGCAATGATCGAGATAAGGCTGTAAGCGCAACAAAGTGCTACGAAGCGGCATAGACCTTTTCATTCTGCAACAATAAATTTAATTAGAAAAGTAATAATTTTGTGTATACTTAATCAAAGCAAGTTCCGCTCGCTGAATCTCCTTGCAGTTTAGTGGACCAGATTGTTGTTCTCCGACTATCTTACGGACGCGTAAATTGGGTACAAAACGCAAAACGTAGGCAGTAATTCTTTTCAGCTTTGTATAATAAGAACATTTGGCATATAAGTCCCAATGCTCATTCGAAGCGACGACATAAACGGCGACCTTGCTTGGCCTTTGCTCCAATTCGGTGGTGTAGCTTGTTGAGATGTTTCTCTTCCAAAATTCATTCATTCCTTTCAGGAAAATGGGTCCCTCCCACCACAATTTGAGTTGATGCAATTCGTCCGGCGTGACGCCTCTCGATGCACAATCCGTTGGATTATGTCCAGAGCGCACGTGATTCCAGCACTCCGCCGGTAAAATTTCCTGTGTATCCGCAACGCGGTTTGCAACGAACGTAACTCATCGACTTGGAGGGGCTTGCAACCACGCTAACGTAATCGTCGAATCAGTCCACGCGAAAATCGGATACTTGGTGCCCAAACCGGACAAAACAGCTTTCACAAGTTTCGCGGCAAGGTGTGCAGCGCACAGTTCCAAGCGCGGTAATGATGTTACCTTCAGTGGTGCAACCTTTGCTTTAGATGCGATCACGAAAACTGTAATTAAACCGTCAAGCTGACTAGTTCGTGCGTATAAGGCAGCAGCGTATGCGCGCTCCAACGCAGAGAATACGTGTAATTCCGTATGAGATCCTAATACTCCACATCCAAGCGAACGGTTCCAAGCGCGGTAATGATGTTACCTTCAGTGGTGCAACCTTTGCTTTAGATGCGATCAAGGAAACTGTAATTAAACCGTCAAGCTGACTAGTTCGTGCGTATAAGGCAGCAGCGTATGCGCGCTCCAACGCAGAGAATACGTGTAATTCCGTATGAGATCCCAATACTCCACATCCAAGCGAACGTCAAATGTTTAGATTGGATAGCGATTTTAACTTAGTACGATGAGATACCCATTGATTTGCTATCTTGTCAGGAACTGGATCATCCCAATAGCCGTTCGACTTCCAAAGGTCCTGAAATCAAATTTTTGTCTTTATCGTACAGGGCGAAAGAAGTCCTAAGGGATAAAAGAGTGTGCTCGCATCAGATAAAAACGCTCTTTTCGAGGAAACCTCGGGAGGTTTCTTCAGGTTCACAGCGAAAGTGAGTTTGTCTTCCAAACAAGGCCCAGCGCATGCACTTCATTACTTTCTGCCAAATAATTATCAATTCCTTTACAAGACTGCGGAATGTCAGCAATTATCTCAGGACTGTTTGAAGCCCACTGTCTTAAAGTGAATCCGGCTTTACTTAAAACGGTATAAATGTCTCTTTGCAGTGATAGCAGCTCGTGTATGCTTGATGAACCTGTGAGCAGACCATCCATATAGAAATCACGTAATATAATATTACCAGCGTGCTTATAGTCATCAATTAAATCCTTTGCTGTCTTCTGTAGCGATTTAATTGCCAAATGGGATGCTGCGGCTACGCCATAAGTAACTCTAACCATCCTATAGTCTTGAATAGGAAGCGAAGGATCCGAACGCTATACGATACGTTGAAAATTTGTATGTTTTGGAGAGACATACACTTGGCGATACATCTTAGCCACGTCTCCACTTAAAGCGAAGCGATGCGTTCGGGAACGTACTAAGATTGAAAACAAGTCTTGCTGCAACTGTAGTCCAATCATCAGCGCATCATTGAGTGAGTATCCAGTTGAGGATTTTGCCGAGGCACTAAAAACGACCCTCAGTTTTGTGGTAGAACTAGATTCCTTAAATACTGCATGATGCGGCATATAGTAGCTGTCTTTCATAATACCGTGAACGGGCTGCATATGGTTTAATTTAATCAATTCCTCCATAAACTCGATATAACGCCGCTGCATATCCTCATTTTGGGCAAACTTCTTTTCCATTTGAAGGAGACTGCGAACCGCGAGGTTTCGTGACTCTCCAAGCTCCACGTTCTTTTTAAGTGGTAATTCGACGATAAAACGACCGTCAGGAGCACGACGGTGCGTTAATTGAAAGTTTTCTTCACAAAATTTCTCTTCAGTGGTAAGATACTGGCGTTTCGGCGCCTCTTCCAATTCCCAAAGTTTGCTTAGCGTTGAAGTCAGCTCAGTATCGCAATATAAAGTCTGCGCGCGTGAAACATAATCTTCACAATCACTCACCCTGCCGAAGAGCACCCAGCCAAATGTGGTTCGTTGTGCCATAGGTGATCCTGGCACCCCCTTGCGAATTTCGGGAAGTATGAAATGATCCATCGTGTCACTTCCAATGAGCACATCTATGGGTCCAGGTTCCATGTAATGTGGATCAGCGAGCGAGAGATCCTTTATGTGCGGCCTTTAGAAGAGACAGCTACTCTGCATGTTGGCAATCTACGTGTGATGTTTGCTAAAATTAACATTAACATTATAACGTTCTATAGTTGAATGCGGTGACAATATTAGTGACACTTCGCCCTTAGCTCGGCCTCCTTGGACTGATCCAATTCCTCTAACTAAGACAGATTATGACTTTCGAGGAAAATCAAGGCGTTGGACACATGACTCAGCGACGAAAGAGGATTGAGAGCCTGTGTCGAACAATATGCGTGCGGGTTGCCAACGGCCTCAGCTGTCTCGAATCTTCACCAAAGCAGTAGCCAACAGAACAGAGCCTGTAATCCGCGTAATGTACTTTCTGCGCGGTTTGCGTTGACACCAGAGCGTTGGCGCTATCAGTTGGCTCGTTAGGTACATTGCTGGTACCTCTATCAACCATTGCAGTTTGGTGTAGAAGAGTATGATGACGCTGGTTGCATTGTCGACATGTTGACTTGCTGCGACATTGCCTTTTCAAATGCAGTTTACTTAAACAATTAAAGCACGCACCGTTTTCTCTTATCGACTTAATTCTACCATCCACATGTAAACCAGCAAATTTTTCACACTCATAAATTCGATGATTTTCTCTGCAATACAAGCAATTTTCTGAATTGTAAATATGGGTATTGCGTAAGCGGTGGAAAACACATTAAGCGAACGACATTTTTTCCAAGAATACCTTGAGTTGTTCGAATGTTGGTGGTACATCATCTACAAGCGAAAGCTCCCACTGTTTTCTGATTTCCAAAGACAGTTTTGTTACCACTGTGTGCACCAAGCAATCGTCCCAGAATTCGACTGGACGACCCAATGCTTTCAAAGAGCAGATATGCACCAAGACAGGGTCTAAAACTTCTTTAATAGCGTTGGTAGAATCTGCACCTGGTTTATTAACATTGCATATGGATCCAACATGACTCTCAACGATAACACGCATCACCTTATGCCGAGCTTTAAGCAGATCCCACGCTTCATCATAATTCGCTTCGCAAATTTTGAGACTGCTTATTATATTTAAGGCTTCTCCTCTTAAGCATCCTCTTAAGTAAAAGAGCTTCTGAACCTTAGTTAAAGTTGGATTTGCATCCACTAGCGACTGAAAGGTGTCGTAGAACGGTATCCACTCAACGGATTGACCTGCAAACGTTGGCAACTCCATTTTGTGCAACGAAATTGACAGAATCGCTTGCACAACGTTGCTACTATTCTAAGTACCGTTAGCTTCGGCTTCGGAGAGAATATTTTTCTTTCTGGTCAGATTTGCCAATGCTTCTGCATACCACGTTTCAGCCTGGATACGTACAGCTTCTTCTGTTTCCAAATTTTCGACTCCACATGAAAGCTCGACAGCGTCTTGGGATTAACCAAATCTCAACACTGTTCACTAAGCATTTGCAAATTACTCGAAATGGATTCAGCATTGTCGAACTCATCTTCTTTAGCTCTAACCATATATCTCTTAATAGCTTTCAACGCGGAATCACGGGTTTTAGGGTTATTGGTTGACATTGTATAGAAAAAACGAACAACGAGTACAAAGGTAAGGTGTAGAACAAAACGCAGAACATATGCCGTTAGCCAATAGATATTTTTCACTGTAGATTTCCGAGTTTCTGCAAATTTTAGCGATTACCCATTTAACATTGACGAATAATAAAAATGTAGCCGTGTTTCTCGAAATTAGTTGTCGTAAAGAGATTTCCTTTTATTATCCGGCTCGAAGGACCAGAATTATGTTGCTTAAATAACGTTTGCCACGTTAGCCAGTTTGCGGTAGAGAAAAACGCGTGTTCTGCTTTCACTTGCTTTATTACGACTACTAAAAATTTAGAGACAATAGGTATGAACGCATCATATTAGAGGAACAATATTAGAGAGAACGCCTACTCTTCGTTATGAGCGCAACAACCTTAGCACTTCATCCTATGCGCAAGTGCACTTTATTAAAATAATTACATGGATCTAAGTTCATTTAATATCTGAATTCACACATTACATTATCCTTATACATGTATGTGCCCGAAAATTTAACAAATTTCTATTTTCGAATGATCACAATGCACAATCAGTTCGCATTCAGTTAAATGCCCTGCGGATTCAGGTAGGATGGGAACCGGAAGCGCAGTGATAGCATTACCATTCCTTTATCCAACCAATAAAAAAGAAATCAGCTACAATGTACCTACCTGAAGAGCTCTCCGGGGAATGATGAGGTATTGGAGACGTCTCCCCATTCAACTAAATCATAATTGCTGCTTCGCCTGTCCTCCCCCCCCTTTTACAAATCTACTGAAATCAACATTTAATACTCTACTCTCACCAGCTACGCACAGGGTTTTTTTCCTTTTACGTATATATTTAACACCTTCTTATGAACCGCAACTCGTATACATAAGATTTTATATATCCCTTTTTACTTAATAAATCTTCCCACGAATTTTCTATTGTATAATATATATAATATTTCTATTATATTGATGGGAAGAAAATTCGTGGGAAGATTTATTAAGTAAAAAGGGATATATAAAATCTTATGTATATTTATATATATATATATATATATATATATATATATATATATATATATATATATATATATATATATATATATATATATATATATATATATATATATATATATATATATATATATATATATATAAAATAACATAAGATTTTATATATCCCTTTTTACTTAATAAATCTTCCCACGAATTTTCTATTGTATAATATATATAATATTTCTATTATATTGATAGGAAGAAAATTCGTGGGAAGAATTATTAAGTAAAAAGGGATATATAAAATCTTATGTATATTTATATTATGTATATTTATATATATATATATATATATATATATATATATATATATATATATTCTTTTTTTCTTTGGCACAAATGTTTAGCGGAACGTAATTAAATCTCGGTTAATTCTCGAGGTACCTATATTCTGCCATTGTGAAATCAAATTAATTATCTTTGACTGAGCTAGCCCGACTGGTTTTTGATTTAACACATATATACTATATATAAAACTTTTAGCACAAATGCTTAGCGAAACGAAATTAAATCTCGGTTATTTCTCGAGGTACATATATTCGGCATTATGAAACAAATAACTTATCTTAGATGGATTCTGATCTCCAAAAGAGGCGGCATGCCGGTCTCCTTCTCCTTCCGAGTTTTACTGGAACTACAGTATTTTTTCTTCTTCACTTGGTCACGGCGAACCTGCACGTCTTCTCTTCATCAGTCTCGAAATGCTAATCCCGTCAAAATCTTCAACTTTTCCTCACCTACTCAGGGCCCGTTTCCCTTGTTCCTTTCCATTCAAATCTCGCTTTCCCGATAAGATCGGTTTTGCCGTTTTACCCTACTAAAAAAAAATCGTTATTGCGAGAAAAATTCCTTCCTGAACATTCTGCACCGTAAGACTCTTACAAAAAAAAATTGATAACCCGCAATTGCTTTAGTTTTGTTAGTGTTACATGTTCTCTCAGCACCAGGCTATCCGAATTTCTAGCTAGTTATTTCTTGTTTTGTTTTCTCTTTCCCATTCTATACTCAATTTCTAAATCTGCCTGTTCTCTCTGATTTTGCTGCCCTATTCCTCATTCTCTCTTTCTACGTAGCAATAATTCTCTCTTTTCCCCTTTACCATTCCTTTCTAATACACCCCCGTCCTTACACAACAAAACGGAGAGGATCCTCACAAGAGCAACACGTGAATTCACCAGTGGATTTTTTTTCCAGCGGGGCTATTCCCAATAGTGTGACTTTCAGATTCAACACCTGGTGAATTATTGAACCAACATCACGGTATCGACATTTCTTTAATTTTTATTTATGGCCCAAGAAATCGACACCGATGAGCTTGTCACGCAACAGTGTATACATCCGTACACAGTAAGTATAGGAAAAAGGTTGAAAGTATAGAAAAAGTATAGAAAAAAGAAAAAAAAAGGTTGAAATCAAAATTATCAGGAAAACCATTTTACCCATGAAACAGTGTTTACAGAAAAATTTCTTTGCACGTATATTTTACTACAAAACTACAATATTTAAAATAGCAATATTTATAATGCATCCATGGTTCAGCCTTGATCGTGTGATTCTAGAGCTTGATCGTCTACTAGAGCTGCATCAAAATTTGATCAAGTGATTGCGGTATATTGTGTTCATTTTGGCACTCACAAATTATTCTATTCTCTTTTACATATAAAAGTAACAAATTTGATTATTGTTGGTCAAATTGTTGTCGTGTGAGCTTACCCTGAGTTTTTCACTATGCTTATTCCGTGGTTAATAACCAGTGATCGAAAGTTCACTTCACGTTCGTCTACCAAACAGTCCAAAGCAAAGATAACAAGACTGGAAAGTATTTTCTCTTTGAAAAAGTTAGTGAAGTGAGGCTGCGGTGTGTAAATTACACAACCAAAATGCATGCAATTTTGACAACGTGAAAAATTTTTTACAAAATTGCATAAATTTTTTTTAGAGGATTGCAAATCTAGTTCTTCTCCACCGCAATGGGCCCGAAACACAATTTGTAAAATACGTACAGAAGACAAGGAGGTAGGCTTTAAACCAACTTATGCTTCCAGAAATGCACATTAAACCTTTTCCAAGTCATATAGCTTCATTATATTAAATATTTTGCACAGGAAATTAAAACAAATACCATAAAATCTGCTCGATTCACAGAAATAGCGCTTTTTATTTGCTAATGGTGAATTTTTACCTACCACACGTACTTTTAGCCGTAAGACATGCCAACATATTATAATTTTGATTGTGGTGTAAATTTCTGCACCACCACAAAGAAGGTGTGGAAATGCACAAAAATTTGGTAATTTAGTGAGGTTTTTTCTAGCTTTGTATGAATTATTAAAATAGCTGAAAAGTAACTTAAAACTCATTGTGATAAAATTGTTTAAAAGAATTTGTTTTAATTTTACAAATTACAAAAACAAGTAAGTTTGCATTGCTCTTTAATATTTCTAAACAGTTAATAAATCATCAAAACTGCGAAGGCTCTTAAATTTAATAAAGTAATAATGCTTTCTTAAAAATCCATACAAGTAATATTTAAAACACAATTGTATCGTTGGTATCCCTGTCATGAATTTACGCCATCATCTTGTGACGGTGTGGTAACAAACCGAAATGGCTTACTTTTCCAGCTAACTTCCTTTGCAATAGCCAGTTTTAGCTTGTAACAAGGAGACAATTTCACAATAAAACTCACATACGCTGTACGTGAGTACCAGAGATAACGAGATGCTAAACTCTCCACTACACATGCACATTTCTT